>CM057341.1:612906287-615306287 GCA_030015575.1 Agapanthus africanus | reverse complement strand
ACCTTGGCCCGACCCTAGACTATGACTCAATGACCAAGTTAACCGAAGCTTCTTAAAACACTGGGTTTTGGATTGTCTGAGTTGCATACATCATTGCCACTCCTTGTTTTACCCTTTACTTTTTCTCCGGAACACTCTGTATCACTACGCAGATACCATTTTTATTGGATATGACCATCATATAGTTACATGCGAACTCGAAGGAACTTTTTCCAAATTCGGGGATGGTTTCCGGTTCTGGAGAAAATGAATAGGACTATTCAGTTGTCTTTTCCTTTTACCTTCTCTCAGGTTGTGCGGGCTCCGAGGATTAGGAGATAGTACACCTATTGCGCTTATTGGATAGTCTTCTTCCAAACCATAGGTAGGTGCCGAAAGGTAGGGAATGAAGAAAACTAATTAGCTTAAGTGAGGCGTACAGAAGGTAATAGGTAAAGACAAATAAAGGGATTAGAAAGAGGGCAAAGTAAATTGCGACTGCTATCATTCACGAACAAACCAAGTATTTCATCGCCACTCCTATTTCACTTTTGTATTTCTCCATGTTGGATATAGTGCCCTCTAAGTCAATTATTGTATCGCAGGTACGTGATTGCAATGATTGAGGGAGGACCTATACCGATAGAACAGTCTTACTCGAGATGATAGTATGCTATCTGGTTTGTCTTTATCATCATGTATATATTGATAAAGCCCATAGGATTCTTGCTTGACTACCAGCAGTATGATGGCGATCATATATGTGGGAGCTTAGGTCTATAAGCACATCCTTAAAAGTGTCCCTAGTCGTGGGAGTTTCGAGACAGGGCATCGATACTCCAGAGTAGACTAGTGTATACAGTCGAGACCCCGACGAGGGGCGGTGGCCGGTCTCACAAGTCACTGGTGTCAGTTGGATCACCTAAGATGTATACATGTGCTCATTGGGTTATGAGTACACCGGACAGGACTCGCCGGGAACATGCTAGTTGGTATTATACATATCGTCAGAGAGTAGTTCCCTGGTGATATGTATACAGGTTAGTTCATCGACCTGAGGTCGTCATTTGTCTCGTGTCAGTTCCCACTGTCCTTAGATTACTACCCTACCACGCTCAAAGGAGTTGTGCAAACAGGTTTTAGTTGGGTACAGTCCCGAGACACATTGGAGGCAAGTGAGCGGATCGTCGGGGATTCGTCTCTCCCGGTATTTGGGGGTGAGATCACGCTGTGTTTAGGAGAGCCATTACACGAAATCCCTGGCCAGGGTAATCAAGATTTATTGGAAGGTATTCCAGTAATATCTCAGGGTGTTCTGGGCTGCTCTCTGACACGACTTATGCAACTATTGGGGGTCTGATGTTTACCGGCCCCCTAGGCCTAATATGCGATACTCAAAGACGAATGTTCCGGACTGTACGGATATTGTCACTGTCAGGCTCAGTAGGGTTTATAGATGAGTTCGCTCGTCAGCTTCCCTTCCAATCAATACATAGGCAAATCGTTACGTACAGCTTGTACCTCTGACGTGCTAGTGGTTATACCCAGTGCCAGTATATTGATGAGTCATTAGAGTCCCCCACAGACACTTTCCCAAGTTCGGGCGAAACGTTGTAGATGCCGTATGGTATTATGGCAGGGTTCGGAAAAAGCACATGCGTTTTCACACGTGTCATTTTATGGGCAGATAATACTGGTAGGTTTTGGTTTAAGCCGGATGCCAGTATTATACTGTGTACATATAATATCTTTATCTCAGTTGCATTTATATTCGTTCGTAATATAAATGCGGGTATGTTTATACTGTTACGGGGTTATCCTAAAATTCGTTTCAGGATCACTTTTGGAAGTTCCCAGTTTCCAGTTTTCTATCAGCCGTATTTAACATTCGGTTAAATGCGGATTTATCCTTTCGTCTTTTTGGTGGGTCATGGTTCTAGAAGATTTTAGAAATAGTGACTAGGATTAGTGACTCATCATTTTGAATTAATTATGAGGTGAGGTGTTAAGTGAGGTGGATTAAATCATTCAATGTGTTCATACCACTCATTCTTTCTTCATGATAAATATCCTTGATATTTTTCTTTGATCTTTTGGCTTACACTCACCCTCCCCTCTCCTACACTCACCCTCCCTCTTCTATAAGTGGTCGGCCCCTCTTGTGAGGATGGTGTGGTTTTCTCATTTGCTTGAGAGAAAAGATCATGATAGTTTAGTGTATGGAAATTTCCTAGTTCAATTTGCATTCAACCAATTCCAAATGGCAACTTCATTAACCGTTCGTCCGTATCCTTGGACGTAACGAGGCAAAGTGCTCTACTCTTTCTCTACATCATCTTGGTCGTCTCTTTTGGCAAACTTGACGACCGAGTTGCCTCGGTTCAGAGGCGGGAGCCCGTTTAAAGATCAGTCGACGTGGTGCCACCTGGACGACAAGACTGGAGTTTCAGAAGATCGAAGCCGCCGCAACAAAGCGTGGGATGATGGTTAAAGACCGAAGGACTCGGATCGTTCGGTATAACAATTCTACCCTCTTTACAATATGTTAGTTTAGCTTTAATGGCAGATCCGGGCTATAGTATGCGATAGCGCCAGTCGTAAAAGTTTTGTTCCGCATATTGGCGTCTGTTAGACGGCCGCGGCGCTGCCGCATACTTACAGTGGAATCAGAGCCTCACCATTAAGCTATACTAACTTGTGTTGGGTTTACCTAGCACCTCATGAAGGGTTTGGAAGCATCACATATACCAAAGATTAAAATTTTAGGGTGCTAAGTAAGCATACAAAGAATCAATCCTAGAAAAATTAGGGTTTCAAAAACAACACTTCATTACAAGTAGATTAAGCTAGGGTTTTGAGAGTACAACCTTTGTAGCTCCCTACGCTAGACTCCTTGGCTACTTGGGGTTTGGAAAAAGTCCGCTTGAACTCCTCTAGGTCCACGATGATCCACCCGGAGTCCACTTTGTCCAAGCTTGCAACTTCACTTGATCAAGAGAAGAGAATGAAGCTAACAGTCTAAACAAGTGGGCATCTTGTGTAGAATGATGTTGTGGTGGCTTTTCTCACTTCAAAATCCTAACTTGATGAGTAATTTTCTCACTAGAGAAATCTAGAGAGCAAAAGAAGAAGGAGGAAGAAGATGATGACTTTTTTGAACAAAAGTAAAAGATAAACCTCATGAAAGAAAATAGAAAATATATGAATATATATTTTCCACTTCTCATCTCAAACCATGGTTAAACAATATATATATTATTTAATTTGAGTTAAAACACAAAAGCAAAGGTAATCCATGGTTAAATGGTAGGTGAGCATGGTTAAGTCAAAGAAGAGTGTAGAAACAAACCATGAATTATCCTTTCCTTTTTCATTTTGTTTTAAAACAAATGCAATAATAATTCATATATATATAAAACCATGGTGTGAGTCTTATATTGCCACCATTTTCTATGTATATACAACCATGAAGGATGATGTATGTATGTATGTGTGCATGCACATCCATATGTGCATGAATCAAGAAAGAATGCATACATGCATGCATATATCCAAAAAATACAAGAAAGGATTTCTAGTGAGAATCTAATGGTTAAATGATAAATCAACACTTGATTTATCAATCCGGCCATATCACATACGACCCAACCAAAAGCAAGCCGCCCGATTAATATACGGTATCTCATACGCGCATTTTAACCGGGTCCATGCGCATATCGCATACGCTCACCACAACGTTTTACCTGGACTAGGTAACTCCTTTATGGGACTCTAAGACTCGTCAATACGCCGGCAGTGGGTGATGATCATATCAAGCACCCCCAAGCCGCAAGCGGTCAGCTAAACGTAACGGCCACCCGGGTATTAAGCGATCAGAAGAAAACAAGCGAACCTGTTACAACTCCCGTCGAGCCAACCGGCAACACTACCCATGCAGTCCGGTCTCCTCGTCTGATATGTCACATATCAAGTCTAGGGGTAGTAAACGTCAGACCCAAATAACCGATAAGTCGTGCCGATGTGAGGCTCATAACGGGTCGAGAAACTACTGGTAACACTTACCCGTAAATCTCTAATCAGCCCTGGCCAGGGACTTCCCTGTTACGGCTAATCGAGCACAGCGCAACATCAACCCCCAATACCGGGAGAGACGAAACCCCTCCTATCGCTCATTGCCTCCATGTTACTCAGGACTGTACCCAAAAACCACCGTTTTGCACGCCCTCATGGACGTGGTAAGGTGGAAATCAAAGCACAGAGGGAATCACACAAGACTCTATGACGATCTCGAGTCTACAGACTAACCTGCACAAGTGTCACCAGAGAACTGCCATCTGACGTGAGGTATAATATCATCTGGGAGTTCTCGGCGAGTCCGTCCAGTGTACCCAGTCTCCACTAAGTTTTGTAAACCCTAGCAAGTTCAAGAACCGACAACCTAGTTTCGTTGCGATGCTTTCTTGATTGTTATCGCTCGAAATTGGGGAGTTACGATCGTTTCTTGAAATTTCTAGAGGCTAGAATGTGAATGATATCGACGAAAGAACAAGGGTTAAATGATGAAACCCTAGTTTCACGGGAAAGCCCTAACTCTCGTCGATCATCATCGATCTAGTATCAATTCTTCGAAGGACAAGAACACGATATCTTGAGATTACATCACGTCTATAGATCCGATCGATTTCTGCAAGCCTCATTTAGATTCTTGACATTTGGTTGGAAATATCATCAAAAACCAATTCTCGATTGTTTATCATTTTCTTGATTCTTGATTAGACTAGTGACACCTGAATCAATCGATAAAATCTTGAATCATGTTTTCTTTTCTTTTCGATCAACTTTTCAATTCAAACAAATCAAACATAAAAACGAATCGCACAATCCCTGTAGACGATCAGCACTCGCTTACGATCTACAACTGACACCGTAGTTGATTGCGGTCAAATATAATTCTTTGATTGTGAATTTTATTCAATTTTCTAAATACCGACATAAAGAAACTTATTCGTTTTATTCGATTTACACAGTCTTGAATTTTATAATCAAGCAAATGGCGCCGTTGCCGGGGATCGCGCGCTAATTCGTTTTATATTAAAGTTTGAATTGAAAGATTTATTCCATTACATTTCTTGAGATCGAAATTCGCACAAACCCTAAACGATTTGTTGTGGTTTATTGCAAGGAGATCTGGAGCTTGCTGTGAATGTGAAATAATTTTTGGAGATTTCCAGAGGACTAGGGAAGTGATCAGGAGTATTCTGCAAATTTTCTTTTCAAGTGATCTGACTAAGACACCGCGGAAGCGCGGCATTAGGCACCAATTGCTGCGGAACCGCGGCATTCTTGGGGCTTCTCTGTGAAATTTTTGTCTCAGGTGACTTCTTGCCTTCTCCTCTCTCCTCTTTTTAGCTCCAACTAATAATTTTCTGCAGGCTTCTTTGCAAAAATCGCAGCGTCGCTAAAAAGCAAATTAAAATTGTGCGTGTTTTTTGTTTCTTGGTTGTTTGCATAACTAATACGGATATTAAGGGGCAAGGACCAAATCCAAATTAGGTGGGGAGTTCATTACCCTTCCTAGGCCCCAAAAATCGCAAAACAGCATCCGCATTGACCCACATTAACTAAAAAATATCTAGAGATGACTCTAAGGACCGTCGCGCTCGCTTAGGACAGAAGAAGGCCGTGGGTAATTCATTGCTTATCCGCATTTTCTTGTGGTGTCTAAGGCAAGTGTGTCGAAGGCTAGTGGTTATTAATTAGGCCCACTACTTACGTAGTGGAGTACCTTCTCACTTTCCTGGCACTTACCTGGCCACAGGGGGACAAAGAGGCAGTGGAGGATTCTATCCTGCGACTTGTCTTTTGGCAGTTAGGAGCGGTCTAGAGCCGGACCTAGGTGACCACTAGATTCTAGGGTTTTTGTTGTTGCATTTGTTGTATTGCATAATTTTTTCCAAAATCCATCCAATTTTCAAAACAAACACCGCATTCATTCATCATTCCCCTAATTATAAGTCAACGCTACCACTTGTACTAACCCTTTTTAGTGCAAGATAGGCTGGACACGGGATTCTAGTGCCCGTTTAGTCCGCATACCCTTTATCGACTCCGAAGTCAGTATTTCTCCATTTACTTCTTCTTTACCCACTACTACACCAACATCGATGGATCCACATACATCGAATTTCTTTAACCCTAATCTGCCGCCGTCCGTTGGTGCGCAGAATCCACCCCGCATCTCTCTCCAAGAGAGGTGCTATCCTACACGAGGTCCACTTTCCACCTGTCTTTCCATTCCACCAGCCAACGAGGAAAATTTTCAAATAAAACCCCAATACGAAAAACTTCTACCAAAATTTCACGGTCTCGAGTCTGAGGACGCATACGTGTTTATCACGAAATTCGAAAATGTATGCGCAATGATGGGTACCTCACAACTTTCTGTGGATGCTATGCGTCTACGTCTTCTCCTATTCACCTTGTGCGATATAGCCGAGAAGTAGCTGTATAACACTACCGCACATTCCATTTCAAATTGGGAAGAATTCGTCAAAGCATTCCTAAAGAAATTCTACCCACATCATAAAACAGCTTGAGTTCGTAGCGAAATCTTTCAATTCACCCAGCTTCCAAATGAAACATTCTCAAAATGTCTTGAACGATTCAAGGATCTGTTAGTCCAATGTCCACATCACGGCATCCCGAGATGGGAACTGTGCCGAATCATTTATGAGGGCATTACTCCTTACACAAGACATACCCTTGAATCCATGTGTCAAGGCAACTTTATGACCAAAGATGATGGGGAAGCCTGGAATTTTCTAGAAAATTTCGCTGAAAAATCTTTACAGTGGGAGGGTGTGAGTCAATCGTGTAGGGATGGCAATGATATTTCCATAGGAGTTAGAGCTGACATTTCAGCTATACAAAAGAAACTCGAGAATATGGAAAACAAATTTTTAGCTGCCGCTCTAAATCAAATGTCACTCTCCAAAACTGTATGTGGCTGCTGTTCTGATCCATCAATCTCATGGAAGAATGTTCACTAAATTCTCCGTTTCAAGGTTATGAGCATACCAATGCCGCATTTCAAAGACCTAGAAACGATCCATTTTCTTCCACATATAATCAGGGTTGGAGGAATCACCCTAATTTTGCTTGGAACCAATCACAATCTCAAAACACGGTTCCAACCCAACACAATTTCCAAAGGGTCCTTCCTCCACAACAGCAGCCACCACTTCAATTGAGTCAGCACCCCTTTCAATCACAAAACTTCCAAAATCTGGCCAACACTTTTGCACCGTCTAGTCCTTTGCAATTGACCAGTACAGATAACACCTCTGCACTAGCACAAACCTTGGATACTTTCATGAAACAATCCATCTAAGGGACGGCAAGTTTGCAATCTTCCGTCGAAAATGTGATTAAGATCATTGTCTCTCAAAATGAGAATATCAAATCGATGGAAGCACAAATTGCACAACTAAAAGCCGAAATGAGTGCAAGAGAGAAAGGGAAACTTCCAGCTCAACCCTTACCCAATCCTGGCTATTCACATCCTGTGAATGCAACCACGTTGAGATCTGGAAGTGTGCTTGACAAACACAGTGGAGAAGAGTTTGATGATACTGATAAATCAATCAATAACACCCCGGCTGAGACCTTTCCTCACACACACACTTCTAATTCTGACCCCAGTTCTTCTACCCCACCACCTTCTCGCGAGCATTTTCTTCGTTTCCCACAAGGCTCGCCACCTCAGCCCATCTCTTCTAGTTCTCCACAGACGATCCCCACTCCTCTTTTGGGATCATGTCTACCCCCACTTCCTTCTCTTATGATGGACCCAGCGCTTATTGCTAAAGCACCTTATCCTAATCGGTTAAGGGCAAACACACCGAGTCCACATATGGAGAAGATTATGAACATTTTTAAGCAAGTTAACATCAACATCCCTCTCCTAGATGCCATCCAACAAGTTCCGTCCTATGCAAAAACTCTTAAGAACTTGTGCACTAGGAAGAGGAAGATTCAAGTGCCGAAAAAGATATTCATGGCAAAGACTGTAGACACGGCTTTCCACCAACAATTACCGAGGAGACGTAAGGATCCTGGATATCCTACTATTTCCATTTCAATCGGGGAAAAACACATTAACCGTGCTGTACTAGACCTTGGCGCTAGTGTTAACTTGCTTCCATACTCGGTTTATGAGCAACTAGGTATCGGAGAGTTGAAGCCAACCCATTGCACTCTCCAGATGGCTGACCGATCAATCACCAAACCTAGGGGTGAACTGGAGGATGTGTTAATAAAAATCGGAGAATTTATATTCCCGGTAGATTTTATTGTAATTGATACACAGCCTGTAGCGAACCCACGGAATCAAATTCCGGTGATTTTAGGTCGCCCCTTTTTGGCCACTTCCAATGCAATAATCAACTGTCGTAATGGTTCTATGACCCTATCTTTCGGGAATAGGTCAATAGAGCTGAACATTTACAAGTTGGGAAGTGTACCCTCCGAACCTACTGCTCAGGTCTGTTCTGTCGACTTAATGGATGTCGACAGCAGCGAATTTGATGATCCTCTTGATACTGATCTTGACTCTTTTCATATGTTATTGTTTGACCCAACTATGTATCATACACATACGGACTCTTCCACCGAGATGTCCGGGTCAACAATTAACACGGATTATGAACTGTTCTTAGAGTCTGAAGATCACCCCGCACCTTGTGATGACATTATTCTTTAGGGTATAGATGAAACTTTTGAGGAGATCTTCGCTGATGAACTCGCATTTCTGAAAAGCACGGGTGTTGAGATGAATCATGTCCAAATCAATGAAATTGAACCTCCACACCTTCTTCCAAACTGTAAAAAGAATGCGAGCAATCCATCACATTCACTGCATCTTCTCTCTAAAATGATACGGGCACACATTCTATTCCACCACTTAACCTTTCCCCACTTCTTCTTCCACCAACCAGAGCACTGCATTGATAAAATTTTCGAATGGTTGGTGTTAACCTTCGATCTTTGCAAAGCTTGGTATCGACCAATGATTTTTGACCCCCTCATATGATTTTCAAAGCTTAACATTGCATAACTCAAGTTTGGGGGGGGGGAATTTTTTCTGGCACCTGAAAAGAAAATTTTTTGTAAAATTTTGAGCCAAAAATAAGTTTGGGGGAGATTCTTCACTTAAATATTTTGCCCCCACTAATAAATTCCTCCCAAGCTTACAGGTTTTTCGAGATTTAGCAGAAGGCAACAGTGAGGACACTGTTGAAAATAAGTTTGGGGAAGGTTTGTGCTTATTTTCGCATCATTTGCATCATACTTTGCATAAGCACAAAACATTTTTAAAAAAAAAATTTAAAAATTTAAAATTTTTCAAAAATATAAAAATATTTTTGTATATAAATAAGATAATAAAAGATTAGATAGTGAAAAATTACATCCATGAGATTAGAAAAATTTAAGAAAACCAAGAAAATTAGAAGTTTTCTTATACGAACTAGTAATAAGTAGTTATGAGCCGTTGTCCCAAGGGTTAGTAAGATGAAAGACGTCACTAATCTGAGGATAAAAATAAGTCTGAAAAATAGTTTCTATTCTGGAAGCCAAACATTTTGAACGTTGATACCCTGCTATTCGCACTTACACATGTCTTGAAGCCTGGGATAGTAGAGGATACCTTGAAATGCTCTTCTCTTAAAGCCGATGTATGAAGGAAATGAAAAGAAAAAGTGAATAAAAAAAAATAAAGTGGCGAGAAAAATGAACACTGGTTTTGTTATCACAAAAGGCAATAAAAAAAATATAGCGAGGGTGCCTCTTCACCTAGTGCCCTAAGGCCAACTGGTCTGGGAGTCACTGCTATGCCTGAGGTGGTGCAAGACGAGGAAAATACACCAAATAAGCAAGCACATGAGTAATCGGTCGGTTAGTACCTCAAGAAGTATTAACGGTCGCATGAAAGTGTGTGAGCAATTTCATTTAAATATTCATTAATCAAAAAGTACTGAGGCTGACGGGCAAGTGTATGATAGCTTGAATTGAATTCTCCAGGTGTAGGGATGTCCTTTATACACACGCAGGGTTATATGATCGATGTTTGGAAGAAAGATAGGAATGAAGAATAAGACGATGTTTTATTGAGGGAGGACGTGATTTCTAACATCTTTTCATGACCATTAAGATAGGGCTCATGACAACCGAAAAGCTAGTTTAGTTGGAAACCCTAATTTTCAAGGCTTTTCTTTTAAAATTCTTTTCTTTAAATGTAATATTCATGATCTTTCTTTTATTATTGGATTTTGTGGGTGCAATCCACTGAAAACCCTCAGGAGACAACACTCCTCCTACTAGGGACACCTAGAGGTTTAAAGGCTTGTTGCACATGCTCAGTGCAATCGTGTTGCCTACGAAAGTGTGCTAGTTAGTTTTTCTCTTTCTTTATTTTCTCCTTCTCTTTTTAATAAAACAGTTCGCTCGAGACGATCGAAATTAAGTTTGGGGGAATTTGATCAGTTGAAAATACTGCAACTTTTAACCGGCAATTTCCCTATCATTTGCATTCATTTAGAAGTGTACGGTATTCATATTTCACATATTAGCAAATCAGTCGTTAAATATCAGATTGCATGTGTTAGACCCTAAAACCGGCACTATAAAGAAAATTGACCGCATTTCATGGCATCGCATCATCCCTATATTGCGCAACACTTGTTTTGAGATCTGTGCAGGAAAACCCAAAGGAAAAGCCAAAAATTTACATGGTGCTGATCAAACATTATGCCAACTCAATGATTTCAGTTCTGGTAGCAATCCAAAAGGCAAAACACAAATCAACACATCAGATAAAGCCCCAAATGTTAGCCCAAGACCACACCAGGAGTTACAACCCCTGAAGCCACAACATGGCCGCGGAACCACGGCCGGAGCCGGCTTGTGCCGCGGTCCCACGGCGGCTTGGACACGTCAGCAGCTCATTTTAGCTTCATAACTTCCACCTCACTTCCAGAAGCTCTTCAAGTCACATCAAATTCCAGAAGATTCCAGAGGCTTCTGCCAGTTCAGCAAACTAGGGTTTCTATGCTTAATTAATCCTAGCTTAAAGCCTAAGCTAGCTCCTAACAAACTCTTTCTAGAAACTCCTCAACAAACTTTTGGAGGGAATTGTAATTTCAAACCTAGACCTAGGGTTTGGGAAGTCTATAAATAGAATCCTAGACCTAGGGTATTGATTAGCCAATCTAGTATCAATCTAGAGCCATTCTATCTCTTACCTCTTTCTTCATCTTCTTCTTCCACAAGTCTAGTGACAAGACTTGTGTGAAACCCTAACCCTAATTCCAATCAAAAGCCAAGATCCCGAGTACCAAATCAAGCAAGAAGCCCTTCAACCTTTTATGAGCGGAGCCGATCTTCAACAGAGCAAGTGGTCCAAGCCGATCCACGACTTACGGAGAAAAGCGAAGCCAATTCAACAATCGAGTTCTTCCTCTTGTAGTTCTTGAGCGTCTGTAATGAAATTGTTGATATAAATAAAAGGTGAAATTCTTTTATCTTGTTTTCTTTAAATTCTTTCATCATGATTCGATCTCAATTTATAATTGTAGTTCTTGTTGTGATGTTTAAGTAATACTCCGCTCGTCGAGGAGTCGAGACGATCAATAGAATGATGATGTAACATATCTTAAAACGATTCTTGATTCCTACGAGTTTTGTAAACCCTAGCAAGTTCAAGAACCGACAACCTAGTTTCGTTGCGATGCTTTCTTGATTGTTATCGCTCGAAATTGGGGAGTTACGATCGTTTCTTGAAATTGCTAGAGGCTAGAATGTGAATGATATCGACGAAAGAACAAGGGTTAAATGATGAAACCCTAGTTTCACGAGAAAGCCCTAACTCTCGTCGACCATCATCGATCTAGTATCAATTCTTCGAAGGACAAGAACACGATATCTTGAGATTACATCACTTCTATAGATCCGATCGATTTCTGTGAGCCTCATTTAGATTCTTGACATTTGGTTGGAAATATCATCGAAAACCAATTCTCGATTGTTTATCGTTTTCTTAATTCTTGATTAGACTAGTGACACCTGAATCAATCGATAAAATCTTGAATCTTGTTTTCTTTTCTTTTCGATTAACTTTTCAATTCAAACAAATCAAACATAAAAACGAATCGCACAATCCCTGTAGACGATCAGCACTCGCTTACGATCTACAACTGACACCGTAGTTGATTGCGGTCAAATATAATTCTTTGATTGTAAATTTTATTCAATTTTCTAAATACCGACACAAAGAAACTTATTCGTTTTATTCGATTTACACAGTCTTGAATTTTATAATCAATCAACATACCCGAAGAAAATGCATCAAAATGTACTTTCTTCATTCGGGTGGCATGGGAATCCTGGTATTCCCCTATGTCCTGTTCAATCCTATAACTCTTATAAGAAAGAACGGAACCAACGTTCCCCAGCACAGTATAACATGGGGGTTCGGTCGATACATCCATATTATTATTTTGATTAGGGCATGACATGGTCGCTACCTGGAGAGAGAGAGAGAAGAAAACACTTTAGCGTATGCTCTTGCAAGATCAGATAGGTTATTATCTTATCTAATCAGGATGGCTCCCACTGTTTTTATCAAATCTTCCTTCAAACCCTAAAAGGAAAGACAAGCCGGGATTAATTACACCCTACAACTTCGCCGATCTTTCAGCCATGCCAGTGTCGGTACTTTGAGGGAGGTTCCTCGTGCTTTCGCACGGACCTAATTAAAGCAAACCTCGTTTTCCCAGAGGCATACCCCCGTTGACACCTTTCTAGACACCTACTTGATCGGCTAATTGTCCTGTGTAAAACTCTCCCAGGAGTAACAATTACTCGCAGTGGGTATAGGGATCCAACTATCTCATAGAAGGTATGCAATCTCATTACAAATTTCAACACTTGAAATTCCCGATAATATTTTGCCCCTAACGTGCTATGACCTTGACGAAAGCCAACAAACCATAGCCCGCTAGTCAAGTTCAACCTGTAAGTCTACGCTAGCGCCCCGGCCGTCTACAGACGCCAAATGCGGAACAAAAACTTTTTAACTGGCGCTATCGTATACTTTAACCCGGATCTGCCATTATTGCTAAACTAACAAACTGTAAAGAGTGTAGAAAGGTTATACCGAACGATCCGAG
The DNA here is from genome assembly GCA_030015575.1 of Agapanthus africanus. NCBI lineage: Eukaryota > Viridiplantae > Streptophyta > Magnoliopsida > Asparagales > Amaryllidaceae > Agapanthus > Agapanthus africanus. Next base: position 615,293,082 of record CM057341.1, on the reverse strand, counting down.
TCCTTCGTTCTTTAACCATCATCCCACGCTCCGTTGCGGCTGCTCCGATCTCGTCGATCTCCGATCTGCTCGTCCAGGTGGCACCACATCACCGATTCTTTAAACGTGCTCCCGCCTCTGACTCGAGGCAACTCGATCGTCAAGTTTGCTAAAAGAGACGACCAAGAATGATGTAGAGAATGAGTAGATGACTTTGTCTCACTTCGTCCAAATCCGTGGATGATCGGTTAATGAAGTTGCCGAGGGAATTGGGTGATGGAATGAAATGAACTGTAAAATTCCATGCACCCCAAATACTATCATATCTTTTCTAGCAAATGAAACATCTCATCAAGTGAGAGAGAGAGGAGGGGGGCCGGCCTCTTATAGGTGGAGGGAGGTGAGTGTAGGAGAGGGGAGAGTAACCATAAGACTAAATATCATGAACAAATATCCTTAGCTAAACAAGAATCATTAATGTCAAAGGATGAGTCATAATAACACATCATCTAACCATTAATGCAACCAATGAAAACACAACACCAATTAATCCTAGTCACCTCATCTAGATGCTTCTAGAACACTGACTCACCTCATCAGAAGAAAAGATAAATCCGTCTTTAACCGAATGTTAAAAGACGGCTGATAGAAAACTAGAAACTGGCAACTTCCAAAAGTGATCCTGAAACGACTTTCAGGATAACCCCGTAACTGTATAAATATACCCGCATTTGTATTACGACCGAATATAAATGCAACTGAGACAAAGATATTATACCTACTCAATATAATACTCGGATCCGGCTTAAACCAAAGCCGACCAGTATCATCTGCCCGAAAAATAACACGTGAGTAAACGCACGTGCATTTTCCGAACCCTGCCATAAAACCATACGGCCTCTACAACGTTTCGCCCGAACTTGGGAAACTGTCTGTGGGGGACTCTAATGACTCGTCAGTACCCTGGCAGTGGGTTTAACCACAAACCGTCAGCGGCACTAGCTATGCGTAACGGCTGCCCATGGACTGACCTCAAGGGAGGCTGATGAGCGAACTCAAGGGAGGCCGATGAGCGAACTCATCCAGAAACCCTACTGAGCCTAACAGTGACAATGTATATACAGTCCGGTCCGTTCGTCAATGAGTATCGCATATCCGTCTAGGGGGCTAGTAACGTCAGACCCCCAATAGCAGTATAAGTCGTGTCGGAGTGTAGCCCAATAACACCCTGAGATACTACTGGAGTACCTACCAGTAAATCTCCTGCCATGGCCATGGACTATGTGTAATGGCTCTCCTAGACACAGCACGACCTCGCCCCCAATACCGGGAGAGACGAATCCCCTGCCGATCCGCTCACGTGCCTCTATATGGCTCGGGACTGTACCCAAAAGCTACCTGTTTGCACGACTCCTTTGAGCCGTGGTACGGTAGAAATCAAAGCACAGTGGGAACTCACACGAGACAAATGACGACCTCAGGTCGATGAACTAACCTGTACACATGTCACCAGGGAACTGCTATCTGACGATAGGTATAGTACTAACTAGCAGATTCCCGGCGAGTCCTGTCCAGTGTACTCATAACCCAATGAGCACCTGTATACATCTTAGGTGATCCAACTGACACCGGTGGCTTGTGAGACTGGCCACCGCCCCTCGTCGGGGTCTCGACTGTATACACTAGTCTACTCCGGAGTATCGATGCCCTGTCTCGAAACTCCCACGACTAGGGACCACAATTAAGGATATGTATATAAACTACCCAACTCTCACGTATATGATCGCCATCATACTGTTGGTAGTAAAGCAAGATCCTAAGGGCTATATCAAAGTGTAACATGCAATCAGTCACCCGAACATGTACACGACTGATAAAGGCAAACCAGATAGCATACTATCATCTCGAGTAAGACTGTCCTACCGGGATAGGTCCTCCGCAATCATTGCAATCACGTACCTGCGATCCAATAATTGACTATGAGGGCACTATCTCCAACAATCTCCCACGTGCACTCAAGGCTAATATTGCGATGTCGACTACTCACAGCCCGTGTGAAACCGAACATCCAACTCCTCTACTAATCAGTTTCACAAAGCCTGTTTGTAAAACTATGGTGTTCGAGAAATAGCCTCAGTGAGTGGATCCGCCTAGATGTTTCTTTCAATATCTCTCTTAATCTCAAGTTCGCGGAGAAAGCCATCTCCCGAATTGAGTAATACCTGTCTTAGAATATATCTGGATATCTGATGGGACCTGGTTCATAAATGAACTCCAAATCCAAACATCTTAGACTGTATCGATCACTGAACCTAATCAGTATCCGGCACCATGCCACCCACAGTATCCTCTTGGACCACCTGTCCACAATATTGTCCCTCTTCGTCAGAGGGAAAAACTATAACTATGACAATCACTCTGTCAACCATGTCACCTTTGAAGCCTGGAATGATAATCGTCTCCCGAAGGAGGCTGCCGTCATCAAATCCGTAGAACATGTACTTATGTTCTAAAACTGCTTCCTTATGTTTCTCCAGGATTGGATTAATACAAACTTATTGCATCTAGTGCAAAAACAACATCTGGTGTGGTACTTGACATTTCATGATTGACTCAATTGCCTAAGCAAGTGATCTGCCAATCATGCACTTCCCTCTCCCCTTTAGTCTATACGACACCTTTAGAGAGGGTGACTCCATCACCTGCAGGTACACCACCATGCTAGGAGTCAACTATTCTAAAAACCATTAGAATATCTGTCAAAGTACCCACATTGGGAAACTACCCAAATCTAGATCTAAAACCATAGATCCAGAAACCAGAATGTCAAATATTATATCCATATCCTGTCTGGAGAAACAACTGTGTGACGACCACAGTACAACCGATCGTAGTATAGGAATTTTACTTCCTACTTTGTGTATGTCATCCAGATACCATGACATCACACCCTACTACCTTCTTAACAGATCCATCCCCTATTCTGATTGAAGTCAAACCTATGACTGTCACATCAAAATTAGATGATCTATCTCCGCTATAACTGCTCTAGTCTATAAATAGACATAAGCATCTTGCCCACTATTCTTTCGCTGCTCCCACTGACTACGACAACCCTCCTACCGGGTCTCATATTCTGGAACAACAGTAGTGTCAAGTCTGGGTAAACAAGATCCTCCCTGTCACCGTCCTTGAGGCTACCTGAGTACCTCTCGGGTGTCTGAGGTTACCCACCATATCTGCGGAGTGGCTATTGGAATGTCAAACCTGATTGAATATATAGGTCCTATTAAATTTTCCGTAATCGTTCGCGGTTCTAGAATTACTTCCAGTTCTACCATACTCCCACTACTGTTTTCTGAAAAAGATCCATTTTACTAAAACTGTGGCGAGTCAAGAACAATATCACTATTGATCTTCCAAATGGTAGAATATCAACCCTCGTCATAGCCAGGGTCAACCCACAAACAGCCATTACAGAAACGTGCCCTGAGTTATCCAGAGTCTGGTTTTAAGCATAAGCTGGACAACTCCCCATACCTTAACATCTTTTAAGGTACGAACTATTCTATATCCAATATAGAAACTTTGGCACTTATTTAATTGGAACCATATTCAAATCATGCAGCTGTCTCCAGTGCATATCAACTTAATGGAAAGAGGCTAATCAGCATTACTTAACTTAGGAATCCATCCAATTATGAGTAACCTGAAAGAGAAACACGTTTCTCAAAACCATCACTATCATTTGAATACCAATCACAAGAATCTACATCTTCGATCTCTTTGAAGAATCCCGATACTTGTGACACCTGGTTCTCTACTTTATTCTTATACCCACAACTTCTCAGAACTTAGACCTTGTATTTCTACGAAACACTTGTCCAAATACTAGAGAAGTTATAAGTAAATAGAACATAGTACGAGGACCTACCCCTTTGTCCTGATGGACACTGGACAACATACAATACTGTGTATAAGTCCGCTGAGTTAAACAACTCAAAACCTGTGCGTCGTAGGTTGAAAACTGTACCCTGGCGATTTCCTCAAATATCACCAATTATAACGAATTCCGATATAATGAGGATAATCACCTAATTCCCAATAACTTACTCCCACTCATCATCTGTAAAACCATGCAGATATGAGAATGAAACCTGGTAAATACATACCCTTGGAGTAAGTGTCTAATCGGGAAAACAGTTTTCCTTTAACAATGCACTGAAACATGAAAATGCTTCGTAGGGGTATCCTGGTATTCATAGCAATGCCTCTTCCATAATCCAATTCATGACTTCAACCGTATATTTTATTGCCATCTCTCCAAATCCCTTTATTTGTCTTTAGTCGTTACCTTTTGTACACCATCGTTAGGCTAAATGGTTTTCTTCCTTCCCTACCGTTCGGCACCAGCCTATGGTTTGGAAGAAGACTATCCAGTAAGCATAATAGGTGTACCCTCCTAAACCAAGGAGTACTCATATCTTGAGAGAAGGTGATGATAAAAGACAACTGAATAATACCTTATTCCTTTAAAGGTGAAATAGGAGTGGCGATGAAGTACGCGGTTTCGGTCGTGAATGATATCAGTCGCAATTTACTTTGCCCTCTTTCTAATCCCTTTATTTTGTCTTTACATATTACCTTCTGCACACCCTACTTAGGCTAATTGGTTTTCTTCATTCCCTACCTTTCGGCACCTGCCTATGGTTTGGAATAAGAATATCCAATAAGCGTAATAGGTGTACTCTCCTAAACCAAGGAGCTCTCGCAACCTGAGAGAAGGTGATAATAAAAGACAACTGAATAAACCAATTCTATTTCTCCTGAACCTGGATCCATCCTCGAAGAAGTCCCTTCGAGTTCGTATATAACCATACGATGGATCTTATCCAATAGAAGTGGATATTCGTAGTAATACGGGTGTTCTAAGAAATGCAAAGGGTAAAAGAAAGAGTGGCAATGACTTATGCAACATAGACAATCCAAAAGCCAGTATTTTAAGAAGGTTCGGTCAACCTGGTCACTGAGTCATAGTCTAGGGTCGGTCAAAGGTCGCTGCCAAAGAGAGAGAGAAAAGAAACACTCTGCGTGCACTCTAACCTAGATCAGAATGGTCATAACTTTATCTAATCCGGAAACCTCCCACTGTCCTGTCAAATTCTCCTCCAAACCTGAAAGAAGAATCAATCGGGATCACCCGAAGAGTAAACCAACTCATCAGTGGGAATCGGGATCCAACTCTCATCGCATGATAACGTGACGGAATCCACTCACGTTATCACACTCCAGAAGGTATGCGCATGCCTGGCAAGTTTCAGTTTCTTTAGAAACTCCCGATATGATTTTTACCCCATGCTCTTATGATCGTGACTAAGGGCCATCCCATCATAAGTCACATGTCAAGTTCTTCCCATCATTATCTTGTTAATTTGAACCCACCCGTACTCGCCCTTGACTAAGGGCCAACAAGGCTGTACGACTGTCCCAAACCAACGCATCTATCTATACAACATATGAAAACCCCAGCAGCTACCAAACACTATGTCCTAGCTAAGGGCCAGACCAACATAGCTTGAATACTACTGACCATTCACATGAAATGAAGGAGGGCTACGGTTGGTTTTTGGCGAAAAACCTTTAACGTGGTGAACTTGATATCGCTGAAGGAACCTGATAGCTTTTAAAATATAGTGGCGAAAACCTTTTGCTAAAGAGGTCATTCCCGGTGAAGGGATCTCGGCTCTTTCCTCGTGGAATGAGGTGCAGGATATTCCACTGAATACCGCTATGCAAAGCAACATGTAATCGACTATAGTGAAGTTATTACCCTGACGCAAACTTCTGCCCAAGGGGTCAGTCCCAGTGAAGGGATATCGGCCCTTGCCCCGTCGAATGAGGTGCAGGATATTCCACTGAATACCGCTATGCATAACAAAAGAAAACGTCTTTGCAATAACAGTTTTTAAATTTGTTCCAACAACTGAAAACAGGTTTGTTTAACTTTTTGCATTGATCAGAATCAACGCAGTCCCATCAATCAATCACACCAGAAAAGAACGAAAATAAAATGTACGTATATGCCATCCGCATTCGTCACTGGGTCCCGTCATCACCCGTTAGGTTACTTAACTAACGACAGAGCAGGGACTGGACTAGCGCGGGTGTAAAACATATACAACATCTAATAGTATATAAAACAATATACAATAATCGCTCCAGGCGTGATAATATGCAACATTACAGAAAAGTAATAAGCATCACAGAACAATACAGATATCTGGGATCCCCGGGTTTCACAGAGCCGCTGCTGAAACCCGACGTTCCCCTGTCGTGTGGATAGCCTGTGCAATGAAACCTAGACCCCTACGGGTGCGGCAAGTTACCCGCCAAAACCTGAAGCGAGGTAGTCCCCACAGCATAGTGAATGGAACACCCGGCACTTCACGGAATCCGGTAAATTGAGCACCCCTCCTTGGGTCAACCTGTACCCCTACGAGTGCGGCGAATAGTCTGCCAATTTTAGAGTGGGGCCCCTCTGCCTCTCAAAGCCATGAGATGCGGACCCGTTGCCCTCCAGAACCCGGCTATCCGTGCACTCCGTCGCGGGGTAAAACCTAGTACAGTAATGAAAAATAGTACAACAGGTACATCGACCGCAACCTGGTCGTGCCCCAAAAGAATATTATACAACAGGCAGTGACGGCAGTCCACAAGTTGGACGCTCGCCCCGCAATATCAAATGTACAAATAAATTCAAACTGTACTACCATTGCACACTGCTATCCACCACGACAAATCCGCAACATCACAGCACAACACAGAACATCAACGCGAATGTCACGTTCGCAAACCCGTCTAAAAGAACTATAGCAATCGGACGCAGTTTACCGATGAAATGACATTCCCGGTCGGAGATATAATGTAAGCACTGTAAACTAACATGTTTAAATTTCGATCGACTAAATATCATAAAGTGGGCCCCACGACTTACTGGTGAACAGTAACAAAACCTGGGCCCAAAATATATATACCAAAAACCTCAATTCCCACAGAAGAACCCACTGTACAAATTTGGGAGCATGAGCTCACCAAGTGGCCGCGGATGCGCGACCAAACCATGGGTTTGGCCGCGTTTCCGCGGCGGTTTGGTGGAGTCATGTGCCCAAATTTTGTCGTGGTTCTTAGAAAAGCCTGCACAGTTTTCTGAGATGTGTGAAATATTTTTAGGACACCGTTTAAAATCAACAGAAACTGTCAAGCAAGAAAAATGCGATTTTTGATTTTCGGTTCAATCGATGTTTTAAACGCGTTAGCACAAGTTAGTATAGCAAAATGGTGAGGCTCTGATACCACTGTAAGTCTACGCTAGCGCCCCGGCCGTCTACAGACGCCAAATGCGGAACAAAAACTTTTTAACTGGCGCTATCGTATACTTTAACCCGGATCTGCCATTATTGCTAAACTAACAAACTGTAAAGAGTGTAGAAAGGTTATACCGAACGATCCGAGTCCTTCGTTCTTTAACCATCATCCCACGCTCCGTTGCGGCTGCTCTGATCTCGTCGATCTCCGATCTGCTCGTCCAGGTGGCACCACATCACCGATTCTTTAAACGGGCTCCCGCCTCTGACTCGAGGCAACTCGATCGTCAAGTTTGCTAAAACAACCCGTACATTTCTTGACTGAATTAAACCCACCCGCACGACCCTTGATGAAAGCCAACAAAGCCGTACGACTACCCTAATCCAGTCGCATCATATGCAGCAGATAAGAAGCATATAGCTACCGCACACTACACCTTGACGAAAGCCAACAAATGTAGCACGAATACTATATACAACTTATCTGAAATGACGGAGGGCTACGACAGGTTTTTCTGAAAACCTATTACGTAATTAACTTGATATCGTTGTAGAATCTAGTGAATTTTGAAATGGAGTGATTTTGAGGCTTTTATTAGTTTTGCTAAAGAGGTCACTCCCGGTGAAGGGATCTCGGCTCTTTCCTTATCGAATAAGGTGCAGGATATATCATATATATCGCTATGCAAAGCAAAATTCCAAAAGCAATCAAAAGCAAACCGAGTGTTGTAGCATCTGCCAGTTTCGCTAAAGAGTTCACTCCCGGTGAAGGGATCCCGGCTCTTTCCTCATCGAATAAGGTGCGGGATATATCATATATATCGCTATGCAAAGCAAAACTGTAGCTACCCTTTTATGAAAAAATTGATTCTACAACATCTTTTAGGTTTCTTTTCTTTCATTAATCACATTAATGAAGTCCCATCAATCAAGTCACCTAAACATCACAGATAAATACGACGTACACTTATGCCATCCGCATTCGCCTCGATGTCCCCTCGTGCACCGTTAGGTTAGGTAACTAACGACAGAGCATGGCAGGGCTAGTGCGGGTGTAAAACATAAGTAACGTCTATATAATATATCATATATACTATATCCTGTATCCATCACAACATATCAAATGATCACATCATAGATATCGCAGCAGAAACATAGATATAATGTGGGATATACTAGGACGTCCGTATTTAGTATTTAGCCAACAATAGAAAATACGGATTTCACAGTCGCGATGAATAGCCAAGCCCACACCCTGGACCCCTACGAGAGCGGCAAGCGACCCTACCAATTCTGGAGTTTAGGAGACCCGGTCTCGACTCCTCGAGATGGCCTCCCACTGAACCCCAGAACCCGGTCACCTGTGCTCCCCTCCTTGGGTCCATCCTAATGTGGAAAAGTAAATTATATACTACACTGGTGGCATCAACCTCAATCCGTAAGTGCCCCAAATAAAAGAATATTACATTACATTTGAATTTACATGAATGAAATTATAAAACTCTCATCTCACATAAAACCCCCGGCATTTCAATCACGACAATCCTGCACATCATATCTCAGCAACACATAATATCATATATCATCAACGTAATTAAGTATACGTACCCCAATTGTCGTTGATGTATAGCAACAAAACCGACGATATCGACATACTACACTTACGATCACAGAAAAGAAAGTGTAAAACTACAATATTTGGAATCCACATACTCTTTAGACATCGTAAATGCGAAATATCACATATTTCGTATTTCATGCCTAACTATATGAATTCCACATATTGTATCACATTCCAGATAAATAGACAGTATTCAAGTTTTCGAACGAATGACCAAATACCCAAAATTCCCTAAAGCTCAACACTTGAGCGGAGTTCAAAAACCCGGAGTGTGACACAGTAGTAGCGGTCCAGCCGTAGAAGGGTCAAGCCAATGCCTCACATGTGGCACACCGTACTGCCCCGAACCCTAAGGTTCAAAAAGCAGTTCAAGACGGTCACATAATCGAGTTAAGGTTTGTTGTCTTCTAGAGGGTCCACCACAAACAAACTTGCACGTATTTCCGAAAGATTTAAACCCCGTGAAAGGGTGAGTAAATGATACTCGTTCGAACAATTCAATACTTTCTAAATTACCGGGAAAGAAACACGAAATCAAAATTCCGATCGAATCACCGACTCCAAAACAATCTCCAGAACATACAGCACTAAATTCAGATTAAAAATACCCCAAAAATTATACAAGCAGACAAAATAATTACTGTACAAAAACGACACCGAGATTCATCAGTACGGCCGCGGAACCGCGGCCCAAGCAGGCTATTGCCGCGGTTCCGCGGTGGAAAGTACTGTTCATGGGTTCGTTTTTCACAGTATTGCTTATATTTCCCTGCTAAATTTTTTAAGTATTTTTAATTCTGAAAAGCAACAGTTTTGAAAAAATGTCCAGAGAGTGCTAAAAATCCGTATTTTTCGGTTCGATCGGAGTTTTAACTTCGTTAAAGTGTGGCCTAATATTCTAGGTCGGCTCTGATACCAATGTTGGGTTTACCTAGCACCTCATGAAGGGTTTGGAAGCATCACATGTACCAAAGATTAAAATTTTAGGGTGCTAAGTAAGCATACAAAGAATCAATCCTAGAAAAATTAGGGTTTCAAAAACAACACTTCATTACAAGTAGATTAAGCTAGGGTTTTGAGAGTACAACCATTGTAGCTCCCTATGCTAGACTCCTCGGCTACTTGGGGTTTGGAAAAAGTCCACTTGAACTCCTCTAGGTCCACGATGATCCACCCGGAGTCCGCTTTGTCCAAGCTTGCAACTTCACTTGATCAAGAGAAGATAATGAAGCTAACACTCTAAACAAGTGGGCAAGACTTGTGTAGAATGATATTGTGGTGGCTTTTCTCACTTCAAAATCCTAACTTGATGAGTAATTTTCTCACTAGAGAAATCTAGAGAGCAAAAGAAGGAGGAAGAAGATGATAGCTTTTTTGAACAAGAGTAAAAGATCAACCTCATGAAAGAAAATAGAAAATATTTGAATATATATTTTCCACTTGTCATCTCAAACCATGGTTAAAAAATATAGATATTATTGAATTTGAGTTAAAACACAAAAGGAAAGGTAATCCATGGTTAAATGGTAGGTGAGCATGGTTAAGTCAAAGAAGAGTGTAGAAACAAACCATGAATTATCCTTTCCTTTTTCATTTTGTTTTAAAACAAATGCAATAATAATTCATATATATAAAACCATAGTGTGAGTCTTATATTGCCACCATTTTCTATGTATATACAACCATGAAGGATGATGTATGTATGTATGTGTGCATGCACATCCATATGTGCATGAATCAAGAAAGAATGCATACATGCTTGCATATATCCAAAAAATACAAGAAAGGATTTCTAGTGAGAATCTAATGGTTAAATGATAAATCAACACTTGATTTATCAATCCGGCCATATCACATACGACCCAACCAAAAGCAAGCCGCCCGATTAATATACGGTATCTCATACGCGCATTTTAACCGAGTCCATGCGCATATCGCATACGCGCACGACAACGTTTTGCCTGGACTAGGTAACTCCTTTGTGGGACTCTAAGACTCGTCAATACGCCGACAGTGGGTGATGATCATATCAAGCACCCCCAAACCGCAAGCGGTCAGCTAAACGTAACGGCCACCCGGGTATTGAGCGATCATAAGAAAACAAGCGAACCTGCTACTACTTCCGTCGAGCCAACCGGCAACACTACCCGTCCAGTCCGATATGTCGCATATCAAGTCTAGGGGTGGTAAACGTCAGACCATAATAACCGATAAGTCATTCCGATGTGAGGCTCATATGGGGTCGAGAAACTACTGGTAACACATACCAGTAAATCTCTAATCAGCCCTGGCCAGGGACTTCCCTGTTATGGCCAATCGGGCACAGCGCAACATCAATCTCCAATACCGGGAGAGATGAAAACCCTCCTATCGCTCATTGCCTCCATGTGACTCGGGTCTGTACCCAAAAACCACCGTTTTGCACGCCCTCATGGACGTGGTAAGGTGGAAATCAAAGCACAGTGGGAATCACACAAGACTCTATGACGATCTCGGGTCTACAGAATAAGCTGCACAAGTGTCACCAGAGAACTGCCATCTGACGTGAGGTATAATACCATATGGGAGTTCTCGGCGAGTCCGTCCAGTGTACCCAGTCTCCACTGAGCACCCGTATACCATCTCTGATGTTAAACACCAATGGATATGGGATCATCCATCGCCCATCTCATGGGTCGAGAAGCGTATACGCTAGTCTACACTGGTATATCGATGCCCCGTCTCGATACACCCACGACTAGGGACCTTGAAGGATGTACTTATGGATTACCATGTCCCCACTAGTATGATCCGCATCATAGTCTAGGTAGTCAAGTACACATCCTAAGGGCTTTACCAACATGTAACTATAAGACAGTATAAAGAGACAAGTATACATGTTAAGATAAAGAGCAACCAGATAGCATACTATCATATCGAGAAAGAAAGTCATCTCTATATATGTCCAAGCATCCAATATAATATACATCATCTGTACAATACTGGCATCTAGGGCATACATACAACTAACAACTTGTGCTAACGCGTTTGAAATTTCGATCGATCGGATTTTCGAAAATCGCAATTTCATGTGTTAAAGTTTCTGTTGATTTTTAAACCGTTCTAAAAATTATTATGACCTTACAGAAAAATCAAGCAGGCTTTTTAATGAAGACAGAAGAAAAACGACCAATCAATTCGTCCGTATGACCGCGGTTCCGCGATCAAAGCCTAGCTTTGACCGCGGAAGCGCGGCCGTCTTGGCGACTTGATGGGCCATTTTTCTTCTGGGCTTTCAACTAGGGAAATTGTGGTTTGTGGTAAGGTTATTTTGGGCCCAGTTTTGGTAACTGTACAGCAAATGTTTGTGGGACCCACTTCGGGAAATTTTGTTGATCGAAATTTAAACGTGTTAGTTTACAGTACTTACTTTATATCTCCGACCGGGAATGTCATTTGATCGGTAAACCGCGTCTGATTGCTATAGTTATTTTAGACGGGTTTGCGAACGTGACATTCGCGTTGATATTCTGTGTTGTGCTGTGATGTTGCTGATTTGTCGTGGTGGATAGCAGGGTGCAATGATAGTGCAGTTTGGATTTATTTGTACATTTGATATTACGGGGCGAGCGTCCAACATGTGGACTGTCGTCATTGCCTGTTGTATAATATTCTTTTGGGGCACGACCGGGTCGAAGTCGATGTACCCGTTGTACATATTTTTATTTCTGTACTAGGTTTATCCCGCGAAGGAGTGCACGGATAGCCGGGTTCTGGAGGGCAACGGGTCCGTATCTCATGGCTTTGAGAGGCAAAGGGACCTCACTCTAGAATTGGCAGACTATTCGCCGTACTCGTAGGGGGTACAGTTTGACCCAAGGAGGGATGCTCAATTTATCGGATTCCGTGAAGTGCCGGGTGTTCCATTCACTATGCTGTGAGGGACTACCTCGCTTCAGGTTTTGGCGGGTAACTTGCCGCACCCGTAGGGGTCTAGGTTTCATTGCACAGGCTATCCACACGACCAGCGGAACGTCAGGTTTCAGCGGCGGCTCTGTGAATCCCGGGGATCCCAGATTATCTGTATTGTTCTGTGATGCTTATTACTTTTCTGTAATATTGCATATTATCACGCCTGGAGCGATTATTGTGTATTAGTTTATATACTATTACATGTTGTATATGTTTTACACCCGCGCTAGTCCAGCCCCCGCTCTGTCGTTAGTTAAGTAACCTAACGGGTGATGACGGGACCCAGTGACGAATGCGGATGGCATATACGTACATTTTATTTTCGTTCTTTTCTGGTGTGATTAAAATGATGGGAATGCGTTGATTCTTATCAAATGCAAGATAAAATAAACATATATTTGATGTTGTTGGAACAAATTTTAAAAGGGAGTTATTACAAAGACGTTTCCTTTTGTTTTGCATAGCGGTATTCAGTTAGAATATCCTGTACCTCATTCGACGAGGCAAGGGCCGAGATCCCTTCACCGGGAGTGACCCCTTGGGCAGAAGTTTGCGTCAAGGTAATAACTTCTATATAATCGATTACAAGGTTCTATGCATCGCGGTATTCAGTTGGAATATCCTGCACCTCATTCCACGAGGAAAGAGCCGAGATCCCTTCACCGGGAAAGACTTCTTTAGCAAAAGGTTTTCGCTACTATATTTTTTATAAAAATTCTATCAAGTTCCTTCAACGAGATCAAGTTCTTTACGTTGGTTTTTCGCCAAAAACCAGCCGTAATCCTTCGTCATTTCTTATAGATAGTCAGTAGTATTCAAGCTATGTTTGTTGGCCTACGTCAAGGCATAGTGTTTGGTTGCATCTGGGTATTCATTTGTTGCACAGATAGATGCATGAGTTTAGGACAGACGTACAGCCTTGTTGGCCTACGTCAAGGGCATGTACGATGACCTAAATTAATCAGGACAACGACGGGTAGAACTTCACATGTGGCTTATGATTTGTTGGCCTACGTCAAGGTCATAAGTGCATGGGATAAAAATTATATCGGGAGTTTCAAACATACAGGAAACTTGCCAGACTTGCGCATACCTTCTGGAGTATGTTAACTTGAGTGGCAACCATCAAGTTATCATGCGATGATAGTTAGATCCCGATTCTCACTGATGAGTTGGTTTACTCTTCGGGTGATCCCGACTAATTCTTCTTTCAGGTTTGGAGGAGAATTTGAGATTACAGTGGGAGGTTTCCTAAATTAGATAAAGTGATAACCATTCTGATCTAGGTTAGATTGCTTGCAGAGTGTTTCTTTTCTCTCTCTCTTTGGCAGCGACCTTTGACCAACCCTAGACTGTAACTCAATGACCAAGTTGACCGAACCTTTTTAAAATACTGGCTTTTGGATTGTCTTTAGTTGCATAAGTCATTGCAGCTCCTTCTTTTACCCTCTGTATTTCTCAGAACACCCCGTATTACTACGGACATCCACTTCCATTGGATAGATCCATCGTACGGTTATATACGAACTCGGAAGGATTTCTTCGAGGATGGATCCAGGTTCAGGAGAAATAGAATTGGTTTATTCAGTCATCTTTTATTATCACCTTCTCTCAGGTTGCGAGGGCTCCTTCGTTTAGGAGAGTACACCTATTACGCTTATTGGATAGTCTTATTCCAAACCATAGGCAGGTGCCGAAAGGTAGGGAATGAAGAAAACCAATTAGCCTAATTCGGGTGTACAGAAGGTAATAAATAATGACAAAATAAAGGGATTAGAAAGAGAGCAAAATAAATTGCGACTACTAACATTCACGACCAAACCACGTATTTCATCGCCACTCCTACTTCACCTTTTATTTCTCCAGAACAACCTGTATCACTACGAACATCCAATTCCATTAGATAAATCCATCGTATGGTTATATACGAACTCGAAGGATATTTTTTCTAGGATGGATTCTGGTTCAGGTGAAATAGGAATAAGGTTTATTCAGTTGTCTTTTATCATCATCTTCTCTCAAGTTGAGAGTACTCCTAGGATTAGGAGGGTACACCTATTATGCTTACTGGATATTCTTCTTCCAGACCATAGGCTGGTGCCGATCGGTAGGGAAGGAAGAAAACCACTTAGCTTAATGATGGTGTACAAAAGATAACGACTAAAGACAATTAAAGGGAATTGGAAAGATGGCAAGGAGATATACGGTTAAAGTCATGAATTGGATTATGGAAAAGGCATTACTAAGAATACCAGGACACCCAATGTTTCAGTTAAACTGAGCATTGTTAATTGAGAACTGATTTTCCGATTAGATACTTACTCCAGGGTATGTATTTACCAGATATGATTCTCACATCTGTATGGTTTTACAGATGTTGAGTGGGAGTAATTTATTAGGAATTAGGTAATCAACCTCATTATATCGGAATTCGTTGTAATTGGTGATATTTGAGGAAATCGCCTGGGGATCGTTTTCAACCTACGACGCATAAGTTTTGAGTTATTAAAACTCAGCAAGACTTATACAGAGTATGGTATGTTGTCCAGTGTCCATCAGGACAAAGGGGTTGGTCCTCGTACTATATTCTATTTACTTGTGATTTCTCTAGTTTATAGACAAGTGTTTCGTAGAAATACAATGTCTAAGCATTGAGAAGTTGTGGGTATAGTAATAAAGTAGAGAACCATGTATCGCAAGTATCAGGATTCTTCAAAGAAATCGAAGATGTAGATTCTTGTGATTGGTATTCAGTTGTTAGTAATGGTTTTGAGAAACTTGTTTCTCAATCAGGTTACTCGTAATTGGAAGGATTCCTAAGTTGAGTAATGCTGATTAGGCTCTCTCCATTAAGTTGATATGCACTGGAGACAGCTGCATGATTTGAATCTGGTTCCAATTAAATATATGCCAAAGTTTCTATATTGGATATAGAATGGATCATATCTTAACAATGTTAAGGTAAGGTGAGTTGTCCAGCTTATGCTTAAAACCAGACACTGGATAACTAAAGGCACGTTTCTGTAATGGCAGTTTATGGGTTGACGCTATCTTTGACGAGGGTTGATTTTCTACCATCTGGGAGATCAATAGTGACATTGTTCTTGACTCGCCACAGTTTTATTAAAATGGATTTTTTTCTTCAGAAAACAGTAGTGGAAGTATGGTAGAATTGGAAGTGATTCCAGAACCGCAAACGATTACGGAAAATTTAATAGGACCTATATATTAAATCAGGTTTGACATTCCAATAGCCACTCCGCAGATATAGTGGGTAACCTCAGACACCCGAGAGGTACTCCGGTAGCCTTAAGGACGGTGACAGGGAGGTTCTTTCTTATCCAGACTTGACACTACTGTTGTTCCAGACTATGAGACCCGGCAGGAGGATATGTATAGCGTCGTTCTAAACTAGTTTTAGAAGTGTACGTATATATTATCCTGCCAGAGGGTTATCGTAGTCAGTGGGAGCAGCGGAAGCATAGTGGGCAAGAAGCTAGTGTCTATAGACATGAGCAGATATAGCAGAGATTAGATCATCTAATTTTGATATAATAGTCATGGCTTTGACTTCATCAGAATAGGGGATGGATCTGTTGAGAAGGTAGTAGGGTGTGATGTCCTGGTATTTGGATGACATACACAGAGTAGGAAGTAAAATTCCTATAGTACGATCGATGGTACTTTGGTCGTCACACAGTTATTTCTCCACAAAAGATATGGATATAATATCTGACATTCTGGTTAGTAGATCTATGGTTTTAGATCTAGATTTGGGTAGTTTCCAAATATGGGTACTTTGACAGTATTCTAATAGTATTTTAGAATAGATGACTCCTGGCATGGTGGTATACCTGCAGGTGATGGAGTCACCCTCTCTGATGGTGTCTTACAGACTAAATGGGAGAGGGACGTTCATGGTTGGCAGATCACTTTCTTAGGCAATTAAGTCAATCGTGATATGTCAAGTACCACACCCGATATTGTATTTGCACTAGATGCGATAAGTTTATATTAATCCAATCCTGGAGAAACATTAAGAGGCAGTTTTAGAACATGAATGGATGTTCTACGTATTTGATGACAGCTGCCTCCTTCGGGAGACAGTTATCATTCCAGGCTTCAAAGGTGACATGCATGACAGAGTGATTGTCAGAGTTATAGTTTTCCCTCAGACGAGGGACGGTATTATGGACAGGTGGTCCAAGAGGATACTGTGGGAGGCATAGTGCTAGACACTGATTAGTTTCAGTGATCGATACAGTCTAAGAAGTTTGGATTTGGAGTTCATTTATGAACTAAGTCCCATCAGATATCCAGACATATTCTAAGACAGATATTACTCAATTCGGGAAATGGTTTTCTCCACGAAGTTGAGATATAGAAAGATACAGAAAGAAACACCGAAGCGGATCCAGTCACTGAGGCTATTTCTCGAACACAAGAGTTTTACAAACGAGCTTTGTGAAACTGATTAGTAGAGGAGTTGGATGCTCGGTGTCACACGAGCTGTGAGTACATGACATCGTAATAATTAGCCTTAAGTGCAAGTGGGAGATTGTTGGATATAGCGCCCTCTAAGTCAATTATTGTATCGCAGGTACGTGATTGCAATGATTGAGGGAGGACCTATACCGATAGAACAGTCTTACTCGAGATGATAGTATGCTATCTGGTTTGTCTTTATCATCATGTATATGTTGATAAAGCCCATAGGATTCTTGCTTGACTACCAGTAGTATAATGGCGATCCATTATGTGGGAGCCGGGGTCTATAAGCACATCCTTAAAAGTGTCCCTAGTCGTGGGAGTTTCGAGACAGGGCATCGATACTCCAGAATAGACTAGTGTATACAGTCGAGACCCCGACGAGGGGCGGTGGCCGGTCTCACAAGCCACTGGTGTCAGTTGGATCACCTAAGATGTATACAGGTGCTCATTGGGTTATGAGTACACCGGGCAGGACCCGCCGGGAACATGCTAGTTGGTATTATACATATCGTCAGATAGCAGTTCCCTGGTGACATGTGTACAGGTTAGTTCATCGACCTAAGGTCGTCATTTGTCTCGTGTGAGTTCCCACTGTGCTTAGATTACTACCCTACCACGCTCAAAGGAGTTGTGCAAACAGGTTTTAGTTGGGTACAGTCCCGAGCCACATTGGAGGGAAGTGAGCGGATCGTCGGGGATTCGTCTCTCCCGGTATTGGGGGGTGAGATCGCGCTGTGTTTAGGAGAGCCATTACACGAAATCCCTGGCCAGGGTAATCAAGATTTACTGGAAGGTATTTCAGTAATATCTCAGGGTGTTCTGGGCTGCTCTCTGACACGACTTATGCAGCTATTGGGGATCTGACGTTTACCGGCCCCCTAGGCCTAATATGCGATACTCATAGACGAATGTTCCGGACTATACGGATATTGTCACTGTCAGGCTCAGTAGGGTTTATAGATGAGTTCGCTCGTCAGCTTCCCTTCCAATCAATATATAGGCAAACCGTTACGTACAGCTTGTACCTCTGACGTGCTAGTGATTATACCCAGTGCCAGTATATTGATGAGTCATTAGAGTCCCCCACAGACACTTTCCCAAGTTCGGGCGAAACGTTATAGATGCCGTATGGTATTATGGCAGGTTTCGGAAAAAGCACGTGCGTTTTCGCACGTGTCATTTTTCGGGCAGATAATACTGGTAGGTTTTGGTTTAAGCTGGATCCCAGTATTATACTGTGTAGGTATAATATATTTGTATCAGTTGCATTTATATTCGGTCGTAATATAAATGCAGGTATGTTTATACTATTACGGGGTTATCCTGAAATTCGTTTCAGGATCACTTTTGGAAGTTGCCAGTTTCCAGTTTTCTATCAGCCGTATTTAACATTCGGTTAAATGCGGATTTATCCTTTCGTCTTTTGGGTGAGTCATGGTTCTAGAAGATTCTACAATTCATCTTTTTGCTTTTACCTCGACATCAAATGAAATAGTGACTAGGATTATTGACTAATCATTTTGCATTAATTGTGAAGTGAGGTGTTAAGTGAGGTGGATTAAATCATTTAATGTGTTCATACCACTCATTCTTTCTTCATGATAAATATCCTTGATATTTTTCTTTGATCTTTTGGCTTACACTTACCCTCCCCTCTCCTACACTCACCCTCCCTCTTCTATAAGTGGCCGGCCCCTCTTGTGAGGATGGTGTGGTTTTTTCATTTGCTTGAGAGAAAAGATCATGATAGTTTAGTGTATGGAAATTTCCTAGTTCAATTTCCATTCACCCGATTCCAAATGGCAACTTCATTAACCGTTCGTCCATAGCCTTGGACGTAACGAGACAAAGTGTTCTACTCTTTCTCTACATCATCTTGGTCGTCTCTTTTAGCAAACTTGACGACCGAGTTGCCTCGGTTCAGAGGCGGGAATCCGTTTAAAGATCTGTCGACGTGGTGCCACCTGGACGACAAGACTGGAGTTTCAGAAGATCGAAGCCGCCGCAACAAAGCGTGGGATGATGGTTAAAGATCGAAGGACTCGGATCATTCGGTATAACAATTCTACCCTCTTTACAATATGTTAGTTTAGCTTTAATGGCAGATCCGGGCTATAGTATGCGATAGCGCCAGTCGTAAAAGTTTTGTTCCGCATATTGGCGTTTGTTAGACGGCCGGGGCGCTGCCGCATACTTACACTCCAGAACTCCCCGTATCGCTACGAAGATCCCCAGTTTTTGGATAATCCATCGTATGGTTATATACGAACTCGATGGAACTTGTTCCAGTTCGAGGATGGATTCTGGTTCAGGAGAAATAGAATAAGGATTATTTAGTTGTCTTGTATCATTACCTTCTCTCAGGTTGCGAGTACTCCTAGGATTAGGATAGTACACCTATTACGCTTATTGGATAGTCTCCTTCCAAACCATGGCTGGTGCCGAACGGTAGGGAAGGAAGAATATCAATTAGCCTAAGTGTGGTGTACAAAAGGAAATGAGTAAAGACAAATAAAGGGATTTGGAGAGATGCAATGAAATATAAGGTTACAGTGATGAATCTGGATAGTGGAAGAGGCATTACTATGAATACCCGGATACCCCTGTCGAAAAAATTTCATGTTTCAGTTTCACTATGCGTTGTTAATTGAGAACTGATTTCCCAATTACATCCTTACTCCAGGGTACGTATTCACAGATTTGATTCTCACATCTGTATGTTTTTACAGATGATGAGTGGGAGTAAGTTATTGGGAATTAGGTGATCATCCTTATTATATCGGAATTCATTGTAATTGGTGATATTTGAGGAAATCGCCTGGGTTTTTGCCGGACGACAAATATTTGGTTTTGAATATCCGTAGTTATGCACCAATTTCAAACCGATATATCTGTACACTTATTTTATAAAGTGAGATATAACTTTTTGGAATTATGTCCATGACATTTACCTATATCAGTTGATGGTTAGGCAAGGAGCATTCGACAGCGGTGTAATTCTTCATAACCATAATACAGTTTTCAACCTAGGACACACAGGATTTGAGTTATTAAACTCAGGGATCTTATACAAAGTATTGTATGTTGTCCAGTGTCCATTAGGACAGAGGGGTTGGCCCTCATACTATATTCTGTTTATTTGTGACTTCTAAAGTTTTAGAGACGTGTTTCGTAGAAAAACAAAGTCCAAGTTTTTAGAAGTTATAGGTACAAGAATAAAGTAGAGAACCACGTGTTGTAGGTATCGGGATTCTTCAAGGTGATCGAAGATGTAGATACTTGTGTATGGTATTCATTTGATAATAATGGTTTTAAGAACATGCTTCTCTTTCAGGTTACTCATATCTGGATGCACTCCTCAGTTGAGTAATGCTGATCGGCCCGTCTCCATTTGGATGACATGCACTAGAGACAGCTGCATGATTTGAATCTCGTTCCAATTGAATCAGTGCCTCTGTTTCTATATTGTATATAGAATGGATCATATCTTAACGATATTAAGGTATTTGGAGTTGTCCAGTTTATGCTTAAAACCAGACTCTGGATAACTCAAGGCACATTTCTGTAATGGCAGTTTATGGATTAACCCAAGCTATGACGAGGGTTAACTTTCTACCATCTGGATGATCAATAGTGATATTGTTCTTAACTCGCCATAGTTTTAGTAAAATAGACTTTTTCAGAAAACAGTAGTGGGAGTATGGTAGAACTGGAAGTGATTCTAGAACCGCAGACGATTACTGAAAATTTAACAAGAACCTAAATATTCAATCAGGTTTGACATTCCATTAGTCACTCCGCAAATATGGTGGGTAACCTCAGGCGCCCGAGAGGTACTTCCGTATTCTCAAAGACGATGACAGTGAGGTTCTTATTTACCAAAACTTGACACTACTGTTGTTCCAGACTATGAGACCCGGCAGGTGGATGAGTATAGCGTCGTTCTAAACTAGCTTTAGAAGTGCACGTGTATACGACTCTTCCAGAGGGTTGCCGTAGTCAGTGGGAGCAGCAGAAGCACGGTGGACAAGTAGCTTGTGTCTATTTATAGACTGAAGCAGATA
Organism: Agapanthus africanus; assembly: GCA_030015575.1. Taxonomy (NCBI): domain Eukaryota; kingdom Viridiplantae; phylum Streptophyta; class Magnoliopsida; order Asparagales; family Amaryllidaceae; genus Agapanthus; species Agapanthus africanus. The sequence goes on along the minus strand of CM057341.1, from coordinate 615,271,612 downwards.
TAGCGGAGATAGATCATCTATTTTTGATGTGACAGTCATAGGTTTTGACTTCATCAGAATAGGAGATGAAACTATTAAGAAGGTAGTAGGGTGTGATGTCCTGTTATTTGGATGACATGCACGTTGTAGGAAGTGAAATTCATATACTACAATCGGTTATACTGTGGTTGTCACATAGTGGTTTCTCCGCATAGGATATGGATATAATACCAGACATTCTGGTTACTAGATCTATGGTTTTAGATCTTGATTTGGGTAGTTTCCCAATTCGGGTACTTAGACTGTATTCTAAAGGTGTTTTAGAATAGACGACTACTGGCAAGGTTGTGTACCTGCAGGTGATGGAGTCACCCTCTCCAAAGGTGTTTTACAGACTAAAGGGGAGAGGGATGTGCATGATTGGCATATCACTTGCTTAGACAATTGAGTCAATCATGAGATGTCAAGTACCACACCAGATGTTATTTTTGCACTAGCTGCAACAAGTTTATATTAATCCAACCCTGGAGAAACGTTCGGAAGTAGTTTTAGAACATAAGTGGATGTTCCAGGGATATGATAACGGCAGACTCCTTCAGGAGACAGCTATCATTCCAGGATTCCAAGGTGACCTGGATGACAGAGTGACTGTCAGAGTTATAGTTTTCCCTCTGACGAGGGGCAGTAGTTTGGACCGGTGGTCCAAGCGGATACTGAGGGAGGCATGGCGCAGGATACTGATTAAATTCAATTGACGATACAGTCTAAGAAGTTTGCTGGATTTGGAGTTAATTTGTGAACTAGGTCCCATCAGATATCCAGACATATTCTAATACAGGTATTGCTTAATTTTGGAGATGGATTTCTCCGCGAACTTGAGGTTAAGAGAGACATAGAAAGAAACATCAGGGCGGATCCACTCACTGAGGCTATTTCTCAAACACAATAGTTTTACAAACGATCTTTATGAAACAGATCAGTAGAGACGTTGGGTGTTCGGTATCAGACGGGCTGTGAGTATGCGGCATCGCAATAATTAGCCTTAAGTGCAAGTGGGAGATTGTTGGCTATAGTGCCCTCAAGTCAATTATTGGATCGCAGGCACGTGATTGCAATGATTGAGGGAGGACATATACCAGTAGAACAGTCTTACTGGAGATGATAGTATGCTATCTGCTTTGTCTTTATCATCGTATACATACTTCAAGTGACATTATAGAACACTATTATATGTTGATAGAGCCCATAGGATTCCTTCTTGACTATCGGCAGTACGATGGCAATCATATACGTGAGAGTTGGGTAGTCTATAAGCATATCCTTAAAGTGTCCCTTATCGCGGGAGTTTCGAGACTGGGAATCGATACTCCGAGAGTAGACTGGTGTATACGGATCGAGACCCCGACGAGGGGCGGTGGCCGGTCTCACAAGCCATTGGTGTCAGTTAGTTCACCTAAGATAGTATATGTAAGTCCACGTTGCGACCCCCGGTTCTTACGGGGAGGCGGAAACGGTATAAAAATCAAATTTTTAGCGCATGGGGCAACATGGACTAACAAAGTCGGGATCTTTTCCTAAACTACAACTAGCAAACATGCTAAAGAGAGTTAGCTACTCGGAAAGGTGGTTATACCTAACTTGAACTCCTTCTTCTTGAAACCTTTGTAGGGATTGATGGTGCTTTCCTCGTTGCCTTCTTCCGTCAAAGATGGATCCACCTGAGGGTTCAACCTTCGGGCTCTTTCTCGAACTTTGAGAGAACTAGAATCTTTGGCTTGCTAAACCTTTGACCCTAGAGTGAGTAGAGAGTGTCTTTGGGGTGTTTTTAACTCAAGGAGAGGGATTCTCAACTCATGAAAAGGGATCTCCTTGAACTAGAGGAGGAAGAAGAACAAGTGAGGAGAGAGAATGGTTATAATAGAATAAGCTTATTCTTTTCATTTCTTGCAACCATATCACAAATGAAAAGAATTAACAATTAACAATAATAGTAAAATGAAATAGTTGATGGATGGTTTGGAATGACCATTATCATTACATTCTTTAAATGGTTTCGCAAGAATGAAAAAGCATCTTTCTTTTGTAATGATGATGGTTAAACCTTCAACCATGGTCAACATGTCAACCATGGTCAACAAGTCAACAAAATGCAACCATGACACAATTTCATTCAATTAATATTATTAATAGATATATCATAATTCCATTAGGGTTTGGAAAAAGACGACTGTCAACTGTGCATACGCACCCATTCCGAAACCCTAATGAAAATCCTGTGCCTCCGCCTCAATCAACTGTGCATACACACCCGCATTCTTGTTCCGAGGAACATGAATACCAAGAGATAAAAACAACCCCAAAACATATACCAGTATCTGGCTCAAACCAGAGCCTACTAGTAATATCTGTCCGGACTCCAAATGTGCACAAGTGCGCGGATGAGAACGAACCCTGTCGCAAGACCATGCGACCTCTACTCTGTTTTGCCCAGAGGCGAATACCCTCTGTGTGGGACTCTTAAGACTCAACACTACGCTGGCAGTGGGTTTAACCACAGACCGCAAGCGGCACTAGCTGTGCGTAACGGTCCCCAGGTAGATGCCGACAAGAAGGCTGACGAGGTGAACCCCGGCCATCTGAACTCCTACTGAGTCTGAATGTGACAGTCTCCGTACAGTCCGGTCTGTTCGTCTAATACATCGCATGTCGGGCCTAAGGGGCGGTAAAATGTCAGTCCCCTAATAGCGGTACAAGTCGTGTCGGAGTGAAGCCCAAAACACCCTGAGATAACACTGGAAGCCTACCAGTATATCTCGCTTGCCCTGGCCAGGGACTACTCGTGTAATGGCTCTCCTAGGCACAGCGCAATGTCAACCCCCAATACCGGGAGAGACAAATCCTGTCTAACTGTCACTGCCTCCAAGTGCTTCGGGACTGCACCCAACCATTACCTGTTTGCACGACTCCTTTGAGCCGTGGTAGGGTAGTGATCAAAGTGCAGTGGGAACACACTCGAGGCGAAGTGCCAGTGTCAAGTCAGCGGACTAAGCTGTACTCATGTCACCTGGGAACCGATAACTGACGATAGGTATAATGCCAACCTGTCAGTTCCCGACGAGTCCTGTCCAGTGTACTCGTAACCCAACGAGCACCCGTATACTATCTCCAGTACGACGTACTGATGGCTGTGGGACAGACCATCTCCCACACTGGGATGAGAAGCGCATACGCTAGTCTACTCCGCAGTATCGATGCCCTGTCTTGATAGTCCTGTGACTAGGGACCTGTATAAGGATGTGGTTATAGATTACCCAGCCCCCATTAGTGTGACTGCCATCACAACGCTGGTAATCAAGCAAAGATCCTAAGGGCTCCACTATTGCGTATAGGTGATATACTAAAATAAACACATGTACACATTGAAGTAGAAACAAACCAAGTAGCATACTACTATATTGAGCAAGATTGTTTATACAAGGTGAATATCCCAAGCTTCCATTAAGTAATATACAAACTAGTATGATACAGTACTGGCCTCTAGGGCATATACACTAACAATCTCCCACTTGCACTAAGGCCATGTACTGGCGTATCGAAGACCTATCATCTCGATCAGCCGCTCGAACTGAGTCTGGGGCAGGGCCTTGGTGAATGGATTTGCAGTGTTTTCTTCTGAAGCAACCCTCCGAACCTCGATCTCCTTGCAATCCACGATCTCCCTGATCAGGTGATACCGCCTCAAGATGTGCCTGGATCTTTGATGGGACCTGGGTTCCTTCGCTAAAGCTATAGCCCCGTTGTTGTCGCAATACAGAGGTATTGGGTCAACAATGGACGGAACCACCTGAAGTTCTTTCAAGAACTTCCTCATCCAGACAGCTTCTTTTGCGGCATCAGATGCAGCGATGTATTCCGCTTCCATAGTCGAGTCTGCAACGGTTTCTTGTTTGGAACTCTTCCAACACACCGCCCCTCCATTGAGGGTAAAGACAAAACCCGACATGGACTTGGAATCATCCTTGTCACTCTGGAAGCTGGAGTCAGCAAAGGCCTCGATCTGGAGGTCTTTTCCGCCATACACCAAGAACATCTCCTTAGTCCTTCTCAGGTACTTGAGAATGTTCTTTACCGCTATCCAGTGTTTCTCCCCAGGGTTTGACTGATACCGGCTTACCACACTCAGTGCATAAGCTACATCCGGTCTGGTACACAACATCGCATACATTATAGAGCCTACCGCAGAAGCGTAGGGTATAATAGACATGCGATCCCTCTCCAAATCAGTCTTGGGGGACATCTCTTTAGAGAGGGTGATCTCGTGACAAGCCGGTAGGTTACCGCGCTTGGAATCTTCCATACTGAATCTTTTCAGTATGGTGTCGATGTACCTGGACTGTGAAAGTCCTAATATCCTTTTGGATCTATCACGATGGATCCGGATCCCCAGGATGTATGAGGCATCACCCAGGTCTTTCATGGAGAACCTGTGTGACAAGAACCCCTTGACAGATTGTAGCATAGGAATGTCATTTCCTATTAAGAGAATGTCATCCACGTATAAAACGAGGAATACTACAGTTCTCGCTACAAATCTACTATAGATGCATGGTTCATCTGGATTTTTGATAAAGCCAAATTCCTTGACCGTCTCATCAAAACAGATGTTCCAACTCCGCGATGCCTGCTTTAGTCCATAGATGGACTTAAGCAACTTGCACACCTTTCCGCTGCTCCCACTCTGAATGAAACCCTCTGGCTGGTCCATATAGACACACTCCTCTAAATTTCCATTTAGAAAAGCGGTTTTTACGTCCATTTGCCAAATCTCATAATCGTGGAAGGCAGCAATGGCAAGAAGGATCCGAATGGATTTCAGCATAGCCACTGGAGAAAAGGTTTCGTCATAGTCCAAACCAGGTCTTTGACGGAAACCCTTTGCTACAAGTCTAGCTTTATAGGTCTCAACCTGTCCATCTACACCAATCTTCCTTTTGAAGATCCACTTGCATCCTACGGGTTTTACCCCATCTGGAGCAATGTCCAACGTCCATACTTTGTTGGTGTACATGGACTCCATTTCGGTCCGCATTGCATCCAGCCATTTTACCGAGTCAACGCTCTGAACGGCCTGCTGGAAGCTAGTAGGCTCATCATAATCTATGATGCAATCCTCTCTATCCCCGTCTATGAGAAAACCGTAGTATCTCTCGGGCGGATGAGACTGCCTACTACTCCTGCGGAGCGGCATAGGAATGTCCTGTTCTTTTGAACTTACTGGCTCTTCCAAGCTTTCAGTAATAGCTTGTGGTTCTGGAATTTCTTCCAGTTCTATTGCGTTCCCACTTATCTGGGTTTCCAAAAACTCAGTTTCCAAGAACCGGGCATGTTGAGAAACAAAAACCTTTTGTTCCACAGCGGAATAGAACAGATACCCCCTGGAGTTCTTTGGGTATCCCACAAACTTACACTGTACTGAACGTGCCTCGAGCTTGTCCGCATGCTGCTTTTTTACAAAAGCTGGACATCCCCATATCTTAAGGTACTTAAGACAGGGCTTCTTGCCACTCCACATCTGATATGGAGTGGTAGGCACAGTCTGTAGGGTTCCTAGGCATGCTAGTGAGGTCTCCCAAGCCATCAACCATGGCAATTTCAAAAATTATGGTGCCTACAAACCCTAAACTACGGATCGATAACTAGAAGTCTAGGCGAACATAGAACTAGTTAACACTTAACTAATGAGAAAACGGAAATACAACCTTTGTAGATCCGGTGCTCCACCTCCATAGCTCCGCAACAAAGTCCTCTCCGCTGTCCAAGTCAAATCCGGGCTCTAGGATCGGCTTCGTCGGAGAATGGGCAAGCTAGGTCGTCGATGTCCATACCGAAGATGATCTACGTCGAGGCATCGCTAGATCAAGCTCACAACTTCACCAAGTCATGAAACTTGTGAAGTAAACACACTCTACTACTTGGCAAGAGGTAGAGGATGAAGAAATAGGAGTTGGGTTAACTTTAGAATTGGATTTCTCACTCTAATTCATCAATCACCATTGATGAGGTAAGCTTTCTTCACTTCAAGCAAGGAAGAAGAAGAAGAAATGTTATGATAAGTTAAAAGAATAAGAAAAGAAAATGAATTCTTATCATAATTTTAACTAGAGTCAAGTGTAGAGAATGAATCATGGTTAGTGGGAATGGTTAGGGTTAAGGATGAGATAAGAATGGTTGACTTGAACAAAGCTTCATGAAGCTTCAACTAAAGAACAAAATAAGCCACCATTCTTTTCTCTTTTCTTTTATTCATTTATCAAAAATAAAAAGGATAATTAAATAAGATAAATGAATAATAAATAATAAACCCAAACCATTTCATTAACCAAGGTTTAATCTTTACACTTGAACCCTAGCATGACTTGTATCATCAAACATGATACAATCAAGTGCACAAAAGTATATCGCATATACAATGCGCCCATCCGAGTGAGAAAATCCATCTTAAGTAAACCGATACTAGTTGATGCAAAGTAATATATCAAATATATAAATATGCATTAAATCATTAAATCAACACTTGATTCAATGTCCCGGTTATGTCGCACACAACCGACTAGTATACAATATATCGGCTTATCGAATCAACGCTTGAATCGATAACTAGGTTATATCGCATACAATCATTCGATATATTTATCGCGAGAATAGAATACGGTATCACATACACGCATTATTCTCGGCCCCGCACATATCTCATATGCGCTCCTATTTCGTTTCGCTTGAGCCAGGAAACCTCTGTGTAGGACTCTAAAGACTCGTCAATACGCCGGCAGCAGATGATGATCATATCAAACATCCACAAGCCGCAAGCGATCTGCTAAACGTAACGGCCACCCGGGTATTGAGCGATCTGAAGATCGACGAGCAAGCCCGCTCACACTCCAGTGAATCCGACCAGTAACACTACCGTACAGTCCGGTCTGATCGTCTGATATGTCGCATATCTCGCCTAGGGGTGGTAAACGTCAGACCCCAATAGCTCAATAAGTCGTGTCGATATGAGGTCTATAACTGTTCGAGAAACTACTGGTAACACTTACCAGTAAATCTCAGCAACCCTAGCCAGGGATTTCCTGTTATAGCCAATCAAACACAGCGCAACATCAACTCCCTATACCGGGAGAGACGAATCCCCTCCTATCGCTCATTGCCTCCATGTGACTCGGGACTGTACCCAAAAACCACCGTTTTGCATGCCCTCTTGGACGTGGTAAGATGGAAATCAAAGCACAGTGGGAACCACACAAGACTCTATGACGATCTCGGGTCAACAGACTACTCTGTACCAGTGTCACCAGAGAACTGCCATCTGACGTGAGGTATAATACCATCTGGGAGTTCTCGGCGAGTCCGTCCAGTGTACCCAGTCTCTACTGAGCACCCGTATATCATCTCTGATGTCAAACACCAATGGATATGGGATCATCCATCGCCCATCTGCATGGCTCGAGAAGGTATACGCTAGTCTACTCTGGTATATCGATGCCCCGTCTCGATACACCCACAACTAGGGACTTTGAAGGATGTACTTATGGACTACCATGTCCCCACTAGTATGATCCGCATCATAGTCCAGGTAGTCAAGTACAGATCCTAAGGGCTTTACCAACATGTAACAGAGAGACAATCAGTATACACGTTAAGGTAAAGTTCAACCAGATAGCATACTATCATGTCGAGCAAGAAAGTCCTCCCTATATATGTCCCAGCATCCACTACAATATACATCCTATGTACAGTAATGGCCTCTAGGGCATACATATAACTAACAATCTCCCACTTGCACTAGGGCCATCTGTAGCAGTGGTTTGAAGTATCTCATACTCAACCATCCCATAAAAGTCTCTCTCTGGGAACAGGCCTTTGTGAGTGGATCCGCTGTGTTGTCCTCTGAGTCTACTCTCCTAACCTCGATCCCTTAGAGATCAACCATCTCCATGATCAGGTGATACTGCCTTAGAATATGTCTGGATCACTGATGGGACGGACGTTCCTTGGCATAAGCCACAACTCCATTGTCACACAATGGGAGGAACTAAGTTCATCTCATGAACCATTATACACCCAAACAGCCTCTTTGGTAGCATCTTAAGTAGCGATGTATCCTGCCTTTATCGCCTAGTGTGTCACGGTATCTAGCTTGGAACTCTTCCAACATACCGTCCCTTTACTGAGGGTAAAGACAATGCCTGTGACTGACATTCAGTCGTCTTTATCACCCTGGAACACTTCCAGTGATTCTCCAGGATCGGTTGATACCATCTCACTACATCAGTGAGTTTCCTAACATCCATTTAGATCTATCTCATAGATCCAAAATCCAGGATTTAGTAGGTATCACTTTAATCCTATATGGAGAATCTTTGTGATAAGCGGAGATTGATCGAGCGTAGCATAAGAAACTCCTTTCTTATCAAGAGTATGTCATCCACGTACTCTACGAGGATCGTCACTATACTCCCTACTACCTTTTTGTATATACAAGGTTCATCTACCATTTTGATGATGTCAAACTCTTTGACCGCTTCATCAAAACAGATGTTCCAACTCCGCGATGCCTGCTTTATCCTATAAAGCATCTTGCACACGTTTCCGCTGCTCCCACTGTCTACGAAGCCCTCTGGCTGTGTACTTATAGACGCTCTCTTCTAAATCATCATTTAGAAAAGCAGTCAAGACACCCAACCACCAGATATCGTAGTCATGGTATATAGCCGTGACAAGTAGGATCTGGATGGACTTAAGCATAGATATTGGAAAAGGTTTCATCATTATCCACGCCTGGTCGATGACGAAAACCTTTAACAAGTCTAGCTTTGAAAGTCTCAACTTTTCCATGTACACCGAGTAATCTTCTCAAGATTTACTTGCTCCTGATGGGGATTTAACCCTTCAGATATAGCAACCAAAGTCCATACTTTGTTGGTGTATAAGGATTCTATCTCAGATCGATAAACATCCAGCCATTCTTACAGAGTCTCACTCTTGATGGCCAGCTCGAAACTAGTTGGGTCATCATCTCATGATGTAATCCTCGCTCCCACTGTCTATAGAGAAACCGAAGTATCTCTCAGGTGGGTGAGGAACCCTACTAGGTCGGCGGAGAGGCTGAGGTTCATTGGAATCTACTGAATCCCTTGGCTCTATCAAATCATCTGCTGTAGTTTGTTGTATAGCTGGAACCTTTCCAGTTGTACATAACTGACCTTGCCTCGAGCTTGTCCGGATTTTGCTTTTGGACATAGGACGGACAATCCCCAAATCTTAACTAACTTAAGACATGGGTTCTTCCCATTCCATATCACATAGGAAGTGGTAGGCAACTGATTTGATTAGAACCCTATTCAATAGGTATGCAACTTCTCAAGTGCATAACACCCAAAAGGAAACAGGTAACTCAGTAGTACTCATCATAGAGCACACCATATCATATAGGGTGTGATTGCTCCGCCCCAATATACCATCGTGCTATGGTGTATACGGAGGAGTAATGCTGAGAGAGAATCTCATTCTCCTTTAGAATAGTCCAGGAATTCCGTGCTCAAGTATTCTTCTCCTTGATCACATCAAAGGACATAATACTTATACCCGTATTTTGGTTCTCTACTTCTAACTTATATTCTGTGAATATCTCAAAAGGTTCGGACTTGTGTTTCAACAAGAACATATGTCTGAATCTAAAGAGATCATCAGAGAACGTAATGAAGTATAAAGAACCAGTCCTGGCATGTGTAGACAGGGGACCTTACATACATCAACATGTATCATCCCAAGAGTTTACTAACTCTTTCTCTGTTTCCAATAAACGGAGCTATGGTCATCTTATCTTTGTGACATGACTGGCGAGTTTCACAAGATGTAAATTCAAACTAATTTAAATATGCATCTTTATGTAACTCTAGCTAGTCGGGTCACATTGATCTGACCTAGTCTACAATGCCTCAAGAAGAATTCGTTCATTTCTGAACTCTTCCTCTTGTGTGTATTCCATATAGTAAGAACTGTAGTTTGATTTAGAACATCAATGCTTTTAGATAACGTGCCTGAACTGATCAACTTTTGATATAGGAAATGTTCAAAACATTATCCAACAATACAAAATTATATCCTTTCTTTACTAATAAAGAGACTGATATGATTTTGTATATCAGGTTCGGTATCTAACAACATTCGTTCAGAATCAATGTATCGATAATACAGGGTGACAGTGACCAACAGACTTGGCTGCAACACTTGCCCCGTTTTCTGCCTCATGAAACTTATCACCCGTTCTCAGTTCTCTACCTTTCTGCAGCCCTATGTAACAGATTACATATCTGGGATCCTGATCTGGTATCACATACCCAGGACGTAAATGTTACTGAGAAACAGTTCTATATAATGAACACACCCGAAGATGATGCATCAGCATGCACTCTCTTCGTTTGGGCGGCACGGGAAATCTGGTATTCCCCAATTTCCTGCTCTGTCTTATAACAATTATAAGTTGGAGCGGGACCAACGTTCCCCAGCTCAGTATAACAAGCGGGTTCGGTCAATAATCCGTATTATTATCTTGATTAAGGCGTGATATGGTCGCTACCAGGAGAGAGAGAGAAGAAAACACTCAGCGTGCGCTCTGTCAAGAATAGATTGGTTATTATTTTATCTAATCAGGATGGCTCCCACTGCTTTTTATCAAATCTTCCTTCAAACCTTAAAAGGAAAGAATACCCGGGATTAATTACACACTACAAGTTCGCCAATCTTTCAGCCAGGCCAGTGTCGGTACTTTGAGGGAGGTCCCCCGTGCTTTCGCACGAACCTAATTACTGTAAACCTCTTTTTCCCAGAGGCGTAACCCCGTTGACACCTTTCTAGACACCTACTTGATCGGCTAATTGTAATGTATAAAACTCTCCCAGGAGTAACACTTACTCGCAGCGGGTATCGGGATCCAACTATCTCATAGAAGGTAAGCAATCTCATTGCAAATTTCAACACTTGAAATTCCCGATAATATTTTGCCCCTAACCTCCTTTGACCTTGACAAAGGCCAACAAACCATAGGATGCTAGTCAAGTTCAACCCGTCATTTCCTGATTGAATTAAACCCACCCGCACGGCCCTTGACAAAGGCCAACAAGGTCGCACGACTACCCTAACTCAATCTGCATCATATGCATTAGCAGATAAGCACCAGTTAGCTACCGCACACTGCGCCTTGACAAAGGCCAACAAACGCAGCACGAATACTAACTACTACTTATCTGAAATGACGGAGGGCTACGACAGGTTTTTCTGAAAACCTATTGCGTAATGAACTTGATATCGTTGTAGGATCGAATGAATTTTGAAATGGAGTGTTTTTGAGGCTTTTCTAGTTTTGCTAAAGGAGTCACTCCCGGTGAAGGGATCGTCGGTCCTTTCCTCGTCGAATGAGGTGCGGGATATATCATATATATCACTGTGCAAAGCAAAAACTCTTAAAAGCAATCAAAAGACAAACCGAGTGTGTAGCATCTGCCAGTTATTGCTAAAGGAGTCACTCCCGGTGAAGGGATCTCGGTCCTTTCCTCATCGAATAAGGTGCAGGATATATCACATATACCGCTATGCAAAGCAAGAACTGTAGCTACCTGTTTTATTTTGAAATCCGATTCTACAACATCTTAGGTTTCTTTTAATTTCATTAATCACATTAATGAAGTCCCATCATTTATTTACCTAAACATCACAGATAGATATGACGTACACTTATGCCATCCGCATTCGCCTCGATGTCCCCTCGTGCACCGTTAGGTTAGGTAACTAACGGCAGAGCGGGGCAGGGCTAGCGCGGGTGTAAAACATAAGTAACGTCTATATAATATATCATATATACTATATACTATATCCATCACAGAAACATCTCATGATCACATCACAGATATCGCAGCAGAAGAAACATATGAAATATTGGATATACTAGGACGTCCGTGTTTTCAATACGAGCCAGTACAAAACACGGATTCCACGGTCGTGATGAATAGCCAATCCCACACCCCTAGACCCCTACGAGAGCGGCAAGCAACCCTTCCAATTCTAGGGTTAGGAGACCCGGACTCGACTCCTCGAGTTGGTCTCCCACTGGACCCCAGAACCCGGTTACTTGTGCTCCCCTCCTTGGGTCTATCCTAGTGCAGAAAAATAAATAATATACAACAGGTGACAACTTCCGCAACCTAGAAGCGCCCCAATAAAAGAATATTACATACAAGTTTTTACATGAATGAAAATGAAAAACACTAATCTCACATAAAAACCCCCGGCTATTCATACACGACGATCCAATATAACATATCCAGCAACACATAACATCACATGTCATCAACGTAAATAAATATGCGCATCCCAATTGTCGTTGACATATAGCAACGAAACCGGCGATATCACATATTACACTTACGGTCACAGAAAAGAAAGTGTAAAACTACAACAGTTGGAATCCGCAACCACCTCAGACATCGCATGCCTGACCAAATGAATTACTTAGACATCGCATGCCTAACAATTATAAACCCCGCATTTTAGTCTCATTATCGAAAACTCTTTTCAATATCAAGTCGGGCAATTCAACAGGATTCCCGACATCCTGATCGAATGCTCGTCGCAAACTTCTGTAGACGGCCGCACCCCCGATACCGTCGACGAAGTGCACCAAGGCGGAACACCGCTACCGCGAGCACCCGTACGGATGCTTTCGGCGACGGGGTTCTCCTACAGTCACTTGGTCGGGGCTATGGAGTGAGGCTGTCTATTAAGTTTACCCGGCGAGTATCCGCGTACGCTACGTGATTGCGACGGACTTTTGATCACATCAAAATTCCGTGGCAACCGATCAAGTGAGACTAAACTGCTACGTTTATAACATTCATTTAGTTATCTCATAACTTTGTGAATTCCAATTATTGTATCCCATTCCAGATAAACAGAAAATGTTAAACTTTCCGATCGAACAATCGAACACCAAATTTTTCCCGATACAGATCAACACATGAAATAAGTCTAACAACATTCAGTTCGTACCTCAGTACCAACGGTCCAGCCGTAGAAGGGTCAAGCCAACGCCTCACATGTGGCACGCCGTACTGCCCCAAACCCGAAGGTTCAAAGGGCAGTTCAAGACGGTCACATAATCGAGTTAAGGTTTGTGTCTTCTAGAGGGACCATCGCGTTACTTGCACTACTTAGAACGTCGTTAAACTACGGAAAAATCCAACACTTGGAAATTTCCCGACAGGGGAAAAGTTGGGTATTTATATCCGGTCGAACTTTTTAACATATTCTAAGATTTATCCGGAAAGCCACACAGACAAAATTTGATAAACCCGATCGAATCACCGAATCCCCAAAACAACTCAGAAAATTCAGCTCTATAAAAAATATTAAAAATTCCCAGCAAATCCAGTACATAAAAATAAGAATTACTGTATAAAAATTTTTAAAATTGGAGGTCGTACGGTCGCTCATCCGCGGCCTGAGACAACAGGAAGGCCGCGGATCCGCGGCTATAATAACGAATTAACCCCTCAAATTTAAACAGTAATTCTTATATTATTTTACTGAGTTCTCTGAATATTTTTAATATGGAAAAATCCCTGTTTTTCAAAATCGTCCAGAGAGCAATTTGCCGGGTTGATTTCGGGTTCGTTCGGGCTTCAAATTCCGTCTGGACTTCGCCTAAGGCTCTAGCTAGGCTCTGATACCACTGTAGGGTTCCTAAGCACGCTAGTGAGGTCTCCCAAGCCATCAACCATGGCAATTTCAAAAATTATGGTGCCTACAGACCCTAAACTACGGATCGATAACTAGAAGTCTAGGCGAACATTGAACTAGTTAACACTTAACTAATGAGAAAACGGAAATACAACCTTTGTAGATCCGGTGCTCCACCTCCATAGCTCCGCAACGAAGTCCTCTCCGCTGTCCAAGTCAAATCCGGGCTCTAGGATCGGCTTCGTCGGAGAATGGGCAAGCTAGGTCGTCGATGTCCATGCCGAAGATGATCTACGTCGAGGCATCGCTAGATCAAGCTCACAACTTCACCAAGTCATGAAACTTGTGAAGTAAACACACTCTACTACTTGGCAAGAGGTAGAGGATGAAGAAATAGGAGTTGGGTTAACTTTAGAATTGGATTTCTCACTCTAATTCATCAATCACCATTGATGAGGTAAGCTTTCTTCACTTCAAGCAAGGAAGAAGAAGAAGAAATGTTATGATAAGTTAAAAGAATAAGAAAAGAAAATGAATTCTTATCATAATTTTAACTAGAGTCAAGTGTAGAGAATGAATCATGGTTAGTGGGAATGGTTAGGGTTAAGGATGAGATAAGAATGGTTGACTTGAACAAAGCTTCATGAAGCTTCAACTAAAGAACAAAATAAGCCACCATTTTTTTCTCTTTTCTTTTATTCATTTATCAAAAATAAAAAGGATAATTAAATAAGATAAATGAATAATAAATAATAAACCCAAACCATTTCATTAACCAAGGTTTAATCTTTACACTTGAACCCTGGCATGACTTGTATCATCAAACATGATACAATCAAGTGCACAAAAGTATATCGCATATACATTTCGCCCATCCGAGTGAGAAAATCCATCTTAAGTAAACCGATACTAGTTGATGCAAAGTAATATATCAAATATATAAATATGCATTAAATCATTAAATCAACACTTGATTCAATGACCCGGTTATGTCGCACACAACCGACTAGTATACAATATATCGGCTTATCGAATCAACGCTTGAATCAATAACTAGGTTATATCGCATACAACCATTCGATATATTTATCGCGAGAATAGAATACGGTATCACATACACACATTATTCTCGGTCCCGCACATATCTCATATGCGCTCCTATTTCGTTTCGCTTGAGCCAGGAAACCTCTGTGTAGGACTCTAAAGACTCGTCAATACGCCGGCAGCAGATGATCATATCAAACATCCACAAGCCGCAAGCGGTCTGCTAAACGTAACGGCCACCCGGGTATTGAGCGATCTGAAGATCGACGAGCAAGCCCGCTCACACTCCAGTGAATCCGACCAGTAACACTACCGTACAGTCCGGTCTGATCGTCTGATATGTCGCATATCTCGCCTAGGGGTGGTAAACGTCAGACCCCAATAGCTCAATAAGTCGTGTCGATATGAGGTCTATAACTGTTCGAGAAACTACTGGTAACACTTACCAGTAAATCTCAGCAACCCTGGCCAGGGATTTCCTGTTATAGCCAATCGAACACAGCGCAACATCAACTCCCTATACCGGGAGAGACGAATCCCCTCCTATCGCTCATTGCCTCCATGTGACTCGGGACTGTACCCAAAAACCACCGTTTTGCACGCCCTCTTGGACGTGGTAAGATGGAAATCAAAGCACAGTGGGAACCACACAAGACTCTATGACGATCTCGGGTCAACAGACTACTCTGTACCAGTGTCACCAGAGAACTGCCATCTGACGTGAGGTATAATACCATCTGGGAGTTCTCGGCGAGTCCGTCCAGTGTACCCAGTCTCTACTGAGCACCCGTATATCATCTCTGATGTCAAACACCAATGGATATGGGATCATCCATCGCCCATCTGCATGGGTCGAGAAGGTATACGCTAGTCTACCCTGGTATATCGATGCCCCGTCTCGATACACCCACGACTAGGGACTTTGAAGGATGTACTTATGGACTACCATGTCCCCACTAGTATGATCCGCATCAAAGTCCAGGTAGTCAAGTACAGATCCTAAGGGCTTTACCAACATGTAACAGAGAGACAATCAGTATACACGTTAAGGTAAAGTTCAACCAGATAGCATACTATCATGTCGAGCAAGAAAGTCCTCCCTATATATGTCCCAGCATCCACTACAATATACATCCTATGTACAGTAATGGCCTCTAGGGCATACATATAACTAACACAGTCTTGGTGGGAGCCTTATTCAAGAGATATGCAGCTGCTTCTAGTGCATAGCCCCAGAAAGATCGCGGTAGCTCAGCCTTACTTATCATGGAACGAACCATATCCAATAGGGTTCGATTCCTCCTTTCCGATATACCGTTATGTTGCGGAGTGTATGGAGGAGTACGCTGTGAGAGAATTCCATTCT
Organism: Agapanthus africanus; assembly: GCA_030015575.1. Lineage (NCBI taxonomy): Eukaryota > Viridiplantae > Streptophyta > Magnoliopsida > Asparagales > Amaryllidaceae > Agapanthus > Agapanthus africanus. Next base: position 615,255,429 of record CM057341.1, on the reverse strand, counting down.
CTTTTAAATAGTCCAGGAACTCGGCACTCAAGTATTCACCACCTCGATCCGATCTTAGAATCTTAATACTTTTGCCTATTTGTTTTTCAACTTCATTCTTGTAATCACGAAATTTTTCAAAGGCCTCGGATTTGTGCTTCATTAAGAAGACATGTCCATACCTAGAGAAATCGTCTGTGAAAGTAATGAAGTATGAATAACCACTTCGCGCATGTGTAGACATTGGACCACACACGTCACTGTGTATGAGTCCCAAGAGCTCGCTCGCTCTTTCTCCGTGTCCAGTGAACGGAGTCTTTGTCATCTTTCCCATGAGACAAGATTCACAAGTGGCATAAGACTGATACTCGAACGGATCCAAGTATCCTTCTTTATGTAACTTAGTCAACCGTGTCTCATTGATGTGACCCAGTCTACAATGCCATAAGAAAGCCTGATTGATATCTGGAGACTTTCTTTTGTGTGTATTCTAGACATTGAAAATCTGCGGTTTGTTTAATACGTATATACCATTGCTCAGTGTACCTGACCCAATCAGAACTTGATTAAGGTGAATGTTTACAACATTACTTACAAACGCAAATTCATAACCTTCTTTAGAAACCAAAGATACAGAAATGATATTACAAGTTGCGTTGGGTACAAAAAAACAATTACGCAAAACCAAAACATGCCCATCTGACATTCCCAGGTGATAGTCCCCCACGGCTTTAGCATCCATGCTAGCTCCGTTCGCAACTCTGAGGGTCATATCACCTGCCTTCAAAAACCTACGGTTTCTCAACGCCTGCAAAGAATTACAGATATGAGATCATGATCCGGTATCCAATACCCAGGAAGTAGAGTTTATCGATAGACAGTTTTCAATAACATACACACCTGAAGCTGAAGCCGCAACCTGCTTCAGTTCCTGTGTCCTGGCTTTCCAAGCCCTGCAATCTTTCTTCCAGTGTCCACTTTTATGACAATAGAAGCATTCTTCCTTTCCCACAAGCTTCCCCGCAATCTTTGTTGCCTTTTCCTTTCCCTTCGTACCCACTTTACTAACACCGCCCCTTGGTTTGGCGGGGGCTTTCTTCCTCTTTCCCTTGGCTTTCGCCTTGGACCTAGAAGAAGAAGATCCTCCTACAAACAAAGCGGGTGTTTCCCTACCTTTCTGTAGGGTGCCCTCTGCGCTCCTCAGCATGTTGAGGAGTTCTGAAAGTTCAACTTCTTTTTCTTGTAAGTTGAAGTTCAGTATAAACTGGGCGTAAGTGGATGGAAGGGACTGGAGAATTAAATCCGTATAGAGTTCACTTTCCAACGTGGTCCCAAGTTCCGCGAGCTCCTCAATGTAGCCAATCATCTTAAGCACGTGGTCCGCTACCGATGATCCGACGGCCAACTTTGCCGAAAATAACTTCTTCGACACTTCGTATCTTGCGATACGAGACTGCTCTCCATACAGTTCTTTTGTATGAAGAAATATGGATTCCAGGTCCATATTCTCGTGCCTCCTCTGGTGTTCGTTGTCCATAGAGGCAAGCACGAGGCACTTGGCCTTCGCGCAATCAATCTCCCAAGTCTTACGGATTTCCTTATCCGCGACGCTGGAGGTGGGACCTGGGACGGGGGGGGGCTTTGGTGGTAAGAAGATACCCCAGCTTGTCGTAAGTGATTGCCATTTTGACATTCCTGAGCCAATCTTTGTAGTTTGGCCCTGTCAGTATGTTTTTATCTAGAAGTAACTTAAGTCCAGTCATGTCGAATGGTCGCTGCAATTAGGAGGGAGAGAAGAAACACTTTAGCACGATGCTCTTGCAAGTTTAGAGTGGTTTTTAATTTGTCTAAACAGGATGGCTCCCACTGTCTCTCGAATCCCTCCTCAAACCATAAAGGAAGAATTAGTCGGGATCAATCCCACCGCATAATACTTGCTTAACCGTTCAGCCAGGCCAGTGTCGGTACTTCGAGGGAGGTTTTCCAACGCTTTCGCGATGTTCCTTAATTAAAGAACCTCTTTTCCCTGGGGGCGTAGCCCCGCTAACACCTTTCTAGGCACCTACTAGGTTTATAGCATTGATCGTTTAGTGAGAAATTTCCCGAGGAGTAGCATATACTCACAGTAGGATCGGGATCCAAATATCATCGCGTGACGAAACTGAAGGAATCCTACCAGAATCACCACACTCCAAATGGTATGCAAATCTAGCAAGTTTCAGTACTTATGAAACTCCCGATGTGGATTTTTGCCCCATGCTCTTATGACCTTGACGAAGGTCAACAAATCATAAGTCACATGTCAAGTTCTGCCCGTCATTTTCCAGGTTAATTTGAACCCACCCGTATATACCCTTGACGAAGGTCAACAAGGCAATACGACTGTCCCAAACCAACGCATCTATCTATGCTACATATGAACACCCAACAGCGACCAATCTCTATGCCTTGACGAAGGTCAACAAACATAGCTTGAATACTATTGAATATTCATACGAAACGACGGAGGGCTACGAATGGTTTTGGCGAAACCGTGAACGTAGTGAACTTGATATAATCGATGGAACGAGATAGCTTTTAGAAGGAGTGGCTCAATCTCCGCATTTAAAAGTTAGTTTTGAAAAGAACCGAGTGGTTTTTCGAAAGTGTTCCAACGACTTTAACTTGGTTTATTATCTTGCATTAGTTCTTTTAATGCGTGATATTCTTGCATTAGTTCTTTTAATGCGTCCCATCATTTAATCCTACCATTGCAGAAAACAACCAAAATATGACGTACACTTATGCCATTCGCATTCGCCACGGGGCCCCATCATCACCCGGTAGGTTACTTAACTAACGGCAGAGCGGGGGCTGGGCTAGCGCGGCTGTAAAACATAAGCAACGCCTAAATAGTTATAAATATAGCAATGATAGACATTACAGATCACAGATGAATACATTGGATATACTAGGAATCCGCAATCTGTTCGAGCCTGCAACGAAAAGCGGATTGCACGGTCGCGGTGAATAGCCAAAACCCTACCCAAGACCCCTACGGGTGCGGCAAACTACCCGCCAAGTACCCGGTAGTTTGTGCACCCCTCCATGGGTCTATCCTAGGAGCAAAAACAGTAAAAAGAATTATACAATGACGGCTACAACCCCGACCCGGTTGTGCGGCCATACAAATAATAATATTACATCAATTTACATTTAGAGCATAAAAAATTTCAACAGAAACTTAGGGTTTTTCTTTTTCCGGTTTTGCGATTTTTCTCGATCGAACTTCCATACACATTACTACAAAGCTAGTTTAAGTTTAGTTAGGCTCTGATACCACTGTAAGTCCACGTTGCGACCCCCGGTTCTTACGGGGAGGCGGAAACGGTATAAAAATCAAATTTTTAGCGCATGGGGCAACATGGACTAACAAAGTCGGGATCTTTTCCTAAACTACAACTAGCAAACATGCTAAAGAGAGTTAGCTACTCGGAAAGGAGGTTATACCTAACTTGAACTCCTTCTTCTTGAAACCTTTGTAGGGATTGATTGTGCTTTCCTCGTTGCCTTCTTCCGTCAAAGATGGATCCACCTGAGGGTTCAACCTTCGGGCTCTTTCTCGAACTTTGAGAGAACTAGAATCTTCGGCTTGCTAAACCTTTGACCCTAGAGTGAGTAGAGAGTGTCTTTGGGGTGTTTTTAACTCAAGGAGAGGGATTCTCAACTCATGAGAAGGGATCTCCTTGAACTAGAGGAGGAAGAAAAACAAGTGAGGAGAGAGAATGGTTATGATAGAATGAGCTTATTCTTTTCATTTCTTGCAACCATATCACAAATGAAAAGAATTAACAATTAACAATAATAATAAAATGAAATATTTGATGGATGGTTTGGAATGACCATTATCATTACATTCTTTAAATGGTTTTGCAAGAATCAAAAAGCATCTTTCTTTTGTAATGATGATGGTCAAACCTTCAACCATGGTCAACAAGTCAACCATGGTAAACAAGTCAACAAAATCCAACCATGACACAATTTTATTCAATTAATATTATTAATAGATATATCATAATTCCATTAGGGTTTGGAAAAAGACGACTGTCAACTGTGCATACGCACCCGTTCCGAAACCCTAATGAAAATCATGTTCCTCCGCCTCAATCAACTGTGCATACACACCCGCATTCTTGTTCCGAGGAACATGAATACCAAGAGATAAAATCAACCCCAAAACATATACCAGTATCTGGCTCAAACCAGAGCCTACTAGTAATATCTGTCCGGACTCCAAACGTGCACAAGTGCGCGGATGAGAACGAACCCTGTCGCAAGACCGTGCGACCTCTACTCTGTTTTGCCCAGAGGCGAATACCCTCTGTGTGGGACTCTTAAGACTCGACACTACGCTGGCAGTGGGTTTAACCACAGACTGCAAGCGGCACTAGCTGTGCGTAACGGTCCCCAGGTAGATGCCGACAAGAAGGCTGACGAGGTGAACCCCATCTGAACTCCTACTGAGTCTGAATGTGACAGTCTCCGTACAGTCCGGTCTGTTCGTCTAATACATCGCATGTCGGGCCTAGGGGGCGGTAAAATGTCAGTCCCCTAATAGCAGTACAAGTCGTGTCAGAGTGAAGCCCAAAACACCCTGAGATAACACTGGAAGCCTACCAGTATATCTCGCTTGCCCTGGCCAGGGACTACTCGTGTAATGGCTCTCCTAGACACAGCGCGATGTCAACCCCCAATACCGGGAGAGACGCATCCTGTCTAACCGTCACTGCCTCCAAGTGCTTCGGGACTGCACCCAACCATTACCTGTTTGCACGACTCCTTTGAGCCGTGGTAGGGTAGTGATCAAAGTGCAGTGGGAACACACTCGAGGCGAAGTGCCAGTGTCAAGTCAGCGGACTAAGCTGTACTCATGTCACCTGGGAACTGATAACTGACGATAGGTATAATACCAACCTGTCAGTTCCCGACGTGTCCTGTCCAGTGTACTCGTAACCCAACGAGCACCCGTATACTATTTCCAGTACGACGTACTGATGGCTGTGGGACAGACCATCTCCCACACTGGGATGAGAAGCGCATATGCTAGTCTACTCTGGAGTATCGATGCCCTGTCTCGATAGTCCTGCGACTAGGGACCTGTATAAGGATGTGCTTATAGATTACCCAGCCCCCACTAGTGTGATTGCCATCACAACGCTGGTAATCAAGCAAAGATCCTAAGGGCTCCACTAATGCGTATAGGTGATATACTAAAATAAACACATGTACACATTGAAGTAGAAACAAACCAAGTAGCATACTACTATATTGAGCAAGATTGTTTATACAAGGTGAATATCCCAAGCTTCTATTAAGTAATATACAAACTAGTATGATACAGTAATGGCCTCTAGGGCATATACACTAACAGTATATAGGTGCTCATTAGGTTATGAGTACACCGGAAGGACTCGCAGGGGTACTGCTAGTTAGTACTATACCTATCGTCAGGTAGCAGTTTCCAGGTGACATGAGTACAGTTTAGTCCGTTGACTTGGTACTGCTACTTCGCCTCAAGTGTGTTCCCACTGTTCTTTTATTGCTACCCACCACGGCTTAAAAGAGTCATGCAAACAGGTAGTAGTTGGGTGCAGTCCCGAAGCACTTGGAGGCAGTGGTGGTTAGATAGAATTCGTCTCTCCCGGTATTGGGGGTTGATATTGCGCTATGTTTGGAGAGCCATTACACAGAGTCCTTGGCCAAGGCAAGTAAGATTTACTGGTAGGTATTCAAGTAGTTTCTCAAGGTGTTCTGGGCTACACTCCGACACAACTTATACCGCTATTGGGGGTCTGATGTTTACCATCCCCCTAGGCCCGATATGCGATACTCATAGACGAACAGACCGGACTGTACGGAGATTGTCACAGATAGGCTCAGTAGGGTTTCATGATGAGTTCGCTCATCGGCTTCCCTTTCGCTCAATACCTGGATAGCCGTTACGTATTGGTAGTGCCACTGGCGTGCTTGTGGTTAAACCCACTGCCAGTGTATTGACGAGTCTTTAGAGTCCCACACAGAGGGTTTTCCTAGTTCGGGCAAAACGTTGTAGCGGCCGTATGATTTTATACCAGGGTTCGATCATATACGTGCACTCGTGCATGGAACATGATCGGACGAACCATACTAGTGGGCTTTAGTTTAAGCCGGATCCTAGGAATAGTTTGTTGGATTACTTTCGTCTCGTAGTATTTGTATTCAGTCGGAATACGGATGCGGGTATGTATATATGGATGAGGAGTATTCTTGTGATCCGTTACGAGTTTACTTTAGAAGTTACCATTCTCTTTTTGATTAAACATTTGTTTTGATGTTTAATTATATGGAAAATGTGAGTGCAAGTTTTAACCTAGGGCATTGAATAGGGCATGTGCTTTTTTGGTGACTCATGGTGTGATTTTTTGTGCCATGTCCATTTCTTTATTGTTTTTTACTTTGGTGTGGGATATTCAGGTGAGAGAGGGCAGCCACTAGAGGTGTGATTTTGTCTTGAGTTTTTCATAGAGAGCTCTCACATTTTATCTCACACAATAAGCAAGCCATTTTTCTTCACTAGCTTTTCATGTGCTCACAACTCTTCACTCATGGCTTCATCTTCAATCTCCACTCGATCCCTCTCATGTGTTGAGAATCCTATAGTGTATTGAGACAATATAATCACCCACTATCTCTACTTCATCTTCAGCACCTAGGTTAGCAAACTAGTTGTTCGAGTTGCTTCAGTTTGAAGTGGGAGCCCGTATAAAGAACCCTCGAAGTGGATCTTCTTCGACGAAGGGAGACCGGAGATCGAACTTGATCGGGGAAGCCGCGAGGAGCTTGGCACAGAGATTGAAGACCAAAGGACATGGATCGATTGGTATAATCTCTTAAACCACTTTACAGTTTACTAGTATAGGGTTAATGGCACGATCCGGGTTTTAGGGTTACGTTAGCGCCAGTTTGAAAAGTTTTTGTTCCGCGTTTTGCCTTGGATAGACGGCCGGGGCGTTGCTGTATCCCAACATGGTATCATAGCTAACCCATTAACCCTACTAACTAGTTTGCACAAGTTTAAAGTCTCGATTGACAAATTTTTTCGAATCACGAATCTATGTTCATGTGCTTGCTGTCGATTTTCAAAGTTCAAAAATTTTTTTTTGGTATATTACAATTATATGAAGGCAAAACTATAGCTACCGAAAAAAATTTGAGACCTAACTCCAAAATTCCACCGTGGAGCCGGAGTAAAATGTCGCATTTTGCGGCCCTTCCGCCGCGCTTTTTGGGCTACAGTACCCTAAAATTTTTCCTGGGCTCTAGTTCATGAAAATATGATTTTTGTGATATATAGTTTTGGCCTAGATTTGTTTGAGTGCTGGATTAGCATTTGGGGCCTATTTGGAAAAGTTTAGTCGATAGAAATTTTAAATGTGTATTTTTCAGTACTTGCATTACTATCGGCGACTGTGAATGTCATTAGAGCGGTACAACTTGTCTAATTGCTATAGTTCTTTTATACGGTTTTGCGAACGCGACATTCACGTTGATATTCTGTATTGTGCTGTGTTGTTGCGGATTCGTCGTGGTGGATAGCTTGCGTGCAATGGTAGTGCAGTTTGGTTATATTTGCACATTTGATATCGCGGGGCGAGCGTCCGACATGTGGACTACCGTCACTGCCTTTTTGTATATTATTCTTTTGGGGCATGACCGGGTTGAGGTCGATGTACCCTTTGTACATATTTTGTTTTCTGTACTAGGATTACCCCGTGGTGGAGTGCACGGATAGCCGGATTCTGGAAAGCAACAGGTCCACATCTCATGGGTTTGAGAAGGAGGGGGCTTCACTCCAGAATTGGCGGGCTAATCAACGCACTCGTAGGGTGTACAGGTTGACCTAAGGAGGGGTGCTCAAGTTACCGGATTCCGTGAAGTGCTTGTTAGTTATATGTATGCCCTAGAGGCCATTACTGTACATAGGATGTATATTGTAGTGGATGCTGGGACATATATTGGGAGGACTTTCTTGCTCGACATGATAGTATGCTATCTGGTTGCTCTTTCTTAACGTGTACACTGATTGTCTCTCAGTTACATGTTGGTAAAGCCCTTAGGATGTGTACTTGACTACCTGGACTATGATGCAGATCATACTAGTGGGGACATGGTAGTCCATAAGTACATCCTTCAAGGTCCCTAGTCGTGGGTGTATCGAGACGGGGCATCGATATACCAGAGTAGACTAGCGTATAACTTCTCGACCCATACAGATGGGCGATGGATGATCCCATATCCATTGGTGTTTGACATCAGAGATGATATACGGGTGCTCAGTGGAGACTGGGTTCACTGGACGGACTCGCCGAGAACTCCCAGATGGTATTATACCTTACGTCAGATGGCAGTTCTCTGGTGACACTAGTACAGGTTAGTCTGTAGACCCGAGATCATCATAGAGTCTTATATGATTCCCACTGTGCTTTGATTTCCACCTACCACGTCCAAGAGGGCATGCAAAATGGTGGTTTTTGGGTACAGTCCCGAATCACATGGAGGCAATGAGCGATAGGAGGGGATTCGTCTCGCCCGGTATAGGGAGTTGATGTTGTGCTTCGATTGGCTATAACCGGAAATCCCTGGACAGGGTTGCTGAGATTTACTGGTAAGTGTTACTAGTAGTTTCTCGAACTATTATAGACCTCATATCGACACGACTTATCGAGCTATTGGGGTCTGACGTTTACCACCCCTAGGCAAGATATGCGACATATCAGACGACGAGACCGGACTGTACGGTAAGTGTTACTGGTTGGATTCACAGGAGTGTGAGCGGGCTTGCTCATTGATCTTCTGATCGCTCAATACCCGGGTGGCCGTTACGTTTAGCAGACCGCTTACGGGTTGTGGGTGTTTGATATGATCATCACCTGCTGCCGGAGTATTGACGAGTCTTTAGAGTCCTACACAGAGGTTTCCTGGCTCAAGCGAAACGAAATAGGAGCGCATATGAGATATGTGTGGGACCGAGAATAATACCAATATGTGATACTTTATTCGATTCTCGCGATTTGTGACATTGATCGGTTATATACGATATAGCCGGGTTATCGGATCAAGTGTTGATTCGATAAGTTGTTACTATTGATATTAGTCGGTTATATGAATATGACCGGATCATTAAATCAAGTGTTGATTTAATGATTTAATGTATAATTATATATTTCATATATTACTTTACATTAACTAGTATTGGTTCACTTAAGATTATTTTTCTCGCTAGATTGTGCACATTGTATATTTGATATATTTTTGTGCACTAGTTTGTATCATGTTTGATGATACATGCAAACTTGGGTGTGTGTTTCACTTTAACCATTTTTAGGTTAATGGTTAGGTTTTATTTGTTTTATTTATCTTATTCATTTATTTTTGGCAAGAAAGAAAAATGGTGACTTTCTTTGGTTTTTATTTGAAGCTTCATGAAGCTTTGAAAAGTCTAGCCATTTTGTCTTTTGTCTTAACCTAACCATTAAACCTAAACCCTAGTTTATTCTCTACATGTGTTACTTCACCCATGGTTGGATTATGATACGTATTCACTTGATTTATTATTTTCAAGGATAATTTATATTCTTTCTTCTTCTTCATCTTCTTCTTCAAGTGAAGAAACCATTCTTGAAAATTTCAAGTGATGAAATCAAGTGAGAAATCCAAATCCAAAGTGAACCCACTTCCTATTTCTTCATCCTCTACCACTTGCCATGTTGTATAGGGTGTTTTCTTCACTAGGTTCACAACCAAGTGAAGATGGAGCTTGAGTTTGAGTCGCCTTGACGTAGATCATCTTCGGCACCGAAGTCAACGACCTAGCCCGCTCATTTCTCCGATGAAACCGACGCTAGAGTCCGGGATCCCGATGATCACAGCGGAGGGACGTCATCACGGATCTAATGAAGTGGTGGACCGGATCTAGAAAGGTTGTATTTCCATTCACTTAGTAGCAAAGTAGTTTGCTTGCTTGTTTGTTTCGCCTATCCTCTAGTTTACGATCTATATTAGGGTTTCTCGGCACAAGAAAAATTTGAATTTGGCATGGCAGATGCCGTGTGGAACCTCTTGAGTGTGCCTAGGAACCCTACAGTGGTATCAGAGCCTAGCTAGAGCTTTAGGCGAAGTGTAGATGAAGTTAGAGATCCGAACGAACCCCGAAACCCCGATCAAAACCCTTCTCTGTACATTTTTTCAAAATGTTGATTTTTCTGAATTAAAAATGCTCAGAAAATTAAGCAGGAAAATCTAAGAATTACTGTGAAGTACGGACCTCTAAATCAAAAATTTGACTGCGGAACCGCGGCCAAAACAAGGGTTTGGCGGCGGTTCCGTGGCCAAAATTATGAATTAGTCCCTCAAACTTCACTTATTTATTCTTAGGTCCTTTCTTGTCATTTTTTTCTGGGAATATTTTAATTCCACTCAAGTGTTGAGTTTTCTAGGGTTTTATTGAGGACTCGTTAATTCGATCGGATAATTTAATTTCGTTTATGTTATTTCGGATGTTTTAGAAACTGTTAAAATGTTCGACCGGATATAAATGCCCATTTTTCCCCTGCCGGAAAGTTACCATGTGTTGGATTTTTCCCTATAGTTTAAGAACGTCTAAGTAGTGCAAGAAACGTGATGGACCCTCTAGAAGAGAACAAACCTTAACTCGATTATGTGACCGTCTTGAACTGCCTTTTGAACCTTAGGGTTTTGGGCAGTACGGCGTGCCACATGTGAGGCGTTGGCTTGACCCTTCTACGGCTGGACCGTTGGTACTGTGGCATGAAGTGGATGTTTTTAAACTTATTTCATGTGTTGAGCTTTTCGGGAAAACCTGGGTGTTTGATTGTTCGATCGAAAATTTTAACATTTTCTATTTATCTGGAATGTGATACAATGATTGGAATCAACAACATTTGAATGTTATAGACATAGCAGTTTAGTCTCACTTGATCGGTTGCCACGGAATTTTGATGTGATCAAAAGTCCGTCGCAATCGCGTAGCGTACGTGGATACTCGCCGGTAAACTTAATAGATAGCCATGTCCCATAGCCCTGACCAAGTGACTGTAGGAGAACTCCGTCGCCGAAAGCATCCGTTCGGGTGCTCACGGCAGCGGTGTTCCGCCTTGGTGCACTTCGTCGACGGTATCAGGGGTGCGGCCGTCTACTAAAATTTGCGACGAGCATTCATTCTGGAACTTGTTGAATTGCCCGACTTGATATTGAAAAGTGTTTTCGATAATGAGACTAAAATGCGGGTTTTATAATTGTTAGGCATGCGATGTCTAAGGAATTCATTTGATTAGGCATACGATGTCTATGCAGGTTGCGGATTCCAACTGTTGTAGTTTTACACTTTCTTTTCTGTGACCGTAAGTGTAATATATGATATCACCGGTTTCGATGCTATATGACAACGACAATTGGGATACGCATGTTTACTTACGTTGATGACATGTGATGTTATGTGTTGCTGGATATGTTATATTGGATCGTCGTGTTTGAATAGCCGGGGGATTTTATGTGAGATGAGTGTTTTTCATTTTCATTAATGTAAAAACTTGTATGTAATATTCTTTTATTAGGGCACTTCCAGGTTGCGGAAGATGTCACCATTTTATATTATTTACTTTTCCGCACTAGGATAGACCCAAGGAGGAGGGCACAAGTAACCGGGATCTGGAGTCCAGTGGGAGACCAACTCGAGGAGTCGAGTCCGGGTCTCCTAACTCTAGAATTGGTAAGGTTGCTTGCCGCGCTCGTTGGGTTCTAGGGGTGTGGGTTTGGCTATTCATTGCGACCGTGGAATCCGTGTTTTATACTGGCTCGTATTGAAAACACGGACGTCCTAGTATATCCAATATTTCATATAATATTTTCTGCTGCGTTATCTGTGATGTGATCATGTGATATATTTAGATAGATATTATATATAGTATATATGATATATTATATAGACGTTGCTTATGTTTTACACCCGCGCTAGCTCTACCTCGCTCTGCCGTTAGTTACCTAACCTAACGGTGCAGACGGGAGATTGAGGCGAATGCGGATGGCATAAGCCTACGTTATATTTATCTGTGATGTTTAGGTGACTTAAATGATGGAACTTCATTAATATGATTAATGAAAGAAAAGAAACCTAAGATGTTGTGGAATCGAATTTTCAAAAACAGGTAGCTACAGTTCTTGTAGGGTTCCTAGGCACACCCATGAGGTTCTACAAGTGATCAAACATGGCCAATTCAAAAATTTTCTATGTGCCGAGAAACCCTAAACTAGATCGTTACTAGAGGTAAGGCGATGCAAGCAAGTTAAAAACTTTAACTAAAAAGGAAAGTGACTACAACCTTTGTAGATCCGGTCCTCCACCTCCATAGCTCCGTGACGACGTCCCTCCGCTGCGATCAACGGATCCCGGACTCTGTCGATGGTTTCGTCGGAGAAATGATCGGGCTAGGTCGTTGACTTCGATGCCAAAGATGATCTACGTCGAGGAAACTCAAGATCAAGCTCCAACTTCACCAAGTCATGAAACTTGTGAAGAAAACACACTATACTACATGGCAAGTGGTAGAGGATGAAGAAATAGGAAGTGGGTTCACTTTAGAATTGGATTTCTCACTCTTTTTCTCATGGCACCATTAAAGCTAGCAAGCTTTCATGAAGCTTGATGAAGATGAAGATGAAGATAGAATAAAAAGAATTATCTTAAAAAGAAAATCCAAGTCATTCTTATCATAATGCAACCATGGTTGAGTGTAGAGAATAAACTATGGTTAGGTGAATGGTTAGGTTAAGCAAAAGAAACAAAAATGGTCAAAGCTTCTTAAAGCTTCAAGGAAAAAACAAAAGAAGCAACCATTTCTTTTCTTTCTAAAAATGAATTAAAGAAAATAAATAATCAAGAAAAGATAACAAAACCCTAACCATTCACTTAAACATGGTTTAAAGTAAACATACACCCAAGTTTGCATGTATCATCAAACATGATACAAACTAGTGCACAAAACTATATCATATATACAATGTGAACATCAAGTGAGAAAATCCATCTTTAAGTGAACAAATACTAGTTAATGTAAAGTAATATATCTAATATATAATTATACACTAAATCATTAAATCAACACTTGATTTAACGATCCGGTCATATCGCATATGACCGACTAATATCCAATGTATCGACATATCGAATCAATCCTCGATTCGATAACTAGGTTATATCGCATATAACCAATCGATACATTCATCGCGAGAATAGAATACGGTATCACATACACGCATTATTCTTGGTCCCGCACATATCTCATATGCGCTCCTATTTCATTTTGCTTAAGCCAGGAAACCTCTGTGTAGGACTCTAAAGACTCGTCAATACACCAGCAGCAGGTGATGATCATATCAAACACCCCCAAGCCGCAAGCGGTCTGCTAAACGTAACGGCCACCCGGGTATTGAGCGATCAGAAGATCGACGAGAAAGCCCCCTCACACTCCTGTGAATCCAACCAGTAACACTTACCGTACAGTCCGGTCTGTTCGTCTGATATGTCGCATATCTTGCCTAGGGGTGGTAAACGTCAGACCCCAATAGCTTGATAAGTCATGCCGACGTAAGGTCCATAACAATAGCATGAAACTACTGATAACACTTACCAGTAGATCACTACAACCATGGCCAGGGATTTCCAGTTATGGCCAGTCGTGCATAGCGCAACATCAACCCCCAATACCGGGAGAGACGAATCCCCTCCTATCGCTCATTGCCTCCATGTGAATCGGGACTGTATCCAAAAACCACCTGTTTGCACGACTCAGTAGAGCCGTGGTAGGGTGGAAATCAAAGCACAGTGGGAGACACACAAGACTCTATGACGATCTCGGGTCAACAGACTAAGCTGTACCAGTGTCACCTGAGAACTGCCATCTGACGTGAGGTATAATACCATCTAGGAGTTCTCGGCGAGTCCGTTCAGTGTACCCAGTCTCCACTGAGCACCCGCATACCATCTCTGATGTCAAACACCAATGGATATGGGATCATCCATCGCCCATCACATGGGTCGAGAAGATATACGCTAGTCTACCCTGGAATAGCGATGCCCCGTCTCGATATTCCCACGACTAGGAACATTGAAGGATATACTCATTGACTGCCCAGGCCCCACTAGTATGATCTACATCATAGTCCTAGAAGTCGAGTACACATCCTAAGGGCTTTATCAACATGTAATAGAGAGACAGCATGTATACATGTTAAGATAAAGAGCAACCAGATAGCATACTATCATGTCGAGCAAGAAAGTCCTACCTATATATGTCCCAGCATCCACTACAATATACATCCAATGTACAGTAATGGCCTCTAGGGCATACATATAACTAACAATCTCCCACTTGCACTAGGGCCATCTGTAGCAGTGGTTGCAGTATCTAATACTCAACCATCCCATATAAGTCTCTCTCTGGGAATAAGCCTTTATGAGTGGATCTGCCGTGTTGTCCTCTGAGTCTACTCTCCTACCCTCGATCACCTTGGAGATCATCTATGTCCATGATCAGGTGATGTTGCCTCAGAATATGTCTGGGTCACTGATGGGACCAGGGTTCCTGGGCCAAAGCCACACTTCCATTGTCATACAATGGTAGGAACCTAGTTCATCTTATGAACCAATATACACCCAAACTGCCTCTTTGGTAGTATCTTTAATAGCGATGTTACCAGCCTTTATCGTCTAGTTTGCCACGATATCTAGCTTGGAACTCTTCCAACATACCGTCCCTTTACTGAGGGTAAAGACAATGCCTGTGACTGACATTCAGTCGTCCTTATCACTCTGGAACCTTTCCAGTGATTTTCCCCAGGATCGATTGATACCATCTCACTAAACCTAGTGAGAAGCCTAACATCCTTATAGATCTAAATCCTAGGATTTAGGAGGTATCACCTTTATCCTATTGGAGAATCCTTATGATAAGAGGAGATTGACCGTGTGTAGTATAGGAAACTCTTTTCCTATCAAGAGTATGTTGTCCACGTACAATACGAGGATGACCACTTTACTCTCTACTACCGTTTTGTATATACAAGGTTCATCTACCATTTTGATAAAGTCAAACCCTTCGACTACCACATCAAAACAGACGTTCCAACTCCGCGATGCCTGCTTTATTATGTAAAGCAACTTGCATACGTTTCCGCTGCTCCCACTGTTTACGAAGCCCTCTGGCTGTGTACTTATAGACGTTCTCTTCTAAATCAGTATTTAGAAAAGCAGTCATGACACCAAACCACCAGATATCATAGTCATGGTATGTAGCAATGGCAAGTAGGATCTGGATGGACTTAAGCATTGTCCCTGGAAAAGGTTTCATCATTATCCACGCCTGGTCGATGACGAAAACCTTCAACAAGTCTAGCTTTGAAAGTCTCAACTTTTCCATCTACACCAAGTAATCTTCTCAAGATATACTTGCTCCTGATGGGGATTTAACCCTTCAGATATAGCAACCAAAGTCCATACTTTGTTGGTGTTCATGGATTCCATCTCAGATCGCTAAGCATCCAGCCATTTTTACAGAGTCCCTACTCTCGATGGCCTGCTTGAAACTAGTTGGGTCATCATCTCATGATGCAATCCTCGCTCCCACTGTCATCGAGAAACCGAAGTATCTCTCAGGCGGATGAGGAACCCTGCTAGATCGGCGGAGAGGATGAGGTTCGTCGGGGACCATTGAATCCCTTGGTTCTGTCAAATCATCAGGTGCAGTTTGTATAGCTGGAACCTTTCCAGTTCTACAGAACTGACCTTGCCTCGATCTTGTCCGGATTTTGCTTTTGACATAGGCCGGACAATCCTAAATCTTAACTTTCTTAAGAGATGGGTTCTTCCCACGCCATATCTTATATGGAGTGGTAGGCACTGATTTGATTCGAACCCAATTCAATAGGTATGCAACTTCTCAAGTGCATAACCCCCTAAAAGGAGATAGGTAACTCAGTAGTAATCATCATAGAGCACACCATATCATATAGGGTGCTATTACTCCGCCCTGATACACCATTGTGCTGTAGTGTATACAGAGGAGTAACACCGAGAGAGAATCTCATTCTGCTTTAGAATAGTCCAAGAATTCCAAGCACAAGTATTCTCCTCCCTGATCTCATCAAAGGACATAATACTTATACCTAGTTTTTGGTTCTCTACTTCTAACTTATATTTTGTGAAAATCTCAAAAGGTTCGGACTTGTGTTTCAACAGGAACATATGTCTAAATTTTGAGAGATTATCAGAGAACGTAATGAAGTATAAAGAACCAGTCCTAGCATGTGTAGACAGGAGACCTTACATACATCATTATGTATCAGTCCCAAGAGTTTACCAACTGTTTCTCTGTTTCCAGTAAACAAAGCTATGGTCATCTTATCTTTGTGACATGACTGGCAAGTTTCACAAGATATAAATTCAAACTAATTTAAATATGCATCTAAATGTAACTTCAGTCAGCCGGGTCGCATTGATATGACCTAGTCTACAATGCCTCAAGAACGATTCGTTCATTTCTGAACTCATCCTCTTGTGTGTGTTCCGTATACTAAGAACTGTAGTTTGATTTAGAACATCAATGCTTTTAGATAACGTGCCCGAACCGATCAACTTTTGATATAGGAAATGTTCAAAAAAATATCCAACAATACAAAATTATATCGTTTCTTTACTAATAAAGAGACTGATATGATTTTGTATATCAGGTTCGGTATCTAATAGTATTTGTTCAGAATCAATGTATTGGTAATACAGGGTGACAGTGACCAACAGACCTTGCTGCAACTCTTGCATCGTTTTCTGTCTCATGAAACTTATCACCCGTTCTCAGTTCTCTACCTATTATAGCCCATGTAACGGATTACATTTGCGGGATCCTAATCCGGCATCTAATACCTAGGACGTAGAGGATACTGAGAAACAGTTCTTTATAATGAACACACCCGAAGGAGATGCATCATATGCACTTTCTTCGTTTGGGCGGCATGGGAATCCTGGTATTCACCTATTTCCTGCTGTGTCTTATAACAATTATAAGTTAGAGCGGGACCAACGTTCCCCAGCTCAGTATAACAAGCGGGTTCGGTCAATACAACCATATTATTATCTTGATTAAAGCGTGATATGGTCGCTACCCGGAGAGAGAGAGAAGAAAACACTCAGCGTGCGCTCTTGCAAGAATAGATTGGTTATTATTTTATCTAATCAGGATGGCTCCCACTGTTTTTATCAAATCTTCCTTCAAACCTTAAAAGGAAAGACTAGTCGGGATTAATTACACTCTGCAAGTTCGCCAATCTTTAAGCCAGGCCAGTGTCGGTACTTTGAGGGAGGTTCCCCGTGCTTTCGCACAGACCTATTTATAGTAAACCTCGTTTTCCCAGAGGCGTAACCCCGTTGATACCTTTCTAGACACCTACTTGATCGGCTAATTGTAAAGTGCAAAACTCTCCCAGGAGTAACAATTACTCGCAGTGGGTATCGGGATCCAACTATCATATAGAAGGTATGCAATCTCATTGCAAATTTCAACACTCGAAACTCCCGATAAAGGTTTTTACCCCTAGCACTTATGACCTTAACTATGGTCAACAAATCATAAGCACTAGTCAAGTTCTACCCGTCATTTCGTGATTAATTAGACCCACCCACATGACCCTTAACTAAGGTCAACAAAGTCACGTGACTGTCCTAACTAATCGCATCATATGCGGTGTAGGAAGACATCATTTAGCTACCGTACACTGTGCCTTAACTAAGGTCAACAAACACAGCACGAATACTAAGTACTCTACTTCCTAAAATGACGGAGGGTTGCGGATGGTTTATAAGAAAACCATTAAAGCTTTTAACTTGATCTCGTTGCGGAATCAAATGGTTTTTAAATGGAGTGTTTTTGAGGCTTTTCTAGTTTTGCTAAAGGGGTCACTCCCGGTGAAGGGATCGTCGGCCCTTTCCTCATTGAATAAGGTGCTGGATATATCATATATACCGCTGTGCAAAGAGAAAACTATAGAAGCAATCAAAAGACAAACCGAGGGTTGTAGCATCTGCCAGTTATTGCTAAAGGAGTTACTCCCGGTGAAGGGATCTCAGTCCTTTCCTTAACGAATAAGGTGCAGGATGTTCTACAAGGAACACCGCGATGCAAAGCAAGAACTGTACCTACCTGTTTTATTTAGAAATTCGATTCCACAACATCAATTAGGTTTATTTTCTTTCATTAATCTCATTAATGAATGTCCCATCATTTAAGTCCACCTAAACATCACAGATAAATATAACGTACGCTTATGCCATCCGCATTCGCCTCGATGTCCCGTCTGCACCGTTAGGTTAGGTAACTAACGCCAGATCGAGGCAGGGCTAGCGCGGGTGTAAAACATAAGCAAGGTCTATATAATATATCATATATATACTATATATAATATCTATCTGAACATATCACATGATCACATCACAGATAACGCAGCAGAAAATATCATATGAAATATTGGATATACTGGGACGTCCGTGTTTTTAATACGAGCCAGTATAAAACACGGATTACACGGTCGTGATGAATAGCCAATCCCACACCCCTAGACCACTACGAGAGCGGCAAGCAACTCTACCAATTCTAGGGTTAGGAGACTCGGACTCGACTCCTCGAGATGGTCTCCCACTGGACCCTAGAACCCGGTTACTCGTGCTCCCCTCCTTGGGTCTATCCTAATGCGGAAAAGTAAATAATATACATCAACGGTGACATCTTCCGCAACCTGGAAGTGCCCCAATAAAAGAATATTACATACAAGTTTTTTACATGAATGAAAATGAAAAACACTCATCTCACATAAAAAAACCCGGCTATTCAAACACGACGATCCAAGATAACATATCCAGCAACACATAACATCATATGTCATCAACGTAAGTAAACATGCGTATCCCAATTGTCGTTGACATATAGAAACAAAACCGGCGATATCACATATTACACTTACGGTCACAGAAAAGAAAGTGTAAAACTACAAAAGTTGGAATCCGCAACCTCTTTAGACATCGCATGCCTAATCAAATGAAATACTTAGACATCGCATGCCTAACAATTATAAACCCCGCATTTTAGTCTCATTATCGAAAACTCTTTTCAATATCAAGTCGGGCAATTCAACAAGATTCCCGACATCCTGATCGAATGCTTGTCGCAAACATTAGTAGGCGGCCGCACCCTCAACGCCGTCGACGAAGTGCACCAAGGCGGAACACCGCTGCCGCGAGCACCCGAACGGATGCTTTCGGCGACGGAGTTCTCCTACAGTCACTTGGTCGGGGCTATGGTGTGAAGTTGTCTATTAAGTTTACCCGGTGAGTATCCGCGTACGCTACGTGATTGCGACGGACTTTTGATCACATCAAAATTCCGTGGCAACCGATCAAGTGAGACTAAACTGCTATGTTTATAACATTCATTCGGTTATCTCATAACTACTTGTGGATTCCAAATATTGTATCACATTCCGGATAAATAGAAAATGTTAAACTTTCCGATCGAACAATCGAACACCCAAGTTTTCCCGAAACATCTCAACACATGAAATAAGTTTAAAAACATTCACTTCATGCCTCAGTACTAACGGTCCAGCCGTAGAAGGGTCAAGCCAACGCCTCACATGTGACACGCCGTACTGCTCCAAACCCTAAGGTTCAAAGGACAGTTCAAGACGGTCACATAATTGAGTTAAGGTTTGTTGTCTTCTAGAGGGACCATCACGTTACTTGCACTACTTAGAACGTCATTAAACTACGGAAAAATCCAACAATTGGGAATTTCCCGGCAGGGAAAAAGGTGGGTATTTATATCCGGTCGAACTTTTTAATATATTCTAAAATTACCCGGAAAAACACAGTAAACAAAGTTAAATAATCCGATCGAATCATCAAGTCCCAATACAACCCAGGAACACTCAACTCTTGAGTCATGATAAAAATACCCAAAAAATATAAATCTCAGAAATAGGAATTATGGTGGAAAAATTACGGCTTAACTCCTCTGTACGGCCGCGGAACCGCGGTCCAAGCAGGGTATTGCCGTGGTTCCGTAGTGGAATGTACGATTTAGGCTGTCGTTTTTCACCACAATTCTTATATATCCCTGCTCAATTTTTCAGGTATTTTTAATTCAGAAAAATCCACAATTACAGAAAATGTACAGAGAGGGTTGAAAATTAGGGTTTCGGGTTCGATCGGACTTCTAACATCGTCTACGCATCGCCTAAGGCTCTAGCTAGGCTCTGATACCACTGTAGGGTTCCTAGGCACACCCATGAGGTTCTACAAGTGATCAAACATGGCCAATTCAAAAAATTTCTATGTGCCGAGAAACCCTAAACTAGATCGTTACTAGAGGTAAGGCGATGCAAGCCAGTTAACAACTTTAACTAAAATGGAAAGTGACTACAACCTTTGTAGATCCGGTCCTCCACCTCCATAGCTCTGTGACGACGTCCTTCCGCTGCGATCATCGGATCCCGGACTCTGTCGATGGTTTCGTCGGAGAAATGATCGGGCTAGGTCGTCGACTTCGATGCCGAAGATGATCTACGTCAAGGCAACTCATGATCAAGCTCCAACTTCACCAAGTCATGAAACATGTGAAGAAAACACCCTATATTACATGGCAAGTGATAAAGGATGAAGAAATAGGAAGTGGGTTCACTTTAGAATTGGATTTCTCACCCTTTTTCTCATGGCACCATTAAAGCTAACAAGCTTTCATGAAGCTTGATGAAGATGAAGATGAAGATAGAATAAAAAGAATTATCTTAAAAAGAAAATCCAAGTCATTCTTATCATAATGCAACCATGGTTGAGTATAGAGAATAAACTATGGTTAGGTGAATGGTTAGGTTAAGCAAAAGAAACAAAAAATGGTCAAAGCTTCTTGAAGCTTCAAGGAAAAAACAAAAGAAGCAACCATTTCTTTTCTTGCTAAAAATGAATTAAAGAAAATAAATAATCAAGAAAAGATAACAAAACCCTAACTATTCACTTAAACATGGTTTAAAGTTTGCATTCACCCAAGTTTGCATTTATCATCAAACATGATACAAACTAGTGCACAAAACTATATCATATATACAATATGCACATCAAGTGAGAAAATCCATCTTTAAGTGAACAAATACTAGTTAATGTAAAGTAATATATCTAATATATAATTATACATTAAATCATTAAATCAACACTTGATTTAACGATCCGGTCATATCGCATATGACCGACTAATATCCAATGTATCGACTTATCGAATCAATCCTCGATTGGATAACTAGGTTATATCGCATACAACCAATCGATACATTCATCGTGAGAATAGAATACGGTATCACATACACGCATTATTCTCGGTCCCGCACATATCTCATATGCGCTCCTATTTCGTTTTGCTTGAGCCAGGAAACCTCTGTGTAGGACTCTAAAGACTCGTCAATACGCCGGCAGCAGGTGATGATCATATCAAACACCCACAAGCCGCAAGCGGTTTGCTAAACATAACGGCCACCCGGGTATTGAGCGATCAGAAGATCGACGAGCAAGCCCGCTCACACTCCTGTGAATCCAACCAGTAACACTTACCGTACAGTCCGGTCTGTTCGTCTGATATGTCGCATATCTTGCCTAGGGGTGGTAAACGTCAGACCCCAATAGCTTGATAAGTCATGCCGGCGTAAGGTCCATAACAATAACATGAAACTACTGATAACACTTACCAGTAGATCACTGCAATCCTGGCCAGGGATTTCCAGTTATGGCCAGTCGTTCATAGCGCAACATCAACCCCCAATACCGGGAGAGACGAATCCCCTCCTATCGCTCATTGCCTCCATGTGAATCGGGACTGTACCCAAAAACCACCTGTTTGCATGACTCAGTAGAGCCGTGGTAGGGTAAAAATCAAAGCACAGTGGGAGACACACAAGACTCTATGACGATCTCGGGTCAACAGACTAAACTGTACCAGTGTCACCTGAGAACTGCCATCTGACGTGAGGTATAATATCATCTGGGAGTTCTCGGCGAGTCCGTTCAGTGTACCCAGTCTCCACTGAGCACCCGCATAACATTTCTGATGTCAAACACCAATGGATATGGGATAATCCATCGCCCATCACATGGGTTGAGAAGATATACGCTAGTCTACTCTGGAATATCGATTCCCCGTCTCGATATTCCCACGACTAGGAACATTGAAGGATGTACTCATTGACTACCCAGGCCCCACTAGTATGGTCTAAATCATAGTCCTGGAAGTCGAGTACGCATCCTAAGGGCTTTATCAATATGTAATAGAGAGACAGCATGTATACATGTTAAGATAAAGAGCAACCAGATAGCGTACTATAATGTCGAGCAAGAAAGTCCTACCTATATATATCCCAGCATCCACTACAATATACATCCAATGTACAGTAATGGCCTCTAGGGCATACATATAACTAACAGTTC
The DNA here is from genome assembly GCA_030015575.1 of Agapanthus africanus. NCBI lineage: Eukaryota > Viridiplantae > Streptophyta > Magnoliopsida > Asparagales > Amaryllidaceae > Agapanthus > Agapanthus africanus. The sequence continues at coordinate 615,232,844 of CM057341.1, read as the reverse complement.
TTGCTTTGCATGGTGGTGTTCCTTGTAGAACATCCTGCACCTTATTCGATATGGAAAGGGCCGAGATCCCTTCACTGGGAGTGACCCCTTTAGCAATAACTGGCAGATGCTACAACCCTCAGTTTATCTTTTGATTGATTCTATAGTTTTTGCTTTGCACAGCGGTATACATGATATATCCTGCACCTTATTCGATGAGGAAAGGGCCGACGATCCCTTCATCGGGAGTGACCCCTTTAGCGAAACTAGAAAAGCCTAAAAAACACTCCATTTTAAAATCATTTGATTCTACAACGATATCAAGTTCATTACGCAATAGGTTTTCAGAAAACCTTGTCGTAGCCCTCCGTCATTTCAGATAAATACTAGTTAGTATTCGTGCTGCGGTAGTTTGGCATCCGTCAAGGCGTAGTGTACGGTAGCTAACTAATGCTTATTTGCTAGCATACGATGCGATTGGATTACTGTATTCGTACGGCGTTGTTTGGCCTCCGTCAACGGTCGTGCGGGTGGGTTTAATTCAATCAGGAAATGACGGGTTGAACTTGACTAGCGGACTATGGGTAGTTTGGCCTCCGTCAAGGTCATAGGACGCTAGGGGCAAAATTATCGGGAATTTCAAGTGTTGAAATTTGCAATGAGATTGCATACCTTCTATGAGATAATTAGATCCCGATACCCACTGCGAGTAAGAGTTACTCCTGGGAGAGTTTTACACATTACAATTAACCGATCTAGTAGGTGTCTAGAAAGGTGTCAACGGGGTTACGCCGCTGGGAAAACGAGGTTTACTGTAATTAGGTCCGTGCGAAAGCACGGGGAACCTCCCTCAAAGTACCGACACTGGCCTGGCTGAAAGATTGGCGAACTTGTAGCGTGTAATTAATCCCGGCTAGTCTTTCCTTTTAGGGTTTGAAGGAAGATTTGATAAAAACAGTGGGAGCCATCCTGATTAGAAAAAATAATAACCAATCTGATCTTGCAAGAGCGCACGCTGAGTGTTTTTTTCTCTCTCTCTCCTTGTAGCGACCATATCACGCCTTAATCAAGATAATAATACGGATGTATTGACCGAACCCGCTTGTTATATTGAGCTGGGGAACATTGGTCCCGCTCCAACTTATAATTGTTATAAGACAGAGCAGGAAATAGGGGAATACCAGGATTCCCATACCGCACAAACGAAGAAAGTGCATATGATGCATCTCCTTCGGGTGTGTTAATTACAAAGAACTGTTTCTCTGTATCCTCTACGTCCTGGGTATTTGATACCGGATCAGGATCCCAGATATGTAATCTGTTACATAGGGCTACAGAAAGGTAGAGAACTGAGAACGGGTGATAAGTTTCATGAGACAGAAAACGGTGCAAGTGTTGCAGCCAAGTCTGTTGGTCACTGTCACCCTGTATTCCAAATACATTGATTCTGAATGAATGTTATTAGATACCGAACCTGATATACAAAATCATATCACTCTCTTTATTAGTAAAGAAATGATAAAATTTTGTATTGTTAGATAATGTTTTGAACATTTCCTATATCAAAAGTTGATCGGTTCAGGTACGTTATCTAAAAGCATTGATCAAACTACAGTTCTTAGTATACGGAACACACACAAGAGGAAGAGTTCAGAAATGAACTAATCCTTCTTGAGGTATTGTAGACTAGGTCATATCAATGCGACCCGACTGGCTGAAGTTACATTTAGATGCATATTTAAACCAGTTTGAATTTACATCTTGTGAAACTTACCAGTCATGTCACAAAGATAAGATGACCATAGCTCCGTTTACTGGAAACAGAGAAAGAGTTAGTAAACTCTTAAGACTGATACATGATGATGTATGTAAGGTCCTCTGTCTACATATGCCAGGACCGGTTCTTTGTACTTCATTACATTCTCTGATGATCTCCCAAGATTCCGACATATGTTCCTGTTGAGACACAAGTCCGAAGCTTTTGAGATATTCACAGAATATAAGTTAGAAGTAGAGAACCAAAAATCGGGTATAAGTATTATGTCCTATGATAAGATCAGGGAGGAGAATACTTAAGCACGGAAATCCTGGACTATTCTAAAGGAGAATGAGATTCTCTCTTAGCATTACTCCTCCATATACACCATAGCACGATGGTATATCGGAGCGGAGCAATAGCACCCTATATGATATGGTGTGCTCTATGATGAGTACTACTGAGTTTCCTATTTCCTTTTGGGAGTTATGCGCTTGAGAAGCTGCATACCTATTTAATAGGGTTCCAATCAAATCAGTTGCCTACCACTTCATATGTGATATGGAAAGGGAAGAGTCCATATCTTAAGTTTGTTAAGATTTAGGGTTGTCCGGCCTATGTCTAAAAGCAAAATTCGGACAAGCTCTAGGCAAAGTCTGTTATGTAGAACTGGAAAGGTTCCAGCTATACAAACTGTAGCAGATGATTTGGTAGAACTGAAGGATTCAATAGAAACCAACGAACCTCAGCCTCTCCGCCGATCTAGCAGGGTTCCTCACCCACCTAAGAGATACTTCGGTTTCTCTATGACAGTGGGAGCGAGAATTGCATCATGGGATGATGACCCAACTAGTTTCAGGCTGGCCATCAGGAGTGGGACTCTGTAAGAATGGCTGGATGCTTAGCAATCTGAGATGGAATCCTTATACACCAACAAAGTATGGACTTTGGTTGCTCTATCTAAAGGGTTAAATCCCCATCATGAGCAAGTATATCTTGAGAAGATTACTTGGTGTACATGGAAAAGTTAAGACTTTCAATGCTAGACTTGTTAAAGGCTTGCATCATTGACCAGGTATGGATTATGATGAAACCTTTTCTAAGCAGCTATGCTTAAGTCCATCCAGATCCTACTTGCCACGGCTACATACCATGACTACGATATCTGGTGGTTGGGTGTCATGACTGCTTTTCTAAATGATGTTTTAGAAGAAAGCGTCTATAAGTACACAGCTAGAGGGCTTCGTAGACAGTGGGAGCAGCGGAAACGTTAGCAAGATGTTTTATATGATAAAGCAGGCATCGCGGAGTTGGAACATCTGTTTTGATGTGTTAGTCAAAGAGTTCGACTTCATCAAAATGGTAGATGAACCTTGTATAAACAAAAAGGTAGTAGGGAGTGTGGTGGTGATCCTCGTAGAGTACGTGGATGACATACTCTTGATAGGGAAGCAGTTTCCTATGCTACGCTCGGCCAATCTCCGCTTATCATAAGGATTGTCCATATAGGATCATAGTGATACCTCCTAAATCCTGGGATTTGGATCTATGAGATAGATCCAATTGGATGTTAGGATTCTCACTAGTTGTAGTAAGATGGTATCAATTGATCCTGGGGAGAATCACTGGAAAAGTTCCAGGGTGATAAAGACGACTGAATGTCAGTCACATGCATTGTCTTTACCCTCAGTGGAGGGACGGTTTGATGGAAGAGTTCCAAGTTAGATACCGTGGCTTACTAGACGATAAAGGATGGATACACCGCTACTTAAGATGCTACCAAAGAGGCTGTCTGGGTGTATATTAGTTCATGAGATGAACTTAGTTCCTCCCATTATGTGACAATAGAGTTGTGGCTTATGCCAAGGAACGTCCGTCCCATTAGTGATCCGGACATATTCTAAGGCAGTATCACCTGATCATGGAGATGGTTGATCTCCAAGGAGATCGAGGTTAGGAGATCAGACTCAGAGGACAACACGGCGGATCCACTCACAAAGGCCTTTTCCCAGAGAGAGACTTTTATGGGATCGTTGAGTATGAGATACTGCAACCACTGCTACAGATGGCCCTAGTGCAAGTGGGAGATTGTTAGTTATATGTATGCCCTAGAGGCCATTACTGTACATAGGATGTATATTGTAGTGGATGCTGGGACATATATAGGGAGGACTTTCTTGCTTGACATGATAGTATGCTATCTGGTTGCTCTTTATCTTAACGTGTACACTGATTGTCTCTCAGTTACATGTTGGTAAAGCCCTTAGGATGTGTACTTGACTACCTGGACTATGATGCGGATCATACTAGTGGGGACATGGTAGTCCAAAAGTACATCCTTCAAGGTCCCTAGTCATGGGTGTATCGAGACGGGGCATCGATACACCAGAGTAGACTAGCGTATACCTTCTCGACCCATACAGATGGGCGATGGATGATCCCATATCCATTGGTGTTTGACATCAGAGATGATATTACGGGTGCTTAGTGGAGACTGGGTACACTGGAGGGACTCGCCGAGAACTCCCAGATGGTATTATACCTTATGTCGGATGGCAGTTCTCTGGTGACCCTGATACAGGTTAGTCTGTAGACCCGAGATCGTCATAGAGTCTTATGTGATTCCTACTGTGCTTTGATTTCCACCTTACCACGTCCAAGGGGGCATGCAAAATGGTGGTTTTTGGGTACAGTCCCGAATCACATGGAGGCAATGAGCGATAGGAGGGGATTCGTCTCGCTCGGTATAGGGAGTTGATGTTGTGCTGTGTTCGATTGGCTATAACCGGAAATCCCTGGCCAGGGTTGCTGAGATTTACTGGTAAGTGTTACAAGTAGTTTCTCGAACTGTTATAGACCTCATATTGACACGATTTATCGAGCGATTGGGGTCTGACGTTTACCACCCCTAGGCAAGATATGCAACATATCAGATGACGAGACCGGACTGTACGGTAAGTGTTACTGGTTGGATTCACAGGAGTGTGAGCGGGCTTGCTCGTTGATCTTCTGATCGCTCAATACCCAGGTGGCCGTTACGCTTAGCAGACCGCTTGCGGCTTGTGGGTGTTTGATATGATCATCACCTGCTGCCCGAGTATTGACGAGTCTTTAGAGTCCTACACAGAGGTTTCCTGGCTCAAGCGAAACGAAATAGGAGCGCCTATGAGATATGTGCGGGACCGAGAATAATACCAGTATATGATACTGTATTCGATTCTCGCGATTTGTGACATTGATCGGTTATATACGATATAGCCGGGTTATCGGATCAAGTGTTGATTCGATAAGTTATTACTATTGATATTAGTCGGTTATATGAATATGACCGGGTCATTAAATCAAGTGTTGATTTAATGATTTAATGTATAATTATATATTTGATATATTACTTTACATTAACTAGTATTGGTTCACTTAAGATTATTTTTCTCACTAGATTGTACACATTGTATATTTGATATATTTTTGTGCACTGGTTTGTATCATGTTTGATGATACATGCAAACTTGGGTGTGTGTATCACTTTAACCATGTTTAGGTTAATGGTTAGGTTTTATTTGTTTTATTTATCTTATTCATTTATTTTTGGCAAGAAAGAAAAATGGTGGCTTTCTTTGGTTTTTACTTGAAGCTTCATGAAGCTTTGAAAAGTCTAGCCATTTTGTCTTTTGCCTTAACCTAACCATTAAACCTAAACCCTAGTTTATTCTCTACATGTGTTACTTCACCCATGGTTAGATTATGATAAGTATTCACTTGATTTATTATTTTCAAGGATAATTTATATTCTTTCTTCTTCTTCCTCTTCTTCTTCAAGTGAAGAAACCATTCTTGAAAATTTCAAGTGATGAAATCAAGTGAGAAATCCAAATCCAAAGTGAACCCACTTCCCATTTCTTCATCCTTTACCACTTGCCATGTTGTATTGGGTGTTTTCTTCACAAGGTTCATGACCAAGTGAAGATGGAGCTTGAGTTTGAGTCGCCTCGACGTAGATCATCTTCGGCACCGAAGTCAACGACCTAGCCCGCTCATTTCTCCGATAAAACCGACTCTAGAGTCCGGGATCCCGATGATCGCAACGGAGGGACGTCATCACGGAGCTAATGAAGTGGTGGACCGGATCTACAAAGGTTGTATTTCCATTTACTTAGTAGCAAAGTAGTTTGCTTGCTTGTTTGTTTCGCCTATCCTCTAGTTTACGATCTATATTAGGGTTTCTCGGCACAAGAAAAATTTGAATTTGGCATGGTAGATGCCTTGTGGAACCTCTTGAGTGTGCCTAGGAACCCTACAGTGCTGGGTGGTCCATTCACTTGTTTAAGGGGGCTGTCGCGCTTTTGGTTTTGGCGGGTAACTTGACGCACGCGTAGGGGTCTAGGCTTTCATTGCACAGGCTATCCACACGACCAGGGGAACGTCGGGTTTCAGTTGCGGCTCAAAGGAAACCCGGGGATCCCAGATTATCTGCATTGTTCTATGATGCTTATTACTTTCCTGTGAAGTTGCATTTATCACGCCTGGAGCGATTATTGTATATTGATATATATATATATATACTAGTAGATGTTGTATATGTTTTACACCCGCGCTAGTCCAGTCCCCGCTCTGTCGTTAGTTAAGTAACCTAACGGTTGATGACGGGACCCAGTGGCAAATGCGGATGGCATATACGTACATTATATTTTCATTCTTTTGTGGTGTGATTAACTGATGTGACTGAGTTGCTTCGGATCAATGCAAGGAAAACAATCCTATTCGATGTTGTTGGAACAATTTTCAAAAAAAACTATTATCACAAGGACATTCTCTTTTGCTTTGCATAGTGGTATTCGGTTATGAATATCCAGCACCTCATCCTACAAAGTAAGGGCCGAGATCCCTTCATCTGGAGTGACCCCTTGGGCAGTAATAACTTCACTATAGTCGATTACTTTTTGCTTTGCATTGTGGTATTCGGTTAGGAATATCTTACACCTCATTCGACGATGAAAGAGCCGAGATCTCCTCACCGGGAGTGACCTCTTTAACAAAGGTTTTCGCTACTATATATTTATAAAAAAAAGCTATGTTGTTCCTTCAACGATATCAAGTTCATCACATTATAGGTTTTTTGCCAAAAACCAGTCATAGCCCTCCGTCGTTTCTTACATGTATTACTTAGTATTCATGTTGTATATGTTGGCTTCTGTCAAGGCATAGTGCTTGGTAGTTGGGTAATGCTTGTTTGTTGTGTAAATGGGATTGTTTAGGACAGTCGCATGGCCATTTTGACCTCTGTCAAGGGCATGTGCGGGTGGGTCTACGTTAATCAAGGACAATGATGGGTTGAACTTTACTTGCGACTTATGATATGTTGACCTATGTCAAGGTCATAAGCCACTTGGGGTAAAAATTACATCGGGAGTTTCTAAAGAAACTGAAACTTTCCAGGCATGCGCATACCATCTACAGTGTGATAACTTGAGTGGATTCCATCATGTTATCATGCGATGATAGTTGGCTCCCGATTCCCAATGATGAGTTGGTTTACTCCTCGGGTGATCCCGACTAATTCTCCTTTCAGGTTTGGAGGAGAATTTGAGGATACATTGGGAGAAATTTTAATTAGATAAAGTGATTAACCATTCTGATATGGGTTAGAGTGCATGCAGAGTGTTTCTTTTCTCTCTCTCTTTGGCAGCGACCATGGCCCGACCCTAGACTATGACTCAGTGACCAAGTTATCCGAACTTTCTTAAAACACGTGCTTTTGGATTGTCTGAGTTGCATACATCATTACCACTCCTTCTTTTACACTTTGCTTTTCTCCGGAACACTCCGTATCGCTACGCAGATCCCATTTTTATTGGATATGACCATTGTATAGTTACATACGAACTCGAAGGAACATGTTCCAGATTCGGGGATGGTTTCCGGTTCTGGAGAAAATGAATAGGACTATGCAGTTGTCTTTTCTTTTTACCTTCTCTCAGGTTGTGAGGGCTCCTAGGATTAGAAGATGGTATACCTATTGCTCTTATTGGTGTAAGTCTACGTTGCTCACCCCGGCTCTTACGGGGAGGCGGAAACGGCGAAAAACAATTATTTAGCGCAAGGCATTATGGACTAAAAGTCGGATCTTTGCTAAACTAGAAACTAGCAAACTACAAGAGGCTTTAAGTACTATGCCGTAGAAATTATACCTCACGTAACCGGTCCTTCGAGTCTTTATTCCGCTGTCCCGCTTGTCCATCCAAGCTCCAAGGAACGATCCGGATCTTGGTCACCTCCGCGGCCACCTTGAGTCAAAGACGATCCACCCGAGAGATGTACACCGAGCTCCACCTCGAGCCGAGGCAACTAGGGCAACGAGATCGCTAGTCTAGATGTCCTAGGTTGTGTAGTAGAGATATATGGAAGTGTTTGTCTTTGTGGGATCTTTTTCTCTCAACACATGAGATCAAAAGAAGAAATCAAGAGGAGGAAGAAGATGGAGAGTTTTGCAACCATGGAGCTCTTTCTCTTTTTCTTTTCTAAGAGAGAGAATGAGAATGAGAAAATGAATATCATCACAAAAGAAAAAAGGCACCATGGTTGCAATAATAGTAAAACAACATCATTACAAATCCTATAATGATAAAGTTGATGCTACATTGAATTGACCATTTTCATAATCAAAAAGAAAAAGAAAATCCAAAGAAGAGTGTAGACCTCTCATGAAGGTCAATGGTCAACTCCGGTCAACGGATCAACAAAGTGAAGAGAGGTCATGGTGGTCAAATGGTCAATGCAATTAGCCATCACTAAACTATCACTAAAAAGGATTAGTAAACAATGTCTCCGGCTCATATTGGTTTTGACCAAACGAATTGTCAAAACCCTAATGAACTTTCCACATAACGGTTTTGGCCGAACCAACTGCGAAAACCCTAATGGGGCACCTCCTCCTTTATCACTCCTCAAAACTGTGCATACACACCCGCATCCGCATTCTGTAGGATGCGAATGCACTGTAGACAAATCAAATCCATCCGTGCAATACTAGGATCTGGCTTAAACCAAAGCCCACTAGTATTGCCTGCCCGAACAGCATACGCACACAAGTGCACGTAAGTGATCGCAGCCCTGCCGTAAAACCATATGGCCTCTACATGTTTCGCTCAGTGCAGGGAAACTCTCTGTGTTGGACTCTAAAGACTCGACAATACACTGGCAGTGGGTTTAACCACAGATCGCAATCGGGATTAGCTGTACGTAATGGTCCCCAGGTAGATGTCGATAAGAAGGCCGATGAGGTAAACCCATCCGAACTCCTACTGAGCCTGTATGTGACAATCTCCGTACAGTCCGGTCTGTTCGTCTGATACATCACATGGTGGGCCTAGAGGGTGGTGAACGTCAGTCCCCTAATAGCGGTACAAGTCGTGTCGGAGTGTAGCCCAGAACACCCTGAGATAACACTGGAAACCTACCAGTATATCTCGCTTGCCCTGGCCAGGGACTACTCATGTAATGGCTCTCCTAGACAGAGCACGATGTCAACCCCCAATACCGGTAGAGACGAATCCTGTCTAACTGTCACTACCTCCAAGTGCTTCGGGACTGCACCCAACTACTACCTGTTTGCTCGACTCCTTTGAGCCGTGGTAGGGTAGTAATCTAAGTACAGTGGGAACACACTCGAGGCGAAGTGACAGTGTCAAGTCAGCGGACTAAGCTGTACTTAAGTCACCTGGGAACTGATAACTGACGATAGGTATAATACCAACCAACAGTTCCCGACGAGTCCTGTCCAGTGTACTCGTAACCTAACGAGCACCCCCATACTATCTCCAGTACGACGTACTGATGACTGTGGGACAGACCATCTCCCATGCTGGGATGAGAAGCGCATACGCTAGTCTACTCCGGAGTATCGATGCCCCGTCTCGATAGTCCTACGACTAGGGACCTTTATAAGAATGTGCTTATAGATTACCCAGCCCCCACAAGTATGACTGCCATCACAAAGCTGGTAATCAAGTAAAGATCCTCAGGGCTCTACTAATATGTATAAGCAATATGCTAAAAGAAACACATGCACATATTGAAGTAGAAACAAACCAAGTAGCATACTACCATTTTTGAGCAAGATTGTCTAGACAACTGTGAATATCCCAAGCTTCCATTAAGTATTATACAAGCTAGTATGATACAGTAATGGTCTCTAGGGCATATACACTAACAATCCCCCACTTGCACTAAGGCCATTACTGGAGTATCGAAGACCATTCATCTCGATCAGCCGCTCGAACTGAGTCTGGGGTAGGGCCTTCGTGAGTGGATCTGCAGTGTTATTCTCCGTATTTACTCTATTCACCTCGATCTCCCGGCGATCTACGATCTCCCTGATCAGGTGGAACCGCCTCAAAATGTGCCTGGACATCTGATGGGACCTGGGTCCTTCGCTAAGGCTATAGCGCCGTTATTGTCGCAATACAGCGGTATTGGATCAACAATGGTAGGAACCACCTGAAGCTCCGTGAGGAACTTCTTCATCCAGACAGCTTTCTTTGTGGTATCGCAAGCAGCTATGTACTCCGCTTCCATAGTTGAGTCAGCAACGGTCTCCTGCTTGGAACTCTTCCAGCAAACCGCCCCTCCATTGAGGGTAAAGACATAACCCGACATGGACTTGGAGTCATCCTTGTCACTCTGGAAGCTGGAGTCAGCAAAGGCCTCAAGCTGGAGGACTTTTCCGCCATACACCAAGAACATCTCCTTAGTCCTTCTCAGGTACTTGAGAATGTTCTTTACCGCTATCCAGTGTTTCTCCCCTGGGTTTCACTGATACCGGCTTACAACGCTCAATGCGTATGCTACATCTGGTCTACTACATAACATCGCATACATTATAGAGCCTACCGCAGAAGCGTAGGGTATAATAGACATGCGATCCCTTTCCAAATCAGTCTTGGGAGACATCTCTTTAGAGAGGGTGATCCCGTAACAAGTCGGTAAATTACCGCACTTGGAATCTTCCATACTGAATCTTTTCAGTATGGTGTCGATGTACTTTGACTGTGAATGTCCCAACATCCTCTTAGATCTATCACGATAGATCTGGATCCCCAGAATGTAGTTGGCATCGCCCAGGTCCTTCATGGAGAACCTCTGCGACAAGAATCCTTTGACTGACTGTAGCATAGGAATATCATTTCCTATTAGGAGAATGTCATCAATGTACAAGATGAGGAATACCACAGTTCTCCCTACAATTTTACTGTAAATGCATGGTTCATCTGGGTTTTTGATAAAGTCGAATTCTTTGACAGTATCATCAAAGCAGATGTTCCTACTCCGTGATGCCTGCTTAAGTCCATAGATGGACTTGAGAAACTTGCACACTTTACCGCTGCTCCCACTCTGAATGAATCCCTCCGGCTGATCCATATAGACGCACTCTTCCAAATTTCCATTTAGGAAAGCCGTCTTTACGTCCATCTACCAGATTTCATAATCGTGGAAGGCAGCAATGGCAAGAAGGATCCGAATGGATTTCAGCATAGCAACTGGAGAAAAGGTCTCGTCATAGTCCAAACCAGGTCTTTGACGAAAACCCTTTGCAACAAGTCTAGCTTTATAGGTCTCAACCTGCCCATCTACACAAATCTTCTTTCTGAAGATCCATTTGCAGCCTACGGGTTTTACCCCTTCTGGAGCAAAGTCCAAAGTCCAAACTTTGTTGGTGTACATGGAGTCCATCTCGGCCCGGATTGCATCCAGCCATTTTACCGAGTCACCGCTCTGAATGGCTTGCTGAAAGCTAGTAGGCTCACCATAATCCATAGTGCAATCCTCTCTATCCCCGTTTATGAGAAAACCGTAGTATCTCTCGGGTGGATGAGACTGCCTACTACTCCTGCGGAGTGGCTTAGGAATGTCCTGTTCTTTCGAACCCTCTGGTTCTACTAAGCCTTCAGTAATAGCTCGTGGTTCTGAAATTTCTTCCAGTTCTATTGCGCTCCCACTTATCTGATTTTCCAAAAACTCAGTTTCCAAGAAGCGGGCATGACGAGAAACAAAAACTTTTTGTTCCTCTGCGTAATAGAAAAGAAACCGCTTGGAGTTCTTTGGGTATCCCACAAACTTACACTGTACTGAACGTGCCTCAAGCTTGTCCGCATGCTGCTTTTTTACAAAAGCTGGACATCCCCATGTCTTAAAGTGTTTAAGACAGGGTTTCTTCCCACTCCACATCTGATATGGTGTGGTAGGCACTGACTTAGTAGGAACTTGGTTCAAAAGATATGCAGCTGTTTCTAGTGCATAATTCCATAAGGATCGCGGCAACTCAGCCTTACTCATCATGGAACGAACCATATCCAATAGGGTTCGATTCCGCCTTTCCGATACACCGTTGTGTTGTGGTGTGTATGGAGGAGTAAGCTGAGAGAGAATTCCATTCTCTTTTAAGAAGTCCAGAAACTCGGCACTTAAGTATTCACCACCTCGATCAGATCTCAGTGTCTTGATACTTTTGCCTGTTTGTTTTTCAACTTCATTCTTGTATTCCCGAAATTTCTCAAAGGCCTCGGATTTGTGCTTCATCAAGAAGACATGCCCATACCTAGAGAAATCATCTGTGAATGTAATGAAGTATGAATAACCACTTCGTGCATGTGTAGACATTGGACCACACACATCTCTGTGTATGAGTCCCAAGAGCTCGCTCGCTCTTTCTCCGTGTCCAGTGAACGGAGTCTTTGTCATCTTTCCCATGAGACAAGATTCACAAGTGGCATAAGACTGGTACTCGAACGAATCCAAGTATCCTTCTTTATGTAACTTTGTCAACCGTGTCTCATTGTTGTGACCCGGTCTACAATGCCATAAGAAATCCTGATTTAATTCTGGAGACTTTCTTTTAAGTGTGTTCTGGACACTGAAGACCTGAGCTTGATTCAAAACGTATATACCGTTTTTCAATGTACCTGACCCAATCAGTACTTGATTTAGGTGGATGTTTACTACATCGCTTACAAAAGTAAAATCATATCCTTCCTTAGAAAGTAAGGATACATATATGATATTACAAGTCACACCTGGTACATAAAAACAATCACGCAGAATCAATATCTGCTCAGTTGTCAGTCCTAGATGATATTGTTAGTTATATGTATGCCCTAGAGGCCATTACTATACATAGGATGTATATTGTAGTGGATGCTTGGACATATATAGGGAAGACTTTCTTGCTCGACATGATAGTATGCTATCTGGTTGCTCTTTACCTTAACGTGTACACTGATTGTCTCTCTGTTACATGTTGGTAAAGCCCTTAGGATGTGTACTTGACTACCTGGACTATGATGCGGATCATACTGGTGGGGATATGGTAGTCCATAAGTACATCCTTCAAGGTCCCTAGTCATGGGTGTATCGAGACGGGGCATCGATATACCAGAGTAGACTAGCGTGTTCCTTCTCGACCCATACAGATGGGCGATGGATGATCCCATATCCATTGGTGTTTCACATCAGAGATGATATACGGGTGCTCAGTGGAGACTGGGTACACTGGACAGACTCGCCGAGAACTCCCAGATGGTACTATACTTTACGTCAGATGGCAGTTCTCTGGTGACACTGGTACAGGTTAGTCTGTAGACCCGAGATCGTCATAGAGTCTTGTGTAATTCCCACTGTGATTTGATTTCCACCTTACCATGTCCAAGAGGGCGTGCAAAACGATGGTTTTTGGGTACAGTCCCGAATCACATGGAGGCAATGAGCGATAGGAGGGGATTCGTCTCTCCCGATATAGGGAGTTGATGTTGCGCTGTGTTCGATTTGCTATAACCAGAAATCCCTGGCCAGTGTTGCTGAGATTTACTGGTAAGTGTTACCGGTAGTTTCTCAAACTGTTATAGACCTCATATCGACACGACTTATCGAGCTACTGGGGTCTGACGTTTACCACCCCTAGGCGAGATATGCGACATATCAGACGATGACACCGGACTGTACGGTAAGTGTTACTGGTTGGATTCACAAGAGTGTGAGCGGGCTTGCTCGTTGATCTTCCGATCGCTCAATACCCGGGTGGCCGTTACGTTTAGCAGAACGCTTGCGGCTTGTGGGTGTTTGATATGATCATCACCTGCTGCCGGCGTATTGACGAGTCTTTAGAGTCCTACACAGAGGTTCCTGGCTCAAGTGAAACGAAATAGGAGCGCATATGAGATATGTGCGGGACCGAGAATAATACCAGTATGTGATACTGTATTCTATTCTCGCGATTTGTATCATTGGACGGTTATATATGATATAGCCGGGTTACCGAATCAAGTGTTGATTCGATACATTGATACACTTGATATCAGTCGGTTATATACGATATGACCGGATCATTAAATCAAATGTTGATTTAATAATTTAATGTATAATTATATATTTGATATATTATTTACATTAACTAGTATTTGTTCACTTAAGATGGATTTTCTCACTTGATGTGCACATTGTGTATATGATATAGTTTTGTGCACTACTTTGTATCATGTTTGATGATACATGCAAACTTGGGTGTGCATGCTTTAAACCATAGTTTAGTTAATGGTTTGGGTTTTATTTGCCTTATTTATTTATTTCATTTATTTATTTTTGGCAAGAAACAAAAACAAAATGGTGGTGGCTTTTCTTTGTTTTATTCTTGAAGATTCATGAAGCTTCAACCATTTTATTTTATTCTTAACCCAACCATTAACCTAAACCCTAGTTTATTCTCTACATGAGTTAGCCTCACCCTTGGTTGCATTATGATAAGATCACTTGATTTATTATTATTCAAGAATTCTCATTCTTTTTCTTCTTCTTCATCATCTTCTTCAAGTGAAGAAGAGAAAAGTTTTCTAGAAAAATGTCAAGTGATGAAATCAAGTGAGAAACCCAAATCCAAAGTGAACCCACTTCCTATTTCTTCATCCTCTACCACTTGCCATGTAGTATAGGGTGTTTTCTTCACAAGTTTCATGACTTGGTGAAGATGGAGCTCGAGTTAGAGTCGCCTCGACGTAGATCATCTTCGGCATCGAAGTCAACGACCTAACCCGATCTTTTCTCCGATGAAACCATCGCTAGAGTCCGGGATCCCGGTGATCGCAGCGAAGGGACGTCATCACGGAGCTAAAGAAGTGGATGACCGGATCTACAAAGGTTGTATTTCCATTCACTATCTTGTTAAGTTGTTAACTTGTTGTTTCGCCTATACCTCTAGTTACGATCTTGCTTAGGGTTACTTGTCACATAGAAAAATTTTGAATTGGCCATGTTTGATCAGTTGTGGAACCTCATGGGTGTGACTAGGAACCCTACAGTGGTATCAGAGCCTTGCTAAAGCCTTAGGCGAAGTGTAGACGATGTTAGAAATCCGATCGAACCCGTAACCCTAGTTTAAAACCCTTCTCTGTACATTTTTTCAAAACTGGGTTTTTTCCAAATTAAAAATATGCAGAAAAATCAGCAGGATTTTTTAGGGATTACTGTGCAGCACGTGCGCATGATTCGACTAAAGCGTGGCGGAACCGCGGCACGAGCATGGCTCGTGCGGCGGTTCCGCGGCCATGCAGTCACATTAGCTTTGGAAAATTGCACAGTAATTCCTATATTTTAGTGTTGTATTTTCTGGGAATTTTTAACTTCTACTCAAGAGTTGAGTTTTCTGGGTTGTATTGGGAGTTCGTAAATTCGATCGGATTGCATAATTTTGTCTATGTGTTTTTCCGGGTAATTTTAGAAAATGTTAAAAAGTTCGACCGGATATAAATACCCACTTTTTCCCCTGCTGGGAAATTTCCAATTGTTGGATTTTTCCGTAGTTTAATGACGATCTAAGTAGTGCAAGTAATGCGATGGTCCCTCTAGAAGACAACAAACCTTAACTCGATTATGTGACCGTCTTGAACTGCCCTTTGAACCTTCGGTTTTGGGGCAGTACGGCGTGCCACATATGAGGCGTTGGCTTGACCCTTCTACGGCTGGACCGTTGGTACTGAGGTATGAAGTGAATGTTTTTAAACTTATTTCATGTGTTGAGCTATTTCGGGAAAACTTGGGTGTTTGATTGTTCGATCGGAAAGTTTAACATTTTCTATTTATCTGGAATGTGATACAATATTTGGAATCCACAAGTAGTTATGAGATAACTGATTTGAATGTTATAAACATAGCAGTTTAGTCTCACCTGATCGGTTGCCACGGAATTTTGATGCGATCAAAAGTCCGTTGCAATCACGTAGCGTACGCGGATACTCGCCGGGTAAACTTAATAGACAGCGACACCCCAAAGCCCCGACCAAGTGACTGTAGGAGAACCCCGTCGCCGAAAGCATCCGTTCGGGTGCTCGCGGTAGCGGTGTTCCGCCTTGGTGCACTTCGTCGACGGCATCGGGGGTGCGGCCGTCTACCAAAGTTTGCGACGAGCATTTGATCAGAATTTCGGGAATCCTGTTGAATTGCCCGACTTGATATTGAAAAGTGTTTTCGATAATGAGACTAAAATGCGGGGTTTATAATTGTTAGGCATGCGATGTCTAAGGAATTCATTTGGTCAGGCATGCGATGTCTGAGGAGGTTGTGAATTCCAACTGTTGTAGTTTTACACTTTCTTTTCTGTGACCGTAAGTGTAATATGTGATATCGCCGGTTTCGTTGCTATATGTCAACGACAATTGGGATACGCATGTTTACTTACGTTGATGACATGTGATGTTATGTGTTGCTGGATATGTTATATTGGATCGTCGCGTTTGAATAGCCGGGGGTTTTATGTGAGATGAGTGTTTTTCATTTTCATTCATATAAAAACTTGTATGTAATATTCTTTTATTGGGGCACTTCCAGGTTGCGGAAGATGTCACCCTTTGCATATTATTTACTTTTCCGCACTAGGATAGACCCAAGGAGGGGAGCACAAGTAACCGGGTTCTGGAGTCCAGTGGGAGATCAACTCGAGGAGTCAAGTCCGGGTCTCCTAACTCTAGAATTGGTAGGGTTGCTTGCCGCTCTCGTAGGGGTCTAGGGGTATGGGATTGGCTATTCATCACGACCGTGGAATCCGTGTTTTATACTGGCTCGTATTAAAAACACGGACGTCCTAGTATATCAAATATTTCATATGATATTTTGTGCTGCGTTATCTGTGATGTGATCATGTGATGTTCTGTGATGGATACTATATATAGTATATATGATATATTATATAGGCGTTACTTATGTTTTACACCCGCGCTAGCCCTGCCCCGCTCTGCCGTTAGTCACCTAACCTAACGATGCATGAGGGGACATCGAGGCGAATGAGGATGGCATAAGTGTACGTCGTATTTATCTGTGATGTTTAGGTGGACTTAAATGATGGGACTTCATTAATGTGATTAATGAAAGAAAAGAAACCTAAGATGTTGTGGAATCGAATTTCTAAATAAATCAGGTAGCTACAGTTCTTATTTTGCATCGCGGTGTTCCTTGTAGAACATCATGCACCTTATTCAATAAGGAAAGGACCGAGATCCCTTCACCGGGAGTGACTCCTTTAGCAATAACTGGCAGATGCTACAACCCTCGGTTTGTTTTTGATTGCTTCTATAGTTTCTGCTTTGCACAGTAATATATATGATATATCCTGCACCTCATTCGACGAGGAAAGAGCCGACGATCCCTTCACCGGGAGTGACCCCTTTAGCAAAACTAGAAAAGCCTAAAACACACTCCATTTTAAAATCATTTGATTCTACAACGATATCAAGTTCATTACGCAATAAGTTTTCAGAAAAACCTGTCGTAGCCCTCCGTCATTTCAGATAAGTTGTATATAGTATTCGTGCTACATTTGTTGGCTTTCGTCAAGGTGCAGTGTGCGGTAGCTATATGCTGCTTATCTGTTGCATACGATGCGATTTGATTAGGATAGTCGTGCGGCTTTGTTGGCTTTCGTCATGAGTCGTGCGGGTGGGTTTAATTCAGTCAAGAAATGTACGGGTTGAACTTGACTAGCGGGCTATGGTTTGTTGGCTTTCGTCAAGGTCATAGCACGTTAGGGGCAAAATTATCGGGAATTTCATGTGTGGAAATTTGCAATGAGATTGCATACCTTCTATGAGATAGTTGGATCCCGATACCCACTGCGAGTAATTGTTACTCCTGGGAGAGTTTTACACTTTACAATTAGCCGATCTAGTAGGTGTCTAAAAAGGTGTCAACGGGGTTATGCCTCTGGGAAAACGAGGTTTACTGTAATTAGGTCCGTGCGAAAGCACGGGGAACCTCCCTCAAAGTACCGACACTGGCTTGGCTGAAAGATTGGCGAACTTGTAGCGTGTAATTAATCCCGGCTAGTCTTTCCTTTTAGGGTTTGAAGGAAGATTTTATAAAAACAGTGGGAGCTATCCTGATTAGATAAAATAATAACCAATCTGATCTTGCAAGAGCATACGCAGAGTGTTTTCTTCTCTCTCTCTCTCCTGGTAGCGACCATGTCACGCCTTAATCAAGATAATAATACAGTTGTATTGACCGAACCCGCTTGTTATACTGTGCTTGGGGAACGTTGGTCCCGCTCCAACTCATAATTGTTATAAGACAGAGCAGGAAATAGGGGAATACCAGAATTCCTATGCCGCCCAAACGAAGAAAGTGCATATGATGCATCTCCTTCGGATGTGTTCATTATAAAGAACTGTTTCTCTGTATCCTCTACGTCATGGGTATTTGATACCGGATCAGGATCCCAGATATGTAATCTGTTACATAGGGCTACAGAAAGGTAGAGAACTGAGAACGGGTGATAAGTTTTATGAGACAGAAAACGGTGCAAGTGTTGTAGCCAAGTCTGTTGGTCATGTAGGGTTCCTAGGCACTCTAGTTAGGTTTCACAAGTGACCAAACATGCACAAATAAAATTTTACGGGTGCCTACAAACCCGACTACGGATCGTTTACTAGATATTTAGGCGAAACATAAACTAGTTAACAATTTAACTAAGGGAACGGACATACAACCTTT
The DNA here is from genome assembly GCA_030015575.1 of Agapanthus africanus. Lineage (NCBI taxonomy): Eukaryota > Viridiplantae > Streptophyta > Magnoliopsida > Asparagales > Amaryllidaceae > Agapanthus > Agapanthus africanus. The sequence goes on along the minus strand of CM057341.1, from coordinate 615,214,084 downwards.
GTAGATCCGGTCCACCACCTCCACGGCTCCGCAACGAAGTCCCCTCGGCTGTCCAAAATGAATCCGGAACTCAAGTATCGGTATCATCGAAGAATGGGCGAGCTTGATCGTCGGTTCAATGCCGAAGATGATCTACGTCGAGATATCGCAAGAACAAGCTCCAACTTCACCAAGTCGGAAAAACTTGTGAAGGAAACACCCTATACTACTTGGCAATAGATAGAGGATGAAGAAATAGGAAGTGGGTAAACTTTAGTTTTGGATTTCTCACTAGATATGAAGACTTGCCATTGATGGTCAAGCTTTTCTTCACTTGAAGGAAGAAGAAGAAGAAGCTCAAAAATTATGATAAGAATAATAGAATAGAAAAGAAAAAATCAATCCTTATCATATTTGAACCATAGTAAAGTGTAGAGAGTTAACCAAGGTTAGTGAGTGGTTAGGGTTTGAGATAAAAACAAAATGGTCACCTTTGGTCAAAGCTTCATGAAGCTTCATTAAGCTTCATGAAAGAATGAAAGCTAACCATTTTGTTTCTTTCTCATTATGCTTATTATAAATACCAAAATGAATAAAACAAATAAATAAAGGAATAAGCAAATAGTAAACCCTAATGATTTCATTAACCAAGGTTTAACTCTTCACACTTAACCAAAAAAGATATGTATCATCAAACACGATACAAGCTAGTGCACAATATGATATCGCATATGCAATGCGCACATCCAAGTGAGAAAATCCATTTAAAGTGAACCATTACTAGTTAATGTAAAGTAATATATCAAATATATAATTATACATTAAATCATTAAATCAACACTTGATTCAATGATCCGGTCATGTCGCATATAACCGGCCAGTATCCTGTGTATCGGCTTATCGAATCAATCCTTGATTCGATAACTAGGTTATATCGCATATAACCATTCGATACATTGATCGCGAGAATCAAACACGGTATCACATACACGCATTATTCTCGGTCCCGCACATATCTCATATGCACTCCTATTTCGTTTCGCTTGAACCAGGAAACCTCTGTGTAGGACTCTAAAGACTCGTCAATACGCCGGTAGCAGATGATGATCATATCATGCACCCACAAGCCGCAAGCGGTCTGCCAAACGTAACGGCCACCCGGGTATTGAGCGATCAGAAGATCGACGAGCAAGCCCGCTCACACTCCTGCGAATCCGACCAGTAACACTACCGTATAGTCCGGTCTGTTCGTCTGATATGTCGCATATCTCGCCTAGGGGTGGTAAACGTCAGACCCCAATAGCTCGATAAGTCATGCCGACGTAGGGTCCATAACATTCGTGAAACTACTGATAACACTTACCAGTATATCACTGCAACCCTGGCCAGGGATTTCCTGTTATGGCCAGTCGAGCATAGCACAACATCAACCCCCAATACCGGGAGAGACGAATCCCCTCCTATCGCTCATTGCCTCCATGTGAATCGGGACTGTACCCAAAAGCCACCTGTTTGCACAACTCAGTAGAGCCGTGGTAGGGTGGAAATCAAAGCACAGTGGGAGACACACAAGACTCTATGACGATCTCGGGTCAACAGACTAAGCTGTACCAGTGTCACCAGAGAACTGCCATCTGACGTGAGGTATAATACCATCTGGGAGTTCTCGGCGAGTCCGTTCAGTGTACCCAGTCTCCACTGAGCACCCGCATACCATCTTCGATGTCAAACACCAATGGATATGGGATCATCCATCGCCCATCGCATGGGTCGAGAAGATATGCGCTAGTCTACTCTGGAATATCGATGCCCCGTCTCAATATTCCCACGACTAGGAACATTTCAAGGATGTACTCATGGACTACCCAGGCCCCACTAGTATGATCTACATCATAGTCCTGGAAGTCGAGCACACATCCTATGGGCTTTATCAACATGTAATCAGAGAGACAGAAAGTATACATGTTAAGATAAAGAGCAACCAGATAGCGTACTATCATGTCGAGCGAGAAAGTCCTTCCTATATATGTCCCAGCATCCACTACAATATCCATCCTATGTACAGTAATGGCCTTTAGGGCATACATATAACTAACAATCTCCCACTTGCACTAGGGCCATCTGCAGCAGTGGTTGCAGTATCACATACTCAACCATCCCCTAAAAAGTCTCTCTTTGGGAAAAAGGCCTTCGTGAGTGGATCCGCCGTGTTGTCCTCTGAATCTACTCTCCTAATCTCGATCACCCTGGAGATCAACTATCTCCATGATCAGGTGATGCTGCCTCAGAATTTGTCTGGGTCACTGATGGGACCAGGGTTCCAGGGTCGAAGCTACGCTTCCATTGTCATACAATGGCAGGAACCTAGTTCATCTTATGAACCATTATACACCCAAACAGCCTCTTTGGTAGTATCTTTAATAGCGATGTTACCAGCCTTTATCGTCTAGATTGACACGGTATCGAGCTTGGAACTCTTCCAACATACCGTCCCTTTACTGAGGGTAAAGACAGTGCCTGTGACTGACATTCAGTCGTCTTTATCACCCTGGAACACTTCCAGTGATTCTCCCCAGGATCGATTGATACCATCTCACTACATCTAGTGAGTATTCTAACATCCATTTAGATCTATCTCATAGATCCAAAATCCAGGATTTAATAGGTATCACTTTGATCCTATTTGGGGAATCTTAGTGATAATAGGAGATTGATCGATCGTAGTATAGGAAACTCTTTTCCTATGTAGAGTATGTTGTCTACGTACAATACGAAGATGACCACCTTACTCTCTACTACCCTTTTGTATATACAAGGTTCGTCTACCATTTTGATGAAGTCAAACACTTTGACTATCACATCAAAACAGACGTTCCAACTCCGCGATGCCTGCTTTATTATGTAAAGCAACTTGCACACGTTTCCGCTGCTCCCACTGTTTACGAAGACCTCTGGCTGTGTTCTTATAGACGTTCTCTTCTAAATCAGTATTTAGAAAAGCAGTCATGGCACCCAACCGCCAGATATCGTAGTCATGGTATGTAGCCGTGGTAAGTAGGATCTGGATAGACTTAAGCATAGCTACTGGAAAAAGGTTTCATCATTATCCACGCCTGGTCGATGACGAAAACCTTTAACAAGTCTAGCTTTGAAAGTCTCAAATTTTCCATGTACACCAAGTAATCTTCTCAAGATATACTTGCTCCTGATGGGGATTTAACCCTTCAGATATAGCAACCAAAGTCCATACTTTGTTGGTGTATATGGATTCCATCTCAGACCGCTAAGCATCCAGCCATTCTTATAGAGTCCCTACTCTCGATGGCCTGCTCGAAACTAGTTGGGTCATCATCTCATGATGCAATCCTTGCTCCCACTGTCATCGAGAAACTCAGGTATCTCTCAGGTGGGTGAGGAACCTTACCAAATCGGCGGAGAGGCTGAGGTTCGTCGGAAACTATTGAATTCTTTGGTTCTACCAAATCATTAGCAGTTTTGTACAGCTGGAACCTTTCCAGTTCTACAGAACTGATCTTGCCTCGATCTTGTCCGGATTTTGCTTTTGACATAGGCCGGACAACCCCAAATCATAACTTACTTAAGAGATAGGTTCTTCCCATACCATATCTTATATGGAGTGGTAGGCAGTGATTTGATTCAAACCTAATTCAATAGGTATGCAGCTTCTCAAGTGCATAACTCCCAAAAGGAAAAAGGTAACTCAGTAGTACTCATCATAGAGCACACCTTATCATATAGGGTGTGATAGCCCTGCCCCGATGTACCATCGTGCTATGGTGTATACGGAGGAGTAATGCTGAGAGAGAATCTCATTCTCCTTTAGAATAGTCCAGGAATTCTATGCACAAGTATTCTGATCTCATCATAGGACATAATACTTATACCCGGTTATTGGTTCTCTACTTCTAACTTATATTCTGTGAATACCTCAAAAGCTTCGGACTTATGTTTCAGCAGGAACATACGACTGAATCTTGAGAGATTATCAGAGAATATAATGGAGTATAAAGAACCAGTCCTGGCATGTGTAGACAGGAGACCTTACATACATCATCATGTATCGGTCCCAAGAGTTCATTAACTCTTTCTCTGTTTCCAATAAACAGAGCTGTGGTCATCTTATCTTTGTGACATGATTGGCGAGTTGCATAAGATGTAAATTCAAAACGATTTAAATATACATCTAAATGTAACTTCAGCCAGTCGGGTCGCATTGATCTGACCTAGTCTACAATACCTCAAGAAGAATCCGTTCATTTCTGAACTCTTCCTCTTGTGTGTGTTTCATATACTAAGAACTGTAGTTTGATTTAGAACATCAATGCTTTTAGATAACGCACCTGAACCGATCAACGTTTGATATGTTCAAAACATTATCTAACTATACAAAATTTTATCATTTCTTTACTAATAAAGAGACTGATATGATTTTGTATATCAGGTTCGGCATCTAATAGCATTTGTTCAGAATCAATGTATTGGTAATACAGGGTGACAGTGACCAACAGACTTGGCTGCAACACTTGCCCCGGTTTCTGTCTCATGAAACTTATCACCCGTTCTCAGTTTTTCTACCTTTTTGTAGCCCTATGTAACAGATTACATATCTGGGATCCTGATCCGGTATCATATACCCAGGATGCAGAGGACACTGAGAAACAGTTCTTTGTAATGAACACACCCGAAGGAGATGCATCATATGCACTTTCTTCGTTTGGGCGACATAGGAATTCTGGTATTCCCCTATTTCCTGCTTTGTCTTATAACAATTATAAGTTGGAGCGGGACCAACGTTCCCCAGCTCAGTATAACAAGCGGGTTCGGTCAATAATCCGTATTATTATCTTGATTAAGGCGTGATATGGTCGCTACCTGGAGAGAGAGAGAAGAAAACACTCAGCGTGCGCTCTTGCAAGAATAGATTGGTTTTTATTTTATCTAATCAGGATGGCTCCTACTGCTTTTTATCAAATCTTCCTTCAAACCCTAAAAGGAAAGACTAGCCGGGATTAATTACACACTACAAGTTCGCCAATCTTTCAGCCAGGCCAGTGTCGGTACTTTGAGGGAGGTCCCCCGTGCTTTCGCACGAACCTAATTAATGTAAACCTCGTTTTCCCAGAGGCGTAACCCCGTTGACACCTTTCTAGACACCTACTTGATTGGCTAATTGTAATGTATAAAACTCTCCCAGGAGTAACTCTTACTCGCAGCGGGTATCGGGATCCAACTATCTCATAGAAGGTATGCAATCTCATTGCAAATTTCAACACTTGAAATTCCCGATAATATTTTTACCCCTAGCACCTATGACCTTAACTATGGTCAACAAATCATAAGTACTAGTCAAGTTCTACCCGTCATTTCGTGATTAATTAGACCCACCCACATGACCCTTAACTAAGGTCAACAAAGTCACGCGACTGTCCTAATTAATCGCATCATATGCGGTGTAGGAAGACATCACTTAGCTACCGTACACTGTGCCTTGACTATGGTCAACAAACACAGCACGAATACTAAGTACTCTACTTCCTAAAATGACGGAGGGTTGCGGCTGGTTTTTGTGAAAACCTTTAACGCTTTGAACTTGATCTCGTTGCGGAATCAAATGGTTTTTAAATGGAATGTTTTTGAAGCTTTTCTAGTTTTGCTAAAGGGGTCACTCCCGGTGAAGGGATCGTCGGCCCTTTCCTCGTCGAATGAGGTGCGGGATATATCATATATATCACTGTGCAAAGCGGAAACTATAGAAGCGATCAAAGACAAACCGAGGGTTGTAGCATCTGCCAGTTATTGCTAAAGGAGTCACTCCCGGTGAAGGGATCTCGGTCCTTTCCTCATCGAATAAGGTGCAGGATGTTCTATAATGAACACCGCGATGCAAAGCAAGAACTGTAGCTACCTGTTTTATTTTGAAATTCGATTCCACAACATCAATTAGGTTTATTTTCTTTCATTAATCTCATTAATGAATATCCCATCATTTATATTACCTAAACATCACAGATAGATATAACGTACGCTTATGCCATCCGCATTCGCCTCGATGTCCCGTCTGCACCGTTAGGTTAGGTAACTAACGCCAGAGCGAGGCAGGGCTAGCGCGGGTGTAAAACATAAGCAACGTCTATATAATATATCATATATACTATATATAATACCTGTCACAGAACACAGAACATCGCATGATCACAGATAAAACACAGCAGAAGAAACATATGAAATATTGGATATACTAGGACGTCCGTGTTTTCAATACGAGCCAGTATAAAACACGGATTCCACGGTCGTGATGAATAGCCTATCCCACACCCCTAGACCCCTACGAGAGCGGCAAGCAACCCTGCCAATTCTAGGGTTAGGAAACCCGGACTCGACTCCTCGAGTTGGTCTCCCACTGGACCCCAGAACCCGGTTACTTGTGCTCCCCTCCTTGGGTCTATCCTAGTGCAGAAAAGTAAATAATATACAAATGGTGACTTCTTCCGCAACCTGGAAGTGCCCCAAATAAAAGAATATTACATACAAGTTTTTACATGAATGAAAAAGAAAAACACTCATCTCACATAAAAACCCCCGGCTATTCAAACACGACGATCCAATATAACATATTCAGCAACACATAACATCTCATGTCATCAACGTAAGTAAATATGCGCATCCCAATTGTCGTTGACATATAGCAACGAAACCGGCGATATCACACATTACACTTACGGTCACAGAAAAGAAAGTGTAAAACTACAACAGTTGGAATCCGCAATCTCTTCAGACATCGCATGCCTGACCAAATGAATTATTTAGACATCGCATGCCTAACAATTATAAACCCCGCATTTCAGTCTCATTATCGAAAACACTTTTCAATATTAAGTCGGGCAATTTTATAAGATTCCCGACATTTTGATCGAATACTCGTCGCAAACTTCAGTAGGCGGCCGCACCCCTGATATCGTCGACAAAGTGCACCAAGGCGGAACACCGCTACCGCGAGCACCCGGACGGATGCTTTCGGCGACGGGGTTCTCCTACAGTCACTTGGTCGGGGCTATGGAGTGAGGCTGTCTATTAAGTTTACCCGGCGAGTATCCGCGTACGCTACGTGATTGCGACGGACTTTTGATCACATCAAAATTCCGTGGCAACTGATAAAGTGAGACTAAACTGCTATGTTTATAACATTCATTTAGTTATCATATAACTCATTGTGAATTCCAATTATTGTATCCCATTCCAGATAAACAGAAAATGTTAAACTTTTCGATCGAACATTCGAACACCCAAGTTTTCCCAAAAATGATCAACACATGAAACAAGTCTAACAACATTCCGTTCGTACCTCAGTACCAACGATCCAGCCGTAGAAGGGTCAAGCCAACGCCTCACATGTGGCACGCCGTACTGCCCCAAACCCGAAGGTTCAAAGGGCAGTTCAAGACGGTCACATAATCGAGTTAAGGTTTGTGTCTTCTAGAGGGACCATCGCGTTACTTGCACTACTTAGAACGTCGTTAAACTACGGAAAAATCCAACACTTGGAAATTTCCCGACAGGGGAAAAGTTGGGTATTTATATCCGGTCGAACTTTTTAACATATTCTAAAATTTATCCGGAAAGCCACACAGACAAAATTTGATACCCCGATCGAAATACCGAAGTCCCAAATCAACTCAGAAAAATTCTACTCTGGAATAAATATTAAAAATACCCAGGAATACCAGCACTAATGATTATGAGATACTGTGCAAAAATCACTGAATAAACATTCCGTACCGCCGCGCAACCGCCGCACGAGGCTAGCTCGTGCCGCGGAAGCGCGGCAATATTGAGGAATTATGGGTACGAATTTCACAGTCTATCATATATTAACCTGCTGATTTTTCTGAACATTTTTAATGTGGAAAAAGACCAGATTTTAAAAATTGGACAGAGAGCAATTTTCCGGGTAGGGTTTCGGTTCGATCGGACTTCAAATCGCGTCTGTACTTCGCCTAAGGCTCTAGCTAGGCTCTGATACCACTGTAGGGTTCCTAGGCACTCTAGTTAGGTTTCACAAGTGACCAAACATGCACAAATAAAATTTTACGGGTGCCTACAAACCCGACTACGGATCGTTTATTAGATATTTAGGCGAAACATAAACTAGTTAACAATTTAACTAAGGGAACGGACATACAACCTTTGTAGATCCGGTCCACCACCTCCACGGCTCCGCAACGAAGTCCCCTCGGCTGTCCAAAATGAATCCGGAACTCAAGTATCGGTATCATCGAAGAATGGGCGAGCTTGATCGTCGGTTCAATGCCGAAGATGATCTACGTCGAGATATCGCAAGAACAAGCTCCAACTTCACCAAGTCGGAAAAACTTGTGAAGGAAACACCCTATACTACTTGGCAATAGATAGAGGATGAAGAAATAGGAAGTGGGTAAACTTTAGTTTTGGATTTCTCACTAGATATGAAGACTTGCCATTGATGGTCAAGCTTTTCTTCACTTGAAGGAAGAAGAAGAAGAAGCTCAAAAATTATGATAAGAATAATCGAATAGAAAAGAAAAAATCAATCCTTATCATATTTGAACCATAGTAAAGTGTAGAGAGTTAACCAAGGTTAGTGAGTGGTTAGGGTTTGAGATAAAAACAAAATGGTCACCTTTGGTCAAAGCTTCATGAAGCTTCATTAAGCTTCATGAAAGAATGAAAGCTAACCATTTTGTTTCTTTCTCATTATGCTTATTATAAATACCAAAATGAATAAAACAAATAAATAAAGGAATAAGCAAATAGTAAACCCTAATGATTTCATTAACCAAGGTTTAACTCTTCACACTTAACCAAAAAAGATATGTATCATCAAACATGATACAAGCTAGTGCACAATATGATATCGCATATGCAATGCGCACATCCAAGTGAGAAAATCCATTTAAAGTGAACCATTACTAGTTAATGTAAAGTAATATATCAAATATATAATTATACATTAAATCATTAAATCAACACTTGATTCAATGATCCGGTCATGTCGCATATAACCGGCCAGTATCCTGTGTATCGGCTTATCGAATCAATCCTTGATTCGATAACTAGGTTATATCGCATATAACCATTCGATACATTGATCGCGAGAATCAAACACGGTATCACATACACACATTATTCTCGGTCCCGCACATATCTCATATGCACTCCTATTTCGTTTCGCTTGAACCAGGAAACCTCTGTGTAGGACTCTAAAGACTCGTCAATACGCCGGTAGCAGATGATGATCATATCATGCACCCACAAGCCGCAAGCGGTCTGCCAAACGTAACGGCCACCCGGGTATTGAGCGATCAGAAGATCGACGAGCAAGCCCGCTCACACTCCTGCGAATCCGACCAGTAACACTACCGTATAGTCCGGTCTGTTCGTCTGATATGTCGCATATCTCGCCTAGGGGTGGTAAACGTCAGACCCCAATAGCTCGATAAGTCATGCCGACGTAGGGTCCATAACATTCGTGAAACTACTGATAACACTTACCAGTATATCACTGCAACCCTGGCCAGGGATTTCCTGTTATGGCCAGTCGAGCATAGCACAACATCAACCCCCAATACCGGGAGAGACGAATCCCCTCCTATCGCTCATTGCCTCCATGTGAATCGGGACTGTACCCAAAAGCCACCTGTTTGCACAACTCAGTAGAGCCGTGGTAGGGTAGAAATCAAAGCACAGTGGGAGACACACAAGACTCTATGACGATCTCGGGTCAACAGACTAAGCTGTACCAGTGTCACCAGAGAACTGCCATCTGACGTGAGGTATAATACCATCTGGGAGTTCTCGGCGAGTCCGTTCAGTGTACCCAGTCTCCACTGAGCACCTGCATACCATCTTCGATGTCAAACACCAATGGATATGGGATCATCCATCGCCCATCGCATGGGTCGAGAAGATATGCGCTAGTCTACTCTGGAATATCGATGCCCCGTCTCAATATTCCCACGACTAGGAACATTTCAAGGATGTACTCATGGACTACCCAGGCCCCACTAGTATGATCTACATCATAGTCCTGGAAGTCGAGCACACATCCTATGGGCTTTATCAACATGTAATCAGAGAGACAGAAAGTATACATGTTAAGATAAAGAGCAACCAGATAGCGTACTATCATGTCGAGCGAGAAAGTCCTTCCTATATATGTCCCAGCATCCACTACAATATACATCCTATGTACAGTAATGGCCTCTAGGGCATACATATAACTAACAGGTCACTGTCACCCTGTATTCCAAAAACATTGATTCTGAGCAAATGTTATTAGATACCGAACCTGATATACAAAATCATATCAGTCTCATTATTAGTAAAGAAATGATAAAATTTTGTATTGGTGGATAATGTTTTGAACATTTCCTATATCAAAAGTTGATCGGTTCAGTCACGTTATCTAAAAGCATTGGCGTTCTAAATCAAACTACAGTTCTTAGTATACAGAACACACACAAGAGGAAGAGTTCAGAAATGAACGGATCCTTCTTGAGGTATTGTAGACTAGGTCATATCAATGCGACCTGACTAGCTGAAGTTACATTTAGATGCATATTTAAATCTGTTTGAATTTACATTTTATGAAACTTGCCAGTCATGTCACAAAGATTAGATGTCCATATCTCCGTTTATTGGAAACAGAGAAAGAGTTAGTGAACTCTTGGGATTGATACAAACTGATGTATGAAGGTCCCCTGTCTATACATACAAAGACCGGTTCTTTGTACTTCATTACATTCTCTGATGATCTCTCAAGATTCAGTCATATGATTCTTTTGAAACACAAGTCCGAATCTTTAGAGATATTCACAGAATATAAGTTAGAAGTAGAGAACCAATACGGGTATAAGTATTATGTCCTTTGATGAGATCAAGGAGGAGAATACTTGAGCACGGAATTCCTGGACTATTGTAAAGGAGAATGAGATTCTCTCTCAGCATTACTCCTCCGTATACACCATAGCACGATGGTGTATCGGGGCGGAGCAATCACACCCTATATGATAAGGTGTGCTCTATGATGAGTACTACTGAGTTACCTATTTCCTTTTGGGAGTTATGCACTTATGAAGTTGCATACCTATTGAATAGGGTTCAAATCAAATCAGTGCCTACCACTTCATATAAGATATGGTATGGGAAAAGCCTATCTCTTAAGTAAGTTAAGATTTAGGGTTGTCCGGCCTATGTCTAAAAGCATAATCCGGACAAGCTCGAGGCAAAGTCTGTTATGTAGAACTGGAAAGGTTCCAGCTATACAAACTGTTAGTTATATGTATGCCCTAGAGGCCATTACTGTACATAGGATGTATATTGTAGTGGATGCTGGGACATATATAGGGAGGACTTTCTTGCTCGACATGATAGTATGCTATCTGGTTGCTCTTTACCTTAACGTGTATACTGATTGTCTCTCTGTTACATGTTGGTAAAGCCCTTAGGATGTGTGCTTGACTACCTGGACTATGATGCGGATCATACTAGTGGGGACAGATAGTCTATAAGTACATCCTTCAAAGTCCCTAGTCGTGGGTGTATCGAGACGGGGCATCGATATACCAGAGTAGACTAGCGTATACCTTCTCGACCCATACAGATGGGCGATGGATGATCCCATATCCATTGGTGTTTGACATCAGAGATGATATACGGGTGCTCAGTAGAGACTGGGTACACTGGACGGACTCGCCGAGAACTCCCAGATGGTATTATACCTCACGTCAGATGGCAGTTCACTGGTGACACTGGTACAGAGTAGTCTGTTGACCCGAGATCGTCATAGAGTCTTGTGTGGTTCCCACTGTGCTTTGATTTCCATCTTACCACGTCCAAGAGGGCGTGCAAAACGGTGGTTTTTGGGTACAGTCCCGAGTCACATGGAGGCAATGAGCGATAGGAGGGGATTCGTCTCTCCCGGTATAGGGAGTTGATGTTGCGCTGTGTTCGATTGGCTATAACAGGAAATCCCTGGCCAGGGTTGCTGAGATTTACTGGTAAGTGTTACCTGTAGTTTCTCGAATTGTTATAGACCTCATATCGACACGACTTATTGAGCTATTAGGGTCTGACGTTTACCACCCCTAGGCGAGATATGCGACATATCAGACGAACAGACCGGACTGTACGGTAGTGTTACTGGTCGGATTCACTGGAGTGTGAGCGGGCTTGCTCGTCGATCTTCAGATCGCTCAATACCCGGGTGGCCGTTACGTTTAACAGACCGCTTGCGGCTTGTGGGTGTTTGATATGATCATCGCCTGCTGCCGGCGTATTGACGAGTCCTTAGAGTCCTACACAGAGGTTTCCTGGCTCAAGCGAAACGAAATAGGAGCGCATATGAGATATGTGCGGGACCGAGAGTAATGCGTGTATGTGATACCGTATTTCATTCTCGCGATCAATGTGTCGAATGGTTGTATGCGATATAACCTAATTATCGAATCAAGGATTGATTCGATAAGCCGATACATTGGATACTAGCCGGTTATATGCGATATGACCGGATCGTTAAATCAAGAGTTGATTTAATGATTTAATGCATAATTATATATTTGATATATTACTTTGCGTTAACTAGTATCGGTTCACTTAAGATGGATTTTCTCACTCGGATGTGCGCATTGTATATGCGATATACTTTTGTGCACTTGATTGTATCATGATTGATGATACATGTTATGCTAGGGTTTTTGTGTAAAGATCAAACCATGGTTACATGATTATGGTTAGGGTTTTGTTTTATTCACTTATTTATTTATCCATTTCATTTTGGAAAATAAATGAGAAGAGAAAAGAATGGTGGCTTTATTTGTTGTTTAGTTGAAACTTCATGAAGCTTTGACTTTGTCCTCCATTCTTATCTCATCCTTAACCCTAACCATTCCTTTAACCCTTGGTTAATTCTCTACACATAACCATAATTAGGATTATGATAAGTTTGGAAATTCTTTTTTTTTTAAATAACTTATCATAATTCTTTCTTCTTCTTCTTCATCTTCTTCCATGAAGAAACCTCCACTTCATCAATGGTGATTGATGAAGATGAGTGAGAAATCCAATTCTAAAGTGTACCCAACTCCTATTTGTTCATCCTCTACCTCTTGCCAAGTAGTAGAGTGTGTTTACTTCACAAGTTTCTTGACTTGGTGAAGTCGGAGCTTGATTTAGCGATGCCTCGACGTAGATCATCTTCGGCACGTCGTCGATGACCTAGCCCGCTTCTTCTCCGATGAAGCCGACGCAAGAGCCCGGATTTTGGATTTGTACAGCGGAGATGACTTCTTCATGGAGCTATGGAGGTGGACAAACGGATCTACAAAGGTTGTATATCCGTATCCCTTAGTTAACTGTTAACTAGTTAGCTTTTTCGCCTAAACTTCTAGCAAACGATCCGTAGTCGGGTCTCTCGGCACCGTTAAATTTTTTAATATGGCATGTTCGATGCCTTGTGTGACCTCATTAGGATGCCTAGGAACCCTACAGTGGTATCAGAGCCTAACTAGAGCCTTAGGCGATGCGTAGACGAAGTTAGAAGTCCGATCGACCCGAAACCCCAACTTTAAAATGCTCTCTGGACATTTTTGTAAAATGTGGATTTTTGCAAATTAAAAATATGCAGAAAAATAAGCAGGTAAATCTAAGAATTACGATGCAAAAATTACCTAATGATCTTTCTAAAGTGCGGCGGAACCGCGGCATTAGCGTGATAATGCGGCCCTTCCGCGGCCCTTTTGTCTTATCTGCCATTGAATTTTGCACAGTAACTCCTATTTTTCAGTGCTGGTTTTCTTGGGAATTTTTAATATGCAGTATACAGTTGAGCATTTTTGGGTTGTATTGGGAATCAAAGATTCGATCGGGGTTTCAAATTTTGTCTATGTGACTTTCCGGATAAATTTTAGAATATGTTAAAAAGTTCGACCGGATATAAATACCCAATTTTTCCCCTGTCGGGAAATTTCCAAGTGTTGGATATTTCTGTAGTTTAACGACGTTCTAAGTAGTGCAAGTAACGCGATGGTCCCTCTAGAAGACAACAAACCTTAACTCGATTATGTGACCGTCTTGAACTGTCCTTTGAACCTTCGGGTTTGGGGCAGTACGGCGTGCCACATGTGAGGCGTTGGCTTGACCCTTCTTCGGCTGGACCGTTGGTACTGAGGCACGAACGGAATGTTGTTAGACTTATTTCATGTGTTGATCTGTATCGGGAAAACTTGGGTGTTCGAATGTTCAATCGGAAAGTTTAACATTTTCTAATTATCCGGAATGGGATACAATAATTGAAATTCACAATAAGTTATGAGATAACTAAATGAATATTATAAACATAGCAGTTTAGTCTCACTTGATCGGTTGCCACGGAATTTTGATGTGATCAAAAATCCGTCGCAATCACGTAGCGTACGCGGATACTCGCCGATAAACTTAATAGACAGCCTCACTCCATAGCCCCGACCAAGTGACTGTAGGAGAACCCCGTCGCCGAAAGCATCCGTCCGGGTGCTCGCGGTAGCGGTGTTCCGCCTTGGTGCACTTCGTCGACGGTATCGGGGGTGCGGCCTCCTACTAAAGTTTGCGACGAGTATTCGATCAGGATGTCGGGAATCTTGTTGAATTACCCGACTTAATATTGAAAAGAGTTTTCGATAATGAGACTAAAATGCGGGGTTTGTAATTGTTAGGCATGCGATGTCTAAGTAATTCATTTGGTCAGGCATGCGATGTCTGAGGTGGTTGAGGATTCTAACTGTTGTAGTTTTACACTTTCTTTTCTGTGACCGTAAGTGTAATATGTGATATCGCCGGTTTCGTTGCTATATGTCAACGACAATTGGGATGCGCATATTTACTTACGTTGATGACATGTGATGTTATGTGTTGCTGGATATGTTATATTGGATCGTCGTGTTTGAATAGCCGGGGGTATTTATGTGAGATGAGTGTTTTTCATTTTCATTCATGTAAAAACTTGTATGTAATATTCTTTTATTGGGGCGCTTCCAGGTTGCGGAAGTTGTCACCGTTTGTATATTATTTACTTTTCCGCACTAGTATAGACCCAAGGAGGGGAGCACAAGTAACCGGGTTCTGGAGTCCAGTGGGAGACCAACTCGAGGAGTCGAGTCCGGGTCTCCTAACTCTAGAATTGGTAGGGTTGCTTGCCGCTCTCGTAGGGGTCTAGGGGTGTGGGTTTGGCTATTCATCACGACCGTGGAATCCGTGTTTTATACTGGCTCGTATTGAAAACACGGACGTCCTAGTATATCCAATATTTCATATGATTCTTCTGCTGCGATATCTGTGATGTGATCATGTGATGTTCTGTGATAGATACAGTATATAGTATATATGATATATTATATAGGTGTTACTTATGTTTTACACCCGCGCTAGCCCTGCCCTGCTCTGCCGTTAGTTACCTAACCTAACGGTGCACGAGGGGAGATCGAGGCGAATGCGGATGGCATAAGTGTACGTCGTATTTATCTGTGATGTTTAGGTACTTAAATGATGGGACTTCATTAATATGATTAATGAAAGAAAAGAAACCTAAGATGGTGTAGAATCGAATTTCAAAATAAAACAGGTAGCTACAGTTCTTGCTTTGCACAGCGGTATATGTGATATATCCTGCACCTCATTCAACGAGGAAAGGACCGAGATCCCTTCACCGGGAGTGACTCCTTTAGCAATAACTGGTCGATGCTACGCCCTCGGTTTATCTTTTGATTGCTTTTAAGAGTTCTGCTTTGCACAGCGGTATATGTGATATATCCTGCACCTCATTCGACGAGGAAAGGACCGACGATCCCTTCACCGGGAGTGACTCCTTTAGCAAAACTAGAAAAGCCTCAAAAACACTCCATTTTAAAATCATTCGATCCTACAACGATATCAAGTTCATTACGCAATAGGTTTTCAGAAAAACCTGTCGTAGCCCTCCGTCATTTCAGATAAGTAGTAGTTAGTATTCGTGCTACGTTTGTTGGCCTGCGTCAAGGCGTAGTGTGCGGTAGCTAACTGGTGCTTATCTGCATAAGCATATGATGTGATTGGATTAGGGTAGTCGTGCGACTTTGTTGGCCTGCGTCAAGGGTCGTGCGGGTGGGTTTAATTCAATCAGGAAATGACGGGTTGAACTTGACTAGCGGACTATGGTTTGTTGGCCTGTATCAAGGTCATAGGACGCTAGGGGCAAAATATTATCGGGAATTTCAAGTGTTGAGATTTGCAATGAGATTGCATACCTTCTATGAGATAGTTGGATCCCGATACCCGCTGCGAGTAAGTGTTACTCCTGGGAGAGTTTTATACATTACAATTAGCCGATCAAGTAGGTGTCTAGAAAGGTGTTAACGAGGTTACGCCTCTGGGAAAACGAGGTTTACATTAATTAGGTTCGTGCGAAAGCACGGGGGACCTCCCTCAAAGTACCGACACTGGCCTGGCTGAAAGATTGGCGAACTTGTAGTGTGTAATTAATCCCGGCTAGTCTTTCCTTTTTGGGTTTGAAGGAAGATTTGATAAAAAGCAGTGGGAGCCATCCTGATTAGATAAAATAATAACCAATCTATTCTTGAAAGAGCGCACGCTGAGTGTTTTCTTCTCTCTCTCTCCTGGTAACGAAGATAATAATACGGAATATTGACCGAACCCACTTGTTATACTGAGCTGGGGAACGTTGGTCCCGCTCCAACTTATAATTGTTATAAGACAGAGCAGGAAATTGGGGAATACCAGATTTCCCGTGCCGCCCAAACGAAGAGAGTGCATGCTGATGCATCATCTTCGGGTATGTTCATTATACAGAACTGTTTCTCAGTATCCTTTACGTCCTGGGTATGTGATACCAGATCAGGATCCCAGATATGTAATATGTTACATAGGGCTACAGATAGGTAAAGAACTGAGAACGGGTGATAAGTTTCATGAGGCAGAAAACGGGGCAAGTGTTGCAACCAAGTCTGTCGGTCACTGTCACCCTGTATTACCAATACATTGATTCTGAACGAATGTTATTAGATACCGAACCTGATATACCAAATCATATCACTCTCTTTATTAGTAAAGAAACGATATAATTTTGTATTGTTGGATAATGTTTTGAACATTTCCTATATCAAAAGTTGATCGGTTCAGGCACGTTATCTAAAAGCATTAATGTTCTAAATCAAACTACAGTTCTTAGTATACGGATCACACATAAGAGGAAGAGTTCAGAAATGAACGGATTCTTCTTAAGGTATTGTAGACTAGGTCAGATCAATGTGACCCGACTAGCTGAAGTTACATGTAGATGCATATTTAAATCAGTTTGAATTTACATCTTGTGAAACTCGCCAGTCATGTCACAAAGATAAGATGACCATAGCTCCGTTTACTGGAAACAGAGAAAGAGTTAGTAAACTCTTGGGATAATACATGTTGATGTATGTAGGTCCCCTGTCTACATATGCCAAGACCGGTTCTTTGTACTTCATTACATTCTCTGATAATCTCTCAAGATTCAGACCTATGTTCCTGTTGAAACACAAGTCCGAACCTTTTGAGATATTCACAGAATATAAGTTAGAAGTAGAGAACCAGATATACGGGTATAAGTATTATGTCCTTTGATGAGATCAAGGAGGAGAATACTTGAGCACCGAAATCCTGGATTATTCTAAAGGAGAATGAGATTCTCTCTCAGCATTACTCCTCCGTATACACCATAGCACGATGGTATATCGGGGCGGAGCAATCACACCCTATATGATAAGGTGTGCTCTATGATGAGTACTACTGAGATACCTGTTTCCTTTTTGGGAGATATGCGCTTGAGAAGCAGCATACTTATTGAATAGGGTTCGAATCAAATCAGTTGCCTACCACTTCATATGTGATATGGAAAAGGAAGAGCCAATATCTTAAGTTAGTTAAGATTTGGGGTTGTCCGGCTAATGTCTAAAAGCAAAATCCGGACAAGCTCGAGGCAAAGTCTGTAATGTAGAACTGGAAAGGTTCCAGCTACACAAACTACAGCGGATGATTTGGTAAAACCAAATGATTCAATAGTAACCAACGAACCTCAGCCTCTCCGCCGATCTAGTAGGGTTCCTCACCCACCTGAGAAATACTTCGGTTTCTCTATGACAGTGGGAGCGAGGATTGCATCATGAGATGATGACCCAACTAGCTTCGAGCAGGCCATCGAGAGTAAGACTCTGTAAGAATGGCTGGATGTTTAGCGATCTGAGATGGAATCCTTATACACCAACAAAGTATGGACTTTGGTTGCTATATCTGAAGGGTTAAATCCCCATCAGGAGCAAGTATATCTTGAGAAGATTACTTGGTGTACATGGAAAGGTTGAGACTTTCAAAGCTAGACTTGTTAAAGCTTTTCGTCATCGACCAGGCATGGATAATGATGAAACCTTTTCAAGTAGCTATGCTTAAGTCCATCCAGATCCTACTTGTCACGGCTACATACCATGACTACGATATCTGGTGGTTGGGTGTCATGACTGCTTTTCTAAATGATGTTTTAGAAGAGTGCGTCTATAAGTACACAGCCAGAGGGCTTCGTAGACAGTGGGAGCAGCGGAAACGTGTGCAAGATGCTTTATAGGATAAAGCAGGCATCGCGGAGTTGGAACATCTGTTTTGATGAATTAGTCAAAGAAGTTGACATCATCAAAATGGTAGATGAACCTTGTATATACAAAAAGGGTAGTAGGGAGTATGGTGGTGATCCTCGTAGAGTACGTGGATGACATACTCTTGATAGGGAAGGAGTTTCCTATGCTACGCTCGATCAATCTCCGATTATCACAATGATTCTCCATATGGGATCATAATGATACCTACTAAATCCTAGGTTTTGGATCTATGAGATAGATCTAAATGGATGTTAGGATTCTCACTAGTTGTGGTGAGAAGGTATCAATCGACCCTGGGGAGAATCACTGTAATAGTTCCAGGGTGATAAAGACGACTGAATGTCAGTCACAGGCATTGTCTTTACCCTCAGTAGAGGGACGGTATGTTGGAAGAGTTCCAAGCTAGATACCGTGACATACTAGACGATAAAGGCAGGATACATCGCTACTTAAGATGCTACCAAGGAGGATGTTTGGGTGTATATTGGTTCATGAGATGAACTACGTTCCAACTATTGTGAGACAATGGAGTTGTGGCTTATGCCAAGGAACGTCGGTCCCATCAGTGATCCAGACATATTCTAAGGCAGTATCACCTGATCATGGAGATGGTTGATCTCCAGGGAGATCGAGGTTTAGAGAGTAGACTCAGAGGACAACACAGCGGATCCACTCACAATGGCCTGTTCCCAGAGAGAGACTTTTATGGGATGGTTGAGTATGAGATACTACAACCACTGCTATCAGATGGCCCTAGTGCAAGTGGGAGATTGTTAGTTATATGTATGCCCTAGAGGCCATTAGTGTACATAGGATGTATATTGTAGTGGATGCTGGGACATATATAGGGAGGACTTTCTTGCTCGACATGATAGTATGCTATCTGGTTGCTCTTTACCTTAACGTGTATACTGATTGTCTCTCTTTTACATGTTGGTAAAGCCCTTAGGATGTGTGCTTGACTACCTGGACTATGATGCGGATCATACTAGTGGGGACAGATAGTCTATAAGTACATCCTTCAAAGTCCCTAGTCGTGGGTGTATCGAGACGGGGCATCGATATACCAGAGTAGACAAGCGTATACCTTCTCGACCCATACAGATGGGCGATGGATGATCCCATATCCATTGGTGTTTGACATCAGAGATGATATACGGGTGCTCAGTAAAGACTGGGTACACTGGACGGACTCGCCGAGAACTCCCAGATGGTATTATACCTCACGTCAGATGGCAGTTCTCTGGTGACACTGGTACAGAGTAGTCTGTTGACCCGAGATCGTCATAGAGTCTTGTGTGGTTCCCACTGTGCTTTGATTTCCATCTTACCACGTCCAAGAGGGCATGCAAAACGGTGGTTTTTGGGTACAGTCCCGAGTCACATGGAGGCAATGAGCGATAGGAGGGGATTCGTCTCTCCCGGTATAGGGAGTTGATGTTGCGCTGTGTTCGATTGGCTATAACAGGAAATCCCTGGCCAGGGTTGCTGAGATTTACTGGTAAGTGTTACCTGTAGTTTCTCGAATTGTTATAGACCTCATATCGACACGACTTATTGAGCTATTAGGGTCTGACGTTTACCACCCCTAGGCGAGATATGCGACATATCAGACGAACAGACCGGACTGTACGGTAGTGTTACTGGTCGAATTCACTGGAGTGTGAGCGGGCTTGCTCGTCGATCTTCAGATCGCTCAATACCCGGGTGGCCGTTACGTTTAGCAGACCGCT
Source organism: Agapanthus africanus (assembly GCA_030015575.1). Taxonomy (NCBI): domain Eukaryota; kingdom Viridiplantae; phylum Streptophyta; class Magnoliopsida; order Asparagales; family Amaryllidaceae; genus Agapanthus; species Agapanthus africanus. Next base: position 615,193,665 of record CM057341.1, on the reverse strand, counting down.
TGCGGCTTGTGGGCGTTTGATATGATCATCGCCTGCTGCCGGCGTATTGACGAGTCTTTAGAGTCCTACACAGAGGTTTCCTGGCTCAAGCGAAACGAAATAGGAGCGCATATGAGATATGTGCGGGACCGAGAGTAATGCGTGTATGTGATACCGTATTTCATTCTCGCGATCAATGTGTCGAATGGTTGTATGCGATATAACCTAATTATCGAATCAAGGATTGATTCGATAAGCCGATACATTGGATACTAGCCGGTTATATGCGATATGACCGGATCGTTAAATCAAGAGTTGATTTAATGATTTAATGCATAATTATATATTTGATATATTACTTTGCGTTAACTAGTATCGGTTCACTTAAGATGGATTTTCTCACTCGGATGTGCGCATTGTATATGCGATATACTTTTGTGCACTTGATTGTATCATGATTGATGATACATGTTATGTTAGGGTTTTTGTGTAAAGATCAAACCATGGTTACATGATTATGGTTAGGGTTTTGTTTTATTCACTTATTTATTTATCCATTTCATTTTGGAAAATAAATGAGAAGAGAAAAGAATGGTGGCTTTATTTGTTGTTTAGTTGAAACTTCATGAAGCTTTGACTTTGTCCACCATTCTTATCTCATCCTTAACCCTAACCATTCCTTTAACCCTTGGTTAATTCTCTACACATAACCATAGTTAGGATTATGATAAGTTTGGAAATTCTTTTCTTTTTAAATAACTTATCATAATTCTTTCTTCTTCTTCTTGATCTTCTTCCATGAAGAAACCTCCACTTCATCAATGGTGATTGATGAAGATGAGTGAGAAATCCAATTCTAAAGTGTAGCCAACTCCTATTTCTTCATCCTCTACCTCTTGTCAAGTAGTAGAGTGTGTTTACTTCACAAGTTTCTTGACTTAGCGATGCCTCGACGTAAATCATCTTCGGCACGTCGTCGATGACCTAGCCCGCTTCTTCTCCGATGAAGCCGACGCAAGAGCCCGGATTTTGGATTTGTACAGCGGAGATGACTTCTTCATAGAGCTATGGAGGTGGACAAACGGATCTACAAAGGTTGTATATCCGTATCCCTTAGTTAACTGTTAACTAGTTAGCTTTTTCGCCTAAACTTCTAGCAAACGATCCGTAGTCGGGTCTCTCGGCACCGTTAAATTTTTTAATATGGCATGTTCGATGCCTTGTGTGACCTCATTAGGGTGCCTAGGAACCATACACAAACTGCAGCAGATGATTTGGTAGAACTGAAGGATTCAATAGAAACCAATGAACCTCAGCCTCTCCGCCGATCTAGCAGGGTTACTCACCCACCTGAGAGATACTTCGGTTTCTCTATGACAGTGGGAGCGAGGATTGCATCATGAGATGATGACCCAACTAGTTTCGGGCTGGCCATCAGGAGTGGGACTCTGTAAGAATGGCTGGATGCTTAGCAATCTGAGATGGAATCCTTATACACCAACAAAGTATGGACTTTGGTTGCTCTATCTGAAGGGTTAAATCCCCATCACGAGCAAGTATATCTTGAGAAGATTACTTGGTGTACATGGAAATGTTTAGACTTTCAAAGCTAGACTTGTTAAGGGCTTGCATCATTGACCAGGTATGGATTATGATGAAACCTTTTCTAAGCAGCTATGCATAAGTCCATCCAGATCCTACTTGCCACGGTTACATACCATGACTACGATATCTGGTGGTTGGGTGTCATGACTGCTTTTCTAAATGATAATTTGGAAGAGAGCGTCTATAAGTACACAGCCAGAGGGCTTCATAAACAGTGGGAGCAGCAGAAACGTGTGTAAGATGTTTTATGTGATAAAACAGGCATCGTGGAGTTGGAACGTCTGTTTTGATGTGGTAGTCAAAATGTTTTGACATAATCAAAATGGCAGATGAACCTTGTATAAACAAAAAGGGTAGTAGGGAGTATGGTGACGATCCTCGTAGTGTATGTGGATGACATACTCTTGATAGGGAAGGAGTTTCCTATGCTACGCTCGGTCAATCTCCGCTTATCACAATGATTCTTCATATAGGATCAAAGTGTTACCTCCTAAATCCTGGGTTTTTGATCTATGAGATAGATCTAATTGGATATTAGGATACTCACTAGTTGTAGTGAGATGGTATCAATTGATCCTGGGGAGAATCACTGGAAAAGTTCCAGGGTGATAACGACGACTGAATGTCAGTCACAGGCATTGTCTTTACCCTCAGAAAAGGGACGGTATGTTAGAAGAGTTCCAAGCTAGATACCGTGGCATACTAGACGATAAAGGCTGGATACATCGCTACTTAAGATGCTACTAAAGAGGCAGTCTGGATGTATATTTGTTCATGAGATGAACTTAGTTCCTCCCATTATGTGACAATGGAGTTATAGCTTATGCCAAGGAACGTCCGTCCCATCAGTGATCCAGACATATTCTAAGGCAGTATAACCTGATCATGGAGATGGTTGATCTCCAAGGAGATCGAGGTTAGGAGAGTAGACTCAGAGGACAACACGGCGGATCCACTCACAAAGGCCTTTTCCCAGAGAGAGACTTTTATGGGATGGTTGAGTATGAGATACTGCAACCACTGGTACAGATGGCCCTAGTGCAAATGGGAGATTGTTAGTTATATGTATGCCCTAGAGGCCATTACTATACATAGGATGTCTATTGTAGTGGATGCTTGGACATATATAAGGAGGACTTTCTTGCTCGACATGATTGTATGCTATCTGGTTGCTCATTACCTTAACGTGTACACTGATTGTCTCTCTGTTACATGTTGGTAAAGCCCTTAGGATGTGTACTTGACTACCTGGACTATGATGCGGATCATACTAGTAGGGACATGGTAGTCCATAAGTACATCCTTCAAGGTCCCTAGTCGTGGGAGTATCGAGACGGGGCATCGATATACCAGAGTTGACTAGCGTATTCCTTCTCGACCCAGACAGATGGGCGATGGATGATCCCATATCCATTGGTGTTTGACATCAGAGATGATATACGGGTGCTCAGTGGAGACTGGGTACACTGGATGGACTCGCCGAGAACTCCCAGATGGTACTATACCTTACGTCAGATGGCAGTTCTCTGGTGACACTGGTACAGGTTAGTCTGTAGACCCGAGATTGTCATAGAGTCTTGTGTGATTCCCACTATGCTTTGATTTCCACCTTACCACGTCCAAGAGGGCGTGCAAAATGGTGGTTTTTGGGTACAGTCCCGAATCACATAGAGGCAATGAGCGATAGGAGGGGATTCGTCTCTCCCGGTATAGGGAGTTGATGTTGCGCTGTGTTCGATTGGCTATAACCGGAAATCCCTGGCCAGGGTTGCTGAGATTTAATGGTAAGTGTTACCAGTAGTTTCTCGAACTGTTATAGACCTCATATCGACACGACTTATCGAGCTACTGGGGTCTGACGTTTACCACCCCTAGGCGAGATATGCAACATATCAGACGACGAGACCGGACTGTACGGTAAGTGTTACTGGTTGGATTCACAGGAGTGTGAGCGGGCTTGCTCGTTGATCTTCTGATCGCTCAATATCCGAGTGGCCGTTACATTTAGCAGACCGCTTGCGGCTTGTGGGTGTTTGATATGATCATCGCCTGCTGCCGGCGTATTGACGAGTCTTTAGAGTCCTACACAGAGGTTTCCTGGCTCAAGCGAAACGAAATAGGAGCGCATATGAGATATGTGCGGGACCGAGAATAATACCAGTATGTGATACTGTATTGTATTCTCGCGATTTGTATCATTGGACGGTTATATATGATATAGCCGGGTTACCGAATCAAGTGTTGATTCGATACATTGATACACTTGATATTAGTCGGTTATATGCGATATGACCGGATCATTATATCAAGTGTTGATTTAATGATTTAATGTATAATTATATATTTGATATATTATTTTACATTAACTAGTATTTGTTCACTTAAGATGGATTTTCTCACTTGATGTGCACATTGTGTATATGATATAGTTTTGTGCACTACTTTGTATTATGTTTGATGATACATGCAAACTTGGGTGTGCATGCTTTAAACCATAGTTTAGTTAATGGTTAGGGTTTTATTTCCCTTATTTATTTATTTCATTTATTTATTTTTGTCAAGAAACAAAAACAAAATGGTGGTGGCTTTTCTTTGTTTTATTCTTGAAGATTCATGAAGCTTCAACCATTTTGTTTTATTCTTAACCCAACCATTAACCTAAACCCTAGTTTATTCTCTACATGAGTTAGCCTCACCCATGTTTGCATTATGATAAGATCGCTTGATTTATTATTATTCAAGAATTCTCATTCTTTTTCTTCTTCTTCGTCTTCTTCTTCAAGTGAAGAAAAGAAAATTTTTCTAGAAAAATGTCAAGTGATGAAATCAAGTGAGAAACCCAAATCCAAAGTGAACCCATTTCCTATTTCTTCATCCTCTACCACTTGCCATGTAGTATAGGGTGTTTTCTTCACATGTTTCATGACTTGGTGAAGATGGAGCTCGAGTTAGAGTCGCCTCGACGTAGATCATTTTCGGCATCGAAGTCAACGACCTAGCCCGATCTTTTCTCCGATGAAACCATCGCTAGAGTCCGGGATCCCGGTGATCGCAGCGAAGGGACGTCAACACGGAGCTAAAGAAGTGGAGGATCGGATTTACAAAGGTTGTATTTCCATTCACTATCTAGTTAAGTTGTTAACTTGTTGTTTCGCCTATACCTCTAGTTACGATCTTGCTTAGGGTTACTTGGCACATAGAAAATTTTTGAATTGGCCATGTTTGATCAGTTGTGGAACCTCATGGGTGTGCCTAGGAACCCTACAGATATTCCCCTACGGATTCAGCATACATTCTCATTCCGTTAGCAACCCTGAGAGTCATATCACCTTTCTTGATAACCCTAGGGTTTTTCAGAGCCTGTAACGAATTACAGATATGAAATCCTGATCCAGTATCCAATACCCAGGAAGTAGGGTTAACTAACATACAGTTCTCAATTACAAACACACCCGAAGCCGAAGCCACAACATGCTTCGAATTCTGGCTACTGGCTATACTAGCCCTGCAATCCTTCTGCCAATGTTCATTCCTATAACAATAGGAACGTCCCTCTTTCCCTACATCCATTCCCGAAACTTCTGCCCTTCCCTTTCTTTCTACTTCCCTAGTTTCCTTCAAGGTAGTAGGTACAGACTGTTGAACTAAGTCAGCATCTGACCCGTTCTTCAACGTTGTCTTCAGGTCCGAGAGGTCAAAAGAGCTGGTCTCTGTAAGGACGTTGCCCCCTATAGATAACCCAATAGCCAACCTCGCTTGAAGCAATTCGTTCGAGGTCTCATATCTTGCGATACGAGATTGCTCTCCATATAAATCTTTGTTATGGAGGAAGATAGAAACTAAGTCCATCTTCTCATGCTGCCTCTGGCTTACACCATCAACTGAGGCTAACACGAGGCACTTGGCTATCGCACAGTCTTTTTCCGATGTGTTGCGGATATGAATATCCGTGACAGGGGAAACTGGACCTGAGACGGCAGGGGTTGGATCAGTCAAGAGGTGTCCCAGCTTGTCATGTGCAATGGACATCTGGACAGACCTTTTCCAGTCATAACAGTCAGATTCAGTCATTTTATTATCTAGATGTAACCTAGGTGCGGTCACTGGGTCGCTGCAATTAAGAGAGAGAGAAGAAAACACTCAGCATGATGCTCTTGCAAGTTTAGATTGGTTTTTGATTTATCTAAACAGGATGGCTCCCACTGTCTCTCGAATCCCTCCTCAAACCATAAAGGAAGAATTAGTCGGGATCAATCTCACCGTACAATACTTGTTTAACCGTTTAGCCAGGCTAGTGTCGGTACTTCGAGGGAGGTTTTCCAACGCTTTCGCGAAGTTCCTTAATTAGGTAACCTCTTTTCCCTGTGGGCGTAACCCCGCTAACACCTTTCTAGACACCTACTTGGTTTATAGCATTGATCGTTAAGTGAAAAAGTTCCCGAGGAGTAGCATATACTCACAGTAGGATCGGGATCCAAATATCATCGCGTGACAAAATTGAAGGAATCCTACCAGAATCATCACACTCCAAATGGTATGCAGCGCTAGAAAGTTTCAGTACTTTTGAAACTCCGGATGTGGATTTTTGCTCCATGCTCTTATGACCTTGACTAAGGCCAACAAATCATAAGTCACATGTCAAGTTCTACCCGTCGTTGTCAAGGTTGATTTGAACCCACCCGTATATACCCTTGACTATGGCCAACAAAGTAATACGACTGTCCCAAACCAACGCATTCTATCTATGCAACATATGAATACCCACCAGCTACCAAACACTGTGCCTTGACTAAGGCCAACAAACACAGCTTGAATACTCTTGAATATTCATATGAAACGACGGAGGGCTGCGGATGGTTTTGGCGAAACGGTGAACGTAGTGAACTTGATATAATCGATGGAACGAGATAGCTTTTAAAAGGAGTGGTTCAAGCTCCGCGTTTAAAAAGCTGGTTTTTGAAAAGAACCGAGTGGTTTTGAAAGTGTTCCAACGACTTTTACTTGGTTTATATTCTTGCATTAATTCCAATGCGTCCCATCATTTAATCCTACCATTGCAGAAAACAACCAAAATATGGCGTACGCTTATGCCATCCGCATTCGCCACGGGGCCCCGTCATCACCCGTTAGGTTACTTAACTAACGACAGAGCGAGGGCTGGACTAGCGCAGATGCAAAACATAAGCAACACCTAAATAAATATCATATATAGATATATAGCAATGATAGCCAATCCAGATCACAGATGAACACTTTGGATATACTAGGAACCCGCGATTCGTTCGAGCCAGCAAGGAAAAGCGGATTACATGGTCGTGATGAATAGCCAAACCCCACCCTAGACCCCTACGGGTGCGGCAAACTACCCGCTAAGTACCCGAAGCGAAGCAACCTCCCTCAACCCGTAAGTAGGCCCCTCGGCATTTCGAGATACCCGGTAGTTTGTGCACCCCACCTTGGGTCTATCCTAGGAGCAAAAACAGTAAAAAGAAATTATACAATGACGGCTACAACCCCGACCCGGTTGTGCGGCCATACAAATAATATTACATCATTTTACAAATTTTACAATGAATGAAAAAAAGAAACTCTCATCTCACATCCATTCCCGGATATTCATCCGCGACAATCCAACGAGTTCATATACACAAACCATCAACATTACAGATCACAGATATGTATAATCCCCACTAATCGACGTATAGCGATTAGCGGACGTTCAATACATATATCACATCACAGAAAATATTCATTAGCCAAAGTGTACGGAATATCGATCAAAATACGGATTTGTAACCACCCCAAAAGTCATTTTGTTCTCTGGAAAATCTAGATAGAAACAACATGTATTAAAAATCCCAAAATAGCCAAAATAAAACACTGCACAAAACCCGGTCCACGACCGAGTCAAATCGGCTGCGGAACCGCGGCAACAAGCATGTTATTGCCGCGGAACCGCGGTGGTTTGAACGAGTCACTGGATCGTTTTTCTGCTGTGTTTTTACAAAACCCTGAGACGATTTTTCATATATGTTAAATCACTTTTAGAGCAGTATAAAAAATCGACAGAAACTTGGGTTTTTCCGGACGTGTTTTGCGACTTTTTTCCGATCGATATTCTAAACACTTTGCTTACTTACTAGTTTATATTTAGCTAGGCTCTGATACCACTGTAAGTCCACGTTGCTCACCCCAGTTCTTACGGGGAGGCGGAAACGGCGAAAAACAATTATTTAGCGCAAGGCAACATGGACTAAAAGCCGGATCTTTGCTAAACTAGAAACTAGCAAACTACAAGAGGCTTTAACTACTATGCCGTAGAAATTATACCTCACGTAACCGGTCCTTCGAGTCTTTATTCCGCTGTCCTGCTCGTCCATCCAAGCTCCAAGGAACGATCCGGATCTTGATCACCTCTGCGGCCTCCTTGAGTCGAAGACGATCCAACCGAGAGATGTTCACCGAGCTCCACCTCGAGCCGAGGCAACTAGGGCAACGAGATCGCTAGTCTAGATGCCCTAGGTTGTGTAGTAGAGATATATGGAAGTGTTTGTCTTTGTGGGATCTTTTTCTCTCAACACATGAGATCAAAAGAAGAAATCAAGAGGAGGAAGAAGGAGAGTTTTGCAACCATGGAGCTCTTTCTCTTTTTCTTTTCTAAGAGAGAGAATGAGAATGAGAAAATGAATATCATCACAAAAGAAAAAGGCACCATGGTTGCAATAATAGTAAAACAACATCATTACAAATTCTATCATGATAAAGTTGATGCTACATTGAATTGACCATTTTCATAATCAAAAAGAAAAAGAAAATCCAAAGAAGAGTGTAGACCTCTCATGAAGGTCAATGGTCAACTCCGGTCAACGGGTCAACAAAGTCAAGAGAGGTCATGGTGGTCAAATGGTCAATGCAATTAGCCATCACTAAACTATCACTAAAAGGATTAGTAAACAATGTCTCTGGCTCATATTGGTTTTGACCAAACGAATTGTCAAAACCCTAATGAACCTGCCACATAACGGTTTTGGCCGAACCAACTGCCAAAACCCTAATGGGGCACCTCCTCCTTTATCACTCCTCAAAACTGTGCATACACACCCGCATCCGCATTTCGTAGAATGCGAATGCACAGTAGACAAATCAAATCCATCCGTGCAATACTAGGATCTGGCTTAAACCAAAGCTCACTAGTATTGCCTGCCCGAACAGCATACGCACACAAGTGCACGTAAGTGATCGCAGCCCTACCGTAAAACCATACGGCCTCTACACGTTTCGCTCAGTGCAGGGAAACTCTCTGTGTGGGACTCTAAAGATTCGACACTACGCTGGCAGTGGGTTTAACCACAGACCGCAAGTGGCACTAGCCGTACGTAACGATCCCCAGGTAGACGTCGATAAGAAGGCCGATGAGGTAAACCCATCCGAACTCCTACTGAGCCTGTATGTGACAATCTTCGTACAGTCCGGTCTGTTCGTCTGATACATCGCATGGCGGGCCTAGTGGATAGTGAACGTCAGTCCCCTAATAGTGGTACAAGTCGTGTTGGAGTGTAGCCCAGAACACCCTGAGATAACACTGGAAACCTACCAGTATATCTCGCTTGCCCTGGCCAGGGACTACTCGTGTAATGGCTCTCCTAGACCCAGCGCGATGTCAACCCCCAATACCGGGAGAGACGAATCCTGTCTAACCGTCACTGCCTCCAAGTGCTTCGGGACTGCACCCAGCTACTACCTGTTTGCACGACTCCTTTGAGCCATGGTAGGGTAGTAATCTAAGTACAGTGGGAACACACTCGAGGCGAAGTGACAGTGTCAAGTCAGCGGACTAAGCTGTACTCAAGTCACCTGGGAACTGATAACTGACGATAGGTATAATACCAACCAACAGTTCCCGACGAGTCATGTCCAGTGTACTCGTAACCTAACGAGCACCCGCATACTATCTCCAGTACGACGTACTGATGGCTATGGGACAGACCATCTCCCCTGCTGGGATGAGAAGCGCATACGCTAGTCTACTCCGTTGTATCGATGCCCTGTCTCGATAGTCCTACGACTAGGGACCTTTATAAGGATGTGCTTATAGATTACCCAGCCCCCACAAGTATGACTGCCATCACAACGCTGGTAATCAAGCAAAGATTCTAAGGGCTCTACTAATATGTATAAGCGACATGCTAAAAGAAACACATGCACATATTGAAGTAGAAACAAACCAAGTAGCATACTACCATTTTTGAGCAAGATTGTCTATACAACTGTGAATATCTCAAGCTTCCATTAAGTAATATACAAGCTAGTATGATACAGTAATGGCCTCTAGGGCATATACACTAACAATTGGATAGTATTCATCCAAACCATAGGCAGGTGCCGAAAGACAGGGAATGAAGAAAACCAATTAGCCTTAGTGAGGTGTACAAAAGGTAATAAGTAAAGACAAATAAAGGGATTAGAAAGAGGGCAAAGTAAATTGTGACTGCTATCATTCACGACCAAACCAAGTATTTCATCGCCACTCCTATTTCACCTTTGTATTTCTCCAGAACACCCAGTATCACTACGAAGATCCAAAGTTATTGGATAATCTATCGTATGGTTATATACGAACTCGATGGAACTTGTTCCAGTTCGAGCATGGATTCTGGTTCAGGAGAAATAGAATAAGGATTATTCAGTTGTCTTTTATCATTACCTTCTCTCAGGTTGCAAGTACTCCTAGGATTAAGAGAGTACACCTATTACGCTTATTGGATAGTCTTCTTCCAAACCATAGGCTGGTGCCGAACGGTAGGGAAGGAAGAAAAACATTTAACCTAAGTATGGTGTGCAGAAGGAAATGAGTAAAGACAAATAAAGGGATTTGGAGAGATGGAAAAGAAATATAAGGTTACAGTCATGAATCTGAATAGTGGAAGAGGAATTACTATGAATACCCGGATCCACCTTTCGAAACATTTTCATGTTTCATTTTCACTATGCGTTGTTAATTGAAAACTAATTTCCCAATTAGATTCTTACTCCATGGTATGTATTTACCTGGTTTGATTCTCACATCCGTATGGTTTTACAGATGATGAGTGGGATTAAGTTATTGGGAATTTGGTGATCATCCTCATTATATAGGAATTCGTTATAATTGGTGATATTTGAGAAAATCGCCCGGGTTTTTGCCGGACGACAAATATTTGGTTTTGAATATCCGTTATTATGCACCAATTTCAAACCGATATATCTCTACGTTTATTTTATAAAGCGAGATATAACTTTTTGAAATTATGTCCATGAAATTTACCTATATCAGTTGATGGTTAGGTAAGGAGCATTCAAGAGCGGTGTAATTCTTCATAACCATAGTACAGTTTTCAATCTACGATACACAGGGTTTGAGTTATTAAACTCAGGGGACTTATACAAAGTATTGTATGTTGTCCAGTTTACATTAGGACAGAGGGGTTGGTCTTCGTACTATATTCTGTTTACTTGTGACTTCTCAAATTTTAGATACGTGTTTCGTAGAAATACAATATCTAAGTTTTGAGAAGTTATAGGTACAAGAATAAAGTAGAGAACCACGTATTGCAGGTATCAACATTCTTCAAGATGATCGAAGATGTAGATACTTGTGTATAGTATTCAGTTGATAGTAATGGTTTTGAGAACTTACTTCTCTTTCAGGTTACTCATATCTGGATGCACTCCTAAGTTGAGTAATACTGATCGGTCTCTCTCCATTTGAATGACATGCACTGGAGACAGCTACCTGATTTGAATCTGGTTCCAATTAAATCAATGCCTCTGTTTCTATATTTTATATAGAATGAATCATATCTTAACGATGTTAAGGTATTTGGAGTTGCCCGGCTTATGCTTAAAACCAGACTCTGGATAACTCAATGCACGTTTCTGTAATGGCAGTTTGTGGGTTAACCCAAGTTATGACGAGAGTTAACTTTCTACCATCTGGAAGATCAATAGTGATATTGTTCTTGACTCGCCACAGTTTTAGTAAAATGGAATTTTTCAGAAAACAATAGTGGGAGTATGTTAGAACTGGAAGTGATTCCAGAACCACAGGCGATTACTGAAAATTTAAAAAGATCCTAAATATTCAGTCAGGTTTGACATTCCATTAGCCACTCCGCAGATATGGTGGGTAACCTCAGGCGCCCGAGAGGTACTTTGGTATTCTCAAAGACGGTGACAGGGAGGTTCTTATTTACCTAAACTTGACACTACTGTTGTTCCAGACTATGAGACCCAGCAGGTGGATGAGTATAGCGTCGTTCTAAACTATCTTTAGAAGTGCACGTGTATAAGACTCTGCCAGAGGGTTGCCGTAGTCAGTGGGAGCAGCGGAAGCATGGTGGACAGGTAGCTTGTGTCTATTTATAGGCTAAAATAGATATAGCGGAGATAGATCATCTATTTTTGATGTGACAGTCATAGGTTTTGACTTCATCAGAATAGGAGATGGATCTATTAAGAAGGTAGTAGGGTGTGATGTCCTGGTATTTGGATGACATGCACGTTGTAGGAAGTGAAATTCCTATACTATGATCGGTTATACTGTGGTTGTCACATAGTGGTTTCTCCGCATCGGATATGGATATAATATCAGACATTCTGGTTACTAGATCTATGGTTTTAGATCTAGATTTGGGTAGTTTCCCAATTCGGGTACATAGACAGTATTCTAAAGGTGTTTTAGAATAGACGACTCCTGGAAAGGTGGTGTACCTGCAGGTGATGGAGTCACCCTCTCCAAAGGTGTCTTACAGACTAAAGGGGAGAAGGATGTGCATGATTGGCATATCACTTGCTTAGGCAATTGAGTCAATCATGAGATGTCAAGTACCACACCAGATATTGTTTTTGCACTAGCTGCAATAAGTTTATATTAGTACAATCCTGGAGAAACGTTCGGAAGTAGTTTTAGAATATAAGTGGATGTTCTAGGGATATGATAATGGTAGCCTCCTTCAAGAGACAACTATCATTCCAGGCTTCCAAGGTGACCTGGATGATAGAGTGATTGTCAGAGTTATAGTTTTCGCTCTAACGAGGGGCAGTAATTTGGACAGGTGGTCCAAGCCGATACTGAGGGAGGCGTGGCGCAGGATACTGATTAAATTAAGTTGACGATATAGTCTAAGAAGTTTGCTAGATTTGGAGTTCATTTGTGAACTAGGTCCCATTAGATATCCATACATATTCTAAGACAAGTATTGCTCATTTCAGGAGATGGCTTTCTCCGCGAACCTGAGATTAAGAGAGACATGGAAAGAAATATCATGGCGAATCTGCTCACTGAGGCTATTTCTTGAATATAATAGTTTTACAAACGAGCTTTGTGAAACTGATCAGTAGAGAAGTTGGGTGTTCGGTATCACACGGGCTGTGAGTATGCGGCATCGCAATAATTAGCCTTAAGTGCAAGTGGGAGATTGTTAGCTATAGTGCCCTCAAGTCAATTATTGGATCGCAGGTACGTGATTGCAATGATTGAGGTATGACCTATACCGGTAGAACAGTCTTACTCGAGATGATAGTATGCTACCTGGTTTATCTTTATTATCATGTACATGCTTCAGGTGACATTACAGATCACTATTACACATTGATAAAGCTCATAGGATTCTTGCTTGACTACCAGCAGTATGATAGCGATCATATACGTGAGATTTAGGTAGTCTATAAGCGCATCCTTAAAGTGTCCCTAGTCGTAGGAGTTTCGAGACTGGGCATGGATACTCCGAGAGTAGACTAGTGTATACGAATCGAGACCCCGATGAGCGGCGGTGGCCTGTCTCACAATCCATTGGTGTCAGTTGGTTCACCTAGGATAATATACATGTGCCCATTAGGTTATGAGTACACCGGACGGACTCGCAGGGGTACTGCTAAAAGTACTATACCTATCGTCAGGTAGCAGTTCCTAGGTGATATAAGTACAACTTAGTCCGTTGACTTGACACTGCTACTTCGCCTTAAGTGTTTTCCCACTGTTCTTTGATTGCTACCCTACCTCGGCTCAAAGGAGTCGTGCAAACAGGTAGTAGTTGGGTGCAGTCCCGAAGCACATGGAGGCAGTGGCGGTTAGATAGGATTCGCCTCTCCCGATATTGGGGGTTGATATTGCGCTGTGTTTGGAGAGCCATTACACAAAGTCCTTGGCCAAGGCAAGTGAGATTTACTGGTAGGTATTCCAGTAGTTTCTCAAGGTGTTCTGGGCTACACTCTGACACGACTTATACCGCTATTGGGGGTCTGACGTTTACCATCCCCCAAGGCCAGATATGCGATACTCATAGACGAACAGACCGGACTGTACGGAGATTGTCACGGATAAGCTCAGGGTTTCAGGATGTGTTCGCTCGTCGGCCTCCCATTCGTTCAATACCTGGGTAGCCATTACGTACAGCTAGTGCCACTGACGTGCTCGTGGTTAAACCCTCTGCCAGCGTATTGACGAGTCTTTAGAGTCCCACACGGAGAGTTTCCCTACTTCGGGTGAAACGTTGTAAAGGCCGTATGGTTTTATGGCAGGGTTCGATCATATATGTGCACTCATACACGGATCGTGATCGGACGGATTATACTAGTGGGCTTTGCTTTAATTCGGATCCTAGTATTAGATTGTTGGATTACTTTCGTCTCGTAGTATTCGTATTCTGTCGGAATTCGGATGCGGGTATGTTTATACGGATGAGGGGCATTCTTGTGATCTGTTACGAGTTTACTTTAGAAGTTGCCATTCTCTTTTTGATTAAACATTTGGTTTAATTTTTAATTATGTGGAAAATGTGAGTGCAAGTTTTAACCTAGGGCATTGAATATCGCATGTTATTTTTTGGTGACTCAAGGTGTGATTTTTTGTGCCATGTCCATATCCTCATTATTTTTTTACTTTGGTGTGGGATATTTTGGTGAGAGAGGGCAGCCACTAAAGGTGTGATTTTGTCATGAGTTTTTCATAGAGAGCTTTAACATTTTATCTCACACAATAAGCAAGCCATTTTTCTTCACTAGCTTTTCTTGTGCTCACAACTCTTCACTCATGGTTTCATCTTCAACCTCCACTCTATCCTTCTCATGTTTTGAGAATCCTAGAGGGTATTGAGACAAAATAATCACACACTATCACTACTTCATCTTGAGCACCTAGGTTAGAAAACTAGTTGTTTGAGTTGCTTTGGTTTGAAGCCGGAGCCCGTATTAAGAACCCTCGAAGTGGATCTTCTTCGACGAAGGGAGACCGGAGATTGAACTTGATCGTGGAAGCCGCGAGGAGCTTGGCGCAGAGATTGAAGACCGAAGGACACGGATCGATCGGTATAATCTCTTAAACCACTTTATAGTTTACTAGAATAAGGTTAATGGCACGATCCGGGTTTTAGGGTTATGTTAGCGCCAGTTTGAAAAGTTTTCGGCCTCAAATTGACGGCCGGAGCTTGGCGCAGAGATTGAAGACCGAAGGACACGGATCGATCGGTATAATCTCTTAAACCACTTTACATTTTACTAGAATAGGGTTAATGGCATGATCCGGGTTTTAGGGTTATGTTAGCGCCAGTTTTAAAAGTTTTTGGCCTCGGATTGACGGCCGGGGCGCTGCCGTATCCCAACAAAACGGAATTCATGTGATTTATGAATTTGAGAACCATGGGGATATTTCAAGAAAGTACGCATTGTTTTGAAAACCCGGTTTCTCTTGATATGATATTTCGGTGCGTCCACCATGAGTTTTCTCGGTTCTGAGACTTGTTTTAGAAACCCGATTCGAAGAGCGGTAAGCACCGTCTGCGGGTACATAGTGGACCCGGTATGGCACCCCGGGGCAAGAAATGATTTTTGTGTTATAGACAATGAGCCTGGCAGAGGGAGCACGACCTACCGGTGATTTGTTGGACCTGGCTGTTATCCGGAGGATACTGACTGGATTCGTGAGATGGATATGAGCCGATCCGGACCGACGGAGCCCATGGGCCGATCCGGACTGACGGAGCCCGAGTTATGTAGATTTACGTGTCGATGCTGGACACGGGTTTTCATGATGTTTTGAGTGTCGACGTTGGGCACTCAGGTTCCATGAGATTTACAGATATGAGGGCCGATCGGATTGACGGCGCCTGAGGTATTGGGATTTGGGGTGTCGTTGATGGACACTGGGTTTTTCAACGATGATGATTAATTGATAATGACATGTTTTATCCCATACTCAGTATTTATTAGTTATGCATTGTTTCATGTAGTTGTATTGCCTGATGGAGTACCTTGATTATGATTACCTTGATTATGATTGTTGCATATCCATATTTCCATACTTATGCTATCAGATTGCATGTTATAGATTATCGATGTTCGTGCATACCTTGTAGGGTTCCTATGCACTCTCAATAGGTCTCACAAGGCATCAACCATGCCAATTTTGAATTTTACAAGTGCCGAGAAACTCTAATACGGATCGTTAACTAGAATTTTAGGCGAAACATTAAACTAGTTAACAACTTAACTAAAGATAAGAAGCTACAACCTTTGTAGATCCGGTTATCCACTTCCTTTGCTCCACGTAGTCGTCCCCTCGCTGTCCATCTCGAATCCCGGACACTTGCATCGGCTTCATCGGAGAAATGAACGGACTAGTCGTCGGCTACGATGCCGAAGATGATCTACGTCGAGGTTACACAAGATCAAGCTCCAACTTCACCAAGTTGTGAAACTTGTGAAGAAAACACCCTATACTACTTGGTAAGAGGTAGAGGGTGAAGAAATAGGAGGTGGGTTCACTTTAGAATTGGATTTCTCACAATTTTGCTCAAGATACCATTAATGGTGGTAAGCTTTTTCTTGAAGAAGAAGATGATGAAGAAGATAGAATATGATAAGTGTTATTCAAAAATAATAATAAAATGAATACTTATCATCTTCTAACCTTGGTTAGGTGTAGAGAATATACCATGGTTAGTGGGAATGGTTAGGGTTAAGCATGAAGACAAAATGGTCACTTGGTCAAAGCTTCATGAAGCTTCAACAAGCTTCATGATAAAAAGAAACCATTTTGTTTTCTTTTATCTATTTCTTAAAAAAGAAAAGATAAATATTAAGTGAAAATATGAAACCTTAACCATTCACTAAACATGGTTTAAGTCTTTACACAAATCCAAGTGTATATGTATCATCAAACATGACACAATCAAGTGCACAAAAGTATATCACATATACAACTTGTGAACATCAAGTGAGAAAATCCATTTAAAGTGAACCAATACTAGTTAATGCAAAGTAATATATCAAATATATAATTATACATTAAATCATTAAATCAACACTTGATTCAATGATCCGGTCATGTCGCACACAACCGACTAGTATACAATGTATCGATTTATCGAATCAATCCTTGATTCGATAACTAGGTTATATCGCATACAACCATTCGACACATTCATTGCGAGAATGAAATACGGTATCACATACACGCATTATTCTCGGTCCCGCACATATCTCATATGCGCTCCTATTTCGTTTCGCTTGAGCCAGGAAACCTCTGTGTAGGACTCTAAAGACTCGTCAATACGCCGGCAGCAGGTGATGATCATATCAAACACCCACAAGCCGCAAGCGGTCTGCTAAACGTAACGGCCACCCGGGTATTGAGCGATCAGAAGATCGACGAGCAAGCCCGCTCACACTCCTGTGAATCCAACCAGTAACACTTACCGTACAGTCCGGTCTCGTCGTCTGATATGTCGCATATCTTGCCTAGGGGTGGTAAACGTCAGACCCCAGTAGCTCAATAAGTCGTGTCGATATGAGGTCTATAACAGTTCGAGAAACTACTGGTAACACTTACCAGTAAATCTCAACAACCCTGGCCAGGGATTTCCGGTTATAGCCATTCGAACACAGCGCAACATCAACCCCCTATACCGGGAGAGACGAATCCCCTCCTATCGCTCATTGCCTCCATGTGACTTGGGACTGTACCCAAAAACCACCGTTTTGCATGCCCTCTTGGACGTGGTAAGATGGAAATCAAAGCACAGTGGGAACCACACAAGACTCTATGACGATCTCGGGTCAACAGACTACTCTGTACCAGTGTCACCAGAGAACTGCCATCTGACGTAAGGTATAATACCATCTGGGAGTTCTCGGCGAGTCCGTCCAGTGTACCCAGTCTCCACTAAGCACCCGTATATCATCTCTAATGTCAAACACCAATGGATATGGGATCATCCATCGCCCATCTGTATGGGTCGAGAGGGTATACGCTAGTCAACTCTGGTATATCGATGCCCCGTCTCGATATACCCACGACTAGGGACTTTGAAGGATGTACTTATGGACTACCATGTCCTCACTAGTATGATCCGCATCATAGTCCAGGTAGTCAAGTACACATCCTAAGGGTTTTACCAACATGTAACAGAGAGACAATTGGTGTACACGTTAAGGTAAAGAGCAACCAGATAGCATACTATCATGTCGAGCAAGAAAGTCCTCCCTATATATGTCCAAGCATCCACTACAATATACATCCTATGTATAGTAATGGCCTCTAGGGCATACATATAACTAACAATCTCCCACTTGCACTAGGGCCATCTGATAGCAGTGGTTGTAGTATCTCATACTCAACCATCCCTGAAAAGTCTCTCTCTGGGAAAAGGCCTTTGTGAGTGGATCTGCCGTGTTGTCCTCTGAGTCTACTCTCCTAACCTCGATCACCCTGGAGATCAACCATCTCCATGATCAGGTAATACTGCCTTAGAATATGTCTGGATCACTGATGGGACGGGTGTTCCTTGGCATAAGCCACAACTCCATTGTCTCACAATGGTAGGAACGAAGTTCATCTCATGAACTAATATACATCCAGACTTCCTCTTTGGTAGCATCTTAAGTAGCGATGTATCGAGCCTTTATCGTCTAGTATGCCACGGTATCTAGCTTGGAACTCTTCCAACATACCGTCCCTTTACTGAGGGAAAAGACAATGCCTGTGACTGACATTCAGTCGTCTTTATCACCCTGGAACCCTTCCAGTGATTCTCCCCAGGATCGGTTGATACCATCTCACTACAACTAGTGAGAATCCTAACATCCAATTAGATCTATCTCATAGATCCAAAACCCAGGATTTAGGAGGTATCATTTTGATCCTATATGGAGAATCATTGTGATAAGCGGAGATTGACCGAGCGTAGCATAGGAAACTCCTTTCTTATCAAGAGTATGTCATCCACGTACTCTATGAGGATCATCACAATACTCTCTACTACCTTTTTGTTTATACAAGGTTCATCTACCATTTTGATGATATCAAACTCTTTGACTAAGACATCAAAACAGATGTTCCAACTCCGCATTACCTGCTTTATCCTATAAAGCATCTTGTACACGTTTCCGCTGCTCCCACTGTCTACGAAGCCCTCTGGCTGTGTACATATAGACGCTCTCTTCCAAAACATCATTTAGAAAAGCAGTCATGACACCCAACCGCCAGATATTGTAGTCATGGTATGTAGCCGTGGCAAGTAGGATCTGGATGGACTTAAGCATAGCTACTTAGAAAAGGTTTTAACAAAATCCATAGCTGGTCAATAATGCAAACCTTTAACAAGTCTAGCTTTGAAAGTCTCAACTTTTCCATCTACACCAAGTAATCTTCTCAAGATATACTTGCTCCTGATGGGGATTTAACCCTTCAGATATAGCAACCAAAGTCCATACTTTGTTGGTGTACATGGATTCCATCTCAGATCGCTAAGCATCCAGCCATTCTTACAGAGTCCCACTCCTGATGGCCAGTTCGAAACTAGTTGGGTCATCATCTCATGATGCAATCCTCGCTCCCACTGTCATAGAGAAACCGAAGTATCTCTCAGGTGGGTGAGGAACCCTACTAGATCGGCGGAGAGGCTGAGGTTCGTTGGTAACTATTGAATCCTTTGGTTCTGTCAAATCATCAGCTGCAGTTTTGTATGGCTGGAACCTTTCCAGTTATACATAATAGATCTTGCCTCGAGCTTGTCCGGATTTTGCTTTTCAGACATAGGCTGGACAACCCCAAATCTTAACTAACTTAAGAGATGGGCTCTTCCCTTATCATATCAAATATGAAGTGGTAGGCAACTGATTTGATTTGAACCTAATTCAATAGGTATGCAGCTTCTCAAGTGCATAACTCCCAAAAGGAAATAGGAAACTCAGTAGTACTCATCATAGAGCACACCATATTACATAGGGTGCTATTGCTCCGCCCCGATATACCATCGTGCTATGGTGTATTCGGAGGAGTAACGCTGAGAGAGAATCTCATTCTCCTTTAGAATAGCCCTGGATTTCCATGCTCAAGTATTCTCCTCCTCGATCACATCAAAGGACCTAATACTTATACCCTCTATTGGTTCTCTACTTCTAGCTTATATTCTGTGAATATCTCAAAAGGTTCGGACTTGTATTTCAACAGGAACATATGTCTGAATTTAAAGAGATCATCAGAGAATTCAATGAAGTACTAAGAACCGGTCCTGGCATATGTAGACAGGGGACCTTACATACATCATCATGTATCAGTCCCAAGAGTTCACTAACTCTTTCTCTGTTTCCAGTAAACGGAGATGTGGTCATCTTATCTTTGTGACATGACTGGCAAGTTTCATAAGATGTAAATTCAAACAGATTTAAATATGCATCTAAATGTAACGTCAGCTAGTCAGGTCGCATTGATATGACCTAGTCTACAATACCTCAAGAAAAATTCGTTCATTTCCGAACTCATCCTCTTGTGTGTGTTCTGTATACTAAGAACTGTAGTTTGATTTAGAACATCAACGCTTTTAGATAACGTGCCTGATCCGATCAACTTTTGATATAGGAAATGTTCAAAACATTATCCATCAATACAAAATTTTATCATTTCTTTACTAATAAAGAGACTGATATGATTTTGTATATCAGATTCGGTATCTAATAACATTCGTTCAGAATCAATGTATTGTAATACAGGGTGACAGTGACCAACAGACTTGGCTGCAACTCTTGCCCCCGTTTTCTGCCTCATGAAACTTATCACCCGTTCTCAGTTCTCTACCTTTCTGTAGCCCTATGTAACTGATTACATATCTGGGATCCTGATCCGGTATCACATACCCAGGACGTAAAGGATACTGAGAAACAGTTCTCTGTAATGAACACACCCGAAGATGATGCATCAGCATGCACTGTCTTCGTTTGGGTGGCACGGGAATTCTGGTAATCCCCTATTTCTTGCTCTGTCTTATAACAATTATAAGTTGGAGCGGGACCAACGTTCCCCAGCTCAGTATAATAAGCGGGTTCAGTCAATACATCCGTATTATTATCTTGATTAAGGCGTGATATGGTCGCTACCTGGAGAGAGAGAGAAAAAAACACTCAGCGTGCGCTCTTGCAAGAATAGATTGGTTTTTATTTTATCTAATCAGGATGTCTCCCACTCCTTTTTATCAAATCTTCCTTCAAACCCTAAAAGGAAAGACTAGCCGGGATTAATTACACACTACAAGTTCGCCAATCTTTCAGCCAGGCCAGTGTCGGTACTTTGAGGGAGGTTCCCCGTGCTTTCGCACGAACCTAATTAATGTAAACCTCGTTTTCCCAGAGGCGTAACCTCGTTAACACCTTTCTAGACACCTACTTGATCGACTAATTGTAATGTGTAAAACTCTCCCAGGAGTAACAATTACTCGCAGCGGGTATCGGGATCCAACTATCTCATAGAAGGTATGCAATCTCATTGCAAATTTCAACACTTGAAATTCCCGATAATATTTTTCCCCTAACCTCCTATGACCTTGACAAAGGCCAACAAACCATAGGATGCTAGTCAAGTTCAACCCGTCATTTCCTGATTGAATTAAACCCACCCGTACGGCCCTTGACAAAGGCCAACAAGGTCGCACGACTACCCTAATCCAATCTGCATCATATGCATAAGCAGATAAGCACCAGTTAGCTACCGCACACTGCGCCTTGACAAAGGCCAACAAACGCAACACGAATACTAACTACTACTTATCTGAAATGACGGAGGGCTACGACAGGTTTTTCTGAAAACCTATTGCGTAATGAACTTGATATCGTTGTAGAATCAAATGATTTTAACTTGGAGTGTTTTTGACGCTTTTCTAGTTTTGCTAAAGGGGTCACTCCCGGTGAAGGGATCGTCGGCCCTTTCCTCGTCGAATGAGGTGCGGGATATATCATATATATCACTGTGCAAAGTAAAACTCTTAAAAGCAATCAAAAGACAAACCGAGAATTGTAGCATCTGCCAGTTATTGCTAAAGGAGTCACTCCCGGTGAAGGGATCTCGGTCCTTTCCTCATCGAATAAGGTGCAGGATATATCACATATACCTCTGTGCAAAGCAAGAACTGTAGCGACCTGTTTTATTTTTGAAATTCGATTCTACAACATCTTAGGTTTCTTTTATTTCATTAATCATATTAATGAAGTCCCATCATTTAAATACCTAAACATCACAGATAAATACGACGTACACATATGCCATCCGCATTCGCCTCGATGTCCCCTCGTGCACCGTTAGGTTAGGTTACTAACGGCAGAGCGGGGCAGGGCTAGCGTGGGTGTAAAACATAAGTAACGCCTATATAATATATCATATATACTATATACAGTATCTATCACAGAACATCACATGATCACATCACAGATATCGCAGCAGAAGAATCATATGAAATATTGGATATAGTAGGACGTCCGTGTTTTCAATACGAGCCAGTATAAAACACGGATTCCACGGTCGTGATGAATAGCCAAACCCACACCCCTAGCCCCCTACGAGAGCGGCAAGCAACCCTACCAATTCTGGAGTTAGGAGACCCGGACTCGACTCCTCGAGTTGGTCTCCCACTGGACCTCAGAACCCGGTTACTTGTGCTCCCTTCCCTGGGTCTATCCTAGTGCGGAAAAGTAAATAATATACAAAGGGTGACATCTTCCGCAACCTGGAAGTGCTCCAAATTAAAAGAATATTACATACAAGTTTTTACATGAATGAAAATGAAAAACACTCATCTCACATAAAAACCCCCGGCTATTCAGACATGACGATCCAATATAACATATTAAGCAACACATAACATCACATGTCAACAACATAAGTAAATATGCGCATCCCAATTGTCGTTGACATATAGCAACGAAACCGACGATATCACATATTACACTTACGGTCACAGAAAAGAAAGTGTAAAACTACAACAGTTGGAATCCGCAATCTGCATAGACATCGCATGCCTTATCAAATGAATTCCTTAGACATCGCATGCCTAACAATTATAAACCCCGCATTCTAGTCTCATTATCGAAAACTCTTTTCAATATCAAGTCGGGGAATTCAACAGGATTCCCGACATCCTGATCGAATGCTCGTCGCAAACTTCAATAGACGGCTGCACCCTCGATACCGTCGACGAAGTGTACCAAGGCGGAACACCGCTGCCGCGAGCACCCAAACGGATGCTTTCGGCGACGGGGTTCTCCTACAGTCACTTGGCCGGGGCTATGGAGTGAGGCTATCTATTAAGTTTACCCGGCGAGTATCCGCGTACGCTACGTGATTGCGACGGACTTTTGATCGCATCAAAATTCCGTGGCAACCGATCAAGTGAGACTAAACTGCTATGTTTATAACATTCATTCGGTTATCTCATAACTTCTTGTGAATTCCAATTATTGTATCACATTCCGGATAAATAGAAAATGTTAAACTTTCCGATCGAACAATCGAACACCCAAGTTTTCCCGATACAGCTCAACACATGAAATAAGTCTAAAAACATTCAGTTCATGCCTCAGTTCCAACGGTCCAGCCGTAGAAGGGTCAAGCCAACGCCTCACATGTGGCACGCCGTACTGCCCCAAACCCTAAGGTTCAAAGGGCAGTTCAAGACGGTCACATAATCGAGTTAAGGTTTGTTGTTTTCTAGAGGGTCCATCGCGTTACTTGCACTACTTAGAACGTCTTTAAACCACGGAAAAATCCAACACTTGGAAATTTCTCGACAGGGGAAAAAGTGGGTATTTATATCCGGTCGAACTTTTTAACATATTCTAAAATATCCGGAAAGCCACATAGACAAAGTCTGATAATCCGATCGAATCTGCGAACTCCCAAAACACCCCAGAAAATTCAACTCTTGAATAAATATTAAAAATTCCCATAAAACTCGGCATTTAAATAAAGAAGTTACTGTGCAAAAATGGTTGACTGAAGAGACTAAATGGGCGCGGAACCGCCGCAATAGGCGGCTAATGCCGCGGATCCGCCGCGCTTTAGACAGATCATTAGGAAATTTTTGCACCATAATTCTTAGAATTTCCTACAGAAATTTTTAAGCATTTTTAATTTGGAAAAAACCCAGTTTTTGAAAAAAGTCCAGAGAGCATTTTCGGGTTAGGGTTTTGGTTCGATCGGACTTCAAACTCCGTCAACGCTTCGCCTAAGGCTCTAGCTAGGCTCTGATACCACTGTAGGGTTCCTAGGCACGATAAAGAGGTCTCACAAGGCATCAACCATGCCAATTTCAAATTTTACAAGTGCCAAGAAACTTTAATACGGATTATTAACTAGAATTTTAGGCGAAACAAGCAACTAGTTAACAACTTAACTAAAAGAACGGAAATACAACCTTTGTAGATCCGGTTCTCCACCTCCATAGCTCCATGATGAAATTCCCTTGCTGTCCAAATCCAATCCCGGGCTCTAGCGTCGGCTTCATCGGAGAAATAGGCGGGCTAGGTCATCGACTACGATGCCGAAGATGATCTACGTCGAGGCATCACAAGATCAAGCTCCCACTTCACCAAGTCATGAAACATGTGAAGAAAACACCCTATACTACTTGGCAAGAGGTAGAGGATGAAGAAATAGGAAGTGGGTTCAATTTAGAATTGGATTTCTCACTCATTTTCTCAAGTTGCCATTGAGGGAGGCAAGCTTCTTCTTGAAGAAGAAGAAGAAGATGATGAAAAATGTTATGATAAGTTATGTTTCAAAAAGAAAATAAAATGAATACTTATCATAATCCAACCATGGTCAAGTGTAGAGAATAAACTAGGGTTAGGTCAATGGTTAGGTAAGCATGAAGACAAAAATGGTGACTTAGTCAAAGCTTCATGAAGCTTCAACATGCATCCAAAGAAAGCCACCATTTTTCTTTTCTTTTGCCAAAAAGAAATAAATAAATAAAAGAATAAATAGATATGAAAAACAAAACCCTAACCGTTTAAATAACCATGGTTTAATCTTTACACAAACTCAAGTAAGCATGTATCATCAAACATGATACAATCAAGTGCACAAAAGTATATCACATATACAACTTGTGAACTTCAAGTGAGAAAATCCATTTAAAGTGAACCAATACTAGTTAATGCAAAGTAATATATCAAATATATAATTATGCATTAAATCATTAAATCAACACTTGATTCAATGATCCGGTCATGTCGCACACAACCGACTAGTATACAATGTATCGATTTATCGAATCAATCCTTGATTCGATAACTAGGTTATATCGCATACAACCATTCGACACATTCATTGTGAGAATGAAATACGGTATCATAAACACGCATTATTCTCGGTCCCGCACATATCTCATATGCGCTCCTATTTCGTTTCGCTTGAGCTAGGAAACCTCTGTGTAGGACTCTAAAGACTCGTCAATACGCCGGCAGCAGGTGATGATCATATCAAACACCCACAAGCCGCAAGCGGTCTGCTAAACGTAACGGCCACCCGGGTATTAAGCGATCAGAAGATCGACGAGCAAGCCCCTCACACTCCTGTGAATCCAACTAGTAACACTTACCGTACAGTCCGGTCTCGTCGTCTGATATGTCGCATATCTTGCCTAGGGGTGGTAAACGTCAGACCCCAGTAGCTCGATAAGTCGTGTCGATATGAGGTCTATAACAGTTCGAGAAACTACTGGTAACACTTACCAGTAAATCTCAGCAACCCTGGCCAGGGATTTCCGGTTATAGCCAATCGAACACAGCGCAACATCAACCCCCTATACCGGGAGAGACGAATCCCCTCCTATCGCTCATTGCCTCCATGTGACTCGGGACTGTACCCAAAAACCACCGTTTTGCACGCCCTCTTGGACGTGGTAAGATGGAAATCAAAGCACAGTGGGAAGCACACAAGACTCTATGACGATCTCGGGTTAACAGACTACTCTGTACCAGTGTCACCAGAGAACTGCCATCTGACGTAAGGTATAATACCATCTGGGAGTTCTCGGCGAGTCCGTCCAGTGTACCCAGTCTCCACTGAGCACCCGTATATCATCTCTGATGTCAAACACCAATGGATATGGGATCATCCATCGCCCATCTGTATGGGTCGAGAGGGTATACGCTAGTCAACTCTGGTATATCGATGCCCCGTCTCGATATACCCACGACTAGGGACTTTGAAGGATGTACTTATGGACTACCATGTCCTCACTAGTATGATCCGCATCATAGTCCAGGTAGTCAAGTACACATCCTAAGGGCTTTACCAACATGTAACAGAGAGACAATTGGTGTACACGTTAAGGTAAAGAGCAACCAGATAATATAGTAGGGTTATGTCTAAAAGCAAAATCCGGACATGCTCGAGGCAAGATCTGTTATGTAGAACTGGAAAGGTTCCAGCTATACAAACTACAGCAGATGATTTGATAAAACCAAAGGATTCAATGGTTACCAACGAACCTCAGCCTCTCCGCCGATCTATTAGGGTTCCTTACCCACCTGAGAGATACTTCGGTTTCTCTATGACAGTGGGAGCGAGGATTGCATCATGAGATGATGACCCAACTAGCTTCGAACTGGCCATCAGGAGTGAGACTCTATAAGAATGGCTGGATGCTTAGCGATCTGAGATGGAATCCATGTACACCAACAAAGTATGGACTTTGGTTGCAATATCTGAAGGGTTAAATCCCCATCAGGAGCAAGTATATCTTGAGAAGATTACTTGGTGTAGATGGAAAAGTTGAGACTTTCAAAGCTAGACTTGTTAAAGCTTTTTCGTCATCGACCAGGCGTGGATTATGATGAAACCTTTTCAAGTGACTATGCTTAAGTCCATCCAGATCCTACTTGCCACGGCTACATACCATGACTTTGATATCTGGCGGTTGGGTGCCATGACTACTTTTCTAAATAATGATTTAGAAGAGAATGTTTATAAGTACACAGCCAGAGGGCTTCGTAGACAGTGGGAGCAGCGGAAACGTGTGCAAGATGCTTTATAGGATAAAGCAGACATCGCGGAGTTGGAACATCTGTTTTGATGTGTTAGTCAAACAGTTTGACATCATCAAAATGGTAGATGAACCTTGTATATACAAGAAGGTAGTAGGGAGTATGGTGACGATCCTCGTAGAGCACGTGGATGACATACTCTTGATAGGGAAGGAGCTTCCTATGCTACGCTCGATCAATCTCCGCTTATCACAATGACTCTCCACATAGGATCAAATTGATACCTCCTAAATCCTGGATTTTGGATCTATAAGATAGATCTAATTGGATGTTTGGATTCTCACTAGTTGTAGTGAGATGGTATCAGTTGATCCTAGGGAGAATCACTGGAAGTGTTCCAGAGTGATAAAGACGACTGAATGTCAGTCACAGGCATTGTCTTTACCCTCAGTAAAGGGACGGTATGTTGGAAGAGTTCCAAGTTAGATACCGTGACATACTAGAAGATAAAGGCAGGATACATCGTTACTTAAGATGCTACCAAAGAGGCAGTCTGGGTGTATATTAGTTCATAAGATGAACTTTGTTCCTCCCATTGTGTGACAATGGAGTTGTGGCTTATGCCAAGGAACGCCGGTCCCATCAGTGATCCAGATATATTCTAAGGCAGTATCACCTGATCATGGAGATGGTTGATCTCCAAGGAGATCGAGGTTAGGAGAGTAGACTCAGAGGACAACACAGCGGATCCACTCACAAAGGCCTGTTCCCAGAGAGAGATTTTTATGGGATGGTTGAGTATGAGATACTACAACCACTGCTATCAGATGGCCCTAGTGCAAGTGGGAGATTGTTAGTTATATGTATACCCTAGAGGCCATTGCTATACATAGGATGTATATTGCAGTGGATGCTGGGACATATATAGGGAGGACTTTCTTGCTCGACATGATAGTATATTATCTGGTTGCTCTTTACCTTAACGTGTACACTGATTGTCTCTCTGTTACATGTTGGTAAAGCCCTTAGGATGTGTACTTGACTACCTGGACTATGATGCGGATCATACTAGTGGGGGCATGGTAGTCCATAAGTACATCCTTCACAGTCCCTAGTCGTGGGTATATCGAGACGGGGCATCGATATACCAGAGTAGACTAGCGTATACCTTCTCGACCTATACAGATGGGCGATGGATGATCCCATATCCATTGGTGTTTGACATCAGAGATGATATACGGGTGCTCAGTAGAGACTGGGTACACTGGACGGACTCGCCGAGAACTCCCAGATGGTATTATACCTCACGTCAGATGGCAGTTCTCTGGTGACACTGGTACAGAGTAGTCTGTTGACCCGAGATCGTCATAGAGTCTTGTGTGGTTCCCACTGTGCTTTGATTTCCATCTTACCACGTCCAAGAGGGCATGCAAAACGGTGGTTTTTGGGTACAGTCCCGAGTCACATGGAGGCAATGAGCGATAGGAGGGGATTCGTCTCTCCCGGTATAGGGAGTTGATGTTGCGCTGTGTTCGATTGGTTATAACAGGAAATCCTTGGCCAGGGTTGCTGAGATTTACTGGTAAGTGTTACCAGTAGTTTCTCGAATTGTTATAGACCTCATATCGACACGACTTATCGAGCTATTGGGGTCTGACGTTTACCACCCCTAGGCGAGATATGCGACATATCAGACGATCAGACCGGACTGTACGGTAGTGTTACTGGTTGGATTCACTGGAGTGTGAGCGGGCTTGCTCATCGATCTTCAGATCGCTCAATACCCTGGTGGCCGTTACGTTTAGCAGACCGCTTGCGGCTTGTGGGTGTTTGATATGATCATCACCTGCTGCCGGCGTATTGACGAGTCTTTAGAGTACTACACAGAGGTTTCCTGGCTCAAGCGAAACGATATAGGAGCGCATATGAGATATGTGCGGGACCGAGAATAATACGTGTATGAGATACCGTATTCCATTCTCGCGATGAATGTGTCGAATGGTTGTATGCGATATAACCTAGTTATCGAATCAAGGATTGATTCGATAAGACGATACATTAGATACTAGTCGGTTATATGCGATATGACCGGATCATTAAATCAAGTGTTGATTTAATGATTTAATGCATAATTATATATTTGATATATTATTTTGCGTTAACTAGTATTGGTTCACTTTAAGATGGATTTTCTCACTCGGATGTGCGCATTATATATGTGATATGATTTTGTGCACTTGCTTGTATCATGTTTGATGATACATGCTTTTTGGTTAAGTGTAAAGTATTAAACCTTGGTTGATGAAATGGTTAGGGTTTATTATTTGTTATTCATTTATCTTATTTAATTATCCATTCATTTTTGATAAATGAATAAAAGAAAAATGAAATAAAATGGTGGCTTTCATTTGTTGTTTTCATGAAGCTTCATGAACACTTTGACTAAGTGACCATTTTGTCTCTAGCTTGACCCTAACCATTCTTTTAACCATGATTGATTCTCTACACATTACCATAGTTAACATTATGATAAGGATTGATTATTCTTTTCTTTTTAATTAACTTATCATAACAATTAGCTCCTTCTTCTTCATCTTCTTCAAGGAAGAAAAGCTTGCTTCATCAATGGTGGATTGATGAAATGAGTGAGAAATCCAATTCTAAAGTCTACCCACTTTCTATTTCTTCATCCTCTACCTCTTTCCAAGTAGTAGAGTGTGTTTCCTTCACAAGTTTTCATGACTTGGTGAAGGTGGAGCTTGATCTAGCGATGCCTCGACGTAGATCATCTTCGGCACGAAGCCGACGACCTTACCCGCTCTTTCTCCGATGAAGCCGATGCTAGAGCCCGGATTTTGATTTGGACAGCGGAGATGACTTCATCACGGAGCCGTGGAGGTGGAGGACCGGATCTACAAAGGTTGTATTTCTGTATCCTTGTAGTTAAGTGTTAACTAGTTTGTTTTTCGCTTAGACTTCTAGCCAACGATCCGTAGTTTAGGGTTTCTCGGCACCGTAAAATTTGAAATTGGCATGGTTGATGCCTTGTGAGACCTCCTTGGGGTGCCTGTTAGTGTATATGCCCTAGAGGCCATTACTGTATCATACTAGTTTGTATATTACTTAATGGATGCTTGGGATATTCACCTTGTATATACAATCTTGCTCAAAATAGTAGTATGCTACTTGGTTTGCTTCTACTTCAATGTGTACATGTGTTTATTTTTGTATATCGCCTATACACATTAGTAGAGCCCTTAGGATCTTTGCTTGATTACCAGCGATGTGATGGCCGTCACACTAGTGGGGCTGGGTAATCTATAAGCACATCCTTATGCAGGTCCCTGGTCGCAGGACTATCGAGACAGGGCATCGATACTCCGGAGTAGACCAGCGCATGCGCTTCTCATCCCAGTGTGGGAGACGGTCTGTCCCACAGCCGTCAGTACGTCGTACTTGAGATAGTATGCGGGTGCTCGTTAAGTTACGGGTACACTGGACAGGACTCGTCGGGAACTGACTAGTTGGTATTATACCTATCGTCAGTTATCAGTTCCCAGGTGACATGAGTACAGCTTAGTCCGCTGACTTGACACTGTCACTCCGCCTCGAGTGTGTTCCCACTGTACTTTGATCACTACCCTACCACGGCTCAAAGGAGTCGTGCAAACAGGTAGTGGTTGGGTGCAGTCCCGAAGCACTTGGAGGCAGTGACGGTTAGACAGGATTCGTCTCTCCCGGTATTGGGGGTTGACATCGCGCTGTGTCTAGGAGAGCCATTACACGAGTAGTCCCTGGCCAGGGCAATCGAGATATACTGGTAGGTTTCCAGTGTTATCTCAGGGTGTTTTGGGCTTCGCTCCGGCACGACTTGTACCGCTATTGGGGGACTGACGTTTACCACTCCCTAGGCCCGCCATGCGATGTATCAGACGAACAGACCGGACTGTACGGAGAATGTCACACTCAGGCTCAGTAGGAGTTCAGATGGGTTTCGCCTCGTCGGTCTTCTTGTCGGCATTACCTGGGGACCGTTACGCACAGCTAGTGCCGCTTGCGGTCTGTGGTTAAACCCACTGCCAGCGTAGTGTCGAGTCTTTAGAGTCCCACACAGAAAGCTTTTCGCCTTTAGGCAAAAGAGTAGAGGTCGCATGGTATTGCGACAGGCCGCATGGTTTTGCGACAGGGTTCGGTCACATCCGTGCACTTATGCACGTACAGTGTCCGAACAGTTTACACTAGCGGGCTTTGGTTTAAGCCAGATCCTAGTGTACCTTATGGGATTGGATTTATCCAGTTTGCATTCGTGTTCCTCGGAACGCGGATGCGGGTGTGTATGCACAGTTGACAAGGAGGCAGAGGCAGCGGATTCTCATTAGGGTTGTTGACAGTTGACCGTTGACTATTTGACTTTATGCTCAACCCTAATGAGAATATGATATGTGATTAACTATTATATTAATTAAGTATTATGGTGATATGGTTGTTGACTTGTTGACTTTTGTTGACTTGTTGACTTTGTTGACTTGTTGACTTTTGTTGACCGGTTGACTAGGCTTGACTAGTTGACCATCATGATAACCATAGCCATCATTTCATGGCAAAGACTTTTGTTTACTTGCTCATTTGTGTAAAATGAGTGCATGAAATGATATGGTTGTGGTTGCTTCTAACCATCACATAAGACTTTTGTTAATATGATGAGTTATCATTGCTTTGGATTATGAGAGGGTGAGAGACAAAATACTTGCTCATTCTTTCTTGCTCATTCTCTCTCTTGTTCTTGAGCTCTCCTCTTGCTCTCACCCTCAACCTCTTGCTCCCTCTATTGATCTATGGTTCTCTTGTCTCATGAGTTGAGAATCAAGAACCATAGATAAAATCCCATTCTATTTCCTCTCTACTCATTCTAGTTCACTAGGTTTAGCAAACCAAGTGAACTAGTTTCTTCAAAGAACGAAGAAGGAGCTAAAGGTTGGAGCTTTCAGGTGGATCTATCTTCGGCGTACGGAGACGACGAGAAGAAGCCATTGGACCACCATCGGAGCTTTGAAGACGAAGGAGTTCAAGACAAGCAAGGTATAACCATCTCCATCCGAGTAGCTAACTCTCTTTAGCAAAGTATGCTAGTTTTAGTTTAGTCAAAGATCCCGACTTTGCTTAGTCCATGTTGCCCCTTGCGCTAAAAATTTGATTTTTATACCGTTTCCGCCTCCCCGTAAGAACCGGGGGTCGCAACGTGGACTTACAGTGGTATCAGAGCCTAACTAAACTTAAACTAGCTTGGTAGTAAAGTGTAACGAAGTTCGGAACCGAAAAAAATCCAAAAACCTAACTTTTGCAAACCCTGAGTTTCTGTTGAAATTTTTTCTGGTCAAAATGAAAAACTTTATACTCCTAAATTCGGCTCAGGGTTTTGTGTGAACACCCATGAAAAACGGTCCACTGTTTCCTTCAAACCGCCGCGCTTCCGCCGCACCAGGTAGGCATTTGCCACGGAAGCGCCGCGCTTTGTCGTCTTCTCTGCATCGTTTTTCGTACAGTGTGTGTCTGTGTTGGTTTTGGGATTTTTGAAATATATTATATGTGCCCAGATTTTCCAGAAAAGAAATTTCCTTTTGGGGTCCTATAATTCCGTATTTTTCCGAACTTCACTGCACTTTGACTATGATGGTTATATCTGTGATGTTTGCATGTATTGAACGTCGGCTAATCGCTATAAGTCGATTGGTCGGGGTTATACATGATCTGTAATGTGCTGGAATGTGTATATAAATATGTTGGATTGTCGCGGGTGAATAGCCGGGGGTTGTGAGACGAGAGTTTTCTTTTCTTGCAATTCATGTAAATTTGTAAATTGATGTAATAATTATTTGTATGGCCGCACAACCGGGTCGGGGTTGTAGCTGTCATTGTATAATTTCTTTTTACTGTTTTTGCTCCTAGGATAGACCCATGGAGGGGTGCACAAACTACCGGGTATGCCGAAGTGTCGAGTGGCCTACTCATGGAGATGAGGGAGGTTGCTACGCTTCGGGTACTTGGCGGGTAGTTTGCCGCACCCGTAGGGGTCTTGGGTGGGGTTTTGGCTATTCACCGCGACCGTGTAATCTGTTTTTGTTACAGGCTCGTACAAATTACAGATTCCTAGTATATCCAATGTATTTATCTGTGATCTGAAATGTTTATCATTGCAGTATATCTATATATGATATTATTTAGGCGTTGCTTATGTTTTACAGACGCGCTAGCCCAGCCCCCGCTCTGTCGTTAGTTAAGTAACCTAACGGGTAATGACGGGGCCCCGTGGCGAATGCGAATGGCATAAGCGTACGTCATATTTTGGTTGTTTTCTGCAATGGTAGGATTAAATGATGGGACGCATTAAAAGAACTAATGCAAGAATATCACGCATTAAAAGAACTAATGCAAGATAATAAACCAAGTTAAAGTCGTTGGAACACTTTCGAAAAACCACTCGGTTCTTTTCAAAACAACTTTTAAATGCGGAGCTTGAGCCACTCCTTTTAAAAGCTATCTCGTTCCATCGACCAAATCAAGTTCACTACGTTCATGGTTTTGCCAAAACCATTCATAGCCCTCCGTCGTTTCGTATGAATATTCAATAGTATTCAAGCTGTGTTTGTTGACCTTCGTCAAGGCATAGTGATTGGTAGCTATTGGGTATTCATATGTAGCATAGATAGATGCGTTGGTTTGGGACATTCGCATTACCTTGTTGACCTTCGTCAAGGGTATATACGGGTGGATTCAAATTAACCTGGATAATGACGGGCAGAACTTGACATGTGACTTATGATTTGTTGACCTTCGTCAAGGTCATAAGAGCATGGGGCAAAAATCCACATCGGGAGTTTCATAAGTACTGAAACTTGCTAGATTTGCATACCATTTGGAGTGTGATGATTCTGGTAGGATTCCTTCAGTTTCGTCACGCGATGATATTTGGATCCCGATCCTACTGTGAGTATATGCTACTCCTCGGGAAATTTCTCACTTAACGATCAATGCTATAAACCTAGTAGGTGCCTAGAAAGGTGTTAGCGGGGCTACGCCCCCAGGGAAAAGAGGTTCTTTAATTAAGGAACTTCGCGAAAGCGTTGGAAAACCTCCCTCGAAGTACCGACACCGGCCTGGCTGAACGGTTAAGCAAGTATTGTACGGTGGGATTGATCCTGACTAATTCTTCCTTTATGGTTTGAGGAGGGATTCGAGAAACAGTGGGAGCCATCCTGTTTAGACAAACTAAAAACCACTCTAAACTTGCAAGAGCATCATGCTGAGTGTTTCTTCTTCTCTCTCCTAATTGCAGCGACCAATCAACATGACTGGACTTAAGTTACTCCTAGATAAAAACAAACTGACAGGGCCAAACTACAAAGATTGGCTCAGGAATGTCAAGATAGCAATCACTTATGACAAGCTGGGGTATCTTCTTACCACCAAAGCTCCCCCTGTCCCTGGTCCAACTTCCAGCGTCGCGGATAAGGAAATCCGTAAGACTTGGGAGATTGATAGCGCGAAGGCCAAATGCCTCCTGCTTGCCTCGATGGACAACGAACATCAGAGGAGGCATGAGAATATGGACATGGAGTCCATATTGCTCCATACAAAAGAACTGTATGGAGAGCAATCACGTATCGCAAGATACGAAGCGTCGAAAAAGTTATTTTCGACAAGAATGGCCGTCGGATCATCAGTAGCCGAGCACGTGCTAAAGATGATCGGCTACATTGAGGAGCTCGCTGACCTAGGGATCACATTGGAGAGTGAGCTATATACGGATATAGTTCTCCAGTCCCTTCCTTCCACTTACGCCCAGTTTATACTGAACTTCAACCTACAAGAAAAAGAGGTTGAACTATCAGAGCTCCTCAACATGCTGAGGAGCGCAGAGGGCACCCTACAGAAAGGTAGGGAAACATCCACTTTGTTTGTAGGAGGATCATCTTCTTCTAGGTCCAAGGCGAAAGCCAAGGGAAAGAAGAAGAAGGCCCCCGCCAAACCAAGGGGCGGTGTTAGTAAAGTGGATACGAAGGGAAAAGGTAAAGCAACAAAGATAGCGGGGAAGCTTGTGGATAAGGAAGAATGCTTCTATTGTCATAAGAAAGGACACTGGAAGAATGATTGCAGGGCCTGGAAGGCCAGAACACAGGAATTGAAGCAGGTTGCAGCTTCAGCTTCAGGTGTGTATGTTATTGAAAACTGTCTTTCAATAAACTCTACTTCCTGGGTATTGGATACCGGATCAGGATTTCATATCTGTAATTCTTTGCAGGCGTTGAGAAACCGTAGGGTTTTGAAGGCAGGTGACATGACCCTCAGAGTTGCAAACGGAGCTAGCATGGATGCTAAAGCCGTGGGGGACTATCACCTGGGAATGTCAGATGGACATGTTTTGGTTTTGCGTAATTGCTTTTTTGTACCCAACGCAACTTGTAATATCATTTCTGTATCTTTAGTTTCTAAAGAAGGTTATGAATTTGCGTTTGTAAGTAATGTTGTAAACATTCACCTTAATCAAGTTTTGATTGGGTCAGGTACATTGAGTAATGGTATATACGTGTTAAACCAACCACAGATTTTCAACGTCCAGAATACACACAAAAGAAAGTCTCCGGAAATGAATCAGACTTTCTTGTGGCATTGTAGATTGGGTCACATCAATGAGAGAAGGTTGACTAAGTTACATACAGAAGGATATTTGAATGCGTTCGAATATCAATCGTATGCCACTTGTCAATCTTGTCTCAAAGGAAAGATGACAAAGACTCCGTTTACTGGACAAGGAGTAAGAGCGAGCGAGCTCTTAGGACTCGTACACAGTGACGTGTGCGGTCCAATGTCTACACATGGCCGAAGCGGACATTCTTACTTCATTACTTTTACGGATGACTTCTCAAGGTACGGTTATGTCTTCTTGATGAAACATAAGTCCGAGGCCTTTGGAAAATTCCAGGAGTATAAGAATGAAGTAGAGAAACAGACCGGCAAAAGTATTAAGATTCTAAGATCGGATCGAGGTGGAGAATACTTAAGTGCCGAATTCCTGAATTACTTAAAAGAGAATGGTATTCTCTCTCAGCTTACTCCTCCATACACTCCGCAACATAATGGTGTATCGGAGAGACGGAACCGAACCCTATTGGATATGGTTCGGTCCATGATGAGTAACGCTGAGTTACCGCGATCATTCTGGGGATTTGCACTAGAAGCAGCTGCGTATCTCTTGAACAAGGCCCCCACCAAGACTGTGCCTACCACCCCATATGAGATGTGGACTGGGAAGAAACCCTGTCTAAAGTATCTTAAGGTATGGGGATGTCCAGCTTTTGTAAAGAAGCAGCATGCGGACAAGCTTGAGGCACGTTCAGTACAGTGTAAGTTTGTGGGATACCCAAGGAACTCCAGGGGGTATCTTTTCTATTCCGCTGAGGAGCAAAAGGTCTTTGTTTCTCAGCATGCCCGCTTCTTGGAAACTGAGTTTTTAGAAACCCAGATAAGTGGGAACACAATAGAACTGGAAGAAGTTCCAGAACCACAGACTGTTACTGAAAGCTTAGTGGAACCAGAGGGTTCAACAGAACAGGACATTCCTGCGCCACTCCACAGGAGTAGTAGGCAGTCTCATCCGCCCGAGAGATACTACGGTTTTCTCATAGACGGAGATAGAGAGGATTGCATCATAGATTATGATGAGCCTACTAGCTTCCAGCAGGCCGTTAAGAGCGTTGACTCAGTGAAATGGCTGGATGCAATGCGGACCGAAATGGAGTCCATGTACACCAACAAGGTATGGACATTGGACATTGCTCCAGACGGGGTAAAACCCGTAGGATGCAAGTGGATCTTCAAAAGGAAGATTGGTGTAGATGGACAGGTTGAGACCTATAAAGCTAGGCTGGTTGCAAAGGGTTTTCGTCAAAGACCTGGCTTGGACTACGACGAAACCTTTTCTCCAGTAGCCATGCTGAAATCCATTCGGATCCTTCTTGCCATTGCTGCCTTCCACGATTATGAGATCTGGCAAATGGACGTAAAGACAGCTTTTCTAAATGGAAATTTAGAGGAGTGTGTCTATATGGACCAGCCAGAGGGTTTCATTCAGAGTGGGAGCAGCGGAAAGGTGTGCAAGTTGCTTAAGTCCATCTATGGACTAAAGCAGGCATCGCGGAGTTGGAACATCTGCTTTGATGAGACGGTCAAAGAATTTGGCTTTATCAAAAATCCAGATGAACCATGCATCTATAGTAGATTTGTAGCGAGAACTGTAGTATTCCTCGTTTTATACGTGGATGACATTCTCTTAATAGGAAATGACATTCCTATGCTACAATCTGTCAAGGGGTTCTTGTCACACAGGTTCTCCATGAAAGACCTGGGTGATGCCTCCTACATTCTGGGTATCCGGATCTACCGTGACAGATCCAAGAGGATATTAGGACTTTCACAGTCCAGGTACATCGACACCGTGCTGAAAAGATTCAGTATGGAAGATTCTAAGCGCGGTAACCTGCCGGCTTGTCACGGGATCACCCTCTCTAAAGAGATGTCTCCCAAGACTGATTTGGAGAGGGATCGCATGTCTATTATACCCTACGCTTCTGCGGTAGGCTCTATAATGTATGCGATGTTGTGTACCAGACCGGATGTAGCTTATGCACTGAGTGTGGTAAGCCGGTATCAGTCAAACCCTGGGGAGAAACACTGGATAGCGGTAAAGAACATACTCAAGTACCTGAGAAGGACTAAGGAGATGTTCTTGGTGTATGGCGGAAAAGACCTCCAGATCGAGGCCTTTGCTGACTCCAGCTTCCAGAGTGACAAGGATGATTCCAAGTCCATGTCGGGTTTTGTCTTTACCCTCAATGGAGGGGCGGTGTGTTGGAAGAGTTCCAAACAGGAAACTGTGGCAGACTCGACGATGGAAGCGGAATACATCGCTGCATCTGATGCCGCAAAAGAAGCTGTCTGGATGAGGAAGTTCTTGAAAGAACTTCAGGTGGTTCCGTCCATTGTTGATCCAATACCTCTGTATTGCGACAACAACGGGGCTATAGCTTTAGCGAAGGAACCCAGGTCCCATCAGAGATCCAGGCACATCTTGAGGCGGTATCACCTGATCAGGGAGATCGTGGATCGCCAGGAGATCGAGGTTCGGAGAGTCGCTTCAGAAGACAACACTGCAGATCCATTCACCAAGGCCTTGCCCCAGACTCAGTTCGAGCGGCTGATCGAGATGATAGGTCTTCGATACGCCAGTACATGGCCTTAGTGCAAGTGGGAGATTGTTAGTGTATATGCCCTAGAGGCCATTACTGTATCATACTAGTTTGTATATTACTTAATGGATGCTTGGGATATTCACCTTGTATATACAATCTTGCTCAAAATAGTAGTATGCTACTTTGTTTGTTTCTACTTCAATGTGTACATGTGTTTATTTTTGTATATCGCCTATACACATTAGTAGAGCCCTTAGGATCTTTGCTTGATTACCAGCGATGTGATGGCCGTCACACTAGTGGGGCTGGGTAATCTATAAGCACATCCTTATGCAGGTCCCTAGTCGCAGGACTATCGAGACAGGGCATCGATACTCCGGAGTAGACCAGCGCATGCGCTTCTCATCCCAGTGTGGGAGACGGTCTGTCCCACAGCCATCAGTACGTCGTACTTGAGATAGTATGCGGGTGCTCGTTAGGTTACGGGTACACTGGACAGGACTCGTCGGGAACTGACTAGTTGGTATTATACCTATCGTCAGTTATCAATTCCCAGGTGACATGAGTACAGCTTAGTCCGCTGACTTGACACTGTCACTCCGCCTCGAGTGTGTTCCCACTGTACTTTGATCACTACCCTACCACGGCTCAAAGGAGTCGTGCAAACAGGTAGTGGTTGGGTGCAGTCCCGAAGCACTTGGAGGCAGTGACGGTTAGACAGGATTCGTCTCTCCCGGTATTGGGGGTTGACATCGCACTGTGTCTAGGAGAGCCATTACACGAGTAGTCCCTGGCCAGGGCAATCGAGATATACTGGTAGGTTTCCAGTGTTATCTCAGGGTGTTTTGGGCTTCGCTCCGGCACGACTTGTACCACTATTGGGGGACTGACGTTTACCGCCCCCTAGGCCCGCCATGCGATGTATCAGAAGAACAGACCGGACTGTACAGAGAATGTCACACTCAGGCTCAGTAGGAGTTCAGATGGGTTTCGCCTCGTCGGTCTTCTTGTCGGCATTACCTGGGGACCGTTACGCACAGCTAGTGCCGCTTGCTGTCTGTGGTTAAACCCACTGCCAGCGTAGTGTCGAGTCTTTAGAGTCCCACACAGAAAGCTTTTCGCCTTTAGGCAAAAGAGTAGAGGTCGCATGGTATTGCGACAGGCCGCATGGTTTTGCGACAGGGTTCGGTCACATCCGTGCACTTATGCACGTACAGTGTCCGGACAGTTTACACTAGCGGGTTTTGGTTTAAGCCAGATCCTAGTGTACCTTATGGGATTGGATTTATCCAGTTTGCATTCGTGTTTCTCGGAACGCGGATGCGGGTGTGTATGCACAGTTGACAGGGAGGCAGAGGCAGCGGATTCTCATTAGGGTTGTTGACAGTTGACCGTTGACTATTTGACTTTATGCTCAACCCTAATGAGAATATGATATGTGATTAACTATTATATTAATTAAGTATTATGGTGATATGGTTGTTGACTTGTTGACTTTTGTTGACTTGTTGACTTTGTTGACTTGTTGACTTTTGTTGACTTGTTGACCGGTTGACTAGGCTTGACTAGTTGACCATCATGATAACCATAGCCATCATTTCATGGCAAAGACTTTTGTTTACTTGCTCATTTGTGTAAAATGAGTGCATGAAATGATATGGTTGTGGTTGCTTCTAACCATCACATAAGACTTTTATTAATATGATGAGTTATCATTGCTTTGGATTATGAGAGGGTGAGAGACAAAATACTTGCTCATTCTTTCTTGCTCATTCTCTCTCTTGTTCTTGAGCTCTCCTCTTGCTCTCACCCTTAACCTCTTGCTCCCTCTCTTGATCTATGGTTCTCTTGTCTCATGAGTTGAGAATCAAGAACCATAGATAAAATCCCATTCTATTTCCTCTCTACTCATTCTAGTTCACTAGGTTTAGCAAACCAAGTGAACTAGTTTCTTCAAAGAACGAAGAAGGAGCTAAAGGTTGGAGCTTTCAGGTGGATCTATCTTCGGCGTACGGAGACGACGAGAAGAAGCCATTGGACCACCATCAGAGCTTTGAAGACGAAGGAGTTCAAGACAAGCAAGGTATAACCATCTCCATCCGAGTAGCTAACTCTCTTTAGCAAAGTATGCTAGTTTTAGTTTAGTCAAAGATCCCGACTTTGCTTAGTCCATGTTGCCCCTTGCGCTAAAAATTTGATTTTTATACCGTTTCCGCCTCCCCGTAAGAACCGGGGGTCGCAACGTGGACTTACAGTGCCTAGGAACCCTACAATTTCAACAACCAGGATGGGTTGCTGAGGCATTTCATTTCTCTGGGATATTCTACCCGTGTACTGACATTGTGTACAGGTTTTGCAATACTCAAATGCGTCCTTGAATAAGGTTGGCCAATAAAATCCACATTGCAAAACCTTTTCCGCTGTCTTTCTAGGACCAAAGTGACCCCCACAGGCCTGATCATGACAAAATGAAAGAACACTCTTGAATTCTTCATTCGGGACACACCGACGAATGATCTGATCAGGACAATATTTAAACAAATAGGGCTCGTCCCAGTAAAAGTGTTTTACTTGGGATAGAAAACGATATTTGTCCTGTCTTGACCAATCGCTCGGTATTAGTCCCGTGGCATGATAGTTCACAATATCCCTGAACCATGGTTCACTGGATATGCTCAAGAGTTGTTCATCAGGGAACGAATCATTGATCGGCAGGGTCACAGGGGAAGAAATGATGCGTGAAAGATGGTCAGCTACTACGTTTTCACATCCTTTCTTATCTTTGATAACAAGATCAAATTCTTGTAACAGTAGGATCCAACGTATTAGTCGACCTTTTGCATCTTTCTGCGCCAGAAGATGTTTTAAAGCGGAATGGTCAGTATACACAACTATAGGAGAGCCAATTAAGTAAGGCCTGAATTTTTCTAATGCAAATACAACCGCTAAAAGTTCTTTCTCGGTGGTTGTATAATTGATTTGCGCATCATTCAAGGTCTTACTTGCATAGTATATCACGTGTGGCATCTTTTCGATGTGCTGTCCTAAGACTGCACCTACTGCAAAATCAGATGCGTCACACATCAGCTCAAATGGGTAGTCCCAGTTTGGTGATGATAACACGGGGGCTGAAGTGAGTGAGTGTTTAAGTGAGTTAAAAGCTGTCTCGCAGTCCGAGTCAAAATGGAAGGTCGTATCCTTGGCCAGGAGAAGAGTTAAAGGTCTAGCAATTTTGCTAAAGTCCTTAATGAATCTCCTATAAAAGCCCGCATGGCCAAGGAAAGATCGAATATCTTTGACGCTTTTGGGATGAGGGAGGTTTTGAATGACATCTATCTTAGCTCTGTCAACCTCAATGCCTTTCTGTGAAATGACATGTCCAAGTACTATTCCTTCTTGAACCATAAAATGGCATTTTTCCCAGTTCAAAGTCATGTTCTTCTCTTTGCAACGAGTAAGAACAGCGTCAGGATTCGCATGGCAATCAGAAAAAGAGTCTCCAAAAATCGAGAAATCGTCCATAAAGATCTCCAGAAAATTCTCTACCATATCAGAGAATATCCCCATCATACACCGCTGAAAGGTAGCAGGAGCATTACATAGCCCAAAGGGCATGCGACTGTAAGCAAAGGTACCAAAAGGACAAGTAAAAGTGGTTTTATCTTGATCCTTTTTGGCGATGGGGACCTGATTATAGCCTGAGTATCCGTCCATAAAACAATAATACTCTCGTCCCGCTAAGCGTTCCAGCATCTGATCAATGAATGGTAGAGGAAAGTGGTCTTTCCTCGTGGCAGCATTGAGTTTTCTATAATCAATACATACACGCCACCCAGTTTGGGCGCGTGTCTGAATCAACTCATTCGCCTCATTGGTTATAACAGTGATGCCGGATTTCTTAGGAACTACATGTATAGGACTCACCCACTGGCTATCGGAGATGGGGTATATAATACCATTATCTAAGCATTTGACGATCTCTTTCATGACCGCTTCCTTCATGACGGGATTCAACCGTCTCTGTGGTTTTCGGGTCGGTCTGGCATCATCCATCACATGTATATGATGTTCAACTATCAAGGGACTAATCCCATTGATGTCCGCCATACTCTAACCAAACGCCTCTTTGTTAGATCTCAATACCGATAAAAGTGCATTTTCTTGCTCTGATGCAAGAGAAGCGGATATGATAACCGGTAAAGAATCATTCTCACCTAGATATGCATATTTGAGGTGAGAAGGTAAAATTTTGAGATCTAACTCAGGCGGAGAAATGATAGAAGGAGGGATCATTGAGCGATTTTTGGATTTACAAAGAAGCTCAGAGCCTGTGAAAGATACAGACTCGGGTGGAGAAAAGTCAGGAGTGCAGGACTCAAGTGTAGAGAAAGTGTCCTCACTAAGATCATGTGTGAAATCAAACAGAGATGTGGTAATGTCATCGAGATCAGTAAAGCAAAGTTCCTCGGCTCCACAACTATCGGGAGCGATCTCATGGACAGAGCACACATCTAAAATATGAGCAGAGGGTTCTGATGGCTGACTTCTAACTTTGTAGATATTTAGTTCAATGGTCATATTTCCAAATGATAAGTTCATTGAACCATTTCTACAGTTTATAACAGCGTTGGAAGTGGCAAGGAAAGGACGACCCAGAATCACCGGAATTTGGCCCCGGGGGTTTGCTACAGGATGTGTGTCGAGCACAATGAAGTCTACAGGGAAAACAAATTCCCCGACCTTTATCAACACATCCTCTAGTTCACCCCTTGGTTTGGTGATAGATCAGTCTGCCATCTGGAGAGTGCAGTGAGCAGGTTTCAGCTCTCCAATCCCTAATTGCTCATAGACAGAATAAGGGAGCAGGTTAACACTTGCGCCAAGGTCTAAAAGAGCACGATTTATGTTTTTACCCCCAATCGAAATCGATATTGTAGGACATCCTGGGTCCTTTCGTTTCTTTGGTAGCTGGGGTATAAAAGCAGTGCTAATATTATTAGACATGAAGACCTTCTTCGGCACTTGAGTCTTTCTCTTCCTAGTGCACAAGTCCTTAAGAATTTTCGCATAAGCGGGGACATGTTGAATCGCATCTAGGAGAGGGATATTGATGTTAACCTGTTTGAACATTTCCAAAATTTTCTCCATATGAGGACTCGTTCTATTACCCCTTAACCGGTTCGGGTAAGGAGCTTTCGCAATAATAGCAGGGTCCATCACA
Source organism: Agapanthus africanus (assembly GCA_030015575.1). Classification (NCBI taxonomy): domain Eukaryota; kingdom Viridiplantae; phylum Streptophyta; class Magnoliopsida; order Asparagales; family Amaryllidaceae; genus Agapanthus; species Agapanthus africanus. The sequence goes on along the minus strand of CM057341.1, from coordinate 615,150,321 downwards.
GGAGAAAGAAAAGGGGGTAGACGAGGTCCCAAAAGAGGTGTGGGGGACCGTCTGTGGATAACTAGAAGGGCTATACTGACGTGTCGAGCCTAATGGGAAATGGAGAATAGGCTCGCGAGAAGGTGGTGTGGTAGAAGAAGAAGGATCAGAAGGAGAAGTGTGTGTGTGTGGAAAGGTCTCAGCCGGGGTGTTGATATGATTTTCAGTATCATCAATACCTTCCCCGACATGATTGTTCAGCACTCTTCCCGATCTCAACGTTGTGATGGCATTTACATTGTAATGCCCAGGATTCTGTAGGGGTTGAGAGGGAAGTTTCCCTTTTTCTCTTGCACTCATTTCGGCTTTAAGTCGTGCGATTTCAGCTTCCATCGTTCTGATACTCTCAGCCTGGGACGCTGAGTTTTTCTTTATCTCACCGACGGAAGATCTAACCTCAGCCGAAACCTCTATGAAATTTGATAAAAGTGATTTCATGGTTTGAGTGAATTGAGAGAACTCGTAAGAACAGGACTGCATAGGATTAGATTGTGCAGGAGTGTTTCCCTGGTTTTGGAAATTTTGTGACTGATAGGGGTGCTGAGTGAGTTGAAGGGGTTGCTGTTGTGGTGGAGGAAGAGCCCTTTGAAAATTATTCGTGTTTGGAACCGTGTTTTGAGATTGGATTTGGTTCCAGGTGAAATTCGGGTGATTCCTCCAACCCTGATTGTACGTGGAAGAATAAGGATCGTTTCTAGGTCTTTGAAATGCGGCATTAGAATGCTCGTGACCTTGAAACGCAGAGTTTAATAGACATTCTTCCGTTAAATGAGACGGATCAGAACAGCACCCACAAACAGTTTTGGGGAGTGCCACTGGGTTTAGGGAGGCTGCTGCAAATTTGTGTTCCATAGCGTCGAGCTTCTTTTGCATTGCTTCCATCTCAGCTCGAACACCTATGGACACATCTATTTGGTGTACGCCACCCCTATTCAATGGTTGGGTTCCACTCTCCCACTGTAGTGATTTTTCAGCGAACTCTTCTAAATACTTCCAAGCTTCCCCATCATCTTTGGTCATAAAAGTACCTTGACACATGTTTTCAAGGCTCTGTTTAGTGTTTGGGTTAATGCCCTCATAAATGATTCGGCACAATTCCCATCTCGGGATGCCGTGATGAGGACACTGAACCAATAGATCCTTGAAACGTTCAAAGCATTTTGAAAATGGTACAGCAGGGAGCTGGGCAAATTGATTCAGTTCGCTACGGATTCGAGCTGTCTTTTGTATTGGGTAAAATTTCTTAAGGAATGCAGCGACGAATTCTTCCCAATTCGTAATAGAGTGTGCGGTAGTGTTATATAGCCACTTCTCGGCTATATCGCACAATGTAAATGGAAGAAGTCGTAGACGCATTGCATCCACTGAAAGTTGTGACGTACCCATCATTGCGCATACGTTTTCAAATTTGGTAATGAAATCGTAAGCGTCCTCAGTCTCGAGTCCGTGGAATTTAGGTAAAAGATTGATGTACTGGGGCTTAATCTCAAAGTTATCCCCATTGGCTGGTGGTGTGGATAAGCAGGTTGAAAGAGGACCTCGAATAGGGTAGCACCTCTCCTGGAGAGAGATGCGGGGTGGATTCTGCGCACCAACGGACGGCAGCAGATTGGGGTTAAAGAAGTTTGATGGATTCGGATCCATCGGTGTGGGTGTGGTAGTGGGTAAAGGAGTAAATGTAGAAATACCGACTTCGGAGTCGATAAAGGGTACGCGGACTAAACGAGCACTAGAATCCCGTGTCCAGCCTATCTTATACTAAAATGAGTTAGTACAAGTGGCAGCGTTGACTTATAATTAGGGGTAATGAATGAATGCGGTGCTTGCTTTGAAAAAGGGACGGATTTTTGAAAAAAATGATGCGACAAAACAAATGCAGCACACAAACCCTAGAATCTAGTGGTCATCTAGGTCCGGCTCTAGACAGCTCCTAACTGCCAAAAGACAAGTCGCAGGATAGAATCCTCCACTGCCTCTTTGTCCCCCTGTGGCCGGATAAGTGCCAGGTAAGTGGGAAGGTACTCCACTACGTAAGTAGTGGGCCTAATTAAAAACCACTAGCCTTAGACACACTCGCCTTAGGCACCACAAGAAAACGCGGATAAGCAATGAATTACCCACGGCCTTCTCTTGTCCTAATTGAGCGTGACGGTCTTTAGAGTCATCTCTAGATTTCTTTTAGTTAATGTGGGTCAATGCGGATGCAAGTTTTGCGATTTTCGGGGCCTAGGAAGGGTAATGAAATCCCCACCTAATTTGGATTTGGCCGTGTCCCTTAATTTCCGTATTAGAATGCAAACAACCAAGAAACAAAATCACGCACAAATTTAATTTTGCAATTTGCGGCGCTGCGATTATTTGCAAAGAAACCTGCAGAAAATTGTTAGTTGGAGCTAAAAAGAGGAGAGAGGAGAAGGTAAGAAGTCACCTGAAGAAAAATTGCACAGAGAAGCCCAAAGTCTGCCGCGGTTCCGCCGCAATTGGACACTTAGGCCGCGCTTCCGCGGTCTCGTGATAAGATCACTGAACCAAACTTTCTCAGGAATCTTCTGTAGACTTCCTCAACTCTCTGGTATTTTCCAAAAATTTTCTTCAATTTCCAAACAGCTCCAGATTTCCTTGCAATGAACAACAGCAAATCGTTTAGGGTTTGCACGAATTTTGATCTCAAAAACAACAATGGAATAAATCTTTCAATTCAAACTATAATATGAAACGAATTAGCGCGCGATCCCCGGCAACGGCGCCATTTTGATTTAGTGTAATTCTCGGATGTGTTTGTAAAAAGCAAGTATCGAATCAATTGTTTCCCGATAACGGTTTCATTTGATCGATAATAGTATCTTGTATCGGTATTTAGAGAATTGTATAAAGAACTCACAATCAAAGAATTATATTTGACCGCAATCAACTACGGTGTCAGTTGTAGATCGTAAGCGAGTGCGGATCGTCCACAGGGATTGTGCGATTCGTTTCTATGTTTAAGTTGTTTGAATCGAAAAGTTAATCGAAAAGAAAAGAAAACATGATTGAAGAATTTATCGATTGATTCAGGTGTCACGATGTTTAATCAAGAATCAAAAAACTGATAAACAAATCAAGAATTAGTGTTTCGATGATATTTCCAACCAAAATGTCAAGAATCTAAATGAGGCTCGTAGGAATCGATCGGATCTATAGATGTGATGTAATTTCAAGATTTCGTGTTCTTTTCCTTCGAAGGATTGATACTAGATCGATGATGATCGATGAGAGTTAGGGCTTTCTTGATGAAACTATGGTTTCATCGTTTAACCCTTGTTCTTTCGTCGATATCATTCGCATTCTAGCCTCTAACAATTTCAAGAAACGATCGTAACTACCCAATGTCGAGCGATATCAATCAAGAAAGCATCGCAACGAATTGGGTCGTCGATTCTTGAACTTGCTAGGGTTTACAAAACTTGTAGGATTCAAGAATCGATTTAAGATATATTACATCATCATTCTATTGATCGTCTCGACTCCTCGACGAGCGGAGTATTACTCAAACATCATCACACAGAAAGTATTCAAGAATTGAAAAGATATCATGATGCGAGAATTTAAAGAAAACAAGATAAAAGAATATCACATTTTATTTATATCAACAATTTGATTACAGTCGCTCAAGAACTACAAGAGGAAGAACTAAATTGTTGAATTGGCGTCGCTCGGCTCCGTGAGTCGTGGATCGGCTTGGACTACTTGCTCCGTTGAAGATCGGCTCAGCTCATAAAAGGTTGCAAGGCTTCTTGCTTGATGGGTACTCGGGATCTTGGCTTTTGATTGGAATTTAGGGTTAGGGTTTCACACAAGTCATCTCACTAGACTTTGTGGAAGAAGAAGATGAAGAAGGAGATAGAATGGCTCTCTAATGAACTAATGGATTGATTTTTCCAAGGTTCCAAGATTACAGATCCCTTTTACAAGTGAGCCTAGGGTCTTATTTATAGATCTCCCAAACCCTAAGCCTTTGTGAGTTCCCTCCAAAAGTTTGTTGAAAGACTTCTAGAAAGAGTTTGTTAGGCTTAGCTTAGGGTTTAAGCTAGGGTTTAAGAAGAAGTTTCTAGAATACAAGGCTTAGTTTAGTGTGGGAACAAGGGTTTGCTGATCTGGCAGAAGTCTCTGGAGTCTTCTGGAATTTGAGGTACAATTCTGAAGTGTGGGCCCTGAGTGAAACATTGTGCAGCAAAATTGGATGGGTGACGTGGCAAGGCCGCCGCGGAACCGCGGCACAAGTCGGCTTAGGCCGCGGTTCCGCGGCCAAGTAGGCTCCTTGGGGCTTGGTTCTTCTGGTGTGGTCTTGGGTTGATACTTGGGCCTTTATCTGATATGTTGATTTGTATTTGTCCCTTTGGATTGATACCAGAATTGAAATCATTGAGTTGACGTAATGTTTGATCGGTACCGTATAAATTTTGGGCCTTTCTGCTGGATTTTCCTGCACAGATCTCAAAACAAGTGTTGCGCAAATGTAGGGATGATGCGATGCCATGAATTGTGGTCAATTTCCTTTATAGTGTCGGTTTCAGAGTCTAATACATGTAATCTGATATTTTGTGACAGTTTTGCTAATATGTAAGATATGAATGCCGAACACTTATATATGGATGCAAATGATGAGGAAATTGCCGGCTAAAATATGCAATATTTTCGACTAATCAAGGAGCAAGTAGATCTTTCGAGATCTATGCAGATAGAAGGTACTAACCTAATAAAGCTAGACTTGTTGTAAACAGTTTTTTATCAAATACCCGTTGTGGATTGTGATGTGATTTTTACTTCAGTTTCTACGCTGAAGTCCATATGGATATGATTTAGCACTGATGAAGTTTATGGTTATAATATCTAGCAGAAGGGTGACTATAACGTCTTTCCAAATGGGATTTTGGAAGTGCTCATGTATATGACTCTGCCACAAGGTTATGGTAGTCAGTGGGAGCAGCGGAAGGTATGCAAGATGCTTATGTCTATTCGTAGACTAAAGTAAAGATAGCGGAGACGGTTCATCTGTTTTGATCTGACAATCAAGGTGTAGGTTTTGTCTAGCACCATGCCTAGGGTTTGGCCTGCATCAAACATGCTTTAACAAAAGTTTTAGGGGTGCTAAACAAAACCGACCATGAATCGAACTAGAAAATTAGAGTAACAAGAACTAGTATCATATACTATCAAGTTTCTAACACTAAGTGGAGAGTAATACATCCTTTGTAGACCTCCTCTTGTGACTCCTTGAACGGGTTCGCTTGAAACCTTCAAAGTCCACGACGATCCACCACGGAGTCCCTTGGCTCAAGCTCCTTGCTTCACTTGATCTAAATGGAAGTGGAGCAAACAACCTACATTAGTGGGCTAGACTAATATAGATTGGTAATGTGGGCTGTGATCTCGCTAAAAAACCTTTCATTTTTGTGTTCTTCACTCACTTGAAAAAGCTAGAGAGCTTGAATGAGGAAGAAGAAGGAGAATGGATAAGCTTGAGCTCTTTTGATAATTCTCACAATAAAATGAGAAAAGAAAATAAATATATGAGAGAGTCACACTCACCCACAATCATGGTTATAAAATATCTAGATATTTTTATATTGAGTTAAAGAACAAATAGAAAATAGATCATGGCTAATCCTAGGTTAAGTAAAGAAGAGTGTAGAAACCTAGCCATGATTTATTCCCATTTTCCTTTTTCTCAATAAACAAAATATATAAATATTTCACCATTTGATTCTTCCATTGCCATCTCCATTGTATCATCAAGCATGACACATGTATGCATGCATGTCTGCATTCATATCAACATATATACATACATACATTCATGCATACATCATAAAGAAAAGGTTTTAAATAAATGAGCTAAAAGTCAATAATATTAAATCGACACTTGATTTAATAATCCGGTCATATCACATACGACCCGACAAATAGAAAATGCCTGATTAAAATACGGTATCAAATATACGCATTTAATCGAGCTCCCGCGCATATCCCATATGCACGCCACATCTTTTCGCCTGAGCCAGGAAATACCTCTGTGGGACTCTAAGACTCGTCCATACTATAGCAGTAGGCAGTGATCAAATCACATACCCACAAACCGTCAGCGGCACTAGCTGTATGTAACGGCTCCCAGGTATTGAGCGATCAGAAGAAAAACAAGCGAACTTGTCAAAACTCCCGTCGAGCCAACTGGCAATACTTACCGTACAGTCCGGTCACTTTGTCAGATATGCTTCATATCAAGTCTAGGGAAGGTATTGTCGACCCCAATAACTTAATAAGTCATGCCGGTATATGGCCTATAACAGATCGAGAAACTACCTATAACTCTTATCAATAAATCTCAGCAGCCCTGGCCAGGGACTTTCTGTTATAGCCAATCGAGCATAGCGCAACATCAACCCCCAACACCGGGAGAGACAAAACCCCTCCTATCGCTCATTTCCCACATGTTCCTCGGGACTGTACCCAAAATCCACTTGTTTTCATGACTCAGTAGAGCCGTGGTAGGGTGGTGATCAAAGTACAGTGGGATGACACACAAGACTCTATGACGATCTCGGGTCTACAGACTAACCTGTACCAGTGTCACCTGAGAACTGCAATCCGATGATAGATATAATGTAAGTCGACGTTACACTACCTATAGGTTTGCAGGGAGGAGGAATAGGTAAAAAACGATTTTTGCAAACAAGGTAACATCGACTATGCATAAGGATCTTTGCTAAACCCTAACTAACAATCTAACTAAGAGTTGTATCTACTAGGTAAGATGATTATACCTCAAGCTACAAGTCCTTCTTCTCTTCTTTGATGTGAGCTCCTTGAAGTGATGATGGATGCGCCTCCTCATCGGCTTCTCGAAGTTGAAGAAGATCCACCCGAAAGTTCCAACCTTGAGCTAAACCTCCAAGATGAGGCAACTAGATCACTTGAGGTGCTAGACTAAGTGACCTAGAATGAATAGAGTGTGATTATGAGTATCATTTCTCAATAAACCCTTGATTCTCAACTCATGAGACACCAGGGCAAGAGAGGAAGAAGAAGAGAGCAAGCTTAGCAGAGAGAATGTGTTTTTGATAATGATAATAAAAAATTGTAATGGCTAGCTTATATATGACCATTTTTCATGGGAAGAAAATATCTCATGAAAATATCTAGGCCAAAAATATCTCACCAAAATATCTATAGTCAACAAGTAAAGCCAAGTCAAATGGTCAACCAAGTAGCCATAACAAAAAAAGATTATCATTTATCAAAATAACAAATACTTTTCCTTTTCTCATATTTGCTTTGACCAAGTCAATGGTCAAAACTCTAATGAGATGTCTCCTTCTTCACATCCCTCTCATCCGTATATTGTAAGTCGACGTTAGACACCCCACATGATGCGGGTAGGCGGAATAGGTAAAACAATCATTTTGTTTAAACTAACATCGACTAACTTTACGGATCTTTGATAAACCCTAACTAACAACAACATAGAAGTGATTAGCTACTATGAAAGATGATTATACCTAATGAATCAAGTCCTTCTTGTTCTCGTAGACCACCTCCTCGTCGGCCTCCTCGTTGTGATAGAAGATCCACCCGAGAGCGACTTCTCCAAGATTTAACCTCACACTTGAGGTAACTAAGTGGCTATGAGTGCTAATCAAAGCAACCTAGAGGATATAGAAGAGGATTATGGATCTATTAGTCTTGCTAACCCTTGGGTCTCAACATATGAGAGGTTAGGGTTGGGGTTGAAGAGAGAGAGCTTGAGGAGAGAGAATGTGAAAGTAATTTTCAAATGGAAATTAACTCATATGTGTATATATATCATGAAGCATAAAATATCTTGCACAAAATATCTTCGCACAAATATCTTCATGCTTCATTTAATACAACATGAATCACCTAATGAGTCATTAAAAACATTAATGCTTCATTAACTCATTTGATGATCATTTCCATGAGTCACAAAACCATTTAATGCATATAACACCTAAGCTCTCCACCTCATCAAACTTCTAGAAGCATCTCGAGTAATTACGAGAACACCCCTCCTATCCGTGAAAACACGGAAATACTGAGACTGTATAATTCCAATAATCCAATACTATAATCTGGCTTAAACCAAAGCCTGCTAGTATAAACTGTCCGAATATCGTACGTGCGTAAAAACACGTATGTGTCCGAACCATATCGTAAAACGATACGACCTCTATATCGTTTCGCCCGAAGAAAGGAAACTCTCTGTATGGGACTCTAAAGACTCGACTACTACGCTGGCAGTGGGTTTAACCACAGACAGCAAGCGGCACTAGCTGTACGTAACGGTCCCCAGGTAGATGTCGATAAGAAGGCCGATGAGGAAACCCAACCGAACTCCTACTGAGCCTGATGTGACAATATCCGTACAGTCCGGTCTATTCGTCTAAGACTATCGCATATCGGGCCTAAGGGGGCAGCAAGCGTCAGTCCCCTATAAGCAGTATAAGTCATGTCGGAGTGAAGCTCATTACACCTTGAGAAGCTACTGGAAAACCTACCAGTATATCTCGCTTGCCCTGGCCAGGGACTTTGCGTAATGGCTCTCCAAACACAGCGCGATATCAACTCCCAATACCGGGAGAGACGAATATTATCTAACCGCCACTGCCTCCAAGTGCTTCGAGGCTGCACCCAACTGCTACCTGTTTGCACGACTCCTTTGAGCCGTGGTAGGGTAGCAATCTAAGAACAGTGGGAACACACTCGAGGCGAAGCAGCAGTGTCAAGTCTGGGGACTATGCTATACTCATGTCACCTGGGAACTGTTAACTGACAACGGGTATAATACCAACCAACAGTTCCCTGCGAGTCCTGTCTGGTGTACCCGTAACCCAATGAGCACCAGTATACTATCTCCAGTACGACGTACTGATAGCTGTTGGATAGACCATCTCCCCAACTGGAATGAGAAGCGTACACACTAGTCTACTCCGGAGTATCGATGCCCTGTCTCGATAATCCTACGACTAGGGACCTGAATAAAAAGGATGTGCTTATAGACTACCCAGCCTCCACTAGTGTGACTGCCATCACAACGCTGGTAGTCAAGCAAGATCCTAAGGGCTCTATCAATATGTATTCTCGATATGCTAACATATACACATATTAAGATAGAAATAAACCAGGTAGCATACTATCATGTTTAGCAAGACTGTTAATATAACTGCGAATATCCCAAGCTTCCATTAAGTAATATACAAGATAGTATGATATAATAAAGGCCCCTAGGGCATATACACTAACAATCTCCCACTTGCACTAGGACCATGTGCTGGCGTATCGAAGACCTATCATCTCAAGTAGCCTCACGAACTGAATCTGAGGTAAGGCCTTAGTGAATGGATCTGCAGTGTTCTCCTCCATGGGAACTCTCCGGACCTCGATCTCCTGTCGATCTATGATCTTCTTGATCAGGTGATACCGCCTTAAGATGTGTTTGGACTTTTGATGGGACCTGGGTTCCTTCGCTAAATCTATAGCTCCGTTGTTGTCACAATACAGCGGTATTTGATCAGCAATGGTAGGAACCACCTGAAGTTCTGTTAGGAACATCTTTATCTAGACTGCTTCTTTTGCGGCATCGCAAGCAACGATATACTCCGCTTCCATCCTCGAGTCAACAACGATGTCCTACTTGGAACTTTTCCAGCACACCGCCCCTCCATTGAGGATAAAGACATAACCTGACATGAAGTTGGAGTCAGCCTTATCACTGTGGACGCTGGATTCGGCAAAAGCCTCGATCTGGAGGTCTTTTCCGCCGTAAACCAAGAACATATCCTTAGTCCTTCTCAGGTACTTGAGAATGTTCTTTACTGCTATCCAGTGCTTCTTCTCTGGGTCTGACTGATACCTGCTTACCACGCTCAGTGCGTAAGCTACATCTGGTCTGGTGCACAACATCGCATACATTATAGAGCCTACCGCAGAAGCATAGGGTATAATTGACATGCGATCCCTTTCCAAATCAGTCTTGGGAGACATCTCTTTAGAAAGGTTTATTCCGTGACCAGCTGGTAAATTACCATGCTTAGAATCTTCCATACTGAATCTTTTCAGTACGGTGTTGATATACCTGGACTGCGAAATTCCCAACATCCTCTTAGATCTATCACGATAGATCTAAATCCCCAGAATGTAAGAGGCATCACCCAGGTCTTTCATGGAGAACCTGTATGACAAGAATCCTTTGACAGATTGTAGCATAGGAATGTCATTTCCTATTAATAGAATGTCATCCACGTACAAGACGAGGAATACGACAGTTCGTGCTACAATTTTACTATATATACATGGTTCATCTGGATTTTTGATAAAGTCATATTCTTTGACCGTTTCATCAAAACATATGTTCCAACTCCGCGATGCCTGCTTTAGTCCATAAATGGACTTAAGCAACTTGCACATTTTCCCGCTGCTCCCACTCTGATTGAAGCCTTCTGGCTGATTCATATAGACGCACTTTTCTAAACTACCATTTAGAAAAGCCGTCTTTACGTCCATCTGTCAGATCTCATAATCATGGAAGGCAGCAATGGCAAGAAGGATCCGAATGGATTTAAGCATAGCCACTGGAGAAAAAGTTTCGTCATATTCCAAACCAGGTCTTTGACGAAAACCCTTTGCAACAAGTCTAGACTTATAGGTTTCCACCTGTCCATCTACACCAATCTTTTTCTTGAAGATCCATTTGCATCTTATGGGTTTTACCCCACCTGGTCCAAAGTCCAAAGTCCATACATTGTTGTTGTACATGGACTCCATCTCGGTCCGCATTGTATCCAGCCATCTTACCGAGTCACCGCTCTGGATGGCCTGCTGGAAGCTAGTAGGTTCATCATTATCAATGATGCAATCCTCTATATCCCCATCTATGAGAAAAACGTAGTATCTCTCAGGCGGATGAGACGGCCTACTACTCCTGCGGAGGGGTGCAGGAATGTCCTGTTCTTCTTGAACTACTAGTTCTACTAAAATTTCAGTAGTAGTTTGTGGTTCTGGAATTTCTTCCAGTTCTATTGCGCTCCCACTTGTTTCCTTTTCTAAAAACCGATGTTCTAGAAAATGGGCATTACGAGAAACAAAAACCTTTTGTTCCTCTGCTTAATAGAAGAAATACCCCTTGGAGTTCTTTGGATATCCTACAAACTTACACTGTACTGATCATGCCTCGAGTTTGTCCGCATGCTGCTTTTTAACAAAAGCTGGACATCCCCATATCTTCAGATACTGAAGATAGGGTTTCTTCCCACTCTACATCTGATATGGCGTGGTAGGAACAGTCTTGGTAGGAGCCCTGTTCAAAAGATATGCTGTTGATTCTAGCGTATAACCCCAGAAAGATCGCGGTAACTCAACATTACTCATCATGGAACGTACCATATCCAATAGGGTTCGGTTCCGTCTCTCCGATACACAGTTATGCTGTGGAGTGTATGGAGGAGTAAGCTGAGAGAGAATTCCTTTCTCTTTTAGGTAACCTAGGACTCGGCACTTAAGTATTCACCACCTCGATCAGATCTCAGTGTCTTGATACTTTTGCCGGTTTGGTTTTCTACTTCATTCTTATATTCTTGGAATATCTCAAAGGCCTCGGATTTATGTTTCATTAAGAAAATGAATCCATACCTAGAGTAATCATACGTAAAAGTAATGAAATATGAAAAACCACCTCTTGCATGTGTAGACATTGGACCAAATACATCGCTGTGTATGAGTCCTAAGAGCTCGCTCGCACTTACTCCATGTCCAGTGAATGGAGTCTTTGTCATCTTTCCTTTGAGACATGATTGACAAGTTGCATAAGATTGATATTCGAACGGATCCAAATATCCTTCTCTATGTAACTTAGTTAACCTTGTCTCATTGATGTGACCTAGTCTACAATGCCATAAGAAAGCCTGATTTATATCTGGAGACATTCTTTTTAGTGTGTTCTGGACATTGAAAATCATTAATTGGTTTAATATGTATATACCGTTATCTAGTGTACCGGACCCAATCAAACCATGATTAAGGTGGATGTTAACAACATAGTTTACAAACGTGAAATCATAACCTTCTTTTGATAACAACGATACTGATATGATATTATACGTTAAACTAGGTACACAAAAACAGTTGCGCAAAACCAAAATATGTCCACTCGTCAATCCTAGGTGATAATCCCCTACGGACACAGCACCCACGCTAGCTCCGTTAGCAACCTGGAGGGTCATATCCTCAACCTTCGGCACTCTACGGTCTCTCAGTGACTGCAATGAATTGCATATATGAGATCCTGATCCGGTATCCAATACCCAGGAAGTAGAGTTGATTGACAGACAATTTTCAATTACAAACACACCAGAAGTCGAAGCCACAGCTTGCTTCGGTTCCAGGTTCTTGGCAATCCAACCTTTGCAATCTTTCTTCCAATGGTCTTTCCTACGACAGTGGAAGCACTCGTCCATTGCCACTACTGGCACCGCAACCTTTTCCTTTCCCTTAACTCCCACCTTACCAACACCACCTCTTGGTTTGGTAGCGGCCTTCATCTTCCTTCTTTTGGCCCTTGCCTTGGACCTGGAAGAGGAAGCACCGCGAACAAACATAGTGGGTGTTTCCGTTGCTTTCTGCAAGGTGCCCTCTGCACTCCTCAACATGTTAAGGAGTTCTGGAAGTTCAACTTCTTTTCCTTGAATGTTGAAATTCAGAATAAACTGGACGTAGGTGCAAGGAAGGGACTGAAGAACCAAGTCTGTATACAGCTCGTTCTCTAAAGTCGTCCCAAGGTCCGTAAGCTCTTCTATATAGCCAATCATCTTTAGGACATGTTCTCCTACAGATGATCCGACGGCCAGCCTCGGCTGAAATAAGTTCTTCGAGGTCTCGTATCTTTCTATACGAAATTGCTCTCCATACAGATCTTTTGTGTGGAGAAATATGGATTCAAGATCCATATCCCCATGCCTCCTCTGATGTTTATTATCCATAGAGGCAAGCACGATGCATTTGGCCTTCGCGCAATCTAACTCCCAGGTCTTTTGGATTTCCTTATCCGCAATACTGGAATCTGGACCAGGGACAATAGGTGCCTTAGCAGTAAGGATATACCCCAATTTGTCATAAGTCAAAGCCATCTTAACATTCCATAATCAATCTTTATAGTTTGGCCCTGTCGATATATTTTTCTCTAATAGTAACTTAAGGCCTGTCATGTTTTGGGTCGCTACAATGAGAGAGAGAGGGAACACTTTAGCATGACGCTCTTGCAAGTTTAGAGTGGTTTTTAGTTTATCTAAACAGGATGGCTCCCACTGTTTCTCGAATCCCTCCTCAAACCAAAAAGGAAGAACTAGCCAGGACTATTCTTACTGTACAATACTTGCTTAACCGTTCAGCCAGGCCGGTGTCGGTACTTCGAGGGAGGTTTTACGATGCTTTCGCGAAGTTCCTTAATTAAATAACCTCTTTTCTCTGGGGGCGTAACCCCGCTGACACCTTTCTCGACACCTACTTGGTTTATAGCGTTGATCGTTAAGTGACGAATTTCCTGATGAGTAGCGGATACTCACAGTAAGATCGGGATCCAAATATCATCGTGTGATAAAGCTGAAGGAATCCTACCAAAATTATCACACTCCAAATGGTATGCATCTCTTTGCAAATTTCAGTTTCTTTAGAAATTCCTGCCCCATGCTCTTATGACCTTGGCGTTGGTCAAAATGTCATAAGTCACATGTCAAGTTCTACCCAACATTATCTTGTTAATTTGAACCCATCCGTACATATCCCTGATGTTGGCAAAATGATAATACGACTGTCCCAAACTAACTCATCTATCTATGCAACAAATGAATACCGAGCAGCTACCAAACACTATGCCTTGGCGTTGATCAAAATACATAGCTTGAATACTACTGAATACCCAAATGAAATTACGGAAGGCTACGAATGGTTTTGGCGAAACCGTGAACGTAGTGAACTTGATATAATCGAAGGAACCTGATAGCTTTTAAAAGGAGTGGTTAATGCTCCGCAATTTAAAAAATATCTTCTGTTTTAAAATAACCGAGTGGTTTTTATTTAAACTGTTCCAACGATTCAACCTTGGTTTATTTTCTTTGCATTAATATAATGCGTCCCATCAATTAACCTATCATTGCAGAAAACAACGAAAATACAACGTCCTCTTATGCCATCCGCATTCGCCACTGGGTCCATTCATTCACCCGTTAGGTTACTTAACTAACGACAGAGCGGGGGCTGGGCTAGCGCGGGTGTGACACATAAGTGACGTCTAATAGCTATCATATATAGATATTGTACATTCGTTAGACGCAATAATAGGCACTCCAGATCACAGATGAACATATTGGATTTTGTACGAATCCGCATTCCTTTTGAGCCTGCAAAGAAAGACGGATTTCACAGTCGCGATGAATAGCCAAAACCCCACCCTAGACCCCTATGGGTACGGCAAACTACCCGCCAAGTACCCGAAGTGAAGCGGTCTCCCTCAACAACGTGAGTAGGCCACTAAACACTTCAAAGTACCCAGTAGTTTGTGCACCCCATCTTGGGTCTATCCTAGGAGCAGAAAACAGTAAATGAAATAATACAACGGTGACTACAACCTCATCCCGGATGTCCCCGCAAAAGAATATTAAAACAATTTACAAATTACATTTGAATGAAAGAAACACTCGTCACACATCCCCGGCTATCCATTCACGACAATCCAACAAGTCCACAAACACAAACCATTACAGAAATGTGCAACCCCCTGCTAACCGACATACTAGCAGTTAGGGGAAGTTTACAAACACATTAAACAAAACACAGATATAATCAAGTTAGCCAAACATCTTAGAATTTCGATCAAGCAAACACAAATGAATCTTTTGCAAATAATTCTCTGTGCACCTGAAACCTGAGCAGAAACAAAACATCCCAGAAAATACAACATCAACACATAAGAGTTACTGGGAAAATTTGGGCTAACTCGGCTTCAACTCGGTCGTGGATCAGCGGCGGATCGCTTTGGATCGGCCGTGGTTCCGTGGTGGTTTGGCCGAGTTATGATCCAAAATTTCTCCAGTAATCTCATAATTCCCTGCTTGTAATTTTAAGGATCCCTGAAAAATTTTTAGACCCCGTTTTAAAATCGGCAGAAACTAGGTCAAAATGATGTTTTATCGGGTTCGTTTTGCGATCGAATTTCTAACGACTTTGCTAATAAGTTAGTTATGGTTTAGCGAGGCTCTGATACCACTATAAGTCGACGTTAGACACCCCACATGATGCGGGGAGGCGGAATAGGTAAAACAATCATTTTGTTTAAACTAACATCGACTAATTTTACGGATCTTTGCTAAACCCTAACTAACAACAACATAGAAGTGATTAGCTATTATGAAAGATGATTATACCTAATGAATCAAGTCCTTCTTGTTCTCGTAGACCACCTCCTCATTGTGATAGAAGATCCACCCGAGAGCTACTTCTCCAAGCTTTATCATCACATTTGAGGTAACTAAGTGGTTATAAGTGCTAATCAAAGCAACCTAAAGGATATATAACAGGATTAGGGATCTAATTGTCTTTCTAACCCTTGGATCTCAACAGATGAGAGGTTAGGGTTAGGGTTGAAGAGAGAGAGAGCTTGAGGAGAGAGAATGTGAAAGTAATTATCAAATGGAAATTAACTCATATGTGTATATATATCATGAAGTATAAAATATCTTTAACAAAATACCATTGCACAAATATCTTCATGCTTCATTTAATACAACATGAATCACTTAATGAGTCATTAAAAACATTAATGCTTCATAACTCATTTGATGAATCATTTCCATGAGTCACAAAACCATTTAATGCATATAACACCTAAGCTCTCCACCTCATCAAACTTCTAGAAGCTTCTCGAGTAATTACGAGAACGCCCCTCCTATCCGTGAAAACACGGAAATACTGAGACTGTATAAATCCAATAATCCAATACTAGAATCCGGCATAAACCAAAGCCTGCTAGTATAAACTGTCCGAACATCGAACGTGCGTAAAAACACGTATGTGTCCGAACCCTGTCGTAAAACCATACGACCTCTATATCGTTTCGCCCGAAGCAAGGAAACTCTCTGTGTGGGACCCTAAAGACTCAACTACTATGCTGGCAGTGGGTTTAACCACAGACCGCAAGCAGCACTAGCTGTACGTAACGGTCCCCAGGAAGATGTCGATAAGAAGGCCGATGAGGAAACCCATCCGAACTCCTACTGAGCCTGATGTGACAATCTCCTTAAAGTCCGGTCTGTTCGTCTAAGACTATCGCATATCGGGCCTAGGGGCGGCAAGTGTCGGTCCCCTATAAGCGGTATAAGTCATGTCGGAGTGAAGCCCATTACACCTTGAAAATCTACTGGAAAACCTACCAGTATATCTCGCTTGCCCTGGCCAGGGACTTTGTGTAATGGCTCTCCAAACACAGCGCGATATCAACTCCCAATACCGGGAGAGATGAATCCTATCTAACCACCACTGTCTCCAAGTGCTTCGGGACTGCACCCAACTGCTACTTGTTTGCAAGACTTCTTTGAGCCGTGGTAGGGTAGCAATCTAAGAACAGTGGAAACACACTCGAAGCGAAGCAGCAGTGTCAAGTCTGCGGACTATGCTGTAACTATTAACCGACGACGGGTATAATACCAACCAACAGTTCCCTGCGAGTCCTGTCCGGTGTACCCGTAACCCAACGAGCACCTGTATACTATCTCCAGTACGACGTACTGATGGCTGTGGGACAGACCATCTCCCCAACTGGGATGAGAAGCTGTCACGACCCGAAAGAGCACGTGACTGGCCCTTGAATCATATGAAGTCTATAGGACCCCATCTGATCCAAGTAAGCCAAAGCCCAGCAATCTAAAACCATTTAAAGAGTAAATAAGGAAAACTGGTTTTGAAAAGTAAACGAATCATGTTTCGAAAATCAAAGTTTTTAAATAACTAAGCCGAATGTGTATTTTTAAAATGTGTAACCTTTTCTGAAAATTTCGGCAGAGTTTCCTTTGTAAAAACTGTCCCCGAACGGGGTACAACAAGAATAATATATATGAGATGATAAAAGGCATCCCCAAGCGGGAGCTAGCTCTTCGTCAATCGACGGTCACAACCACGCAAGCAATAATGATATTCAACGCCAAAGGGCGAGAATCAAAACCCACAAAGAAACTCAAAACAGCCAGAAAACCGTAATACAACAAGCGCGACTCTAAGGTCGAAATAATACAACACTGTTTTCTAAGTCTGAAGCAATATACAAGTTTTGGTTGATGGAAATTCTAGATACAATAAATAATACATGAGCAATGGCGGTTCTGATACAAAGAACCCACCTACCAACGCAAGTCACCCATAAGGAAGCAGTGTGCCAGAAATGCCGCTATGGAATCTGTACGGCAAAACCTGCAAGGACTGTGGCACAACGGGGGTAAGTTGCCAACTCGTGAATAGAAAAATATCTACAAGCAGAGATCGAATGCATGACCCATCCTAGGTCAATACGATCAGATATAAATAAACCTCATATGAATAAAGCTGAAGCAGGCTAAACTGGCAATGTAATCTCTAAACATGAGTGTAGTGCCAAGTGCTCGTGCTAGTGCCTCAGATAATAGCATGTCATGAATATGAGGTATGATCAAAGTAATCAAATCTGCACACACGTGGATCCCGTCCACTCGTCACCCACTGACAATAACCACCATGCATGTAAATATCAAAAATCATGTGCATGGGAAAAATATGAGGATATAAACCATCTGTGTCCCTCACGACACGTCAAAATCATGGAACCGGAGTGCCCAGCATCGACACTCGAAAACATCATGAAAATTGTGCCCAGCATCGGCACGTAAATCCTCATATATCGGGCTCCGTCAGTCCGGATCGGCCCGCGGGCGCTGTCTGCGGTATCGGCCCTCGGCCCCGGCAGTATGCCCATATCCATCTATCGACACTGGTCAGTATCCTCCGGATAACCGCCAGGTCCAACCAATCACCGGTAGGTACTCGCCCGCCTCCAGGCTCAATCGGCAAAGCTCATCGATCATCTTGCCGAGGGGAACCATACCGGGTCCACCATGTACCCGCAATCGGCTCGTCCACTCCTCGAATCGGGTTTTACATGTCGCTCTCAGCACCGATAAAACACATGGTGGACGCACTGAAATATCATATCAAGGGTAACTGGGTTTTTAAAGCAATGACATATTCTTTGAAACACCCTCGGTTCCCAAATCCAGAAATATCATAGAAACAACATATCTCAATGCGTATAATCGAAGAGCATGAAGTATGCGACATGTAAAGGAAGGTATGCATATCATCGTGTCATGCAAGGATCATATACTGAATGCAATAGTACTACAGTGTAGTGACATGGCAATTATCGATGATAAGTGTGTGAGCCGGCAACGAGTGTACGTGGAACATATGCATCATCGATAATGGTGCTGGTGTCCTAGCAGCATGACTGAAATGTATCAACAATATAAGCGATGCAATGCAAACAGCATGAATGTGCGGAATCGAGTAATCAACGCAACAGTAGAGAACCTGCCTCAATAATTATATCATGCAACCTTGCCTTTTTAAATAAGACGAACCAGGGCTTTTGGTAAAATAAGGGCTACAGTGTTTTAAGAAAAGACGTGTCGCTTGAAAATATCGGTATAAACCCTTTTTGCCTATCTTTAAAATATCCCCGATTCGTTAGTTTTGAAATAGGTATGACTCGGGTCTAGCCTAACGCCTACTATGCGAACTACGAACCCGACAATCAAGCCAATAGAGAGGGGTATGGAAACCACCTAAATCTGAGTCGATATCACAATATCTCATCACATGACAGGCATCACTACCATCATATCACATCTCCAATACGAACTTTGTCATGTTGCCAAATCTCACGGTCTCAATCGCACCTCATCGACTCATCTCAATCCCACGTATCATCCTCAAAACCCGTATATAAACACATAGTCCCATACCCATGTGTAGATATACACACTATCATATGCGCACAGATATATGAAAGGATGTATGCAAGTATGTGTGTATGTATGAGTGCACCCACTACTCTAGGGTTTCGCACTACTAAACCAATACATCCTTATTGTCAATAATCCATTATTACCATCAATAATCCTAAACAACACATAATAAATATATGTGTGTGTACGTATTCGTATACATCACCACGGACTGCAGGGGTGCTATACGCCATCCACCCGACTTCTCCCCGTAGATATAAATCTACTCACCTTGCGTCTCATGTGTCGGTGTCGATGTCGCCATCTTCATCTTCTTTGCCTCACATCTCGTAGGGTACCTACAAGTATATCACAACGCTAAAGCACATGAAAATCACATCGGAAACCAAAACGGCACACGCTACGCCTATAGGTAAAAACCTATAACCTCGCATGCAAACACGATCAATATCCACCTGTCGTTGACGTCCAAACGCCACCCGACAGGAACGGAACACCAAATACCAAAATCCATGCTAAAACAAGTCTCAAATCATGCACCAACATAGGAAAATCATCCCAGATTTCCCCCTAGATGGAATCTGTCAAAACTAGACATACCCAGGGTCAATACTAAAGGAGATAGGGCTATGCACAAAAATCGAGACGGATCCCTCCTGCTCTGGCCGCAATTTGCGGCCAGAAGGAATTAATTGGCGGCCTCGGTTTGGAGTTGGCGGCTAGGGTTTGGTGTGGTGGTTCCATGGTGCCTGCACATCTCACTGTCAACTCAGTTTTATTTTTGGGGTCTCGGGGTGATAGCAGATTACACAAAACAGTGACAGATTTCCAGTTTTTCCGATATCGGTTCCGTAATTCCGTATTTTGGTTTCAATTCCAGGTTTAGGTCCAATTTTTCATTACACCAGGGGTTCTAAGGTCACAATAAGCCTCAATCTCATCTTGATTTCAGTTTTACCCTAAACCCTCACTTGAATTCTCCAAAATCCACAAAACGACACAATATCGATATGAAACTAGAATTGATGCACAAGGAAATTGAAATACTATAAGAGGGTGCAGAAATTACCTCCTTTGGCAACTCAAGAAAATTCTTGAGTTGCTCAAAGTCCTCCAAATCCAATCTTGCTAGGTTCAATGTGTAGCTAGTGAGCCCGGGAACATTTTTTGTGAAGTGGGAATAGGGTTTTGGCTTTGTTTTCATGCTGGATCTAGGGTTTCATGAAGAGGGAGAGAGGAAGAAGAGAGAGATCAGCAGCAAGAGGAATAGAGGAGAGAGAATGAGAAGGGGAAAATGATGAGGGATGGTTCAAAAAGTGGGGGGGTTTGACTTGGTCTCTCCCTCACTCATTACCTACTTTTTCCCTTTCTTTTCTTTTCCTTTATCTTTTCCTTCTCACTCCAATAGTGAATCCAAATGAACCATGGCTACAAAAATGTAACACAAGTGTAACAAGTGTAAAAATGATATGTGCACATTTTTGCACAAAAATGCTAAAAATCCAATTAGCGATTTTTAATCGCGATTAACACTAAATTAGCATATAACCAGTCTTAAAAACTTTAAAATGGTATAATTCCATAAAATACCCTATTTTAGAGTTTCCAAAATTTTCCAATATTTTTCCCCATTTATTTGTATTTAATTCCACCCGAATATTAAAATATTCATTAAAATAATATTAAATTATAAAAATTCCTGAAAATAATATTTTATTATTTTGGAAATGTTACAATCTACCCCCCTTAAAGAAATTCGGTCCCCGAATTTAAATTTAAAACCCCCAAGTACTAAAACATTTCGATACAATTTCCAAGTCATCGAGGCTCCGAAATCAGCAATACCTAAAACGTATCATAGCGCAATGCATGCACATGAGTACTGAGCAGATAACTCAAAAGCAACACTCCATCAAGCATCCCACAATCATCGGAGTCATGGTAAAGACACAAATGTCAAATCCAATACAAAACCAATATGATATAGATCAGAACTATACATGTAGACATCCAATCTATACATGTAAATAGCTGATGTAAATGCATGCCCAATCTTTTTAAGTCGCTGTGCGATGCGCGTAACACTGCACAGTGGCGGACGTTTTTCCAAGAAAATAACTATATATGTATATATATATCCTTTGTTTAATAGGTACGTTCCGCCGTTTTGAAAACAATTTTGAAGGGTTTCCTTGTTTTTAAAACGTTCCGTGTCATATCGGACACGTAGGTATATATATATACCGAGACTATAGCTCGCTCTTTGGAAATCCTTTCGAACTATCAATGCATGCAAAATATATCCAGGTACTGTCCTCTGACTAGTCCTGCTCGGTACAAAACGAATATCAAATATCATAGAAATGTACTGCTCCAAAAGGAATAAATCCCAAAAATGCACATAACATCACCCTGTGCGTCTGGTGCGCACGGAAATAAAAATCCATATATATGCCATACAGGTGAACAAAACAACATCTAGGTGCAACGGGTGTGCACGAAACACCTGTCATAGGCAACGTGTGTGCCTGACAGCCCAAACATGTGCATCAGACATGCACGAAGAATCTCGATTTAGTGCATCTGGTGTGCCCCAAAATCGTATCTCAAAACATGCGCCCAACATGCGCGAAAATCCAAATCGGTGCATCCATCGTGCACGAACGAAAATCTAAACCCTGTGCACTCAACATGCATGGAATCACAAAATCCAATAGCAACGTCGAACATGCGTAAATCCAGTCAAAAGCACGGAGTGCAAGAATCAACATCAATATCACAATCAAAATCGACATATCGAAAGACATCAAATCGAAGTCAGGTGCAACCGTAATGCACCAAATGTAAATCCGGTGCAACAAAGGCACGAAATATAAATCTGATGCGATAAACGCAAGAAACATAAAACTGGTGCGACTAGCGCACGAAGTATAGAACTGGTGCATCCCATGCACAAATACCAGCAATAACTCAAATGCGTAAGCAGCAACACTAAGTGTACCCAGATATAAAGAAAATCATAAACGTGCGCAACTGCGTGCACAAAACACATATCAATGCACTACAAGCACATATAAGTTATACCGAGTGCAAAAATCAAATCGTGTGCGTAACATATGCACAACATCAAATCAACCGTATGAAATCCATAAAGTCATAAGCAGGTGCAGCCAAGGCACGAAACAACATACAACGCGGCTTAATCAAATCAGGTGTACCGCGATGGAAAACTCATAACCGCGTGCATCAGTGTGCACAAATCAAAACACTAAGAGTACATGAAAACTATGCTGGAAGCGTAAATCAAATCACCGGCATAAAATAGGCATGAAATCACAATCAACACTTCAAGAGTAATAACTATGTGCAAGGTATAAATATCCAGTAGGTGCAACCATAGTGCACAAAATCAAACATCATAGAACTCGGTCATCCAAAACCAATCATGCAAATAGATCGCCCAAAATACCGAAATCCCAAAGTGACGGATACGTGATAGTCGAATCACAAAATCACGAAGCATAAATACCGTTGTCGGTATATCCTCCTTCAAAGTCGAGAAGGTGCCGGTACCTCCAATGCTAGTGGCGCAAGATATCTACTTGCCTCTTGCTCGCGGCTGGCGTCCTCTGCCTCTGGTTCCTGATCTTTCCTGTAGATTACCAACCTCGCAATCCACCGGCTCATCGGCCCGGTCAGGAGCGCTGACAGGAACGATTCCGTTCTGGCACTTCCTTGGTAATCACTCGGTCAATCCTCACGACTGCTCGTAAAGCAATATGTCACTGGCGTCGGCCTCCGGCTCTCTAAATGCACATCACACATATGATCCTGGGTGCAAACACCATTGCAGCGGTGTCCTGGAAGGAATCTTGCTCAAGGTCTCTGCCGATCTTTCTTATGTCGATCTGTGCGGAGGCTGGTACTCTTGCTTAGACTTTTCTCGTTCCATGGACATCTGTGTCCTCAGCACGGCATTTCCTCGGAAATTGGTCGCATCCCAACGCCTCTGTAAGCATATCAGGCCTCTGGTCTCGACGGGGAGTAATGACAGCTCATCAGCGTCTCATACGAACCTCTTGTCCCGCTTGTCTGTATCATCGACCATTTCGACATCATGTCCCTATCTGCGCACTTCAATGCCATCGGCTACGGTCCCTCCGAAGTCTCTAACACGGACTCGAAATCACGAACTCAGTATCTTCATTACTCAGTAGGAGATATCTAGCCGAACACGTCCTCAGCGTGCATGTCACATCTCTGATGTCAGCGGAGTGGAACGTCATCTCGTCGAAATCTCGTGCAAACTCTTTACTCCACCTTGCTCCAATGTCGACTGATTCGGATTCATCTCATCGTGGCTACACGGACTGCGCTCCGACGGCTATGCTCGTATCTGGAGTCTCCCAAGCAGTGTCCCATCACATGATATCCGAATGATGTCGACTCATCCGATCGACTCGTCAGAACCTCACAATCCCCCAAGAGCTCAACATCTCGGGTACAGTTTAATAGTATCGAGTACATGCCACAGCGTCGGTGGTCCATCCGTAGAAGGGCAAACCCAAGCCTCACTAATGGCGCCGTGGAACCGCCGCAAACCCTAAGGTTCAAAGGCTTTCACACGGTCATTAAGTCGAGTTAGGGTTTCATTCTTCTAGAGGGTCCATATAGTCACCTGCATGTCCTTCCGTATACTTTAAACTTGGAAAAGGGGTTCCTGACATTCGATCGTCTCAATCGACTCTCAACGAACCTGCGTGAAGTCGCCTCTAGCTGGAATCAATCTACCTGATGACCTCGCATCGGGGTAGGCGAACGAACCACATGTCCTAGTCATTCATCCTCGGTGACCAGCGACTCACCACCATGAATAAGCGATATACCCACAGTCATCACATCCTGGCTGGCCTCTATCAGTGGCTCAATCCTCTGGTACCGACCGGTACATCCGAAAATCTCGCAACAGGGATCTGTCAAACGCTCATAGTGCGGAAACACAAAATACGAAGCCTCAATGCAACCGTATGCCTCTGGAATCACGTCCTGGTCAGCCCTCGTCCCCGACGAGCTCATGCTGACACAACTCGAGCCGTAGCTCACTCTGCCCGTGCAATCGTGGCAGCAAAACCATAACCAGTATCGATGAAGGTAGATCATAGGAAGGAATATAATACGGTGCAAGGAAATGTACAACCTAAGGTTTCTTAAGCGGAGTGGCGTGTCGTAAGTATACCGCAGAACATACCAACGGTACGTCACTCTACTTTAGTCACCTATTCCATCAACCAAGGGTTATCCTACACGATGAAAGTTCGGGTCTAATACCCCCTCGACTAAGTCTAAGTTCCGTAAGGTCAAGCCTAAGTTCCGTATATAAATAACGCCCGAGGCTCCACATAGTCAAACTCAGACTCGAACCAAGGTCAACCTAGCGCTCTGATACCAACTTTGTCACGACCCGAAAGAGCACGTGACTGGCTCTTGAACCATATGAAGTCTATAGGACCCCATCTGATCCAAGTAAGCCAAAGCCCAGCAATCTAAAACCATTTAAAGAGTAAATAAGGAAAACTGGTTTTGAAAAGTAAAGGAATCATGTTTCGAAAATCAAAGTTTTTAAATAACTAAGCCGAATGTGTATTTTTAAAATGTGTAACCTTTTCTGAAAATTTCGGCAGAGTTTCCTTTGTAAAAACTGGCCCCGAACGGGGTACAACAAGAATAACATATATGAGATGATAAAAGGCATCCCCAAGAGGGAGCTAGCTCTTCGTCAATCGACGGTCACAACCACGCAAGCAATAATGATATACAACGCCAAAGGGCGAGGATCAAAACCAACAAAGAAACTCAAAACAGCCAGAAAACCGTAATACTACAAGCGCGACTCTAAGGTCGAAATAATACAACACTGTTTTCTAAGTCTGAAGCAATATACAAGTTTTGGTTGATGGAAATTCTAGATACAATAAATAATACATGAGCAATGGCGGTTCTGATACAAAGAACCCACCTACCAACGCAAGTCACCCATAAGGAAGCAGTGTGCCAGAAATGCCGCTATGGAATCTGTACGGCAAAACCTGCAAGGACTGTGGCACAACGGGGGTGAGTTGCCAACTCGTGAATAGAAAAATATCTACAAGCAGAGATCGAATGCATGACCCATCCTAGGTCAATACGATCAGATATAAATAAACCTCATATGAATAAAGCTGAAGCAGGCTAAACTAGCAATGTAATCTCTAAACATGAGTGTAGTGCCAAGTGCTCGTGCTAGTGCCTCAGCTAATAGCATGTCATGAATATGAGGTATGATCAAAGTAATCAAATCTGCACACACGTGGATCCCGTCCACTCGTCACCCACTGACAATAACCACCATGCATGTAAATATCATAAATCATGTGCATAGGAAAAATATGAGGATATAAACCATCTGTGTCCCTCGCGACACGTCAAAATCATAGAACCGGAGTGCCCAGCATCGACACTCGAAAACATCATGAAAACTGTGCCCAGCATTGGCACGTAAATCCTCATATATCGGGCTCCGTCAGTCCGGATCGGCCCGCGGGCGCTGTCTGCGGTATCGGCCCTCGGCCCCTGCAGTATGCCCATATCCATCTATCGACACTGGTCAGTATCCTCCGGATAACCGCCAGGTCCAACCAATCACCGGTAGGTACTCGCCCGCCTCCAGGCTCAATCGGCAAAGCTCATCGATCATCTTGCCGAGGGGAATCATACCGGGTCCACCATGTACCCGCAATCGGCTCGTCCACTCCTCGAATCGGGTTTCACATGTCGCTCTCAGCACCGAGAAAACACATGGTGGACGCACTGAAATATCATATCAAGGGTAACCAGGTTTTTAAAGCAATGACATATTCTCTTTTGAAACACCCTCGGTTCCCAAATCCAGAAATATCATAGAAACAACATATCTCAATGCGTATAATCGAAGAGCATGAAGTATGCGACATGTAAAGGAAGGTATGCATATCATCGTGTCATGCAAGGATCATATACTGAATGCAATAGTACTACAGTGTAGTGACATGGCAATTATCGATGATAAGTGTGTGAGCCGGCAACGAGTGTACGTGGAACATATGCATTATCGATAATGGTGCTGGTGTCCTAGCAGCATGACTGAAATGTATCAACAATATAAGCGATGCAATGCAAACAGCATGAATGTGTGGAATCGAGTAATCAACGCAACAGTAGAGAACCTGCCTCAATAATTATATCATGCAACCTTGCCTTTTTAAATTAGACGAACCAGGGCTTTTGGTAAAATAAGGGCTACGGTGTTTTAAGAAAAGACGTGTCGCTTGAAAATATCCGTATAAACCCTTTTTGGCTATCTTTAAAATATCCCCGATTCGTTAGTTTTGAAATAGGTATGACTCGGGTCTAGCCTAACGCCTACTATGCGAACTACGAACCCGACAATCAAGCCAATAGAGAGGGGTATGGAAACCACCTAAATCTGAGTCGATATCACAATATCTCATCACATGACAGGCATCACTACCATCATATCACATCTCCAATACGAACTATGTCGTGTCGCCAAATCTCACGGTCTCAATCGCACCTCATCGACTCATCTCAATCCCACGTATCATCCTCAAAACCCGTATATAAACACATAGTCCCATACCCATGTGTAGATATACACACTATCATATGCGCACAGATATATGAAAGGATGTATGCAAGTATGTGTGTATGTGTGAGTGCACCCACTACTCTAGGGTTTCGCACTACTAAACCAATACATCCTTATTGTCAATAATCCATTATTACCATCAATAATTCTAAACAACACATAATAAATATATGTGTGTATACGTATTCGTATACATCACCACGGACTGCGGGGGTGCTATACGCCATCCACCCGACTTCTCCCCGTAGATATAAATCTACTCACCTTGCGTCTCATGTATCAGTGTCGATGTCGCCATCTTCATCTTCTTTGCCTCACATCTCGTAGGGTACCTACAAGTATATCACAACGCTAAAGCACATGAAAATCACATCGGAAACCAAAACGGCACACGCTACGCCTATAGGTAAAAACCTATAACCTCGCATGCAAACACGATCAATATCCACCTGTCGTTGACGTCCAAACGCCACCCGACAGGAACGGAACACCAAATACCAAAATCCATGCTAAAACAAGTCTCAAATCATGCACCAACATAGGAAAATCATCCCATATTTCCCCCTAGATGGAATCTGTCAAAACTAGACATACCCAGGGTCAATACTAGAGGAGATAGGGCCATGCACAAAAATCGAGACAGATCCCTCCTCCTCTGGCCGCAATTTGCGGCCAGAAGGAATTAATTGGCGGCCTCGGTTTGGAGTTGGGGGCTAGGGTTTGGTGTGGTGGTTCCATGGTGCCTGCACATCTCACTGTCAACTCAGTTTTATTTTTGGGGTCTCGGGGTGATAGCAGATTACACAAAACAGTGACAGATTTCCAGTTTTTCCGATATCGGTTCCGTAATTCCGTATTTTGGTTTCAATTCCAGGTTTGGGTCCAATTTTGCATTACACCAGGGGTTCTAAGGTCACAATAAGCCTCAATCTCATCTTGATTTCAGTTTTACCCTAAACCCTCACTTGAATTCTCCAAAATCCACAAAACGACACAATATCGATATGAAACTAGAATTGATGCACAAGGAAATTGAAATACTACAAGAGGGTGCAGAAATTACCTCCTTTGGCAACTCAAGAAAATTCTTGAGTTGCTCAAAATCCTCCAAATCCAATCTTGCAAGGTTCAATGTGTAGCTAATGAGCCCGGGAACATTTTTTGTGAAGTGGGAATGGGGTTTTGGCTTTGTTTTCATGGTGGATCTAGGGTTTCATGAAGAGGGAGAGAGGAAGAAGAGAGAGATCAGCAGCAAGAGGAATAGAGGAGAGAGAATGAGAAGGGGAAAATGATGAGGGATGGTTCAAAAAGTCGGGGGGGGTGACTTGGTCTCTCCCTCACTCATTACCTACTTTTTCCCTTTCTTTTCTTTTCCTTTATCTTTTCCTTCTCACTCCAATAGTGAATCCAAATGAACCATGGCTACAAAAATGTAACACAAGTGTAACAAGTGTAAAAATGATATGTGCACATTTTTGCACAAAAATGCTAAAAATCCAATTAGCAATCTTTAATCGCGATTAACACTAAATTAGCATATAACTAGTCTTAAAAACTTTAAAATGGTATAATTCCATAAAATACCCTATTTTAGAGTTTCCAAAATTTTCCAAAATTTTTCCCCATTTATTTGTATTTAATTCCACCCGAACATTAAAGTATTCATTAAAATAATATTAAATTATAAAAATTCCTGAAAATAATATTTTATTATTTTGGAAATGTTACAGAAGCGTACACACTAGTCTACTCCGGAGTATCGATGCCCTGTCTCGATAATCCTACGACTAGGGACCTGAATAAAAAGGATGTGCTTGTAGACTACCCAGCCCCCACTAGTGTGACTGCCATCACAACGCCGGTAGTCAAGTATGTTCCTAAGGGCTCTATCAATATGTATTCTCGATATGCTAACATATACACATATTAAGATAGAAATAAACCAAGTAGCATACTACCATGTTTAGCAAGACTGTTAATATAACTGTGAATATCCCAAGCATCCATTAAGTAATATACAAGCTAGTATGATACAATAATAGCCCCTAGGGCATATACACTAACATATATACATACCCGCAACCGTGTTCCGAGAAACACGAATACAATGAGACGAAACTAATCCAATATTCAAATACTAGGATCCGGCTTAAACCAAAGCACACTAGTATTGTCCGCTCGAACATCACACGTGCACAAGTACACATATGTGATTAAACCTTGTCTTAAAACCATACGACCTCTACTCGTTTCGCCCGAAGCTGGGAAACTCTCTATGTGGGACTCTAAAGACTCGACACTACGCTAGCAGTGGGTTTAACCACAGGCAGCAAGCGGTACTAGCTGTCTGTAATGGTACCCAAGTAGATGTCAATAGGAAGGCCGATGAGGAAACCCATCCAAACTCCTACTGAGCCTGAATGTGACAATCTCCATACAGTCCGGTCTGTTCATCTAAGAGTATCGCATATCGGGCCTAGAGGAGGGTCAACGTCAGACCCCTAATAGTGGTATAAGTCCTGTCGGAGTGTACCCATTACACCCTGAGAAACTAATAGAGTACCAACAAGTAAATCTCGCTTGCCCTGGTCAGGGACTTTGCATAATGGCTCTCCAAACACAACGTGATATCAACCCCCAATACTAGGAGAGACGAATCCTATCTAACCGCCACTGCCTCCAAATTCTTCAAGACTGCACCCAACTACTACCAGTTTGCACGTCTCAATAGAGCTGCGGTAGGGTAGTAATCAAAGTATAGTGGGAACACACTCGAGGCGAAGTAGCAGTGTCAAGTCAACGGACTAAGATGTACTCATGTCACCTGGGAACTGCTACCTGATTATAGGTATAGTACCAACCAGCAGTTCCCGATGAGTCCTATCCGGTGTACTCGTAACCTAACGAGCACCTGCATACTATCTCCAGTATGACGTACCAATGGCTGTGGGACAGACCATCTCCCCTGCTGGGATGAGAAGCGTATACACTAATCTACTCCGGAGTATCGATGCCCCGTCTCGATAATCCTACGACTAGGGACCTATATAAGGATGTGCTTGTAGATTACCAGCCCCCACTAGTGTGACTTCCATCACAACGCTGGTAATAAAGCAAAGATCCTAAGGGCTCTACTAATATGTATAAGTAATATGTTAAAATAAACGCATGCACATATTGTAGTAGAAACAAACCAAGTAGCATACTACCATTTTGAGCAAGACTATCAATAATACTGTGAATATCCCAAGCTTCCATTAAATAATATACAATCCAGTATGATACAATAATGGCTTCTAGGGCATATACACTAACAATCTCCCCTTGCACTAGGGCCATGTGATGGCATATCGTAGACCTATCATCTCGAATAGCCTTTTGAACTGCGTCTGAGGGATAGCCTTTGTGAATGGATCTGCAGTGTTATTCTCCGTATCTACTCTCTTCACCTCGATCTCCCAGCGATCTACGATCTCCCTGATCAGGTCGTACCGCCTCAAAATGTGTCTGGACTTCTGATGGGACATGGGTTCCTTTGCTAAAGCTATAGCGCCGTTGTTGTCGCAATACAGCGGTATTGGATCAACAATGATTGGAACCACCTGAAGTTCTGTAAGGAACTTCTTCACCCAAACTGCTTCTTTTGTAGCATCGCAAGCAACTATGTACTCCGCTTCCATTGTTGAGTCAGCAGCGGTGTCCTGCTTAGAGCTCTTCTAACAGACCGCCCCTCCATTGAGGGTAAAGACATAACCCGACATGAACTTGGAGTCATCCTTGTCACTCTGGAAGGTGGAGTCAGCAAAGACCTCGATCTGAAGTTCTTTTCCGCCATACACCAAGAACATCTTCTTAGTCCTTCTCAGGTACTTGAGAATGTTCTTTACTGCTATCCAGTGCTTTCCCCTGGGTTTGACTGATACCAGCTTGCATCGCTCAATGTGTGTGCTACATCTGGTCTGGTACACAACATCACATACATTATAGAGCCTACCACAGATGCGTAGGGTATAGATGACATGCGAGACCTTTCCAAATCTTTCTTAGGAGACATCTCTTTGGAGAGGGTGATACCCTGACAAGCCGGCAGGTTACCGCACTTAGAATCTTCCATACTGAATCGTTTCAGTATGGTGTCGATGTACCTTGACTGCGAAAGTCCAAATATCTGTTTAGATCTATCACGATAGATCTGGATCCCCAGAATGTAGGAGTCATCACCCAGATCCTTCATGGAGAACCTCTTTGACAAGAATCCGTTGACTGACTGTAGCATAGGAATATCATTTCTTATTAAGAGAATGTCATCCACGTACAAGACGAGGAATACCACAGTTCTCCCTACAATCTTACTGTAAATGCATGGTTCATCTGGATTTTTGATAAAGTCGAATTCTTTGACTGTCTCATCAAAACAGATGTTCTAACTCCACGATGCCTGCTTTAGTCCATAAATGGACTTAAGAAACTTGCACACTTTACTGCTGCTCCCACTGTGAATGAAACCCTCTGGCTGACTTATATAGACGCACTCTTCTAAATTACCATTTAGAAAGGTCATCTTTACGTCCATCTGCCATATCTCATAATCGTGGAAGGCAGCAATAGCAAGAAGGATCTGAATGGATTTGAGCATAGCCACTGGAGAAAATGTTTCGTCATAGTCCAAACTAGGTCTTGGACGATAACACTTTGCAACAAGTCCAGCCTTATAGGTTTCAACCTTTCCATCCACACCAATCTTCTTTCTGAAGATCCATTTGCAGCCTACGGGTTTTACCCCTTCTAGAGCAATGTCTAAAGTCCAAACTTTGTTGGTGTACATGGACTCCATTTCGGTCCGCATTGCATCCAGCCATTTTACCGAGTCGCCGCTCTGAATGGCTTGCTGGAAGCCAGTAGGCTCATTATTGTCAATGATGCAATCCTCTCGATCCCCGTCTATGAGAAAACCGTAGTATCTCTCGAGCGGAAAAGACCGCCTACTACTTCTGCGGAGTGGCGCTGGGATGTCCCGTTCTTCTGAAACCTCTGGTTCTACCAAGTTTTCAGTAATAGCTTATGGTTCTGGAATTTCTTACAGTTCTATTGCGCTCCCACTTTTTTGATTTTCTAAAAATTCAGCTTCTAAAAAGTAGGGATGTTGAGAAACAAAAACCTTTTGTTCCTCTGCGTAATAGAAAAGTTACCCCTGGAGTTCTTAGGGTATCCCACAAACTTACACAGTACTGAGCGTACCTCGAGTTTGCCCGCATGCTGTTTTTTTACAAAAGCTAGACATCCCCATGTCTTAAGGTACTTGAGACATGGTTTCTTCCCACTCCAAATTTGATATGGTGTGGTAGGTACAGTCTTGGTTAGAACCTTGTTCAAAAGATATGCAGCTGATTCTAGTGCATAACCCCAGAAGGATCGCGTAACTCAGCCTTACTCATCATGGAACGAACCATATCAAATAGAGTTCGATTCCGCCTTTCCTATACACCGTTGTGTTGTGGTGTGTACGGAGGAGTAAGCTGAGAGAGAATTCCATTCTCTTTCAAGTATCCCAGGAACTCGGCACTTAAGTATTCACCACCTCGATCAGATCTCAGTATCTTGATACTTTTGCCTGTTTGTTTTTCCACTTCATTCATGTATTCCCGGAATTTATCAAAGGCCTTAGATTTATGCTTCATCAAGAACATATGTCCATACCTAGAGAAATCATCCGTAAAAGTAATGAAATAGGAATAACAACGTCGCGCATGTGTTGACATTGGACCACACACATCGCTATGTATGAGTCCCAAGAGCGAGCTCGCTCTTACTCCTTGTCCAGTAAACGGAGCCTTTATCATCTTTCCTATGAGACAAGATTCACAAGTAGTATAAGACTGATATTCGAACGGATTCAAATATCCCTCTCTATGTAACTTTATCAACCGTGTTTCATTGATGTGACCTAGTCTACAATGCCATAAGAAAACCTGATTTGTTTCCGGAGACTTTCTTTTAAATGTGTTCTGGACACTGAAAACCTGAGCTTGATTTAATATGTATATTCCGTTTTCTAATGTACCTGACCCAAAATGAACTCGATTTAGGTGGATGTGGACCACATCACTTACAAATGTAAAATCTTATCCTTCTTTAGAAAGTAAGGATACAGATATGATATTAAAAGCTAGACTAGGTACATATAAACAGTTACATAGAATCAATATCTGCCTACTTGTCAATCCTAGGTGATATTTCCCTACGGATTCAGCGTCCACGCTCATTCCGTTCGCAACTCGTAGAGTCATATCACCTACCCTGATAACTCTACGGTTTCTCAAAGCATGTAATGAATTACAGATATGAGATCCCGATCCGGTATCTACTACCCAGGAAGTAGAGTTAATTGACATACAGTTTTCCATTACAAACACACCCGAAGCCGAAGCCACAACATGCTTCGAATCCTGGCCACTGTCTTTCAAAGCCTTGCAATCCCTCTGCCAATGTCCTTTTCCGTAACAATAGGAACGTCCCTCCTTCCCTACTTTTAGTGTCGAAACTTTTGCCCTTCCTTTTCCTTCTACCTTCCTGACACCGTATATTGGCTTTGTGGAGGTCTTCTCCTTCCCACCCTTTGCTTTCACCTTGGATGCAGAAGAGGAAGAATCCCCAATAAGCAGAGTAGGTGTCTCCCTGGTTTCCTTCAGGGTGTAAGTAGAGGGTAGGGACAGTAGAAACAAGTCAGCATATGACCAGTTTTCCAACGTTGTATCCAGGTCCGTGAGCTCATCAATATAGCTAGTCATCGTAAGGATGTTGTCCCCTGCAGTTGATACGACAGCCAACCTCGCTTGAAGCAATTACTTCGAGGTCTCATATCTTACAGTACGAGATTGCTCTCCATATAAATCTTTATGAAGGAAGATGGAAGCTAAGTCCATCTTCTTGTGTTGCCTCTGGTTTACACCATCTACTAAGGACAACATGAGGCACTTGGCATTCGTATTATCTTTTACCGATGTCTTACGGATATCAATATTCATGACGGTGGAAACTGGACCTGGAACGGCAGGGGTTTGAGTAGTAATGAGGTGTCCCAGCTTGCCATAGGCAATGGATATCTGGACAGACCTTTGCCAGTCATTATAGTCAGATTCAGTCATTTTATTATCTAGATGTAACCTATGTCTGGTCACCGGGTCACTGCAGGAGAGAGAGAAGAAAAACACTTAGCATGATACTCTTGCAAGTTTAGATTCTTTTTTTTAAATTTATCTAAACAGGTTGGCTCCCACTGTTTCTCGAATCCTTCCTCAAACCATAAAAGAAGAATTAGTCAGGATTAATCTCACCATACAATTCTTACTTAACCTTTCGGCCAGGCTAGTGTCGGTACTTCGAGGGAGTTTTTACGACACTTTAACGAAGTTCCTTAATTAAATAACCTCTTTTCCCTAGAGGCGTAGCCCCGCTAACACCGTTCTAGACACCTACTTGGTTTATAGCATTGATCGTTAAGTGAAAAATCTCCCGAGGAGTAGCGGATACTCATAGTAGGATCGGCATCCAAATATCATTGTGTGATAATGTTGAAGGAATCCTACCAACATTATCAAAATCCAAATGGTATGCAACACTAGCAAGCTTCAGTTTCTTTAGAAACTCCCGATGTGGATTTTTTCCCCTTGCTCTTATGACCTTGACGAAGGTCAACAAATCATAAGTCACATGTCAAGTTCTACCCATCATTGTCCAGGTTAATTTGAACCCACCCGTATATACCTTTGACGATGGTCAACAAGGTAATACGACTGTCCCAAACCAACGCATCTATCTATTGTACATATGAACACCCAGCAGCTACCAATCACTATTCCTTGACGAAGGTCAACAAACATAGCTTGAATACTATTGAACATTCATATGAAATGACGGAGGGCTAAGGTTTTGGCGAAACCGTGAACGTAGAGAACTTGATATAATCGAAGGAACCTGATAGCTTTTAAAAGGAGTGATTTAAGCTCCGCATTTTAAAAATTTTGCTGTTTTGAAAAAACCGAGTGGTTTTGAAAGTGTTCCAACGATTCAGCTTTGGTTTGTTTTCTTTGCATTAATCTAATGCAGTCCCATCAATTAATCCTACCATTGCAGAAAACAACGAAAATATAATGTACACTTATGCCATCCGCATTCACCACGGGGCCCCATCATCACTCGTTAGGTTACTTAACTAACGACAGAGCGGGAGATGGACTAGCGCGGATGCAAAACATAAGCAACGTCTACTAGATAGCATATATAGATATATACATTCGTCAGACGTAATGATAGGCATTCCAGATCATAGATGAACACATTGGATATACTAGGAATCCGCGTTTCGTTTGAGCCTGTAACGAAAGACGGATTACACGGTCGTGATGAATAGCCAAACCCCACCTTAAACCCCTACGGGTGCGGCAAACTACCCGCCAAATACCCGAAGTGAAGCAACCTCCCTCAACAAAGTGAGTAGGCCACTCGGCACTTCAAAGTACCCGGTAGTTTATGCACCCCACCTTGGGTCTATCCTAGGAGCAAAAACAGTAAAAGAAATAATACAATGGTGCCTACAATCTCAACCCGGATGTGCCCCGCAAAAATAATATTACATCACATTACAAATTTTACATTGAATGAAAGAATGAAAACCCCCATCTCACATCCCCGACTATTCATTACGACGATCCAACAAGTTCATATACACAAACCAATATAACCATCACAGATATGTGCAACCCCCACTAATCGACGTATAGCGATTAGCAGACGTTCAACACATATAACACATCACAGATATAATCCAATTAGCCAAAGTTCATAGAATTTCGATCAAAAACCACATTTGAATCTACTCCCAGTACAATACTGTAAACAAAATATCCTGAGCAGAAACAAAATATCCCAAAAAACACAATACAACCTCAGAGACCAACAAATGAAATTTGGGCCAACTCGGAGTCGACTCGGCTATGGAATGGCGGCAGAATGCTTGGTTCTGCCGCGGTTCCGCGGTGGTCTCACAGATTTAGGCGCCCAAATTTCTTCTGTGATCTACAAAAACCCTGCACGTATTTTTAAGGTCTTTGAAAATATTTTTAGACCAAATATAAAATTCGGCAGAAAGTGCAAAAAAATATCGTGTTTTCGGGATTTTTCCATGATCGAAGTTCTAAACACTTTGCTAACATGTTAGTTATGGTTTAGCTAGGCTCTGATACCACTGTAAGTCAACGTTACACACCCTACGGGTTTGCGGGGAGGTGGAGTAGGTAAAAAACGATTTTTGCAAACAAGGTAACATCGACTATGCATAAGGATCTTTTCTAAACCTTAACTAACAATCTAACTAGGAGTCGTATCTATTAGGTAAGATGATTATACCTCAAGCTACTTATCCTTTTTCTCCTCTTTGATGTGTGCTCCTTGAAGTGATGATGGATGCGCCTCCTCATTGGCTTCTCTAAGTCGAAGAAGATCCACCTGAAAGTTCCAACCTTGAGCTGAACCTCCAAGATGAGGCAACTAGATCACTTGAGGTGCTAGACTAAGTGACCTAGAATGAGCAGAGTGTGATTATGAGTAGCTTATCTCAATAAACCCTTGATTCTCAACTCATGAGATACTAGGGTTAGTGAGGAAGAAGAAGTGAGCAAGCTTAGGAAAGAGAATGTTTTTTGATAATGATAATAAAATATTGTAATGGCTAGCTTATATATGACCATTTGTCATGGAAAGAAAATATCTCATAAAAATATCTAGGCCAAAAATATCTCACCAAAATATCTATAGTCAACAAGTCAAGCCAATTCAAATGGTCAACCAAGTAGCCATGACAAAAAAGAATATCATTTATCAAAATAACAAATACATTTCCTTTTCTCATATTTGCTTTGACCAAGTCAATTGTCAAAACTCTAATGAGATGTCTCCTTCTTCACCCCCTCTCATCCGTATATACATAACCGCATTCGTGTTCCGAGAAACACGAATACAATGAGATGAAGCTAATCCAATAATCAAATACTAAGATCCGGTTTAAACCAAAGCCCACTAGTATTGTCCGCTCGAACACCATACACGCACAAGTACACGTATATGATCGAACCCTGTCGTAAAACCATACGACCTCTACTCGTTTTGCCCGAAGCTGGGAAACTCTCTTTGTGGGACTCTAAAGACTCGACACTAGGCTGGTAGTAATTTTAACCACAGGCCGCAAGTGGTACTAACTGTATGTAACTGTCCCTAGGTAGATGTCGATATGAAGACCGATGAGGAAACCCATCCGAACTCCTACTGAGCCTGAATATGACAATCTCGATCCGTACAGTCCAGTCTGTTCGTCTAAGAGTATTGCATATCGGGCCTAGGGGGCGGTAAACGTCAGACCCCTAATAGCGGTATAAGTCGTGTCGGAGTGTAAAATTTTGAAAATTGAGGAATAAATAAAATTAAATAATTATTTAAAATTAAATAATTAAATAATAAAATATTAAATTGAAAAGTTATTAAAACCAAATAAGACTATTTCATAAGATGTATGTAAAATAAATTAAATTAAAATTTTAGTATGCAACATAAACAAATTATAAGGGTCTTAGTGAGAATTTTAGCTACATTTTAATAAAAAGGGTGTTATATAATAACATAAGTTGTGAAGGGTTTCTAGGTCAAGTTTGGGATTTTGTGAAAATGGGAATTTGTTAAGGGTGTAAATGAAAAAGGATAGAAAACAATTTAGCTCAGAATTTTATTGCAAATTAAAACAAAATTTAGGAGATAATGCAAGGAAACCTCTTCCTTGCATGCACACACACACACCAACACCTCCTCCTTGCATGAAGATGGCACCCTTGGCTTTTGACACCTCCTCCTTCATCTTATCCCTTTCTTCTCTCATATATATAGCATATATTCAGTTCAGTAGCAAAATTAAAAACTAAAAATTTAAAGAAACGAAAAGAAAACTAAAGCCAAACAAAGGAGAGCAAGGGAAAGGAGAAGAAAAGCTGAGTTCTAGGATTTCCTCACCATCAAGCTAGGACAAGGAGCTTATGCATTTTGGAGGGTGTTATTCCAACAATTAAGTGTAGGTAAAATTCTTAACCACAGTAGGAATTGAGATTCGGTAATTAGTTTAATTTAAAATGAACAAGTTCTATAATATCGTATTTTAGTAAAAACTAGGCTCTGTTTAAATCTGCTGTAGTTTATAGAAGAATTTATTTAACTAAACAGGGTCTTAATGATGTATGTTGAACTTAGGACAAACCATAGGAGCACGAACCAGAAGGCTCGGAATTTGGCTGGCGACCAATAGGTAAATTCCGGCGTCGCCGGATTTTTAGGAAGCCGGGGAGTTTTAGCTGGTTGGGTAGGTTTCTGTGTTGGATTTTGGCCAATTTGGTATTATTTAAACAAGTTAGTGTAACTGTATATAGAATCTGGAAGCTAATATCGGAAAAAATATCTAAAAACTCAAAATACGATACGGTTAAAATGTATCGCGACTTGTTTTCTGTCGCGATGCAGGGTAGGGTTAAATTCCAGTAAGGTTAAGTGTTAAATAGCTTGATATGGTCGTATACAATATAACTAGTATGTAGGAACTTGTGTTTTTCATATTCACCATGTCGGAATAACCGTTTCCTTATACAAGTTAATTTTCGATGTTAGATTCAAATACGGGAATTTAGGAGGCCGCGAGGAAAGGAAAAGGATTGGCAATTCCTTGGTAGATACGACGTTTTACCGATGAGTAGACTAAACATCTACCGGGGAATTTTGTAGAGATGGCGTGTTACCCCCTTAGTTTATTTAAATAAATTCTTTACTTTGGTATGCTAAATTGATAATATGCACTCATATTTACTTATAAATTACTTTAGTTGCTAGAACACTGCACAAGTATCGACGAGTTATGCCACGTGCACATCTTACATGTTACACTACATCTCGTCAATATTACCATGTCACTTTTACACTTAGAAAATTTCTTGTTAAAAAGGATTCATATAATACCTTAAACACAAATCATAGTAATAAATTGCATCATTTACATCATATTTAGTATTTGAGTATTCTAAGTTAATATAAGTGGTAATTGTATTATTGAGGATTTATGGTTTTAAGTTTCGTATACTATTGCATAAATCTAGTGAATTTCATGATTGATGTGACATGTCCACCATGAGATGTTTTATGATTTTATTTTATTCCGGACCGAGTGGGGGAGTTATACGGTCGCGGATTTATACGTTATCCAGACTGAGTGGGGGAGATATACAGTTGGATAAATGGTGGACCCGGCCGATACCGAGGGGCAGGATAGCCGCATTTGAGGCGGGGGAGCCTAGTGAGATTACTCGATACCGGAGATAGTGGTGAAATACGGCGGATATCAAGATGATACCGACCGGTATTTTGATTACAGGATCGTTCGAGGAATGATGCCTGAGAGAAATGGAAGTTTTGTGTCGATGATGGACACTGAAAGATGAAATTTATTGAGAATAAATTATGCGATGTTAGTTTTTGTTATCTGAATTGTAGTACAGATTCATGTTTTCTATATACTATCATACATTATACTTGTTCTCATTTTAGTTAGTATGATCGTCATATTTACATCATTAACCGTTATATGTTAGTTATATTCACTGAGTTGGCAACTCACCCCCGTTGTGCCACAGTTTCTTGCACGGGTAGAGTGGACGGCTAGCAGCAGTACAGATCCACTTTTCGCAGCTTATTTCACATCTTTTGATAGGTGGGTTACATATGTAGTAACCTTCTCTTTTGGTATTGTATTTTGTATCTAGAAAATCTCCATCAGACTTGTTTTATGACTTAGAACGAGAGATGAGTATATGTATATTATTTGACAGGTGAGATCGTGTTAAATAGTGGATATCCCTTTTGTTCATATCTGTGATCCTATTAGTTTCATTTAAATTGTAAATTTTTAATTCGTTGTTGTTATTGTTGATCCCAACTAGGGATGCAACTAAATTTAACATTTTATATACTTGGTTTTATATCGTAAATTATAACAACTGTAATTTTTACTTTAAAAGGCTAAATTTTTATATAAAGAATTCCGCAAAAATGATTTTGATCTTGGTTTTCGGCTTGCTCGGATTGTGTATATATCTTTAGATATTATACAACCTAAGTGCCGGTCATATCCAAACTTTGGGTCGTGACAAAGTTGGTATCAGAGCGTAGGATTAACCTTAAGGAATCGGGTAATGAATTATGATAAATTGACGTGAGTCCGTGATTTAGGATGACCTTTGGTTTGATGGAGTAGGTGAATTAGGATGAGTGCAGTACCGTACGTATGTTCCGCGGCATATTTACGTTACCACACTCAGCCTAATTAACCTTAAGAGGTATGTCTTGAATTGTTCTTCCTTTGACTCTATGTTCCTATTCATAAGCCTTATCAACTCTCGTTTCTTGTTCCAGTTGCTATGGCTAGGCGAGCTAGGCGAGCCGCAGTAAGAGATGCAGCTAGGGCGAATCTGCCTATGACGGCGACTGGTACACCGGACGTTCCGGCGGTGCATGAGCACGTTGATCCTCCTCCTCCAGATCGTATGATTAGGATGGATGAGGGCATGTTGGGATTGCAGCGAGTGGTGACGGTTAGCTGAGGCCACTCGAGTACTGAGACAGGATCCGGCACCGACCGTGGCAGATTCCGAAGTACAGCCTATGCAGACGGTAGCACTTGTAGATACGAGAGTGATGGAGGTATCGCTTGCAGAGTTCATGAGATTGAGACCTCCGGTATTTACAGGGACCGATATAGCGGAGGATCATCAGTCCTTTCTTGATAGGATGGCGAGGATTGGCAGATCATTGCGATGTTCTGATGCGAGGTCAGTTGAACTAACTAGCTTTCGTTTAGAGGGACTTGCACAGAAGTGGTGTGAGTCGATGGAGAGGGGACGAGCTACGGGTGTTCCTCCGTGTCGTGGACCGAGTTTTCTGAGGTCTTTCTTGCCAGATTTCTTCCACAGAGTGTGAAAGACGCTAGGGCTAGCAGTTTTGAAGCGTTGCGGAAATCGGCAAGTATGTCAGTGGCAGATTATGATTTACGATTCACCGAGTTGTCACGCTTTGCTCCATACATAGTACCTACGGAGGAGCTTTGGGTGAAGAGGTTCCTAAGGAGTCTGGACACGCAGTTGTATCTAGCTATAGGCTCCCTGCATTTTGACACGCATGCGCAGGCCATGGATGCAGCGATACGAGTGGAGGAGCGTTTGAGCAAGGCAGTGGTTGTTCCAGAGCCAAAGAGGAGTAGACCGTTTGGGCCGAGGACTAAGCAGTTTAGCAGAGGTAAAGGTAGGTACACTCCAGGCCGCAGTTTCGGAAGAGGTTGGACCCAAGGCCAGATGTTCAGTTCATACCCAGTGTTGAAGTCAAAATTTGCACCCCGATTGACCGAGTCAAAGTCAAGGTCAACCCCCAAGCAAGGTGGGCCCAAGCCCAGGTCAAGCGGGCCCATGCCCAAGTCGAGCCCGCGGCCAGCCTCCCCATGCCAACAACAAAATCATGTAATAAATAACTTTTTTGTAATTTTTTATACATGAATGTATGCAAAATGGGCATAAAGCCAATATTTTGTAAGCCCATGGCTTATGTGCAAAAATGAAATGACACGCGAGCCATGGGGTGGGCAAAATGCCATTTTTGCAAAGCCTAAGGGGCTATATGTAAATATGTAAGCCTATATAAAGCAAAATGATGATGAACAAAAAAAGAACACTTTTCATTCTCTCAAAAACCTAAGGTTTGTACCTCTTTCCCCTTTCTGAACGTTTCAAACCTTCTTCTTTCTTTTTGAATTAAATCAAGAGTTTTACTCTTCCTTTTTCAAAACTAAATAGTTTTTAACCACAAAACCCACAATAGGGGAAGTTGGATCTACTATCAGAGCTCAAAAAGAAGAGATTTTTAAATCTCACATCTCCTGATCTTCAAGATCCGGCCAAACAAAGGAGGAAGAAGGAGACCCATCTCCAAAAACCCCACTTTGGGGAAGAACTAGGGTTCAAGGGGGGAAACCCTTCATCAGCTTCAAGACATCCCAGGAGTTTAACTCCTCATACATATATATATACACACACACACCAAATAATAAGTGTTCCTTCCTGGGAGTACAACTCCTATTGCAGGGACCAAGTCCCTTTTTGCGCACTGAGCGCCCACATGCTGACACGTGGAGCGCTAGCGCTCTTGCGCTCAGAGCGCTAGCACCCAGAGCGCTAGTGCCCGAGCGTCCACGTGCTGACACGTGGCGCGCTAGCGCTCATAGCTCTAGCGCGCTTGCACTCAGAGCGCTAGCACCTGAGCGCCCACGTGTTGACACGTGGCGCGCTAGCGCTCAGTACGCTAGCGCCTAAAGCGCTAGCGCCCGAGCGCCCACGTGTTGACACGCGGTGCGCTAGCGCTCACTAGGGCCCAAAGCACTAGCGCCCGAGCATCCACGTATTGATACGTGGCGCGCTAGCGCTCAGTGCGCTAGCGCTATTGCGCCCAAAGCGCTAGTGCCCAAGCGCCCACATGCTGACATATGGTGTGCTAGCGCTCTTGCACTCAGAGCCCTAGCGCCCATGTGCTGACACGTAGCGCGCTAGCGCTCTTGCGCTCAAAGCGCTGGCGCTGGCCCCACGCATCCTTTGGATGCTTTTCCCCCCCTTTTTTTATATATATACATATCCAAAACCGTAAAAACTCTGTCTGGCTCCCGACATATCCAAAACCCCCTTTCAAAACACATCACACGCACACTGCACATTGAGTTCGCATGACCAGTTTAACCCGTCAATCGGAGGTTCCCTCGCTCCAAAAGCGAGGGGTAATTAACGACAGTTTAGTCCGCGGCTGCCGGAGATTCGGATCCCCACAATCATTAAACCCCGGCCTACCCTAGACAGGGGGAATCTGTAGTGCGCCTGACAAGCGCGCGCGTATTCCCATCTCAATGGGGTGACGAAAAACACCCTACACCCAGATGATCAGAGGACCCGTCTATATGTTTTAGTTGCGGACTTCCAGGACATTTTACGAGAGATTGTAGATCCCAGGGAGGGACCGTTGTTCCACAGGTTGCTTTACCCACTCCACCTTATACACCGATGGATTTACTTCCTCCCCCAGTTGGCACTACGCGCTAGGCATTTGCACCACGAGGTCGAGGCTTTGCAGGACGCTCTCAGATAGATCGAGGAGATAGAGGTAGAGGACGACAGGATGCGGGCAGGGGCCAGGCACGGGTTTTTGCGCTGACTCCACAGGATGCCCAGGCATCAAATGCAGTCGTGACAGGTACTCTTGCAGTATGTTCGTTAGAGGCACATATTTTATTTGATCCCGGTTCTACACATTCTTATGTATCTTCACGATTTGCACTTTCTTTGGGGAAAGAGTCGTCGTTGTTAGAGTTACCATTAATGGTGATTACCCCGGTGGGAGATTCTTTTATAGCTCGGCACGTATTCAGGTTATGTTCTGTACGTATTGGTGATAGATATTCGCTAGTTGATCTGATTCTCCTGGATATGTTAGATTTTGATATACTTCTTGGTATGGATTGGTTGGCCACTTGTCATGCCTATGTAGATTGTCGGGGGAAAGCGATTAGATTTTGTTTTCCAGGTGAACCGGTTTATGTTGTACAGGGGGACTGTAATATTACTCCTGCCAACATGATTTCTGCTCTTTGTGCGGGACAACTCTTGAAGAAGGGTTGTCATGGGTTCTTGGCATTTGTTCAGGACATAGGAGTCGCTGAGATTCCATTGGACCAGGTTCCGGTCGCACGAGAATTTCCGGAGGTGTTTTCTGCTGAGTTACCAGGATTACCGCCCGATCGCGATATTGAATTTTGCATTGACTTGATTCCAGGTGCGGGGCCTATTTCTATACCACCCTATTGGATAGCCCCGATGGAGTTGAAGGAACTCAAAAGCCAGTTGCAAGAGTTGTTAGATAGAGGACTTGTTCGTCCCAGTGTATCGCCGTGGGGAGCTCCTGTCTTATTCGTAAAGAAGAAGGATAGTAGTATGAGACTGTGCATCGACTACCGACAGCTGAATCGCGTCACTGTGCGAAATAGGTACCCATTACCTCGTATCGATGACTTGTTCGATCAGTTGCAAGGGGCTGGCTACTTCTCGAAGATTGATTTGCGGTCAGGGTATCACCAGTTGAAGGTTCGTAAGGATGACATTCCGAAGACTGTGTTTTGTTGGAGATAGTGCCCTCAGAGTCAATTATTGGATCACAGGCACGTGATTGCAATGATTGAGGGAGGACCTATTTCGGTAGGACAGTCTTACTCAAGATGATAGTATGCTATCTGGTTTATCTTTATCATCGTATACTGCTTTATGTGACCTGACAGGTCGCTTTTACACGTTGATAGAGCCCTTAGGATTCATG
Organism: Agapanthus africanus; assembly: GCA_030015575.1. Lineage (NCBI taxonomy): Eukaryota > Viridiplantae > Streptophyta > Magnoliopsida > Asparagales > Amaryllidaceae > Agapanthus > Agapanthus africanus. Next base: position 615,106,023 of record CM057341.1, on the reverse strand, counting down.
CTTGACTGCCAGCAGTATGAGGGCAATCATATATGTGGGAGCTGGTAGTCTATAAGCACATCCTTAAAAGGTCCCTAGTCGTGGGAGTTTCGAGATAGGGCATCGATACTCCAGAGTAGACTAGTGTATACAGTCGAGACCCCGACGAGGGGCGGTGGCCGGTCTCACAAGCCACTGGTGTCAGTTGGTTCACCTAAGATGTATACAGGTGCTCATTAGGTTATGAGTACACCGGACAGGACTCGCCGGGAACGTGCTAGTTGGTCTTATACCTGACGTCAGATAGCAGTTCCCAGGTGACATGTGTACAGGTTAGTTCATCGACCTGGGGATCGTCATTTGTCTCGTGTGAGTTCCCACTGTACTTTGATTACTACCCTACCACGCTTAAAGGAGACGTGCAAACAGGTTTTAGTTGGGTACAGTCCCGAGCCACATGGAGGCAGTGAGCGGATCTTCAGGGGTTCGTCTCTCCCGGTATTGGGGGTGAGGTCGCGCTGTGTCTAGGAGAGCCAGTACATGAAAAGTCCTTGGCTAAGGCAGGAGATTTGCTGGTAGGTATTCCAGTAGTATCTCAGGGTGTTCTGGATTACTCTCTGACACGACTTGTACCGCTTTTGGGGGTCTGACTTTTACCAACCCCCTAGGCCCGCCATGCGATGCTCATAGACGAACGGACCGGACTGTACGGATATTGTCACTGACAGGCTCAGTAGGGTGTCAGGCTGAGTTCGCTCACAGACGTCCCTTTTCGTCAATACCAGGTAGCCTGTTACGTATAGGCTAATACCTCTGACGTGCTAGTGGTTAAATCCACAACCAATGTATTGACGAGTCTTTAGAGTCCCCCACAGACCAGTTTCTCAAGTTTCGGGCGAAACGCTGTAGAGGCCGTATGGAGATATAGCAGGGTTTGATCAGATACGTGCGGCATTGCACGGATCGGGATCGGACGGTTAATACTAGCAGGCTTTGGTTTAAGCCGGATCCTAGTATTGTATAGTGTAGATTTTGTCTCATTGCATTTGTATTTCGGTCGGAATACAAATGCGGGTATGTATACACAGTAGCGGGGTTTTCCTGTAATTTATTACGGGATCAGTTTTTGGAGTTGCCAGTTTGTTTTCCGTTTCGGCCATATTTCTTTGTATCTTTCATTGGCCGAAGTTTAGTGGAGGAGGGTTTATTTGCAATTGTGCAAATAAGCATTTTGGAGGGTTGTTTTTGCATTTTGTAGAGTCATGATGGGGCACCATTCCTTGACTTTCTTGAGTTCATGATTGCTTGACTTTTTGAAGCAATCATGGTTGTTGATTGGTTGATGGAGTGTGGGTTTGGGTTTATGATCATTGCTTGTTATCATCACCCTTTCTCTCTCTCTTGCATTATGTTGCGCCTCACTTCTTTTTTATTCTAATTTTTTACACTCCCATTCTCATTGCTCTCCATAGCATGGCCGGCCAAATGGGGGGAGGGGGCTGTCCCAATATTTTGTGGTGGGATTTTTGGTCTTTTGGCTTCATAAAAATCCCATGATTCCATCTCAAAAAAGTCTAAGTTCATTTTCTCCACCAAAGGCAACTTCCAATACCCCAAAATGAGACATAGAGCACTACACGTATTCTACAGCAAACCTTGGGCACGTCGACTCGCCAACTTCGTGCCTGAGTAGCCTCGGTCCAGAGGTTGGAGCCTATAAAAGAAGCCGGCGACGTGGTGCCCTTCCGGCGACGAGGTGGAGACCGGAGACTCCGCGGCGGGATCGGGACGACGGCGAGAAGACCGAAGGACACAGACCGCTCGGTATAGCTTCTCTTCCCCTTCTCTTGTTAGCTAGGACTAGTTTAATGGCCTGATCCGGGTTAAAAGTGCGCGGTGGTGCCGGTATTAAAAGGTAAAGAAAAGCATCGCTTCCGCACTCCGGCGTCGGATCGACGGCCAGGGCGCTGCCGTGCACTTACACTGGTATCAGAGCCTCGCCATTAACCTAGTTTAGCTTTGTATAACGTGTTTACATTTCCGATCGAACAAAAAATTCCAAAATCCGCGTTTTCAATAGCATCAGTTTCTGTCGATTTTTTTTTGGCTCCAAAAATTTTTCAGGTAGTTTCAGAATGATGTGCAGGGAATTTTATGAGTTCTGAGAAAATTTGGTCTCATGAACAGTCTAAACCACCGTGGAACCGCGGCCAAACACATGCTTGGGCAGCGGTTCCGCCGCTATTTTCACTGTTCATGTCCACAAAATTTTACAGAGGCCTCTTGACCTGAAAATATGGGTTTTGGAATATTATTTTTGGGCTCAGAATTTCTTTAAGTGCTACAGTAGTGCTTGGGGCCCACTTGGTAAAATTTGATCGATCGAATATTTTAAACACATTAGTTCACAGTATTTACATTATATCTGCGATCGTGAATGTCACTTGATCGGTAAATCCTGTATAACTGCTATAGCCCGGCTAGACGGATTTGCAAACGTGACATTCACGTTGATGTTCTGTGATTGTGCTGTGTTGTTGCGGATTGGTCGTGGGGGATAGCCTGGATGCAATGCTAGTACAAGTTTTTGTTGTATTATGTACATTTGATATTGCGGGGCGAGCGTCTGATATGTGGACTGCCGTCACTGCCCGTTTGTATATTATTCTTTTGGGGCACGACCAGGTTGCGGTCGATGTACCCGTTGTATGTATATTTTACTTTCTGTACTAGGATTACCCCAAGGTGGGGTGCACGGATAGCCGGGTTCTAGAGGGAAACGAGCCCGCATCTCATGGCATTGAGACAAAGGGGGCTTCACTCTAGAATTGGCGGGCTATTCGCCGCACTCGTAGGGGGTACAGGTTGACCCAGGAGGGGTGCCCAAGTTACCGGATTCCGTAAAGTGCTGGGTGGTCCATTCACGTTGCTGAAGGGGGCTGCCTCGCTTCAGATTTTGGCGGGTAACTTGCCGCGTCCGTAGGGGTCTAAGATTTCATTGCACAGGCTATCCGCACGACCAGAGGAACGTCGGGTTTCAGTAGCGGCTCTGTAAAACCCAGGGATCCCAGATATCTGTATTTTTCTGTGATGCTATTCATTTCTGTGATGTTGCATTCTTATCACGCCTTGAGCGAAATTTTATATATTGATATATATATATACTAGTAGATGTTGTATATGTTTTGCATCCGCGCTAGTCCAGTCCCCGCTCTGTCGTTAGTTAGCTAACCTAACGGGTAATGACGGGACCCAGTGGCGAATGCGAATGGCATATACGTACATCAGCATATTTTCGTTCTTTGTAGTGTGATCAATTGATGGGACTGCATTGATTCGGATCAATACATGTTAAACAAACCTATTCTGATGTTGTTGGAACATTTTTCAAAAAAGCTGTTATTGCAAGGACATTCACTTTTGTTTTGCATCGTGGTATTCAGTTAGAATATCCTGCTCCTCAGTCGACAAGGCAAGGGCCGAGATCCCTTCACCGGGAGTGACCCCTTGGACAAAAAGTTTGCGTCAGGACAATAACTTCACTATATCCGATTACTTTTGCTTTGCACCGTGGTATTCTGTTGGAATATTCTGCACCTCATTCTATTGGGAAAGAGCCGAGATCCCTTCACCGGGAGTGACCTGTTTAGCAAAGGTTTTCGTCACTATATTTTCATAAAAGCTATCCGTTCCTTCAACGATATCAAGTTCATTACGTTAAAGGTTTTCGCCAGAAACCATTCGTAGCCCTCCGTCATTTCAGTTAAATATTCGCTAGTACTCAAGCTATATATTTTGACCTCACGCCAAGGCATAGTGATTGGTAGCGGCCGGGTATTTATTTGTTGCATAGATGGATGCGTTGGTTTGGGACAGTCGTACTACTATTTTGGCCTACGTCAAGGGTATGTACGGGTGGGTTCAAATTAACCTGGACAATGACGGGTAGAACTTGACATGTGACTTATGATATTTTGACCTCACGCCAAGGTCATAAGAGCATGGGGCAAAAATCCACATCGGGAGTTTCTAAAGAAACTGAAACTTGCCAGATATGCGCATACCTTCTGGAGTATGATGACGTGAGCGGATTCCGTCACGTTATCATGCGATGATAGTTGGATCCCAATTCCTACTGATGAGTTGGTTTACTCCTCGGGTGATCCCGACTAATTCTTCTTTCAGGTTTGGAGGAGAATTTGACGGTACAGTAGGAGGTTTCCAGATTAGATAAATTGGTAACCATTCTGATCTAGGTTAGAGTGCACGCTGAGTGTTTCTTTTCTCTCTCTCTTTGGCAGCGACCATTGACCCGACCCTAGACTATAACTCAGAGACCAAAATTAACCGAACCTTCTTAACATTGGCTTTTGGATTGTCAGAGTTGCATACCTCATTGCCACGCCTACTTTTACCCTTTTCTCCAGGACACCCCGTAGTACTACGAACGTCCACTTCCATTGGACAAAACCATCGTATGGTTATATACGAACTCGAAAGAATTTATTCGAGGATGGTTTCCGGTTCTGGAGAAAACGAATAGGACTATTCAGTTGTCTTTTCCTTTTACCATCTCTCAGGTTGCGAGTACTCTTTGGTTTAGGAGATAGTACACCTATTACGCAAATTGGATAGTCTTCTTCCAGACCATAGGCAGGTGCCGACCGGTAGGAAATGAAGAAAACCAATTAGCCTAACGATGGTGTACAGAAGGTATTAAGTAAAGACATATAAAGGGATTAGTAAGAGGGCAAAGTAAATTGCGATTGATATTCACGACCAAACCAGGTATTTCATTACCACTCCCACTTCACCTTTGTATTTCTCCAGGACACTCCGTATCACTACGAAGATCCACAGTTTATTGGATACTCCATCGTATGGTTATTTACGAACTCAAAAGGAACTTGTTCCAGTTCGGGGATGGATTCTGGTTCAGGAGAAATAGGAATAAGGTTTATTCGGTTGTCTTTTATCTTCACCTTCTTTCGCATTGCGAGTGCTCCTAGGATTAGGACAGTACACCCATTATGCTTATTGGATAGTCTTCTTCCAAACCATAGGCTGGTGCCGAACGGTAGGGAAGGGAGAAAACCATTTGGCCTTAAGGGATGTGCAGAAGGTAATGACTAAAGACATATGAAGGGATTTAGAGAGGTGGCAAAGAAATATACGATTACAGTTGTGAATCTGGATAATGGAAGAGGCATTACTAGGAATACCAGGATACCCCATCGAAACATTTCAATGTTTCAGTTTCACTGTGTACTGTTAAAGGAAAACTGATTTCCCGATTAGATACTTACTCCAGGGTATGTATTTACCAGGTGTGATTCTCACATCTGTATGGTTTTACAGATGATGAGTGGGAGTAAGTTATTGGGAATTAGGTGATCTTTCTCATTATATCGGAATTCGTTGTAATTGGTGATATTTGAGGAAATCGCCTGGGTTGTTTGCCGGTCGGCAAATATTTGGTTTTGAATATCCTCTGTCATGCACCAATTTCAAATTGATATATCTGTACGTCTATTTTCATAGAGTGAGATATACCTTTTTGAAATTATGTCTACGACATTTACCTATATCAGTGGATGGTTAGGTAAGGAGCATTAAACAGCGGTGTAATTCTTCTTAACCATAAGTACAGTTTTCAACCTACGACACACAGGGAATGAGTTATTAAACTCAAGGGACTTATACAGAGTATTGTATATTGTCCAGTGTCCATTAGGACAGAGGGGTTGGTCCTCGTACTATATTCGGTTTTACTTATGACTTCTCTAGTTTTTAGACAAGTGTTTCGTAGAAACACAAGGTCCGAATTTTGAGAAGTTATAGGTATATGGATAAAGTAGAGAACCGGGTATTGCAAGTATCAGGATTCTTCAAGGTGATCGAAGATGTAGATACTTGTGTGTGGTATTCAGTTGATAGTAATGATTAAGAGAACTTGCTTCTCTTTCAGGTTACTCATAATTGGAAGCATTCCTAAGTTAAGTAACGCTGATCGGCCTCCTTCCATTTAGTTGACATGCACTGGAGACAGCTGCATGATTTGAATCTGGTTCAATTAAATCAGTGCCTCTGGTTCTATATTGGATATAGAACAGTTCATCTCTTAACGTTGTTAAGGTACGGGGAGTTGTCCGGCTTATGATTAAAACCAGACTCTGGATAACTCAAGGCACGTTTCTGTAATGGTTGTTTGTGGGTTAACCCAGGCTATGATAAGGGTTGGCATTCTACCATCTGAAAGATCAATAGAGATATTGTTCTAGACTCGCCACAGTTTTAATAAAAATGGATTTTTTCAGAAAACAGTAGTGGGAGTATGGTAGAACTGGAAGTGATTCCGGAACCACAAACGATTACTGAAGATTTGATAGGAACCTAAAGATTCAATCTGGTTTGACATTCCATTGGCCACTCCGCAGATAAGGTGGGTAACTTCAGGCACCTGAGAGGTGCTCCGGTAGCCTCAAGGACGGTGACAGGGAGGTTCTTGTTTACCCAGACTTGCCATTGCTGTTGTTCCAGACCGTGAGACCCGACAGGAAGATGAGTATAGCGTCGTTCTAAACTAGCTTTAGAAGTGTACGTCTATATGACTCTGCCAGAGGGTTGTCGTAGTCAGTGGGAGCAGCGGAAGCATTGGTGGACAAGTGGCTTGTGTCTATTTATAGACTAAAGCAGATGTAGCGGAGATAGATCATCTATTTCTGATATGACAGTCATAGGTTTGACTTCATCAGAATAGGGGATGGATCTGTTAAGAAGGTAGTAGGGTGTGATGTCCTGGTATTTGGATGACATACACAGAGTAGGAAGTGATATTCCTATACTACGATCGGTTATACTTTTGTCGTCACACAGTGGTTTCTCCACATGGGACTTGGACATTATATCAGACATACTGATTACTAGATCTATAGATCTAGATTTGGGTGGTTTCCCAATTAAGGGTACTTAGACAGCATTCTAAGAGTATTTAGAATGGACGACTCCTGGCACGGTAGTGTACCTGCAGGTGATGGAGTCACCCTCTCTAAAGGTGTCTTATAGACTAAAGTAGAGAGGGATGTGCATGATTGGCAGATCACTTGCTTAAGCAATTGAGTCAATCATGAGATGTCAAGTACCACACCAGATGTTGTTCTTGCAGTAGATGCAATAAGTTGATATTGATCCAATCCTGGAGAAACAATCGGAAGCAGCTTTAGAACATAAGTGGATGTTCTAGGGATATGATAACGACAGCCTCGTTCAGGAGACAGTTATCATTCCAAGCTTCCAAGGTGACCTGGACGACAAGGAGGCTGTCAGAGTTATAGTTTTCCCTCTAACGAGGGGCAGTATTTTGGATAGGTGGTCCAAGGCAATACTGAGGGAGCCATGGCCCAGGATACTGATTAAGTTCAGTTGACGATACAGTCTAAGAAGTTGGGATTTGGAGTTCATTTATGAGCTAGGTCCCATCAGACATCCAGACACATTCTAAGACATGTATTGCTCATTTCGGGAGATGTCTTTCTCCGCGAACTTGAGATATAGAGAGACATAGAAAGAAACATCAAAGCGGATCTACTCACTGAGGCTATTCCTCGAACGCAATAGTTTCGCAAACGAGTTTTGTGAGACTGACTAGTAGAGGAATTGGGTGTTCGGTATCACACGGGCTGTGAGTATGCGACATCGCAATAATTAGCCTTGAGTGCAAGTGGGAGATTGCTGGAGATAGTGCCCTCAGAGTCAATTATTGGATAACAGGCACGTGATTGCAATGATTGAGGGAGGACCTATTCCGGTAGGACAGTCTTACTCAAGATGATAGTATGCTATCTGGTTTATCTTTATCATCGTGTACTGCTTTAGGTGACCTGACAGGTCTCTATTACACGTTGATAGAGCCCCTAGGATTCATGCTTGACTGCCAGCAGTATGAGGGCGATCATATACATGGGAGCTGGTAGTCTATAAGCACATCCTTAAAAGGTCCCTAGTCGTGGGAGTTTCGAGAGAGGGCATCGATACTCCAGAGTAGACTAGTGTATACAGTCGAGAACCCGACGAGGGACGGTGGCCAGTCTCACAAGCCACTGGTGTCAGTTGGTTCACCTAAGATGTATACAGGTGCTCATTGGGTTATGAGTACACCGGACAGGACTCGCTGGGAACATTCTAGTTGGTCTTATACCTGACGTCAGATAGCAGTTCCCTGGTGACATGTGTATAGCTTAGTTCATCGACCTGGGGATCGTCATTTGTCTCGTGTGAGTTCCCACTGTACTTTGATTACTACCCTACCGCGCTCAAAGGAGATGTGCAAACAGGTTTTAGTTGGGTACAGTCCCGAGCCACATGAAGGCAGTGAGCGGATCTTCAGGGGTTCTTCTCTCCCGGTATTGGGGGTGAGGTCGCGCTGTGTCTAGGAGAGCCAGTACATGAAAAGTCCTTGGCCAAGGCAGGAGATTTGCTGGTAGGTATTCCAGTAGTATCTCAGGGTGTTCTGGATTACTCTCTGACACGACTTGTACCGCTTTTGGGGGTCTGACTTTTACCAACCCCCTAGGCCCGCCATGCGATGCTCATAGACGAACGGACCGGACTGTACGGATATTGTCACTGACAGGCTCAGTAGGGTGTCAGGCTGAGTTCGCTCACAGACGTCCCTTTTGGTCAATACCTGGTAGCCTATTACGTATAGGCTAATGCCTCTGACGTGCTAGTGGTTAAATACACAACCAATGTATTGACGAGTCTTTAGAGTCCCCCACAGACTAGTTTCTCAAGTTTCGGGTGAAACGCTGTAGAGGCCGTATGGAGATATGACAGGGTTCGATCAGATACGTGCGGCATTGCATGGATCAGGATCGGACGGTTAATACTAGCAGGCTTTGGTTTAAGCCGGATCCTAGTATTGTATAGTGTAGATTTTGTCTCATTGCATTTGTATTTTGGTCGGAATACAAATGCGGGTATGTATACACAGTAGCGGGGTTTTCCTGTAATTTATTACGGGATCAGTTTTTGGAGTTGCCAGTTTGTTTTCCGTTTCGGCCATATTTCTTTGTATCTTTCATTGGCCGAAGTTTGGTGGAGGAGGGCTTATTTGCAATTGTGCAAATAAGCATTTTGGAGGGTTGTTTTTGCATTTTGTAGAGTCATGATGGGGCACCATTCCTTGACTTTCTTGAGTTCATGATTGCTTGACTTTTTGAAGCAATCATGGTTGTTGATTGGTGTAAGTCCACGTTGCCCACCCTGGTACTTACGGGGAGGCGGAAAACGGAATAAAAATCAAATTTTTATCAACTTAGGCAACATGGATTAGACAAAGAAGGATCTTTGCTAAAAAAAACAAGCTAAAGCTAACTAGAAACTAGCTAAGTGTTAGAAAGGTTATACCTTCGGCTTTACGTCCTTCTCTCTTTGCTCCTTGGAGTAGTAGAAAGAGGTCACCTTTGTCGTCTTCTCACGTCGAAGAAAGATCCACCCGAAAGCCTTAACCTTTGGCTTCAACTCCAATCTAGAAGTAACTAGGGTGCAAGAAGTGCTAATCCTTAAACCCTAGATGAGAGTAGAGATTATCAAGAAGGGGTTTTTCTCAAGCTCAAGTGTTTCTCAACACATGAGAGGGGAGAGCTTGAGGGGGAGGAAAAACAAGAGAGAGAAAGTGAATGATAGAATGAGAGAAAATATGAAGCATTCTCTCATATATGTGTGAATTATTGTAATTAGATAATTAGCTAGATAATTGTCATGGTTAATCAAGACATGACCATTATCATTTCATTTTTAATGCAAATTGCAAGGATCAAAGAGCATCTTCCAAATGAAATGATGATGGTCAAAGTGTCAACCTAGGTCAACAAGTCAAGAAGGTCAAATGGTCAACAACCATAACCATGCACAATTATATTAAACTAATATCAATTAACCATAATACACACATAAGCATTAGGGTTAATAAAATGACAAAGGTCATTAACCCTAATCAAAGTTCTCTCCCTCTGTCTCAAGCAACTGTGCATACGCACCCGTATTCGTGATCCGAGGAACACGAATACAAAGAGATAAAACCAATCCCAAATCATATACTAGGATCCGACTTAAATCAAAGCCCGCTAGTATAAGCTGTCCGGACAGCAAACGTGCACAAGTGCGCGGATGTGAACGAACCCTGTCGCAAAACCATGCGACCTCTACTCATTTTGCCTAAAGGCGAATAGCTCTCTGTGTGGGACTCTAAAGACTCGACACTACGCTGGTAGTGGGTTTAACCACAGACCGCAAGCGGTACTAGCTGTACGTAACGGTCCCCAGGTAGATGTCGATAAGAAGACTGACGAGGTGAATCCCATCTGAACTCCTACTGAGCCTGTATGTGACAGTCTTCGTATAGTCCGGTCTGTTCGTCTGATACATCGCATAGCGGGCCTAGGGGGCGGTGAACGTCAGTCCCCTAATAGCGGTACAAGTCGTGTCGGAGTGTAGCCCAGAACACCCTGAGATAACACTGAAAACCTACCAGTATATCTCGCTTGCCCTGGCCAGGGACTACTCGTGTAATGGCTCTCCTGGACACAGTGCGATGTCAACCCCCAATACCGGGAGAGACGAATCCTGTCTAACCGTCACTTCCTCTAAGTGCTTCGGGACTGCACCCAACTACTACCTGTTTGCACGACTCCTTTGAGCCGTGGTTGGGTAGTAATCAAAGTGCAGTGGGAACACACTCGAGGCGAAGTGACAGTGTCAAGTCAGCGGACTAAGCTGTACTCATGTCACCTGGGAACTGATAACTGACGATAGGTATAATACCAACCAAGAGTTCCCGACGAGTCCTGTCCAGTTTACTCGTAACCTAACGAGCACCCGCATACTATCTCAAGTACGACGTACTGACGGCTGTGGGACAGACCGTCTCCCACGCTGGGATGAGAAGCGCATACGCTAGTCTACTCCGGAGTATCGATGCCCTGTCTCGATAGTCCAACGACCAGGGACTAGTATAAGGATGTGCTTATGGATTACCCAGCTCCCACGAGTGTGAGCGCCATCACAACGCTGGTAATCAAGCAAAGATCCTAAGGGCTCTACTAATATGTATATCAGCAATATGCTAAAAGAAACACATGCACATATTAAAGCAGAGACAAACTAAGTAGCATACTACCATTTCGAGCAAGATTATATATACAACTGTGAATATCCCAAGCTTCCATCAAGTAATATACATACTAGTATGATACAGTAATGGCCTCTAGGGCATATACACTAACAATTGGTTGATGGAGTGTGGGTTTGGGTTTATGATCATTGCTTGTTATCATCACCCTTTCTCTCTCTCTTGCATTATGTTGTGCTTCACTTCTTTTTGATTCTAATTTTTTACACTCCCATTCTCATTGCTCTCCATAGCATGGCAGGCCAAATGGGGGGAGGGGGCTGTCCCAATATTTTGTGGTGGGATTTTTGGTCTTTTGGCTTCACAAAAATCCCATGATTCCATCTCCAAAAAGTCTAAGTTCATTTCCTCCACGAAAGGCAACTTCCAATACCCTAAAATGAGACATAGAGCACTACACGTATTCTACAGCAAACCTTGGGCACGTCGACTCGCCAACTTCGTGCCCGAGTTGCCTCGGTCCAGAGGTGGGAGCCCGTAAGAGAAGCCGGCGACGTGGTGCCCTTCTGGCGACGAGGTAGAGACCGGAGACTCTGCGGCGAGATCGGGACGACGGCGAGAAGACCGAAGGATACGGACCGCTCGGTATAGCTTCTTTTCCCCTTCCCTTGTTAGCTAGGACTAGTTTAATGGCCCGATCCGGGTTAAAAGGGCGCGGTGGTGCCAGTATTAAAAGGTAAAGAAAAGCATCGCTTCCGCACTCCGGCGTCGGATCGACGGCCGGGGCGCCGCCGTGCACTTGCACGTTTCGCACATGATATGGGCACTATGAATTTCTGGTGATGTCGTTCAGACTCACCAACGCTCCAGCAGCTTTTATGGATATGATGAACCGTATCTTCAGGCCCTTTCTTGATCAGTTTATTATAGTATTCATAGATGATATTCTCGTTTATTCCAGGAGCCGAGAGGAGCATGAGCAACATTTGCGTATTACGTTGCCGACATTGAAGGAGCATCAGCTGTTTGCAAAATTCTCCAAATGTGCTTTTTAGCTAGACAGTGTGAAGTTCTTGGGTCACGTGGTTATGAAAGAGGGTATACGTGTGGACCCAAAGAAGGTCGAAGTAGTGCAGCACTGGCCCAGACCTGTGTCAGTTACAGAGATTCGCAGTTTCTTAAGTCTGGCAGGTTATTACCGACGTTTTGTGCAGGATTTTTCTCGGATAGCTGCGCCGTTGACAAGATTGACTAGGAAGGAGGTTCCCTTTCTTTGGACAAATGCATGTGAGCAGAGTTTCCAGCAGTTGAAGACTCGCTTGACGACTGCACCTGTATTATCATTACCTTCTGGGTCAGGTGGCTTTGTTGTGTATTGTGATGCCTCTAGAGTGGGTTTAGGCTGTGTGTTGATGCAGCACGGCAGTGTTGTAGCATAAGCTTCTCGACAGTTGAAGAGGCACGAGCAGAACTACCCCACTCATGATTTATAGATGGTTGCTGTGGTATTCGCACTGAAGATTTGGAGGCACTACTTGTACGGGGATGTAGCGCCTTGAAAAGTCGTTTTGGTGTTTTCCTGAAAATCAGTGAAAATTCGGTATTTTTCCGTAAACCGTCTTTTTTGTTATTTTGCAGTTTAGGACTAATTATACCTAATTTGGATAGGTAATTGCTAGTTTTTAGTAGCTAATGAGTTACTTATTAATTTGTGGCCATTTAAAAAATTTTCCCAATTTTTCAATTTTTTTTAATAATTATTTTAAGCCGGTAAGAAAATACATTAAATTAGCGATAAATACAAATTTCTTTGGGCTAATTTTAATCTTTAAAATCTAGTTAATTAAAATCTAGTTGTAAAATAATTTTTTAGTATTTTATTTCAAGTTTTAACTAATTTTTATTATGGAAAACGAAATTTATTGAATTTAAGCTAAAACTTGCAATTTTGGACTTGTAGGGGGCCTTTTTGCATAATTTTTTTTTTGTAAAACCCCTTTCACACTTTCCTCACCTCTAGGCCGGCCCACCATCAGCAGCTCAAGGAAATTTTCCTTGCCTCTTTTGACTTTTAATTAGGTGTTGAAATGAGGTGTTTTGAAAAGGGTTTTGATTTTTTTAAAGTGGGTATGGGTCTTTAGTTGATTGGTATGGTTTGACCTTGACTTTTCCATCACCACCCACACCAACATCCCTCCCTCCTCTGGCCGAATGCAGCAGCCCTCCCCCTTCACTTTTTTTCTTTTCATTTCCTTCAAAATTCCATCATAATTACTCCAAAATTCCAAGTTAAACCTCACAAATTAACCCCCATCCTTCATCCCATTCTCCATAGCTTTTTTGCTTGGGTCATGGTGCTATGAAGTCAACTTTGGAGGCATTTTGTTCTTGCTAGATCTCTAGTTGAGGTATAATTTCAATCCTTAGCTAATTTGTAGTTAAAGTGTGCTTATTAGAACTTGAAAGTTGTGTTAGTGTTAAAATTATAGCTAAATTCTAGTCTAGTTTTTTTCTAGTTCATGGTTTGAAATTAAACTAGGGTTTTAGAAATCATTAGTAGGTTAATTAAATCTATTTTTTTTATCTAATTATTTTGTTAGTCTAATCTAAGTGGTTAACTTGCCTTTTGGACTTTAAATCAGAGTTAATTTAGTGTATCATGTATGATTTGGGTTGGATTTTGCTAAGTTTGAAAAATCAAGAAAGGGTTGTTTATGGAAACATAGGATTTGAAGCTTTGTAGTGTGTTTTAATCAAAGTGATTGTGGTTAACTAGTTATGCGGTTGGATGTTATGCTAGGTTGTAGTCCTTTTTGTCGCAAAACGGCGATGTTGCACCGATTTTTGGAATGTTTATGCTTGCTAGTTTTATTAAATTATTGTGGTGATGTATTTGCGATATCTTGATGATATTTTTGGCATATCCTATGACATTTAGGATGTGTGAGTGCGGCTTTTTTGAGTGATCGGGTTTTAGTTTTGCCGGGCGACCAAATCGACGATTTTAGTTAGTTTTTGCGATTTTCGCGTGTGTTCCGCGCACCTTGTGCACGTTGTACCTAGCTTATGAACGTTGGTATTTTCGTTTGGGATTTGCGTCGTTCTTGATATGTAACCTTATGTTTTGTATTGATGTAAATTCCAGGTTCGGTCGCGGAGACGTCAGACGCGGCACGAAAAGGGAAAGCGGCGATTGGACGTAGCTAGCTAGGGATTCCGGTGAGTAGATTTAACATCTACGGGGAACTATCGTTTGGATAGCGCAAGTCTCCCGATAGTTTAAGTAGTTAAGATTTTAGTGATATTAGTAACTACATCCATACCTTATTTGACCTACATATGCAAACCCATTCTATAGGACACCTGTACCATTGCCAGGGTTTTTATATGCAGCACGAGCACTATTCATGCTTACACACACGCCCTGATAATTGCCATGCCACCACACTAGATAACCTACAATTTGAAACCTTTTACTATAATTGATGCTTAAATCTGTGCTATTGCCTTTAATTCCTTAAAATGAAATCGTAGGATTGTTATTCATGTGCATGTACCTCATCATATTATTTGTTCATGCCTAGTCTATTAATCATACATCGCAACATGATTATTGATACCATATGCATTAATTATCATTGGCATATGCACTTATGAGGATTTCTTGAGATTTTATGATATTTCTGGATTTCGGGGGAAAGCCGCAAAAATTCCTAAACTTATTACCTTTTTTTTTAAATATGTAAATTGCGGTTTTCTAGTGATGTATGTGTCGTCCACCATGAGTTTGCTGTGGTTTTCGAGACCCGTTTCGAGGAGTTGGATGAACCGTCTCGGGTACATGGTGGGCCCGGTAAGGTACCCGAGGCAAGAAGCTCGTGTTGCTGACGATGAGCCTGGCAGGGAACGGATTATCTACCGGTGACTGTTTGGCACGGCGGATATCCAGAGGATACCGACCGTGGCCGCGAGATGATGAGATATTGATATTGAGATGGGTCAGCCGGATGGCTGAGGCCAGAGATACTATGGCATGGATATAAGAGATTTGTGATAATTTTGAGGTGTTGTTGCTGGACACAGGTTCTTGTTGATTCTATTAGTATTGTGCTGGTATTTCAAAAGAGATTCCTAAAGGAAAAACATGATTTCTTATGCTTACACATTCAGATCACGAGTTGATTCACATTGCATTCATACCTGCTAGTATATTCATATTGCATACATACCTGCTATTATGTCCTGCCATACCTGTATTATAGATGCTAAGATGCTTGTGTGCATACTTGCGATAGCCTCTATAGATGTTATTTATTACTCACGAGTTGGCAACTCACCCCCGTTGTGCCACAGTCTTTTGCAGGTCCGCTCCGTCAGCACAGTAGCGGCGGGCGCACCGCTTCTTTTGCCTCTCTTGCCAGGACTCGAGGTTTTTGCTCGTAGGTGGGTTGTATTATTATTTTTGTATATTCTTTGTATCTAGAGTAATCCATCTACTGTATCTACCAGTATTGTTGTAAATTGACCTAGAGATGAGACTGTGAGATTTGTGAACTTTTTATGCTGTATTTTGGGGTCGAGCTTACTTGAGTCGACATGCGGTTTTTCTTATGCTTCTTTATGATATTTTTGCATGTTGTTGTTTTACATTGCGTGGGATTTGTGACCGCCTTGTGGCGAAGAGCTAGCTCCCGCTTGGGGATGCCTTATTTGTTGTATTTATATATATTCTTGTTGTACCCATTTTGGGGGCCAGTATTTACAAAGGAGACTCTGCCGAAATTTTCGGAAAAATTGATATTGTTTTTAAAAAAGGTTTGATATGACTTATTTGATAAACTCACTTTCAATTGTTTGGTTTTCCTTCACTCTTTTGCTTATTTGGTTTTGGTTTCTGGGCTTTGGCTCACTTATTTTACGGACGTCTTGAGACGTTTCTTAAACTTAAGTGCCAGTCACGTTCCGTACCCTGCGGGTCGTGACAAAGTTGGTATCAGAGCGATAGGTTTTACCTTTTTGAGTGTAGGATGACCCTTGGTAGATGGAGTAAGTGACTTAAGTAGGGTAACGTAGCGTGTGTATGTCCGCGGCATACTTGCGATACGGTACTCCGCCTAAGTGACTTTAGGATATACTTGCTTGAAATTCCTTCTTCAATTCCGTGTATCCTATGATTCTATTGCACTGTTCTTATTATCCTTTTTCCTGTACCAGCCACTATGCCGCCGAAGGCTACGAGAGCACAGAGGGCTGCCGCCCGAGACGAGATTCGAGCTGGCTCGTCTGAGACTAGGACTGAGCAGGGTGGTATGCCTACGCCGCAGGGACAGACCGATCCACCTTCCCCAGGCCGTATGGATAGGCTTGAGACTGGTATGGAGGAGTTGCGACTGATGATGGAGAATATTTAGGAGCTACGTCAGACGGTAGGATCCCTAGTTGCAGCCAGTCGTACACCGAGGCCGAATGACGCACCTACTACATCCCAGACCACTATGATACCTGCTTCTACTACTACCGCCGTGACCATCCCGGTTTCACTACAGGATTTCATGAGGCTGAGAACTCCAGTATTCACCGGCACCGAGGCAGCGGAGGACCCACAGACGTTCCTTGACAGTTTAGCCAGGATCTGCAGTTCGCTGAGATGTTCGGATGATCGATGGGTGGAGCTTGCGAGTTTCCGTCTAGAGGGTCTCGCGCAGATATGGTGGGAGTCAGTCTTGAGAGGTCGAGCTGCAGGTTTACCGCCTGTGACTTGGGCCGAGTTTACAGCGGTCTTTCTAGCTCGTTTCCTTCCAGAGAGCATCCGTGACGCCAGAGCTCGTAGCTTCGAGGCCTTGGTCAAAACACCTGGGATGACGGTGTCTGAGTATGACGTTCAGTTTACACAGTTGTCCCGATATGCCCCGTACCTGGTAGATACCGAAGCGAAGAGGGTGAAGAGGTTCATACAGGGACTTGATGCCCAGCTATATCTTGCCATTGGCGCCCAGCACTACGACACTTATTCAGCTGCTATGGATACGGCATTACAGATGGAGGAACGCATATCACAGACTTCTGCCGTTTCTGGGCCGAAGAGGATTCGCACCGATGTGCCGTCGCAGAGGCAGCGCGCCAGATTCTTTCCGAGAGATGGGCCTGGCAGAGGATTTGGACGGGGTCAGTTATATGGTTCATATCCCCGGGGACAACAGCTGTCGCCAGGGTGTTTTGGGTGCGGGAGTCCGCACCATCTTGTCAGTGACTGTCCGGCGAGACGACAGGGAGCGGTGACAGTTCCGCATGTGACCCTACCACCATCACCACCCCCTCCCCAGAGAGCCCTACTTCCTACCACAGGCGATGCTCCACGCCAGTTAGGTGCACCCAGAGGCCGTTGACGCGGGGGTCCTATTCAGAGAGGACGAGGAGGCAGAGGCCGATGTCGAGGTCAGCCCGCTATCGGTGGAGGACAGGCCCGAGTATTTGCTTTGACACCGCAGGATGCGCAGGCATCCAACGCCTTTGTGACAGGTACCTTGCCAGTTTGTTCTTTCGACGCACGAGTATTGTTCGACCCAGGTTCCACACATTCGTACGTCTCTGCACACTTTGCACCGATGTTGGACCGTGAGTCGTCATCATTAGATCAGCCGCTTGTTGTTATTACCCCGGTAGGCGAGCCGTTTGTCGCTCGTTTTGTGTTTCGATTGTGTTCCGTTCGTATCGGGGAGAGGGATTCATCGGTTGATTTGATTCTCTTCGATATGTTGGACTTTGATGTGCTTCTGGGCATGGATTGGCTTGCCACTTATTATGCTTCGGTGGACTGCCATGAGAAGGCAGTCAGATTTAGCTTTCCGGGAGAGCCAGTCCTTGTTATTCAGGGAGACCGCAGCGTCACCCTTCCCAGCTTGATTTCGTCTCTTCGCGCTGGTCAGCTCTTGCGGAAGGGATGTCAGGGATTCTTAGCGTATATTTGTGATACTCGAGCTGCAGAGGTTCCGTTGGACCAGGTTCCGGTTGTTTGTGAGTTCCCTGATGTTTTCCCTGACGAGCTGCCTGGGCTACCGCCTGAGCGCGACGTTGAGTTCTGCATCGATTTGATTCCCGGCTCGGGGCCTATTTCTATACCGCCTTATCGGATGGCCCCGGCAGAGCTTTGAGAGCTGAAGGATCAGTTGCAGGATTTGTTAGATAAGGGGCTTATTCGACCTAGTGTTTCTCTGTGGGGTGCTACGGACCTGTTTGTCAAGAAGAAGGATGGAAGTTTGCGCTTATGTATCGACTACCGCCAGCTGAACAAGGTTACCGTGCGGAACAGATATCCGTTGCCACGCATTGATGATTTGTTCGACCAGTTTCAGGGTGCGGGGTATTTTTCGAGGATCGACTTGCGATCAGGATACCATCAGCTGCGAGTTCGACAGGAGGATATACCGAGGACAGCTTTCCGCACGCGCTACGGCCACTATGAGTTTTTGGTGCTGTCGTTCAGACTAACCAACGCCCCAGCGGCATTCATGGATTTGATGAACCTTACATTCAGGCCGTATCTTGACTTGTTCATCATCGTGTTTATCGACGATATCTTGGTGTACTCCCGGAGTAGAGAGGAGCACGAGCAACACTTGCGGATTACGTTACAGACTCTGAGGGAGCACCAGCTGTTCGCAAAGTTCTCCAAGTGTGCTTTCTGGCTGGACAGCGTCGGATTCTTGGGTCACGTGATTACGAGAGACGGCATATGTGTGGACCCGAAGAAGATTGAGGCTGTTCAGTAGTGGCCCCGACCTACATCGGTTACTGAGATCCGTAGTTTTCTAGGCCTGGCGGGCTACTACAGGCGTTTTGTTCAGGACTTCTCTCGTATAGCTGCACCTTTGACCGGTTTGACCCGGAAGGGAGTTCCTTTCGTTTGGACAGAGGAGTGCGAGCGCAGTTTTCAGCAGCTGCGGACTTGTTTGACTACGGCGCCGGTATTATCTTTGCCTTCGGGATCAGGCGGATTTGTGGTCTACTGTGATGCTTCGCGAGTGGGGTTAGGATGCGTATTGATGCAGCATGGCCGGGTGATCGCATATACTTCTCGGCAGTTGAAGAAGCATGAACAGAACTACCCCACTCACGATTTGGAGATGGCTGCAGTGGTCTTTGCACTGAATATTTGGCGACATTACCTATATGGCGAGTCGTGCCAAATATTCACAGACCACACGAGCTTAAAATACATATTTCAGCAGCGAGACCTGAACCTCAGACAGCGTCGTTGGATGAAGTTGGTGAAAGACTACGACTGCGAGATCTTATATCATCCAGGCAAGGCGAATGTAGTGGCAGATGCTTTGAGCAGGAGGCCCGGGGGTAGTCTATCCTATTTGCGCGCAGTGCAGAGGCAGTCGTCAGCAGATTGGCAGATTTTATGCGACAGCCGAGTTGAGTTCGAGTTCACTCAGACAGGGGGACAACTCGTGGATGTTCGTGCAGGCCCACAGTTGCTTGACCGTATATATGAGGCACAACGCAGAGACGACCGTTGCTCAGAGATCATGGCACAGATGGGACAGGGCAGACTTTTCGATTTCTTGATTGATGATCAGGGGATTTTACGATATGGATCTAGACTGTGCGTACCAGATGCTGATGGATTGCGGCGCGACATTCTTGAGGAGGCACACCGATCAGTGTATAGTGTCCACCCTGGTTCCACCAAGATGTACCATGATATGAGAGAGACCTACTGGTGGGACGGGATGAAGAGGGACATTGCGGAGTTTGTATCGAGATGCCTGACTTGTCAGCAAGTCAAGGCCGAGCACCAGAGGCCCGCAGGAGAGCTACAGCCGTTACCCATTCCATAGTGGAAATGGGAGCAGATCTCTATGGATTTCGTTGTGGGTCTACCCAGGACAGTCGAGGGTACGACTCCATCTGGGTGATCGTAGATCGATTGACGAAAGAGGCTCACTTCCTGCCAGTGAAGACCACTTTCAGCTTCGCTCAGTATGCCCAGCTTTACATCGACGAGATCGTGCGGTTGCATGGCGTATCGACTTGTATCGTGTCAGATCGAGGCACCCAGTTCACCAGCCGACTTTGGCAGAGACTTCAGGAGACTTTGTGCACTCGTTTGAGCTTCAGCACAGCGTTTCATCCACAGACCGACGGACAATCAGAGCGGACCATTCAAACTCTCGAGGACATGCTCAGAGCGTGCGTTTTAGACTTCGGCGGTAGCTAGGATCGTCATTTACCGTTAGTGGAGTTCTCCTACAAGAACAGCTTCCAGGATACTATTCAGATGGCACCTTTCGAGGCATTGTATGGGAGGAGATGCAGATCGCCCGTTTGTTGGACGGAGCTCAGCGAGAGCAGTATTTTGGGGCCGCAGCTTGTGGAGGAGATGACCGCAAAAATACAGTTGATTCAAGACCGGATGAGAGCGGCTCAGAGCAGGCAGAAACGTATGCAGACAGGCGCCGTCGCAGGCTAGAGTTCGCAGTTGGCGATCATGTTTTTCTGAGGGTCTCTCCGATGAAGGGCGTGATGCGATTTGGGCGAAAAGGAAAGCTTAGTCCCAGATTTGTGGGTCCCTTCGAGATTCTCGAGCGTGTTGGCGCAGTTGCATATCGTTTGGCTCTTCCATCCAGCTTTCCCGATGTTCACCCCGTCTTCCATGTTTCGATGCTCCGCATGTACCTTCACAACCCTTCGCATGCGATTCAGCACCTGACAGTCCAGCTAGAGCGCGACCTTTCTTTTGCAGAGCAGCCGGTGGCCATCCTGGATCGGCAGGTGAAGAAGTTGAGATCGAAAGTTATACCGACCGTCAAGGTCCTTTGGCGTGGCCCGAGCAGCGAGGAGGTCACCTGGGAGACCGAGGGCGAGATGAGGAAGAAATATCCCCATCTGTTTGAAGGTACGCGTAGCTATATTTTTAAATTCGGGGACCGAATTTCTTTAAGGGGGGAAGATTGTAACGCCTTGAAAAGTCATTTTGGTGTTTTCCTGAAAATCGGTGAAAATTCGGTATTTTTCCGTAAACCATCTTTTTTGTTATTTTGCAGTTTAGGACTAATTATACCTAATTTGGATAGGTAATTGATATTTTTTAGTGGCTAATGAGTTACTTATTAATTTGTGGTCATTTAAAAAAATTTCCCTATTTTTCAAATTTTTTTAATAATTATTTTAAGCCGGTAAGAAAATACATTAAATTAGCGATAAATACAAATTTTTTTGGGCTAATTTTAATATTTAAAATCATGTTAATTAAAATCTAGTTGTAATATAATTTTTAGTATTTTATTTCAAGTTTTAACTAATTTTTATTATGGAAAACGAAATTTATTGAATTTAAGCTAAAACTTGCAATTTTGGACTTGTAGGGGGTCTTTTTGCATAAAATTTTTTTTGTAAAACCCCTTTCACACTTTCCTCACCACTAGGCCGGCCCACCATCAGCAGCTCAAGGAAATTTTCCTTGCCCCTTTTGACTTTTAATTAGGTGTTGAAATGAGGTGTTTTGAAAAGGGTTTTGATTTTTTAAATGTGGGTATGGGTCTTTAGTTGATTGGTATGGTTTGACCTAGACTTTTCCATCACCACCCACACCAACATCCCTCCCTCCTCTGGCCGAATGCAGCAGCCCTCCCCCTTCACTTTTTTTCTTTTCATTTCCTTCAAAATTCCATCATAATTACTCCAAAATTCCAATTTAAACCTAACAAATTAACCCCCATCCTTCATCCCATTCTCCTTAGCTTTTCTTGCTTGGGTCATGGTGCTATGAAGCCATCTTTGGAGGCATTTTGTTCTTGCTAGATCTCTAGTTGAGGTATAATTTCAATCCTTAGCTAATTTATAGTTAAAGTGTTCTAATTAGACTTGAAAGTTGTGTTAGTGTTAAAATTATAGCTAAATTCTAATCTAGTTTTTTTCTAGTTCATGGTTTGAAATTAAACTAGGGTTTTAGAAATCATTAGTAGGTTAATTAAATCTATTTTGTTATCTAGTTATTTTGTTAGTCTAATCTAAGTGGTTAACTTGCCTTTTGGACTTTAAATTAGAGTTAATTTAGTGTATCATGTATGATTTGGGTAGGATTTTGCTAAGTTTGAAAAATCAAGAAAGGGTTGTTGATGGAAACATAGGATTTGAAGCTTTGTAGTGTGTTTTAATCAAAGTGATTGTGGTTAACTAGTTATGCGGTTGGATGTTATGCTAGGTTGTGGTCCTTTTTGTCGCAAAACGGCGATGTTGCACCGATTTTTGGAATGTTTATGCTTGCTAATTTTATTAAATTATTGTGGTGATGTATTTGCGATATCTTGGTGATATTTTTGGCATATCCTATGACATTTAGGATGTGTGAGTGCGGTTTTTTTGAGTGATCGGGGTTTAGCTTTGCCGGGCGACCAAATCGACGATGTTAGTTAGTTTTTGCGATTTTCGCGTGTGTTCCGCGCACCTTGTGCACGTTGTACCTAGCTTATGAACGTTGGTATTTTCGTTTGGGATTTGCGTCATTCTTGATATGTAACCTTATGTTTTGTATTGATGTAAATTCCAGGTTCGGTCGCGAAGACGTCAGACGCGGCACGAAAAGGCAAAGCGACGATTGGACGTAGCTAGCTAGGGATTCCGGTGAGTAGATTTAACATCTACGGGGGACTATCGTTTGGATGGCGCAAGTCTCCCGATAGTTTAAGTAGTTAAGATTTTTGTGATATTAGTAACTACATCCATACCTTATTTGACCTACATATGCGAACCCATTCTATAGGACACCTGTACCATTGCCAGGGTTTTTATATGCAGCACGAGCTCTATTCATACTTACACACACGCCCTGGTAATTGCCATGCCACCATACTAGATAACCTACAATTTGAAACCTTTTACTATAATTGATGCTTAAATCTGTGCTATTGCCTTTAATTCCTTAAAATGAAATCGTAGGATTGCTATTCATGTGCATGTACCTCATCATATTATTTGTTCATTCCTTGTCTATTAATCGTACATCGCAACTTGATTATTGATACCATATGCATTCATTATCATTGACATATGCACTTATGAGGATTTCTTGAGATTTTATGATATTTCTCGATTTCGGGGGAAAGCCGCAAAAATTCCTAAACTTATTACCTTTTTTTTAAATATGTAAATTGTGGTTTTCTAGTGATGTAAGTGTCGTCCACCATGAGTTTGCTGTGGTTTTCGAGACCCGTTTCGAGGAGTTGGATGAACCGTCTCTGGTACATGGTGGGCCCGGTAAGGTACCCGGGGCAAGAAGCTCGTGTTGCTGACGATGAGCCTGGCAGAGGACGGATTACCTACCGGTGACTGTTTGGCACGGCGAATATCCAGAGGATACCGACCGTAGCCGCGAGATGATGAGATATTGATATTGAGATGGGTCAGCCGGATGGCTGAGGCCAGAGATACTATGGCATGGATATATGAGATTTGTGATAATTTTGAGGTGTCGTTGCTGGACACAGGTTCTTGTTGATTCTATTGGTATTGTGCTGGTATTTCAAAAGAGATTCCTAAAGGAAAAACATGATTTCTTATGCTTACACATTCAGATCACGAGTTGATTCACATTGCATTCATACCTGCTAGTATATTCATATTGCATACATACCTGCTATTATGTCCTGCCATACCTGTATTATAGATGCTAAGATGCTTGTGTGCATACTTGCGATAGCCTCTATAGATGTTATTTATTACTCACGAGTTGGCAACTCACCCCCGTTGTGCCACAGTCTTTTGCAGGTCCGCTCCGTCAGCACAGTAGCGGCGGGCGCACCGCTTCTTTTGACTCTCTTGCCAGGACTCGAGGTTTTTGCTTGTAGGTGGGTTGTATTATTATTTTTGTACCATCTTGTATATTCTTTGTATCTAGAGTACTCCATCTACTGTATCTACCACTATTGTTGTAAATTGACCTAGAGATGAGACTGTAAGATTTGTGAACTTTTTATGCTGTATTTTGGGGTCGAGCTCACTTGAGTCGACATGCGGTTTTTCTTATGCTTCTTTATGATTTTTTTGCATGTTGTTGTTTTACATTGCGTGGGATTTGTGACCGCCTCGTGGCGAAGAGCTAGCTCCCGCTTGGGAATGCCTTATTTGTTGTATTTATATATATTCTTGTTGTACCCATTTTGGGGGCCAGTATTTATGTCACGCCCCGCTTCCCAAAATACGGAAAACGAGGTACGACTAGGCCAGCCATGCTCCTACGGTCAAGGAATCATCCTGCCGTAGTCACACTTCGGCTTCTAGCACTACATGGTAATCAGTAATTAAAGCACAGTATTAAAGGAATCACATCACTAATTTATTACATTAAAATCCCATTGTTCACAATTTTACAGATAACAAGAACAATAACTAACCAAGTTCGATCTCACAATCTCTTTTATGGAAAGCAGTAAATGAAGAAGGAACACCAACTATATCTCCGTGAACTCGAAGGATAGATCCGTCTCCGGTGCCGGTCCTCGCGCGGAATCTGAGCATGCATACTCAGGTCGTCAGAGCGACACAAATAATAATATTATTATAAGCAGATGAAACAGGTAAATGAGGTATTACTAGTATGAGAATAATGCAAGTAAACACTATATCACAGTATGATGCAGAATATGTTAAGTGTCCCTATCGGTCTCTACGTCATGTTTGAAATCACATAGTGGAAGGAGGATCATGTTTAACAGGAGTCTCGTACATACCCGAGACCACGGCCCACACGCCCGGGACATAACCCTGTCAGCCGGATCGCCAGATCCTGTCCTACACGAATAAGTATCACAGTTCGAATGATCATCCTCTAAACACGGTCCCGCTAAATAAGATACTCTTTCCACTTTGATTTCCCCTTTTTCCCCAGGTTACACTATTTAAGATATTGATCTATTTGTGTACGAGTATACCAATGTCACGGTTTCATCACTGTCCACTATATCAATCACTGTCCACTGTACCAATCACTATCACGATTATTCACTTTCCATTGGTGTACTCGTCACTCCTAAATCAACACCTATCACGCACGATAATGCAATGTCCACACGCACTAACACTGTGTAAATGACAAGGGTATGATATACGTATTGTATGCTACCAATAAACACGGTATGTTATGAATTAGCATGCACGTCATGAATTTAAGTAAATTGCACAAATTAATATATTACAAATTCAGCAGAAATGATGTAGGTAAGATATATAGAACAATCAGTCAGTAATTCATCAAAATTTGTTTCAGTCCAATCGGGGTTTCGGTTTTCAAGATATAACTGTTTCAGTTTAAGTGTTCACGGCTGGAATTTCAATTTCAGAGCTGAACTTCTGTTTCGTAACACGAATTGCACCCAGTTGGGCTCAAAATTTAGCGATGACACAGTTAGATGGAATCTAGGGTTTTCGATAAAGTATTCAACGCAACAGACGGATCCTCAATCGCATCTGTACGTTGAAAGTTATATACAGTTTAATCTCAAATGTCATTCCAGAAAGTGTTCTGGACAGCTTTATGTTCTGCTCTTTTAAAATAAGTTTGAAATAACAAACTGCGATGAATCGGAATGAAACCACTTGTTTTCTTTCACTAACAGGTATATCTTATAACTACTGAAAGCTCCGTATCATGCGATTTCAGGAAACACGGGGACGCAGGACTTTAGACAGAACATACTAATCTGAAACGCTCTGGACTGCAGTCCAGAGTCGTGTTCCAATCCACTTATCTTCACGGTTTCAGAACAGAAAACATTAAAATTCTACATAGGGTTAAAGTTCATCGAGTTGGCTTCGATTTAAGCCCTCGAACGCATCTTTCCAATATGTGTATGATTTATAGTGATTTTATGCATTTTCAGTTACGAGAGAATTCCAGTTTTAAACAACATGTTTGGGGTATCGATTTTTGTTACAAACGATCGTGTTTTCCAGCGAATTTCTCATACATTATACATCATTAAAAGGGCCAACAGAAGGTAAAGGTTGCCGTCAATTTAGACAAATATTTCTATTAGTAACTAACATCGAGCACTTAGGTTTCAACATGTATAGGAAATCGGTAAGTTGTAAACTACATTATCTAGGTGGGTAACCCTATTATTATAGCATGAAGCAAGTAAATACTTGCCTGAAGAATGCCTCGGGGTCGTACGGAAACAGCGTCGTCGCGAACGCGCGGTACACGCCACGTATCGAATTCCCGCGAGCCTCGATCTTGATGTGGATCTCGCGTCGGGTTGTCCGGAGTCCTTTGCGCAGCCACTAGACGTTGATGGATGTTTGACGATCCACTGCGAGTGTATTGGGGTTGCCGACAGTCGACGGCGTCGCTCCGGCGGCGTGTACAGTGCACACACAGTGAGGACAAGTTAGAAATTTGGGTTTTTTGGAGTTTTTGGAGAGATGGAGAGATGTGGGGGGTCGGGTCTGGAGAGGTGAGGGTGATGTTGAGGGTGTGGATGTTGTGGGGAGGTCGGCGATGTGGTGGGGAGTTCGCCGGCGTCGAGGGTATAGGTGATGCCTCGAGCTCGGCCGAAATAGTAGTGAGCAGGGGATAATTGAGAGGGCTCGGTTAGAAGAATGGTGAAGTCGTGGAGGGGGCGCTGGTGGAAGAGGAGTGGTTGAAGGTTGCCGAGGGATTGTCGTCGTCGTCGTCGGAGGTGGAGGTCGCAGTGGGTTACGGGAGAAAATTTTTTGGGTGCTCGGTGGATTTTTGAGCTCGGTGAAAGTAAAGGAGAGAGGTGAGGAGTTTGTGAGTATGAGAGAGTTGAGGGCGACGAGATTGACCACGTGGGGGCAACGGTCGGGCGAAGGCGTGGGCGACGGCGAGGGAGGCGTGTCTCGCGCGCGCGTTACGGGGTTGCCGTTGGGGAAAATTCAAAAGGAAGAAGAACAGTGGAGGGTTGGGGGAGTGGGCTTGGTTAATGGGAATGGGCCGGCAATAAAAGAATAATTCCCTAAAAATTTCCGTGGGCTTCAGACCGAAGCGGGCCGGTTAAAAAATTTCCTTTAAAAAAATCCTCGTGGGCTGCAAGGGTTTTAAGGAGGGGACGGGCCAAAAATTTTGGTGAGGAAATTAAAGGGAAATGTTTGAAGAAAATTAGTTTGGGCTGAGGAATAATTTGATTGGCCCGGGAAAAGTAAGGAAAATAAAAGGTGGGCTGAAAAATAATACAAAGGGGATTTTATTTAATATAGTGTTAGGATTTTATTGATAAATTTTGGTTTTAAATTTTGGCTTTTAGCTTTTAGGGTTTGGACTATAATTCCAAAAGAGCTGAAAAAAAAAATAGGGTTTAAACAACCAACTAAAAATATATGGAGTCAAGAATAAGTTAATCACTAGAATTCAAAAATAGGAGATTTCATGTAGAAAGGGAACGGGGATTTACATCATACCCCCCTTAACAAAAATTTCGTCCTCGAAATTTAACAAAGATACAAGAGTACAATGTACTAAACAAAAAGATGTGGATAACGATCACGGATGTCTTCCTCCCGCTCCCAGGTGGATTCTCCTGGGGAACGACCGCCCCAAGACACTCGGACTAACGGAATGACCTTATTCTTTAGCACTTTCTCTCTGCGGTCGAGGATGGTAGTAGGCTGCTCCTCGTATGACAGATCGGTCCCCAAAACTAACTCTGAATGGTCCAGAACATGGTTCTCATCTCGAACGTAACGGCGCAACTGTGACACGTGAAAGGTATTGTGCACACCAGCTAGCGATGGAGGCAAGGCCAATCGATAGGCCACCTCTCCTACTCGCTCTAGCACCTCAAAAGGTCCGATAAAACGGGGACTAAGCTTTCCCCGACTCCCGAATCTGATAACTCCACGAGTAGGTGAAATCTTCAAGAACACATGATCTCCGACTTCAAAATCAAGTGCCCTTCTGCTGGTATCTGCCCAACTCTTTTGTCGATCCTGAGCCGTCTTAATACGCTGCCTGATCATTTGGACCTTGTCCACTGTCTGAACAATGAGTTCGGGGCCCAGTAATCTTCGTTCTCCCACATCATCCCAACATACTGGGGATCGACACTTCCGACCGTATAGTGCTTCAAAAGGAGCCATCTGAATACTAGCCTGATAACTATTGTTGTAAGAAAACTCGACTAGGTGCAGATGGTCCTCCCAGGAACCCTGAAAGTCCAACATACAGGCTCTTAACATATCCTCGAGCGTCTGAATTGTACGCTCGGATTGTCCATCCGTCTGTGGGTGATAAGCTGTGCTGAATTTGAGGCGGGTTCCCAAACTCTCCTGTAAGCTCTTCCAAAAGTGTGACAAGAATCTCGTGTCCCGGTCTGACACAATGCTGACTGGAACACCGTGAAGTCGCACAATCTCCTGCATATACCTTTCTGCCAGTGATTCTGTCGACTGTCCCACTCGGAAAGGTAGAAAGTGTGCCACCTTTGTGAGGCGATCGACGATAACCCAAATAGCATTATTGCCTCTAGGGCTCCGTGGTAAGGCCGTCACAAAATCCATAGTAATGTGCTCCCACTTCCATTCAGGTATCGGCAATGGTTGTAATAATCCTGCTGTCCTCTGATGTTCCGCCTTCACCTGCTGACATACCAAGCATCTGGATACGAACCTCGCAATCTCCCGCTTCATTCCGTTCCACCAAAAGTGCTGCTTTAGGTCCTGATACATTTTTGTACCTCCTGGATGCACAGAATAAGCTGAACTGTGTGCTTCAGTCAAAACTTCTTCTCGTACATCACCTTTAGGTACGCAGAGTCTGCTACCGAATCTCAGAGAGCCATCTTCATGTATAATCAAATCCGTTCTCAATCCAGCTTCCACTTGCTCTCTGAACTTTTGTAATCGAGGATCATCCGCTTGTGCAATCTTGATGCGATCCACCAAGGAAGATTGCACCTGTAGTTGCCAAAATTGACTGAGTGCGTTCGGAGTAATGACCTCAAGTTCAAGTCTCTGGAAATCTTCAATAATACTCCTCTGATCGGTCAACATCATGACCGCTGGTTTGCGACTGAGTGCGTCTGGTACAACATTGACCTTCCCCGGGTGATACTGAAGGTCCAAGTCATAATCTGCCATTAGCTCTAGCCATCGGCGCTGCCTCATGTTCAGTTCCTTCTGAGTGAAAACATACTTCAAACTTTTGTGATCGGTGTATACCTCCACTTTTTCTCCTAATAGGTAGTGCCTCCAAATCTTCAACGCAAAGACTACCGCAGCTAACTCCAAGTCATGTGTAGGGTAGTTCTTCTCGTGATTTCTCAATTGTCGAGAGGCGTAAGCAACAACTCGGCCGTGCTGCATCAAAACACAGCCTAAACCCTTCCCTGAGGCATCACTGTGTATCACCAAACCACCGGAATTATCTGGTACTGTAAGTATAGGTGCTGTGGTTAACTTCTGCTTCAGAGTGTCGAATGCCTGAGTGCACTCTTCTGTCCATGTAAACGGCACGTCCTTCCGTGTCAGCCGTGTCAATGGTTCTGCGATTCTTGAGAAATCTTGGACGAATCTCCGATAATAGCCTGCTAATCCCAGAAAGCTCCTGATCTCTGCTACTGATTTCGGCGTCGGCCAATCTCTGACAGATTCTATCTTTGCCGGGTCCACTGAGATGCCTTCGCCTGAAACAATATGTCCCAAAAACTGTACCTTGTCGAGCCAGAACTCACACTTGCTTAGCTTCGCATACAGCTTCTCTTCCCGAAGAATTTGTAGAACTGTGCGCAAGTGTTCAGCGTGCTCTTCCCGAGTCTTCGAGTAGACAAGTATGTCGTCAATAAACACAACGACAAACGTGTCCAAGTACTTTGCGAACACCCTGTTCATCAAGTCCATGAATATTGCTGGGGCATTGGTAACGCCGAACGGCATCACAAGGAATTCGTAATGTCCGTATCGGGTCCTGAAAGCCGTCTTGCATACATCCTCGGCTGCTACTCTGATTTGATGATATCCAGAACGGAGATCCAACTTCGAGAAAACCTTGGCTCCACTTAGCTGATCGAATAGGTCATTGATACGCGGGATTGGGTACTTGTTCTTTATTGTGACCTTGTTCAGCTCCCGGTAATCTATGCACATTCGCAACGATCCATCCTTTTTCTTCACCAATAGAACTGGTGCACCCCACGGTGAAGCGCTTGGCCGAATAAATCCCTTCTCCAATAATTCTTCAACCTGTTTCTTCAATTCCGCCAACTCCACTGGTGCCATTCTGTATGGGGCCCTGGATACTGGGACTGTACCTGGGATCAAATCGATCGAGAACTCCAAGATTCGAGGGGGTGGTAGACCTGGTAGATCTTCAGGAAATACGTCTAGAAAGTCCCGAACAATTTCTGGGGCTGGGCTCTTATCAATCTCCATAGCTGTCAGTTCCTTAGGCTTTGCTCTGTACTTAGCTGGTTCCAAAGATTCGCTTCCGCCCTCAAAAATAAACTCCGGGTGATTGGGAATGCGGAAGATCACCTTCCTTGCATGACAGTCGATAACTGCATGGAAAGTGCTCATCCAATCCATCCCGAGAATTGCGTCGTAACTGCCTGTCCCAATTAGGAGGAAATTCGCATAGAATTCCCTGCCACACACTACAACCGGGCATAATCTACATTCCCGACTAGATATTATGATGCCATTACCCGTATGAATTTCCCATCCCTTGGTTAGTGGTTCATATGGTATTGAGTGTGTATTGGTGAAATGCTCAGACAAGAAACAATGCGATGCTCCCGAATCAAATAGTACTCTAGCTGGCAATGAATGTACAAGTAGAGTACCTGTGACTACGTCTCCTGATGCCTCTGCCTGCTCGGCGGTCAAGGTGAAAGCCCGTCCCTGACCGCGACCTGTAAATGGCTGTCTCTGTTCCTGCGGCCTCTGCTGTGACGGTCCAGAACCTCTCTGTATTTCTGCTCGCTCAGGACAACTGTCAATCCTGTGCTGACTGGAACCGCAAATCAAACACTGTCCCTTAGCACGGCGACAGTCCTTCTGGGTATGCCCTCCTCTACCGCAATAGCCGCAAGTTACGCCCTTTCTCTGGGGGCGATGCTGTGGTACAAACGGGCGCTTCATCTGAGTTGTCCCTGCTCTGTGAACCGGTATGGCTCCTCGAGAAGGCACGTGGGTACGTGCTGGAACGACTGGGGGTCTCCTGAACTTGTTAATCAATTGCTCCTGAACTCTCGCTGCGTTGAGTACCTGTGCGAAAGTCTGTAGATCTAACGATGCGATCAGCTGCTGCAACTCAAAATCTAACCCCTGAAGGAAACGCCTAGCCCTGGTGACTTCTGATTTGACCATGTATGGAGCAAAGCGGCTCAGACGGTTGAACTCTGCCGCATAAACGTCCACTGGGCGTCCATTCTGCTTCAGAAGAATAAACTTTTCCTCCATTTCTGCCTTGGCTGTGGGAGGAAAATAGTGATCTAAGAAGCACTCCTTAAACTTGTCCCATTCAATCGGCTCTTCAAGTCTGCTTTCTTCTACCGACCACCATGTACGAGCCTCGTCTTCTAATTGTATCTTTATCACATTCACTCTGTCTTCCTCTGGAACCCTGGCGGCTGCCAATAAATTCTCCATGTTTACCAGCCATTGCTCAGCTTCAAGTGGTTCAGCTAGCCCTGTAAACGCAGCTGGGTGTAACCGTCGGAAGTCTGACACAGTACCAGCCCTAGCCTGATAAGCTGGTGGAGTAGCGCCCTCGGGGGCGGTAATAAGTGCGGAGGGTCCTCCTGCAGCGGTAATCGCTCTGAGTCCCTCAGTAAGCAAATCTGTCTTCCTCTCCTGAGCTTCCGCGAGAGTGGTCAGTGCACTGAGTATTCTTTCCGTGCGGTCCTGAGAGCTGGAGTCCGAGGAGGGGTCGTTCGGGGACGTCATATCACTGGAAGATTCAAAAGAATAGGTTCAGATTCAAGGATAGAAATCAAGAATAGTGAAACAAGAATAACGTAATACAGTTTTTAGTTAATGTCATCCCTTGATACTAAACCTGGCTCTGATACCAACTAAACCATGTCACGCCCCGCTTCCCAAAATACGGAAAACGAGGTACGACTAGGCCAGCCATGCTCCTACGGTCAAGGAATCATCCTGCCGTAGTCACACTTCGGCTTCTAGCACTACATGGTAATCAGTAATTAAAGCACAGTATTAAAGGAATCACATCACTAATTTATTACATTAAAATCCCATTGTTCACAATTTTACAGATAACAAGAACAATAACTAACCAAGTTCGATCTCACAATCTCTTTTATGGAAAGCAGTAAATGAAGAAGGAACACCAACTATATCTCCGTGAACTCGAAGGATAGATCCGTCTCCGGTGCCGGTCCTCGCGCGGAATCTGAGCATGCATACTCAGGTCGTCAGAGCGACACAAATAATAATATTATTATAAGCAGATGAAACAGGTAAATGAGGTATTACTAGTATGAGAATAATGCAAGTAAACACTATATCACAGTATGATGCAGAATATGTTAAGTGTCCCTATCGGTCTCTACGTCATGTTTGAAATCACATAGTGGAAGGAGGATCATGTTTAACAGGAGTCTCGTACATACCCGAGACCACGGCCCACACGCCCGGGACATAACCCTGTCAGCCGGATCGCCAGATCCTGTCCTACACGAATAAGTATCACAGTTCGAATGATCATCCTCTAAACACGGTCCCGCTAAATAAGATACTCTTTCCACTTTGATTTCCCCTTTTTCCCCAGGTTACACTATTTAAGATATTGATCTATTTGTGTACGAGTATACCAATGTCACGGTTTCATCACTGTCCACTATATCAATCACTGTCCACTGTACCAATCACTATCACGATTATTCACTTTCCATTGGTGTACTCGTCACTCCTAAATCAACACCTATCACGCACGATAATGCAATGTCCACACGCACTAACACTGTGTAAATGACAAGGGTATGATATACGTATTGTATGCTACCAATAAACACGGTATGTTATGAATTAGCATGCACGTCATGAATTTAAGTAAATTGCACAAATTAATATATTACAAATTCAGCAGAAATGATGTAGGTAAGATATATAGAACAATCAGTCAGTAATTCATCAAAATTTGTTTCAGTCCAATCGGGGTTTCGGTTTTCAAGATATAACTGTTTCAGTTTAAGTGTTCACGGCTGGAATTTCAATTTCAGAGCTGAACTTCTGTTTCGCAACACGAATTGCACCCAGTTGGGCTCAAAATTTAGCGATGACACAGTTAGATGGAATCTAGGGTTTTCGATAAAGTATTCAACGCAACAGACGGATCCTCAATCGCATCTGTACGTTGAAAGTTATATACAGTTTAATCTCAAATGTCATTCCAGAAAGTGTTCTGGACAGCTTTATGTTCTGCTCTTTTAAAATAAGTTTGAAATAACAAACTGCGATGAATCGGAATGAAACCACTTGTTTTCTTTCACTAACAGGTATATCTTATAACTACTGAAAGCTCCGTATCATGCGATTTCAGGAAACACGGGGACGCAGGACTTTAGACAGAACATACTAATCTGAAACGCTCTGGACTGCAGTCCAGAGTCGTGTTCCAATCCACTTATCTTCACGGTTTCAGAACAGAAAACATTAAAATTCTACATAGGATTAAAGTTCATCGAGTTGGCTTCGATTTAAGCCCTCGAACGCATCTTTCCAATATGTGTATGATTTATAGTGATTTTATGCATTTTCAGTTACGAGAGAATTCCAGTTTTAAACAACATGTTTGGGGTATCGATTTTTGTTACAAACGATCGTGTTTTCCAACGAATTTCTCATACATTATACATCATTAAAAGGGCCAACAGAAGGTAAAGGTTGCCGTCAATTTAGACAAATATTTCTATTAGTAACTAACATCGAGCACTTAGGTTTCAACATGTATAGGAAATCGGTAAGTTGTAAACTACATTATCTAGGTGGGTAACCCTATTATTATAGCATGAAGCAAGTAAATACTTGCCTGAAGAATGCCTCGGGGTCGTACGGCAACAGCGTCGTCGCGAACGCGCGGTACACGCCACGTATCGAATTCCCGCGAGCCTCGATCTTGATGTGGATCTCGCGTCGGGTTGTCCGGAGTCCTTTGCGCAGCCACTAGACGTTGATGGATGTTTGACGATCCACTGCGAGTGTATTGGGGTTGCCGACAGTCGACGGCGTCGCTCCGGCGGCGTGTACAGTGCACACACAGTGAGGACAAGTTAGAAATTTGGGTTTTTTGGAGTTTTTGGAGAGATGGAGAGATGTGGGGGGTCGGGTCTGGAGAGGTGAGGGTGATGTTGAGGGTGTGGATGTTGTGGGGAGGTCGGCGATGTGGTGGGGAGTTCGCCGGCGTCGAGGGTATAGGTGATGCCTCGAGCTCGGCCGAAATAGTAGTGAGCAGGGGATAATTGAGAGGGCTCGGTTAGAAGAATGGTGAAGTCGTGGAGGGGGCGCTGGTGGAAGAGGAGTGGTTGAAGGTTGCCGAGGGATTGTCGTCGTCGTCGTCGGAGGTGGAGGTCGCAGTGGGTTACGGGAGAAAATTTTTTGGGTGCTCGGTGGATTTTTGAGCTCGGTGAAAGTAAAGGAGAGAGGTGAGGAGTTTGTGAGTACGAGAGAGTTGAGGGCGACGAGATTGACCACGTGGGGGCAACGGTCGGGCGAAGGCGTGGGCGACGGCGAGGGAGGCGTGTCTCGCGCGCGCGTTACGGGGTTGCCGTTGGGGAAAATTCAAAAGGAAGAAGAACAGTGGAGGGTTGGGGGAGTGGGCTTGGTTAATGGGAATGGGCCGGCAATAAAAGAATAATTCCCTAAAAATTTCCGTGGGCTTCAGACCGAAGCGGGCCGGTTAAAAAATTTCCTTTAAAAAAATCCTCGTGGGCTGCAAGGGTTTTAAGGAGGGGACGGGCCAAAAATTTTGGTGAGGAAATTAAAGGGAAATGTTTGAAGAAAATTAGTTTGGGCTGAGGAATAATTTGATTGGCCCGGGAAAAGTAAGGAAAATAAAAGGTGGGCTGAAAAATAATACAAAGGGGATTTTATTTAATATAGTGTTAGGATTTTATTGATAAATTTTGGTTTTAAATTTTGGCTTTTAGCTTTTAGGGTTTGGACTATAATTCCAAAAGAGCTGAAAAAAAAAATAGGGTTTAAACAACCAACTAAAAATATATGGAGTCAAGAATAAGTTAATCACTAGAATTCAAAAATAGGAGATTTCATGTAGAAAGGGAACGGGGATTTACAATTTACAAAGGAGACTCTGCCGAAATTTTCGGAAAAATTGATATTGTTTTTAAAAAAGGTTTGATATGACTTATTTGATAAACTCGCTTTCAATTGTTTGGTTTTCCTTCACTGTTTTGCTTATTTGGTTTTGGTTTCTGGGCTTTGGCTCACTTATTTTACGGACGTCTTGAGACATTTCGTAAACTTAAGTGCCAGTCACGTTCCGTACCCTGCTGGTCGTGACTGGGGAGTCGTGCCAAATCTTCACAGATCATAAGAGTTTGAAATATATTTTTCAGCAGAGGGATCTGAACCTAAGTCAGCGTTGATGGATGGAACTGGTGAAAGATTAGGATTATGAGATCTTGTATCATCCAGGCAAAGCGAATGTTGTAGCAGATGCTTTGAGTCGGAAACCTGGAGGTAGATTATCTCATTTGCGCACCTTGCAGACACAGTCTTTTACAGACTTGCAGATTTTATGGGATAGTCGTATACAGTTTGAGTTCACCCCAACAGGAGGACAGCTAGCATATGTTCGCACCCGACCTCAGTTATTGGATCGTATTCGAGAAACACAGCCATTAGATGCTCGTATATCGGAGATTATGGATCAGGTTAGGCAGGGCAGGGAGTCGGAGTTTGTGATTGATGACGGTGGGGTATTACGTTTTGGGACCTTTCTTTGTGTACCAGATTCAGATGGATTGGGCAAGAGATCTTAGAGGAAGCCCATCGATCAGCGTATAGTATTCATCCTGGTTCCACCAAGATGTATCATGACTTAAAGGATGTTTATTGGTGGGAAGGAATGAAGAGGGATGTTGCGGAGTTTGTTTCGAGATGCTCGACTTGTCAGCAAGTAAAAGCTGAACACCAGAGGCCGGCAGTAGAGTTGCAGCCTTGCCCATTCGAGAGTGGAAATGGGATCAGATTTCTATGGATTTTGTGGTGCGTCTACCCAGGACTAGCAGAGGTATGATTCCATTTGGGTAATTGTAGATAAATTGACAAAGGAAGCTCATTTCTTCCAGTGAAGACGACGTGTGGATTTGCACAGTATGCTCAGACTTATATCGATGAGATTGTACATTTACATGGAGTTCCGACATGCATAGTATCAGATCGGGGTACACAGTTTACTAGAAGACTATGGGAGAAACTTCAAGAAGCTCTCGGCACACGATTGAGTTTTAGCACAGCGTTCCACCCACAGATAGATGGTCAGTCAGAGAGGACCATTCAGATTTTAGAAGATATGTTTCAGGCTTGCAGCCTTGATTACGGTGGCAGTTGAGATCTTCACTTACCTTTGATAGAATTCTCGTACAACAACAGTTTTCAGGAGACGGTCCAGATGGCACCCTTTGAGGCTTTGTATGGAAGAAAATGTCGATCACCCATTTGCTGGACGGAACTGAGCGAGAGTAGTATCTTGGGACCGCGGATAGTATAGGAGACTACAGAGAAGATTCAATTGATACGGGATAGAATGAGGGTGGCCTAGTGCAGACAGAAATTATATGCAGATCGACAACGTCGTAGACTCGAGTTTGAAATAGGAGATCATGTGTTCCTTCGAGTGTCTCGGATGAAAGGTATGAAGCGTTTCGGGAAGAAGGGGAAGCTCAGCCCTAGATATGTCGGACCTTACGAGATTCTGGAGAGAGTGGGTGCTGGAGCTTATCGTTTAGCACTTCTACCGAGTTTTCCCGATGTGCATCCGTTGTTTCTCGTTTCGATGCTTCGCAAGTATCTTCACGATCCTTCTCACGCAATCCAGCATCAGACTTACAGCTTGAGTCGGATAAATCCTACACAGTGCAGCCAGTCGCTATTCTACACAGGCAGGCAAAAAAACTAAGATTAAGGGTACTTCCATCTATAAGGTTCTTTGGCAAGAAAAGAACCGTGAGGAGATTACTTGGGAGACCGAGGATGGGATGCGAAGGAAATTCCCACATCTTTTTGAAGGTACGTTTAGTTAGGTTTTAAATTCGGGGACCGAATTTTCTTAAGGGGGGAATGCTGTAACATTTTGAAAATTTAGGAATAAATAAAATTAAATAATTAAATAATAAAAGATTAAATTAAAAAGTTATTAAAACCAAATAAGACTATTTCATAAGATGTATGTAAAATAAATTAAATTAAAATTTCAGTATGCAACATAAACAAATTATAAGGGTTTTAGTGAGAATTTTAGTTTCATTTAAATAAAAAAGGTATTATATAATAACATAAGTTGTGAAGGGTTTCTAGGTAAAGTTTAGGATTTTGTGCAAATGGGAATTTGTTAAGGGTGTAAATGAAAAAGGGGTAGAAAACAATTTAGCTCAGAATTTTATTGCAAATTAAAACAAAATTTAGGAGATAATGCTAGGACACATTTTCCTTGCATGCACACACACACACCAACACCTCCTCCTTGCATGAAGATGGCACCCTTGGCCTTTAACACTTCGACCATCACCTTATCCCTTCCTTCTCTCATATATATAGCATATATTCAGTTCAGTAGCAAAATTAAAACCTAAAAATTCAAAGAAAGGAAAATAAAACTAAAGCCAAACAAAGGAGAGCAAGAGAAAGGAGAAGAAAAGCTAATTTCTAGGATTTCCTCACCATCAAGCTAGGAAAAGGCGCTTGTGCATCTTGGAGGGTGTTATTCCAACAAATTAAGTGTAGGTAAACTTCTTAACCATGGTAGGAATTGAGATTCTGTAATTAGTTTAATTTAAAATGAACAAGTTCTATAATATTGTATTTTAGTAAAAAAAACTAGGCTCTGTTTAAATCTGCTGTAGTTTAGAGAGGAATTTATTTAACTAAATAGGGTCTTAATGATGTATGTTGAACTTAGGACAAACCATAGGAGCACGAACCAGAGGGCTCGAAATTTTACCGGCGACCAATAGGTAAATTCCGGCGTCGCCGGATTTTTGGAAAGCCAGGGAGTTTTGGCTTATTGGGTAGGTTTCTGTGTTGGATTTTGGCCATTTTGGTATTATTTAAACAAGTTAGTTTAACTGTATATAGAATCTGGAAGCTAATATCCAAAATACGAAACGGTTAAAACGTATCGCGACTTGTTTTCTGTCGCGATGCAGGGTAGGGTTAAATTCCAGTAAGGTTATGTGTTAAATAGCTTGATATGGTCCTATACAATATAACTAGTACGTAGGAATGCGTAGTTTTCATATTCACCATGTCGGAATAACCGTTTCATTATACAAGTTAATTTTCGCGTTAGATTCAAATACGGGAATTTCGGAGGCCGCGAGGAAAGGAAAGGATTGGCAATTCCTGAGTAGATACGATGTTTTTCCGGTGAGTAGACTAAACATCTACTGGGGAATTTTGTAGATATGGTGTGTTACGCCCGTAGTTTATTTAAATAAATGCTTTACTTTGGTATTCTAAATTGATAATATGCACCCATATCTACATATAAATTACTTTAGTTGCTAGAACACTGCACAAGTATCGACGAGTTATACCATGTGCACATCTTACATGTTACACTACACCTCTTCAATATTACCATGTCACTTTTACACTTAGAAAATTTTTTGTTAAAAATGATTCATATCATACCTTAAACACCAATCATAGTAATGAATTGCATCATTGATATCATATTTAGTATTTGAGTATTCTAAGTTGATATAAGAGGTAATTGTATTATTGAGGATTTATGGTTTTGAGTTTTGTATACTATTGCATAAATCCAGTGAATTTCATGATTGATGTGACATGTCCACCATGAGATGTTTTATAATTTAATTTTATTCCGGACCGAGTGAGGGAGTTATACGGTCGCGGATTTATATGTTATCCAGACTAAGTGTGGGAGATATACAGTTGGATACATGGTAGACCTGGCCGATACCGAGGGGCAGGATAGCCGCATTTGTTGCGGGGGAGCCTAGCGAGGTTACTCGATACCGGAGATAGTGGTGAAATACAGCGGATATCTAGATGATACCGACCGGTATTTTGATTACAGGATCATTCAAGGAATGATGCCTGAGAGAAATGGAAGTTTTGTGTTGATGATGGACACGGAAAGATGAAATTTATTAAGAATAAATGATGAGATTTCATTTTTTGTTATCTGAATTGTAGTACAGATTCATATTTTCCATATACTATCATACATTATAGTTGATCTCATTTCAGTTAGTATGATAGTCATATTTACATTATTAACCGTTATATGTTAGTTATATTCACTGAGTTGGAAACTCACCCCCGTTGTGCCACAGTTCCTTGCAGGGATAGAGTGGACGGCTAGCAGCAGTACAGCTCCATTTTTCACAGCTTATTTTACATCTTTTGATAGGTGGGTTACATATGTAGTAACCTTCTCTTTT
This sequence comes from Agapanthus africanus, assembly GCA_030015575.1. Classification (NCBI taxonomy): domain Eukaryota; kingdom Viridiplantae; phylum Streptophyta; class Magnoliopsida; order Asparagales; family Amaryllidaceae; genus Agapanthus; species Agapanthus africanus. The sequence goes on along the minus strand of CM057341.1, from coordinate 615,066,276 downwards.
GGTATTGTATTTTGTATCTAGAAAATCACCATCAGACTTGTATTATGACTTAGAACGAGAGATGAGTACATGTATATTATTTGACAGGTGAGAACGTGTTATATAGTGGATATCCCTTTTGTTCATATCTGTGATCTTATTAGTTTCATTTAAATTATAAATTTTTAATTCGCTGTTGTTATTGTTGATCCTAACTTGGGATGCAACTAAATTTAACATTTTATATGCTTGGTTTTATATCGTAAATTATAACAACGGTAATTTTTACTTAAAAAGGCTAAATTTTTATACAAAGAATTCCGCAAAAAGGATTTTGATCTTGGTTTTCTGCTTACTCGGATTATGTATATATCTTTAGATATTATACAATATAAGTGCCGGTCACATCCAAACTTTGGGTCGTGACACGGAGTGTAGCCTATTACACCCTGAGAAACTACTGGAGTACCAACCAGTTAATCTCGCTTTCCCTGGCCTGGGACTTTGCGTAATGGCTCTCCAAACACAGCACGATATCAACCCCCAATACCGGGAGAGACGAATCCTATCTAACCGCCACTGCCTCCAAGTGCTTCGGGACTGCACCCAACTATTATCTGTTTGCATGACTCAATAGAGTCGTTGTAGGGTAGTAATCAAAGTATAGTAGGAACACACTCGAGGCGAAGTGGCAGTGTCAAGTCAACGGGCTAAGCTGTACTCATGTCACCTGGGAACTGCTACCAGACGATAGGTGTAGTACCAACCGAAAGTTCCCGACGAGTCATGTCCGGTGTACTCGTGACCTAACGAGCACCTGCATACTATCTCTAGTATGACATACTAACGGCTGTGTGACAGACCATATCCCCTGCTGGGTTGAGAAGTTTATACACTAGTCTACTCCGGAGTATCGATGCCCCATCTCGATAATCCTACGACTAGGGATTTGTATAAGGATGTGCTTGTAGATTACCCAGCCCCCACTAGTGTGACTTCCATCACAACTCTGGTAATCAAGCAAAGTCCAAAGGGCTCTGATTGTATAGATTTTGCGTACGTGCGTTTTTGAAATCAAAGAATTAACCGCAATCAAGACGGTGTCGCTTGGTAGCTAACCGGTTGAGTACGGGTCGGTCCACAGAGAGATGGATTCCTATTCTTTGTGTTTTAACGAGTTAAATCTAAAAGATTTGTGTTTTATTTTAAGATCTAAGAATGAGATAAAAGTTTATAAAAAGCTTGCTAAGGTTAAGATTAAGTTAGTTTGGAAAATCAATTATTCTCACCGCTTTCTTTGCCCTAATTAAGAATTTTTTGGTGTTAAGGTAATAATTAACAAAGGGGATTAGCACGATCGGGAAGAAACTAGGTTTCTTCCTATTGATCCTTGTCCGTCCTTTCTTAACTCTTACCCTAACCTCCATGGAAAACAATCACAACCGGTCTTTAACTAGGGTATCACTGCTACCTCGTGGGATAGGGTGCCGTAGTGAGCGGTGTGTGTTTGTATGCATAGAGTCCTACTTTAAAATGTTGAACGGGCAAGAAAGGGATGAGAGATTTTCATCTATCAAATCTTCCCTAAACCTAACCGTAACAAGTGAGGAACTACTCACTCATTAGGGAATTGATAAACGAATTCATTTTTATGGTTTTCTTTTAATTAACTACGACAGATAAAAAAATTTATAACTACGGCAGATAAAAAAATTTATAACTACGGCAGATAAAAAATTTATAACTACGGCAGATAAAAAGTTTATAACTAGGGCAGAAAAGAAATTCAAGATAAAAAAAAACTTACTTCTTTATTGATGCACTTTTTGAAAGATTACATGGAGTTGAAAATCTAAGATCTAGAAATTAAAATAGGCATCTCAAAAGAGGCACCCAAAAGGAGGCACGAGAATTATTGGCCTTTTGCTCTCCTATTTATAGATACAGGAAACCCTAGGTTACATTCTGATCCATTCATAAATTTACAAATCTACCATAAGAAGACCCGGTCAACGCACCCTCTTATCCACCGACACGTGTAATGTACGGCCGCGGATCCGCGGCCAAAAGCCTTGTTTGGCCGTGGTTCCGCGGCCGTTTGATGGGCTATTGGGCTCATTTCTTTAGGGCTGCTTCATGTTGCATTTTACTTCTGGTTTCTTCACTTGGTTTCTCAGAATTTCTTCTATTTTCTTCCAGATTTCCACAGTGCAGAATGTTGTGGACTTTTACCGTTAGCTTCGTGTTGAAGTCTTGAATCTTGTGCTGCCCTCATATCTTGTGCAATCGAACTGTTCATTGATCTTCATTTGTTCCCTAAACTGATAGGTTGCATCATACATATTCATCTATTTATTGGTCGTAGTCTCACATTTATAGCATCTTTTCACCATTTTCACTGTATTTGTTCTGAGAACCTGTAATCTGCAACTATTTAGCAGATATGGATCAAAAGCACATATTTATTTGCAATATGATTAAGAATGGAGAATATAATAATGTAAAATTCTGATATGAACAAATACCCCCAAACTTATCTTTTGCTCGTCCCGAGCAAAGCATTTTTATTCTCAACAAAATCCTAACCTCACTTTTGCAGGGAGTCGCGATTGCACTAAGCTCGTGCAACAAACCATTAAACCTCTAGGTATCCTTGTAGGAGGATTGTTGTCTCGTGAGGGTTTTCAGCGGATACTACCCACAAAATCCGATCAATTTGGCCTGTTGATTTTCATTCTTCAATTTGGTGTTCTAGCAAGAAATTCTATTATCTTCAACTTAGAAATGATCAACCCATATTTTTCACACTCACTTATCATTTAACTTAAGATCGTATATGTTCTGCAAATTTATTAAGCTTTCAGTATCTTTTGAATTTTCCTTCTAAGGTTCCATCTCAACTTAGAAATTTTTATCATCTCTACTGAAAGTATAAGCCCTATCTTTCATTTCTATCTCTCATCCAAACCCCAATCATATACCCCTACGTGTGTGTATGTATCACCTCTACACTTGGAAATTCAATTCAATCTATCATACTCTTGTCCATCGTCCAAAGTACTTTTAGTTAGTGAATTTTAGATGAAATTGCTCACACATCCTTCATACGACCGTTAATACTTCTTGAGGTACTAACGACCGATTACAAAATTTGTTCGCGCATTTAGGCGTAATTCCTCATCTTTTAACACCTAAGGCTTTAGCAGTGACTCCCAAACCAGTTAGTAGGCACTAGGTGATAAAGCACCCTCGCTATATATTTTTTATTTTACGCAGCCTTAAGTAATTACAAAATCAGTGTTCAATTTTTATATCTCTTTATTCACACTTATAATTTTATTTGCATTCATACGAAGGATTTTAGACAAGACCATTTCAAGGTATCTTCTACTTTTCCAAGTTTCAAGGTTCGTGTTTGTTCAAGTTGTAGGATATATATATTTTTAGAATTTAGACTTAAGGTTTGGAATTATTTTTCAGACATACACTTCAATAAAAATTTCTATACTCTTCCCTTATTTTGACTTAGCCCAAGAAGTGAACTCAAAATTTGCCTATTTCTAAGTAAACTACAAGAACATATATTTTCTACCGTTAAATTTTAAGAAAGGTTATTTTTATGGCTTTTAATTTACTAAGTCTAAGATCTAGTTTTTCCTAGCTAGTTAACCGTCTTGTAAAACTTAAGTCAATTATGGCTAAAATTGAATTTCTCAATTTTTAAAATTTTTCAATTTTTTGGGTTTTTAAAATAAGGATGCAAATGCAAAAATATTCACATAAATGCAAAGGAAGAAAGCTTACCGAGCACACCCCTAATCTTAAACATGACAGTGTCCTCACTGTCAGGCTACACCAAGAGGGTCAAAATTATCGGCACTCCCCTGTTTATTTTTTTTTATTTTTTTTAATTATTAACAGAAAAAGAACAAAAAATATATATACTCAAAAAGGTTCCCCCCAAACTTATGTGAAACAGTGTTTCCACCGTTTAAGCGTTAAATTTCAGAGTTAGGGGGGAGAAAAAACACAGTATCAAGCTATACAAGGCCTTACACAGGCCAAAGGATAGCGCCAACCATTCAAAAAATTTATCGTTATAATGGTGTGGTTGGTAAAATAATGGAGTGTAGAGAAAAAAAATGAGAAACACACGAGACCATATGGAGATAGAAGCAGTATACGGTCTCGGTGGAGAAGAAGAATGGCGGAAGGGAAAAACAAATGGTAGTGGTTTGACTTCTTCAGGGGTAAGTTGATTAATCACAAAATCCGTGTCGTTTAAGAATGTGAGTTCATCGGCGAAAATATCTTCGAAACTTTCATCGAAGGTTCGATTGAACGTTTCAATGTCAATAAGTGTCACGCCAGAATTCAACACGCTTGATTTTTCAAAAATTATGAAGGTAGGATAGTCGTAAGGCTCATTTACCTTATTTTCAAATGTGTGTAAATCAATTTGTTTTGCTAGAATTATTGAACTCAAAATATCGGATTGTGATTCATTAACACTCGGTATCATTAAAGGAAGATAAGAAGAAGAACCGGAGAAAGTAGGAGAAAGAAGTTGAATAAGAACTTGTGGGTGGAGATAGAGTGTATAAATTAGCACATTTTGTAATGACCGATGTGTAAAAAGCGATTGTGCTAATCTATCAACCCACTGAGAAATGATGTCAAATCCCTCAAGGTTCGTGAGAAAACATGGGTACGTCGAACTTGGTAAACCAGACATTGGAAAGGAAAGGGATACGGTCTCTTGCGCAGTCGGAACGATCGAAAGGACGAAGGGGAGTGATTTAGGAAGGGTCACAGTTAAAGGTTCAGGAGGGTGTACACAGTCATTGGATAGAACATGATGAATTGGAAAATCCGACTCATCAAACAAAACTGGTTTATCCTCAATATTCTCCTCAAAATTTAGCTTATACATACCATTCTCATCAAAATCAAGACGGATATGAAGTTCGGGAAAAACATTTAATGATTCGGGATGATGAATTGGAGAGAAAAACTCGGCCAAATCTGCGGGTTCATCATCCAAAATATTCCCTGCGTCAATATCCTCAATCAAGTGAAAATCATTTTTTTAGACACCTCATCAAAAGCATGGATATTTATCAATTCAGGTTCTAGCTTGGAGGTGTAAAGTTCAAAACAATTGGGTGTGGGTTCACTCGAAAGTGACCCTTCACAATCTGGCAGATCAAGCACTACAAAGTCGCACAACTCAATAAATGTTTTATTTTCAACTGGTGAATCATTTAGGACACTTGATAGACATTCAAAACCGGAGTTGTGGGATTCAATTGGGGATGGGTAGGTTTGATTTGGAAGGGTGTATAGCTCAATCTCTCCACTCAAATTCTTGATTTGTCCAACCGCCTCATCATACATTGGAATTTTGGGAGCTAGTTGGAAACTAGCTGCCGGTTCACTAAGTTGTCTTGGTGAATTAAGGGCGGCAATGGACGCATCCAAATTCTTCATCTGTTGGTTTGTCGCTACAATATAAGCTTCCAACGACTGTTCCAGAGTAGACATTGGTTGTGAAGGGGTTTCAGTAAAAGATTCAAAATTGTTTGGATTCTGGAAACTCCCAAATGGCTGTGTAGAAGCAATGTCTAGGGAAGGTGCGAAATTCGGGTAGGACTGGTAGGAATTGAATGGTTGGACAGGAGTAGGATCAACATTTGGATAAAAAGGTGTAACGTTTTGAAAATCGTTTCGGTGAAATTTCGAAAAAAACGGTAAAATAAGGGGGTTTTCTGTAAAAAGTCAAAATACAAATATCTTATTATAAAAATTAAATATACATATTCTAGCTATGTAATTGCTAGTATTTGGTGTTTATTGAGCCACTGGTGAAATTTCAAATTTTCTGGAAAAAATATTATTTTAATATTATTTTAAGCCGTCACTAATACATTTAATTAGGGAAAATTACAAATTGGAATGAGTTGAAACAAATTTTGTGCATCATAACACATTAAACAAAATTTTATCATGTGGTTTTTGAAATGAAATGGTTTGGCAAAACGGTTTAGAAAATATAGAAGAAAAAGGCTTTTTTTCGGTGAAATTAGTGTAAATAGATATTGGGATATAACATTTATCATTTTTCCTCACCCCACACACACACCCACACTCACACACACCCATTTTCCTCCCCATTTTCAGCAGCCCCACTCCAAAGTTTTCCCCCATTTCTTTTGATAAAAGGAAAGAAAACATAAAGAAAAGTATAAGAAAAGAGGTATGGGTTGTGTTGACTTTGGACCTTTTTGACTTGGCAAGACTTTCCTCACCTCACTCTCTCTCCAATCACCCACTAGTGGCTGACCCTCCCAATTCCTGCACACAACAGCCCCTCCTCTTTTCTCATCACATTTCTCTTCAAAAAACTCATCAAAATTGCCTCACAAATCAACACAAAACCTCACAAATCCCAAATCCATTCCCTACCCATTTTTCCTTAGCCCTTATAGCATGGATCTTGGTGCAAAGATCTCAATTTGGAGGTCAAGTTCCATATTTGATCTCATGGTTTGTGAAGGTATAACTCTAACCCTTGTGCTTAATTTGATGTTAAATACTTTAAATCAACTTAATTAGGTGTTTAATTTAGGTTTTAAATTGCAAGTTTAAATTCAAGAGAAGGGTTTGAATTAAAGTTATGGTTGTGATAATTTGTTCATGGTAGTGTGATGTATTTTAGCATCTTAAGTTATGCAAAACCAAATCTTGTAGCTAATTTGCATATTGTTATATTTAATTTGCCCAAATTGTGATAATTATGCTAATTTGCTAACTAGGTTTTAGAAATTTTATTAAAATGTGGGATTAAAATCTAGTTACGGTTTTTAGCACATCATTAAGGTTTCCATGAGTGGTTTAACCATTTAAAATATGCAAAGCCAAGCTAAATTGTTAAATTATGAAATTTTGCGTTAAAAAGTGTTAAATTGGATATTTTTGCAAAACTAGAATTTTGGAATTTATACAAGTTGATGAGAATAAATTATTGATATGGTTTCTATAACTTGGTTATGATAATTGGTGGATATTGTGGCCTCTAGATTCGTCTATACATCGAGTTTTGTACAAAAACGGTGATTTGTGCTTGCTAGATTTTCGGAAAAATGACCTTTTAAGTGAAATTGGGGTTTTTGTGAATTTTAATCTATTTTATATTATAATTAGTGCTTTTAATTGTACAAATGAGTGTGTTGGGAGCTTTCTCGATGGTTTGGCGTTTGTACGCCGACATCGAGGGTTTTTGGGTCGGTTTGTGAAGCAACCATAGGTTTTGACCAATGTGGGATTCGTGCGTCGTTGTGGTCATGAGTCGGATTTTAATGCGGTATGGTGCGTTATGATATGTAGGTACCCCATGTGGACTTCGAGATGACAAGCAAGCGCGTGGCGACGTCGGCACCGGCGAACGAGGACCACGTGAGTAGATTTATATCTACGGGGAGAAGTCGGGTGGATGGCGTATAGCACCCCCGCAGTCCGTGGTGGTGTATACGGATGCGTATAAACACCAACAATTAGTATATGTTATTTGGGATTAATAACGATGTTAGGATGGATATTGGTGTGTTGGATTACTTTAGTGTTGCGAACCCTAGGGTAGTGTTGCACTACACATACACACATACATACTTGCATACATTCCTTTTTATATGTGCTCATGAGATTCTTTATAGTTATGTGTTCACATGGGTATGGGACTATGTGTTCACGTACGGATTTAAGGATGATACTTGGGATTAAGCTGAGTCGATGAGATTTGTTTTGTGGTTGTGATATCGGTGATTTGGCAGGATTCGTATTTGAGGTACGCCCTGGTGTTATAGCGGATCTTGGGGCGGCGATACGGGTGAATAGTGTTATAAATAAAATGGTCGACATGTGATCGTGATATGAGGCATGATATGCTAGGATATTGATATTAGGCCGTATCGGGCGATGTATACCCTTGATGATGCAATGTGCTGACGGTATCGGTTTGTACGAGATTGTCGATCTGTAGTCAGATCATGAGTATATTGAGGATATTAGTATTGTACTAGACATAGGTCAGTACCCTAGACTATGATCTTGAATAAAGAGGATACCAGAGGAATGGTGTAAGGAATATGATATTGACCCGTACCCAGATTTGGGGATGCCGTACGACGGATTTACGTACGAGCTATATCTTGATGATTGATCCGCACTCTTGACATGGGATGACTGATTGTAGATATGGTATCGGATATGATATTATTGAGGCGGGATCACCGACTAATATATATACAGGTATGTATATGGATCGACTCAGATGTTAGGCGGTTTCCTTACCTGTAGTCCAGCTTGTTAGCTTAGCCCTTTAGTTTAGTTAGTTGTTCGATTAGATTCGATTCTTACCTATTTCAAAAACTAACGAATCGTGGGTATTTGAAAAGACAGCCCAAGGGATCCTACGGATATTTCAAAAGACGTATCTTTTCATAAAAACACCGTAGCCCCTATTTTCAAAACCCCATGATTCGTGTTATTTCAAAAGGCACCATTTGTAGGACTTATATTAGATTAATGCAGGTTAGTTACAGTTGTGTCTAGTATTCAGCTCCCGCTTATTATTGTGGTTCGCTTCGCATCGCATACTTATGTTATAATTTCTTATTGCAATGTTGATATCATATTGTTAGGACACCAGCACCATTACCGATGATGCGTATGTACCACGTACACTTACTTGCCGGTTCACACACATCTTCATCAGTAATTGCCATGTCACGTACACCTTGGAAAATATTATTGCTTGACTTATCTTGTTAGTTAGTAACTTGACATGATATTAGTGTGCCTGCCTTATATGCCAGCTTAACATTGTAGTTATTACTTGTCAATTCATGCATACTGTTATTCATTGTTATGCCTATATTCATGGTTTTTACATGCTATTGATGATTTGGATTCGGTTTTCCATGAAATTTTCTGGATTTGGGGGGAAAACCGCAAAACTCATATAAACTGATTTCTCTCTTTTTAAATAAAAAGTGCGGTTTTCCCCATGATGTATGAGTCGTCCACCATGAGTTTGCTGATGGATTTCGAGACCCGATTCGAGGAGACGGATGAACCGTTTCGGGTACATGGTGGACCCGGTATGGTACCCCGGGGCAAGAAGCGCGTGATGATGACGATGTGAGCCTGGCAGGGGAGCACTATCTACCGGTGATTTTACCCGACGCGTCGGATATCCGGAGGATACCGTCGTGGTCTTGAGATGGATGGTAGGGGCCGGTCTGGACTGACGGCGCCCTAGATATTGTGATTGAGATATTGAGATTTCGAGATATTGAGGTACAAAGACTGTGATACAGAGATATCGAGATATTGGGATTACGTTTTGTGCTGATGCTAGGCACTGTTTTATGCTGATTTCATTATGATACCTCATTTTAAAAATACAAAGGAAATCTCACTAAATTATGAAAACAGTTCTTCATTTACATGTATTCTATTTTCATGCATTCATACCTCATTCATATGATATGTTGCTACTTGAGGCACTGACACGGGCATATGAGATTACACTCGGGTTAGATATTTACCCTAGCCTTGTTATAGGCTACGTGTTATTCATATATTTGAGGATATATTATGATCATTGACCTAGGTTGCGTTATTTATGCGATTTCTGTGCGTAGATATTTTTCTATTCACGCGTTGGCAACTCACCCCCGTTTTGCCCCAGTTTCTTGTAGGTTTGCCGTACAGGTTTCATTACGGCTTTGCGGGCATAGTTTCCTTCGGGTGATTTGCTAGTAGGTGGGTTTACTTGTATCATACCCCCATTATATATCTTGTATATCATTATTCTGTTGTATCTAGAAGTTCCATCAACCAAACATGTATTTATTTTTGAGATAGAGAACAGTGATGTTATTCTTTCGACCTTAGAGTCGCGCGTTATATTTCTGTAGATTTCTGGTGGTTTTGAGTTTCCTTTTGAGTTTTGATCCTCGCCGTTGGCGTTGTATATTATATTGCTTGTGTGGTTGTGACCGTCGATTGACGAAGAGCTAGCTCCCGCTTGCGGATGCCTTTTTCTTGATTTCGTATACTATTCATGTTGTATCCCGTTTGGGAGCCAGTATTTACAAAGGAGACTCTGCCGAAATTTTCAGTAAATTTTTTGATGTTTTTAAAAACTGCATAATACGGCTTATGCTATTGAAACTACTTGCTTTAAGTTGGTTTTTTCTGCACTCTACTACTTTTCTTGGTTTGGATTTCTGGGGTTTCGGTTTACTTAGATTACGTGCGCCTCGAGACGTTCGTAGTTTAAGTGCCGGTTATGTTCCGTACTTTCGGGTCGTGACAAAGTTGGTATCAGAGCGTTAGGTTTTACCTTCGGAGCGTAGGATGTGTAAGTGCACGGCGGCGCCCCGGCCGTCAATCCGACGGCCAATTGCGGAAGCGGTGATAAACTTAAATTTTGCGGACTTAGCAAACCGGCACCACCGCGCACTAAACACCCGGATCGTAACCATTAATAAGTCTAAGCTAACTAGAAGATGGGTTAGAGATATACCGACGATCCAAGTCCTCCGGTCTTCTCGTCATGGTCCCGATCTCCTGCGGAAAGTCCTGTCTCCTCCTCGTCGCCGGAAGTGCACCACATCGCCTACTTTGTTTACGGGCTCCCACCTCAATGCCGAGGCAACTCGGGCACGAAGCCGGCTACTCGACGTGCCCAAGGATCGCTGTAGAATGTGTAGTGAGCTATATTGTCTCTATTAGGGTTGAAGGAGTTGCCATATGGTGGAGGAAAAGATACAAGCTTTTGGAGAGGAGCTAAAAAGACTTTGCCAAACCAAAATGAGTGTAATTCCCTCATCTAAAAATTGGGACAGCCCCCAATGAGCCAAGGCCGGCCATGACAATGAGAGGAGGGTGAGAATGGAGAGTCAAGAGAGAGACCAAAGAGGGAGCCATTCTCCACTAATACAAAAAAGAGAGAGGAAAGCTATCATGCAAAAGAAATGATAGCAAGGAAAGTCCAACACTCCAACACCAATGATCATCCATCATCAACAACAATCCCAACACTCTACCAACAACCATGACTAAAACCATGATGATAAAGAAAGTCAAGCAATCATGAGTTTATGAAGTCAAATGATGGGACAAGAATCATGTCATGATAATAAGCAAAGAACCCCCTCCACAAACACTCATTTGCAACAATGCAAATAAGCCCTCCTCCACCAAACTTCGGCCAATGAACGGAACAAAGGAAATTGGCCGAAACGGAAAGCAAACTGGCGACTCCAGAAAACTGGTCCCGTAATAAATTACAGGAAAACCCCGATACTGTGCATACACACCCGCATCTGTATTTCGACAGAAATACAAATGCAATGAGACAAACTCTACACTGTACTATACTAAGATCCGGCTTAAACCAAAGCCGGCTAGTAATATCTGTTCGATCCTGATCCGTGCAATACCGCACGTATCTGATCGAACCCTGCCATATACCCATACGGCCTATAGTACAAACTGTCCGATCCTGATCCGTGCAATACCGCACGTATCTGATCGGACCTTGCCATATCTCCATACGGTCTCTACAACCTTTCGCCCGAAAGCTGAGTAACTGAATGTGGGGGACTCTAAAGACTCGTCAACACCTCGGTTGTGGATTTAACCACTAGCACGTCAGAGGTATAAGCCAATACGTAACGGGCTACCAAGTATTGACTAAAAGGGACGTCTGTGAGTGAACTCAGCCTGACAACCCTACTGAGCCTGTCAGTGACAATATCCGTGCAGTCCGGTCCGTTCGTCTATGAGTATCGCATGGCGGGCCTAGGGGGTTGGTAAAAGTCAGACCCCCAAAAGCGGTACAAGTCGTGTCGGAGTGTAGCCCAGAACACCCTGAGATACTACTGGAATACCTACCAGTAAATCTCCTTGCCTTGGCCAAGGACTTTGTGTAATGGCTCTCCTAGACACAGCACGACCTCACCCCCAATACCGGGAGAGACGAACCCCTGAAGATACGCTCACTGCCTCCATGTGGCTCGGGACTGTACCCAACTAAAACCTGTTTGCACGACTCCTTTGAGCCGTGGTAGGGTAGTAATCAAAGTACAGTGGGAACTCACACGAGACAAATGACGATCCCCAGGTCGATGAACTAACCTGCACACATGTCACCAGGGAACTGCCATCTGACGTCTGGTATATGACCAACTAGCATGTTCCCGGCGAGTCCTGTCCGGTGTACTCATAACCCAATGAGCACCTGTATACATCTTAGGTGATCCAACTGACACCAGTGGCTTGTGAGACCGGCCACCGCCCCTCGTCGGGGTCTCGACTGTATACACTAGTCTACTAATGGAGTATCGATGCCCAGTCTCGAAACTCCCACGACTAGGGACCTTTTAAGGATAAGCTTATAGACCCCCAGCTCCCACTTATATGATCGCCCTCATACTGCTGGTGGTCAAGCAAGAATCCTAGGGGCTCTATCAACGTGTAATAGCGATGTGTCAGGTCACCTCAAGCTGTACACGATGATAAAGGTAAACCAGATAGCATACTATCATCTCGATTAAGACTGTCCTACCGGGATAGGTCCTCCCTCAATCATTACAATCACGTACCTGTGACCTAATAATTGACTCTGAGGGCACTATCTCCAACAGGATGACCCTTGGTTGATGGAATAGGTGACTAAAGTAGAGTGACGTACCGTTGGTATGTTCCGCGGCATATTTACGATACGCCACTCCACTTAAGAAGCCTTAGGTTGTACATTTCTTTGTTCAGTATTATATTCAATCCTGATCTAGCCTCATCGGTACCAGTTATGGTTTTGCTGCCACGATTACGGGCAGGGAGAGCTACGGCTAGAGTTGCGGTCAGCACGAGCTCGTTACGAACGAGGACAGACCAGGGCGTAATTCCGGCGACACACGATTGCAGAGATGTGTCTTTTTATTGTGTTTTCACGCCATGAGCGTTTGGATGGATCGCTGTACGAGATTCTCGGACGTGCCGATCAGTACCAGAGGATCGAGCCAATGATAGAGGCCAACCAGATTTTGATGACCGTTGGTGTATTGCTTATTCATGATGGTTGAGGCACTGTTCAGCGTGCAGACGAGCGAGCCAGCTATTGCTGCGAACGACGAGATATTGCCCCAGATGCTGGAGTTAGTGCAGAACGAGTTGTACTAAGAGATGATAGAAGGTCGCTAGTTATCGAGGATGAATGACTAGGACATGTGGATCGTTCGCCTACCCCGATGTGAGGTCATCAGATAGATTGATTCCAGCTAGAGACGACTTCACGCGGAGACGTTGGGAGTCGACAGAGACGATCGAATGTCAGAAACCTATTATTCCAAGTATAAAGCAGTCGGAAAGACATGCAGGCAATTTTATGGTCCCTCTAGTAGAATGAAACCCTAACTCGACTTAATGACCGTGTGGAAGCCTTTGAACCTTCGGGTTTGCGGCAGTTCTACGGCGCTATTAGTGAGGCTTGGGTTTGCCCTTCTACGGCTGGACCACCGATGCTGTGGTATGTACTCGATACTATTAAACCGTGCCCGAGAGGTTGAGCTCTTGGGGGATTATGAGGTTTTGACGACTTGATCGGATGGCTCGACTTAATTCGGATGCTAGGTGGTGAGATGCATTTCTTGGAAGACTCCAGATACGAGGATAGCCGTTGGTGCTCAGTCCATGCAGCCACGACGAAACAAGTCCGGAGCAGTCGACATTATAGAAAAGTGGAGTAAGAGGTTCGTACGAGATCTTGATAAGACGACGTTCTACTCAGCCGACATCAGAGATGCGGTACGCATGCCGAGGCATTGTACTTGGATATACCTTCCAGAAGGAGTCGCGATAAGTATGCAGCTGTTCAGGAACGAGAATAGATCTAGTAAGGGACGATGACTTCCGGACAGTTCGGTAGAGACGAGATTTGGGAGAGATCTCGATAGGACCTTTCTGGAATGAATTACGAGAAGACTAGGACCCAGGAGTGGTTATGTTATGCACACCGGCAGGCTAGAGTTCAGGATTGTCGACGAGACATGCTATGAGTGACCACGACAGTTGGCCAGAGATTCTTGAGTATGTGCTTGAGCGGGACTATTCCGCCATACTTGATTTTGGGTATTTTGGGCGATCTATTCGCATGATTGATTTTGATGATTGAGTTTCATGATATTTGTTTTTATGGACCATGGTTGCACCTACTGAGTATTTACGATTTTGCACAGTTGTTGCACTTGACATCGTTTTCGTGCCTTGGTTTCTCATGTTTATGATTTTATGGGTTTCATACAGTTGAGTTGATTTTGTTCATGATGAATGCACCAGATTTGGATTTTTAGCGCATGTTGGGCGCCTGTTATGAGATGCGATTTGGTGCACACCAGATGCACTGAATCGGGATTTTTCGTGCATGTCAGATGCACCTGATTTTGCTGTCAGGCACACACGTTGCCTATGACTGATGTTGTGTGCACACCTGTTGTACCTAGATGTTGTTTCTGTGCACATGTATGGCACATTTATAGATTTTGATTTCCGTGCGCACCTGACGCACGTAGTAGTCATATATATTCGTGATTGATTTCTTATGGAGCAGTACGTTTTTATGATATTCGCTATGTGTTCTCGTACTGAGCAGGACTAGTCAGAGGACAGTACCTGAATATATTTTGCATGCATTGATAGTTATCGAAGGGATTTCCAAAAAGCGAGCTATAGTCTCAGTATTTACCTACGTGTCTGAGATGACACGAAACATTTTATAAAGGAAACCCTTCTGAAATTGCTTCCAAAACGGCGGGACGTGCATATTAAACAAAGGATATATATATATATATATATATATATATATATATGTAGTTATTTTTTTTTTACAATAAACGTCCGCCACTGTGCAGTGCTGCGAGCATCGCACAACGATTTGAAGAAGATTTGGCATGCATTGCTTCCAGATGTTTTAATGATGTATATCATACTGATTTTCATTTTTGATTTGGACATTGTGTCTTCACCATGACTCCAATGATTGCGGGATGCTGGATGGAGTTTTGATTTGAGTTATATGCTTATTTTTCATGCGCATGCACTGTGCTACGATTTGTTTTATGTATTTATGATTTCGGAGCCCCGACGACTTGATGGTTTTGCTTAGATATTTTAGTATTTGGGGGGGAGTTTTAATTTAAATTCAGGGACCGAATTTCTTTAAGGGGGGAAGATTGTAACGTTTTGAAAATCGTTTCGGTGAAATTTCGAAAAAAACGGTAAAATAAGGGGGTTTTCTATAAAAAGTCAAAATACAAATATCTTATTATAAAAATTAAATATACATATTCTAGCTATGTAATTGCTAGTATTTGGTGTTTATTGAGCCACTGGTGAAATTTCAAATTTTCTGGAAAAAATATTATTTTAATATTATTTTAAACCGTCACTAATACATTTAATTAGGGAAAATTACAAATTGGAATGAGTTGAAACAAATTTTTTGCATCATAACACATTAAACAAAATTTTATCATGTGGTTTTTGAAATGATATGGTTTGGCAAAATGGTTTAGAAAATATCGAAGAAAAAGGCTTTTTTTCGGTGAAATTAGTGTAAATAGATATTGGGGTATAACATTTATCATTTTCCCTCACCCTACACACACACCCACACTCACACACACCTATTTTCCTCCCCATTTTCAGCAGCCCCTCTCCAAAGTTTTCCCCCATTTCTTTTGATAAAAGGAAAGAAAACATAAAGAAAAGTATAAGAAAAGAGGTATGGGTTGTGTTGACTTTGGACCTTTTTGACTTGGCAAGACTTTCCTCACCTCACTCTCTCTCCAATCACCCACTAGTGGCCGACCCTCCCAATTCCTGCACACAACAGCCCCTCCTCTTTTCTCATCACATTTCTCTTCAAAAAACTCATCAAAATTGCCTCACAAATCAACACAAAACCTCACAAATCCCAAATCCATTCCCTACCCATTTTTCCTTAGCCCTTATAGCATGGATCTTGGTGCAAAGATCTCAATTTGGAGGTCAAGTTCCATATTTGATCTCATGGTTTGTGAAGGTATAACTCTAACCCTTGTGCTTAATTTGATGTTAAATACTTTAAATCAACTTAATTAGGTGTTTAATTTAGGTTTTAAATTGCAAGTTTAAATTCAAGAGAAGGGTTTGAATTAAAGTTATGGTTGTGATAATTTGTTCATGGTAGTGTGATGTATTTTAGTATCTTAAGTTATGCAAAACCAAATCTTGTAGCTAATTTGCATATTGTTATATTTAATTTGCCCAAATTGTGATAATTATGCTAATTTGCTAACTAGGTTTTAGAAATTTTATTAAAATGTGGGATTAAAATCTAGTTAGGATTTTTAGCACATCATTAAGGTTTCCATGAGCGGTTTAACCATTTAAAATATGCAAAGCCAAGCTAAATTGTTAAATTGTGAAATTTTGCGTTAAAAAGTGTTAAATTGGATATTTTTGCAAAACTAGAATTTTGGAATTTATACAAGTTGATGAGAATAAATTATTGATATGGTTTCTATAACTTGGTTATGATAATTGGTGGATATTGTGGCCTCTAGATTCGTCTATACATCGAGTTTTGTACAAAAACGGTGATTTGTGCTTGCTAGATTTTCGGAAAAATGACCTTTTAAGTGAAATTGGGGTTTTTGTGAATTTTAAGCTATTTTATATTATAATTAGTGCTTTTAATTGTACAAATGAGTGTGTTGGGAGCTTTGTCGATGGTTTGGCGTTTGTACGCCGGCATTGAGGGTTTTTGGGTCGGTTTGTGAAGCAACCATAGGTTTTGACCAATGTGGGATTCGTGCGTCGTTGTGGTCATGAGTCGGATTTTAATGCGGTATGGTACGTTATGATATGTAGGTACCCCATGTGGACTTCGAGACGACAAGCAAGTGCGTGGCGACGTCGGCACCGGCGAACGAGGACCAGGTGAGTAGATTTATATCTACGGGGAGAAGTCGGGTGGATGGCGTATAGCACCCCCGCAGTCCGTGGTGGTGTATACAGATGCGTATAAACACCAACAATTAGTATATGTTATTTGGGATTAATAACGATGTTAGGATGGATATTGGTGTGTTGGATTACTTTAGTGTTGCGAACCCTAGGGTATTGTTGCACTACACATACACACATACATACTTGCATACATTCTTTTTTATATGTGCTCATGAGATTCTTTATAGTTATGTGTTCACATGGGTATGGGACTATGTGTTCACATACGGATTTGAGGATGATACTTGGGATTGAGCTGAGTCTATGAGATTTGTTTTGGGGTTGTGATATCGGTGATTTGGCAGGATTCGTACTTGAGGTACGTCCTGGTGTTATAGCGGATCTTGGGGCGGCGATACGGGTAAATAGTGTTATAAATAAAATGGTCGACATGTGATCGTTATATGAGGCATGATATGCTAGGATATTGATATTAGGCCGTATCAGGTGATGTATACCCTTGATGATGCTATGTGCTGACGGTATCGGTTTGTACGAGATTGTCGATCTGTAGTCAGATCATGAGTATATTGAGAATATTAGTATTGTACTAGACATAGGTCAGTACCCTAGACTATGATCTTGAATAAAGAGGATACCAGAGGAATGGTGTAAGGAATATGATATTGACCCATACCCAGATTTGGGGATGCCGTACGACGGATTTACGTACGAGCTATATCTTGATGATTGATCCGCACTCTTGACTTTGGATGACTGATTGTAGATATGGTATCGGATATGATATTATTGAGGCGGGATCACCGACTAATATATATACAGGTATGTATATGGATCGACTCAGATGTTAGGCGGTTTCCTTACCTGTAGTCCAGCTTGTTAGCTTAGCCCTTTAGTTTAGTTAGTTGTTAGATTAGATTCGATTCTTACCTATTTCAAAAACTAACGAATCGTGGGTATTTTAAAAGACAGCCCAAGGGATCCTACGGATATTTCAAAAGACGTATCTTTTCATAAAAACACCGTAGCCCCTATTTTCAAAACCCCATGATTCGTGTTATTTCAAAAGGCACCATTTGTAGGACTTATATTAGATTAATGCAGGTTAGTTACAGTTGCGTCTAGTATTCAGCTCCCGCTTATTATTGTGGTTCGCTTCGCATAGCATACTTATGTTATAATTTCTTATTGCAATGTTGATATCATATTGTTAGGACACCAGCACCATTACCGATGATGCGTATGTACCACGTACACTTACTTGCCGGCTCACACACATCTTCATCGGTAATTGCCATGTCATGTACACCTTGGAAAATATTATTGCTTGACTTATCTTGTTAGTTAGTAACTTGACATGATATTAGTGTGCCTGCCTTATATGCCAGCTTAACATTATAGTTATTACTTGTCACTTCATGCATACTGTTATTCATTGTTATGCCTATATTCATGGTTTTTACATGCTATTGATGATTTGGATTCGGTTTTCCATGAAATTTTCTGGATTTGGGGGGAAAACCGCAAAACTCATATAAACTGATTTCTCTCTTTTTAAATAAAAAGTGCGGTATTTCCCATGATGTATGAGTCGTCCACCATGAATTTGCTGATGGATTTCGAGACCCGATTCGAGGAGACGGATGAACCGTTTCGGGTACATAGGGGACCCGGTAAAGTACCCCGGGGCAAGAAGCGCGTGATGATGACGATGTGAGCCTGGCAGGGGATCACTATCTACCGGTGATTTTACCCGATACGTCGGATATCCGGAGGATACCGTCGTGATCTTGAGATGGATGGTAGGGGCCGGTCTGGACTGACGGCGCCCTAGATATTGTGATTGAGACATTGAGATTTCGAGATATTGAGGTACAGAGACTGTGATACAGAGATATCGAGATATTGGGATTACGTTTTGTGCCGATACTAGGCACTGTTTTATGCTGATTTCATTATGATACCTCATTTTAAAAATACAAAGGAAATCTCATTAAATTATGAAAACAGTTCTTCATTTACATGTATTCTATTTTCATGCATTCATACCTCATTCATATGATATGTTGCTACTTGAGGCACTGACACGGGCACATGAGATTACACTCTGGTTAGATATTTACCCTAGCCTTGTTATAGGCTACGTGTTATTCATATATTTGAGGATATATTATGATCATTGACCTAGGTTGCGTTATTTATGCGATTTCTGTGCGTAGATATTTTTCTATTCACGAGTTGGCAACTCACCCCCGTTGTGCCCCAGTTTCTTGCAGGTTTGCCGTACAGGTTTCATTACGGCTTTGCAGGCATAGTTTCCTTCGGGTGATTTGCTAGTAGGTGGGTTTACTTGTATCGTACCCCTATTATATATCTTGTATATCATTATTCTGTTGTATCTAGAAGTTCCACCAACCAAACATGTATTTATTTTTGAGATAGAGACCAGTGATGTTATTCTTTCGACCTTAGAGTCGCGCGTTATATTTCTGTGGATTTCTGGTGGTTTTGAGTTTCCTTTTGAGTTTTGATCCTCGCCGTTGGCGTTGTATATTATATTGCTTGTGTGGTTGTGACCGTCGATTGACGAAGAGCTAGCTCCCGCTTGGGGATGCCTTTTTCTTGATTTCGTATACTATTCATGTTGTATCCCGTTTGGGAGCCAGTATTTACAAAGGAGACTCTGCCGAAATTTTCAGTAAATTTTTTGATGTTTTTAAAAACCGCATAATACAGCTTATGCTATTGAAACTACTTGCTTTAAGTTGGTTTTTCCTGCACTCTACTACTTTTCTTGGTTTGGATTTCTGGGTTTTCGGTTTACTTAGATTACGTACACCTCGAGACGTTCGTAGTTTAAGTGCCGGTCATGTTCCGTACTTTCGGGTCGTGACAAAAGGTGAATGGACTTGTTGATCCCAAGAACTAGAAGTGTTGAAAGGAGTGAAAAATCAGTTACGAGATTGTTCAATATGATGAGCAATAGACATGGGTTTCGGAGTTACAACAGGACTCAAAAAAAGAGTATCAACATTAGGAGGTGGTGAATGTTGGAACGGTTGATAAAAAGTAGATTGCGGAGTCCAACTGTTTCTCCTAGACGCTTCTATTCGATCTTTCAAAGAAATTTTGGGCATGGAGGGGTCGTCCGTAATTCGACCAAAACAATGCGCGTACGAAGCAATGTTTGGATGAGGGTACCAAAGTTCGGTAAGAGTTTTGCGAGGTGGGGTACCCATGATGTAAGAAAGGAGAAGAAGAATGTGATGATTATATATATATATATATATATATATATATTTTTTTTATAATTTTTTTAATTTTTTTTTTATATTTATATTTTTTAAAGAAATTTTTTGCTTTTGGGTTTTTGAAATTTTTGAAAGTATTTTTTTTTTAGAAAGAGTTTTTGCAAAATTTTTACGGACTGCTACACACTTTCAAACAGTCACAATATAAGCATGCACAATCAAGCCTAGACCTAGAGTCTCCTAAGTCAACTAGACTGATCCTAACTGTTCCAAAGGGCAAGTTGTGAGATCCTCATATCGCCACTTCACCGCCAATTGTGGGCAGGTAATCACAAGTAAAGAAAGGAGGGATCCGTTCACGAATCACCGTGAGACGGGCCTTTTAAAATTTCCTTTCCTACTTGTCTAGCCTAGGCACCACAATGTCTGGTTTAGATAAATGGCCGATGCCTACAACCTTTCCTTTGTCCTAATGAGCACGGCAGTCCTTATTGGCTGAGTATAATATTTTTTAATTAACTCGAAGGTTGATGCAAAATACTTTTTGTGATTTCTGAGGTCTTAGGAAGGGTAATGAAATCCCCACCCAGTCTTAATTGGTGTTATAGCCCCTTAAAAGTCCGTTTTAAATATGTAAAGCAATTAACAAACCAAAAATCTAAAACTCTTTCAAAACTTTTTTTATTTTGCAGCACAAAGAATCCCGCACAAAAACAATTTATTGGAGAGGGAGAAAGAATTTTGCGCAAAGAACCCTGCAGAAAAAATTTTCAGTGGAGTTCAGGGGGTTACAGAGGAGGTAAGGAAGACTTACAGAAAAATTGGATTGCTTACATCAGCAAAAGGCCGCGTTCCACAGTCAAACCTGCACTTCCGCAGTGGTTCAGTTGGTTCAAATCTCCAAAATTTTCTATTTTCTTGTTATGATTCTCCTCTGTCTGTTCAGATCTTCTGTTTCTTGATTTGTTCACTGGGATTTTCCAGATCTGAATCTGTCCATCTTCTTTTCCTGCCCAATTCACACAATACCTCTCAAAAAGAACAAGATGAATTTTGATTTTATTTTATTATTTTATTTTTTTGTTTTAAAAATTTTTCAATTTTTATATTTTTTCAAATTTTTTTTTATTTTTTTATTTTTAACCCGAAATTACACAAAGAAAGAGACTACCGTCTCCCCGGCAACGGCGCCATTTGATTGTATAGATTTTGCGTACGTGCGTTTTTGAAATCAAAGAATTAACCGCAATCAAGACGGTGTCGCTTGGTAGCTAGCCGGTTGAGTACGGGTCGGTCAAAAGGGAGATGGATTCCTATTCTTTGTGTTTTAATGAGTTAAATCCAAAAGATTTGGGTTTTATTTTATGATCTAAGAATGAAATAAAAGTTTATAAAAAGCTTACTAGGGAAAAGATTAGGTTAGTTTGAAAAATCAATTATTCTCACCGCTTTCTTTGCCCTAATTAAGAACTTTTAGGTGTTAAGATAATTATTAACAAAGGGGATTAGCACGATCGGGAAGAAACTAGGTTTCTTCCTTTTGGTCCTTGTCCGTCCTTTCTTAACTCTTACCCTAATCTCCATGGAAAACAATCACATCCGGTCTTTAATTAGGGTATCACCGCTACCTCGTGGGATAGGGTGCCGTAGTGAGCGGTGTGTGTTTGTATGCATAAAGTCCTACTTTGAAATGTTGAGCGGGAAAGAAAGGGATGAGAGATTTTCATCTCCCAAACCTTCCTTAAATCTAACCCTAACAAGTGAGGAACTACTCACTCATCAGGGAATTGATAAACGAATTCATTTTTATGGTTTTCTTTTAATTAACTACGACAGATAAAAAAATTATAACTACGGCAGATAAAAAAATTTATAACTACGGCAGATAAAAAATTTATAATTAGGGCAGATAAAAAGTTTATAACTAGGGCAGAAAAGAAATTCAAGATAAAAAAAACTTACTTCTTTATTGATGCACTCTTTGACAGATTACATGGAGTTGAAAATCTAAGAACTAGAAATTAAAAGAGACATATCAAAAGAGGCACCCAAAAAGAGGCACGAGAACCTATTTATAGATACAGGAAACCTTAGGTTACATTCTAATCCATTCATAAATTTACAAATCTACCCTAAGAAGACCCGGTCAACGCATCGTCTTATCCACCGACAGTGCATTGTACGGTCACAGATCTATGGCCAAAAGCCTTGTTTGGCCGCGGTTCCGCGGCCGTTTGATGGGCTATTGGGCTCATTTCTTTAGGGCTGCTTCATGTTGCATTTTACTTCTGGTTTCTTCACTTGGTATCTCAGAATATCTTCTATTTTCTTCCAGATTTTCTTAGTGCAGAATATTGTGGACTTTTACCGTTAGCTTCGTGTTGAAGTCTTGTATCTTGTGCTGCCTTCATATGTTGTGCAATCGAACCGTTCATTGATCTTCATTTGTTCCTTAAATTGGTAGGCGGTATCATACAGATTCATCTATTTATTGGTCGCAGTCTCACATTTATAGCGTCTTTTCACCATTTTCACTGTATTTGTTCTAAGAACCTGTAACCTTCAACTATTTAGCAGACATGGATCAAAAGCACCTATTTATTTGCAATATGATTAAGAATGGGGAATATAATAATGCAAAATTCTGATATGAACAGGCTCTACTAATATGTATAAGCAATATGTTAAAAGAAACACTTGCATATATTGATGTAGAAACAAACCAAGTAGCATACTACCATTTTGAGCAAGACTGTTAATACTACTGTGAATATCCCAAGCTTCCATTAAGTAATATACAATCGAGTATGATACAATAATGGCCTCTGGGGCATATACACTAACATATAATACCACATAGGAGTTCTCGGCTAGTCCGTTCAGTATACCCAGTCTCCACTGAGGACCCGTATATAGTCTTTGGTGTCACCACACTAATGGATATGGGATCATTCATCGCCCATCAAATGGGTCAAGAACCGTATACGCTAGTTTACTCTGAAATATCGATGCCCCATCTCGATACACCCACGACTAGGAACATTTCAAGGATATACTTATAAACTTCATATGTCCCACTAGTATGATCTACATCATAATCCCAGTAGTCAAGCAAATATCCTAAGGGCTTTATCGATATGTATCAAATGAGTAATATGAATGATCAAGTGAATATGTTTAGATAAAGAACAACCAGATAGCATAATATCATGTCGAGCAATAATTTCCTCCGAATATATATACACACATACCGATACATCCACTATCTAACAATGGCCTCTAGGGCATACATATATCCACCAATTTTGCACTTGCACTAAGGCCAATTATTGCCGTATCTCATACCCAACATCTCAAAAAGTCGCTCATGCTGCGGCTGAGGGAGGGCCTTGGTGAGTGGATCCGCGGTGTTATTCTTTGTATCTACTCTCCGAATCTCGATCTCCCGGCGATCAACTATCTCCCGGATCAGATGATATCGTCTCAGGATGTGTCTCGATCACTGATGGGACCTGGGCACTTTGGCCAATGCCATATCCCCATTATTATCACAATACAATGATATTGGATCAATAATGGTTGGAACTATTCCTAGCTCCGAGAGGAACTTCCTCATCCAGACAGCTTCCTTGGTAACATCATTTGCAGCAATATACTCAGCTTCCATCGTGGAGTCTGCAATGGTATCCTGTTTGGAACTCTTCAAACATACCGCCCCTCCATTGAGGGTAAATACAAACCTTGAGATGTATTTGTTGTCATCCTTATCACTCTGAAAGCTCGAATCGATAAAGGCCTCCATTTGGAGATCATCGTTACCATACACCAAGAACATTTCTTTAGTCCTTCGCAAGTACTTAAGAATGTTCTTCATAGTTGTCCAGTGATTCTCCCCTGAGTTGGATTGATACCTGCTTACATCACCCAATGCATAAGCTACATCAGGGCGTGTACATAACATCGCATACACTATAGATCCTACGGCTAAAGCGCAGGGTATAATGCTCATGCGAGCTCTCTCTTCATCAGTCTTTGGGCAAAAGTCCTTAGAGAGAGTGACTCCGTGACAAGCGGGTAAGGCACCCTGCTTGGAGTCTTCCATACTAAACCTCTTTAGGATGGTGTTAATATACCTGGTTTGGGACAATCCCAACAACCTTTTAGATCTATCCATATAGATCTTCATGCCCAATATGTACAAGACATCACCCAGGTCCTTGATGGAGAACCTTTGTGATAAGAACAGTTTGACCGATTGTAGCATAGGAACATCGTTTTCTATCAGAAGAATGTCATCCACGTACAATACGAGGAATGTGACAGTACTCCCTACAATCTTCTTACAAACACAATGTTCATCTGAATTTTTTGATGAAATCAAACTCGTTGATGACATCATCAAAACAGATGTTCCAACTCCGTGATGCCTGCTTCAATCCATAAATGGATTTAAGCAACCTACATGCTTTCCCGCTGCTCCCACTATCAATGAAGCCCTCTGGCTGATCCATATAAATGCATTCTTGTAAATCACCATTTAGAAAATCAGTTTTAACGTCCATCTGCCAGATTTCATAGTCGTAGTGAGAAACAACAACAAGTAGGATTTGAATAGATTTAAGCATGGCTACAGGAGAAAAGGTTTCGTCATAGTCCAGTCCTGGTCTTTGACAAAATCTTTTCGCCACAAGCCTTGCTTATAGGACTCCACTTGCCCATCTACACCGATCTTTTTCTTAAAGATCCATTTTCACCCTACGGGTTTTACCCCGAGGGTACAACTTCTAAAGTCCATACTTTGTTGGTGTACATAGACTCCATTTCGGATCTCATGGTATCCAGCCACTTCACAGAATCACCACTCGTGATAGCTTGTTGAAAACTAGTAGGGTCATCGTCATCCATGATGCAATCTTCTCTATCACCATCAATGAGAAAACCATAGTATCTATCCGGTGGGTGAGAAGTCCTACCAAATCTACAGAGTGGCTGAGGTTCATAAGATTCTGTTGCAACATCAGATTCAACCAAGTCATCATTTGTAACTTGTGTCTCTAGAACCTCTTCTAGATCTACCACTTTGCCATCGGTATCATTTGGAAAACTCTCATTTTCTAAAAATGTGGCATGTTGAGAAACAAACACCTTTTGTTCCTCCTTGTGGTAGAAAATATATCCAAACGAATATTTTGGATACCCCACAAATATACACCTAACCGATCATGTCTCGTGTTTGTCTGGATTCTGCTTTTTGACAAAAGCCGAAAACCCCCAAATCTTAACGCGTTTAAGAGATGGTCTCTTCCTATACCATATCTCATATGGAGTGGTAGACACGGTCTTGGTTGGAACTTTGTTCAACAAAAACGCTGCAGTTTCCAATGCATGCCCCCAAAAGGAGAGAGGTAACTCAGCATCACTCATCATGGATCGCACCATATCCAATAGGGTGTGATTCCTCCGCTCTGACACTCCGTTGTGCTGTGGTGTGTAAGGGAGAGTGATGTCACGGCCTGAAGGTACGGAACGCGACTGGCACATAAATTATGAAACGTCTAAAGGCATAACGTAATCTATCTAAGCCAAAGCCCAGAAATCTAAACCATTTAAAGAAATAAAATGAAGGAAAACTTATTTAAAGAAAGCGATTTTAAAAAAATAAGTCGCATTAAACATTTTAAAAACATCAAAATTTCCCGAAAAATTTGGCAGTCTCCATTTTAAATACTGGCCCCCAAACGGGTATAACATATGAAAATACAGATAAATCATGAATAAAGGCATCCCC
Organism: Agapanthus africanus; assembly: GCA_030015575.1. Lineage (NCBI taxonomy): Eukaryota > Viridiplantae > Streptophyta > Magnoliopsida > Asparagales > Amaryllidaceae > Agapanthus > Agapanthus africanus. The sequence continues at coordinate 615,040,179 of CM057341.1, read as the reverse complement.
AAGCGGAAGCTAGCTCTTCGCCAATGGCGGAATCACAACCACATGCAATATGTAAATCAAATGTGCGAAATAGGCATCTGAAAGCAAGAAATGAGAAACATCACGTCGGCTCAAGTGAGCATCGTCACCAAAAACAAAAAATACAAGTCTCACGAGTCTTACCGTCTAGTCCAATATACAATGGTAGATGGAGTATACTAGATACAAAATAATATACATGATGGAATAAAATATCCTCGCAACCCACCAACGAGCAATGCCGCAAGTCCAAGCAAAAGGAACGAAATTAGGAAGTGCGCCCGCCGCTACTGTGCTGACAGGTCGGACCTGCAAGATACTGTGGCACAACGGGGGTGAGTTGCCAACTCATGAGTAGTAAGTAACATCTAATAAGGCTATCGTAAGCATGCACGTAAATGCGTCACAACCCACGCATCTCAAAATGATACCATGTACTAGCATGAATATATAATTGAACACGAAACCTAAACATGTATGGTATAAGAAAACCTTTATTCTTATCTTAGAAAAGCATCTGTGCAATAAACCGAGTATCATCCATTAAATCAATGGAAAATCCGTGTCCATCATTGACACAATATATATATATATCCCAATATCTCAATGTCTCAATATCTCAATGTCTTAATATCTCGAGCTCCGTCGGTCCGGATCGGCCCATATCAGCAAATCTCACGACCATGTCGGTATCCTCCGGATATCCGGCACGCCAGACATCACCGGTAGGTAGTCTGCCCATGCCAGGCTCATCGTCTACAACTCGAGCTTCTTACCTCGGGGTACCTTACCGAGCCCACCATATACCCGAAACGGTTCATCCAACTCCTCGAATCAGTTCTCGAAAGCCAACATAAATCAGGAAAACTCATGGTGGATGACACATACATCATATCACGAGAAAACCGAAACTTGCATTTTTAATGCGATAACAGGTTCATAAAATTCTTGCGGTTTTCCCTAAAATCCAGAAATCTCATCAATACTGAAATTCTCGAGAAGAATCACAATATATAAACTTGCCGGTGATGATGGAAATCTATGATAGAGTTGTATATACTATGCGAAGTACGGCGAGAAGCTATGTGTGAATCATGATGCAATGAGGTATGTATATATAACTAATAATCCTATGTATCCATTTAGTGAAATGAATATACAAGTATAAGTCTACGGATCATAAATGATGCAAATGCACAGTTACCGATTTTAAGCAAGTTCTATAGTGTTCATGACATAGCAATTACCAAAGGCATGTGTGTTCGCATGAATAGTGCACGTGCGGCATGAACCAATGGTAATGGTGCAAGTGTCCTATGAGATGATATCACATATGTATATATATGTAAGTTGGTGCGATGCAAAGAGATGAATAACTGGGAAACTACGCATATAAAATGAAAGTACTACAAGTAATCCTAAACCAACGGGCGCCTCGCGCCATCAAGACGATCCCCCATAGATGAGTACATCTACTGACCGGGACGTCTCGGCTAATATGATCTGATCTCAGCCATGCCTTTTCCGCACCACATCCAACACCTCTGCACCCGATCCTAGAAACGCACAAAAGTAAATAAAAGGATAAATATAAAAGTAGTCGCGGACACAAATAATATAAATCAACCACGCGCACTAACTAGACGCGCACGTACTTGGTGCAGAAAACGCGCTCGCGACAATGCCACAAACCACAACTAGGTTAGCTATACGTGGCACCTACCAAGCCTAGAACCCAATCGCACCAATCACACATTCACAACACACTAAATACATTAGGAAATAGGTTGTATATCAATAAAACCTCAACTTAATTAAAATCGATTTATTCCAAAATCCTAGTAAGCATCAATTTACCAATTTAGTTCAAATCTAGATGTTTTAGCAAATCTAGTGGCCACAATTTTCTCTTAATAACCTAATTAAGCCACACAAACCTGAACTAAATTTTAATTTCACCTAATTACACACTAATTAAAAACTTAGTGTGCAAAATTATATAATTAAGACAATTTAAAAATAACAATTAGCAACTTAACAACTAGATTAGATTTTTCATGTCTTAAAATGTTAAACTACACATTGTAACCATAAAAAAATGATAAAAACTCTAACTTGATCTCAAACCTTTCTCTTGAAAACTAAACCTTGAAATTAAAACCATATTTAAATACCTAATTAGCTTAGATTGAAGTGATTATCCAACAAGTAACCATTGGGTTAGGATTATACCTCACAATTTTTTATAGATCTCACATGCAAATTTAGCCTCAAAAATGGTTCTCTTGCTCTAAGATTCATACTAGTTTGTCAAAAGAAAATTGGTTAATGGTTAAATGAAGAATTTGTGAGACTTTGTATTGATTTTTTGATGAATTTTTGAAGAAATTTGATGTGGAATGAGATGGGGAATTGGGGAAGGAGGCTGCTGCCCTTGTGCAGCCGAGAATATGAGGATGGGGTGAGAGGAAATGTGTGGGAAAAATCCAAGTCAACAACATACCCCCATACGCTTTTTATTACACCCATGCCATCATTCTTTATTCTTTTCATTTTATTTTCTTTTTTGATGAGATGAAGAGTGAAGTTGAAGGAGAGGGGGCTGCTGCAAAATTTATCCAAACAATGAGGGGAGAGGTGAGGGTAAGTGTGAAGGAGAGGTGACCATATCCCTATGTTGGGCTTCCCTTGCATCTAGTCTAGGGTTTGGTATCATCACTCATGCCACTTTGAAATTTAGAGAGGTGCAAAGCAAGCAAACCATGAATCATGTTAGAATTTCTAGGGTAACAAAGTTTGTATCACATACAAAGAAATAAAGAGATAAGGATTACAACCTTTGTAGTCCGTTCCTTCGCTTCATAAGCTCCATGTTAAGATCCCTTCACTGCGATCATCAAGAACTCCGACTCTAGAGAGGCTTCATGAGGGGAATGAGGCACCTTGCTTGTAGTCTTCATGATTTAAGATGATCTACCTTGAAGAATCTCAAACCCAGGCTTACACTTCACTAATGAAGTAATTAGAGAAGTGAACACCCTAATCTAAGTGGCTAGAATAGATGAGGATGATGAAGTAGGAATTATGCTCTCTTTTGTTTTCAATTTCTCACACTAAATCATCACATGTAAAAAGCTAGCAAGCTTTTTCAAGGAGGAAGTAGAAGAAGAAAGCTTTTGTGATGAATAATGAATTATTATTGTGGTTTCAATTGCAACCATAGGTTAAGAATGAAAGGCTTAACCCTTGTAGAGAATAAACCATAGGTAAAGGGTTTGGGTTTGGTTAACAAATATCTACACAAAATATCAAGATAGATGACAAAAGTCAAAGCTTCATGAAAAAGCTAACCCAAAAGTTAACCCTAATCCAAACCCTAACTTGGTTTAAACTTAATAACCATGTTGCATTTGTAACCCTAACATGTTACAATATTATATATCACATATATGGTATATTTTGTAACAAAAGAAAATAGTACAATTAGTATATATCGCATATATATCAATGTATTATCCGGTGAGAAAAAGAATTAATAAAGCGAGCTTATGTTAGTTAACGTAATGTAATATATCACATATATAATTATACATTAAATTATCGAATCAACACTTGATCCGACAATCTGGCTATATAGCATATAACCGACTAATATAACATGTACCAACTTATCGAATCAACACTTGATCCGATGACCTGGCTATATCACATATACCCGGCCGATATCTCATATCGCGAAAATAGAAAATGGTATCTCATATCGTATTATTCTCGTTCCCGCACATATCACATATGTGCTCCTACTCCGTTTTGCCTGAGCTAAGAAACCTCTGTGTAGGACTCTAAAGAATCGTCAATACGCCGGCAGTAGGTGATGATCATATCAAACACCCACAAGCTGCAAGCGGTCAGCTAAACATAACAGCCACCCGGGTATTGAGCGATCAGAAGATCAACAAGCAAGCCTGTACATTCTCCTGTAAATCCAATCAGTAACACTACCGTAAAGTTCGGTCTCTTCGTCTGATATGTCGCATATCCAGTCTATAGGTGGTAAACGTAAGAACCCAGTATCCGATAAGTCGTGTCGATGTGAGGCTCATAACAGTTCGAGAAACTACTGATAACACTTACCAGTAGCACTCCATAACAGCCCTGGCCAGGGACTTCCAGTTATAGACAATCGAACACAGCACAACATCAACTCCCTATACTGGAAGAGACGAAACCCTCCTATCGCTCATTGCCTCCACGTGATTCTGGACTGTACCCAAAAGCCACCGTTTTGCACGCCCTCTTGGACGTGGTAAGGTGGAAATCAAAGCACAATGGGAATCACACAAGACTCTATGACGATCTCGGGTCTACAGACTAACCTATACCAGTGTCACCAGAAAACTGCTATCTGACGATAGGTATAAATCCATCTAGGAGTTCTCGGCGAGTCCGTTCAGTGTACCCAGTCTCCACTGAGCACCCGTACACCATCTTTGATGTCAAACACCGATGGATATGGGATCATCCATCGCCCATCATATGGGTCAAGATGCGTATACGCTAGTCTACTCTGGTGTATCGATGCCCTGTCTCGATACTCCCTCGAATAGGAACAGTTATAGGATGTACTCGTTGACCACCCTGGCCCCACTAGTATGATCTCATCATGGTCCCAGTAGTCAACTACATATCCTAAGGGCTTTATCAGCCTGTGAGAGTAAGACAGTAAATCAATACAAGTCAACATGTTAAGACAAAGTGTAACCAGATAGCATACTATAATACCGAGCAAGAAAGTTCCCTCTATATATATCCAAGCATCCACTATAATATACATCATATGTACAATAATGGCCTCTAGGGCATATACATAACTAACAATCTCCCACTTGCACTAAGGCCAGCTGTTGTAGTATCTCATACCCAACATTCCGAAGAATCTCTCAAATTGTATCTGGGGTATGGCCTTCGTGAGTGGATCCACAGTGTTGTCCTTCGTATCAACACTCCGGACCTCGATCTCCCGGCGATCAACTATCTCCCGGTTAGGTGATACCGCCTCAGAATATGTTTGGACTTCTGATGGGACCTGGGTTCCTTGGCCAAAGCCACAGCTCCATTGTTATCACAAAACAATGGTATTGGATACTCAATGGATGGAACCAAACCAAGTTCAGTGATGAACGTCTTCATCCAGACAGGCTCTTCGGCAGCATCGTTAGCAGCGATGTATTCAGCGTCCATCATCGAGTCTGCAACGGTTTCCTATTTGGAACTCTTCCAACACACCGCCCCTCCATTGAGGGTAAAGACAAATCCTGAGTGTGACTTGGAGTCATCCTTATCACTCTGGAAGCTCGAATCGGTAAAGGACTCCACCTGGAGTTCACCGTTACTATACACCAAGAACATCTTCTTAGTCCTTCTTAAGTACTTGAGAATGTTCTTCACAGCTATCCAGTGACTCTCTCCAGGATCTGCTTGATACCTACTCACTACACTTAGTGAGTATGCCACATCGGGTCTGGTACATAGCATCGCATACATGATAGAGCCTACTGCCGAAGCATAGGGTATCTCTTGCATGCGAGCTCTCTCTAAATCAGTCTTAGGAGACATCTCTTTGGAGAGAATGAGTCCAAAGATCGTGGGTTGGTTTCCACGCTTGGATTCTTCCATACTAAACCTCATTAGTATGGTGTCAATGTACCTGAATTGGGACAATCCCAGTATCCGTTTAGATCTATCTCTAAAGATTTTAATCCCCAAAATGCAGGAGGCATCACCTAGATCTTTTATTGAGAATCTATGTGATAAGAAAAGCTTGATTGAGTGCAGCATAGGAACATCATTTCCTATCAAGAGTATGTCACCCACGTACAATACGAGGAAGACAACCTTACTCTCTGCAACCTTCTTGTAAATACAAGGTTCATCTACGTTTTTGATGAAGTCAAACTCTTTGACTACAACATCAAAACGAATGTTCCAACTCCGCGATACTTGCTTTAACCCGTAGATGGATTTAAGCAGCTTGCACACCTTTCCGCTGCTCTCACTGTCTATGAAGCCCTGTGGCTGAGTCATGTATACGCACTCTTCTAAATTACCATTTAGAAAGGCGGTCTTAACATCCATCTGCCAGATTTCGTAGTCGTGGTATGCAACAACGACAACTAGGATCCGGATGGACTTAAGCATAGCCACTGGAGGAAAGATTTCGTCATAATCCACACCTGATCGTTGACGAAAACCCTTTGCAACAAGTCTTCTCAACTTTTCCATCTACACCAAGTTTCTTCTTAAAGATCCATTTGCTCGCAACGGGTTTTACCCTTTCAGGAGCAACTTCCAAAGTCTATACATTGTTGGTGTACATGGATTCCATCTCAGATCGCACTGCATCCAGCCACTTCACAGAGTCCCCACTCGTGATGGCCTGCTCGAAGCTAGTCGGGCCATCATCTTCCATGATGCAATCCTTGCTTCCTCCATCAATAAGAAAACCGTAGTATCTCTCAGGTGGATGAGAAACCTTACTAGATCGGTGGAGAGGCTGGGGTTCGTTGGGAACTACTGAATCATCTGGTTCCACTAAATCTTCAGTTGTAGTTTTTGGTGATGGAACTTCTTCCAGCTCTACCTCTTTGCCACTAATCTCTTTTACAAGAAATTCCTTTTCTAAAAAGGTGGTGTATTGAGAAACAAACACTTTTTGTTCCTTAGCGTGGTAGAAAAAATATCCTTGGGAATTCTTAGGATATCCCACAAACTTGCAAAGAACTGATCGTGCCTCGAGTTTTTCCGGATTTTGCGTTTTGACATAGGCCGGAAAACCCCATATATTAACTCGTTTAAGATACGGTCTCTTCCTACTCCATATCTCGTATGGTGTGGTAGGTACAGATTTATACGGAACTTGATTCAATAGATATGCCGATGTCTTAAGCGCATAACCCCAAATGGAAATAGGCAACTCATCATTGCTCATCATAGAGCGCACCATATCTAATACGGTGCGATTCCTCCGCTCCGATACACCGTTGTGCTGTGGTGTATAAGGAGAAGTAAGCTGAGAGAGAATCCCATTCTCCCTTAGATAGTCTAGGAACTCATTGCTCAAGTATTCTCCTCCTCGATCAGATCGAAAGATCTTAATACTTTTGCCCGTTTGGTTCTCTACTTCGTGCTTATATTTCGTGAATTTCTCAAAAGTTTCAGACTTTTGTTTCATCAAGAACACATGTCCGTATCTTGAGAGATCGTCAGTGAATGTAGTGATGTAGGACGAACCGTTCCTGGAATGTGTAGACACGGGACCACATACATCACTATGTATCATCCCTAAGAGTTCTGTAACTCTTTCTCCGTGTCCATTAAACGGAATTTTGGTCATTTTGCCTTTGAGACATGACCGGAAAGTGTCATAAGATGAAAATTCGAAAAGATTCAAATATCCATCCTTATGCAATTTAGCTAGCCGTGTCGCACTGATAAGACCTAGTCTACAATACCATAAGAAGGATTCGTTCATTTCCTAACTCTTCCTCTTGTGTGTGTTCTGTACATTAAGTACTGTTTTTTGGTTGAGAACGTATATGCCATTATTTAACAATCCTGATCCAATCAACTTTTGATCCAAGAATATGTTCGTAACATTATCCTGTACTACAAAATTATATCCTTCTTTGCTCAAAAAAGAAACTGATATAAGATTGCATATCAGGGTCGGAATGTAATAGCATTCGTTTAGAACCAATGTATTACCATTTGGTAACACAAGGTGATATTCACCAACTGCTTTGGCTGCAACATCTGCACCATTCCCTACTCTTACGGAATGATCACCATTTCCCAGTTCTCTACCTTTACGTATCCAACGTAACATATTACATATATGGGATCCCGATCCGGTATCTAATACCCAGGACGTAATGTGAACTGAGAAACAGTTCTCGATAACTAACACACCCGAAGAAGATGCATCAGCATACTTGTTCTTCGTTTGGGCGGCGCGAGAATACATATATTCTCCTATTCCCTGCTCAGTCTTATAACACTTATAAGAATGAACGGGACCAGCATTCCCTAGCTCAGTATAATAAGCGGGTTCAGTCAATACATCCATATTATTATCTTGATTAAGGCCTGACATGGTCGCTACCTGGAGAGAGAGAGAAGAAAACACGTTAGAGTATGCTCTTGCAAGATTAGATTGGTTATTATCTTATCTAATCAGGATGGCTCCCACTGTTTTCATCAAATCTTCCTTCAAACCCTAAAAGGTAAGACTAGCCGGGATTAATTATACCTTACAAGTTCGCAAATTTTTCGGCCAGGCAGTGTTGGTACTTTTAGGGAGGTTTCCCGTTCTTTCGCACGGACCTAATTAAAATAGACCCCGCTTACCCAGAGGCATAACCCCGCTAATACCTTTCTAGACTCCTACTCGATCGGCTAATTGTCCTGTATAAAATTCTCCCAGGAGTAACTTTTACTCGCAGTGTGTATCAAGATCCATCTATCTCATAGAAGGTTTGCAATCTTATTGCAAATTTCAACTCTTGAAATTCCTGATAATGCTTTAGCCCCTAGCAACTTATGATCTTCACATAGTCAACAAATCATAATTGCTAGCCAAGTTCAACCTGTCATTTCCCGATTGAATTAAACCCACCTGTACGACCCTTAACATAGTCAACAAAGTCGTACAACTACCCTAATCCAATCACATCTCATGTTTTAGCAGATAAGCACTAATTAGCTACCGCACACTACGCCTTAACATAGTCAACCAACGTAGCACGAATACTAAGTAGTACTTATCTGAAATGACGGAGGGCTACGCAGGTTTTTCAGAAAACCATGAGCGTAATGAACTTGATATCATTGTAGAAACAAGTGATTTTGAAAAGGGGTGTTTTTGAGGCTTTTCTAGTTTCGCTAAAGAGGTCACTCCCAGTGAAGGAATCTCGGCTCTTTCCTTATCGAATAAGGTGCAGGATATTTCACAAATATCGCGGTGCAAAGCAAGAACTATAGAAGCGATCAAAAACTAAACCGCGAGTTTGTAGCATCTGCCAGTTTTGCTAAAGAGGTCACTCCCGGTGAAGGGATCTCGGCTCTTTCCTCATCGAATAAGGTGCAGGGTATATCATATATATGTTCATATCATAATTTTGCATTGTTATATTCCCCATTCTTATTCATTTTACAAATAAACAAGAGCTTTTGATTCATGTCTGCTATATAGTTGCAGGTTACAGGTTCTCGGAACAAAACAGTGAAAATGATGAAAAGACGATACAAAAGTGAGACTACGACCAACAAATAAAAGAATCTTGATCATACCTACAGTTTGAGGGACAAATGAAGATCAATGAACAAGTTCATAAAGTACAAAGGCAGCGCAAGGTTGAAGACTTTGACACGAAGCAAACGGTAGAAGTCCACGACATTATGCACTATGGAAATCTGGAAGAAACTAGAAGACATTCCGAAGAACCAAGTGAAGAAAAGTCTAGGAAAATGCAACAGGAAGCAGCCCAGAAGAACACAGCACAAGACCCTACTATATGGCCGCGGATCCGCGGCCAAACATGGCTTTTGGCCGCTGTTCCGCGGCCATGGTGAGCATGTGTCTGTGCAAAAATTGACGGTGTGGCGGTGCGTTGACTAGGCTTCTTAGGGTAATTTTGTAAATACAGATAGGGATCGGATGTAACCCTAGGGTTTCTATAATCTATAAATAGGAACCCTACAGCTCTTTTTGGAGCATGCCTCTTCTTATGCCTCATGTTATTTATCAAATTCAGAATATCAATTCCTGTAATGTATGAAGAGTGCATCAAATAAAAAATAAAGTAAGTTTTCTTTTCTTGCCTTAGTTTAATTTTCCTTTCTGCCCTAGTATAACTTTATTTATCTGCCCTAGTTTAAGATTTTATTTATCTGCCGTAGATTAGATAATTAGGTTATTAAAAACAATCAAAAAAATGAAATCTTTTAATTCCCTAATGAGTGAGTAGTTCTCACTTGTTAGAGTTAGGAATGGGAAATGTTTGAAAGATGAAAATCTCTCACCCCTTTCTTGCCCGTCATACAATTTTTACAGGACTCCATGCATACATACACACACCGCTCACTACGGCACCCTATCCCAAGAGGTAGCGGTGATACCGTAATTTAAAAGACCGGTTGTGTATGTTTTCCATGGAGATTAGGGTAAGAGTTAAGAAAGGACGGATAAGGACCTAGAGGAAGAAACCTAATTTCTTTCCGATGGTACTAATCCACTTTGTTAACTATTACCTTAACTCCTAAATAGTTCTTAATTAGGGTATAGAAAGCGGTGAGGAATATTGACTTTCCAAACTTAACCTAAAGCTAACCCTAGCAAGATTTTAATCCTAATCAAACTCATTTCAGTTTTTAGTGATAATCAATCCAACCCCAATTGGAATTAACTCGTTAGAACAAATAGAAAGTACATAAAATCCCTGTAGACCGACCCGTACTCACAGGCTAGCTACCAAGCAACGCCGTTCTTGATTGCGGTAATTAATTCTTTAATTCATCTTTTGAAAGCGAAAGCGCGCATAAAATCTCGTACAATCAAATGGCGCCGTTGCCGGGGATGGCGTAGTTATTTTCTTTTTGTTATTTTGGGTAAATATAAAAATTGAAATATCATAAAAACTGAAAAATTTAAAAAAATATAAAAATTTATCAACTTGTTATTTTTTGAAGGGTATTCTTTTGAATTGTGCAGGATCGAAGAACAGATTCAGATCTGGAAAAATCCAGAGAGCAAAACAGCAGATCTGAACAAGCAGAGGATAATCATAACAGAAAACAGAAAAGATTTGTGGATCTGAACCAATGATTTGACAGCGAAACCGCGGTCAAAGGCAACATTTAGCCACGGAACCGCGGCGCATTGCTGACGTAAGCAAGCCAAAATTCCTCTGTAAGCTTTCTTTTCTTCTCTGTAACCCCCTGATCTCCTCTGAAAAATTTTCCTGCAGGGTTCTTTGCGCAAAAACATCTCCCCTTCTCTAATATCTTGATCTTGTGCAGGATTCTTTGCGCAGCAATAAAAATATTAATTATTTTGGCAAGTGTTTGATTGTGTTTTACTGCTTTGCATCTTTATAACTGACTTTAAGGGGCTTTAACACCAATCCAGATTGGGTGGGGATTTCATTACCCTTCCTAGGACCCCAAAAATCACAAAAAGCATTTTGCATTAACCATCAAGTTAATTAAAAAAGATTAGACTCAGCCTTAAGGACTGTCGCGCTCAATAGGACAAAGGAATAGTTGTAGGCATCGATCGTTTATCTAAACAACACTTTGTGGTGCCTAGGCTAGATAAGTGGGGAAAGGTAACTTTAAAAGGCTCGTCTCACGGTGATTCCTGAGCGGATCCCTCCTTTCTCTACTTGTGCTAACCTGGCCACAATTGGCGGTGAAGAGGCGATTTGAGGTCCTCACAACTTGCTCTTTGGAACAGTTAGGAGCAGTCTAGTTAACCTAGGTGACCCTAGATCTAGGCTTGATTGTGCATATTGTGATTAATTGAACGTGTGTCTAAGCTTCTTATTGAAAATGTTTTTGCAATAAGCTCCTTATATAAAAAAACACAAAATGGAAAAATATTTTACGAAAACTTGCCACTTGTCGCTAAGAAATCCATTGCACCCCACTTGCACCCACATTCTTTTCTTCTCCTTTCTTACATCATGGGTACCCCACCTCGCAAAACTCTTGCCGAACTTTGGTACCCTCATCCAAACATTGCTTCTTACGCGAATTGTTTTGGTCGAATTACGGACGACCCCTCCATGCCCAAAATTTCTTTGAAAGATCGAATAGAAGCGTCTAGGAGAAACAGTTCGACTCCGCAATCCACTTTGTATCAACCATTTCAACTTTCACCACCTTTGTACGTTGATACTACTTTTTCAAGTTCTGTTGTAACTCCGAAACCCATGTCTATTGCTGAACATATTGAACAATCTCGTAACCGATCTTTCACTCCTTTCAACACTTCCAGTTCTTAGGATCAACAAGTCCATTCACCTTTTTATCCAAATGTTGATCCTACTCTTGTCCAACTATTCAATTCCTACCAGTCCTACCCGACTTTCGCACCTTCCCTAGACATTACTTCTACACAACCATTTGGGAGTTTCATGTATCCAAACAAGTTTGAATCTTTTACTGAAACCCCTTCACAACCCATGTCTAGTCTGGAACAGTCGTTGGAAGCTTATATTGTAGCGACAAACCAACAGATGAGGAATTTGGATGCGTCTATTGCCGCCCTTATGCAACCTAGTGACCCGGTAGCTAGTTTCCAACTAGCTCCAAAAATTCCAATGTATAATGAGGCGGTTGGACAGATTGAGAATTTGAGTGGAGAGAGTGAGCTGTGCACCCTTCCAAATCAAACCTACCCATCACCAATTGAATCTTACAACTCCAGTTTTGAATGTCTATCAAGTGTCCTAAATGATCCACCAATTGAAAATAAAACGTTTAATGAGTTGTGTGACTTTGTAGTGCTTGATTTGCCAGATTGTGAAAGGCCCCTTTCGAGTGAAACCATCACCAATCCTTTCGACCTTTACACCTCCAATCTAGAACCTGAATTGATAAATATCCATGCTTTTGATGAGGTGTCCGAAAAAATTGATTTTCACATGATTGAGGATATTGACGCAGAGAATATTTTGGATGATGAACCCGCAGATTTGACTGAATTTTTCTCTCCAATTCATCATCCCGAGTTATTAAATATTTCTCCCGAACTTCATATGCGTCTTGATTTTGATGATAATTGCATGGATGAGATAACTTTTGAGGAGAATTATGAGGATAGTATTGAGGATGAACCAGTTTTGTTTGATGAGTCGGATTTTCCAATTCATCCTCCTGAACCTTGTTGGAGATAGTGCCCTCAGAGTCAATTATTGGATCACAGGCACGTGATTGCAATGATTGAGGGAGGACCTATCCCGGTACGACAGTCTTACTCGAGATGATAGTTTGCTATCTGGTTTACCTTTATCATCGTGTACTGCTTTAGGTGACCTGACAGGTCACTATTGCACGTTGATAGAGCCCCTAGGATTCTTGCTTGACTGCCAGCAGTATGAGGGCGATCATATAAGTGAGATCTGGAGTCTATAAGCGCATCCTTAAAAGGTCCCTAGTCGTGGGAGTTTCGAGACAGGGCATCGATACTCCAGAGTAGACTAGTGTATACAGTCGAGACCCCGACGAGGGGCGGTAGCCGGTCTCACAAGCCACTGGTGTCAGTTGGTTCACCTAAGATGTATACAGGTGCTCATTGGGTTATGAGTACACCGGATAGGACTCGCCGGGAACATGCTAGTTGGTCTTATACCTGACGTCAGATAGCAGTTCCCAGGTGACATGTGTACAGGTTAGTTCATCGACCTGGGGATCGTCATTTGTCTCGTGTGAGTTCCCACTGTGCTTTGATTACTACCCTACCACGGCTCAAAGGAGTCGTGCAAACAGGTTTTAGTTGGGTACAGTCCCGAGCCACATGGAGGCAGTGAGCGGATCTTCGGGGGTTCGTCTCTCCCGGTATTGGGGGTGAGGTCGCGCTGTGTCTAGGAGAGCCATTACACGAAGTCCTTGGCCAAGGCAGGAGATTTACTGGTAGGTATTCCAGTAGTATCTCAGGGTGTTCTGGACTACACTCCGACACGATTTGTACCGCTTTTGGGGGTCTGACTTTTACCCACCCCCTAGGCCCGACATGCGATGCTCATAGACGAACGGACCGGACTGTACGGATATTGTCACTGACAGGCTCAGTAGGGTGTCAGGATGAGTTCGCTCATCGACGTCCATTTTGGTCAATAGCTGGTGGCTCGTTACGTATTAGCTTATACCTCTGACGTGCTAGTGGTTAAATCCACAGCCACAGTATTGACGAGTCTTTAGAGTCCACCACACATTCAGTTACTCAGCTTTCGGGCGAAACGCTGTAGAGGCCGTATGGAGATATGGCAGGGTCCGATCAGATACGTGCGGTATTGCACGGATCAGGATCGGACAGCTTTGTACTAGTGGCCGTATGGATATATGGCGAGGTTCGATCAGATACGTGCGGTATTGCACGGATCAGGATCGGACAGTTTTTACTAGCCGGTTTTGGTTTAAGCCGGTCCTAGTTTAGTACAATGTAGATTTTGTCTCATTGCATTTGTATCCGGACGTAATACAGATGCGGGTGTGTATGCACAGTATCGGGGTTTTCCTGTAATTTATTACGGGACAAGTTTTCTGGAGTTGCCAGTTTGCATTCCGTTCCGGCCGGTTTTCCTTTGTTCTTTCCCGGCCGGACCTTTCCGATGGAGGGGGTTATTTGCAAGTTTACAAATAACACATTGTGGAGGTTTTTCTTGCAAATGTATTTATTATGAAAGCATCTTTAGATACCATTCTTTTCCATCATCTTTTCATGCTTTATTAAGATTAGAAATGAGTTGAAAGATGATGTGATTTTGTTATGATGATGTTTTGGGTGTGGTCACCACTTGTGCTCCTACGATCACCTCCCTTCATTCTTCATATTCTTTCCTCCACCATTTCTAAGTTGATAAGTTTTTCTTCTTACTTGAGAGAAGAAAAAGAGAGGATCATTTTCAAGAGGGAAAATTTGTTCATCTCATTTCATGTTAAGAAAAATGCAAGCACCATTTTTCTTATCTTGTTTCCTCCATCATCTTCTAATGGCAACGAACCCAAATGAGACATAGCCTCTACACTACACTTCCTACAGCAAATCTTGGACGCGTCGACTCGCCAGCTTCGCGCCCGAGTTGCCTCGGTATTGAGGTGGGAGCCCGTAAAAGATGCAGGCGATGTGGTGCCCTTCCGGCGAAGTGGCGACAACGAGGAGATGACGGACGAAGCATCCGCGAGAGATCGGAGTGGAGACGAAGACCGAAGGACTCGGATCATTCGGTATATCTCTTTCCCTTCTTGTTAGTAGCTTAGACTTGTTAATGGTTACGATCCGGGGTTTAGTACGCGGTGGTGCCGGTTTGCTAAGTCCGCAAAATAAAAGTTTATCACCGTTTCCGCATTTGGCCGTCGGATTGACGGCCGGGGCGCCGCCGTGCACTTACAGTGGTATCAGAGACTCGCCATTAACTTCGTCTAGCTTCGTTTGATGTGTTTGCATTTCCGATCGACCAAAATTTCCAAAAACCGTATTTTTCCTTCACATCAGTTTCTGTCGAAATTTTTTGAAGTCTAAAAATTTTTCAGGTAGTCTCAAAATGATGTGCAGGGAGTTCTAAGAACTCTGGGAAAATTCGAGACAGTGATCCCTCAGGTAGAGCGCGGAACCGCGGCAAAACCCCCCTTGTTGCCGCGGTTCCGCCGCAGGTTGGTGGGATCATTGCTTCAATTTTTCCCAGTGGGCTTCTGGGCTTATTTTATGGGTTTTGGAATATTAAAATTGGGCCCAGATTTTCTGTGAGTGCTACAGTATTGCTTGGGGGCCTACTTGTTAATTTTTGATCGATCGGATATTTTAAACACATTTTTCACAGTATTTACATTATATCTGCGACCGTGAATGTCACTCGATCGGTAAATCCGGTCTAACTGCTATAGCCCGGTTAGACGGATTTGCGAACGTGACTTTCACGTTGATGTTCTGTGTTTTTGCTGTGATGTTGCGGATCGGTCGGTGGGGATAGCCTGGATGCAATGCTAGTACTGTGTTGTGGTATTATGTACATTTGATTTTGCGGGACGAGCGTCCGACATGTGGACTGCCGTCACTGCCTGATTGTATTATTCTTTTGGGGCACGACCTGGTTGCGGTCGATGTACCCATTGTATGTATATTTTACATTCTGTACTAGGGTTACCCTGCGGAGGGGTGCACGGATAGCCGGGTTCTGGAGGGCAACAAGCCTGCATCTCATGGC
The DNA here is from genome assembly GCA_030015575.1 of Agapanthus africanus. NCBI lineage: Eukaryota > Viridiplantae > Streptophyta > Magnoliopsida > Asparagales > Amaryllidaceae > Agapanthus > Agapanthus africanus. The sequence continues at coordinate 615,024,178 of CM057341.1, read as the reverse complement.
ATTGGGACGGAGGGGGCTTCAGTCTGGAATTGGCGGGCTATTCGCCGCATTCGTAGGGGGTACAGTTTGACCCAGGAGGGGTGCCCAAGTTACCGGATTCCGTGAAGTGCTGGGTGGTCCATTCACGGTGCTGAAGAGGGCTGCCTCGCTTCAGGTTTTGGCGGGTGACTTGCCGCGCCTGTAGGGGTCTAGGTTTTCATTGCACAGGCTATCCACACGACCAGGGGAACGTCGGGTTTCAGTAGTGGCTCTGTGAAACCCGGGGATCCCAGATATCTGTATTGTTCTGTGATGCTGTACATTTCTGTGATGTTGCATTTTATTCACGCCTTGAGTGAAATACTATATATTGGTATATATATTAGTAGATGTTGTATATGTTTTTCATCCGCGCTAGTCCAGTCCCCGCTCTGCCGTTAGTTAGCTAACCTAACGGGTGATGACGGGACCCAGTGGCGAATGTAGATGGCATATACGTACGTCAGTATATTTTCGTTCTTTGTGGTGTGATCAATTGATGGGACTGCGTTGATTCGGATCAATGCAAGATAAAAAAAAAAAAAAACAAACCTATTCTGATGTTGTTGGAACACTTTTCAAAAAGCTGTTATTGCAAGGACGTTCACTTTTGTTTTGCATCGTGGTATTCATTTGGAATATCCTGCTCCTCAGTCGACGAGGCAAGGGCCGAGATCCCTTCACCGGGAGTGACCCCTTGGACAGAAGTTTGCGTCAGGGCATTAACTTCACTATAGCCGATTACTTTTGCTTTGCATCATGGTATTCAGTTGGAATATCCTGCACCTCATTCTACGGGGAAAGAGCCGAGATCCCTTCACCGGGAGTGACCTCTTTAGTAAAGGTTTTCGTCACTATATTTTCTAAAAAGCTATCCGTTCCTTCAACGATATCAAGTTCATTACGTTAAAGGTTTTCGCCAGAAACCATTCGTAGCCCTCCGTCGTTTCATATGGATAGTCAATAGTATTCAAGCTGTGTATGTTGGCCAAAGTCAAGGCACAGTGTTTGGTAGCTGTTGGGTATTCATATGCAGCATAGATAGATGCGTTGGTTTGGGACAGCCGTACTGCCATTTTGGCCAAAGTCAAAGGTATGTACGGGTGGACTCAAATTAACCTGGAGAATGACGGGTTGAACTTGACATGTGACTTATGATATGTTGGCCAAAGTCAAGGTCATAAGAGCATGGGGCAGAAATCACATCGGGTATTTCAAAAGTACTGAAACTTGCCAGATATGCGCATACCTTCTGGAGTGTGATGACGTGAGCGGATTCCGTCACGTTATCATGCGATGAGAGTTGGATCCCGATTCCCACTGATGAGTTAGTTTACTCCTCGGGTGACCCTGACTAATTCTTCTTTCAGGTTTGGAGGAGAATTTGAGGTACAGTGGGAGGTTTCCAGATTAGATAAATTGGTAACCATTCTGATCTTGGTTTGAGTGCACGCTGAGTGTTTCTTTTCTCTCTCTCTTGGCAGCGACCATTGACCCGACCCTAAGACTATGACTCAGTGACCAAGTTGACCGAACCTTCTTAACACTGGCTTTTGGATTGTCAGAGTTGCAGACCTCATTGCCACTCCTACTTTTACCCTTTTCTCCAGGGCACCCCGTATTACTACGAACGTCCACTTCCATTGGACAAAACCATCCTATGGTTAGATACGAACGCGAAGGAATTCGAGGATGGTTTCCGGTTTTGGAGAAAACGGATAGGATTATTCAGTTGTCTTTTCCTTTTTGCCTCCTCTCAAGTTACGAGTACTCCTTGGTTTAGGAGGTAGTACAACTATTACGCAAATTGGATAGTCTTCTTCCAAACTTTAGGCTGGTGCCGAACAGTAGGGAATGAAGAAAACCAATTAGCCTAAACGTTGTGCAGAAGGTATTAAGATTAAGACAAAGCAAGGGATTAGTAAGAGGGCAAAGTAAATTGCAACTGATATTCACGACCAAACCAAGTATTTCTTCGCCAATCCTAAATCACCTTTGTATTTCTCCAGGACACTCCGTATCACTACGAAGATCCACAGTTTACTGGATACTCCATCGTATGGTTATATACGAACTCGAAAGGAACTTGTTCCAGTTCGGGGATGGATTCTGGTCCAGAAGAAATAGGAATAAGGTTTATTCAGTTGTCTTTTATCTTCACCTTCTCTCGCATTGCGAGTGTTCCTAGGATTAGGACAGTACACCCATTATGCTTATTGGATAGTCTTCTTCCAAACCATAGGCTGGTGCCGAACGGTAGGGAAGGAAGAAAACCAATTGGCCTAAAGGGGTGTGCAGAAGGTAATGACTAAAGACATATAAAGGGATTTGGAGAGGTGGCAAAGAATTATACGGTTATAGTTGTGAATCTGGATAATGGTAGAGGCATTACTAGGAATACCAGGATACCCCATCGAAACATTTCAATGTTTCAGTTCAACTGTGTACTGTTAAAAGAAAACTGATTTCCCGATTAGACACTTGCTCCAGGGTATGTATTTACCAGTTTTGATTCTCACATCTGTATGGTTTTACAGATGATGAGTGGGAGTAAGTTATTGGGAATAGGGTAATCATCCTCATTATATCGGGATTCGTTGTAATTGGTGATATTTGAGGAAGCCACCTGGGTTGTTTGCCGGTCGGCAAATATTTGGTTTTGAATATCCGCTGTTGTGCACCAATTTCAAAGTGATATATCTGTACGTCTATTTTCATAGAGTGAGATATACCTTTTGATATTATGTCGATGACATTTACCTATATCAGTGGATGGTTAGGTAAGGAGCATCAAATAGCGGTGTAATTCTTCTTAACCATAAGTACAGTTTTCAACCTACGACGCACAGTGAAAGAGTTGTTAGACTCAGCGGACTTATACAGAGTATTGTATGTTGTCCAGTGTCCATTAGGACAGAGGGGTTGGTCCTCATACTATATTCTGTTTACTTTTAACTTCTCTAGTTCTTAGACATGTGTTTCGTAGAAACACAGGGTCTAAGTTTTGAGGAGTTATAGGTATTTGAATAGAGTAGAGAACCAGGTGTAGCAAGTATCGGGATTCTTCAAGTGATCGAAGATGTAGATACTTGTGTATGGTATCCAGTTGATAGTAATGATAAAGAGAAATTGCTTCTTTTTCAGGTTACTCATAATTGGAAGCATTCCTAAGTTGAGTAACGCTGATCGGCCTCTCTCCATTTAGTTGACATGCACTGGAGACAGCTGCATGATTTGAATCTGGTTCAATTAAATCAGTGCCTCTGGTTCTATATTGGATATAGTACAGTTCATATCTTAACATTGTTAAGGTACGGGGAGTTGTCCGGCTTATGATTAAAACCAGACTCTGGATAACTCAAGGCACGTTTCTGTAATGGCTGTTTGTGGGTTGACCCAGGATATGACGAGGGTTGATTTTCTACCATAAGAAAGATCAATAGTGATATTGTTCTTGACTCGCCACGGTTTTAATAAAAATGGATTTTTTCAAAAACAGTAGTGGGAGTATGGTAGAACTGGAAGTGATTCCAGAACCGCAAACGATTACTGAAGATTTGATAAGGAACCTAAAGATTCAATCTGATTTGACATTCCATTGGCCACTCCGCAGATAAGGTGGGTAACTTCAGGCACCCGAGAGGTACTCCGGTAGCCTCAAGGACGGTGACAGGGAAGTTCTTGTTTACCCACACTTACCGTTGTTGTTGTTCCAGACTGCGAGACCCGGCAGGAGGATGAGTATAGCGTCGTTCTAAACTAGCTTTAGAAGTGCACATCTATATGACTCTACCAGAAGGTTTTCGTAGTCAGTGGGAGCAGCGGAAGCATTGGTGGACGTCAGGCTTATGTCTATTTATAGACTAAAGCAGATATAGCGGAGTTAGATCATCTGTTTCTGATGTGACAGTCATAGGTTTGACGTCATCAGAATAGGGGATGGATCTGTTGAGAAGGTAATAGGAAGTGATATTCCTATACTACGATCGGTTATACTTTGGTCGTCACACGGTGGTTTCTCCACATGGGATTTGGACATTATATCAGACATACTGGTTACTAGATCTATGGTTTTAGATCTGGATTTGGGTGGTTTCCCAATCAGGGTACTTTGACAGCATTCTAAGAGTATTTAGAATGGACGACTCCTGGCACGGTAGTGTACCTGCAGGTGATGGAGTCACCCTCTCTAAAGGTGTCTTATAGACTAAAGTAGAGAGGGATGTGCATGATTGGCAGATCACTTGCTTAGGCAATTGAGTCAATCATGAGATGTCAAGTACAACACCAGATGTTGTTCTTGCACTAGATGCAATAAGTTAATATTGATCCAATCCTGGAGGAACAGTCGGAAGCAGTTTTAGAACACAAGTGAATGTTCTAGGGATATGATAACGGCTGCCTCCTTTAGGAGACGGTTATCACTCCAGGCTTCCAAGGTGACATGGACGACAAGGAGGTTGTCAGAGTTACAGTTTTTCCTTCTGACGAGGGGCAGTATTTTGGACAGGTGGTCCAAGGAAATACTGAGGGTGGCATGGCGCAGGATACTGATTAAGTTCAGTTGACGATACAGTCTAAGAAGTTTGGATTTGGAGTTCATTTATGAGCTCGGTCCCATCAGACATCCAGACACTCTAAGACAGGTATTGCTCATTTCGGGAGATGGTTTTCTCCGCGAACTTGAGATATAGAGAGACATAGAAAGAAACATCAGAGCGGATCCACTCGCTGAGGCTATTCCTCGAACGCAATAGTCTCGCAAACGAGCTTTGTGAGACTGACTAGTAGAGGAGTTGGGTGTTCAGTATCACACGGGCTGTGAGTCTGCGACATCGCAATAATTAGCCTTGAGTACAAGTGGGAGATTGTTGGAGATAGTGCCCTCAGAGTCAATTATTGGATCACAGGCACGTGATTGCAATGATTGAGGGAGGACCTATCCCGGTACGACTGTCTTACTCGAGATGATAGTTTGCTATCTGGTTTACCTTTATCATCGTGTACTGCTTTAGGTGACCTGACAGGTCACTATTGCACTTTGATAGAGCCCCTAGGATTCTTGCTTGACTGCCAGCAGTATGAGGGCGATCATATAAGTGAGAGCTGGAGTCTATAAGCGCATCCTTAAAAGGTCCCTAGTCGTGGGAGTTTCGAGACAGGGCATCGATACTCCAGAGTAGACTAGTGTATACAGTCGAGACCCCGACGAGGGGCGGTGGCCGGTCTCACAAGCCACTGGTGTCAGTTGGTTCACCTAAGATGTATACAGGTGCTCATTGGGTTATGAGTACACCGGACAGGACTCGCCGGGAACATGCTAGTTGGTCTTATACCTGACGTCAGATAGCAGTTCCCAGGTGACATGTGTACAGGTTAGTTCATCGACGTGGGGTTCGTCATTTGTCTCGTGTGAGTTCCCACTGTGCTTTGATTACTACCCTACCACGGCTCAAAGGAGTCGTGCAAACAGGTTTTAGTTGGGTACAGTCCCGAGCCACATGGAGGCAGTGAGCGGATCTTCGGGGGTTCGTCTCTCCCGGTATTGGGGGTGAGGTCGCGCTGTGTCTAGGAGAGCCATTACACGAAGTCCTTGGCCAAGGCAGGAGATTTACTGGTAGGTATTCCAGTAGTATCTCAGGGTGTTCTAGGCTACACTCCGACACGATTTGTACCGCTTTTGGGGGTCTGACTTTTACCCACCCCCTAGGCCCGACATGCGATGCTCATAGACGAACGGACCGGACTGTACGGATATTGTCACTGACAGGCTCAGTAGGGTGTCAGGATGAGTTCGCTCATCGACGTCCCTTTTGGTCAATAGCTGGTGGCCCGTTACGTATTGGCTTATACCTCTGACGTGCTAGTGGTTAAATCCACAGCCACAGTATTGACGAGTCTTTAGAGTCCACCACACATTCAGTTACTCAGCTTTCGGGCGAAACGCTGTAGAGGCCGTATGGAGATATGGCAGGGTCCGATCAGATACGTACGGTATTGCACGGATCAGGATCGGACAGCTTTGTACTAGTGGCCGTATGGATATATGGCAAGGTTCGATCAGATACGTGCGGTATTGCACGGATCAGGATCGGACAGTTTTTACTAGCCGGTTTTGGTTTAAGCCGGTCCTAGTTTAGTACAATGTAGATTTTGTCTCATTGCATTTGTATCCGGACGGAATACAGATGCGGGTGTGTATGCACAGTATCGGGGTTTTCCTGTAATTTATTACGGGACCGGTTTTCTGGAGTTGCCAGTTTGCATTCCGTTCCGGCCGGTTTTCCTTTGTTCTTTCCCGGCCAGACTTTTCCGATGGAGGGGGTTATTTGCAAGTTTGCAAATAACACATTGTGGAGGTTTTTCTTGCAAATGTATTTATTATGAAAGCATCTTTAGATACCATTCTTTTCCATCATCTTTTCATGCTTTATTAAGATTAGAAATGAGTTGAATGATGATGTGATTTTGTTATGATGATGTTTTGGGTGTGGTCACCACTTGTGCTCCTACGATCACCTCCCTTCATGCTTCATATTCTTTCCTCCACCATTTCTAAGTTGATAAGTTTTTCTTCTTACTTGAGAGAAGAAAAAGAGAGGATCATTTTCAAGAGGGAAAATTTGTTCATCTCATTTCATGTTAAGAAAAATGCAAGCACCATTTTCTTATCTTGTTTCCTCCATCATCTTCTAATGGCAACGAACCCAAATGAGACATAGCCTCTACACTACACTTCCTACAGCAAATCTTGGACGCGTCGACTCGCCAGCTTCATGCCCGAGTTGCCTCGGTATTGAGATGGGAGCCCGTAAAAGATGCAGGCGATGTGGTGCCCTTCCGGCGAAGAGGCGACAACGAGGAGATGACGGACGAAGCATCCGCGAGAGATCGGAGTAGAGACGAAGACCGAAGGACTCGGATCATTCGGTATATCTCTTTCCCTTCTTGTTAGTAGCTTAGACTTGTTAATGGTTACGATCCGGGGTTTAGTGCACGGTGGTGCCGGTTTGCTAAGTCCGCAAAATAAAAGTTTATCACCGTTTCCGCATTTGGCCGTCGGATTGACGGCCGGGGCGCCGCCGTGCACTTACAAACCTTTAACTGTTATACTTCCTAAATCACCCCCCTTCATCCTTTCCATCATTCCGACCACGCAAGAGATCACGCAGGTGGACTGTGAGCTTGAAAAATTTCTGTTCGATCTTAGCAGTTTTGATGCCATTAGTGCGTTCCTCCTTAAACCTGACACAGTTCTCACAACCGATAATGATTATGAGTGTTTCACTTTTTCGGACGATTTTGAAGACTCACTGCCCGAGTTTGATTCCTTTGAAGTTTTAGATGAGTTGGTTGAACCTTCATACTCGGTTGCTTACAGTCATTTCGAACCATTGATGGAATCCTTCGAGTTTGAGACAGTTTCACCAATTCACCTTCAACTGTTTCACCTCTAAAACTCGAACTCAAGCTGTTGCCGTCTCACCTTACATACGTTTACTTAAGTGAGAATGAGACCCTTCCTAAATCACTCCCCTTCATCCTTTCCATCGTTTCAACCGCGCAAGAATCCGTCATGCTTCCATTTTCAATGGATGGTTTACCAAGTTCAACGTACCCATGTTTTCTCGCGAATCATGAGGGATTTGACCCCATTTCTCGACTGGTTGATAGATTAGCACAATCGCTTTTAACACATCGGTCATCATAATTTATGCTAATTTATTCACTCAATTCACACCCTCATGTTCGTACTACACTTCTTTCTCTCTTCCGACATTCTCTCCTAATATACCGAGACCATATTCCACCTTTCTTCCCATACGGTCTCGTGTGTTTCTCATTTCTTTTCTCTACACTCTATTCTTTCACCACCCACACCATTAGAACGATAAAATTTTTGAATGGTTGGTGCTAACCTTTGGCTTGTGTAAGGCCTTGTATAGTTTGATACTGTGTTTTTGTCCTCCCTAACTCGGAACTTTAACATTTAAACAGTGGAAACACTGTTTCACTTTAGTTTGGGGGGACCTTTTTGTATATATATTTTGTTTTTTTTCCTGTTAACAATAAAAAAATAATAATAAACAGGAGAGTGCCGACAATTTTGACCCTCTTGGTGTTGCTTGACTGTGAGGACACCGTCATGTTTAAGTTTGGGGGTGTGCTCGGTAAGTTTTCTTCATTCACATTCATATGTATATTTTTGCATTCGCAAACTTATAAAAAATTGAAAAATTTAAAAAATTTAAAAAATTCAATTTTGGCCATAATTGACTTGAGTTTGACAAGACGGTTAACTAGCGAGGAAAAACTAGATCCCAGACTTAGTATATTAAAAACCCTAAAAATAACCTTTCTTAAAATTTAACGGTAGAAAAATATATGTCTTTGTACTTTACTTAGAAATAGGAAAATTTTGAGTTCACTTCTTGGGTTAAGTCAAAATAAGGGAAAAGTATTGATATTTTTATTAAAGTATAAGTCTGAAAAGTAATCCCTAAGCTTAAGTCTAAATTCTAGAAATATAAGTTAGTTATATGTATGCCCTAGAGGCCATTAATGTACATACGTTGTATATTGTAGTGGATGCTTGGACATATATAGGGTGGACTTTCTTGCTCGACATGATAGTATGCTATCTGGTTACTCTTTATCTTAACATATACTCTGATTGTCTCTATGTCACATGTTGATAAAGCGCTTAGGATGAGTACTTGACTACCAGTACTATGATGCAGATCATACTAGTGGGGACAGTGTATTCGCCAAGTACATCCTTCAAGTTTTTCTAGTCGTGGGAATACCGAGACATGGCATCGATACACCAGAGTAGACTAGCGTATGCGCTTCTTGACCTATATGATGGGCGATGGATGATCTCATATCCATTGGTGTTTGACATCAGAGAAGGTATACGGGTGCTCAGTGGAGACTGGGTACACTGGACGGACTCGCCGAGTACTCCCAGATGGTATTATACCTCACGTCAGATGGCAGTTCTCTGGTGACACTGGTACAGGTTAGTCTGTAGACCCGAGATCGTCATAGAGTCTTGTGTGATTCACACTGTGCTTTGATTTCCATCATACCACGTCCAAGAGGGCGTGCAAAATGGTGGCTTTTAGGTACATTCCGGAATCACATGGAGGCAATGAGCGATAGGAGGGGTTTCGTCTCTCCCGGTATAGGGAGTTGATGTTGCGCTGTGTTCGATTGGCTATAACTAGAAATCCCTGGTCAGGGTTGCTGAGATTTACTGGTACGTGTTATCAGTAGTTTCTCGAACTGTTATGGACCTCATATAGACACGACTTATCAAGCTACTGGGGTCTGACGTTTACCACCCCTAGCCGAGATATGCGACATATCAGACGAAGAGACCAGACTGTACGGGAGTGTTACTGGTTGGATTCATGGGAGAATGTATAGGCTTGCTTGTTGATCTTCTGATTGCTCAATACCTGGGCGGCTGTTATGTTTAGCTGACCGCTTGCAGCTTGTGGGTGTTTGGTATGATCATCACCTACTGCCGGCGTATTGACGATTCTTTAGAGTCCTATACAGAGGTTTCTTGGCTCAAGCAAAATGGAGTAGGAGCACATATGTGATATGTGCGGGACCGAGAATAATACGTGTATGCGATACCGTATTATATTCTCGTGATATGAGATATCGGCCGGGTATATGTGATATAACCGGGTCATCGGATCAAGTGTTGATTCGATGAACTGATACAGATTATATTAGTCGGTTATTTGTGAAATAGCCGGATTATCGGATCAAGTGTTGATTCAATAATTTAATGTATAATTATATATTTGATATATTAAATTATATTAACTAATATAAGCTCACTTAAAGATTCTTTTTCTCACTCGGGTAATACATTGATATATATGCGATATATGTTAATTGTATTATTTTATTTTGTTACAATAAATACTATGTATGTGATATATAATATTGTAACATGTTATGATTACAAATGCAACATGTTTTGCGGAGGTTAAATATGCTTAGGGTTTGGATTAGGGTTAAGCTTTCATGAAGCTTTCAAGAAGCTTCTTGAAGCTTTGACTTTGACATGGATATTTTGCATAGATATTTCCTTAACCCAACCCAACCCTTTACCCTAGTTAAATCTCTACAAGGGTTAAGTTTTCTTTCTTAACCCATGGTTGCATTTCTAACCAGACAATTGATTTTCATTATTCATCACAAAAGGTTTTGATCCGCTTCTTCTTCTTCCTTTGATGAAAAGCTTTCTAGCTTTTATCATTTGTGATGTTTATATGTGAGAAAAAGAAAACAATTGAGAGCTAAATTCCTATTTCATCATCCTCATCTATTCTAGCCACTTAGATTAGGGTGTTTGCTTTTCTAATACTTGATTAGTAAATCAAAAGCTTGGGCTTGAGTTTCTTCAAGGTAGATCATCTTTGTTATCGAAGATCGGAAGCAAGCTTACATCTTTCTCTTCATGGAGGCTCTCTTGAGTCTGGGTACTCGATGATCGCAGCGAAGGGACCTCAACATGGAGCTTTAGAAGTGAAGGAACGGACTACAAAGGTTGTAATCCCTAACTCTTAGAAGTAAAGTTGTTTACTTGCTATTGTTTTCACCTAATCTCTAGTCTAAGATCTTGGTTAGGATTGTTCGGCATGTCTAAATTTTAAATCGGGCATGGTTGATGCCTTATAGACCCTTGTGACAGTGCCGAGTAACCCTGCAGTGGTATCAGAGCCAAGCTAGAGCTTTAGGCGAAATCTAGACGAAATTTAAAATCTGATCGAACTCCGAAACGTCGCAAAATACCCTTTCTCTGGAAATTTTTTAAAATGATGATTTTTTCTGTATTAAAAATACTCAGAAAATTAAGCAGGGAATTCTAAGGCTAACTGTAAAATACGACATCCCAATTCTCTCAAAGCGCCGTGGAACCGCGACAATACCCTGCCTTGCACGGCGGTTCCACGACCGTATAGGGGAATTAAGGTAAGATTTTGCTACAGTAATATCCGTAGGTACTTTTGCCTACTTTTAGGAATTTTTAATTTTACTCAAGTGTTGAGTTTTCTGGAGATCTTTTGTATTCGTTGATTCGATCGGAAAGTTTAACTTCGTTTAAGTTTTTTCGGGCTAATTTAGAACGTGTTAAAAAGTTCGAACGGATATCAATAATTCACTTTTTCCCCTGTCGGAGAATTTCCAAGTGTAGGATTTTGTCTTAGTTAAAGAACATTCTAAGTCGTGCAAGTAATGCGGTGGACCCTCTAGAAGAACACAAACCTTAACTCGATTATGTGACCGTCTGAACCGCTTCTAAACCTTAGGGTTTGGGGCAGTACGGCATTGCCACAAGTGAGGCGTTAGTTTGACCCTTCTATGGCTGGACCACTGGTACTGTGGCATGTGATGGATACTTTTTGAACTCCGCTCAAGTGTTGAGCTATTTGGGAAATCTTGGGTGTTGTTTATTCGATCGGAAAGTTTAACATTGTCTATTTATCTGGAATATGATACAATATTTGGAATCCACAAGTAGTTATGAGATAACTAATTTGAATGTTGTAAATTTAGCGGTTTAGTCTCATTTGATCGGTTGCCACGGGATTTTGATGTGATCAAAAGTCCATCGAAATCACGTAGTGTACGCGGATACTCGCTGGGTAAACTTAATAGATAGACACACCCTATAGCCCCGACCAAGTGACTGTAGGAGAACCCCGTCGCCCAAAGCATCCGTTCGGGTGCTCACGGCAGCGGTGTTCCTCCTTAGTGCACTTCGTCGATGGCATCCGTGGTGCGGCCGTCTACTAAAGTTTGCGACGAGCATTCGATCAGGATGTCGGGAATCTTGTTGGATTGCCCGACTAGATATTGAAAAGTGTTTTCGAGATTGAGACTAAAATATGGAGTTTATAATAATTAGGCATGCGATGTCTAAGGAATTCATTTGGTTAGGCATAAGATGTCTAAGGAAGTTGCGGATTCCAACTGTTGTAGTTTTACACTTTCTTTTCTGCGACCGTAAGCGTAGTATGTGGTGTATCGCCGGCTTCGTTGCTATACATCAACGAGAATCGGGATACGCATACTTACTTACGTTGATGATATGAGATATTATATGTTGCTATGATATGTTATATTGGATCGTCGTGTTTTGAATAGCCGGGGGTTTTATGTGAGATGAGGGTTTTTATTTTCATTCATGTAAAATTCATTGTATTTAATATTCTTTTATTGGGGCACTTACGGGCTGAGGATGATGTCACCATTGTATATTATTTACTTTTCCGCATTAGGTAGACCCATGGAGGGGAGCACAGGTAATCGGGTTCTAGGGTCCAGTGGGAGACCATCTCGAGGAGTCGAGACCGGGTCTCCTAATCCTAGAATTGGCAGTGTTGCTTGTCGCTCTCATAGGGGTCTAGGGATGTGGGTTTGGCTATTCTTCGCGACCGTGGAATCCGCGTTTTATACAGGCTCGCATAAAACACGGAAATTCTAGTATATCTAATATTTCATATGTTATCTTCTGCTGCAATGTTCTGTGATGAGATCATATTACTGCCTGAGACAAATGTTTATATTATATATATGAGATATATGTTATATTGCAGATTTCGTTTCAAATGTGATGCTTGTGAAGCATATTAAAATGGGACTTCATTAATGAGATTAATGAAACTAAAAGAAATCTAAAGATGTTGTAGAAACTTGTCTTAAAAATAGGTAGCTCTAGTTTTTGCTTTGCATAGTGGTGTTCCTTGTAGAACATCCAGCACCTTATTCGATAGGGAAAGAGCCGAGATCCCTTCACCGGGAGTGACCTCTTTAGCAAAACTAAAAGATGCTACAAACTCGGTTTGTCTTTTGATTGTTTTTATAGTTTTTGCTTTGCATAATGATTTTTGTGAAATATCCTGCACCTTATTCGATGAAGAAAGAGCCGAGATCCCTTCACCGGGAGTGAGCTCTTTAGCAAAACTAGAAAAGGACTCAAAAACATTCCATTTAAAAATCACTCGATTTTACAATGATATCAAGTTCATTACGCAAAGGGTTTTCATAAAAACCTGTCGTAGCCCTCCGTCATTTCAGATAAGTACTACTTAGTATTCGTGCTGCGGCAGTTTGGCCTACGTCAAGACGTAGTGTACGGTAGCTAACTAGTGCTTATCTGCTAGCATACGATGTGATTGGATTAGGGTATTCGTACGGCGTAGTTTGGCCTCTGTCAAGGGTCGTGCGGGTGGGTCTAATTTAATCAGGAAATGACGGGTTGAACTTGACTAGCGGACTATGGGTAGTTTGGCCTCCGTCAAGGTCATAGGACGCTATGGGTAAAATATTATTGGGAATTTCAAGTGTTGAAATTTGCAATGAGATTGCATACCTTCTATGAGATAGTTGGATCCCGATACCCGCTGCGAGTAAGAGTTACTCCTGGGAGAGTTTTACACATTAGAATTAGCCGATCAAGTAGGTGTCTAGAAAGGTGTCAACGGGGTTATGCCTCTGGGAAAACGAGGTTTACTTTAATTAGGTCCGTGCGAAAGCGCGGGGAACCTCCCTCAAAGTACCGGCACTGGCCTGGCTGAATGATTGACGAACTTGTAGAGTTTAATTAATCCCGGATAGTCTTTCCTTTTAGGGTTTGAAGGAATATTTGACTAAAACAGTGGGAGACATCCTGATTAGATATATTAATAACCAATCTAATCTTGCAAGAGCATACGCTGAGTGTTTTCTTCTATCTCTTTCCAGGTAGCGACCATGTCACGCCTTAATCAAGATAATAATACGGATGTATTGACCGAACCCGCTTGTTATACTGCGCTAAGGAACGTTGGTCCCTCTCCAACTTATAATTGTTATAAGACAGAGCAGGAAATAGGGGATTACCAGAATTCCCGTGCTACCCAAACGAAGAAAGTGCATATTGATGCATCATCTTCGGTTGTGTTCATTACCGAGAACTGTTTCTCAGTATACTTTACGTTCTGTGTATGAGATACCGAATCAGGATCCTGCAAATGTAATTTGTTACATGGGCTACAGATAGGTAGAGAACTGAGAACGGGTGATAAGTTTCAAGAGTTAGAAATGATGCAAGTGTTGCAGCCAAGTTTGTTGGTAGTTATCACCCTCTATTACCAGAATACATTGATTCTGAACGAATGTTATTAGATACCAAACTTGATATACAACATCATATTAGTCTCTTTATTAGTAAAGAAGGATATAATTTTGTATAGTTGGATAATGTTTTGAACATTTCCTATATCAAGAGTTGATCGGTTCAGGCACGTTATCTAAAAGCATAGATGTTCTAAATCAAACCACAGTTCTTAACGTACAGAACACACATACAAGAGGAAGAGTTCAGAAATGAACGAATCCTTCTTGAGGCATTGTAGACTAGGTCATATCAATGCGACCCGACTAGCTGAAGTTACATAAAGATGCATATTTAAATTAGTTTGGATTTACATCTTGTAAAACTTGTCAGTCATCTCACAAAGATAAGATGACCACAGCTCCGTTTATTAGAAACAAAGAAAGAGCTAGTGAGCTCTTGGGATTGATACATGCTGATGTATGAAGGTCCCCTGTCTACATATGCCAGGACCGGTTCTTTGTACTTCATTACATTCACTGATTATCTATCAAGATCCGGACATATGTTCCTGTTGAAACACAAGTCTGGAACTTTTGAGAAATTCAATGAATATAAGTTAGAAATAGAGAACCAAAACAGGTAAAAGTATTACGTCCTTTGATGAGATCTAGGAGGAGAATACTTGAGCACGGAATTCCTGGAATATTCTAAAGGAGAATGAGATTCTCTCTCAGCATTACTCCTTCGAATACACCACAACACGTCGGTGTATCAGGGCGGAGCAATTACACCCTATGTGATATGGTGTGCTCTATGATGAGTACTACTGAGTTGCCTATTTTCTTTTGGGGGTTATGCACTTGAGAAGATGCATACCTATTGAATAGGGTTCCGACCAAATCAGATGCTTACCACTCTATATGTGATATGGTATGGGAAGAGCCCATCTCTTAAGGAAGTTAAGATTTGGGGTTGTCCGGCCTATGTAAAAAGCAAATCCGGACAAGCTCGAGGCAAGAACAGTTCTGTGGAAGTTTGTTGGATATCCCAAGCATTCGCAAGGGAATATCTTCTACTACACCGAGGAACAAAAGATGTTTTATTTCTCGGCATACCACTTTTTGAGAAAAATGGGAATTTCTTGTGAAGAAATTAGTGGTTATGAGGTAGAACTGGAAGGAGTTCCAGCTATACAAACTGCAGCTGATGATTTGGTAAACCCGGAGGATTCAATAGTTTCCAACGAACCTCAGCCTCTCCGCCGATCTGGTAGGGTTCCTCATCCACCTGAGAGATGCTTCGGTTTCACTATGACAGTGGGAGCGAGGATTGCATCATGAGATGATGACCCAACTAGTTTCGAGCAGGCCATCAGGAGTGGGGACTCTGTGAGAATGGCTGGATGCTTAGCGATCTGAGATGGAATCCTTATACACCAACAAAGTATGGGCATTGGTTGCTTTATCTGAAGGGTTAAATCCCCATCAGGAGCAAGTATATCTTGAGAAGATTACTTGGTGTACATGGGAAAGTTGATACTTTCAAAGCTATGCTTAAGTCCATCCAGACCCTACTTGCCACGGCTACATACCATGACTACGATATCTGGCGGTTGGGTGTCATGACTGCTTTTTCTAAATGATGATTTGGAAGAGAGCGTCTATAAGTACACATCCAGAGGGCTTCGTAGACAGTGGGAGCAGCGGAAACATGAGCATGATGTTTTATGGGATAAATCAGGCATCGCGGAGTTGGAACGTCTGTTTTGATGAAGTAGTCAAAGAGTTTGACTTCATCAAAATGCTAGATAACCTTGTATATACAAAAAGGTAGTAGAAAGTATGGTGGTGATCCTCGTAAAGTACATGGATGACATACTCTTGATAGGGAAGGAGTTTCCTATGCTACGCTCAGTCAATCTCCGCTTATCACAAAGATTCTCTATAGGATCAAGGTGATACGTCCTAAATCCTGTGTTATGGATCTATGAGATAGATCTAATTCGATGTTAGGATTCTCACTAGTTGTAGTGAGATGGTATCAATCGATCCTGGGGAGAATCACTGGAAAGGTTCCAGGGTGATAAGGACGACTGAATGTCAGTCGCAGGCATTGTCTTTACCCTCAGTGGAGGGACGGTATGTTGGAAGAGTTCCAAGCTAGATACCGTGACTTACTAGACGATTAAAGGATAGATACATCGTTACCAAGGTACAACCAAAGAGGCAGTCTGGATATATATAAGTTCATGAGATGAACTTTGTTCCTACCAATGTGTGACAATGGAGATATGGCTTAGGCCTAGGAACCCCCGTCCCATCAGAGATCCAGAGATATTCTTATGCAGTATCGCCTGATAATGGAGATGGTTGATCTCCGGGGAGATCGAGGTTAGGAGAGTAGACACAAAGGACAACAGCACGGATCCACTCACAAAGGCCTATTTCCCAGTAGAGACTTTTATGGGATGGTTGAGTATGAGATACTTCAACCACAGTTGATTGTTGAGTATGCGATACCACAACAGATGGCCCTCGTGCAAGTGGGAGATTGTTAGTTATATGTAAGCCCTAGAGGCCATTACTGTACATACGTTGTATTATATAGTGGATGCTTGGACTTATATAGGGAGGACTTTCTTGCTCGACATGATAGTATATGCTATCTGGTTACTCATATCTTAACATATACTCTGATTGTCTCTATGTCACATGTTAATAAAGCCCTTAGGATGAGTACTTGACTACCAGGACTATGATGCAAATCATATTAGTGGGGACAGTCTAGTCACCAAGTACATCCTTTAAGTGTTCCTAGTCATGGGAGAACCAAGACAGGGCATCGATACTCTAGAGTAGACTAGCGTATGCGCTTCTTGACCCATATGATAGGCGATGGATGATCTCATATCCATTGGTGTTTGACATCAGAGAAGGTGTACGGGTGCTCAAGGAGACTGGGTACACTGGACGGACTCGCCGAGAAATCCAAGATGGTATTATACCTCACGTCAGATGGCAGTTCTCTGGTGACACTGGTACAGGTTAGTCTGTAGACCCGACATCGTCATAGAGTCTTGTGTGATTCCCACCGTGCTTTGATTTCCATCATACCACGTCCAAGAAGGCGTGCAAAATGGTGGCTTTTGGGTACAGTCCCGAATCACATGGAGGCAATGAGCGATAGGAGGGGTTTCTTCTCTCTCGGTATAGGGAGTTGATGTTGCACTGTGTTCGATTGGCTATAACTAGAAATCCCAGGCAAGGGTTGCTGAGATTTACTGGTAAGTGTTATCAGTAGTTTCTCGAACTGTTATGGACCTCATATCGACATGACTTATCAAGCTACTAGGGTCTGACGTTTACCACCCCTAGACGAGATATGCGACATATCAGACGAAGAGACCGGACTGTACGGGAGTGTTACTGGTTGGATTCACAGGAGAATGTACAGGCTTTCTTGTTGATCTTCTGATTGCTTAATACCTGGGAGGCTGTTACTTTTAGCTGACCGCTTGCAGCTTGTGGGTGTTTAATATGATCATCACCTACTGCCGGCGTATTGACGATTCTTTAGAGTCCTACACAGAGGTTTCTTGGCTCAGGCAAAACAGAGTAGGAGCACATATGTGATATGTGCGGGACCGAGAATAATACGTGTATGCGATACCGTATTAGATTCTCACGATATAAGATATCGGCCGGGTATATGTGATATAACCTGGTCATCGGATCAAGTGTTGATTCGATGAACTGATACAGATTATATTAGTCGGTTATTTGTGAAATAGCCGGATTATCGGATCAAGTGTTGATCCAATAATTTAATGTATAATTATATATTTGATATATTAAATTACATTAAATAATATAAGCTCACTTAAAGATTCTTTTTCTCTCTCGGTTAATACATTGATATATATGCGATATATGTTAATTGTATTATTTTATTTTGTTACAAAAAATATTGTACATGTGATATATAATATTGTAACATGTTATGGTTATAAATGCAACATGTTTTCTGGAGTTTAAATATGGTTAGGGTTTGGATTAGGGTTAAGCTTTCATGAAGCTTTCAAGAAGCTTCTTGAAGCTTTTACTTTTACTTGGGTATTTTGTATAGATATTTTCTTAACCCAACCCAACCCTTTACCCTAGTTAAATCTCTACAAGGGTTAAGTTTTCTTTCTTAACCCATGGTTGCATTTCTAACCACACACTTGATTTTCATTATTCATCACAAAAGGTTTGGATCTTCTTCTTCTTCTTCCTTTGATGAAATGCTTTCTAGCTTTTTCATTTGTGATGTTTATATGTGAGAAAAAGAAAACAAATTAGAGCTAAATTCCTACTTCATCATTCTCATCTATTCTAGCCACTTAGATTAGGGTGTTTGCTTTTCTAATACTTGATTAGTAAAGCAAAAGCTTGGTCTTGAGTTTCTTCAAGGTAGATCATCTTTGTTATCAAAGATCGGAGGTAAGCTTGCATCTTTCTCTTCATGGAGCCTCTCTTGAGTCCGGGTACTCGATGATCACAGCGAAGGGACCTCAACACGGAGTTTTAGAAGTGAAGGAACGGACTACAAAGGTTGTAATCCCTAACTCTTAGAAGTTAAGTTGTTTACTTGCTATTGTTTTTACCTAATCTCTAGTCTAAGATCTTGGTTAGGGTTGTTCGACACGTCTAAATTTTAAATCGGGTATGGTTGATGCCTTATAGACCCTTGTGACAGTGTCGAGTAACCCTACAATATATACCCTACATCTTGCACAAACACGAACCTTGAAACTTGGAATAGTAGAAGAGACCTTGAAATGCTCTTCTCTAAAGTCCTTAGTATGAAGGAAAATAAAAATACAAGTGTGAATAAAGAGATAAAAAAATGAACACTGATTTTTGTTATTACTTAAGGCTGCATAAATAGGAAAAAAAATATTTAGCGAGGGTGCTTTATCACCTAGTGCCTTAGACCAACTGGTTTGGAAGTCACTTCTAAAGCCTTAGGTGTTACAAGACTAGGAATTACGCTTTAATATGCAAACACATTTTGTAATCGGTCGTTAGTACCTCAAGAAGTATTAACGGTCGCATGAAGGATATGTGAGCAATTTCATCTAAAAATTCACCAACAAAAAGTACTTTGGACAATGGACAAGAGTATAAGAGCTTGAATTGAATTTCCAAGTGTAGGGGTGATACATACACACACGTCGGGGTATATGATTGGGGTTTGGATAAGAGATAGGAATGAAAAATAGGACTTTTATCTTTAGTAGAGATGATAGAAATTCCTAAGTTGAGAAGGAACCTTAGAAGGAAAACTTAAAAGATGCTAAAAGCTAAGTAAATTTAAAAGAACATATATAATCTTAAGTTAAATGATAAGGAAGCGTGAAAAATACTGGTTGATAATTTCTGAGTTAAAGATAGTAGAATTTCTTGCTGAGAAAACCGAATTGAAAAAATGAAAGTCAATAGGCCGAATTGATAAGATTTTGTAGGTAGTATCCGCTGAAAACCCTCAGGAGACAACACTCCTCCTATTACGGACACCTAGAGGTTTAACGGCTTGTTGCACTAGCTCAGTGCAATCGCGTTTCCCTGTGAAAGTGAGGCTAGGTCTTTTTCGAGAATAAAACTAGTTTTGCTCGAGGACGAGCAAAAGATAAGTTTGGGGGTATTTGTTCATATCATAATTTTGCATTATTATATTCCCTATTCTTATTTATTTTACAAATAAACAGGTGCTTTTGATCCATGTCTGCTACATAGTTGCAGGTTACAGGTTCTCGGAACAAAACAGTGAAAATGATGAAAAGACGATACAGAAGTGAGACTACGACCAACAAATGGAAGAATCTTTATCATGCCTACAGTTTGAGGGACAAATGAAGATCAATGAACAAGTTCACAAAGTACAAAGGCAGCGCAAGGTTCAAGACTTCGACACGAAGCAAACGGTAGATGTCCACGACATTATGCACTGTGGAAATCTGGAAGAATGTAGAAGACATTCTGAAGAACCAAGTGAAGAAAAGTCTAGGAAAATGCAACAGGAAGCAGCCCAGAAGAACACAGCCCAAGACCCTACTATACGGCCGCAGATCCACGGCCAAACATGGCTTTTGGCCACGGTTCCGCGGCCATGGTGAGCACGTGTCGGTGCAAAAATTGACGGTGTGGCGGTGCGTTGACTAGGCTTCTTAGGGTAATTTTGTAAGTGCAGATAGAGATTGGATGTAACTCTAGGTTTTCTATAATCTATAAATAGGAAAGCTACAGCTCTTTTTGGAGAATGCCTCCTCTTGTGCCTCAGGTTGTTTATCAAATTCCGAATTTCAATTCCTGTAATGTATGAAGAGTGCATCAAATAAAAAATAAAGTAAGTTTTCTTTTCTTGCCTTAGTTTAATTTTCCTTTCTGCCCTAGTATAACTTTATTTATCTGCCCAAGTTTAAGATTTTATTTATCTGCCGTAGATTAGATAATTAGGTTATTAAAAATAAAAAAAATGAAATCTTTTAATTCCCTAATGAGTGAGTAGTTCCTCACTTGTTAGGGTTAGGAATGGGAAAGGTTTGAGAGATGAAAATCTCTCACCCATTTCTTTCCCGTCATACAATTTTTATAGGACTCCATGCATACATACACACACCGCTCACTACGGCACCCTATCCGAAGAGGTAGCGATGATACCGTAGTTTAAAAGACCGGTTGTGTATGTTTTCCATGGAGGTTAGGGTAAGAGTTAAGAAAGGACGGACAAGGACCTAGAGAAAGAAACCTAGTTTCTTCCCGATGGTACTAATCCACTTTATTAACTATTACCTTAACACCTAAATAGTTCTTAATTAGGGCATAGAAAGCGGTGAGGAATATTGACTTTCCAAACTTAAGCTAAACCTAACCCTAGCAAGATTTTAATTCTAATCAAACTCATTTCATTTTTTAGTGATAATCAATCCAACCCCAATTGGAATTAACTTATTAGAACAAATAGAAAATACACAAAATCCCTGTGGACCGACCCGTACTCACCGGTTAGCTACCAAGCGACGCCATTCTTGATTGCGGTAATTAATTCTTTGATTCATCTTTTGAAAGTGACAGGGCGCATAAAATCTCGTACAGTCAATATACCACTATGCAAAGCAAAAACTGTAGCTACCCTTTTTGAAAATTTGATTCTATAACATCTTTTAGGTTTCTTTTCTTTTATTAATCTCATTAATAAATCCCATCATTTATGCTTCCTAAGCATCATAGAAGAAACGAAAGCAGTAATATTTATATATCATCATATATATATAGTATAAGCTTTCGTCTCAGGCAATAATATGATCCCATCACAGAACATTGCAGCAGAAGATAACATATGAAATATTGGATATACTAGGACGTCCGTGTTTTATTTTGAGCCTTTATAAAACACAGATTCCACGGTCACGATGAATAGCCAAACCCACATCCCTAGACCCCTACGAGAACGGCAAGTAACACTGCCAATTCTAGGGTTAAGAGACGCGGTCTCGACTCCTCGAGATGGCCACCCACTGGACCCTAAAACCCGGTTACTTATGCTCCCCTCCTTGGGTCTATCCTAATGCGGAAAAGTAAATAATATACAATGGTGACATCATCCTCAAGCCGGAAGTGCCACAAAAAAAGAATATTACATACAATGAATTTTACATGAATGAAAATAAAAACCCTCATCTCACATAAAACCCCCGGCTATTCAGAACACGACTATCCAATATAACATATCACAGCAACACATAATATCTCATATCATCAACGTAAGCAAGTATGTGTATCCCGATTATCGTTGATGTATAGCAACAAAGCCGGCAATACTACACTTACGGTCGCAGAAAAGAAATTGAAAAACTACAACATTTGGAATCCATAATCTCCTTAGACATCGTAAACTCAAAATATCACATATTACGGATTTCATGCCTAACTATATGAATTCAACATATTGTATCACAATCACAAAATATCATGGGGATGTTTAACGTTTCGATCGAATCAACATACACTTACAAATTACCCGCGTGAGATCAACACTTGAGCAAAGTTAAAACACTCAAAAACCGTGCTACAGTGTGCATGGACCAGCCGTAGAAGGAGTTAACATACGCCTCACCTATGACACAACGGAACTATGGCAAATCCGAAGGTTCGTTCGTGGTTCTGTAGGCATAGAATCGAGTTAAGGTAATTATAGTCTTCTAGGGGGTCCATAGGGGTACTTGCACGATTTTACGAGTACAATCAACTTCGGAAAATTACAACACTTGGAAATTTCAGAGGAGTACAAAATGTGGTGTGCGAAGTTCGATCGAACTGCTAAAAATAGTCAAGGTTACCAATACAGTGTTAAGTTATACGACCACGAAGTACTACGAATTAGCCATAAGTCAAACTAATTATCACATGAAAATTGGGCTAAATTAACAATACTATGAAACCCAAAATGGAGACACCGGAGCATAGGGGGAATACGGAGGCCAGAGGAGGTGCAGGGGCCGGCCAGGCCGGAATTCCTGGCTAGGGGCTCGGCCAAAATCTGAGCCCCTCACTCCGTATTTCTCCCATGTTCTTAGATTGGTCCATACTGCACTCTGCACTTGTTTGGAAATTTTTTAAAGGACTTTTTGCAAAATTTCCAGAGAGAAAAATGGGGTGTTCATAATATCGTATTTCGTTTTCGTAATTATTATAACACCTTATCTAGAATTCTAGTTTGGCTATGATACCACTGTTGGGCTACCCTTGCACCTAGTCTAGGGTTTGGTAGCATCACTCATGCCACTTTGAAATTTAAAGAGGTGCAAAGAAAGCAAACCATGAATCATGCTAGAATTTCTAGGGTAACAAAGTTTGTATCACATACAAAGAAATAAAAAGATAAGGATTACAACCTTTGTAGTCCGTTCCTTCGCTTCATAAGCTCCGTGTTGAGGTCCCTTCGCTGCGATCATCAAGAACTCCGACTCTAGAGAGGCTTCATGAGGTGAATGAGGCATGTTGCTTGTAGTCTTCATGATCTAAGATGTTCTACCTTGAAGAATCTCAAACCCAAGCTTACACTTCACTAATGAAGTAATTAGATAAGTGAACACCTTAATCTAAGTGGCTAGAACATATGAGGATGATGATGTAGGAATTACTCTCTCTTTTGTTTTCAATTTCTCACACTAAATCATCACATGTAAAAAGCTAGCAAGCTTTTTCAAGGAGGAAGAAGAAGAGGAAAGCTTTTGTGATGAATAATGAATTATTGTTGTGGTTACAATTGCAACCATAGGTTAAGAATGAAAGGCTTAACCCTTGTAGAGAATAAACCATAGGTAAAGGGTTTGGGTTGGGTTAACAAATATCTACACAAAATATCAAGCTAGATGACAAAAGTCAAAGCTTCATGAAGCTTCATGGAAAAGCTAACCCTAATCCAAACCCTAATTGGTTTAAACTTAACAACCATGTTATATTTGTAACCCTAACATGTTACAATAGTATATATCACATATATAATATATTTTGTAACAAAAGAAAATAATACAATTAACATATATCGCATATATATCAATGTATTATCCGGTGAGAAAAAGAATCAATAAAGCGAGCTTATATTAGTTAACTAATATAATATATCACAAATATAATTATACATTAAATTATCGAATCAACACTAGATCCGACAATCCGTCTATATAGCATATAACCGACTAATATAACATGTACCAATTCATCGAATCAACACTTGATCCGATGACCCGGCTATATCACATCTACCCGGCCGATATCTCATATCGCGAGAATAGAATACGGTATCTCATATCGTATTATTCTTGGTCCTGCACAAATCACATATGTGCTCCTACCATGTTTTGCCTGAGCCAGGAAATCTCTGTGTAGGACTCTAAAGAATCGTCAATACGCCGGCAGTAGGTGATGATCTTATCAAACACCCACAAGCTGCAAGCGGTCAGCTAAATGTAACAGCCACCCAGGTATTGAGCGATCAGAAGATCAACAAGAAAACCTGCACATTCTCCTGTAAATCCAATCAGTAATACTACCGTACAGTCCGGTCTCTTCGTCTGATATGTCGCATATCTAGTCTACAGGTGGTAAACGTCAGACCCCAGTAACCGATAAGTCGTGTCGATGTGAGGCTCATAACAGGTCGAGAAAGTACTGATAACACTTACCAGTAGCACTCCATATCAGCCCTGGCCAGGGACTTCTAGTTATAGCCAATCGAACACATCACAACATTAACTCCCTATACCGGGAGAGATGAAACCCGTCCTATCGCTCATTGCCTCCATGTGATACGGGACTGTACCCAAAAGCCACCATTTTGCACGCCCTCTTGGACGTGGTAAGGTGTAAATCAAAGCACAGTGGGAATCACACAAGACTCTATGACGATCTCGGGTCTACAGACTAACCTATAAGAGTGTCACCAGAGAACTGCTATCTGACGATAGTTATAAAACCATCTAGGAGTTCTCGGCGAGTCCGTTCAGTGTACCCAGTCTCCACTAATCACCCGTACACCATCTTTGATGTCAAACACCGATGGATATGGGATCATCCATCGCCCATCATATGGGTCAAGATGCGTATACGCTAGTCTACTCTGGTGTATCGATGCCCTGTCTCAATACACCCTCGAATAGGAACAGTTATAGGATGTACTCGTTGACTACCCTGGCCCCACTAGTATGATTTCATCATCGTCCCAGTAGTCAAGTACATATCCTAAGGGTTTTATCAACATGTGAGAGCAAGACAGTAAACCAATCCAAGTCAATATGTTAAGACAAAGTGTAACCAGATAACAAACTATCATATCGAGCAAGAAAGTCCTCTCTATATATATCCAAGCATCCACTATAATATATATCGTATGCTCAATAATGGCCTCTAGGGCATTTACATAACCAACACCCTACACACACATCATACATTGAATCTTTCATTTCCTATTTATTATTTTCTAGCTTCACTTGAATAGTCTAGAACCAACTTGAAAACATTTTGTAGTTGTGTCATGGTGCACAATTTTTTATTAACCTATATTAATTTGTAATAATCACCAATTAAATGTATAAGTGAAAGTTTAAAAAAATAATTTAAAATAATTAATCAGGAAAAATATTTAATTAAACTAGCAATTTATAAGTGATCAATTAAATAACAATTACTAGCAATTACATAGCTAGAATAGGTATATTTAAGTCTATACGGAAAAATAATTATATCATGGTTTTTACGGAAAACACCTATTATCACTAATTAATACACAATTAACCTAATCGGATTTTTCATAACGTTACAATCTTCCCCCCTTAAAGAAATTCGGTCCCCGAATTTAAAAATCTAACTACGCGTACCCTCGAAAAGTTGGAAATATTTCTTCCTAATCACGTCCTCGGCTTCCCAAGTAACCTCTTCGCTGTTCGGGCCACGCCAAAGAACCCTTTACGGACGATATGTCCTCGGACTTCGGTTTCTTCACCTGCCGATCTAGAATGACTATCGGCTGCTTGGTGAAAGAAAGATCACGCTCAAGCCTGATACTGTATCACGCGAGAGGGGTCATGAAGGTACTTGCGGAGCATTGATACATAAAATACTAGGTGAACATCTGAAAAGCTTGGTGGAAGAGACAAACGATAAGTAAATGCGTTGACACACTCGAGAATCTCGAAAGGGACCCACATATCTAGGATTAAGCTTCCCTTTCTTTTCGAATCTCAACACGCCCTTCATCGGAGGACCTTCAAGAAAACATGATCGCCAACTATAAACTCAAGTAAGCACCGACATCGGTCTGCATAAGATTTCTTCCTGCTCTGGGCCGCTCTCATCTTATTCTGTATCGATTAGATCTCCTCGGTCATTTCCTATACAAACTGTGTCCCCAAAATACAGCTCTCACTGTGCTCTGTCCAACATACAGGTGGTCGACATCTCCTCCCATATAACGCCTCGAAGGGTGCCATCTGAATCTCTTCCTGGAAACTGTTATTATAGGAAAACTCTATCAAGGGCAAGTAGCGATCCCAACTGCGACGAAATCTAGAACGCAAGCTTGGAGCATGTCCTCAAGAGTCTGAATGGTCCGCTCCAATTGACCGTCGGTATGCGGATAGAAAACGGCACTGAAACTCAATCTGGTGCCTAAAGTCTCCTGAAGTTTCTGCCATAGTCGACTGGTGAACTGGGTGCCTCTGTCGGACACAATACAAGTCGGAACTCCATGTAGTCGCACAATCTCATCAACATATATCTGAGCATACTAAACGAATCTGAAAGTGATCTTGACTGGCAGAAGGTGAGCTTCTTTCGTCATTCGTTCTACGATCACTCAAACAGAGCCATACTCTGGACTGGTCCTAGGTAGACCCACAATAAATTCTATAGAAATCTGCACTTATTTCTACTCAGGAATGGGCAAAGGTTTTAACTCTCCAGCTGGCCTCTGATGCTCGGCCTTGACTTGCTGACAAGTCAGGCATCTCGAAACAAAGTCTGTGGCATCTCACTTCATCCCTTCACACTCGTAGACTTCTCTCAAATCACAATACATCTTGGTGGAACCCGGATAAACACTATATGCTGACTGATGGGCCTCCTCTAAGATCTCGCGTCTCAGTCCCCCGGAATCTGGCGCACACAGTAGAGTCCCAAATCATAGTACTCTCTCATCATCAATCACGAACTCTGAATCACTGCCCTGTCCAACCTGCTCCATGATATCTGACAACGAACGTCATCGGACTGTGCCTCACGGATATGATCAAATAACTATGGATGTGCACGGACACAGACAAGTTGTCCTCCGTTCAACGTAAACTCTAACTGTACTCAACTGGCACAAAGAATCTGCTAATCTGCCATCGACTTTCTCTGAACTGTGCTCAAACAAGAAAAGCTACCTCCGGGCTTCCAACTAAAGGCATCTTCCACAACATTCTCCTTGCCCGGACGATAAAGAATCTCGTAGTCATAATCTTTCATTAGCTCTATCCATCTGTGCTATCTCAAATTTAGATCTTGCCACTGAAAGATATACTTTAAGCTTCTTGTGATCCGTAAATATCTAGCACGACTCGTCGTATAAGTAGTGTCTCCAAATCTTAAGTGTAAAAACCACCGCAGCCATTTCTAAGTCATGCGTGGAATAGTTCTGCTCGTACTTCATCAATTGCAGAAAAGTATCGCAATAAACAACAAAACCGCCTGATCCTTAAGGCAAAGATAATACTTGTTAGTGATATGTATGCCCTAGAGGCCATTACTGTACATGCGATGTATATTGCAGTGGATGCTTGGACATATATATGGAGGACTTTCTTGCTCAAACAGTATAGTATGCTATCTGGTTGCTCTTTATCTTAACATGTACTCTGATAGTCTCTATGTTATATGTTGATAAAGCCCATAGGATGAGTACTTGACTACCAGGACTATGATGCAGATCATACTAGTGGGGACAGTGTAGTCGCTAAGTACATCCTTCAAATGTTCCTAGTCGCAGGTGTATCGAGACAGGGCATCGATATACCAGAGTAGACTAGCGTATGCTTCTTGACCCATGTAGATGGGCGATGGATGATCCCATATCCATTGATGTTTGACATCAGCGATAGTATACAGGTGCTCAGTGGAGACTGAGTACACTGGATGGACTCGCCGAGAACTCCCAGTTGGTATTATACCTCACGTCAGATGGCAGTTCTCTGGTGACACTGGTACAGGTTAGTCTGTAGACCCGAGATCGTCATAGAGTCTTGTGTGATTCCCACTGTGCTTTTATTTCCATCATACCACGTCCAAGAGGGCGTGCAAAACGGTGGCTTTTGGGTACAGTCCCGAATCACATGGAGGCAATGAGCGATAGAAGGGGTTTCGTCTCTCCCGGTATAGGGAGTTGATGTTTCACTTTGTTCGATTAGCTATAACTGGAAATCCCTGGCCAGGGTTGCTGAGATTTACTGGTAAGTGTTATCAGTAGTTTCTCGAACTGTTATAGACCTCATATCGACACGACTTATCGGTTACTGGGGTCTGACGTTAACCACCCCTAGACTAGATATGCGA
This sequence comes from Agapanthus africanus, assembly GCA_030015575.1. Classification (NCBI taxonomy): domain Eukaryota; kingdom Viridiplantae; phylum Streptophyta; class Magnoliopsida; order Asparagales; family Amaryllidaceae; genus Agapanthus; species Agapanthus africanus. The sequence goes on along the minus strand of CM057341.1, from coordinate 614,995,900 downwards.
CATATCAGACGAAGAGACCGGACTGTACGGGAGTGTTACTGATTGGATTCGCAGGAGAATGTATAGGCTTTCTTGTTGATCTTCTGATTGCTCAATGCATGGGTGGTTGTTACGTTTAGCTGACCGCTTGCAGCTTGTAGGTGTTTTGATATGATCATCACCTACTGCCGGCGTATTGACGATTCTTTAGAGTCCTACACAGAGGTTTCCTGGCACAGGAAAAACGGAGTAGGAGCACATATGTGATATGTGCGGGACCGAGAATAATACGTGTATGCGATACCGTATTAGATTCTCGCGATATATGATATCGGCCGGGTATATGTGATATCGCCAGGTCATCGGATCAAATATTGATTCGATGAACTGATACAGATTATATTAGTCGGTCATTTGTGAAATAGCCGGATTATCGGATCCAGTGTTGATTTGATAATTTAATGCATAATTATATATTTAATATATTACATTACATTAACTAATATAAGCTCACTTAAAGATTCATTTTCTCACTGGATAATACATTGATGTTTATGCGATATATGTTAATTGTGTTATTTTCTTTTGTTACAAAATATACTGTATATGTGATATATAATATTGTAACAAGTTAGGGTTACAAATGCAACATGCTTTGTGGAGTTTAAACAAGTTAGGGTTTGGATTTGGTTTAGCTTTTGGGTTAGTTTTTTCATGAAACTTCATGAAGCTTTCTTTTGTCTTTAGATTAGATATTTTGTGTTGATATTTATTAACCCAACCTAAACCTTAGCCTCTAGTTTATTCTCTACAAGGGTTAACTTTATCATTCTTTAACCCATGGTTGCAATTCAAACCTCACACAACAATTCATTATTCATCACAAATGAAATTCTTCTTCTTCTTCCTCTTGAAAAAAGCTTTCTAGCTTTTTATGATGTGATGAAATAAAGTGAGAAATTGAAAACTAAAGAGAGCTAAATTTCTACTTCATCATCCTCATCTATTCTAGCCACTTAGATTAGGGTGTTACCTTTGTTAATACTTGATTAGTGAAGCAAGAGCTTGGGTTTGAGTTTCTTCAAGGTAGATCATCTTAGTTGTTGAAGATTGGAAGTAAGTTTGCATCTTTCTCTTCATGGAGCCTCTCTAGAGTCCGGGTACTTGATGATCGCAGCGAAGGGACCTCAACACGGAGCTTATGAAGCGAAGGAACGGACTACAAAAGTTGTAATCCCTAACTCTTAGAAGTAAAGTTGTTTACTTGTAATGTTTACCCTAATTCTCTAGTTAAGATCTTGGTTTGGGTTACATAGCACCCCAAATTTTTATAAAATGGCATGTGTGAAGCCTTGCTAAACCTTATTGTCGTGCTATACAACTCTACAGTGGTATCAGAGCCAAGCTAGAGCATTAGGCGTTGTCTAGATGAAGTTAAAAGTCCGATCGAACACCGAAACGACATTTTTTGACCCCCTCTCTGCAAATTTTCATAAAGGTAGGTTTTTTTCTTATTAAAAATACTCAAAAAATTAAGCAGGTGATTCTATGGATATCTGAGAAATACAACTCCCCGAATCCATCAAGCCATCGTGGAACCGCGGCCAAACCAAGCTATTGGCGGCGGTTCCGCAGCAGAACATGAGGATTGAGGGATCGTACTTCAACAGGTGATCCGTAGGTATTACATCATGCTTCTGGGAATTTTTAATATTACTCAAGTGTTGAGTTTTCTAGAGATCTTTAGTAATCGTTGATTCGATCGGAAAGTTTAACATCGTTTTGTTTTTTCCGGGTAATTTAGAACGTGTTAAAAGGTTCGAACGGATATCAATAACTCACTTTTTCCCCTGTCGGAAAACTTTCAAGTGTTGGATTTTTCCTGAGTTTAAAACTTTCAGAAAATCATGCAAGCGAATATGTGGACCCTCTAGAAGAACGTAACCTTAACTCGATTATGTGACCATCAAAACTGCCACTGAACCATATGGTTTGTGGTAGTCTAGCGTTGCCATATGTGAGTCGTTGGTTTGAACCTTCTACGGCTGGTTCATAGCGCTGTGAGATGTTCTGGGACTTTTGAACTCCGCTCAAGTGTTGAGGTATTTGGGAAATCTTGGAAGTTTGTTTATTCGATCAGAAAGATTAACATTGTCTATTTATCTTGAATGTGATACAATATGTGGAATTCATATAATTAGGCATGATATGCGAAGTATGTGATATTTCGGATTTAAGATGTCTAAAGTGATTGTGGATTCCAAATGTTGTAGTTTTTCACTTTCTTTTCTGCGACCGTAAGTGAAATATGTGGTGTATCGCCGGTTTCTGTGCTATATGTCAACAACAACTGGGATACGCATATTTACTAACGTTGATGATATGTGATGTTATGTGTTGCTGTGATATGTTATATTGGATCGTCGTGTTTTGAATAGCCAGGGGTTTTATGTGAGATGGGAGTTTTTCTTTTTCATTCATGTAAAATTCAATTGTATGTAATATTCTTTTATTGGGGCACTTCCGGGTTGAGGATGATGTCACCATTATATATTATTTACTTTTCCGCATTAGGATAGACCCAAGGCTGAGAGCACAAGTAACCGGGTTCTAGGGTCCAGTGGGAGACGATCTCAAGGAGTCCAGACCGGGTCTCCTAACTCTAGAATTGGTAGGGTTGCTTGCCGCTCTCGTAGGGGTCTAGGGATGTGGGTTTGGCTATTCATCGCGACCGTGGAATCCGTGTTTTATACTGGCTTAACTTAAAACATGGAATTCCTAGAATATCCAATATTTCATATGTGTTTCATCTGCTGCAATGTTCTGTGATGAGATCATATTACTGCCTGAGACGAATGTTTATATTATATATATGAGATATATGTTATATTGCTGATTTCATTTCAAATGTGATGCTTGTGAAGCATAATAAAATGGGACTTCATTAATGATATTAATGAAATAAAAGAAACCTAAAAATGTTGTAGAAACTTGTTTAAAAACTGGTAGCTCTAGTTCTTTCTTTGCATAGCGGTATTCCTTGTAGAATATCTAGCACCTTATTCGATAAGGAAAGAGCCGAGATCCTTTCACCGGGAGTGACCACTTTAGGGAAAACTAGCAGATGCTAAAAACACGGTTTGCCTTTTGATTGCTTTTATAGTTTTTGCTTTGCGTAGTGGTATTTATGAAATGTCCTGCATTTTATTCGATAAGGAAAGAGCCGACGATCCTTCACCGGGAGTGATCTCTTTAGCAAAACTAGAAAAGACTCAAAAACATTCCATTTAAAATCACTCGATTCTACGACGATATCAAGTTCATTACGCAAAGGGTTTTCTTAAAAACCTATTGTAGCCCTCCATCATTTCAGATAACTAATAGTTAGTATTCGTGTTGCGTTTGTTGACCTTGTCAAGGCATAGTGTGCGGTAGCTGATTTCTGCTTATCTGTACTAGCATATGATGTGATTGGATTAGGGTAGTCGTGCAACCTTGTTGGCCTTTGTCAAGGGTCGTGCGGGTAGGTTTAATTCAATTAGGAAATGACGGGTTGAACTTGACTAGCATCCTATGGTTTGTTGGCCTTTGTCAAGGTCATAGGACGCTAGGGGTAAAATATTATCGGGAATTTCAAGTGTTGAAATTTGCAATGAGATTGCATACCTCCTATGAGATAGTTGGATCCCGATACCCGCTGCGAGTAAGAGTTAATCCTGGGAGAGTTTTTACACATTACAATTAGCCGATCAAGTAGGTGTCTAGAAAGGTGCCAACGGCGTTAAGCCTCTGAGAAAATGAGCTTTACTTTAACTAGGTCCGTGCGAAAGCATGGGGAACCTCCCTCAAATTACCGGCACTGGCCTGGCTGAAACATTGGTGAACTTGTAGGGTGCAATTAATCCCGGCTAGTCTTTCCTTTTAGGGTTTGAATGAAGATTTGACTAAAACAGTGGGAGATGTCCTGATTAGATATATTAATAACCAATCTAAACTTGCAAGAGCATACTCTGAGTGTTTTTCTTCTCTCTCTCTCCTGGTTCTGACTATGTCACGCCTTAATCAAGATAGAAATAAGGATGTATTGACCGAACCCGCTTGTTATACAGTGCTATGGAACGTTGGTTCTGCTCCAACTTATAATTGTTATAAGACCGAGCGGGAAATAAGGGATTACCAGAATTCCCGTGCCGCCCAAACAAAGAAAGTGCATGCTGATGCATCTTCTTCGGGTGTGTTCATTACCGAGAACTGTTTCTCAGTATCCTTTACGTCCTGGTTATGAGATACCGGATCAGGATCCCGCAAATGTAATATGTTACATGGGCTATAGATAGGTAGAGAACTGAGAACGGGTGATAAATTTCAAGATTGGAAATGGTGCAATTGTTGCAAACCAAGTCTGTTGGCAATTATCACCCTGTATTAAAAGAAAATACATTGATTCTGAACGAATGTTATCAGAAACCGAACTTGATATACAACATCATATCAGTATCTTTATTTAATAAAGAAGGATATAATTTTATATTGTTGGATAATATTTTGAACATTTCCTATATCAAGAGTTGATCAGTTCAGGCACGTTATCTAAAAGCATAAACGTTCTAAATCAAAACACAGTTCTTAATGTACAGAACACACACAAGAGGAAGAGTTCAGAAATGAACGAATCCTTCTTGAGGTTTTGTAGACTAGGTCATATCAACGTGACCCGACTAGCTAAGTTACATTTAGAAGCTTATTTAAATTAGTTTGAATTTACATCTTGTGAAACTTGCCAGTCATGTCACAAAGATAAGATGACCATAGCTCTGTTTATTGGAAACAGAAAAAGAGTTAGTGAACTCTTGGGATTGATACATGATGATGTATGAGGTCCCCTGTCTACACATGCCAGGACTGGTTCTTTGTACTTCAGAAGTAGAGAACCAAAACGGGTATAAGTATTATGTCTTTTGATGTGATCTGGGAGGAGAATACTTGAGCACGGGATTCCTGGTCTATTATAAAGGAGAATGAGATTCTCTCTCAGCATTACTCCTCCGTATACACCACAATATATTGGTATATCGGGGCGGAGCAATCGCACCCTATGTGATAAGGTGTGCTCTATGATGAGTACTACTGAGTTACCTATTTTCTTTTGGGGGTTATGCACTTCAGAAGCTGCATACCTATTGAATAGGGTTCCAACTAAATCAGGTGCCTACCACTTCATATATGATATGGTATGAAAAGAGCCCATCTCTTAAAGATGTTAAGATTTAGGGTTGTCGAAAGCAAAATCCGGACAAACTCGAGGCAAGGTCAGTTCTGTGGAAATTTTGTTGGATATCCCAAGCATTCTCAAAGGAATATCTTCTACCAAACTGGGGAGCAAAAGGTGTTTTGTTTCTCAGCATGCCACCTTTTGGAAAGGGAATTTCTTGTGAAGAAATTAGTTGTCATGAGGTAGAACTGGAAAAGGTTCCAGCTATACAAACTGCAGCTGATGATTTGGTAAACCCGAAGGATTCAATACTTTCTAACGAACCACAGCCTCTCCGCCGATCTAGTAGGGTTCCTCATCCACCTGAAAGATACTTCGGTTTCTCTATAACTGTGGGAGCGAGGATTGCATCATGAGATGATGACCCAACTTGTTTCGAGCAGGCCATCAAGAGTGGGGACTCTGTAAGAATGGCTAGATGCTTAGCGATCTGAGATGGAATCTATATACACCAACAAAGTATGGACTTTGGTTGCTTTATCTGAAGGGTTAAATCCCCATCAGAAGCAAGTATATCTTGAGAAGATTACTTGGTGTACATGGAAAAGTTAAGACTTTCAAAGCTATGCTTAAGTCCATCCAGATCCTACTTGCCATTGCTAAATACCATAACTATGATATCTGGCGGTTGGGTGTCATGACTGCTTTTCTAAATAGTGATTTAGAAGAGAGCATTAATAAGTACACAGCCAGAGGGCTTCGTCGACAGTACGAGCAGCGGAAACATGTGCAAGTTGCTTTATGGGATAAAGCAGGCACCGCAGAGTTGGAACGTCTGTTTTGATGTGGTAGTCAAAGAGTTTGACTTCATCAAAATGGTAGATGAACCTAGTATATAGAAAAAGTTAGTAGGGAGTTTGGTAGTGATCCTCGTTTAGTACATGGATGACATACTCATGATGGGGAAGGAATTTCCTATGCTACGCTCGGTCAATCTCCTCTTATCACAAGGATTCTCTATATAGGATCAGGGTGATACCTCATAAATCCTGGTTTTGGATCTATGAGATAGATCTAATTGGATGTTAGGATTCTCACTAGATGTAGTGAGATGGTATCAATCGATCCTGGGAGAATCACTGGAAAGCTTCTAGGGTCGTAAGGTCGACTGAATGTCAGTCACAGGCATTGTCTTTACTCTCAGTGGAGGGACGGTATGTTGGAAGAGTTCCACGCTAGATACCATGACATGCTAGACGATAAAGGCAGGATAAATCACTACCAAGGATGCTACAAAAGAAATAGTCTGGATGTACACTAGTTCATAAGATGAACTTCGTTCCTACCATTGTGTGACAATGGAGTTTTGGCTTTTTCCAAGGAAACCCCGTCCCATCTGTGACCCAGACATATTCTAAGGCAGTATCACCTAATCATGGAGATGGTTGATCTCCAGGGAGATCGAGGTTAGGAGAGTAGATACAAATGACAACAGCGCGGATCCACTCACAAAGACCTATTTCCCAGTAGATACTTTTATGGGATGGTTGAGTATGAGATATTTCAACCACAGCTGATTGTTGGGCATGAGATACTACAACAGATGGCCCTAGTTCAAGTGGGAGATTGTTAATGATATTTATGCCCTAGAGGCCATTACTGTACATGCGATGTATATTGTAGTGGATGCTTGGACATATATATGGAGGACTTTCTTGCTCAAACATGATAGTATGCTATCTGGTTGCTCTTTATCTTAACATGTACTCTAATAGTCTCTATGTTACATGTTGATAAAGCCCTTAGGATGAGTACTTGACTACCAGGACTATGATGTAGATCATACTAGTGGGGACAGTGTAGTCGCTAAGTACATCTTTCAAATGTTCCTAGTCGCAGTTGTAACGAGACAGGACATCGATATACCAGAGTAGACTAGCGTATGCTTCTTGACCCATGTAGATGGGCGATAGATGATCCTATATCCATTGATATTTGACATCAGAGATAGTATATGGGTGCTCAGTGGAGACTGGGTACACTAGACGGACTCGCCGAGAACTCCCAAATGGTATTATACCTCACATCAGATAGCAGTTATCTGGTGACACTGGTACATGTTAGTCTGTAGACCTGAGATCGTCATAGAGTCTTGTGTGATTCCCACTGTGCTTTGATTTCCATCATACCACGTCCAAGAGGGCGTGCAAAACGGTGGCTTTTAGGTACAGTCCTGAATCACATGGAGGCAATGAGCGATAGGAAGCGTTTCGTCTCTCCGGGTATAGGGAGTTGATGTTGCGCTGTGTTCGATTTGCTATAACGGGAAATCCCTGGCCAGGGTTGCTGAGATTTACTGGTAAGTGTTATGAGTAGTTTCTCGAACTGTTATGGACCTCATATCGACACGACTTATCGGTTACTGGAGTCTGACGTTAACCACCCCTTGACTAAATATGCGACATATCAGACGAAAAGATCGGACTGTACGGGAGTGTTACTGATCGGATTCATGGGAGAATGTACAGGCTTGCTTATTGATCTTCTGATTGCTCAATGCATGGGTGGCTGTTACGTTTAGCTGACCGCTTTCAGCTTGTAGGTGTTTTGATATGATCATCACCTACCGCCGGCATATTGACGATTCTTTAGAGTCCTACAAAGAGGTTTCCTGGCTCAGGAAAAACGGAGTAGGGGCATATATGTGATATGTGCGGGACCGAGAATAATACGTGTATGCGATACCGTATTATATTCTCGCGATATGTGATATCGGCCAGGTATATGTGATATAGCCCGGTCATCGGATCAAGTGTTGATTCGATGAACTCATACAGATTATATTAGTCGGTCATTTGTGAAATAGCCGGATTAACGGATCCAGTGTTGATTTGATAATTTAAGGTATAATTATATATTTGATATATTACATTACATTAACTAATATATGCTCACTAAAAGATTCATTTTCTCACTGGATAATACATTGATGTATATGCGATATATGTTAATTGTGTTATTTTCTATCGTTACAAAATATATTGTATATGTGATATATAATATTGTAACAAGTTAGGGTTTCAAATGCAATATGCTTTGTGGAGTTTAAACAAGTTAGGGTTTGGATTTGGGTTAGCTTTTGGGTTAGCTTTTTCATGATGCTTAATGAAGCTTTCTTTTCTCTTTAGCTTAGATATTTTTGTTGATATTTATTAACTCAACCCAAACCTTAGCCTCTAGTTTATTCTCTATAAGGGTTAACTTTATCATTCTTTAACCCATGGTTGCAATTCTAACCTCACACAACAATTCATTATTCATCACAAATGAAATTCTTCTTCTTCTTCCTCTTGAAAAAAGCTTTCTAGCTTTTTGTGATGTGATGAAATAAAGTGAGAAATTGAAAACAAAAGAGAGCTAAATTCCTACTTTATCATCCTCATCTATTCTAGCCACTTAGATTAGGGTGTTACCTTTGCTAATACTTGATTAGTGAAGCAAGAGCTTGGGTTTGAGTTTCTTCAAGGTAGATCATGCTAGTTGTTGAAGATTGGAAGCAAGCTTGCATCTTTCTCATCATGGAGCCTCTCTAAAGTCCGGGTACTTGATGATCACAGCGAAGGGACCTCAATACGGAGCTTATGAAGCGAAGGAACAGACTACAAAGGTTTTAATCCCTAACTCTTAGAAGTAAAGTTGTTTACTTGTAATGTTTAACCTAATTCACTTGTTAAGATCTTGGTTAGGGTTACATAGCACCCCAAATATTTATAAAATAGCATGTGTGATGCCTTGCTAAACCTTGTTGTCATGCTATACAACCCTACAATACTGGCGCCGAAAATCAAACGAGTCTTCAACAGCTAAAAGCTCTGCTCACATACTTCGGTCCAAAGAAAAGAAACTGCCTTCCGGATCAACCCGTTCAACGTTGTAGCAATCTGTGAAAAATCCTGTACAAAATATCAATAGCATCCGTCCAAACTAAAAATATTGCGAACCTCCGTCACTGATACAGGTCTAGGCCAGTGCTGAACGACCTCGATCTTCTTCGGTTCAATACATACCATCTCTCGTAACTACGTGTCCCAAGAAGTCAACTCTATCCTATTTGTAACGCTTTGAAATCCGTTTAGGCTTATTTCGCGTTAGTTAGTATCGATGCGTGTTTTTCATAAAAACCCGTAAATCTTATTTCCTTTTATACTAGTTCTAATTGTGATGAGAGGTGTTTTTATATATATATGGGGTTTATTAATTATATTTTAGCTTGTGTCCACCTTAATTAGAGTTTTCTTAATTACTTTCTTAAGCTAGGTTTAGTGTACACATGCACACTTATCATTTTTTTTTGTAAAGTGTAACCATTTTCATTTCTTGCATGGTTTATTTTTCCCCACTAAATCAATTTTAACCCTTTAAATTTAAAATGAAAATGAGAGAATGGGAGGTATGGGGGTTAGGTGAAGTGGGCTTGACTTTTGACCATCTCTCTCTCTCGTCTCTCTCTCCCTCTCATTATGAATTCCAGTAGAGAGGAAGCAGCAACCACAGCAACATCATCACCATTTTCTTCTCCTTTCACTTCTCTTTGAAATCCATATACAACCATACACCAAAATCTCATATTCCTTCACACAAAATCTTGGAAAAATGGCCCTTTGTGGGTTTTGATGGCAAGTCAGTGCATTTGAGGGCAAGGGCTGGAAATTTGGGTTTTCCTAGGGTCTTTTGAAGGTATTAAACTCACCCTTAGCACCTTAGATCACAACTTATAGTTTTGTTAGCCAAAAATCCTGTTTTGTGCATTTTTAGTGCTAATGAAGGGGGATTAGTGAGGTTTATGTTCAGTTAGCATTTTTATGGCTTGTTTAGCTTAGTTATGTGTTGTTAGTGTTGTTTTAACATAATATTTGCTTCAGGTTTTACTAAAATACCCTAATGTATCGATTTAGTGTCAAAATAGCTTTTTACCTAGGTTTTGGGCCCTGTTGTAATCTGCTAGTACCCCGTTTGCTTCAGGCAAAAATTGTATTTACTGGAGCATGTAAACTAGGTTTAGAAAACACACACGAAGCACGGGAGCAAAACTACCTGATTTGGCTGCCGGAAAAAGCATTCTGGCCGCAATTTGCGGCCAGATGGAGGACCTGGGTTTTGGGGTTTGCTGTGTGGGTGTCTGCTACTATTCTAAGACCTATGGTATATGTAATTTTGTAAAATTCTCTCTATAGAAAAATCTGGAACCAAATACCCTATTTCCTACAATTTTTTTTAACTTTCGCGACACGTGTGACACGTGAGTGGGTTTGGGGTTTTCTGCGTATCGCGACGTGTCGGGGTAGCTTCAGGCGCGTAATCACACGTTTTAACGTATCACACACACACGCATTTGGTTCGCGACGCGGGTTTCTCGTTTGGCTTTATTGTCACGTTTTTTAGATGTTAGCTTATGTGTATTATTTTGTGAAATTCTAGGTTCGCAGGCGAGCACGACGGACGCCGCGAAGAAGGGGAAACAAGTCGTCGGCTATACTTAGCACGAGATTATGGTGAGTAGATTTAACATTTATGGGGAAATTGTCCGTATGGCGTTAAGCGTCAGGGCTTGATAGGTTATTGTAGTTGCATATCTGCATCCATATACCTAAATTGCATACTGTAGTTCCTGCTATTTATATATGTATAGGAACTTATAATTAATAACACACCGCACTATTACTAAAGATTCATATTGCACGAGCACTAATCTGCATGTTACACACACCGTTAGTAATTGCCATGCCACTCACATTATAGAATTGCCATGAACAATATATTGTAGCTCACCTGATATATGATGTGACATGATTACTCTACTTGTGCACATACTCATTTGCATATCCAGACTTATGCATATTCAGACTGTACCTACCTAGATAAGCTGATTTTTGGTAAAAACTGGGGACCGCATGATACCTTTTAAAAACTGAATTTACTTAATGAGCGGTTTCTCCCTTTTACTTATAGTACGACTTCTGATGCATATATTACATCGCATGGATTTACGCATTGGCTTTGGATTTCATGTGATTTCTGGATTTGAGGACCGTGGGATTATTTAAGAAAAGATGCACTGTTTTGAAAAAACTGGTTCCTCTTGATATGATATTTCAGTGCGTCCACCATGAGTTTTCTCGGTTCTGAGATGTGTAACATGTGAACCCGAATCGAGAAGATAAAACAAAGCCGATTGCGGGTACATGGTGGACCCGGTATGGTACTCCGGGGCAAGAAAGGGATGCTGTGTATACAGACGGTGAGCCTGGCAGAGGGACTACTACCTACCGGTGATTGGTTGACCTGGCGGTTATCCGGAGGATACTGACCAGAGTCGATAGATGGATACGGGACGACCCGTCCTGCCGGGGACGAGGGCCGATACTGCAGACGGAGCCCATGGGCCGATCCGGACTGACGGAGCCCGATATATGAGGATTTGTGTGTCGATTCTGGACACGATTATTTCATGATATTTTGAGTGCCGATGTTGGGCATTCGCGATTCTCAGATATTCATAGGATTTGAGGGCCGATGAGGATGACGGCGCCTGAGTTTTATTGGGATTTGGGTGCATTGATGTACACCGATTGTATTTTCCACATTGACATTCCGTGTAGATGTTTATTTATCCCATGCTCAGCATTCATTATATTGGATCTCATTCTGTAGTCATATTACCTGATAGAGTACTTATGCATGATTATTGCACGTCCTGCTCATCGCATATAGATATTATCTGCTGGCATATGTTAGAGTAGCGCAGTACGTGCATACTCGTGATTACCTTTATATGTTATCTCCTATTCACGAGTTGGCAACTCACCCCCGTTGTGCCGCAGTGTTTGCAGGTTGCCCCTCAGAGTAGCCGCGGCAGGCTGCCTTCTTGTATCTTTTTGGCTACGGATACCACTGCAGTTGGTGCGTGAGCTGTTTTGCTGTTAGGTGGGTTGTGGTATCCGGTTATTTTCCATTGTACATACTTTTGTATCTAGTATTCTCCATCTACCATTATATATATTTGACTTAGAGACCAGTGTGAGGACGATGATGTATATTATTTGTATTCTGGTGTCGAGCTCGTGTGAGCCGACTTTACTTTTGCAGTTTTTATCATTGTGATGTTTTCCACTTATTGCACTTTTCTTCGCTACGGCGTCGTATATTACTCTTGTGGTGATTGTTTCCACCGTTGGGCATGATTGCTCCCGTTTGGGATGCTTTATTATATTGTTATCATTTTACTCATATCATGTCTTGTACCCGATTTCGGGGTTAGTTTTACAAAGGAAATGCTGCCAAATTTTTTAAGAAAATAACTTGAACTTTAAAGAATGTTACTAAACTACTTAAGGTTTTCCAAATGCTTTTAAACAAATGTTTTCAACACTCACTACTTTTAATGGTTTTGATTTCTGGGTTTTCGGCTTACTTAGTCGGGTTACGCCTGTAGACGTTAGGTGGTTGAGTGCCGGTCACGGGTCGAACTTCGGGTCGTGACAAAGTTGGTATCAGAGCGTAGGTTTTACCGTTCGGTGTGTAGGATGACCCTGGTATGATGGAGTAGGTAGCTGAAGCAGAGTGGCGCAGCATGTGTATGTTCCGCGGCATACTCACGACACGTTACTCCGCCTAAGAGACCTTAGGACTTATTGATTTAAATTCCTTCATGAGTATGTACATTCTTACGATTCGATTTCCATATCCTTATCGAATCCTATTTTCTTTTCAGCTATTATGCCGCCAAAGAATACGAGGGCGCAGAGAGCGGCCGCGAGAGCCGAGATTCGAGTTGACTCGTCCGAGACGAGGACTGATCTGGATAGTACCCCTGTTGTACCCGAGCAGGCCGTTCCTCCTACGACAGATCAGATCGCCATACTAGGAGCTGGTATGTAGGAGATGCGCCAGACGATGGGATCCAGTATGCAGGAGATGCGCCAGATGATGGGATCGCTAGTTGAGAAACTTCGAGCGCAGCGACCAGAGGTAGTTCCACCCGTTGTAGGGACCGTGATGGTACCCGCAGTACAGGCAGTTGCCCCTGCAGCTATAGAGGTAATTACGGTATCGCTATCACAGTTTATGAGGCTGAAGCCTCCGGTCTTCACAGGCACCGATGCAGCCGAGGACCCACAGTCTTTTATTGATAGGATGGCCCAGATATGCCGTTCCCTCAGATGCTCAGATGCGAGATGGGTAGAGTTCGCGAGCTTTCGCCTGGAAGGTCTTGCACAGAAATGGTGCGAATCGGTCGATAAGGGCAGAGCAGCAGGTCTTCCTCCTATGATCTGGACCGAGTTTGTGACGGTATTTCTAGCCCGATTTCTTCCCCAGAGTGTCAGGGATGCCCAAGCGCTCAGATTCGAGTCTTTACGCCAGACGCCAGAGATTACAGTGGCAGAGTACGATGTACTATTTACCGAGCTATCAGTTTATGCTCCATACCTAGTGGCTACTGAGGAGATGCGAGTCAAGATATTTGTCCGAGGCTTGCTTACACCACTGTTCCTTGCGATCAGCGCCCAGTATTGCGAGACTTATGCAGCAAATGTAGACGCAGCCTTATTAGTCGAGGAGCGCCTTGCTGAGATTTCGGTAGTTCCAGAGCCGAAGAGAGTTCATGCGGATACTCCGACACAGAGACAGCCGTTTAGGCACCGCGACAGGTACCGTTCAGGTACGGGGGCTAGCGGGGGATCGGGATGAGGTCAACTATTCAGCACTTATCCACAGAAGGGTCAGCCGGCACCATCTAGATGTTTCTGATCCGGGAGTTCTTATCATCGTGTTCGATATTGTCCTGAGATACCCCGGAGGGAGGCAACAGTACCGAATGTCACATTACCACCTTCACCACCCCAGAGGGTGTTAGTTATATGTATGCCCTAGAGGCCATTACTGTACATGAGATGTATATTGTAGTGGATGCTGGGACATATATAGGTAGGACTATCTTGCTCGACATGATAGTACGCTATCTGGTTGCTCTTTATCTTAACATGTATACTTATTGTCTCTCTGTTACATGTTGATAAAGCCCTGAGGATGTGTACTCGACTTCCAGGACTATGATGCAGATCATACTAGTAGGGCCTGGGTAGTCCATGAGTACATCCTTCAATTTTCCTAGTCGTAGGAATATCGATACGGGGCATCGATATTCCAGAGTAGACTAGCGTATATCTTCTCGACCGATGTGATGGGCGATGGATGATCTCATATCCATTGGTGTTTGACATCAGAGATGATATGCGGGTGCTCAGTGGAGACTGGGTACACTGAACGGACTCGCCGAGAACTCCCAGATGGTAATATACCTCACGTCAGATGGTTGTTCTCTGGTGACACTGGTACAGCATAGTCTGTTGACCGGAGATCGTCATAGAGTCTTGTGTATCTCCCACTATGCTTTGATTTCCACCTTACCAAGGCTCTACTGAGTCGTGTAAACAGGTGGTTTTTGGGTACAGTCCCGATTCACATGGAGGCAATGAGCGATAGGAGGGGATTCGTCTCTCCCGGTATTCGGGGGTTGATGTTGCACTATGCTCGACTGGCCAGAACTGGAAATCCCTGGCCAGTGTTGCTGTGATTTACTGGTAAGTGTTATCAGTAGTTTCACGCTTGTTTTGGATCTTACATCGGCATGACTTATCAAGCTACTAGTGTCTAACGTTTACCACCCCTAGGCGAGATATGCGACATATTAGACGAACAGACCGGACTGTGCGGTTAAGTGTTACTGATTGGATTTGCAGGAGTGTGAGCAGGCTTTCTCGTTGATCTTCAGATCGCTCAATACCCGGGTAGCCGTTACGTTTAGCAGACCCCTTGCGGCTTGTGGGTGATTGATATGATCACCATCTACTGCCGGCGTATTGACGAGTCTTTAGAGTCCTGCACAGGGGTTTCCTGGCTCAAGCGAAACGGAGTAGGAGCGCATATGTGATATGTGCGGGAACGAGATTGATACGATATGAGATACCGTATTCTATTCTCGCGATTTGTGACATTGATTGGTTATATGCGATATAGCCGGGTTATCGGATCAAGTGTTGATTCGATAAGTTGGTACTTTTGATATTAGTCGGTTATAGCCGAATTATTAAATCAAGAGTTGATTTAATAATTTAATGTATAATTATATATTTGATATATTACATTACCTTAACTAGTATTAGCTCACTTAAGATTTATTTTCTTACTAGTTTGTGCATAAGTGTATATGTGATATATATTTGTGTACATATGTTTGTGTCATACTTGATGATACACACAAGATGGGTGTATGAGACTTATACCAAGATTAGGTTTAAGATTAGGGTTATTGTTTTATCTTAAGATTTAACAAAAGAGTTGAACTTAGTCAAAGTTATCAAGCTTGAAAAAGCTTGGAGAAACTTTGACAAAGTCCACTCTTTTGTCATTTCTCTTGATATTCTTTAACCTAACCCTTAACCTCATACCTTGGTCAATTCTCTACATGAGTTAAGCATGATAGCTTAACTCACCCATGGTTACATTAATGAGGGAATTAATTCATATGATGATTATTCTTTCTTCTTTTTCTTCTTCATCAAGCTCTATGAAAAGCTTGCTAGTTCTAATGGTGCCATGAGAAAAAGTGTGAGAAAATCAATTCTAAAGTGAGCCCACTTCCTACTTCTTCATCCTCTACTACTTGCCATGTAGTATAGGGTGTTCTCTTCACAAAGTTCATGACCAAGTGAAGGAAAATAGCTTGTGTTAGTGTCTCCCCGACGTAGATCATCTTCGGCCTCGAATTCAACGACCTAGCCCGTTCATTTCTCCGAGGAAACCATCGCTAGAGTCCGGGATCCCGATGATCGCAGCGAAGGGATGTCAACACGGAGCTTTAGAAGTGAAGGACCGGATCTACAAAGGTTGTAATCCCTTTCACTTAGAGTTAAAGTGCTTAACTTGCTAGTTTTCGCATAATCTCTAGTATACAATCTTGGTTAGGGTTGTTCGGCACGGCTAAATTTTTTAATCGGGTATGGTAGATGCCTTGTAAAACCTTGTTAGAGTGCCTAGAAACCCTACAGTGGTATCAGAGCCAAGCTAGAGTTTTAGGCAAAGTCTAGACGAAGTTAGAAGTCCGATCGAACCCGGATAACCCCGATTAAACCCTTCTCTGGAAATTTTTCTAAACTGTGATTTTTTGTGAATTAAAAATACTCAAAAAAATCAGCAGGGTTTTTTAGGAATTAATGTGCAGCACGTGCTCCTAAGTCGATCAAAGCGCCGCGGAGCCGCGGCATGAGCATGGCTCCTGCGGCGGTTCCGCGGCCGTACAGTCACATCATTCTTTGTATTTTGCACAGTAAAGTCCCTATCAATTTCCTGATGCTTTTTGGTATGTTTAATTCTACTCAAGTGTTGAGTTTTCTGGGTTGTATTGGGGACTCAAGGATTCGATTGGATAATTTAACTTCGTTTAAGTTTTTCTGGGTAATTTTAGAAAGTGTTAAAAAGTTCGAACGAATATCAATAACTCACTTTTTCCCCTGCCGAAAAATTTACATGTGTTGGATTTTTCCGTAGTTTAAGAACGTCTAAATCGTGCAAGTTACGCAATGGACCCTCTAGAAGACAACAAACCTTAAGTCGATTATGTGACCGTCTTGAACTGCCTTTTGAACCTTAGGGTTTGGGGCAGTACGGCGTTGCCACATGTGAGGCGTTAGCTTGACCCTTCTACGGCTGGACCGTTGGTACTGTAGCATGAAATGGATGTTTTTAAACTTATTTCAAGTGTTGAACTATTTGGGAAAACTTGGGTGTTTGATCATTCGATCGGAAAATTTAACATTGTCTATTTATCTGGAATGTGATACAATATTTGGAATCCACATGTAGTTATGAGATAACTAATTTGAATGGTATAAATCTAGCAGGTCAGTCTCAATTGATCGATTGCTACGGAATTTTGATGTGATCAAAAGTCCGTCGCAATCACGTAGCGTACGCGGATACTCGCGCGGTAAACTTAATAGATAGCCACGCCCCATAGCCCCGACCAAGTGACTGTAGGAGAACCCCATAGCCAAAAGCATCCGTTCGGGAGCTCACAGCAGCGGTGTTCCGCCTTAGTACACTTCATCGACGGCATTTGGGGGTGCGGCCGTCTACTAAAGTTTGCGGTGAGCATTCGATCAGGATGTCTGGAATCTTGTTGAATTGCCCGACTTGATATTGAAAAGAGTTTTCGATAATGAGACTAAAATGCGGGGTTTATAATTGTTAGGCATGTGATGTCTAAGGAATTCATTTGGTTAGGCATGCAATGTCTAAAGAGGTTGCGGATTCCAACTGTTGTAGTTTTACACTTTCTTTTCTGCGACCGTAAGTTTAATATGTATTTGTTGGATATATGTATGCCCTAGAGGCCATTATATGATAGTGGATGTATTTATACATGTATATATATATATATATGTATATATATATGTATATATATATATGTATATATTCAGTGTACATTCTTGCTCGACATGATAGTATGCTATCTGGTTCTTCTTTATCTGACATGTTGATCTGATCATGCTTTTATTCTTTCACACATGTTGATAAAGCCCTGAGGATATAGGCTTGACTACTGTGATTATGATAGAGATCATACTAGTGGGACATCAGTAGTTTATAAGCATATCCTGGAATGTCCCTACTCGTAGGTGTATCGAGACGGGGCATCGATATACCAGTGTAGACTAGCGTATATGATACTAGACACATATGATGGGCGATGGATGTTTCCACATTCATCGATGTTTGACATCGAGATCGTATATGGGTGCTCTGTGGTGACTGGGTACACTGGACGGAATTGCCGAGAACTCCTATATGGAATTATATCTATCGTCGGATAGCAGTTCTCAAGTGACACTGGTGCAGGTTATTCTGTAGACCCGAGATCGTCATAGAGTCTTGTGTGTTCTCCCACTGTACTTTGATTACCACCCTACCACGGCTTTACTGAGTCATGCAAACATGTGGCCGTTGGGTACAGTCCCGAGACACACGAAGGCGATGAGCGATAGGAGGGGTTTCTTCTCTCCCGGTATTGGGAGTTGATGCTGTGCTCGACTGGCTATATCAGTATGTCCCTGGCCAGGGCTGTTGAGATTTGCTGATAAGTGTTATCAGTAGTTTCTCGATCTGTTATAGACCATTCATCGGCATGACTTATTAAGTTATTGGGGTCGACGTTACCATCCCTAGACTCGATATGCAGCATATTTGACAAAGAGACCGGACTGTACGGTAGTGTTGCCGGTTGGCTCGACGGGAGTTGTAATAGGTTCGCGTATTTTCTTCTGATCGCTCAATACCCGGGTGGCCGTTACGTTTAGCTGACCGCTTGCGGCTTGTAGGTATTTGATATGATCATTACCAACTACCGGCGTATTGACGAGTCTTAGAGTCCCACAATGAAGTTTCCTGGCTCAGGCGAAAAGATGTGGTTGTAAGTCCATGCTACCGCTACCGGTACTTACGGGCTTGCGGAAATGATGAAAAACAATTTTTCTAGAGATGGTAACATGGACTCAAACCGGATCTTTGTTAAACTATCTATCTAACAACCTAACTAGGAGTTGTTTAACTACTCGGTTAGGGGTTTATACCTTTCTTGAACTCCTTCGTCTTCAACTCGTGTTGTGTATGGACTGGCCTCTCTTCGTCGTCTTCTCGCGCCGAAGACGGATCCACCCGAAAGCTTCTACCTTTGGCTTCTTCTTCTAACTTGAAGAAACTAGTTCACTCGGTTTGCTAAACCTTGTGAACTAGGATGAGTAGAGAAATGTTTTAGTGTCTTTTTATCTCTAGGGCAATGCGTCTCAACACATGAGAATGGTTTTCCCTTGAGGTAGAGAGAGAGCAAGAGGAAGAGAGTGAGAGCAAGAGAAAAATGAGAGAGCTCAAGAGAGAGAATGCTAATGAAAGAATGAGCCTCACTTTTCTCATACACCCTCACATAATCCAAAAGCATCATGATAACAAGTAATGATAATTGAGTATATTGTAAAGGTTATTATCATGACAAATGACACTATCATTTCTTGCATTAAATGCAAATGGTGAACAAAACAAGCAAGCATAAGTCAATGCAACCAAATGATGGCCATTGTCATGATGGAGGTCAACAAGTCCAACTTAGTCAACCGGTCAACAAAGTCAACAAGTCAACTAGGTCAACCATTCAACCCTAACCATGTCACTATAATACTCAATTAATATTATTGTTAATCATATGTCTTAATCTCATTAGGGTTTGACAAAAGTCAAAAGTCAGCAACCCTAATGAGAATCCTCTGCCTCTGTCTCTGTCAACTGTGCATACACACCCGTATCCGCGTTCCGGGGAACACGAATACAAACGAGATAAAACCAATCCCAAAACGTACACTAGGATCTGGCTTAAACCAAACCCCGATAGTGTTAACTGTCCAGACACCAAACGCGCACAAGTGCACGGATGTGACCGAACCCTGTCGCAAAACCATGCGACCTCTACTCTTTTGCCTAAAGGCGAATAGATTTCTGTGTGGGACTCTAAAGACACGATACTACGCTGGCAGTGGGTTTAACCACAGACCGCAAGCGGCACTAGCTGTGCGTAATGGCCCCCGGGTAGATGCCGATAAGAAGACGGACGAGGTGAAACCCATCTGAACTCCTACTGAGCCTGAATGTGACAGTCTCCGTACAGTCCGGTCTGTTCGTCTGTTACATCGCATGGCGGGCCTAGGGGGTGGTGAACGTTAGTCCCCTAATAGTGGTACATGTCGTGTCGGAGTGAAACCCAATACACCCTGAGATAGCACCGGAAGCCTACCAGTATATCTCGCTTGCCCTGGCAAGGGACTACTCATGTAATGGCTCTCCTAGACACAGCGCGATGTCAACCCCCAATACCGGGAGAGACGAATCCTGTCTAACCGTCACTGCCTCTAAGTGCTTCGGGACTGCACCCAACTACTACCTGTTTGCACGACTCCTTTGAGCCGTGGTAGGGTAATAATCAAAGTACAGTGGGAACACACTCGAGGTGAAGTGACAGTGTCAAGTCAGCAGACTAAGCTGTACTCATGTCACCTGGGAACTGATAACTGACGATAGGTATAGTACCAACCAATCAGTTCCCGACAAGTCCTGTCCAGTGTACTCGTAACCTAACAAGCACCCGCATACTATCTCAAGTACGACGTACTGACGGCTGTGGGACAGACCGTCTCCCCTGCTGGGATGAGAAGCGCATACGCTAGTCTACTCCGGAGTATTGATGCCCTG
The DNA here is from genome assembly GCA_030015575.1 of Agapanthus africanus. Lineage (NCBI taxonomy): Eukaryota > Viridiplantae > Streptophyta > Magnoliopsida > Asparagales > Amaryllidaceae > Agapanthus > Agapanthus africanus. The sequence continues at coordinate 614,975,355 of CM057341.1, read as the reverse complement.
TCTCGATAGTCCTGTGACTAGGGACCTGTATAAGGATGTGCTTATGGATTACCCAGCCCCCACGAGTGTGACTGCCATCATAACGCTGGTAATCAAGCAAAGATTCTAAGGGCTCCACTAATGCGTATAGGTGATATAATAAAATAAACACATGTACACATTGAAGTAGAAACAAACCAAGTAGCATACTACCATTTTGAGCAAGATTGTCAATACAAGGTGAATATCCCAAGCTTCCATTAAGTAATATACATAGTAGTATGATACAGTAATGGCCTCTAGGGCATATACACTAACAATCTCCCACTTGCACTAAGGCCATGTACTGGCGTATCAAAGACCTATCATCTCGATCAGCCGCTCGAACTGAGTCTGGGGCAAGGCCTTGGTGAATGGATCTGCAGTGTTATCTTCTGAAGCAACCCTCTGAACCTCGATCTCCTGGCGATCCACGATCTCCCTGATCAGGTGATACCGCCTCAAGATGTGTCTGGATTTCTGATGGGACCTGGGTTCCTTCGCTAAAGCTATAGCCCCATTGTTGTCGCAATACAGAGGTATTGGATCAACAATGGACGGATCCACCTGAAGTTCTTTCAAGAACTTCCTCATCCAGACGACTTCTTTTGCGGCATCAGATGCAGCGATGTATTCCGCTTCCATAGTCGAGTCAGCAACGGTTTCCTGTTTGGAACTCTTCCAACACACCGCCCCTCCATTGAGGGTAAAGACAAAACCCGACATGGACTTGGAATCATCCTTATCACTCTGGAAGCTGGAGTCAGAAAAGGCCTCGATCTGGAGGTCTTTTCCTCCATACACCAAGAACATCTCCTTAGTCCTTCTCAAGTACTTGAGAATGTTCTTTACCGCTATCCAGTGTTTCTCCCCACGGTTTGACTAATACCGGCTTACTACACTCAGTGCATAAGCTACATCCGGTCTGGTACACTGCATCGCATACATTATAGAGCCTACCGTAGAAGCGTAGGGTATAATAGACATGCGATCCCTTTCCAAATCAGTCTTGGGAGACATCTCTTTGGAGAGGGTGATCCCATGACAAGCCGGTAGATTACCGCGCTTGGAATCTTCCATACTGAATCTTTTCAGTATGATGTCGATGTACCTGGACTGTGAAAGTCCTAATATCCTCTTGGATCTATCATGATGGATCCGGATCCCCAGGATGTATGAGGCATCACCCAGGTCTTTCATGGAGAACCTGTGTGACAAGAACCCCTTGACAGATTGTAGCATAGGAATGTCATTCCCTATCAGAAGAATGTCATCCACATACAAAACGAGGAATACGACAGTTCTTGCTACAAATCTACTATAGATGCATGGTTCATCTGGATTTTTGATAAAGCCAAATTCTTTGACTGTCTCATCAAAACAGATGTTCCAACTCCGCGATGCCTGCTTTAGTCCATAGATGGACTTAAGCAACTTGCACACATTTTCGCTGCTCCCACTCTGAATGAAACCCTCTGGCTGGTCCATATAGACACACTCCTCTAAATTTCCATTTAGAAAAGCGGTCTTTACGTCCATCTGCCAAATCTCATAATCGTGGAAGGCAACAATGGCAAGAAGGATCCAAATGGATTTCAGCATAACCACTGGAGAAAAGGTTTCGTCATAGTCCAAACCAGGTCTTTGACGAAAACCCTTTGCAATAAGTCTAGCCTTATAGGTCTCAACCTGTCCATCTACACCAATATTCCTTTTGAAGATTCACTTGCATCCTACGTGTTTTACCCCATCTGGAGCAATATCCAACGTCCATACTTTGTTGGTGTACATGGAGTCCATTTCGGTCCGCATTGCATCCAGCCATTTTACCGAGTCAACGCTCTGAACGGCCTGCTGGAAGCTAGTAGGCTCATCATAATCAATGATGCAATCCTCTCTATCCCCGTCTATAAGAAAACCGTAGTATCTCTCGGGCGGATGAGACTGCCTACTACTCCTGCAGAGCGGCGTAGGAATGTCCTGTTCTATTGAACCCTCTGGTTCTACTAAGCTTTCAGTAATAGCTCATGGTTCTGGAATTTCTTCCAGTTCTACTGCGCTCCCACTTATCTGGTTTTCCAAAAACTCAGTTTCCAAGAAGTAGGCATGACGAGAAACAAAAACCTTTTGTTCCTCTTCGCAGTAGAAGAAATATCCCTTGGAGTTCTTTGGATATCCCACGAACTTGCACTGTGCTGAGCGTGCCTCGAGTTTGTCCGCATGCTGCTTTTTAACAAAAGCTGGACATCCCCATGTCCTAATGTGCTTAAGATAGGGTTTCTTCCCACACCACATCTGATATAGTGTGGTAGGCACAGTCTTAGTAGGAACTCGGTTCAAAAGGTATGCAGCAGATTCTAGCGCATACCCACAGAATGATCGCGGTAACTCATGTAGGGTTCCTAGGCACACCCATGAGGTTCTACAAGTGATCAAACATGGCCAATTCAAAATTTTTCATGTGCCTACAAACCCTAATACGGATTGTTAACTAGATGTAAAGGCGATGCAATGCAAGTAAACAACTTTAACTTAAAGGAAAGGGGCTACAACCTTTGTAGATCCGGTCCTTCACCTCTCTAGCTCCATGATGACGTCCCTCTGCTGTACCCATCGGAATCCTAGACTCTCGCGGTGGTTTCATCGGAGAAAAGATCGGGCTAGGTTGTCGACTTCGATACCGAAGATGATCTACGTCGAGGCAACTCAAGATCAAACTCCAACTTCACAAAGTCATGAAACTTGTGAAGAAAACACCCTATACTACTTGGCAAGTGGTAGAGGATGAAGAAATAGGAAGTGGGTTCACTTTAGAATTGGATTTCTCACTCTTTTTCTCAAGTTGCCATTAAAGGTTGCAAGCTTTCTTCTTTGTTTAAGAAGAAGAAGAAGAAGAAAGGAATTATGATAAGAATAAAAAGAATTATCTTATCATATAGAAAACATAGTTGGGTGTAGAGAATTAACAAAGGTTTGGTTTAATGGTTAGGTGAAGGCTAAGAGACAAATGGTGAAAGCTTCAAAGCTTCATGAAGTTTCATGAAAGAAACAAAAAACTAGCCACCATTTTATTCTTGCCAAAAAATGAATAAATAAAAATAAATAGACAAGAAAATCAAAACCCTAACCATTAACATAACCATGGTTTAATCATAGACACAAACTTTCATGTATCGTCAAACATGATACAACCAAGTGCACAAAAATATATCACATATACAATGTGCACATCAAGTGAGAAAATCCTTTTTAAGTGAAAAATTACTAGTTAATGCAAAGTAATATATCAAATATATAATTATACATTAAATCATTAAATCAACACTTGATTTAACGATCCGGTCATATCGCATATAACCGACTAATATCCGATGTATTGACTTATCGAATCAATCCTCGATTCGATAACTAGGTTATATCGCATACAACCAGTCGATACATTCATCACGAGAATAGAATACGGTATCACATACACGCATTATTCTCGGTCCCGCACATATCTCATATGCGCTCTTATTTCGTTTCACTAGAGCCAGGAAACCTCTGTGTAGGACTCTAAAGACTCGTCAATACGGCGGCAGCAGGTGATGATCATATCAAACACCCATAAGCCGCAAGTGGTCTGCTAAACATAACGGCCACCCGGGTATTGAGCGATCAGAAGATCGACGATCAAGCCCGCTCACACTCCTGTGAATCCAACCAGTAACACTTACCGTACAGTCCGGTCTGTTCGTCTGATATGTCGCATATCTCGCCTATGGGTGGTAAACGTCAGACCCCAGTAGCTCGATAAGTCATGCCGATATAAGGTCCATAACATAGCATGAAACTACTGATAACTCTTACCAGTATATCACAGCAACCCTGGCCAGGGATTTCCTATTATGGCCAGTCGTGCATAGCGCAACATCAACCCCCAATACCGGTAGAGACGAATCCCCTCCTATCGCTCATTGCCTCCATGTGAATCGGGACTGTACCCAAAAACCACCTGTTTGCATGACTCAGTAGAGCCGTGGTAGGGTGGAAATCAAAGCACAGTGGGAGACACACAAGACTCTATGACGATCTCGGGTCAACAGACTAAGCTGTACCAGTGTCACCAGAGAACTGCCATCTGACGTGAGGTATAATACCATCTGGGAGTTCTCGGCGAGTCCGTTCAGTGTACCCAGTCTCTACTGAGCACCCGCATACCATCTCTGATGTCAAACACCAATGGATATGGGATGATCCATCGCCCATCATATGGGTCGAGAAGATATACACTGGTCTACTATGGAATATCGATGCCCCGTCTCGATATTCCCACGAGTAGGAATATTGAAGGATGTACTCATGGACTACCCAGGCCCCACTAGTATGATCTGCATCATAGTCCTGGAAGTCGAGTACACATCCTAAGGGCTTTATCAACATGTAACAGAGAGACAGAAAGTATACATGTTAAGATAAAGAGCAACCAGATAGCGTACTATCATGTCTAGCAAGAAAGTCCTACTTATATATGACCCAGCATCCACTACAATAAACATCCAATGTACAGTAATGGCCTCTAGGGCATACATATAACTAACAATCTCCCACTTGCACTAGGGCCATCTGTAGCAGTGGTTGCAGTATCACATACTCAACCATCCCATATAAGTCTCTTTCTGAGAAAAAGTCTTTGTGAGTGGATCCGCCGTGTTGTCCTCTAAGTCTACTCCCCCAACCTCGATCACTCTGGAGATCAACTATCTCCATGATCATGTGATGCTGCCTCAGAATATGTCCGGGTCACTGATGGGACCAGGGTTCCTGGGCCGAAGCCACACTTCCATTGTCATACAATGGTAGGAACCTAGTTCATCTCATGAACCAATATACACCCAAACTGCCTCTTTGGTAGTATCTTTATTAGCGATGTTACCAGCCTTTATCGTCTAGTTTGCCACGGTATCTAGCTTGGAACTCTTCCAACATACCGTCCCTCCACTGAGGGTAAAGACAATGCCTGTGACTGACATTCAGTCGTCTTTATCACCCTGGAACCCTTCCAGTGATTCTCCCCAGGATCAACTGATACCATCTCACTACAACTAGTGAGAATCCTAACATCCATTTAGATCTATCTCATAGATCCAAAACCCAGGATTTAGGAGGTATCGCCTTTATCCTATTGGAGAATCCATGTGATAAGAGGAGATCGACCGATCGTAGCATAGGAAACTCCTTCCCTATCAAGAGTATGTCATCTACGTACTCTACGAGGATCACCACCATACTCCTTACTACCTTTTTTTATATACAAGGTTCATCTACCATTTTGATGAAGTCAAACACTTTGACTATCACAACAAAACAGACGTTCCAACTCCGCGATGCCTGCTTCATTATGTAAAGCAACTTGCACATGTTTCCGCTGCTCCCACTGTTTACGAAGCCCTCTGGCTGTGTTCTTATTGACGTTCCCATCTAAATCATTATTTAGAAAAGTAGTCATGGCACCCAACCACCAGATATCGTAGTCATGGTATGCAGCAATGGCAAGTAGGATCTGGATGGACTTAAGCATAGTTCCTGGAAAAGGTTTCATCATTATCCATGCCTGGTCGATGACGAAAACCTTCTACAAGTCTAGCTTTGAAAGTCTCAACTTTTCCATCTACACCAAGTAATCTTCTCAAGATATACTTGCTCCTGATGGGGATTTAACCCTTTAGATATAGCACCCAAAGTCCATACTTTGTTGGTGTACATGGATTCCATCTTAGATCGCTAAGCATCCAGCCATTCTTAAGGAGTCCCTACTCTCGATGGCCTGCTCGAATCTAGTTGGGTCATCATCTCATGATGCAATCCTCGCTCCCACTGTCATCGAGAAACCAAAGTATTTCTCAGGCAGGTGAGGAACCCTACCAGATCGGCGGAGAGGCTGAGGTTCGTCGGGGACTATAGAATCCTTTGGTTCTGTCAAATCATCAGTTGCAGTTTTGTATAGCTGGAACCTTTCCAGTTCTACAGAACTGACCTTGCCTCGATTTTGTCTGGATTTTGTTTTAGACATAGGCCGGACAATCCCAAATCTAAACTAACTTAAGAGATAGGCTCTTCCCATACCATATCTCATATGGAGTGGTAGGCACTGATTTGATTCGAACCTAATTCAATAGGTATGCAGCTTCTCAAGTGCACAACCCCAAAAGGAAATAGGTAACTCAGTAATACTCATCATAGAGCACACCATATCTAATATTATGCGATTGCTCCGCCCTGATACACCGTTGTGCTGTGGTGTATTCAGAGGAGTAATACGGAGAGAGAATCTCATTCTCCCTTAGAATGGTCCAGGAATGCCATGCACAAGTATTCTCCTCCCTGATCTTATCATAGGACATAATACTTATACCCGTATTGGTTCTCTACTTCTAGCTTATATTCTGTGAATATCTCAAAAGGTTCGGACTTGTGTTTCAACAGGAACATATGACTAAATCTTGAGAGATCATCAGAGAATGTAGTGAAGTACAAAGAACCGGCCCTGACATGTGTAGACAGGGGACCTTACATACATCATCATGTATCAATCCCAAGAGTTTACTAACTCTTTTTCTGTTCCAATGAACAGAGCTATGGTCATCTTATCTTTGTGACATGACTGGCAAGTTTCACAAGATGTAAATTCAAACTGATTTAAATATGCATCTAAAATGTAACTTCAGCCAGTCGGGTCGCATTGATATGACCTAGTCTACAATGACTCAAGAAGGATTCGTTCATTTCTGAACTCTTCCTCTTGTGTGTGTTCTGTATACTAGGAACTGTAGTTTGATTTAGAACGTCAATGCTTTTAGATAACGTGCCTGAACCGATCAACTTTTGATATAGGAAATGTTCAAAACATTATCCATCAATACAAAATTTTATCATTTCTTTACTAATAAAGAGACTGATATGATTTTGTATATCAGGTTCGGTATCTAATAACATTCGTTCAGAATCAATGTATTTTGGTAATACAGGGTGACAGTGACCAACAGACTTGGCTGCAACACTTGCCCCGTTTTCTGTCTCATGAAACTTATCACCCGTTCTCAGTTTTCTACCTTTCTGTAGCCCTATGTAACAGATTACAAATCTGGGATCCTGATCCGGTATCAAATACCGAGGATGCAGAGGATACTGAGAAACAGTTCTTTGTAATGAACACACCCGAAGGATATGCATCATATGCACTTTCTTCGTTTGGGCGGCATAAGAATTCTGGTATTCCCCTATTTCCTGCTCTGTCTTATAACAATTATAAGTTGGAGCGGGACCAACGTTCCCCAGCTCAGTATAACAAGCGGGTTCGGTCAAAACATCCATATTATTATCTTGATTAAGGCGTGATATGGTCGCTACCTGGAGAGAGAGAGAAGAAAACACTCTGCGTGCGCTCTAGCAAGAATAGATTAGTTATTATTTTATCTAATCAGGATGGCTCCCACTGTTTTTATCAAATCTTCCTTCAAACCATAAAAGGAAAAACTAGCCAGGATTAATTACACTCTACAAGTTCGCCAATCTTTCAGCCAGGCCAGTGTCGGTACTTTGAGGGAGATTCCCCGTGCTTTCGCACGGACCTAATTACAGTAAACCTCGTTTTTCCAGAGGCGTAACCCCGTTGACACCTTTCTAGACACCTACTTGATCGGATAATTGTAAAGTGCAAACCTCTCCCAGGAGTAACAATTACTCGCAGTGGATATCGGGATCCAACTATCACATAGAAGGTATGTAATCTCATTGCAAATTTCAACACTTGAAACTCCCGATAAAGATTTTTACCCCTAGCACTTATGACCTTAACTATGGTCAACAAATCATAAGCATTAGTCAAGTTCTACCCGTCATTTCGTGATTAATTAGACCCACCCACATGACTCTTAACTAAGGTCAACAAAGTCACGCGACTCTCCTAACTAATCGCATCATATGCGGTGTAGGAAGACATCACTTAGCTACCGTACACTGTGCCTTGACTATGGTCAACAAACACAGCACGAATACTAAGTACTCTACTTCCTAAAATGACGGAGGGTTGCGAATGGTTTTTATGAAAACCTTTAACGCTTTGAACTTGATCTCGTTGCGGAATCAAATGGTTTTTAAATGGAATGTTTTTTAGGCTTTTCTAGTTTTGCTAAAGTGGTCACTCCCGGTGAAGGGATCGTCGGCCCTTTCCTCGTCGAATGAGGTGCGGGATATATCATATATATCACTGTGCAAAGCAGAAACTATAGAAGCAATCAAAAGACAAACCGAGTGTGTAGCATCTGCCAGTTATTGCTAATGGAGTCACTCCCGGTGAAGGGATCTCGGTCCTTTCCTCATCGAATAAGGTGCAGGATGTTCTACAATGAACACCGCGATGCATAGCAAGAACTGTAGCTACCTGTTTTTATTTTGAAATTCGATTCCACAACATCAATTAGGTTTATTTTCTTTCATTAATCTCATTAATGAATATCCCATCATTTAAGTCCACCTAAACATCACAGATAAATATAACGTACGCTTATGCCATCCGCATTCGCCTTAATGCCCCGTCTGCACCGTTAGGTTAGATAACTAACGCCAGAACGAGGAAGGGCTAGCGCGGGTGTAAAACATAAGCAACGTCTATATAATATATCATATATACTATATATAATATCTATCTGAACAAATCACATGATTACAGCAGAAGAATCATATGAAACATTGGATATACTAGGACGTCCGTGTTTTTAATACGAGCCAGTATAAAACACGGATTCCACGGTCGTGATGAATAGCCAATCCCACACCCCTAGACCCCTACGAGAGCGGCAAGCAACCCTACAAATTCTAGGGTCAGGAGACCCGAACTCGACTCCTCGAGATGGCCTCCCACTGGACCCTAGAACCCGGTTACTTGTGCTCCTATCCTTGGGTCTATCCTAATGCGGAAAAGTAAAAAATATACAAATGGTGACATCATCCGCAACCTGGAAGTGCCCCAATAAAAGAATATTACATACAAGTTTTTACATGAATGAAAATGAAAAACACTCATCTCATATGAAAACCCCCCGGCTATTCAAACACGACGATCCAATATAACATATCCAACAACACATAACATCACATGTCATCAACGTAAGTAAATATGCGCATCCCAATTGTCGTTGACATATAGCAACGAAACCGGCGATATCACATATTACACTTACAGTCACAGAAAAGAAAGTGTAAAACTACAACAGTTGGAATCCGCAAACTCTTTAGACATCGGATGCCTAGCCAAATGAATTCCTTAGACATTGCATGCCTAACAATTATAAACTCTGCATTTTAGTCTCATTATCGAAAACTCTTTTCAATATCAAGTCGGGCAATTCAACAAGATTCCCGACATCCTGATCGAATGCTCGTCGCAAACTTTAGTAGGCGGCCGCACCCCCGACGCCGTCGACGAAGTGCACCAAGGCGGAACACCGCTGCCGCGAGCACCCGAACGGATGCTTTCGGCGACGGGGTTCTCCTACAGTCGCTTGGTCGGGGCTATGGGGTAAGGCTGTCTATTAAGTTTACCCGGCGAGTATCCGCGTATGCTACGTGATTGCGACGGACTTCTGATCGCATCAAAATTCCGTGGCAACCGATCAAATGAGACTAAAGTGCTATGTTTATAACATTCATATCAGTTATCTCATAACTAGTTGTGGATTCCAAGTATTGTATCACATTCCAGATAAATAGAAAATGTTAAACTTTCCGATCGAACAATCGAACACCCAAGTTTTCCCGAAACAGCTCAACACATGAAATAAGTTTAAAAACATTCATTTAGTGCCTCAGTACCAACGGTCCAGCCGTAGAAGGGTCAAGCCAACGCCTCACATGTGGCACGCCGTACTGCCCCAAACCCGAAGGTTCAAAGGGCAGTTCAAGACGGTCACATAATCGAGTTAAGATTTGTTGTCATCTAGAGGGACCATCGCGTTAGTTGCACTACTTAGAACGTCGTTAAACTACGGAAAAATCCAACAATTGGAAATTTCCCAACAGGGGAAAAAGTGGGTATTTATATCCGGTCAAACTTTTTAACATGCTTTAAAAATACCCGGAAAAAACACAGACAAAATTAGACAGTCCGATCGAATCTCCGAACTCCCAATACAACCCAGAAAACTCAACTCTTGAGTCATAATAAAAATACCCAGAAAATATAGCATTCAAATATAGGAATTACTGTGCAAAATTCAATGAAAGAGGAGACCGTACGGCCGCGGAACCGCCGCACATGCCCGGAACGTGCCGCAGTTCCGCGGCGGTTTAATCGAATTAGCCCCTCGTTTTTTACAGTAATTCAAATAAGACCCTGCTTATTTTTCTGCATATTTTTAATTCGAAAAATCCCCGATTTCAAAAAATGTACAGAGAGCAATTTGAGATTAGGGTTTCGGTTCGATCGGACTTCTAACTCCGTCTACGCATCGCCTAAGGCTCTAGCTAGGCTCTGATACCACTGTAGGGTTCCTAGGAACACCCATGAGGTTCTACAAGTGATCAAACATGGCCAATTCAAATTTTTTCATGTGCCTACAAACCCTAATACGGATCGTTAACTAGATGTAAAGGCGATGCAATGCAAGTAAACAACTTTAACTTAAAGGAAAGGGGCTACAACCATTGTAGATCCGGTCCTCCACCTCTCTAGCTCCGTGATGACGTCCCTCCGCTGTACCCATCGGAATCCTAGACTCTCACGGTGGTTTCATCGGAGAAAAGATCGGGTTAGGTCGTCGACTTCGATTCCGAAGATGATCTACGTCGAGGCAACTCAAGATCAAACTCTAACTTCACCAAGTCATGAAACTTGTGAAGAAAACACCCTATACTACTTGGCAAGTGGTAGAGGATGAAGAAATAGGAAGTGGGTTCACTTTAGAATTGGATTTCTCACTCTTTTTCTCATGTTGCCATTAAAGGTTGCAAGCTTTCTTCTTTGTTTAAGAAGAAGAAAAAGAAGAAAGGAATTATGATAAGAATAAAAAGAATTATCTTATCCTACAGCAACCATAGTTGGGTGTAGAGAATTAACTAAGATTAGGTTTAATGGTTAGGTTAAGGCTAAGAGACAAAATGGTGAAAGCTTCAAAGCTTCATGAAGTTTCATGAAAGAAACAAAAAACTAGCCACCATTTTATTCTTGCCAAAAAATGAATAAATATAAATAAATAGACAAGAAAATCAAAACACTAACCATTAACATAACCATGGTTTAATCATACACACAAACTTTCATGTATCATCAAACATGATACAATCAAGTGCACAAAAATATATCACATATACAATGTGCACATCAAGTGAGAAAATCCTTTTTAAGTGAACAATTACTAGTTAATGCAAAGTAATATATCAAATATATAATTATACATTAAATCATTAAATCAACACTTGATTTAACGATCCGATCATATCGCATATAACCGACTAATATCCGATGTATCGACTTATCGAATCAATCCTCGATTCGATAACTAGGTTATATCGCATACAACCAATCGATACATTCATCGCGAGAATAGAATACGGTATCACATACACGCATTATTCTCGGTCCCGCACATATCTCATATGCGCTCCTATTTCGTTTCGCTTGAGCCAGGAAACCTCTGTGTAGGACTCTAAAGACTCGTCAATACGCCGGCAGCAGGTGATGATCATATCAAACACCCACAAGCCGCAAGCGGTCTGCTAAACATAACGGCCACCCGGGTATTGAGCGATCAGAAGATCGACGAGCAAGCCCGCTCACACTCCTGTGAATCCAACCAGTAACACTTACCGTACAGTTCGGTCTGTTCATCTGATATGTCGAATATCTCGCCTAGGGGTGGTAAACGTCAAACCCCAGTAGCTCGATAAGTCATGCCGATATAAGGTCCATAACATAGCATGAAACTACTGATAACTCTTACCAGTATATCACAGCAACCCTGGCCAGGGATTTTCTGTTATGGCCAGTCGTGCATAGCGCAACATCAACCCCCAATACCGGGAGAGACGAATCCCCTCCTATCGCTCATTGCCTCCATGTGAATCGGGACTGTACCAAAAAACCACCTGTTTGCACGACTCAGTAGAGCCGTGGTAGGGTGGAAATCAAAGCACAGTGGGAGACAAACAAGACTCTATGACGATCTCGGGTCAACAGACTAAGCTGTACCAGTGTCACCAGAGAACTGCCATCTGACGTGAAGTATAATACCATCTGGGAGTTCTCGGCGAGTCCGTTCAGTGTACCCAGTCTCCACTGAGCACCCGCATACCATCTCTGATGTCAAACACCAATGGATATGGGATCATCCATCGCCCATCACATGGGTCGAGAAGATATACGCTAGTCTACTCTGGAATATCGATGCCCCGTCTCGATATTCCCACGACTAGGAATATTGAAAGATGTACTCATGGACTACCCAGGCCCCACTAGTATGATCTGCATCATAGTCCTGGAAGTCGAGTACACATCCTAAGGGCTTTATCAACATGTAACAGAGAGACAGAAAGTATACATGTTAAGATAAAGAGCAACCAGATAACGTACTATCTTGTCGAGCACGAAAGTCCTACCTATATATTACCCAGCATCCACTACAATATACATCCAATGTACAGTAATGGCCTCTAGGGCATACATATAACTAACAACTCAGCATTACTCATCATAGACCGTACCATATCCAATAGGGTGCGGTTCCGTCTCTCCGATACACCGTTATGTTGCGGAGTGTATGGAGGAGTAAGCTGAGAGAGAATTCCACTCTCTTTTAAGTAATCCAGGAACTCGGCACTTAAGTATTCTCCACCTCGATCAGATCTCAGTGTCTTGATATTTTTGCCGGTTTGTTTTTCTACTTCATTCTTATATTCCTGGAACTTTCCAAAGGCTTCGGATATATGTTTCATTAAGAAGACATATCCGTACCTTGAAAAATCATCCGTAAAAGTATGAAATAAGAATAACCGCTTCGGACATGTGTAGACATTGGACCGCACACTTCGCTGTGTACGAGTCCCAAGAGCTCGCTCGCTCTTACTCCGTGTCCACTGAACGAAGTCTTTGTCATCTTTCCTTTGAGACAGGATTGACAAGTTGCATATGATTGATATTCGAACGGATCCAAATATCCTTCTGTATGAAACTTAGTCAACCTTCTCTCATTGATGTGACCTAATCTACAATGCCATAAGAAAGTCTGATTGATTTCTGGAGACTTTCTTTTGTGTGTATTCTGGACATTGAAAATCTGTGGTTGGTTTAATACGTATATACCATTGCTTAATGTACCTGACCCAATCAGAACTTGATTAAGGTGAATGTTCACAACATTACTTACAAATGCAAATTCATAACCTTCTTTAGATAATAAAGATACAGAAATGATATTACAAGTTGCATTGGGTACAAAATAGCAATTACGCAAAACCAAAACGTGTCCACCTGACAAGCCCAGGTGATAGTCCCCCACGGACTCAGCATCCATGCCAGCTCCGTTTGCAACTCTCGGGGTCATATCACCTGCCTTCAAAACCCTACGCTTTCTCAGTGCCTGCAAAGAATTACAGATATGAGATCCAGATCCGGTATCCAATACCCAGGAAGTAGAGTTTATTGAAAGATAGTTTTCAATAACATACACACCTGAAGCTGAAGCCGCAACCTGCTTCAGATCCTGTGTTCTGGCCTTCCAAGCCCTGCAATCTTTCTTCCAGTGTCCCTTCTTATGACAATAGAAGCATTCTTCTTTATCCACAAGCTGCCCCGCTATCTTTGTTGCTTTTGCTTTTGCTTTTCCCTTCGTATCCACTTTACTAACACCGCCCCTTGGTTTGGCGGCGGCTTTCTTCTTCTTTCCCTTGGCTTTCGCCTTGGACATAGAAGAGGAAGATCCTCCTACAAACAAAGTGGATGTTTTCCTACCTTTCTGTAGGGTGCCCTCTGCACTCCTCAGCATATTGAGGAGCTCCGGAAGTTCAACTTTTTTTCCTTGTAAGTTGAAGTTCAAGATAAACTGGGCGTAAGTGGAAGGAAGGGACTGGAGAATCAAGTCCGTATAGAGCTCGTTCTCTAAGGTAGTCCCAAGGTCCGCGAGCTCCTCAATGAAGCCAATCATCTTAAGCACGTGTTCCGCTACCGATGATCCGACGGCCAACCTTGCCGAAAATAGCTTCTTCGACACTTCGTATCTTGCGATACGAGACTGCTCTCCATATGGTTCTTTTGTATGAAGAAATATGGATTCGAGGTCCATATTCTTGTGCCTCCTCTGATGTTCATTGTCCATAGAGGCAAGCACGAGGCACTTGGCCTTCGCGCAATCGATCTCCCAGGTCTTACGAATTTCCTTATCCGCGACGCTGGAGGTGGGACCTGGGATAGGGGGAGCTTTGGTGGTAAGAAGATACCCCAGCTTGTCGTAAGTGATTGCCATCTTGACATTCCTGAGCCAATCTTTGTAGTTTGACCCTGTCAGTATGTTTTTATCTAGAAGTAACTTAAATCCGGTCATGTCGATTGGTCGCTGCAATTAGGAGAGAGAGAAGAAACACTCAGCATGATGCTCTTGCAAGTTTAGAGTGGTTTTTAGTTTGTCTAAACAGGATGGATCCCACTGTTTCTCAAATCCCTCCTCAAACCAAAAAGGAAGAATTAGTCGGGATCAATCTCACCGCACAATACTTGCTTAACCGTTCAGCCAGGCCAGTGTCGAGGGAGGTTTTCCAACGCTTTCGTGAAGTTCCTTAATTAAATAACCTCTTTTCCCTGTGGGCGTAGCCCCGCTAACACCTTTCTGGACACCTACTTGGTTTATAGCATTGATCGTTAAGTGAGAATTTTCCCGAGGAGTAGCATATACTCACAGTAGGATCGGGATCCAAATATCATCGCATGACGAAACTGAAGGAATCCTACCAGAATCATCACACTCCAAATGGTATGCAACTCTAGCAAGTTTCAGTACTTATGAAACTCCCGATGTGGATTTTTGCCCCATGCTCTTATGACCTTGACTTTGGCCAACAAATCATAAGTCACATGTCAAGTTCTACCCGTCATTCTCCAGGTTAATTTGAACCCACCCATACCCTTGACTTTGGCCAACAAGACGGTACGACTGTCCCAAACCAACGCATCTATCTATGCTGCACATGAATACCCAATAGCTACCAATCACTATGCATTGACTTTGGCCAACAAACATATCTTGAATACTATTGACTATTCATGTGAAACGACGGAGGGCTACGAATGGTTTTGGCGAAACCGTGAACGTAGTGAACTTGATATGATCGATGGAATGAGATAGCTTTTAAAAGGAGTGGCTCAAACTCCGCATTTAAAAGTTGGTTTTTGAAAAGAACCGAGTGGTTTTTGAAAGTGTTCCAACGACTGGTACTTGGTTTACTTTCTTGCATTAGTTCTTTTAATGCATCCCATCATTTAATCCTACCATTGCAGAAAAAAACCAAAATATGACGTACGCTTATGCCATTCGCATTCGCCACGGGGCCCCGTCATTACCCGTTAGGTTACTTAACTAACGACAGAGCGGGGGCTGGACTAGCGCGGCTGTAAAACATAAGCAACGCCTAAATAATATCATATATAGATATATATTGCAATGATAGCCATTTCAGATCACAGATGAACACATTGGATATACTAGGAATTCACAATTCGTACGAGCCTATAACGAAAAGCAGATTACACGGTCGCGGTGAATAGCCAATACCCCACCCAAGACCCCTACGGGTGCGGCAAACTACCCGCCAAGTACCTGAAGCGGAACAACCTCCCTCAACACCGTGAGTAGGCCACTCGGCACTTTGAGATACTCGGTAGTTTGTGCATCCCCTCCATGGGTCTATCCTAGGAGCAAAAACAGTAAAAAGAAATTATACAATGACGGCTACAACCCCAACCCGGTTGTGCGGCCATATAAATAATATTACATCAATTTACAAATTTACATGAATTGAAAGAAAAGGAAAAACTCTCGTCTCACAACCCCTCGGCTATTCACCCGCGACAATCCAATGAATTAATATACACATACCAACAACATTACAGATCACAGATTTGTATAACCCCCACTAATCAACATATAGCGATTAGCAGACGTTCAATACAAATATCACATCACAGATATATTCCCGTTAGCATAATTCTTTAGAAGTTCGATAAAAATACGGTTTTTCAAGCCCCAAAAACAAATTTTGCTTTCTGGAAAATCTGGGCTGAAAAGACATATTGTAAAAATTCCAAAACAGCCCTATGAACAAACTGCAACCAAAATTCCCCACGGCCGAGTCAACTCGGCCGCGGAACCGCGGCGGGAGCACGCTCCCGCCGCGTTTCCGCTGCGCTTTGATCGGATCAGTGGACCAATTTTTTGCAGTTTCTTCAAAAAACCCTGAGCCGAATTTTAAAGCATGATTTATTATTTTTTGAACAGTGGAAAAACTCGACAAAAAGTTGATAATCCGGGTGATTTTCGCGACTTTTTTTTCGATCGAACTTCTACTTACATTGCTAACATGTTAGATAGTGTTTAACTTGGCTCTGATACCACTGTAAGTCCATGCTACCGCTCCCGGTACTTACGGGCTAGAGGAAATGATGAAAAACAATTTTTCTAGAGATGGTAATATGGACTCAAACCGGATCTTTGTTAAACTATCTATCTAACAACCTAACTAGGAGTTGTTTAACTACTCGGTTAGGGGTTTATACCTTTCTTGAACTCCTTCATCTTCAACTCGTGCTGTGTACGGACTGGCCTCTACTCATCGTCTTCTCGTGCCGAAGACGGATCCACCCGAAAGCATCTACCTTTGGCTTCTTCTTCTAACTTGAAGAAACTAGTTCACTCGGTTTGCTAAACCTTATGAACTAGGATGAGTAGAGAATTGTTTTGGTGTCTTTTTATCTCTACGGCAATGAGTCTCAACACATGAGAATGGTTTGCCCTTGAGGTAGAGAGAGAGCAAGAGGAAGAGGGTGAGAGCAAGAGAAAAATGAGAGAGCTCAAGAGAGAGAATGCTAATGAAAGAATGAGCCTCACTTTTCTCATACACCCTCTCATAATCCAAAAGCATCATGATAACAAGTAATCATAATTGAGGATATTGTAAAGGTTATTATCATGACAAATGACACTATCATTTCTTGCATTAAATGCAAATGGTGAACAAAACAAGCAAGCATAAGTCAATGCAACCAAATGATGGCCATTGTCATGATGGTGGTGAACAAGTCCAACCTAGTCAACTGGTCAACAAAAGTCAACAAGTCAACTAGGTCAACCTTTCAACCCTAACCATGTCACTATAATACTCAATTAATATTATTGTTAACATATGTCTTAATCTCATTAGGGTTTGACAAAAGTCAACAGTCAGCAACCCTAATGAGAATCCTCTGCCTCTGTCTCTGTCAACTGTACATACAAACCCGTATTCGCGATCCGGGGAACACGAATACAAACGAGATAAAACCAATCCCAAAATGTACACTAGGATCTGGCTTAAACCAAAGCCCTCTAGTGTTAACTGTCCGGACACCAAACGTGCACAAGTGCACGGATGTGACCGAACCCTGTCACAAAACCTTGCGACCTGTCGCAAAACCATGCGACCTCTACTCTTTTGCCTAAAGGAGAATAGCTTTCTGTGTGGGACTCTAAAAGACTCGACACTACGCTGGCAGTGGGTTTAACCACAGACCGCAAGCGGCACTAGCTATGCGTAACGGCCCCCAGGTAGATGCCGATAAGAAGACGGACGAGACGAAACCCATCTGAACTCCTACTGAGCCTGAATGTGACAGTCTCCGTACAGTCCGGGCTGTTCGTCTGATACATCGCATGGAGGGCCTAGGGGGTGGTGAACGTCAGTCCCCTAATAGCGGTACAAGTCGTGTCGGAGTGTAGCCCAGAACACCCTGAGATAACACAGGAAACCTACCAGTATATCTCGCTTG
Source organism: Agapanthus africanus (assembly GCA_030015575.1). Lineage (NCBI taxonomy): Eukaryota > Viridiplantae > Streptophyta > Magnoliopsida > Asparagales > Amaryllidaceae > Agapanthus > Agapanthus africanus. Next base: position 614,957,291 of record CM057341.1, on the reverse strand, counting down.
CCCTGGCCAGGGATTACTCGTGTAATGGCTCTTTTAGACACAGCGCGATGTCAACCCCCAATACCGGGAGAGACGAATCCCGTCTAACCGTCACTGCCTCTAAGTGCTTCGGGACTGCACCCAACTACTACCTGTTTGCACGACTCCTTTGAGCCGTGGTAGGGTAGTAATCAAAGTACAGTGGGAACACACTCGAGGCGAAGTGACAGTGTCAAGTCAGCGGACTAAGATGTACTCATGTCACCTGGGAACTGATAACAGACGATAGGTATAGTACCAACCAATCAGTTCCCGACGAGTCATGTCCAGTGTACTCGTAACCTAACGAGCACCCACATACTATCTCAAGTACGACGTACTGACGGCTGTGGGACAGACCGTCTCCCCTACTGGGATGAGAAGCGTATACGCTAGTCTACTCCGGAGTATCGATACCCCGTCTCGATAGTCCTGCGATTAGGGACCTATATAAGGATGTGCTTATAGATTACCCAGCCCCCACGAGTGTGACTGCCATCACAACGCTGGTAATCAAGCAAAGATCCTAAGGGCTCCACTAATGCGTATAGGTGACATAATAAAATAAACACATGTACACATTGAAGTAGAAACAAACCAAGTAGCATACTACCATTTTGAGCAAGATTGTCAATACATGGTGAATATCCAAAGCTTCCATTAAGTAATATACATACTAGTATGATACAGTAATGGCCTCTAGGGCATATACACTAGCAGGGGTGTGCATATGAGATATGCGCGGGGACCCGATTAAATACGGATATGTGATACCGTATATTAATCGGGCATTTTCTATTGGTCGGGTTGTATGTGATATGACCGGTTTGCAAAATCAAGTGTTGATTTTACAAATGACTTTTAGATTAATTTTTTAATCAAACTCTTTTTCTATTTTGTATGCATACATGTATGCACATGATGATGTGCATGGATACATACATGCATACATTGTATCATGGTTGTTGATACAAGTTTGGTGGCAATGCAAGACTTACATGATAGAATTATCTATTTATTTTTCATTTTGTAAAAAGAAAAGGATAATTCATAAGAGGTTAGAGTTTATCATCTTTGACCATGCTTCAACCACTTATTAATCTTGAGTTAATTATCCTTTTGCTTTGAACTCATTTTGGAAAAGATCTAGATAATTCTAACCATGGTTGAAGTGAGAAGGAATTAATATATATATATATATATATATATATATATTATTCTTTCTCATTTCATGATTATTCCATTCTTATCTCTTTTCCCCTTTTGAGAAAGAAAAGCCATCATCTTCTTCTTCCTCTCTTGATAATTTTCTTTAAGTGAGGTTGATAAAAGAAAGAGTTTTGATTATAGAAAAACAACCACATCATCATACTACACACATCTAGCCGGTTTGTGTAGGGTGTTCGCTTTACTTCTTTCACATATCAGGTAAAGCAAGGAGCTTTGGGCAAAGAAGCTTCGGGTGGATCGTCGTGGACATTAGAAGACCTCAAGCGAACCTTTTTCCAACCCTCAAGTGGCCAAGGAGTCTAGCGTAGGGAGCTACAAAGGTTGTACTCTCAAAACCCTAGTTTTTCCTACTTGTGATGTTGTCAAGTTTAAGAAACCCTAAAATTCTAGTGATGATTCTTTGTATGTTCACATAGCACCTTAAAAATTTGATTTTGTGACATGTGATGCTTCCAAACCCTTCATGAGGTGCTAGGTAAACCTAACATTATTGTATCGCCGGTTTTGTTGCTATACATCAACGACAATTGGGATACGCATATTTACTTACGTTGATGACATGTGATGTTATGTGTTGCTGGATATGTTATATTGGATCATCGTGTTTGAATAGCCGGGGGTTTTTATGTGAGATGAGTGTTTTTCATTTTTAATTCATGTAAAAACTTGTATGTAATATTCTTTTATTGGGGAACTTCCGGGCTGAGGATGATGTCACCATTGTATATTATTTACTTTTCCGCATTAGGATAGACCCAAGGCGGGGAGCACAAGTATCCGGGTTCTAGGGTCCAGTAGGAGACCATCTCGAAGAGTCGAGTCCGGGTCTCCTAACTCTAGAATTGGTAGGGTTGCTTGCCGCTCTCATAGGGGTCTAAGGGTATGGGATTGGCTATTCATCACGACCGTGGAATCCGTGTTTTATACAGGCTCAAAATAAAATACGGACGTCCTAGTATATCCAATATTTCATATGTTGTTTTCTGCTGTGTTATCTGTGATGTGATCATGTGATATGTTCAGATAGATATTGTATATAGTATATATGATATATTATATAGACATTGCTTATGTTTTACACCCGCGCTAGCCCAGCCCCGCTATGCCGTTAGTTACCTAACCTAACGGTGCATGGCGGGACATCGAGGCGAATGCGGATGGAATAAGTGTACGTTGTATTTATCTGTGATGTTTAGGTGGACTTAAATGATAGGACATTCATTAATGAGATTAATGAAAGAAAATAAACCTAAAAGATGTTGTGGAATCGAATTTCAAAAATTAGGTAGCTCTAGTTGTTGCTTTGCATAGCGGTGTTCCTTGTAGAACATCCAGCACCTTATTCAATAAGGAAAGAGCCGAGATCCCTTCACCGGGAGTGACCTCTTTAGCAATAACTAGCAGATGCTTCAACCTTCGGTTTGTCTTTTGATTGCTTTTATAGTTCTTGCTTTGCATAGTGGTATTGTGAATATCCTGCACCTCATTCAACGAGGAAAGAGCCGAGATCCCTTCACCGGGAGTGACCACTTTAGCGAAACTAGTAAAAGCCTCAAAAACACTCCATTTAAAACCATTTGATTCTGCAACGAGATCAAGTTCAAAGCGTTAAAGGTTTTCTTAAAAACCATCCGCAACCCTCCGTCATTTTAGGAAGTAGAGTACTTAGTATTCGTGCTGTGTTTGTTGACCATAGTCAAGGCACAGTGTACGGTAGCTAAGTGATGTCTTTCTACACCGCATATAATGCGATTAGTTAGGACAGTCACGTGACTTTTTTGACCTTAGGGTCATGTGGGTGGGTCTAATTAATCACGAAATGACGGGTAAAACTTGACTAGTGCTTATGATTTGTTGACCATAGTTAAGGTCATAAGTGCTAGGGATAAAAACCTTTATCAAGAGTTTCAAGTGTTGAAATTTGCAATGAGATTGCATACCTTCTATGAGATAGTTGGATCCTGATACCCACTACGAGTAATTGTTACTCCTGGAAGAGTTTTGCACTTTACAATTAGCCGATCAAGTAGGTGTCTAGAAAGGTGTCAACGGGGTTACGCCCTTGGGAAAACAAGGTTTATTTTAATTAGGTCCGTGCGAAAGAACGGGGAACCTCCCTCAAAGTACCCACACTGGCCTGGCTGAAAGATTGGCGAACTTGTAGAGTGTAATTAATCCCGGCTAGTCTTGCCTTTTAGGGTTTGAAGGAAGATTTGATGAAAACAGTAGGAGCCATCCTGATTAGATAAAATGTATAACCAATCTAATCATACAAGAGCGCACGCAGAATGTTTTCTTCTCTCTCTTCGTCTAGGTAGCGACCATGTCACGCCTTAATCAAGATAATAATATGGATGTATTGACCGAACCCGCTTGTTATACTGAGCTGGGGAACGTTGGTCCCGCTCTAACTTATAATTGTTATAAGACCGAGCAGGAAATAGGGGAATACCAGGATTCCCATGCGGCCCAAACGAAGAAAGTGCATGATGATGCATATTCTTCGGGTGTGTTCATTATAAAGAACTATTTCTCTGTATCCTCTACGTCCTGGGTATTTGATACCGGATCAGGATCCCAATTATGTAATCTGTTACATGGGCTACAGATAGGTAGAGAACTGAGAACGTGCGATAAGTTTCATGCGATAGAAATGGTGCAAGTGTTACAGCCAAGTCTGTTGGTCACTATCACCCTGTATTATTAGAATACATTGATTCTGAATGAATGTTATTAGATACCGAACCTGATATACAACATCATATCAGTCTCTTTTTATTAAAGAAGGATATAATTTTGTATTGTTGGATATTGTTTTGAACATTTCCTATATCAAGAGTTGATCGGTTCAAGCACGTTATCTAAAATCATAAATGTTCTAAATTAAACCACAGTTCTTAATGTACAGAACACACACAAGAGGAAGAGTTCAGAAATGAACGAATTCTTCTTGAGGCATTGTAGACTAGGTCATATCAATGCGAACCGACTAGCTAAGTTACATTTAGATGCATATTTAAATCAGTTTAAATTTACATCTTATGAAACTTGCCAGTCATGTCACAAAGATAAGATGACCATAGCTCCGTTTATTGGAAACAGAGAAAGAGTTAGTCAACTCTTAGGACTGATACATAGTGATGTATGATGGTCCCCGGTCTACATATGCCAGGACCTGTTCTTTGTACTTCATTACATTCACTGATGATCTCTCTAGATTCAACATATGTTCTTGTTGAAACACAAGTTCGAAACTTTTGAGATAATCACCAAATATAGGTTAGAAGTAGAGAACCAAAAACGGGTATAAGTATTATATCCTTTGATGTGATCCGGGAGGATAATACTTGAGCACGGGATTCCTGGACTATTCTAAAAGAGAATGAGATTCTCTCTCAGCATTACTCCTCCGTATACACCACAGCACGTCGGTGTATCGGGGTGGAGCAATCTCACCCTATGTGATATGGTGCGCTCTATGATTAGTACTACTGAGTTTCCTATATCCTTTTGGGAGTTATGCACTTGAGAAACTGCATACCTATTGAATAGGGTTCCAATCAAATCCATTGCCTACCACTTCATATGTGATATGGAATGGGAAGAGCCCATATCTTAAGTTTGTTAAGATTTGTGGTTGTCCGTCCTATGTCTAAAAGAAAAATCCGGACAAGCTCGAGGCAAAGCTAGTTCTGTAGAAGTTTGTTGGATATCCCAAGCATTCGCAAGGGAATATCTTCTACCTAACAGAGGAACAAAATATGTTTTGTTTCTCAACATACCACCTTTTTGAAAGGGAATTTCTTATGAAAAAATTAGTGGTCATGAGGTAGAACTGGAAGGAGTTCCAGCTATACAAACTACAACAGATGATTTTGTAGAACCAAAGGATTCAATAGATTCCGACGAACCTCAGCCTCTCCGCCGATCTAGCAGGGTTCCTCATCCGCCTGAGAGATACTTCGATTTCTCGATGACAGTGGGAGCGAGGATTGCATCATGAGATGATGATCAACCTAGTTTCGAGCAGGCCATCAAGAGTGGGACTCTGTAAGAATGGCTGGATGCTTAGCGATCTGAGATGGAATCCATGTACACCAACAAAGTATGGACTTTGGTTGCTATATCTAAAGGGTTAAATTCCCATTAGGAGCAAGTATATCTTGAGAAGATTACTTGGTATAGATGGAAATGTTGAGACTTTCGAAGCTAGACTTGTTAAAGGTTTTCATCATCGACCAGGCATGGAAAATGATGAAACCTTTTCCAGTGGCTGTGCTTAAGTCCATCCGGATCCTACTTGCCAATGCTACATACCATGACTATGATATCTGGTGGTTGGGTGTCATGACTGCTTTTCTATATACTGATTTAGAAGAGAGCGTCTATAAGTACACAGCCAGAGGGCTTCGTAGACAGTGGGAGCAGCGTAAACGTGTGCAAGTTGCTTTACAGGATAAAGCAGGCATCGCAGAGTTGGAACGTCTGTTTTGATGTGGTAGTCAAAGAGTTTGACTTCATCAAAATAGTAGATGAACCTTGTACATACAAAAAGGTAGTAGAGAGTAAGGTGGACATCCTCGTATTATACCTGGACAACATACTCTTGATAGGAAAAGAGTTTCCTATGCTACGCACGGTCAATCTCCTCTTATCACATGGATTCTCCATATAGGATCAAAGTGATACCTCCTAAATCCTGGGTTTTGAATCTATGAGATAGATCTAATTGGATGTTAGGATTCTCACTAGTTGTAGTGAGATGGTATCAGTTGATCCTGAGGAGAATCACTGGAAAAGTTCCAGGGTGATAAGGACGACTGAATGTCAGTCGTAGGCATTGTCTTTACCCTCAGTAGAGGGACGGTATGTTGGAAGAGTTCCAAGCTAAGATACTGTGGCAAACTTGACGATAAAGGCTGGCGACATCGCTATCAAAGATACTACCAAAGAGGCAGTTTGGGTGTATATTAGTTCATGAGATGAACTAGGTTCCTACCATTATGTGACAATGGAAGTGTGGTTTTGACCCAGGAACCACGGTCCCATCAGTGACCCAGACATATTCCAAGACAGTATCACCTGATCATGGAGATAGATGATCTCCAGGGTGATCGAGGTTAGGAGAGTAGACACAAAGGACAACACGGCGGATCCACTCACAAAGGCCTTTTCCCAGAGAGAGACTTTTATGGGATGGTTGAGTATGAGATACTGCAACCACTACTCCAGATGGCCCTAGTGCAAGTGGGAGATTGTTAGTTATATGTATGCCCTAGAGGCCATTACTGTACATGAGATGTATATTGTAGTGGATGCTGGGACATATATAGGTAAGACTTTCTTGCTCGACGTGATAGTACGCTATCTGGTTGCTCTTTATCTTAACATGTAAACTTATTGTCTTTCTGTTACATGTTGATAAAGCCCTTAGGATGTGTACTCGACTTCCAGGACTATGATGCAGATCATACTAGTGGGGTCTGGGTAGTCCGTGAGTACATCCTTCAATGTTCCTAGACGTGGGAATATAGAGATGGGGCATCGATATTCCACAGTAGACTAGCGTATATCTTATTGACCCATGTGATGGGCGATGGATAATCCCATATCCATTGGTGTTTGACATCAGAGATGGTATGCGGGTGCTCAGTGGAGACTTGGTACACTGAACGGACTCGCCGAGAACTCCCAGATGGTAATATACCTCACGTCAGATGGCAGTTCTCTGGTGACACTGGTACAGCTTAGTCAGTTGACCCGAGATCGTCATAGAGTCTTGTGTGTCTCCCACTGCGCTTTGATTTCCACCCTACCACGGCTCTACTGAGTCGTGCAAACAGGTGGTTTTTGGGTACAGTCCCGATTCACATGGAGGAAATGAGCGATCGGAGGGGATTCGTCTCTCCCGGTATTGGGGGGTTGATGTTGCGCTATGCTCGACTGGCCATAACTGGAAATCCCTGGCCAGGGTGGCTGTGATTTACTGGTAAGTGTTATCAGTAGTTTCACGCTTGTTATGGACCTTACATCGGCATGACTTATCAAGCTACTGGGGTCTGTCGTTTACCACCCCTAGGCGAGATATGCGATATATTAGACGAACAGACCGGACTGTACGGTTAAGTGTTACTGATTGGATTCGCAGGAGTGTGAGCAGGCTTGCTTGTTGATCTTCTGATCGCTCAATACCCGGGTGGCCGTTACGTTTAGCAGACCGCTTGCGGCTTGTGGGTGACTGATATGATCACCACCTACTGCCGGCGTATTGACGAGTCTTTAGAGTCCTACACAGGGGTTTCCTGGCTCAAGCGAAACGGAGTAGGAGCGCATATGTGATATGTGCGGGACCGAGATTGATACGATATGAGATACGGTATTCTATTCTCGCGATTTGTGACATTGATCGGTTGTATGCGATATAGCCGGATTATCGGATCAAGTGTTGATTCGATAAGTTGTTACTTTTGATATTAGTCGGTTATAGACGAATTATTAAATCAAGAGTTGATTTAATAATTTAATGTATAATTATATATTTGATATATTACATTACATTAACAAGCATTAGCTCACTTAAGATTTATTTTCTCACTAGTTTGTTCATAAGTGTATATGTGATATATATTTGTGTACATATGTTTGTGTCATACTTGATGATACACACAAGATGGGTGTATGAGACTTATACCAAGATTAGGTTTAAGATTAGGGTTATTGTTTTATCTTAAGATTTAACAAAAGAGTTGAACTTAGTCAAAATTATCAAGCTTGAAGTAGCTTGGAGAAACATTGAGAAAGTCCACTATTTTGTCATTTCTCTTGATATTCTTTAACCTAACCCTTAACCTCATACCTTGGTCAATTCTCTACATGAGTTAAGCATGATAGCTTAACTCACCCATGGTTACATTAATGAGGGAATTAATTCATATGATGATTATTCTTTATTCTTCTTGTTCTTCATCAAGCTCCATGAAAAGCTTGCTTGCTCTAATGGTGCCATGAAAAAAAGTGTGAGAAAATCAATTCTAAAGTGAGCCCACTTCCTACTTCTTCATCCTCTACTACTTGCCATGTAGTATAGAGTGTTCTCTTCACAAAGTTCATGACCAAGTGAAGGAATAGCTTGAGTTAGTGTCTCCCCGACGTAGATCATCTTCGGCCTCGAAGTCAACGACCTAGCCCGTTCATTTCTCTGAGGAAACCATCGCTAGAGTCCGGAATCCCGATGATCCCAGCGAAGGGACGTCAACACGGAGCTTTAGAAGTGAAGGACCGGATCTACAAAGGTTGTAATCCCTTTCACTTAGAGTTAAAGTGCTTAACTTGCTAGTTTTCACATAATCTCTAGTATACGATCTTGGTTAGGGTTGTTCGGCACGGCTAAATTTTTGAATCGGGCATGGTAGATGCCTTGTAGAACCTTGTTAGAGTGCCTAGGAACCCTACAGAGGGCGTTGCCTATTGTACCTACCGTTGCTCCGCGCCAGTTTCATGCACAGAGAGGTCGTGGTCACGGAGTATTTGCTCATAGAGGATGAGGTGACTGAGGCAGAGGACAGCCAGCTGCTGGCAGGGGACAGTCAGTCGCAGGTGGAGGACAGGCGCGGATTTTTGCTTTGACGCATCAGGACGCGCAGGCGTCTAATGCGGTGATCTCAGGTATCCTTTCAGTATGTTCCATTGACGCACACGTGTTGTTTGATCCCGGATCCACGCACTCGTATGTTTCCACACACTTCGTGCCGAGTTTGGGTAGAGTGTCTGGTTTGCTTGTTCAGCCGCTTGTTGTGACCACTCCTGTGGGCGATTCATTTGTTGCTAGACACATGTTCCGATCCTGTGTTGTCCGTATTGGCGGGAGAGAGTTTCCTGTCGACTTGATCCTTCTTGAGATGTTAGACTTCGACGTTCTTTTGGGCATGGATTGGTTAGCCACGTGCTATGCGTCTGTGGACTGCCGCGAGAAGATAGTTAGATTTTGTTTTCCCGGCGAGTCAGCTTTTGTTGTGCAGGGGGACCGTGGTGCCGCTCCTTACAGTTTGATTTCTTCTTTTCGCGCTGGACAGCTTTTGAGGAAGGGATGTCAGGGATTTCTCGCCTATGTTTGCGATACTAGAGCTAAAGAGGTTCCGTTGGATCAGGTTTCGATTGTTAGCGAGTTCTCTGATGTGTTCTCTGACGAGCTTCCTGGGCTACCTCCTGAGCGCGACTTTGCCTTCTGTATTGATTTCATTCCCGGTACGGGGCCTATTTCTATACCGCCTTATCGGATGGCCCCGACGGAACTTAGAGAATTGAACGGTCAGTTGCAAGATTTGCTGGATAAGGAACTTATTCGACCCAGTGTTTCTCCTTGGGGTGCTCCGGTCCTGTTTGTCAAGAAGAAGGACTGTAGTTTGCGTTTGTGTATCGACTACCACCAGCTGAACCGGGTCACAGTGCGAAACAGATATCCTTTGCCACGCATCGACGACTTGTTCAACCAGCTTCAGGGGGCAGGATATTTTTCGAGGATCGACTTGCGATCAGGATACCATCCGCTGCGGGTTCGACAGGAGGACATTCCGAGGACAGCTTTCCGCACGCGCTACGGCCATTATGAGTTTTTGGTGATGTCGTTCGGACTCACCAACGCCCCAGCAGCATTCATGGACTTGATGAACCGTATTTTCCGGCCGTATCTCGATCTGTTCATCATAGTATTCATTGACAATATCTTGGTGTATTCCCGAAGCAGAGAGGAGCACGAGCAGCACCTGCGGATTACACCGCAGACTTTGAGGGAGCACCAGCTTTTTGCAAAATTCTCCATGTGTGCATTCTGGCTGGACAGCGTAGACTTCTTAGGTCATGTGATTACACGAGATGGTATGTGTGTGGACCCGAAGAAGATCGAGGCCGTTCATGGTTGGCCCAGACCCACATCAGTTACGGTGATCCGCAGCTTTCTAGGGTTGGCCAGCTACTACAGGCGTTTTGTGCAGGACTTCTCCCGTATTGCTGCACCATTGACCGGGTTAACCCGGAAGGGAGTTCCTTTCGATTGGACAGAGGAGTGCGAGCACAGATTTCAGCAGCTACGGACTCGACTGACTACGGCGCCGGTGTTATCATTGCCTTCAGGGTCGGGCGGATTTGTGGTCTATTGTGATGCTTCTTGAGTGGGGCTAGGGTGCGTATTGATGCAGCATGACAGGGTGATCACGTATGCTTCACGGCAGTTGAAGAAACATGAACAGAACTACCCCACTCACGATTTGGAGATGGCTGCAGTGGTCTTTGCACTCAAGATCTGGCGACATTACCTATACGGCGAGTCGTGCCAGATATTCACTGATCATAAGAGCTTAAAGTATATATTTCAGCAGCGAGGCCTGAATCTTAGACAGCGCCGTTGGATGGTGTTAGTGAAGGACTACGACTGTGAGATACTTACCACCTGGGCAAGGCAAATGTAGTGGCGGATGCTTTGAGTTGGAGGCCCGGGGTAGTCTATCTTGCTTGAGCGCGGTGCAGAGGCAGTCGTCGGCAGATTGGCAGATTTTATGCAACAGCCGAGTGCATTTTGATTTTACACCGATCGGGGGACAGGTAGCGCATGTTCGTGCACGCCCACAGTTGCTTGACCGTATACATGAGGCACGGTACAGTGATGACCGTTGTTCAGAGATCATAGCACAGATTGGACAGGGCAGATTTTCCGAGTTCGTGATCGATGATCAGGGGATACTGCGATTTGGGACCAGACTGTGCGTACCAGATGCTGAGGGACTGCAGCGTGAGATTCTTGAGGAGGCACATCGATCGGTGTACAGTGTTCATCCGGGTTCCACCAAGATGTACAATGATATGAGAGATGTTTACTGGTGGAAAGGAATGAAGAGGGACATCGTAGAGTTCGTGTCAAGATGCCTGACTTGTCAGCAAGTCAAGGCCGAGCACCAGAGGACCGCGGGAGAGCTACAACCGTTACCCATTCTGGAGTAGAAATGGGAGCAGATTTCTATGGACTTCATTGTGGGTCTACCCAGGACTAGTCGAGGGTATGACTCCATCTGGGTGATCGTGGATCGTTTGACGAAAGCGGCTCACTTCCTGCCGGTGAAGATGACTTACGGATTTGCTCAGTATGCCCAGATATACATCGACGAGATTGTACGACTGCATGGAGTCCCGACGTGTATTGTGTCCGACAGAGGCACCCAGTTTACCAGCCGACTATGGCAGAGGCTTCAAGAGGCTTTGGGCACTCGCTTGAGTTTCAGCACAGCATTTCATCCGCAGACCGACGGCCAGTCAGAGCGGACTATTCAGACTCTCAAGGACATACTCCGAGCTTGCGTCTTAGACATTGGAGGTAGATGGGATCATCATTTACCCTTAGTAGAGTTCTCCTACAACAACAGTTTCCAGGAGACTGTTCAGATGGCACCATTCAAGGCTCTATATGGTAGGAGATGCAGATCGCCCGTCTGTTGGACAGAGCTCAGCGAAAGCAGTATTTTAGGCCCGCGGATTGTTGAGGAGACAACCGCGAAGATCCAGTTGATTCGCGATAGGATGAGAGCAGCCCAAAGCAGGCAGAGATCTTATGCGGACCGTCGTCGGCGCAGACTTAAGTTTTCTGTTGGTGATCATGTTTTCTTTAGGGTCTCCCCAATGAAAGGTGTGATGAGATTTGGGAAGAAGGGGAAGCTTAGTCCCAGATACGTGGGCCCCTTCGAGATCCTCGAGCGCGTTGGTACAGTTGAGTATCAGTTATCCATTCGGCCCAGTTTTCCAGATGTGCACCCCGTATATCACGTTTCGATGCTCCGCAAGTATCTTCATGATCCTTCGTATGCGATTCAGCACCCGACGATCCAGCTGGAGCGCGACCTTTCTTTCGCAGAGCAGCCGGTAGTCATCTTAGATCGACAGGTGAAGAAATTGAGATCGAAGGATATACCGTCCGTCAAGGTCCTTTGGCGTGGCCCGAGCAGCGAGGAGGTCACTTGGGAGACCGAGAGCGAGATGAGGAAGAAATATCCCCAACTCTTTGAATGTACGCGTAGTTAGATTTTTTTAATTCAGGGACCGAATTTCTTTAAGGAGGTAGATTGTAACGCTTTGAAATCCGTTTAGGTTTATTTCGCGTTAGTTAGAACAGATGCGTGTTTTCATAAAAACCCATAAATCTTATTTCCTTTTATACTAGTTCTAATTGTGATGAGAGGTGTTTATATATATATATATATATATATATATATAGGGTTTATTAATTATATTTTAGCTTGTGTCCACCTTAATTAAAGTTTTATTAATTACTTTCTTAAGCTAGGTTTAGTGTACACATGCACACTTATCATTTGTTTTTGTAAAGTGTAACCATTTTCATTTCTAGCATGGTTTATTTTTCCCCACTAAATCAATTTTAACCCTTTAAATTTAAAATGAAAATGAGAGAATAGGAGGTATGGGGGTTAGGTGAAGTGGGCTTGACTTTTGACCATCTCTCTCTCTCATCACGCTCTCCATCTCATTCTGAATTCCAGCAGAGAGGAAGCAACAACCACAAAAACATCATCACCATTTTCTTCTCCTTCCACTTCTTTTTGAAATCCATATACAACCATACACCAAAATCTCATATTCCTTCACACAAAACCTTGGAAAAATGGCCCTTTGTGGGTTTTGATGGCAAGTCAGTGCATTTGAGGGCAAGGGCAGGAAATTTGGATTTTCCTAAGGTTTTTTGATGGTATTAAACTCACTCTTAGCACCTTAGATCATAACTTATAGTTTTGTTAGCCAAAAATCGTGTTTTGTGCATTTTTAGTGCTAATGAAGGGGGATTGGTGAGGTTTATGTTAAGTTAGCATTTTTATGGATTGTCTAGCTTAGTTATGTGTTGTTAGTGTTGTTTTAACGTAAGATTTGCTTCAGGTTTCACTAAAATACCCTAATGTATCGATTTAGTGTCAAAATAGCTTTTTAACTAGGTTTTGGGCACTGTTGTAATCTGCTTGTACCCCGTTTGCTTCAGGCAAAAATTGTATTTACTGGAGCATGTACACTGTAGGGTTCCTAGGCACGCTAATGAGGTCTCACAAGGCATCAACCATGCCAATTTCAAATTTTACATGTGCCGAGAGACCCTAATACGGATCGTTAACTAGAGATTAGGCGAAAACTATAACTAGTAAACTGCTTTACTAATAAGTGAACGGAAATACAACCTTTGTAGATCCTGTCCTCCACCTCCATAGCTCCATGATGAAGTCTCCTTGCTGTCCAAATCGAATCCCGGGCTCTAGCGTCGGCTTCATCGGAGAAATGGGCGGGCTTGGTCGTCGGCTTCGATGCCGAAGATGATCTACGTCGAGGCAACACTAGATCAAGCTCCAACTTCACCAAGCCAGGAAACTTGTGAAGAAAACACCCTATACTACTTGGAAAGTGGTAGAGGATGAAGAAATAGGAAGTGGGTTCACTTTAGAATTGGATTTCTCACTCTTTTTCTCAAGTTGCCATTGATGGAGGCAAGCTTTCTTCATGTTGAAAAAGGAGAAGAAGAAGAAGATAATATGATAAGTTCTTTTTCAAAAAGAAAATAATATGAATACTTATCATATACTAACCATGGTTATGTGTAGAGAGTTAACTATGATTTTGGTGAATGGTTAGGTTAAAGGAAATGAAGACAAAATGGTCACTTGGTCAAAGCTTCATGAAGCTTAACAAGCTTCATGTTTTAAAGCAACCATTTTGTTTTTCTTTCTTTTATCTTTTAACCAAAAAGAAAAGATAAATAAATAAGTGAAATGAAACCCTAACCATTCACTAAACATGGTTTAAGTCTTTACACAAATCCAAGTTAGCATGTATCATCAAACATGATACAAATAAGTGCACAAAAGTATATCACATATACAACTTGTGTACATCAAGTGAGAAAATCCAATTTAAAGTGAACCAATACTAGTTAATGCAAAGCAATATATCAAATATACAATTATGCACTAAATCATTAAATCAACACTTGATTTAATGATCCGGTCATATCGCATATAACCAACTAGTATCAAGTGTATCAATGTATCGAATCAACACTTGATTCGGTAACCCGGCTATATCACATATAACCTGCCGATGATACAAATCACGAGAATAGAATACGGTATCACATACAGGTATTATTCTCAGTCCCGCACATATCTCATATGCGCTCCTATTTTTTTTCGCTTGAGCCAGGAAACCTCTGTGTAGGACTCTAAAGACTCGTCAATACGCCGGCAGCAGATGATGATCATATCAAAAACCCACAAGCCACAAGCGGTCTGCTAAACATAACGGCCACCCGGGTATTGAGCGATCAGAAGATCGATGAGCAAGCCCGCTCATACTCCTGTGAATCCAACCAGTAACACTTACCGTACAGTCCGGTCTCGTCGTCTGATATGTCGCATATCTCGCCTAGGGGTGGTAAACGTCAGACCCCAATAGCTCGATAAGTCGTGTCGATATGAGGTCTATATCAGTTCGAGAAACTACAGGTAACACTTACCAGTAAATCTCAGCAACCCTGGCCAGGGATTTCCGGTTATAGCCAATCGAACACAGCGCAACATCAACTCCCTATACCGGGGGAGACGAATCCCCTCCTATCGCTCATTGCCTCCATGTGATTCGGGACTGTACCCAAAAACCACCGTTTTGCACGCCCACTTGGATGTGGTAAGGTGGAAATCAAAGCACAGTGGGAATCACACAAGACTCTATGACGATCTCGGGTCAACAGACTACTCTGTACCAGTGTCACCAGAGAACTGCCACCTGACGTAAGGTATAATACCATCTGGGAGTTCTCGGCGAGTCCGTCCAGTGTACCCAGTCTCCACTGAGCACCCGTATATCATCTCTGATGTCAAACACCAATGGATATGGGATCATCCATCGCCCATCTGTATGGGTCGAGAAGGTATACGCTAGTCTACTCTAGTATATCGATGCCCCGTCTCGATATACCCACGACTAGGGACCTTGAAGGATGTACTAATGGACAACCCTGTCCCCACTAGTATGATCCGCATCATAGTCCAGGTAGTCAAGTACACATCCTAAGGGCTTTACCAACATGTAACAGAGAGACAATCAGTGTACACGTTAAGGTAAAGAGCAACCAGATAGCATACTATCATGTCGAGCAAGAAAGTCCTCCCTATATATGTCCAAGCATCCACTACAATATACATCTTATGTATAGTAATGGCCTCTAGGGCATACATATAACTAACAATCTCCCACTTGCACTAGGGCCATCTGATAGCAGTGGTTGCAGTATCTCATACTCAACCATCCCATAAAAGTCTATCTCTGAGAAAAGGCCTTTGTGAGTGGATCCGCCGTGCTGTCCTCTGAGTCTACTCTCCTAACCTCGATCTCCTTGGAGATCAACCAACTCCATGATCAGGTGATACTGCCTTAGAATATATCTGGATCATTGATGGGACGGACGTTCCTTGGCATATGCCACAACTCCATTGTCACACAATGGGAGGAACTAAGTTCATCTCATGAACAAATATACATCCAGACTGTCTCTTTGGTAGCATCTTAAGTAGCGATGTATCGAGCCTTGTTTAGACATAATATTACATTTATCATTCCCCTATTCTTATCCATTTTATAAATAAACAGGTACTCTTGACGCACTTTTGTTGCATATTACAGGATACAGGGCTTGGATGCAAATACAGTGAAAAAGACGAAAGCTGATGCGAAGTTTAAGTTTACCGCAATCAGAAACGGCGTCGCTACGCAGCTAGCCGGTGAGTACGGGTCGAACCACAGAGATGGGTAAATTCCTTTTATGTGTTTTAACGAGTTGATTCAAAGTGTCGTTTTGGTTGGTTTATAAAAATCTATGAAAACTGGATCTAATTAATCTAATTAAAAGTCTTGCTAGGGTTAGGCTTAGGGGAAGTTTTGGAGATTAACGTTTTTCTTCACCGCTTTCGATGCCTTTTTTTTAGATCTATTAGATGTTACGGTTATTATCAATAAAGTGAATCCGAATCTTTTGGGAAGATGTTTCTTCCTCTATATTCGCATCCTTCCTTTGTTGATAATTACCCTAACCCCTATGGAAAACACGCGCAACCGGCCCTTTATACTACGGTTCACCGTTACCTCGATGGGTAGGATGTCGTAGGGAGCGGTTGTGCACGTATGCATAGAGTTCTAATTCATTAGGTACATGGGACATTGAAAGGGGTGAGAGATCTCATCTCTCAACCCTTTTTCTAAGGCTAACCCTAACAAGCGAGGAGACTACTCGCTCATTAGGGGATGATAAAACATTTTAATTAAAAGAATAAAAATACTTACTAGTTCGACGGCTCCTTCCAAGCAAGAAGAATAGATCTGAATATAATTCCCAGAACTTCTGAATTTTATTTATTGAAAAGAGGCATCCTTTTTACAGATCTGGGAGTACAATATATAGGAAAACAGAAAACCTAGGGTTACAGACTCTCGCACATGTGAAAATACAGATTTGCCCACTGAAAATCCAAACCCCCGCACCGACGCACCGACCCAGAGATTTTCCACCGACGCGGGCACTTGATGGCCGCGGAACCGCGGCGCAAGCATGGGTTTGGCCGCGGCGCAAACTGTGGAATTGGGCACTGTGATTTTGGGGCTTTTTCCTTGGCTTCTTGGGCTTTCTCTTTTTACACTTCTTTTCTCTGTTGGACTTCTAGGTCTTCTCCAGATCTCCAGTGAAGACTTGTAAGGATCTTTTGACCGTTCACTTGACATTTTGGACCTTGCACTGTTCTTCGACTAGGCTTGACTAGGATCCGTCTACTTGTTGGTCAAAAGTCCCTTTTCTGCATCAGCTTTCGTCTTTTTCACTGTATTTGCATCCAAGCCCTGTATCCTGTAATATGCAACAAAAGTGCGTCAAGAGTACCTGTTTATTTATAAAATGGATAAGAATAGGGGAATGATAAATGTAATATTATGTCTGAACAAATACCCCCAAACTTACCTTTTGCTCGTCCTCGATCAAACTTATTATTTTATTTACTAAAATCCTAACCGCACTTTCGCAGGGAAACGCGATTGCACTGAGCACGTGCAACGAGCCGTTAAACCTCTAGGTGTCCCTAGTAGGAGGAGTGTTGTCTCCTGAGGGTTTTCAGCGGATTACACCCACAAAATCCTATCAATTCGGCCCATTAACTTTTGTTCTCCAATTAGGTTTTCTAACAAGGAATTCTATTATCTTTTGACTCGCAAATTATCCACCCATATTCTTTACACTTCCTCATTATTTAACTTAAGATTATATATGTTATGTAGACCTACTTAGCTTTCGGCATCTCTTAAGTCTTCCTTCTAAGGTTCCATCTCCACTTAGGAATTTCTATCACTCTATTAAAGATACAAGTTCTATCTTTCATTCCTCTCTCTTATCTAAATTCCAATCACATACCCCTACGTGTGTGTATAGATCACCCCTACACTTGGAGATTCAAATCAAGCAATCATGCCCTTGTCCGTTGTCCAAAGCACTTATTAATTAGTGAACTTTTAATTGAATTTCGCTTACACATCCTTCATGCGACCGTTAATACTTCTTGAGGTACCAACAACCGATTACAAGATGCGTTAGCAATTTAAAGCGTACTTCCTAGTTTTGCAACTCCCAAGGCTTTTAGCAGTGACTCCCAAACTAGTTGGTCTAAGGCACTAGGTGATGAAGCACCCTCGCTAAATATTTTTCTATTTTTGCAGCCTTTAGTAATCACAAAAACCAGTGTCCATTTTTTATTCTTTATTCACACTTATATATTTTTTATTTTCATCATACTAAGGACTTTAGACAAGAGCATTTCAAGGTCTCTTCTACTATTCCAAGTTTCAAAGTGCGTGATTGTGCAAATTGTAGGGTATACGTTTTCAGAATCTAGATTTAAGCTAGGAACTATTTTTCAAACTTATACTCTAATAAGAACATCAATACTCTTCCCTTGTTTCGACTTAGCCCAAGAAGTGAGCCCAAAATTTGCCTATTTCTAAATAAACTACAAAGGCATATACTTTCTACCGTTAAACTTTAAGGAAGGTTATCTTTAGGGTTTTTAATTTACTACGTCAAAGATCTTGTTGTTCCTAGCCAGTTAACCTATCTGTCAAACTCTAGTCAATTAGCCAAAATTGAATACAATAATTTTTAGAATTTTTGAAATTTTTCAATTTTTATGGGTTTTCAAATAGGTATGCAAATGCAAAAATATGTACAAATGAATGCGAAGGAAGAAGACGTACCGAGCATAAATACCCCCAAACTTGAACTTGACAGTGTCCTCACTGTCATACTAAACCAAGAGGGTCAAAATACCGGCACTTCCTTGTTTATTTATTTATAATTTTTTATTGTTAAGAAAAACAAAAATATATACAAAAAGGCCCTCCCCCAAACTTCATTTAAACCATGTTAGACATTACTGCCAAACTTTGCATCGACCAAACGTCAACACCAACCATTTGAAAAATTTATCCGTAAAGAGTATTGGTTGGTGGAAGAATAAGTTGTGGCGGTCCAAAAAGAATTGGGAAAGATAGAAGTGGTGGTATGGAAGGTGTGGAAACGAATATACATGAGGTGGTGATGCATCAACACGAGAATGTAAATGATCAGCAATCAATGGAGTGTTAGCATTCTCGTAGCTTATTAAAAGAAATGGGGGTATTTCAACTTCTAAAGGAGGAGATTGACTCACCACAATACCCCCAAGATGTTCCTGTGTGTCCTCTAGTGACTTGGCATCATCCATCAATTTTGTATGATATTCAATTATGAGGGAATTTATCTCCTCGATGTCCGCCATGGTCCAACCGAAAGCTTGCCGCCTATCTTGTAAGACCATTAAGAGGGCGTTCTCTTGCTCGAGGGATAGAGAAGCCGATATGATAATGGGAAGGGTCTCATTCTCACCTATGTAAGCATATCTAAGGTGAGACGGCAAGGGCGTAAGTTCGAGTTTCGGAGGCGAAAGAATCATTGTGGAATCTACCTCGAACTCAAAGGACTCCAACACAGGTTCGAAATCACTGCAGACAACCGATTCGGAAGGCTTGACTAACTCATCCAAAAATTCAAAAGCCTCATATTCGGGCTGTGAGTCATCATCATCCGAAAAAGTAAAACATTCATAATCAACATCGATTTTGTCAACGATGGTAGGCTCAAGGAGGGACGCACTAGTGGCGTCAACACTGTTTTCATTAAACAAGAATCTTTCAAGCTCGCAGTCCTCCTGCGTGATTTCCTGAATAGAGCAAACTTCTTGTGTACTACTTTTAGGTACGGGGGGCAGACTTCCCATCTTATAAATATTGAACTCACTAGACATTTTCCCAAAGGATAGAGTCATAGATCCATTGCGACAATTTATTACTGCATTGGAAGTGGCCAAAAATGGTCGACCAAGAATCACTGGAATTTGGTTTCTTGGGTTAGCAACAGGTTGTGTATCCATAACGATAAAATCAACGGGGAATATGAACTCCCCGACTTTGATCAACACATCCTCTAGTTGACCCCTTGGATGGGTGATTGATCGATCAGCCATTTGGAGAGTGCAACGAGTGGGTTTCAACTCTCCAACCCCTAATTGTTCGTACACGGAGTAGGGAATCAGGTTAACACTAGACCCAAGATCTAAAAGTGCTCGATTAATTTTCTTATCCCCAATTGTGATTGAAATAGTAGGACAGCCGGGGTCCTTTCGTTTTTGGGGTAAGGTTTGATGGTGGTTAATAGCATTGCTCACTGCACTAGCCACTAGCACTTTCTTGGGTACTTGAGATGCCTTTCTCTTCGAGGTGCATAAGCCCTTTAAGATTTTTGCATATGAAGGGACTTGTTGGATAGCATCCAAGAGAGGTATATTTATGCTAACCTGCTTAAATATCTCCACAATCTTCTCCACTTGTGCATTTGGTTTATTAGGACTCAACCTGTTTGGGAATGGAGCATTCTGAAAATTTGTTGAGTCAAAAGTCTGTGGAGTAGAATGTGAAGTAGGAACGGATCCCAGTGTGGATGTGTTCGTGTTGTGAGAAATGGGTCCGTTCGAGTCAGAAGAAGTAGAGCCGTGTGAAGGGTGGAGAATAGGCTCTAAAGAAAAAGGTGAAGAAGGAAGTGAAGAAAATGAAGAAGGGGAAGAAGAACCACCGGCGGGGATGTCATCACTAGTTCCCACATTATTTTGCAACTCTCTTCCGGATCTCAACGTGGTCATCGCATTTACATTGTGATTGTGATATGCGTTTTGTGTGTGACCGGGATTGGGCAATGGTTGAGATGGAAGCTTTCCCTTTTCTCTCTCGCTCAACGCAGCAGTTAATTGTGCAATTTGTGCCTCAATAGATTTGATACTTTGATCGTGTGAGGCATTGTTATTCATTAAAGATTGAACATAACTTTCAAATCTTGCTGCGGATTCTGTAGATTGCTTAAGAAATGCATCTAGACTTTTTTTGAGCGAGATAACCTTATCATCATTTGGTTGAACCAAATTGTTCGTTTGATTTGTATAAGGTTGTTGTTGGAAAGGTTGCTGGTTTTGAGTTTGTGAAGGTGCTTGTTGTTGTTGTGGAGGAGGAGATCTTTGAAAATTGTTATTCCTTGGACTTGTTGATTTTGGTTCCAAGCGAAATTTGGGTGACTCCTCCACCCCTGATTGTATGTCGAAGAGTACCGATCGTTTCTTTGTCGTTGCTGAAATGCAGCATTGACTTGATCCTGTCCTTGAATAGGTGCATTATAAGGATACTCTTCGGTTAGATGTGATGGGTTCGAACAACAAGCACAAACAGTTCGTGTGGGTAGAGTAGGGGCAGGAGAAGACGATGAGATTTTGGTCTCAATGGCTTCTAGCTTTTTCATAAGTGAGGCCATCTCGGCCTTCATAGCAATCGACATATCTATTTGATGTTTGCCTGCCCTAGAGTGACCAACTGAAGAAGATGATGTGGTCTTGGTACTCTCCCACTGAATTGTTTGCTCACTAAGGTCCTCAAGAAACCGCCACGCTTCGTCACTAGACTTGGAGAGAAAATGACCTTGACATATTGTTTCTAGCAACCGCTTCGTTGCCGAGTTCAATTCCTCGTATAATGTTTGGCAAAGTTGCCAACTTTCTATCCCATGATGAGGGCATTAAACAAGTAGGTCTTTAAATCTCTCGAAGCACTTCCAAAATGGTTCGGAAGGAAGCTGTGAAAATTGTATAATCTCGTTACGGATTCTAGCAGTTTTGTGATGAGGATAGAACTTTTTCAGAAAAGCTCTCACAAACTCGTCCCAATTTCTAATGGAATGTGATGCGGTGCTGTATAGCCACTTCTCGGCTAGGTCACATAAGGTAAAAGGAATGACCCTTAGCCTTATTGCGTCATCACTTAATTGGGTTGTCTTCATCATGGCGCAAACGTTTTGGAATTTATTAATAAAAATATACGCATCTTCCGATTCCAAACCATGAAATTTTGGCAGCATATTGATGAAATGTGGTTTTATTTCAAAATTATCCCCATTCGCCGGTGGGGGTGAAAGACATGTGGGTAAAGAAGTACGGACGGGGTAGAAGAGATCCTGGAGCGCAACTCGTGCGGGTGCTACAACAGGCGGTAGATTCGGGTTATTCGCACCTGGCGGAGGTGGAATCATTCCCGTCGGTAAGGTATCGTTGGGGTTGAATCCCGACAAACCTTCGAAAGAAGAATTTGAAGGTGGAGGTAAGGAAATGGACGGAATGTCGATGAAGGGTTCGTCGAAGGGTTCGTCGGTCGGTACCAACGGAACACGGACTAATCGGGCGTTAGTATCCCTAGTCCAAAGTGACATACACTAAAGGAGTAGTGTATTCAGAAAAAATAGAAAAACAGAATGTGGGGGTAAGATAACGTCAATGAGAAGAAATGGTGGAAGTGATGTGCAAGTTTTCTTAGCGACAAGTTGCAAGTTTGAAAAGATTTTTCTCTTTTTTTTTATGTGAGAGTTTTGCAAAAGAGGTTTTTTTTTTTTGAACAGGGACTCGTGACACAAATGTATCAACCACACATGCACAATCAGGCCTAGATCTAGGGTCACCTAGGTCTGCTAGACAGCTCCTAACTAGGGCTAGAAATAGGACCTCAAACCGCCTCTTCACGGACAAATACGGCCAGGTAAGTGGGAAGGAACCACCACTACAGTGGGCCTAATTAATAACCAATAGCCTAGACACCGCAATATCGGTTAGGATAAACGGCCGATGCCTATACTAGTCCTTTTCCTATTGAGCTCGATATCCTTAGGTCTGAGTCTAGTCTTTTTTAATTAATTGTGGTCAATGCACATGCTTTAGGTGTTTTCTGGGGTCCTGGGAAGGGTGATGAAATCCCCACCCAATCTGAGTTTGGTCAAATAGCCCCTTAGAGTCCGGTTAAATTATGCAAAACAGTAAAATTTCACTTGCAATCAATTTTTAGCGCGGCGCAAAGAAACCTGCAGAAAATCTGTTATTTAGAAGGGGGAGAAAGATTTTTTAGCGCAAAGAACCCTGCAAATTTTTTTTTTTTTTACAGACAGAAGGAAGAAGGAGGAAGCAAACCCTGCACTTTTGATGTGCTGATGTGGCAGAACCGCGGTGGTTCCGCGGTGTGGGGCCCCCTTATGCGGCGGAAACGCGGTGGAGCAGAGGGATCGGGCGCTGGAAAAAATTCAGCTATTCTGTGCCTTCAGTTCCTCTCTGTTCTTATATGTACTTTTCTGTTTTTCCCTCTGTAAAATTCCAGATCCGCGATTCGCTGCTGTTCCTGCAAGATTCAGAAGATACACCCTTCAAACAGATCAAAGTTGATCGTTTTTGTATTTTTTTTTTATATTTTCAGATTTTTATAATTTTTAAGATTTATATCAACCCGAAAATTCACAAAAAGAAAAATTACGCCATCCCCGGCAACGGCGCCATTTGATTGATCTCAAAAACTATTTAAGTTTACCGCAATCAGAAACGGCGTCGCTTCGCAGCTATCCGGTGAGTACGGGTCGATCCACAGAGATTGGTAAATTCCTTTTATGGGTTTTAACGAGTTGATTCAAAGTGTCGTTTTGGTTGGTTTATAAAAATCTATGAAAAATGGATCTAATTAATCTAATTAAAAGTCTTGCTAGGGTTAGGCATAGGGGAAGTTTTAGAGATTAACGTTTTTCTTCACCGCTTTCGATGCCTTTTTTTTTAGATCTATTAGATGTTACGGTTATTATCAATAAAGTGAATCCGAATCTTTTGGGAAGATGTTTCTTCCTCTAGATTCGCATCCTTCCTTTGTTGATAATTACCCTAACCCCTATGGAAAACACGCGCAACCGGCCCTTTATACTACGGTTCACCGTTACCTCGATGGGTAGGATGCCGTAGGGAGCGGTTGTGCACGTATGCATAGAGTTCTAATTCATTAGGTACATGGGACATTGAAAGGGGTGAGAGATCTCATCTCTCAACCCTTTTCCTAAGGCTAACCCTAACAAGCGAGGAGACTACTCGCTCATTAGGGGATGATAAAACATTTTAATTAAAGGAATAAAAATACTTACTAGTTCGACGGATCCTTCCAAGCAAGAAGAACAGATCTGAATATCATTCCCAGAACTTCTGAATTTTATTGATTGAAAAGAGGCATCCTTTTTACAGATCTGGGAGTACAATATATAGGAAAACAGAAAACCTAGGGTTACAGACTCTCGCACATGTGAAAATACAGATATGCCCACTGAAAATTCAAACCCCCGCACCGATGCACCGACCTAGAGATTTTCCACCGACGCGGGCACTTGATGGCCGCGGAACCGCGGCGCAAGCATGGGTTTGGCCGCGGTTCCGCGGCCAAACTATGGAATTGGGCACTGTGATTTTGGGGCTTTTTCCTTGGCTTCTTGGGCTTTCTCTTTTTACACTTCTTTTCTCTGTTGGACTTCTAGGTCTTCTCCAGATCTCCAGTGAAGACTTGTAAGGATCTTTTGACCGTTCACTTGACATTTTGGACCTTGCACTGTTCTTCGACTAGGCTTGATTAGGATCCGTCTACTTGTTAGTCAAAAGTCCCTTTTCTGCATCAGCTTTCGTCTTTTTCACTGTATTTGCATCCAAGCCCTGTATCCTGTAATATACAACAAAAGTGCGTCAGGAGTACCTGTTTATTTATAAAATGGATAAGAATAGGGGAATGATAAATGTAATATTATGTCTGAACAAATACCCCCAAACTTACCTTTTGCTCGTCCTCGAGCAAACTCATTATTTTATTTACTAAAATCCTAACCGCACTTTCGCAGGGAAATGTGATTGCACTGAGCACGTGCAACAATCCGTTAAACCTCTAGGTGTCCCTAGTAGGAGGAGTGTTGTCTCCTGAGGGTTTTCAGCGGATTACACCCACAAAATCCTATCAATTCGGCCCATTAACTTTTGTTCTCCAATTAGGTTTTCTAACAAGGAATTCTATTATCTTTTGACTCGCAAATTATCCACCCACATTCTTCACACTTCCTCATTATTTAACTTACGATTATATATGTTATGTAGACCTACTTAGCTTTCGGCATCTCTTAAGTCTTCCTTCTAGGGTTCCATCTCCACTTAGGAATTTCTATCACTCTATTAAAGATACAAGTTCTATCTTTCATTCCTCTCTCTTATCTAAATTCCAATCACATACCCCTACGTGTGTGTATAGATCACCCCTACACTTGGAGATTCAAATCAAGCAATCATGCCCTTGTCCGTTGTCCAAAGCACTTATTAATTAGTGAACTTTTAATTGAATTTCGCTTACACATCCTTCATGCGACCGTTAATCTTCTTGAGGTACCAACAACCGATTACAAAATGCGTTAGCAATTTAAAGCGTACTTCCTAGTTTTGCAACTCCCAAGGCTTTTAGCAGTGACTCCCAAACCAGTTGGTCTAAGGCACTAGGTGATGAAGCACCCTCGCTAAATATTTTTCTATTTTTGCAGCCTTTAGTAATCACAAAAACCTGTGCCCATTTTTTATTCTTTATTCACACTTATATATTTTTTATTTTCATCATACTAAGGACTTTAGACAAGAGCATTTCAAGGTCTCTTCTACTATTCCAAGTTTCAAGGTGCGTGATTGTGCAAATTGTAGGGTATACGTTTTCAGAATCTAGATTTAAGTTAGGAACTATTTTTCAAACTTATACTCTAATAAGAACATCAATACTCTTCCCTTGTTTCGACTTAGCCCAAGAAGTGAGCCCAAAATTTTCCTATTTCTAAATAAACTACAAAGGCATATACTTTCTACCGTTAAACTTTAAAGAAGGTTATCTTTAGGGTTTTTAATTTACTACGTCAAAGATCTAGTTGTTCCTAGCCAGTTAACCTATCTATCAAACTCTAGTCAATTAGCCAAAATTGAATACAATAATTTTTATAGTTTTTGAAATTTTTCAATTTTTATGGGTTTTCAAATAGGTATGCAAATGCAAAAATATGTACAAATGAATGCGAAGGAAGAAGACGTACCGAGCAAGCCTTTATCATCTAGTATGCCACGGTATCTAGCTTGGAACTCTTCCAACATACCGTCCCTTTACTGAGGGTAAAGACAATGCCTGCGACTGATTTTCAGTCGTCCTTATCACCCTGGAACCCTTCAAGTGATTCTCCCCAGGATCGGTTGATACCATCTCACTACAACTAGTGAGAATCCTAACATCCAATTAGATCTATCTCATAGATCCAAAACCCAGGATTTAGGAGGTATCACTTTGATCCTATATGGAGAATCATTGTGATAAGCGGAGATTGACCGAGCGTAGCATAGGAAACTCCTTCCCTATCAAGAGCATGTCATCCACGTACTCTACGAGGATCGTCACTATACTCCCTACTACCTTTTTGTTTATACAAGGTTCATCTACCATTTTGATGATGTCAAACTCTTTGACTAACACATCAAAACAGATGTTCCAACTCCGCGATACCTGCTTTATCCTATAAAGCATCTTGTACACGTTTTCGCTACTCCCACTGTCTACTTATAGACGTTCTCTTCTAAAAGAGCATTTAGAAAAGCAGTCATGGCACCCAACCGCCAGATATCATAGTCATGGTATGTAGCCGTGGTAAGTAGGATCTGGATGGACTTAAGCATAGCCACTTGAAAAGGTTTCATCATTATCCACGCCTGGTCGATGACGAAAAGCTTTAACAAGTCTAGCTTTGAAAGTCTCAACTTTTCCATCTACACCAAGTAATCTTCTCAAGATATACTTTCTCCTGATGGGGATTTAACCCTTCAGATATAGCAACCAAAGTCTATACTTTGTTGGTGTACATGGATTCCATCTCAGATCACTAAGCATCCAGCCATTCTTACAGAGTCTTACTCCTGATGGCCAGCTCGAAACTAGTTGGGTCATCATCTCATGATGCAATCCTCGCTCCCACTGTCATAGAGAAACCGAAGTATCTCTCAGGCGGGTGAGGAACCTTACTAGATCGGCGGAGAGGCTGAGGTTCGTTGGTAACTATTAAATCCTTTGGTTCTTTCAAATCATCAGCTGCAGTTTGTATAACTGGAACATTTCCAGTTCTACATAACAGATCTTGCCTCGAGCTTATCCGGATTTTGCTTTTCAGACATAGGCTGGACAACCCCAAATCTTAACTAACTTAAGAGATGGGCTCTTCCCTTATCATATCAAATATGAAGTGGTAGGCAACTGATTTGATTTGAACCCTATTCAATAGGTATGCAGCTTCTCAAGTGCATAACTCCCAAAAAGGAAATAGGTAACTCAGTAGTACTCATCAAAGAGCACACCTTATCATATAGGGTGTGATTGCTCCGCCCCGATATACCATCGTGCTATGGTGTATACGGAGGAGTAATGCTGAGAGAAAATCTCATTCTCCTTTAGAAAATTCCAAGAATTTCGTGCTCAAGTATTCTCCTCCTTGATCTCATCATAGGACATAATACTTATACCCGTATTTTGGTTCTCTACTTCTAACTTATATTCTGTGAATATCTCAAAAGGTTCGGACCTGTGTTTCAACAGGAACATAGGTCTGAATCTCGAAAAATCATCAGAGAATGTAATGAAGTATAAAGAACCGGTCTTGTCAAGTGTAGACAGGGGACCTACATACATCAACATGTATCATCCCAAGAGTTCACTAACTCTTTCTCTGTTTCCAGTAAACGGAGCTATGGTCATCTTATCTCTGTGACATGACTGGCAAGTTTCACAAGATGTAAATTCAAACTGATTTAAATATGCATCTAAAATGTAACTTCAGCCAGTCAAATCGCATTGATATGACCTAGTCTACAATGCCTCAAGAAGGATTCGTTCATTTCTGAACTCTTCCTCTTGTGTGTGTTCTGTATACTAAAGAACTGTAGTTTGATTTAGAACATCAATGCTTTTAGATAACGTGCCTGAACCGATCAACTTTTGATATAGGAAATGTTCAAAACATTATCCAACTATACAAAATTTTGTCATTTCTTTACTAATAAAGAGATTGATATGATTTTGTATATCAGGTTCGGTATCTAATAACATTCGTTCAGAATCAATGTATTTGGAATACAGGGTGACAATGACCAACAGACTTGGCTGCAACACTTGCCCCGTTTTCTGCCTCATGAAACTTATCACCCGATCTCAGTTTTTCTTCCTTTTTGCAGCCCTATGTAACAGATTACATATCTGGGATCCTGATCCGGTATCATATACCCAGGATGCGGAGGATACTGAGAAACAGTTCTTTGTAACGAACACACCCGAAGATGATGCATCAGCATGCACTCTCTTCGTTTGGGCGGCACGGGAATTCTGGTAATCCCCAATTTCCTGCTCTGTCTTATAACAATTATAAGTTGGAGCGGGACCAACGTTCCCCAGCTCAGTATAACAAGCGGGTTCGGTCAATACATCCATATTATTATCTTGATTAAGGCGTGATATGGTCGCTACCTGGAGAGAGAGAGAGAAGAAAACACTTAGCGTGCGCTCTTGCAAGATCAGATTGGTTATTATTTTATCTAATCAGGATGGCTCCCACTATTTTTATCAAATCTTCCTTCAAACCCTAAAAGGAAAGACTAGCCGGGATTAATTACACACTACAAGTTCGCCAATCTTCCAGCCATGCCAGTGTCGGTACTTTGAGGGAGGTCCCCCGTGCTTTCGCACGAACCTAATTAATGTAAACCTCGTTTTTCCCAGAGGCGTAACCTCGTTAACACCTTTCTAGACACCTACTTGATCGGCTAATTGTAATATGTAAAACTCTCCCAGGAGTAACTCTTACTCGCAGCGGGTATCGGGATCCAACTATCTCATAGAAGGTATGCAATCTCATTGCAAATTTCAACATTTGAAATTCCCGATAATATTTTGCCCCTAACGTGCTATGACCTTGACGAAAGCCAACAAACCATAGCCCGCTAGTCAAGTTCAACCCGTACATTTCTTGATTGAATTAAACCCACCCGCACGACCCTTGATGAAAGCCAACAAAGCCGCACGACTACTCTAATCCAATCGCATCGTATGTAACAGATAAGCAACATAAAGCTACCGCACACTGCACCTTGACGAAAGCCAACAAATGCAGCACGAATACTATATACAACTTATCTGAAATGACGGAGGGCTACAACAGGTTTTTCTGAAAACCTATTGTGTAATGAACTTGATATCGTTGTAGAATCAAATGATTTTAAAATGGAGTGTTTTTGAGGCTTTTGTAGTTTTGCTAAAGGAGTCACTCCCGGTGAAGGGATCGTCGGTCCTTTCCTCGTGGAATGAGGCGCGGGATGTATCATATATATCACTGTGCATAGCAGAAACTATAGAAGCAATCAAAAGACAAACCGAGAGTTGTAGCATCTGCCAGTTATTGCTAAAGGAGTCACTCCCGGTGAAGGGATCTCGGTCCTTTCCTTATCGAATAAGGTGCAGGATATATCATATATACCACTGTGCAAAGCAAGAACTGTAGCTACCTATTTTATTTTTGAAATTCGATTCTACAACATCTTTAGGTTTCTTTTATTTTCATTAATCATATTAATGAAGTCCCATCATTTAAATCACCTAAACATCACAGATAAATACGACGTACACTTATGTCATCCGCATTCGCCTCGATGTCCCCTCGTGCACCGTTAGGTTAGGTAACTAACGGCAGAGCGGGGCAGGGCTAGCACGGGTGTAAAACATAAGTAACGCCTATATAATATATCATATATACTATATATAGTATCCATCACAGAACATATCACATGATCACATCATAGATATTGCAGCAGAAGAATCATATGAAATATTGGATATACTAGGACGTCCGTGTTTTCAATACGAGCCAGTATAAAACACGGATTCCACGGTCGCGATGAATAGCCAAACCCACACCCCTAGACCCCTACGAGAGCGGCAAGCAACCCTACCAATTCTAGAGTTAGGAGACCCGGACTCGACTCCTCGAGTTGGTCTCCCACTGGACCCCAGAACCCGGTTACTTGTGCTCCCCTCCTTGGGTCTATCCTAGTGCGGAAAAGTAAATAATATACAAAGGGTGACATCTTCCGCAATCTGGAAGTGCCCCAATAAAAGAATATTACATACAAGTTTTTACATGAATGAAAATGAAAAACACTCATCTCACATAAAAACCCCGGCTATTCAAACACGACGATCCAATATAACATATCCAGCAACACATAACATCACATGTCATCAACCTAAGTAAATATGCGCATCCCAATTGTCGTTGACATATAGCAACGAAACCGGCGATATCACAAATTACACTTACGGTCACAGAAAAGAAAGTGTAAAACTACAACAGTTGGAATCCGCAACCTGCATAGACATCGCATGCCTAATCAAATGAATTCCTTAGACATCGCATACCTAACAATTATAAACCCCGCATTTTAGTCTCATTATCGAAAACACTTTTCAATATCAAGTCGGGCAATTCAACAAGATTCCTGATATTCTGATCGAATGCTCGTCGCAAACTTTAGTAGGCGGCCGCACCCCCGACGCCGTCGACGAAGTGCACCAAGACGGAACACCGCTACCGCTAGCACCCGAACGGATGCTTTCGGCGACGGTGTTCTCCTACAGTCACTTGGTCAGGGTTAAGGGATGAATCTGTCTAATAAGTTTATCCGGCGAGTATCCGCGTACGCTACGTGATTGCGACGGACTTTTGATCACATCAAAATTCCGTGGCAACCGATCAAGTGAGACTAAACTGGTATGTTTATAACATTTATTCAGTTATCTCATAACTTCTTGTGAATTCCAATTGTTGTATCACATTCCAGATAAACAGAAAATGTTAAACTTTCCGATCGAACAGTCGAGCACCCAAGTTTTCCCAATACATCTCAACACATGAAATAAGTCTAAAAACATTAAGTTCATGCCTCAGTACCAACGGTCCAACCGTAGAAGGGTCAAGCCAACGCCTCACATGTGGCATGCCGTACTGCCCCAAACCCTAAGGTTCAAAGGGCAGTTCAAGACGGTCACATAATCGAGTTTAGGTTTGTTGTCTTCTAGAGGGTTCATCGTGTTACTTGCACTACTTAGAACGTTATTAAACCACGGAAAGATCCAACATTTGGAAATTTCCCGACAGGGGAAAAAGTGGGTATTTATATCCGATCGACCTTTTTAACATATTCGGAAATTATCCGGAAAACACATAGACAAAGTTTGAAATTTTCGATCGAATCAATGAAGCTCCAAACCCCCTAGAATATTCAACTCTTGAATAAATATTAAAAAATCCCAGAAAATCCAGAACCAAAAAATAGGAATTAATGTGCAAAAATTGAAGATTTATCTCATAATGTGGCCGCGGAACCGCCGCAGGAGCCAAGCTTCTGCCGCGGTTCCGCCGCGCTTTAGAAGCATCTTTAGGAAATTTTTGCACCGTAATTCTTATAATTCCCTGTTGAATTTTTTAAGAATTTTTAATCTGGAAAAAACCCAGTTTTTGAAAAAAGTCCAGAGAGCATTTTGGAATTGGGGTTTCGGTTCGATCAGACTTCAAACTCCGCCTACGCATCGCCTTAGGCTCTAGCTAGGCTCTGATACCACTGTAGGGTTCCTACACACGCTAATGAGGTCTCACAAGGCATCAACCATGCCAATTTCAAATTTTACATGTGCCGAGAGACCCTAATACGGATCGTTAACTAGAGATTAGGCGAAAACTATAACTAGTAAACTGCTTAACTAATAAGTGAACGGAAATACAACCTTTATAGATCCGGTCCTCCACCTCCATAGCTCCATGATGAAGTCTCCTTGCTATCCAAATCGAATCCCGGGCTCTAGCGTCGGCTTCATCGGAGAAATGGGCGGGCTTGGTCGTCGGCTTCGATGCCGAAGATGATCTACGTCGAGGCAACACTAGATCAAGCTCCAACTTCACCAAGCCATGAAACTTGTGAAGAAAACACCCTATACTACTTGGCAAGTGGTAGAGGATGAAGAAATAGGAAGTGGGTTCACTTTAGAATTGGATTTCTCACTCTTTTTCTCAAGTTGCCATTAATGGAGGCAAGCTTTCTTCATGTTGAAGAAGGAGAAGAAGAAGAAGATAATATGATAAGTTCTTTTTCAAAAAGAAAACAATATGAATACTTATCATATACTAACCATGGTTATGTGTAGAGAGTTAACTATGGTTTTGGTGAATGGTTAGGTTAAAAGAAATGAAGACAAAATGGTCACTTAGTCAAAGCTTCATGAAGCTTCAACAAGCTTCATGAAGCTTCAACAAGCTTCATGTTTTAAAGCTTCAACAAGCTTCATGTTTTAAAGCAACCATTTTGTTTTTCTTTCTTTTATCTTTTAACCAAAAAGAAAAGATAAATAAATAAGTGAAATGAAACCCTAACCATTCACTAAACATGGTTTAAGTCTTTACACAAATCCAAGTTAGCATGTATCATCAAACATGATACAAACAAGTGCACAAAAGTATATCACATATACAACTTGTGTACATCAAGTGAGAAAATCCAATTTAAAGTGAACCAATACTAGTTAATGCAAAGCAATATATCAAATATACAATTATGCACTAAATCATTAAATCAACACTTGATTTAATGATCCGGTCATATCGCATATAACCGACTAGTATCAAGTGTATCAATGTATCGAATCAACACTTGATTCGGTAACCCGGCTATATCACATATAACCTGCCGATGATACAAATCGCGAGAATAGAATACGGTATCACATACAGGTATTATTCTCGGTCCCGCACATATCTCATATGCGCTCCTATTTCGTTTCGCTTGAGCCAGGAAACCTCTGTGTAGGACTCTAAA
Organism: Agapanthus africanus; assembly: GCA_030015575.1. Lineage (NCBI taxonomy): Eukaryota > Viridiplantae > Streptophyta > Magnoliopsida > Asparagales > Amaryllidaceae > Agapanthus > Agapanthus africanus. The sequence goes on along the minus strand of CM057341.1, from coordinate 614,924,583 downwards.
GACTCGTCAATACGCCGGCAGCAGATGATGATCATATCAAACACCCACAAGCCGCAAGCGGTCTGCTAAACGTAACGGCCACCCGGGTATTGAGCGATCAGAAGATCGACGAGCAAGCCCGCTCATACTCCTGTGAATCCAACCAGTAACACTTACCGTACAGTCCGGTCTCGTCGTCTGATATGTCGCATATCTCGCCTAGGGGTGGTAAACGTCAGACCCCAATAGCTCGATAAGTCATGTCGATATGAGGTCTATATCAGTTCGAGAAACTACAGGTAACACTTACCAGTAAATCTCAGCAACCCTGGCCAGGGATTTCTGGTTATAGCGAATCGAACACAGCGCAACATCAACTCCCTATACCGGGAGAGACGAATCCCCTCCTATCGCTCATTGCCTCCATGTGATTCGGGACTGTACCCAAAAACCACCGTTTTGCACGCCCTCTTGAACGTGGTAAGGTGGAAATCAAAGCACAGTGGGAATCACACAAGACTCTATGACGATCTCGGGTCAACAGACTACTCTGTACCAGTGTCACCAGAGAACTGCCATCTGACGTAAGGTATAATACCATCTGGGAGTTCTCGGCGAGTCCGTCCAGTGTACCCAGTCTCCACTGAGCACCCGTATATCATCTCTGATGTCAAACACCAATGGATATGGGATCATCCATCGGCCATCTGTATGGGTCGAGAAGGTATACGCTAGTCTACTCTGGTATATCTATGCCCCGTCTCGATATACCCACGACTAGGGACCTTGAAGGATATACTTATGGACTACCCTGTCCCCACTAGTATGATCCGCATCATAGTCCAGGTAGTCAAGTACACATCCTAAGGTCTTTACCAACATGTAACAGAGAGACAATCAGTGTACACATTAAGGTAAAGAGCAACCAGATAGCATACTATCATGAGTCCTCCCTATATATGTCCAAGCATCCACTACAATATACATCCTATGTATAGTAATGGCCTCTAGGGCATACATATAACTAACATACACTAGATTTAGAAAACACACAGGAAGCACGGGAGCACAACTCCCTGATTTGGCCGCCGAAAAAATCATTCTGGCCACAATTTGCGGCCAGATGGGGGACCTGGGTTTTCGGGTTTGCTGTGTGGGTGTCTGCTACTATTCTAAGACCTATGGTATATGCAATTTTGTAATATTCTCTCTGTAGAAAAATCTGGAACCAAATACCCAATTTCCTACAATTTTTTTAACTTTCGCGGCACGTGTAACACCTGAGTGGATTTGGGGTTTTCTGCGTATCGCGACGTGTCGGGGTTGCTTCAGGCGCCTAATCACATGTGTTAGCGTATCGTACACACACGCGTTCAGTTCGCGACGCGGGTTTCTCGTTTGGCTTTAATGTCACGTTTTTGTAGATGTTAGCTTATATGCATTATTTTTTGAAATTCTAGGTTCGCAGGCGAGCACGATGGACGCCGCAAAGAAGGGGAAACAAGTCATCGGCTACATTTAGCACGAGACTACGGTGAGTAGATTTAACATCTATGGGGAAATCACCCGTATGGCGTTAAGCGTCAGGGCCTGATAGGTTATAGTAGTTGCATATTTGCATCCATATACCTAAATTGCATACTGTAGTTCCTGCTATTTATATATGTATAGGAAATTAGAATTAATAACACACCGCACTGTTACTAACGGTTCATGTTGCACGAGCTCTAATCTGCTTGTTACACACACACCGTTAGTAATTGCCATGCCACACACATTATAGAATTGCCATGAACAATATATTGTAGCTCACCTGATATATGATGTGACATGCTTATGCTATTTGTGCACATACTCATTTGCATATCCAGACTTATGCATATTCAGAATGTACCTACCTAGATAAGCTGATTTTTGGTAAAAATTGGGACTGCATGATACCTTTTAAAAACTGATTTTTCTTAAAGAGCGGTTTCTCCCTTTTACTTATAGTACAACTTCTGATGCATATATTACATCGCATGGATTTACGCATTGGCTTTGGATTTCATGTGATTTCTGGATTTGAGGACCGTGGGATTATTTAAGAAAAGATGCACTGTTTTGAAAAAACACGTTCCTCTTGATATGATATTTCAGTGTGTCCACCATACGTGAGATGTGTGACATGTGAACCCGAATCGAGGAGCTAGACGAAGCCGATTGCGGGTACATGGTGGACCCGGTATGCTACCCGGGGCAAGAAAGGGATGCTGTGTATACAGACAGTGAACCTGGCAAAGGGACTACTACCTACCGGTTATTGGTTGGACCTGGCGGTTATCCGGAGGATACTGACCAGAGTAGATTGATGGATACGGGACGACCCGTACTGCCGGGGCCGAGGGCCGATACCGCAGACGTAGCCCATGGGCCGATCCGGACTGACGGAGTCCGATATATGAGGATTTGCATGTCGATGCTGGACACGATTATTTCATGATATTTTGAATGCCGATGTTAGGCATTCGCGATTCTCAGATATTCATAGGATTTGAGGGCCGATGAGGATGACGGCGCCTGAGTTTTATTGGGATTTGGGTGCATTGATGGACACCGATTATATTTTCCACGTTGACATTCCGTGTAGATGTTATTTTATCCCATGCTCAGCATTCATTATGTTGCATCTCATCCTGTAGTCATATTACCTGATAGAGTACTTATGCATGATTATTGCACGTCCTGCTCATCGCATTTAGATATTATCTGCGGGCATATGTTAGAGTAGCGCAGTACGTGCATACTCGTGATTACCTTTATATGTTATCTCCTATTCACGAGTTGGCAACTCACCCCCGTTGTGCCACAGTGTTTGTAGGTTACCCCTCAGAGTAGTCGCGGCAGGCTGCCTTCTTGTATCTTTTTGGCTACGGATACCACTGCAGTTCGTGCGTGAGCTGTTTTGCTGTTAGGTGGGTTGTGGTATCCGGTTATTTTCCATTGTACATACTTTTGTATCTAGTATTCTCCATCTACCTTTATATGTATTTGACTTAGGGACCAGTGTGAGGACGATGATGTATATTATTTGTATTCTGGTGTCGAGCTCGTGTGAGCCGACTTTACTTATGCAGTTTTTATCATTGTGATGTTTTCCACTTGTTGCTCTTTTCTTCCCTACAGCGTTGTATATTACTCTTGTGGTGATTGTTTCCGCCGTTGGACGTAATTGCTCCCGGTTGGGATGCTTTATTATATTGTTATCATTTTACTCATATCATGTCTTCTACCCGATTTCGGGGTTAGTTTTACAGAGGAAATGCTGCCAAAATTTTTAAGAAAATAACTTGAACTTTAAAGAATGTTACTAAACTACTTAAGCTTTTCCAAATGTTTTTAAACAAATGTTTTTAACACTCACTACTTTTAATGGTTTTGATTTCTGGGTTTTCAGCTTACTTAGTCGCGTTACGCCTGTAGACGTTACGTGGTTAAGTGCCGGTCACGGGTCGAACTTCGGGTCATGACACTGTTGGATATAGTGCCCTCAAAGTCAATTATTGGATCGCAGGCACGTGATTGCAATGATTGAGGGAGGACCTATACCGGTAGTACAGTCTTACTCGAGATGATAGTATGCTATCTGGTTTTTCTTTATCATCGTGTACATGCTTCAGGTGACATTACAAATCACTATTACACGTTAATAGAGCCCATAGGATTCTTTCTTGACTACCAGCAGTATGATGGTGATCATATACGTGAGAGTTGGGTAGTCTATAAGCACATCCTTAAAGTGTCGCTAGTCGTGGGAGTTCCGAGACTGGGCATCGATACACCATGAGTAGACTAGTGTATACGGATCGAGACCCCGACGAGGGGCGATGGCTGGTCTCACAGGCCTTTGGTGTCAGTTGGTTCACCAAAGATCGTATACAGGTGCTCATTGGGTTATGAGTACACCGGACAGGACTCTCCGGGAATATGCTTGCAGTTCCCTGGTGACTTGTATACAGGTTAGTCTATCGACCTGAGATCATCATTTTTCTCATGTAAGTTCCCACTGTGCTTTGACTACTACCCTACCACGGCTCAAAGGACTCGTGCAAACAGGTTTTAGTTGGTTACATTCCCGAGCCATATGGAGGCACTGAGCGGATTGGCAGGGGATTCGTCTCTCCCGATATTGGGGATGAGATCGCGCTGTGTTTGGAGAGCCATTACACAAAGTCCCAGGCCAGGGCAAGCGAGATTTACTGGTAGGTATTCCAGTAGTATCTCAGGGTGTTCTTTGCTACACTCCGACGCGACTTATACTGCTATTGGGGGTCTGACGTTTACCAGCCCCCTAGGCCTGATATGCGATACTCATAGACGAACGGATCGGACTATGCGGATATTATAACTGACAGGCACAGTAGGGTTTCAGGATAAGTTCGCTGATCGGCCTCCCTTTTGCTCAATACCTAGGCAGCCATTACGTACATCTAGTACCACTGACGTGCTTGTGGTTAAACCCACTGCCAGCGTATTGACGAATCCTTAGAGTCCCCCACAGAAAGTCCCAGGGTTCGATCATATACGTGCACTTGTGCATGGATCATGATTGGACGGATCATACTAGTGGGCTTTGGTTTAAGCCAGATCCTAGTATTAGATTGGTTGGATTACTTTCGTCTCGCTGTATTCGTATTTAGTCGGAATGCGGATGCAAGTATGTATATACAGGTGAGGGGTATTCTTGTGATCCATCATGAGTTTACTTTAGATGATGCCATTCTATTTATTGTTTTAAACATTTGGATTAATGTTTATTAAGTGGAAATTGTGAGTGCAAGTCATGATCAAGAGCATTAAATATGGCATGTGCAAAGTTTGGTGACTCAAGGTGTTATTTTTTGTGCCATATCTAATCTCTTGATTGATTATTGTATGGGATTGAGATGTGAAGAGAGAGAGGGCAGCCATGTGAGGCATAGGATTGGTATTAAGTTTATATGAGAGCTCTAACATTTTATCTCACACAATAAGCAAGCTCTTTTCTTCACTAGCATTTCTTCTTAAGCTCACAACTTCCATCAATGTCTTCTTCTTCAACCTCCACTCTATTACTCTCATGTGTTGAGAATTCTAGAGTGGCATGAGACAAAGTAATCACACACTATCTCTACTTCATTTTGGACATGTCAGCTAGAAAACATCATGTCCGAGTTGCTTCGGTTTGAAGCGGGAGCCCGTATAAAGAATCCTTGACGTGGAGCCACTTCGACGAGCGAGATTGGAGAGCGTACTTCATTGGAGCAGCTGGGAGGAGCCTGGGAAGAGGTTGAAGACCGAAGGATACGGATCGATCGGTATAATCTCTCCAAACTCTTTTACAGTTTTCTAGTTTACGGTTAATGGAACGATCCGGGTTTTAAGGTTACGTTAGCGCCAGTTTGAAAAGTTTTTGTTCCGCATTTGGGCTCGGATTGACGGCTGGAGTGCTACCGTAGACTTGCATGGTATCAGAGCCAAACTATTAACCGTTTACTAGCCTGTTCGAACGTGTTTAGAATATCGATCGACCAAAATTTTCAAAAACCGCAATTCCATTCTTAAAGTTTCTGTCAAATTTTTAAAATGGTCTAAAAATCATTTTCAGTGTATCAGAAAATCATGCAGACTTTTTTATGACTACAAAAGAAATTTGAGCAACTGATCCCATTAAAACGCCGTGAAACTGCCGCATAAACTACATGTTAGCCGCGGTGCCGCCACCGTTTTGGGGCCAATGTGTGCAATTTTTCTTCTGGGGTTCTTAATTATGGAATTATGGTTTCTGGAATATTTTGTTTTTGGGCCCAGATTTGTTTGAGTACTTGATTAGAACTTGAGGCCCACTTCGAGAAGTTTTGTTGATCGAAAATTTAAATACTTTAGTTTATAGTACTTACATTACTATCTGCAACTATGAATGTTATTCGAGTGTCTAATTGCTATAGCTCTTTTAGACGGGTTTGCGAACGTGACATTCACGTTGATGTTCTGTATTGTGTTGTGATGTTGCGGATTTGTCGTGGTGGATAGCTTGTGTGCAATGGTAGTACAGTTTGGATTTATTTGTACATTTGATATCGCAGGGCAAGTGTCCGATATGTGGACTGTCGTCACTGCCTGTTTGTATATTATTCTTTTAGGGCACGACCGGGTTGAGGTCAATGGCACCATTGTACATATTTTCTTTTCTGTACTAGGATTACCCCGCGATGGAGTGCACGGATAGCCGGGTTCTAGAGGGTAACGGGCCCGCATCTCATGGCTTTGGAAGGAGGGGGACTAACTCTAGAATTGGCGGGCTATTCGCCGCACTCGTAGGGGGTACAGGTTGACCCAAGGAGGGGTGCTCAAGTTACCGGATTCCGTGATGTGCTGGGTTGTCCATTCACTTTGCCGAAGGGGCCTGCCTCACTTCTGGTTATAGCGGGTAACTTTCTGCACTCGTAGGGGTCTAGGTTATCATTGCACAGGCTATCCACACGACCAGGGGAACGTCGGGTTTCAGTTGCGGCTCAAAGGAAACCCAGGGCTCCCAGATTATCTGTATTGTTCTATCATGCTTATTACTTTTCTATGATGTTGCATTTATCAAGTCTGGAGCGATTATTATATATTGATATATATACTAGTAGATATTGTATATGTTTTACACCCGCGCTAGTCCAGTCCCCGCTCTGTTGTTAGTTAAGTAACATAACGGGTGATGACAGGACCCAGTAGCGGCGGATGGCATATACATACATCATATTTTTGTTCTTTTCTGGTGTGATTAATTGATGGGGCTGCGTTGATTCAGATCAATGCAAGGAAAACAAACCTATTCGATGTTGTTAGAACATTTTTCAAAAAGTTGTTATTATAAGGAAGGTCTCATTTGTTTTGCACAGCAGTATTCAGTTTGGAATATCCAGCACCTCATTTGACGAGGCAAGGGCCGAAATCCCTTCATCGGGAGTGACCCTTTGGGCAGAAGTTTGCGTCTGGGTAATAACTTCACTATAGTCGATTACTTTTTACTTTGCATCACGGTATTCAGTTTAGAATACCCTGCACCTCATTCTACGGGGAAAGTGCCGAGATCCCTTCACCGGGAGTGACGTCTTTAGGTTTTCGCCACTATATTTTTGTAAAAAGCTATCCGGTTCCTTCAACGATATCAAGTTCATTACGTTAACGGTTTTTCGCTAAAAACCACTCGTAGCTCTCTATCATTTCAGACGGGTAGCACTTAGTATTCATGCTATGTTTGTTGACCTTCGTCAAGGCATAGTGTATGGTAGCTGCTTGTTACCTTTTTGTTGCATAGATAGATGCGTTGGTTCGGGACAGTCGTACAGCCTTGTTGACATTCGTCAAGGGAGAGTACGGGTGGGTTCAAATTATCCTGGACAATGACGGGTAGAACTTGACATGTAACTTATGATTTGTTAACCTTCGTCAAGGTCATAAGAGAATGGGGGTAAAAATCACATCGAGAGTTTCAAACATACAGGAAACATTCCAGACATGCGCATACCTTCTGGAGTGTGATAACTTAAGAAGATTCCATCAGGTTATCATGCGATGATAGTTGGATACCGATTCCTACTGATGAGTTGGTTTACTCCTCGGGTGATCCCGACTAATTCTTCATTCAGGTTTGGAGGAGAGTTTGAGGATACAGTGGGAGACATCCTGATTAGATAAAATGATTAACCATTCTGATCTAAGTTAGAGTGCACGCAGAGTGTTTCTTTTCTCTCTATCTTTGGCAGCGACCATGGCCCGACCCTAGACTATGACTCAGTGACCAAGTTAAACCGAACTTTCTTAAAACACTGGCTTTGGATTGTCTGAGTTGCATACATCATTGCCACTCCTTATTTTACCCTTTGCATTTCTCCATAACACCCCGTATCACTATGAACATCTTCCATTGGATAAATCCATCGTATAGTTACATACGAACTCGAAGGAATTTGTTCCAGATTCGAGGATGGATTCTGATTCTGGATATATTGAATAGGACTATTCAGTTGTCTTTTCATTTTACTTTCTCTCAGGTTGTGAGGGCTCCTAGGATTAGGAGAGAGTACATCTATTACGCTTATTGGATTGTCTTCTTTCAAACCATAGGCAGGAGCCGAAAGGTAGGGAATGAAGAAAACCAATTAGCCTAAGTGTGGTGTACAGAAGATAATAAGTAAAGACAAATAAAGGGATTAGAAATAGGGAAAAGTATATTGCGACTGCTATCATTCACGACCAAACCAAGTATTTCATCGCCACTCCTATTTCACCTTTGTATTTCTCCAGAACACCCCGTATCACTACGAACATCCACTTCCATTGGATAAATCTATCGTATAGTTATATACGAACTCGAAGGAACTTGTTCCAGTTCGAGGATGGATTCTGGTTCAGGAGAAATAGGAATAAGTTTTATTCAGTTGTCTTTTATCTTTACCTTCTCTCAGGATGCGAGGGCTCCTAGAATTAGGAGAGTACACATGTTACGCTTATTGGATAGTCTTCTTCCAAACCATAGGTTGGTGCCGAACAGTAGGGAAGGAAGAAAACCATTTAGCCTAACGATGTAGTACAGAAGGTAGCGACTAAAGACAAATAAAGGGATTTGGAGAGATGGCAAGGAAATATACGGTTACAGTCATGAATCTGGATAATGAAAGAAGCATTACTAGGAATACCCGGATACCCCTTCGAAACATATTCATGTTTCAGTTTTACTGTGCATTGTTACTAGAAAATTGATTTCCCAATTAGACCTTGCTACAGGGTACGTATTTATCAGGTACGATTCTCACATCTGTAAATATGATGAGTGGGAGTAAGTTATTGGGAATTAGGCGATCATCCTCATTATATCGGAATTCGTTGTAATTGGTCATATTTGAGGAAATCGCCTGGGTTTTTGCCGGACGTCAAATATTTGGTTTTGAATATCCGTTGTTATGCACCAATTTCAAACTGATATATCTATACGTTTATTTCATAAAGTGAGATATAACTTTTTGAAATTATGTCCATGACATTTAGCTATATTAGTTGATGGTTAGGTAAGGAGCATTCAACAGCGGTGTAATTCTTCATAACCATAGTACTGTTTTCAACCTATGACGCACAGGATTTGAGTTATTCAACTCATGGGACTTATACAGAGTATTGTATGTTGTCCAGTGTCCATTAGGACAGAGGGGTTGGTCATCGTACTATATTCTGTTTACTTGTGACTTCTCCAGTTTTAGACATGTGTTTCGTAGAAATACAATGTCTATATTTTGAGAAGTTATAGGTACAAGAATAAAGTAAAGAACCACAAGTTTCAAGTATCAGGATTTTTCAAGGTGATCGAAGATATAGATACTTATGTTTGGTATTCAGTTGATAGTAATGGTTTTGAGAACATGCTTCTCTTTCAGGTTACTCATAATTGGATGAACTCCTAAGTTGAGTAATACTGATCGGCCCCTCTCCATTTAGTTAACATGCACTAGAGACAGCTGCATGATTTGAATCTGGTTCCAATTAAATCAGTGCCTCTGTTTCTATATGTATATTGAACGGTTAATATCTTAACAATGTTAAGGTATGTGGATTTGTCCGGCTTATGCTTAAGACCAGACTTTGGATAACTCATGGCACGTTTCTGTAATGGCAGTTTGTGGGTTAACCCGGGCTATGATGACGGTTGATTTTCTACTATCTAGAAGATCAATAGTGATATTGTTCTTGACTCACCACAGTTTTAGTAAAATTGACTTTTTCAGAAAACAGTAGTGGGGGTATGGTAAAACTGGAAGTGATTCCAGAACCGCAAACGATTACTGAAAATTTAATAGGAGCTAAAGATTCAATCAGGTTTGATATTCCATTAGCCACTCCGCAAATATGGTGGGTAACCTCAGGCACCCGAGTGGTACTCCGGTAGCCTCAAGGATGGGACAGGGAGGTTCTTGTTTACCCAGACTTGCCATTACTGCTGTTATAGACTATGAGGACCGGTAGGAGGATGAGTATAGCGTCGTTCTAAACTAGCTTTAGAAGTGCACGTGTATATGACTCTGCCAGAGGTTTGTCATAGTCAGTGGGAGCAGCGGAAGCATAGTGAACAAGTAGCTTATGTTTATTTATAGACTAAAGCAGATATAGCGGAGATAGATCATCTATTTTTGATGTGATAGTCATAGGTTTTGACTTCATCAGAATAGGGGATGGATCTGTTAAGAAGGTAGTAGGGTGTGATGTCCTGGTATTTGGATAACATACACATAGTAGGAAGTGAAATTCCTATACTACAATCGGTTATACTGTGGTTGTCACACAGTGGTTTCTCCACAAAGAATATGAATATTATATTAGGCATTCTGGTTACTAGATTTGTGATTTTAGATCTAGATTTGGGTAGTGCCCCAATCTGGGTACTTAGACAGTAATCTAAAGATATTTAGAATGGAAGACTCCTGGCATGGTGGTGTACCTACAGGTGATGGAGTCACCCTCTCTAAAGGTGTCTTACGGACTAAAGTAGAGAGGGATGTGCATGATTGGCATTTCACTTGCTTAGGCAATTGAGTTAATCATAAGATACCAAGTACCACACCAGATGTTGTTTTTGCACCAGCTGCAATAAGTTGATATTAATCCAATCCTGGAGAAACGTTCAGAAGCAATTTTAGAACATAAGTGGATGTTCTAGGGATATGATAACGACAGCCTCCTTCGGGAGACAGTTATCATTCTAGGCTTCCAAGGAGAGCTGGATGACAGAGTGACTGTTAGAGTTATAGTTTTCCCTCTAACGAGGGGCAGTAGTTTGGACAGATAGTCCAAGCAGATACTGAGGGAGGCATGCTGCACGGTACTGATTAAATTCAGTTGATGATACAGTCTAAGAAGTTTACTGGATTTGGAGTTCATTTGTGAACTAAGTACCATCAGATATCCAGAAATATTCTAAGACAGGTATTCCTCTTTTCGGGAGATAGCTTTTGTAACGTTTTAAAAATAAATAAATAAATAAATAAAACCCTTTAGGTGAATTTTCTGATAATCGGTAAAATAAACCGTATTTTCCGTAAAACTCAATTACAATTATTTTTCAATATTGATTTAAATACGCTTATTTTAACTATGTAATTGCTAGTATTTGGTATTTATTTAGTCACTTCTAAATTATTAGATTACTAAAATATTTTTCCGTAATTAATTAAAATCAAATATTAACATAAGTTTTAATTATATATTAAATTAGTGCAAATTACAAATTAGAAATGGTTTAATTTTACAAAGTTAGCCAGGACATATTGGAATCTAGTTAGTAGAATGCTCTTCTATTCTTGATTTTTCATCAAATTACTAGACTTTTCTACGTCAAATAAAATTAGAAAATAAATATAATTAATTAATTCATGAAGACTTAAGTGAGGTAATAATTTGAGAACTCTTTTACACATTTCTACATTCTTTTCGCACTCTCCCCTCATTTCTCTCTCCATGGCCGAGCCTCACATTGCCCCCCCCCCCCCCCTCATTTCTCCATTTCACTTTGCATCAAAATTCTTCAAAAATCCATCAAAATCCAAAAATAAAACCACAAATTCCTAATCCAATCTCTACTCATTATTCTTTGGCTTATAAGCTTAGATCTTGGAGCAAAGTTACCATCATGGAGGCTAGATTGCATGTTTGATCTCATGGTTAGAAGGTATAATCTTAAACCAAATTGTTGCTTGATATTTAATTACTTCAATTCAAATAATCATTATGCTTAATTAGGTTTTAATTTCAAATTTGAAAATTCAAGAAAGGGGTTTTAAATCAAGTTAGGGTTTTTACTTCATCATTATGTATGCAATGTGTAGTTTAACATGTTAGGTAATGCTAAATCTAATCTAGAAGCTAAATTGTAAATTTTCACAATTAATTTGTCCAAATTGTTGCAAACTAGGTTTTTGTAATATATATATATATATATATGTGTGTGTGTGTGTGTGTGTGTGTGTGTGTGTGAGAGAGAGAGAGGAAAAATTCTAGTGAGGGTTTTTATCATTAGATTATGGTTTTAGTGAGTAGATTAACATGTTAATGGAATGCAAAACCTAATCTAGTTACTAGTTTGCAAATTTTTAGCTTAAAATTTTGATAATTATGCTATTTTGCAAACTAGGTTTTTGGAAAACGATTAAATAATTGGGATTAAAATCTAATTAGGGTTCCAAGACATTATTAACATTATAAATTATAGTTTAATATTTTAGATCATGCGAAACCAAGCTTAATTGTTGTTTGTGAATTTTTGCTTTAAAAGTGTTAAAATTGGATATTTTTGCAAACTAGAATTTTAGATTTAATACAAATTGATGAGATTAAATTATGGTGATGGTTTGTATGACTTAGTTATAATTTTTAGTAAATATTATGGCCATTAGTTTTGTTAAAACATCAAGTTTCGAATTAAAACGAAAATTTAGTGCCTTCTAGGTTTTCGGAAATAAATCGATTTTATTTATTTTATGGTTTTGATGATTTAAACCCTATTTTATATTATAAATAGTGAGTTTTGGAACTACGACTTGTATGTTTGTGTTTTATCTCGATCAATCGGTGTTTTTACGCCGATGTCGAGGGTTATTCGGTTCTTTTGCAAGAATGCGTCATAGGTTTTAACCTATGCACATTTTGTGCGCCGTTTTGGTTTTGTCTGCGATTTCGGTTTATGATTTTATATATGTTTGCGTTTAGGTACCTCTCACGTGGACTTCGGACGATGAAGAAGAGGATGGCAGTATCGACTTCGGCAGACAAAGACCAGGTGAGTAGATGTATATCTACGGGGGAAGTCGGATGGATGGCATTTAGCACCCCCGCAAACGTAGAATAAGGATATTATGTACTATTATTAGGAAGTCGGACGTGACCTTAGATTCTTGACGAGTAGAGTATTATTGAAGAATTTAAGTTAGATTAGACTGATTTAAAAAGACTTAACCAGAGGATGATTGCCCTAGAGGGAATTCGTAGGTTTCATGTAGACACACACACACGCACACACACAAACACTTGACTTGGTGTGTGTACACACACACACACACACACAACATATACAAGTGATATGAGAGTAATATATGATACTTGGGAATGAGTTGATATGATCGGGCATGATGCCGTGAGATATTGGATATGTGATCGAGTTATGATATGAGATGTATTATGATATTAGCGGATCGTTGGGAAATGAGAAAATGTATATTTATACATAAACGATAATAGGTGATGATGACATCGAAAAGTACAAGACTCTAGAATAGAACCTGGATTTTAATATGTCACATAATCACGATATGATATATGACATGATATTTTAGTGGATCATTTGACGATGTATATTTACACAGACGATGATATATGTTTGATGATATTGGGATTTATGCGATTATAATACCTACCCTTGATCATGATATTGTTTGATGATGATACTATACGAACGATGATGTATATATGTGATAGTTGACCCATACCCCGATTTTGGGATGTCGTACGAAGGATTTTACTGTACGAGGCATAGATGTGATGATTTATCCCCACTCTTGACTCGGGGAAGTCGTACTAATTACGTGACGCTATTGAGGCTGGATCGCCGACTACAAGAGATATCGACTCAGACCTTAGGAGGATTCTTCTTACCTTTCGACTAGTGCCTTTAGTTAGTTCCTTAGTTGGTTAGGTAGATCTTAGTTTAGACTCGAGTCATACTTATTTTCAAAACTAACGAATCGTGCTTTTTCAAACAACATATTGTATGACTCGTAATTAGTATGTATTCTCTAGTTGTGCATTTACTACACATTCATCGTTATATTCATGTTGTATTCATCGCATTGCATGTTCATACATATGTTTCTTTAGCTAATATGAAACTCTGCCTGTTAGGACACCAGCACTATTACCGATGGTGCGCATGTTCCATGTACACTCATTTGCTGGCTCACACACATCATCGTCGGTAATTTCCATGTCACGTACACTTTAGAACATATTATCTTTTTATTGATATAATCAGCTAAATGCTAGTCCAATATAATATTGTATGATTACTCTCATGTACTAGTTTAGACATTGCATTTATTACATAGACACTTCATGCATTCATATATTCATGTTATCATGCAGTATTATGGGGCTTATGCCAATACTCATTATTTACTTACTCATGATTTTGGGATTTTGGATTTCTATAAGATTTCTGGATTTTGGGGGAAAACCGCAAGAATTTAATAAAAGCTTATTATTATCATTTTTAACATGTAAGTTGCGGTTTTCTCGTGATGTATGGGTCGTCCACCATGAGTTTTCATGTTTTCTGTTGGATTTCAAGACCCGATTCGAGGAGTGGAGGAACTGTCTCAGTACATGGTGGGACCGGTACGGTACCCCGGGGAGAGAGTGTTTTTGTAGTGATGACGATGAGCCTGGCTGGGGAAGATTACCTACTGGTGATGTCAGGCGCGGCGGATATCCGGAGGATACCGACCGTTGTCGTGAGATTTTATGATATGGGCCGATCAGGACTGATGGAGCACGAGAATATTGAGACTTCGAGATATTGAGACTTTGAGATATTGAGACATTGAGATGTATATGTTTTGTGTCGATACTTGACACGGATTTCCATGGATTTCATTGATGATGTTCAGATTATCATAAAAATTTTACTATAATAAAAGTTAAGATTTTCTTATACAGATATGTCCTGATTTCATGATTGATTATTTTACATTCATGATGCATGCATACTCATACACATGACATGTTATTACTTGAGGCACTGACACGAGCACTGAGTATTGCACTTACGTATTGATTATTACCCTGCCACTAATAGATGACTATTATCATGTTAAGTATATTATTATGATCTAGGAGATCGTCGTGCATGCGATTTCTACTCGCAGATGTCTTCTACTCATGAGTTGGCAACTCACCCCCGTTGTGCCAAATTTTCTTACAGGTTTCAATGTACAGGTTTCCTTAGCAGCTTGCTGGCACATCATTTCATTCAGGGTGATTTGCTTCGTAGGTTGGTTCACTTGTATCAGGACCGCCGTTGTACTTTTATTATTTCAATTGTATCTAGTAAGCTTCATCAACCAGACTTGTATTACTTGATAGATTTAGATGACCAGTTGTTTATTCGTTCGACCTAAGAGTCGCGCTTGTACTATTATGGTTTTCTGGTGGTTTTGATGGTTTTCTTTGAGTTTTGTTCCTCGCCCTTCGGCGTTGTATATTATATTTCTTGCATGGTTGTGACCGCAAATTGGCGAAGAGCTAGCTCCCGCTTGGGGATGCTTTTTATTTATTGCTTATGTATATATTCTTATTTGTACCCGTTTGGGGCCAGTTTTTACAAAGAAGACTTTGCCGAAATTTTAGAGAAATTTAATGTTTCTTTTAAACATGTTTTCCTTTACTTCTTCTTTTAAATGGTTTAGATTTCTGGGCTTCGGCTTACTTAGATTACGTTGCGCCTCTAGACTCTTCGTAATTTAAGTACCGGTCACGTTCCGTACCTTCGGGTCATGATAAAGTTGGTATCAGAGCGCTAGGTTTTACCTACTACGTGTAGGATGACCCTTGGTTGATGGAGTAGGTGACTAAAGTAGAGTGACGTACCGTTGGTATGTTCCGCGACATACATACGATACGCTACTCCACTTAAAAAGCCATAGGATGTATATTCTTTGCATCGTATTCTATTCATTCCTTGATCTATCTTCGTAGATATCGGATGGTGGTTTCTGTTACTGTTGGGGTAAAAATTTACACCCCGGTTGACCAAGTCAAAATCAAAGTCAACCCCAAGCCAAGTGGGCCCAAGCCCAGATCCAGTAGGCCCATGCCCGGGTCGAGCCCGAACATGAAGCGGCCGGCCTCCCCCCATGCCAAGATAAAAATTTTGTAATAAATAATTTTGTTGTATTTCTTTTGTTTTGTTTTATGGATAAATGTAAGAAAAATAGGCATAAAGCCAAATTTTTGTAAAGCCCATGGCTTATGTGCAAAAAGAAATGGCACATGAGCCATGGGATAGGCAAAATGCCATTTTGTGAAGCCCAAGGGGCTATGTGCAAAGTGTATAGCCTATAAAGGCAAAAGATAATGAAAATATCTCATGACTTTTTCTCTCTCCAAAAAAGTTTCAGAGCTGAGCTCTTTCCTGCTTCTTCTCCAAGGTTCTAAAACCTTCTCATTTCTTTTGAATTAAATCAAGAGTTTTACTCTTTCTTTTCCAAAACTAAGTGGTTTTCCACCACAAAACCCACAAAGGGGAACTCAGATCTCCCATCAGATCTCAAAAATGAGTGATTTTTAAAATCTCCTACTTCTTGATCTTCAAGATCCGGCCAAACAACAGGAGGAAGAAGAAGAACCCCCTTTATCAGCTTCAAAACATCATAGGAGTTTAACTCCATACATATATACATAATAAATATTTCATTTCTGAAGCACAGCTTCTGTTCTTAGGCTAAAAGCCTCTTGTGCCTCTCCGGCGCGCAGCACAAGTGCGCAAGGCGCCAGCGTGCCGACACGTGGCGCGCGCGCTTGCGCACCTGCGTGCTTGCGCAAGTGCGCAAGGTGCCCGCGTGCCGACACGTGGCGCGCGCGCTTGCGCACCTGCGCGCTTGCGCACGTGCGCAAGGCGCCCGCGTGCCGACACGTGGCGCGCGCGCTTGCGCACCTGCGCAAGTGCGCAAGGCGCCCGCGTGCCGACACGTGGCGCGCGCGCTTGCGCACCTGCGCAAGTGCGCAAGGCGCCCGCGTGCCGACACGTGGCGCGCGCGCTTGCGCACCTGCGCACAGCACCCAAGGTGCTGCCCCACGCATCCCTTGGATGCCTTTTCCCCCTCTTTTTATGTATATACACATATATATACATTTGTATACAAATGTACACATACACATACTCCGCAACATTCTCCCCCTCCAAAAAATTTTCGGGCCCGGGCGCTGCCCCGAACCCCGCAAGGGGGCTGCTAGCCCCCTTGACCCCCAGCCCGCTATCCGGGTAGCGGGACCCCCGTAAAAACTCTGCGTGGCTCCCGATATATCCAAAACCCCCCTTTCAGAACAGAACACACGTACACTGCACATTGAATTCGCATGACCAGTTTAACCCGTTAATCGGAGGTTCCCTCGCCTCAAAGGCGAGTGGTAATTAACGGCAGCTTAGTCCGCGGCTGCCGGAGATTCGGATCCCCACAATCATTAAACCCCGGCCTACCCTAGGCAGGGGGAATCTGTAGTACGCCTGACAAGCGTGCGCGTATTCCCATCTCAATGGGGTGACGAAAAAACACCCTACAGATTCTGGCACGCCCGGTGGGACCAATCTCTCCTTCCATATTTCGGGTTAAACGTTCATACGAACTCAATCAATATACATATCGATTGCCTATACTGAAATGATGTTTTTTTTTCCGTCCAGCAATCAACCTTCAACGACAATGTCTTCCCAGACGAATTCAACTTCCAAAGCGACCCCGATTCCGTACGTGGTCAAGATCAACGCTCGTGTGGTTCTTCCCGCAAGCCTCAGTCGACAATGGGAGGAACCGCCCCGCCAGTTTGGCTCTGTCATCATCTACCCTGCCGGAAGCGCTCATCTGGCAGAGATCCCAGCGGAACAGGTGGCCAAGCCGGTCTCAAGGGGTAAGAGGCCGAATGTCGTGATCGCCAAGGCACCACAACCGAAACTTAAGATGGTGTCTGAACGAGTCCCTGGCGCTCTAGCTGGGGGCAAGACTTCCGATGTGAAGGGCAACATTAAAAGTTGCGGACGAGCTCAGGCGATGACTCCAACAAATGCACAATCGGGCGTATCTCCAAGGCCCTCCATCAACCAGTATGCGGCGTCTTCCCAAAAAGCCGAAGTCTGCAAGGTGCTTAGAACAGAAAAGTTAAGGCAGAAGCGGCTCAGGTATCGAGCCAATAAAAGGGCCAAGGCTTCGGCCAAATGGAATCGTGTGAAGTTCCAAGTGCAGAGTTGCCCCGCGACGACGGCTGAGTCGGACGTAAGAATCAGCAATTCCTTCGAGCCTCTAAACTGGGTTCAGAACAATACCATGACCGCCAGAATCAAGAAGACAGCAGTCCGAACAGTGCCGCAAAGAGACGTGTCCCGGCCCCAACAGAAAAAGTATGACACTGTCTCATCAAGAGTCTATGAAGCACTCTGTGCCGCACGAAAGCAGCGGGGAAAACCCAGAAAAGAAGCGCCAGCACCATTCAAGAAACTGGTTAAGCCAGACGCCTTCAATCGACTACCAGCTACCGAAACAAGGGGGTCAAGACAGCGATCCACGAAATCAACTGCCAATGATAGAAAGACGGCCGGATATATCATCCATACGGTCTATATGGCGGGAGGACGCCCCAGCGACAACCTTCGCAGCAAAAGCAAGGATGGGGCCACCACATCCCAAGCTCAATCTAGCCCGAATGTGGTTGCCGCTGCCCAAGAACAGCCGCCCCTGCTGGATGAAGAAAACCCTCTCGATGAGGATGATAGGCAGAAAGACCCCTCGGTCCATGCAGAGTCAAGCTCGGACAGCGAGGAAGAGCCGACATTCCGCCCTAGGACTGCGGAGCAAGAGCAGCTTCAAGAACTTCGAAAACAGCTCAGGAGCAAAGATAAAGAGATGGCCAAGCTCTATTCGAAGATTGACGACTTAACGAACGTGGTGATGCAGCTTACGGCTCAAATTGCTCGAGCGCCTCCTAATCAAGCACAAGCCGCTACTAATCAGCCGGGTGATGACAATCCGAGGCAGCCAATGCCTGTTCCTTTGGGACCAAGACTGGTCGAGCCAAATGAAAGCCGGCTACATTCCGCTTCTGGGGACGCCTTGGCCCCAGATAGCACCATCCTGCTAACACAGGATCGGATAATGGATTTGGTCACCAGCAAGGTTAAAACATTGGTGGCCGAAGCTGAAGCTCAGAAAGAAATCGGCAGTACTGGGCGGCCATATCCCGCGCAGTACGATCTGATTGAGTTCCCAAGCGGCTATGTCATTCCTAAGTTCGGAAGATTTGATGGAACGGGGAATGCAAACCAGCACGTCGCCCACTTCAAAGCATCGTGCGGAAATACAGGGGGCAATGACGCGCTCCTTCTTCGTCAGTTTGTCAACAGCCTGACCGGCGTCGCCTTCGACTGGTATGCGAGTATACCGGACGGGTCCGTCATTACCTTTGCCCAAATGGAGTCCCTGTTTCGGCAAAGGTTCATGAGTGTCAGTGATAAAATCTCCATTGCCGACCTTGTGAGGACTAAGCCGGGGAAGAATGAAAGCAACACCGACTTTATCGCCCGATGGCGTAATCTCACAGTCAAATGCGAACCACCGCTGGAGCAGGACCAGTCCGTCAGCCTTCTCATTGGGAACCTCAGCAATTGGATGGTCCCATTCTTGTGTACAGCGGGCCTCAAGACATTTCAGGAGCTAACCAAGAAAGTCCAAATGCTGGAACGCTCAAAGCAAGAGTCCCCGCCGGACACTCAGAGAGACAAAACCTGGAAAAGCAAGCGGGACGACAACCGTAGAAGCGGGAGTTCCAGCAGTACCAATGTCTTCAATGCCTCCGACAATGAAGAAAAGCGAAGGGCGGGCGAATCCAAAACCAACCGGTCTCGAAAGCCATTGCTGGGAGGAGATGGGCCTTCCCTAGAAGAGAAGAAGAACAAGGTTTACTCTTTCAGAAGGGACAAGGTCCGTAAGATATTTAAAGATGCCTTGAACAACGGCTTACAATTGCCGGAGTCGAAAAGACCCCAAGAAGCAAAAATGACCGACAATCCTCTGTATTGCCCGTACCACCGAGTAGTGAGCCATGCGATCGAGGATTGCTATATCTTCAAAGACTGGGTCGAGAAGCAGTACAAGGCTGGAGAGATCGAGCTATCCAAAAGCGTGTTGGTGAACAATCAAGTTGCAACCGCCAACTTTATACAGACGGAAGCCGAAGCCTTCTGGGAGCAGACAGCCGAACCCGCGGCCCTAAGAAATGAAACTGACTCATCGCGGCCTCCGTGGAGTACGCACATATCTAATAAGACGAAGAAGATGCTAATGCTACTTCAGAAAGAGCCCAGAATGGAATGGGAAGGACAGAAGAAGCCTACCAGTCCAGCTGCCTATGCGGCTCCATCAGGCTCAAAATCCAAGAAGCTCAAGAAGAAGAAAAATGCAGCTCGGCGCGAAAAGTGTCTGCAGGGAGATCGACCATTCAAAAATATATCGATTCCCTCGAAGAATATGAACAAAAGGAAAGAACATTGATTCAATTGAAGGAGTTCTTCCCTGTACAAGCGGCTGAAATTCTGGAGGAGTTAGAAGAAGACTCCAATGAAGAGATCCCAGTAGTGACCTGCTATGCCATCCATCTTGGCAGCGACTCCGAGGATGATCTCTATTTTCCCGAAGAGGACGAGGAGCTCACCACAAAGGCCAATCAAATCCAGCTCAGAAGCGGCAGGGCTCTACCGCAAAATCAGGGCAACGCCCCAAAAGGGAAGGAAAAACATGTCGCTAATGAAGAAGATGGCAGAGAACCGGCCGATGAAAACATAAGTCCTTCCTCGGTGGACTATAATGTCTTGGCACATCTCCGGAAGCTTCCATCTCTCCTGAGCATCTACGACGCCTTGGTCCTATCTAAGGAGCTTAGAGACGTTCTCATTCACGCTCTACAAAACCCCGAGCGGTATCAGGCTCACTTTGCGGAAATTAATATGAAAGAAGCCCAGCACGCTTTGCATGCCGCCGCAGTCACATTTAAGGATGAAGACTTGCTACTGGGAACGGCTGAGCATAATCGGCCGCTTTACGTGACCGGGTACAGCGACGGAGATCGAATTAATCGTATATTGATTGATCCGGGGTCCTTAGTGAACATCATGAACTTGCAAACTCTGAAGAGTTTGTCAATGGACGTCCGACACCTGTCGAGGGAAAGGATTGTCATTCAAGGGTTCAACCAAAATTGCCAGCAAGTTTTAGGGTCTATAGCTTTGCCAATCAAATTCGGGGATCTGCAAACTGAAGCTAAGATATACGTGATCGATGCCGACACGTCTTATAAGATTCTCTTGGGGCGGCCATGGCTCCACGATTATGGCATCATTCCGTCAACTCTCCATCAATGCATGAAATATACTAAAAATGGCGAAGAAAGACGCATTGACGGAGACATCCAACCGTTCGGTGTGCATGAAGTCCGCTACGAAGATTCTCGGTACTTTATGAATCACCAAAATGCTAAGCCACAACTGACTGAGGATAGACCGGCTCCAAGACTCAAAAGCAAATCTGCGCCGGCTATCACTTTCAAAAGCAAAAACGCCCAAGTACGCCCGCATTTCGGCAGCGACACTGATGAGTCCGACGCTGGAAGCCCGTCCTTCCGCAAAACTCGCCCTCATTTCGGCAGCGATACGGACGAATCTGTTACTGAAAGCCCATCTAGCAGTAAAGTCTGCCCTCATCTTGGCAGCGACACTGAAGAGTCAGAGGAGGAGGACCTGTCGTGCAACAGCGGTGCAGATTGGACCCCCACGCAACAAGCGAAACTACGAGAGACCTTTGAAGTTGCAGAAGGGTCCCTAGCCGTTACAAAGGTACCAGAGCAAATGTGTAAAGAGCTCGATGCATTATCAATCTCCACCGTGGACCAGCTGAAAACTTTCTACGTTCCCGGGAGGAAGAGTGGACAGAAGGGCATCCTGTTTTGTGGGTCAAACCCCGTTGTGCACCCGGGCGATCTGTCTGTCGCGTGCCTTCCATATGAGAGAGGCATAAGAGCCGTTCTCAATCCCAGATACTATGCGCCCGAGATGCGGGAATACTTTAAAAAGTGCGGATGCCGGTTATATCAAACGGAGTCCGAAGCAAAGTTTTACGAAGGGCTATGGCATCCGCCCCAGGTCCGAGCACTCATCGATGGACGAATTCCAGATAGACGGGGCATAGGCTACGTTCAACCTGATTCCAAAGCGTGCTACATGATCCATGTTGGTGAGGCCAGCGAAAGATCAAATGATGACGACGAGATAGCCGAGCCAGAAGAAGCTCCTCAAGAGCTCGAAGATGGCGGACAAGCAACCTTTGATGAGCTAACCGAGATTGACTTAGGAACGCCCGATAATCCAAGGCCGACCTACATCAGCTCACTCTTGTCAGAGGAAATGAAAGAGCAGATAATTGCCCTGTTGCGTGAGTTCGTTGACTGCTTCGCGTGGACATACAAAGAAATGCCTGGCCTTTCCCCTGAAGTGGCCGTACATAAGTTGGCTATATCTCCTGATGCTAAGCCAGTCAAACAAGCTCCTCGAAGAATGAGAAGGGAACTAGAAGAAAAGGTCATCGAGGAAACTAAGAAGCTCATCGATGCCGGCTTCATCAGGGAAGAGAAATACGCGGACTGGATCGCATGCATAGTCCCAGTGAAGAAGAAAAATGGGCAGATCCGAGTTTGTGTCGATTTCAGGGATCTCAACAAGGCATGTCCTAAAGACGACTTTCCGCTGCCGGTCATGGAAATGATGGTCGATGACACCTCAAATTACGAACTGTTCACCTTTATGGACGGCTCGTCTGGATATAATCAGATCAAGATGTCACCTGAGGATGAGAAGCACACAGCATTTCGAACCCCGATCGGAATATATTGCTACAAGGTAATGCCATTCGGACTGAAGAACGCAGGTGCTACATATCAAAGGGCGATGACTAATATCTTCGATGACCTAATTCATAAAGTCGTCGAATGTTATGTTGATGATCTGGTCGTTAAGACTGAAACCAAGGCCGATCATATCCAGGATCTTAGGACCGTTCTCACCAGACTGAGGGAATTTGATCTGAAGATGAATCCTCTGAAATGCGCTTTTGGCGTGTCATCGGGAAAATTCCTGGGCTTCATAGTTCGACATCGAGGGATCGAAGTTGACCCATCAAAGATAAAGGCCATCATGGAGATGCCTCCTCCGAAGAGTCTGACGCAGCTAAGATCTTTTCAAGGCAAGCTTGCTTATATACGGAGGTTTATCTCAAATTTATCGGGGAGATGTAGGCCCTTCTCAAAGCTCATGAAGAAAGGAGCTCCTTTTATCTGGGATGCCGAATGTCAAGCAGCGTTCGAAAGCATCAAACAATACTTGTTGCACCCTCCAGTGCTGGCTGCTCCCATTCCAAATAAACCGTTGATTCTCTACACTGCCGCGCTAGATGAGTCACTTGGTGCGCTCCTCGCCCAGAATAACGAGGAGGGAAAGGAAAATGCCCTCTACTACCTCAGTCGAACTCTAGTCGGGGCGGAACACAACTATTCCCCAATCGAAAAGCAATGCCTGGCTCTGATATTTGCTGTGAAGAAGCTGAGGCACTATCTGCTGGCTCATCGGGTTATGCTGATCTCCAAGGTCGACCCGCTCAAACACTTGATGACCAAAGCAAGCCTAGCCGGCAGGATGGCAAGATGGGCTGTCATGCTACTTGAGTTTGACATAGTTTATACCCCTCAGAAAGCAGTAAAAGGGCAAGCTATTGCAGACTTTCTCGCCGCTCATCCCATACCAGAAGGGTCGCCGCTAAATTGTGAGTTACCCGATGAACAAGTGCTACACCTCGAGGAAGATGAGCCATGTTGGGAGCTCTACTTCGATGGAGCCTCGTCAATAAGGACCTCCAGTAAATCAAGCGTCCCGGAGATAAAAGCAGGGATAGGATTGGTGTTCATCACACCATCAATGGGAACCCTACGACGTTCTTTTGCTCTCACCGAGCCTCGAACGAACAATGAAGCTGAGTATGAAGCTCTGATAGCTGGTTTGGAACTCGCCATAGAAATGGAAATCCTTCGGCTACGAGTTTACGGTGACTCCCAGCTTGTCGTCAACCAAGTAAGCGGCGACTATAAGATATACAAACCCGAGTTAGCTCGGTACAGAGGTAGGGTGGTGGAACTCATGAAACGGTTCACTCATATCAAACTAACGAGAGTCCCTAGAGCGTTGAACGGAAAGGCTGATGTACTCGCTCGCTTGGCCAAGGAACTGGCTGATCCTGAAATGGAAGAAATTCTGATCACAGTCAGGAGCCGGCAAATTCTACCCCCAGTCTCTCTACGAGAAGAGGAAAGCGCGGAACAGAAGAGCAGTCCTGCGGAAGAAGCTTCGATCATCCAAGACGAGCCCGATTGGAGAGAACCCTTCATAGAGTACCTCCGATACGACAAGCTGCCCGAAGAAAAATCTGCGAGGATTCAGCTGAAGAAAAGAGCTCTCCGATACGTGTTTGTAAATGACACGTTATACCGCAGGTCATATGACCAACTCTGGCTCAGGTGTCTGTCATTGGCCGAAGCCCAAAAGGTCATGAAAGATGTCCACTCGGGCGTTTGCGGTGCTCACCAATCTGGCCCCAAGATGCGACTTCAAATCAAACGGCTTGGGTATTACTGGCCCACCATGATACGGGATTGCGGAGAGCATGCAAAGAAATGTTATATCTGCCAAATTCACGGTGATTTTATTCACAAGCATCCCAACCCATTGCATCCTACAGTGGCGTCGTGGCCCTTCGAAGTTTGGGGCACCGACATTGTTGGCCCAATTGATCCTCCGTCATCTAAAGGCCACCGGTTCATACTGGCCGCGACAGACTACTTCTCCAGATGGGCTGAAGCTGTCCCGCTAAAAGAAGTCAAGACAAAAGATATTCTGACATTCTTCCAGCATAATATTCTATACCGCTTTGGTACACCAAGAAGAATCATTTCTGACAACGGGCCTTCTTTCAAGAGCTTCAATGTCTCAAGGTTCGCTACTCAGCACAAGATAGACTGGAGATATTCCTCCATCTATAATCCAAGAGCCAACGGGCTAGCCGAAGCCTTCAATAAGACTCTATGCAAGCTCCTGAGGAAAAATGCTTCAGCCAACAAGAGAGACTGGAATCTCAAACTTCACGAGGCGTTGTGGGCATATCGTACCACGCACCGTACTCCAACACAGTCCACTCCATACTCATTGCTCTTCGGAGTGGAGGCGGTCCTCCCCCTCGAAGTCGAAGTCCCAAGCTTAAGAATGGCCGTCCAACATGAGTTGACGGAGGAAGAAAACGTGCTCCTTCGACTTGAAGAACTCGATGCCCTCGAAGAAAAGAGGCTCGCGGTGCAGCAAAATCTGGAGCTATACCGAGCCCAAATGTCACGGGCCTATGACAAGATAACTCGTCTCCGCGCTTTCAAGAAAGGTGAATTGGTGTTGGTCCTCAAAAGACCGATCATCCCCAATCGACATGCCAAGGGAAAATTCGAGCCGAACTGGGAGGGACCATACGTCATCGAGAAAGTGTTCGACGGAGGATCCTACCAACTAATAAGTGCCGAGGGAGAAAGGCCCATGCCACCCATCAATGGCCGATATCTCAAGAAATACTACACATGAATGCTCTAAGTCGCAGGCGAATTGAGCACATCGGCCCTACGGTCTGGATCAGACATCCTGCAAAACCGTATACAATCCACGGGCGTAAATGACCCCTATTTCTCCCAAATCCTGCCGGTGAGACTACTTTTAAAGTCCCACCAGCGGCAAAAAAAAAACAAAACAAAAAAAAAACGGTATGTCCACAAGCAAAACGGGCACGGATGAAAACCCGAAAGGGCTCCGTGAGTAAAAACAGCAGGACAACCGGCGAGTCTGTGAAAACCCGAAAGGGCGCAAACTCGTGAAAAGAGATGAAATACACTCGCAAAGCCCTCTCGACCTTGCGAGGAGAAAACCCCTGCGTGAGATCCTTACGACTCACAAAGGAGCAACACACTTAGGAATCCTCACGATTCCTAAGGAGAAAATACACCTGCGGGATCCTTACGACTCGTAGGGAGAAAATGCTTTTATGGGACCCTCACGGCCCATAAAATTGAAAAGCCTTGGGTGGTAGGGACCCAAACCTATCTCCTAAGCCATCGTTCCCCAACGGGCAACGGCAAATGATGAGTCGCTCCTGGCATTTCGCTTCAGTGTTAGCGGTGCTGATGCCGACCAAAAACCCAAATCCCGAGTCCTCCCAAGGCAAATGATGAGTTGCTCCTGGCATTATTCCAGTGCAGCAATGCTGATGCCAAACAAGATCCAAATTCCAAGTCCCCAAATGGCGAATGATGAGTCGCTCCTGGTACCAAATTCCAGTGCAGCGATGCAGACGCCAACCAAATTCCAAATCCCATACCCCAACGGCGAATGATGAGTCGTTCCTGGTACCATATTCCAGTGAAGCGATGCAGACGCCGACAAAGTCCCGAAATTTTTCCGGCCCTACGGTCTGGATCATACATCCTGCAAAACCGTATACAATCCACGGGCGTAAAACAATCCCAATCTCTCCTAAGTCTTACCGGTGAGACCACATTCAAAGTCCCACTAAAAAAAAAAAGAAAAAAAAAGGAAAGAAAAAAAAACGGGTATGTCCACAAGCAAAATGGGCACGGAGGAAAACCCGAAAGGGCTCCGTGAGTAAAAACAGCAGGACTGCCGACGAGTTTGTGAAAACCTGAAAGGGCGCAAACTCGTGAAAAGAAGATGAAATGCACTCTCAAAGTCCTCTCGACTTTGAGAGGAGAAAATTCCCGCGTGAGAGCCTTGCGACTCACAAAGGAGCAACACACTTAAGAGTCCCCACGACTCCTATGGAGAAAATACGCCTACGAGATCCTTTCGACTCGTAGGGAGAAAATGCTTTTATGGGACCCTCACGGCCCATAAAATTGAAAAGTCTTAGGTGATAGGGATCTAAACCTGCCTCCTAAGCCATCAATTCTCAAATTCTCTCGGGGCAAATGATGAGTTGCTCCTGGCATTATTCCAGTGCAGCAATGCAGATGCCAAACAAAAACCAAAATTCCAAAGTCCTCTCCATGACAGATGATGGTTCGCTCCTGGTACCATATTCCAGTATAGCGATGCTGATGTCAACCCAAATCAAAATCAACAAGTCAACTTCCACTCGACGCCGTAAGAAGCGGAGCAAGTCAAGTCTACCCCTGACACTTCAAGAAGCAGAGCAAGTCAAATCAAGCATCGACCGTCCACGTCGCTAAAATGGCAGCACCAACCGTCCACGTCGCTAAAAGGGCAGCATCGACCGTCCACGTCGCTAAAATGGCAGCACCGACCGTCCACGTCGCTAAAAGGGCAGCACCGACCGTCCATGTCGCAAAAAGGGCAGAATCGACCGTCCACGTCGCTAAAATGGCAGCACCGACCGTCCACGTCGCTAAAAGGGCAGCACCGACCGTCCATGTCGCAAAAAGGGCAGAATCGACCGTCCACGTCGCTAAAATGGCAGCACCGACCGTCCACGTCGCTAAAAGGGCAGCACCGACCGTCCATGTCGCAAAAAGGGCAGAATCGACCGTCCACGTCGTTAAAATGGCAGCACCGACCGTCCACGTCGCTAAAAGGGCAGCACCGACCGTCCATGTCGCAAAAAGGGCAGAACCGACCGTCCACGTCGCTAAAAGGGCAGCATCGACCGTCCACGTCGCTAAAATGGCAGCACTGACCGTCCACGTCGCTAAAAGGGCAGCACCGACCGTCCAAGTCGCAAAAAGGGCAGAACCGACCGTCCACGTCGCTAAAAGGGCAGCACCGACCGTCCATGTCGCAAAAAGGGCAGAACCGACCGTCCACGTCGCTAAAAGGGCAGCACCGACCGTCCAAGTCGCAAAAAGGGCAGAACCGACCGTCCACGTCGCTAAAAGGGCAGCACCGACCGTCCATGTCGCAAAAAGGGCAGAACCGACCGTCCACGTCGCTAAAAGGGCAGCACCGACCGTCCATGTCGCAAAAAGGGCAGAACCGACCGTCCACGTCGCTAAAAGGGCAGCATCGACCGTCCACGTCGCTAAAATGGCAGCACCGACCGTCCACGTCGCTAAAAGGGCAGCGCCGACCGTCCAAGTCGCAAAAAGGGCAGAACCGACCGTCCACGTCGCTAAAAGGGCAGCACCGACCGTCCATGTCGCAAAAAGGGCATAACCGACCGTCCACGTCGCTAAAAGGGCAGCACCGACTGTCCACGTCGCTAAAAGGGTAGCACCGACCGTCCATGTCGCAAAAAGGGCAGAACCGACCGTCCACGTCGCTAAAAGGGCAGCACCGACCGTCCATGTCGCAAAAAGGGCAGAACCGACCGTCCACGTCGCTAAAAGGGCAGCATCGACCGTCCACGTCGCTAAAATGGCAGCACCGACCGTCCACGTCGCTAAAAGGGCAGCACCGACCGTCCAAGTCGCAAAAAGGGCAGAACCGACCGTCCACGTCGCTAAAAGGGCAGCACCGACCGTCCATGTCGCAAAAAGGGCAGAACCGACCGTCCACGTCGCTAAAAGGGCAGCACCGACCGTCCAAGACGCAAAAAGGGCAGAACCGACCGTCCATGTCGTAAAAAGGGCAGTGCCAGCTTCCCAAAAGGTGGGAACCAAATCAAGCCGCCTCCACGTTGAAAGAAGATCCATCAATTTCATGCACACGACCTACATATGTGGTGTGCATTTATTGATGGGGGGCAATTTGTTGGGGTAAAAATTTACACCCCGGTTGACCAAGTCAAAATCAAAGTCAACCCCAAGCCAAGTAGGCCCAAGCCCAGATCCAGTAGGCCCATGCCCGGGTCGAGCCCGAACATGAAGCGGCCGGCCTCCCCCCATGCCAAGATAAAAATTTTGTAATAAATAATTTTGTTGTATTTCTTTTGTTTTGTTTTATGGATAAATGTAAGAAAAATAGGCATAAAGCCAAATTTTTGTAAAGCCCATGGCTTATGTGCAAAAAGAAATGGCACATGAGCCATGGGATAGGCAAAATGCCATTTTGTGAAGCCCAAGGGGCTATGTGCAAAGTGTATAGCCTATAAAGGCAAAAGATAATGAAAATATCTCATGACTTTTTCTCTCTCCAAAAAAGTTTCAGAGCTGAGCTCTTTCCTGCTTCTTCTCCAAGGTTCTAAAACCTTCTCATTTCTTTTGAATTAAATCAAGAGTTTTACTCTTTCTTTTCCAAAACTAAGTGGTTTTCCACCACAAAACCCACAAAGGGGAACTCAGATCTCCCATCAGATCTCAAAAATGAGTGATTTTTAAAATCTCCTACTTCTTGATCTTCAAGATCCGGCCAAACAACAGGAGGAAGAAGAAGAACCCCCTTTATCAGCTTCAAAACATCATAGGAGTTTAACTCCATACATATAGACATAATAAATATTTCATTTCTGAAGCACAGCTTCTGTTCTTAGGCTAAAAGCCTCTTGTGCCTCTCCGGCGCGCAGCGCAAGTGCGCAAGGCGCCAGCGTGCCGACACGTGGCGCGCGCGCTTGCGCACCTGCGCGCTTGCGCAAGTGCGCAAGGCGCCCGCGTGCCGACACGTGGCGCGCGCGCTTGCGCACCTGCGCGCTTGCGCACGTGCGCAAGGCGCCCGCGTGCCGACACGTGGCGCGCGCGCTTGCGCACCTGCGCAAGTGCGCAAGGCGCCCGCGTGCCGACACGTGGCGCGCGCGCTTGCGCACCTGCGCACAGCACCCAAGGTGCTGCCCCACGCATCCCTTGGATGCCTTTTCCCCCTCTTTTTATGTATATACACATATATATACATTTGTATACAAATGTACACATACACATACTCCGCAACATTCTCCCCCTCCAAAAAATTTTCGGGCCCGGGCGCTGCCCCGAACCCCGTAAGGGGGCTGCTAGCCCCCTTGACCCCCAGCCCGCTATCCGGGTAGCGGGACCCCCGTAAAAACTCTGCGTGGCTCCCGATATATCCAAAACCCCCCTTTCAGAACAGAACACACGTACACTGCACATTGAATTCGCATGACCAGTTTAACCCGTTAATCGGAGGTTCCCTCGTCCCAAAGGCGAGGGGTAATTAACGGCAGCTTAGTCCGCGGCTGCCGGAGATTCGGATCCCCACAATCATTAAACCCCGGCCTACCCTAGGCAGGGGGAATATGTAGTACGCCTGACAAGCGTGCGCGTATTCCCATCTCAATGGGGTGACGAAAAAACACCCTACAGTTACCACGGTCGCACGGGCAGAGAGAGCTACGGCTAGAATGCGATGACCGTTAGGGTATTGTCTATTCTGGAGGGTTGAAGCATTGTTTAGCATGCGGACGAAGGGTATTCACATGTCGTCCAGACGAAGTTAAAAGGTTCGAACGAATGTCAAAAACCCATTTTCCTAAGTTTAAGGTATTCGGAAGAACATGCAGGTATTTCTATGGACCCTCTAGAAGAATGAAACCCTAACTCGACATAATGACCATGAGAACGCCTTTGAACCTTAGGGTTTACGGCAGTTCCGCGGTGCCATTAGTGAGGCTTGGGTTTGCCCTTCTACGGCTGGTTCGCAGATGCTGGGGCATGTACTGGATATTTTTAAACTATACTCGAGTGTTGTGCTCTCGGGGGATTTTGCGACTTTGATAAATCGATCGAAAAGTTTAACGTAGTCCGGATATCATGTGATGGGATACATTACTCGGGAGACTCTAGATATGAGTATATCCGTTTGTAGCACAGTTCATACAGCTACGAAGAGACGAGTTCGAATCAGTCGACACCAGAGGAAAGAGGAGCACATTGACGTCGGTGTTACGATTTGCGATCTGGTGATTCGAGTATCACATTTCCTTTGTTTGGATTTTGCTATTTTGAGGATTTCGTTTTATGATTGGTTTTCCTATGTACTCATTCTTTTCACTCGATTCGTGTTCCATGTATCAGATGTATTGATGTTCATTTTGTGCATACCCATTGCACTTGATTTTGATTTTATACATTTTGAGATACTGATTTGATTTCGTGTCTATGGGTTTCACATGAATTTAGATATTCAATTTATGTTTTCGTGCACCATGTGCACTTGATTGAGATTCTTGCGCACACTTGGCGCACTTGATGCGATTTGTGCACACCATATGCACTAAAGAGGGGTTTTGTGTAGATTAGATGCACCTGATATTATTATCGTGCATGCCCGTTGCACTTGACAGATGTTTTTGGTGCACACCCGTTGCACACAGTTTTGTTTCCGTGCGTATTTGTGGCATCTGTATTTGATTTTGATTTCCGTGTGCACTGGACGCACGTGGTACCTCGTATACTGTATTTCAGATTGATTTCATTTTGAGCAGTACATTTTTATAATATTTACTATTTGGTTTAATAATCGAGTAGGACTGTCATGAGTCCAGTACCTAGGTGTTTTTGCATGCTTCTTTATTCAGATGTTTGGACGATTTTACTATGATGCGCACTGTATACAAGTTATAGTTTTGAT
Source organism: Agapanthus africanus (assembly GCA_030015575.1). Taxonomy (NCBI): domain Eukaryota; kingdom Viridiplantae; phylum Streptophyta; class Magnoliopsida; order Asparagales; family Amaryllidaceae; genus Agapanthus; species Agapanthus africanus. The sequence continues at coordinate 614,893,172 of CM057341.1, read as the reverse complement.
GTATTTCATGTTGGTTTTCTTATTCGACTTTGACATTGTATTTTCACCATAACTCCGATGATTGCGTTATGCTTGACGGAGTTGATTTTTAGTTATGTATTGATGATTTCGGAGCCCCGACGATTTGAGCGTTTTGCTAAATGTTTTAGTATCTGGGGGAGTTTTAATTTAAATTCGGGGACCGAATTTCTTTAAGAGGGCAAGATTGTAATGTTTTAAAAATAAATAAATAAATAAAACCCTTTAGGTGAATTTTCTGATAATCGGTAAAATAAACCGTATTTTCCATAAAACACAACTACAATTATTTTTCAATATTTATTTAAATACGCCTATTTTAACTATGTAATTGCTAGTATTTGGTATTTATTTAGTCACTTATAAATTATTAGATTACTTAAATATTTTTCCTTAATTAATTAAAATCGAATATTAACATAAGCTTTAATTATACATTAAATTCGTGCAAATTACAAATTAGAAATAGGTTAATTTGACAAAGTGAGCTATGACATATTGGAATCTAGTTAGTAGCATGCTCTTCTCTTCTTGATTTGTCATCAAATTTCTAGACTTTCTAGGTCAAATAAAATTTGAAAATAAATAAAATTAATTAATTCATGAAACGACTTAAGTGAGGTAATAATTTGAGAACTCTTCTACACATTTCTACACTCTTTTCTCACTCTCCCCTCATTCTTCTCTCCATGGCCGAGCCTCACATTAGGCAGCCCCCCATGTCACGACCCGAAAAGTACGAAACATGACCGGCACTTAAATTACGAAACGTCTCGACGCATACGTAATCTAAGTAAGCCAAAACCCAGAAATCAAAACCAAGTAAAGCAGTGGAGTGAAGGAAAAAACAATTTAAAGCAAGTAGTTTAATAACATAAACCGCGGTATTGCATCTTTAAAAACCCCAAGTCTTTTGTAAAAATTTCGGCAGAGTTTCCTTTGTAAATTCTGACCCTAAATGGGTACAAACCTGATAAGGCATATATAATGAATAAAGGAATCCCCAAGCGGGAGCTAGCTCTTTGCCAACCGGCGGACAAAACCACACAATGCAATATAATATACAACGCCCAAAGGCGAGGATTAAACTCAGTATAAAAATCCAACATCATCAAGAAAACCAAAGGAAAACCATAATAATGCAGCGCACGACTTTAAGGTCGAAAGAATATACACTGGTCTTCTATGTCTATAAAATAATACAAGTCTGGTTGATGGAGTTTTACTAGATACAACTAAATAACAAATATACAATGGTGGTCCTGATGCAAAAGAACCCACCTACCAAAGCAATCACCCGAAAGGAACAGTGTGCCAGCAAAACCGCAACGAAACCTGTACGGCAAAACCTGCAAGAAACTGTGGCACAACGGGGGTGAGTTGCCAACTCGTGAGGAGAAAACATCTACGAGTAGAAATCTCATGCATGACGCTATCCTAAGTCATATCAAGTAATTTCCTGAAATAAATATCCTCGTCCATCTATGTATAAGTGTAATACTACATGCTCGTGTCAGTACCTCAGATAGCAACATATCAGATATATGATGTATGAATGCATTACAAATGAAACAGAATACATCGTGAATGAGACAACTGTTTTCTTTATTGAATGAGATTTCTGTATGTATATAAATCGCGTATCATCAATGAAATCGACAGATAAAATAGTGTCCAGTATCGACATAAAACATAAATCTCAGTATCTCAATACCTCAGGCTCCGGCTATCCGGACTGGCCTGTACCATCAAATCTCAATATCTCAGTGTCTCAAGTCTCAATATCTCAATACCTTGGGCTCCGTCAGTCTGGATCAGCCTATATAATCAATCACACAACAACGAACGGAATCCTCCGGATATCCGCCGCGCCAGGTAAAATCACCGGTAGGCAGTCTGTCCCAGCCGGGCTCATCGTCTACAACTCGAGCATCTTGCCCCGGGGTACCTTACCGGGCCAACCATGTACCCGAGATGGTTCATTCAACTCCTCGAATCAGGTCTCGAGAACATCTTAGTGTAAGTCTACGGTAGCGCCCCGGCCATCTGTCCGAGAACAAAATGCGGAAACGAAAACTTTTTCAAAACTTGAAACCGGCGCTATCGCAGACTTTAATCCCGGATCGAACCATTAACCTATAACTAGCTAAGTAGAGAAGGGTTAGAAAAGCTATACCGATCGATCCGTGTCCTTCGGTCTTTGGCCACCAATCTAAGCTCCTCGTGGCATCTCCGATCTCCGGTCTTCTCGTCGGAAGGGCACCACATCAATGAGTCCTTTTACAGGCTCCCACTTTGTCCGAAGAAACTCGGACACGATGTTTGCTAGCCGACGTGTCCAAGGTGGTGTAGAGAATGTGTGTGACCACTTTATCTCTTGCATCCATTGATTCTCAACGCATGAGAGTGTATGGATGGAGGTTGAAGATGAAGCCATTAATGGAAATGATGAGCTAAAGGAAGAAGAAGAAGACGAGCCTTTTCTTTCTTATATTGTATGATAAAATGAGAGTGAGAGCAAGAATAATACAAGAGAAAACATGCCCTTGGCTGCCCTCTCTCTCTCTCTTCTCATCATATCAACCCATAAATCAATCAAATAATGTGACACATGCACAAAGAAAGAGACCATGGGTCACCACTTGTGCATGTGTCACAATTAATGCTCCTAATCATGACTTTTAGCTTATTATTTCCATTTGTAAACATTAACCCAAATGTTTGCAATCACGTGCCGGTGATCCAATAATTGACTCTGAGGGCACTATATCCAACAATCTCCCATTTGCACTCATGGCTAATTATTGCGATGTCGCATACTCACAGCCCGTGTGATACCGAACACCCAACTCCTCTACTAATCAGTTTCACAAAGCCCGTTTGTAAAACTATTGCATTCGAGGAATAGCCTCAGTGAGTGGATCCGCCCTAATGTTTCTTTCTATGTCTCTTTTTATCTCAAGTTCGCGGAGAAAGCCATCTCCCGAAATGAGCAATACCTGTCTTAGAATATGTTTGGATATTTGATGGGACCTAGTTCATAAATGAACTCTAAATCCAAACTTCTTAGACTGTATCGTCAACTGAATTTAATCAGTATCCTGCGTCATGCCTCCTTCAGTGTTCGCTTGGATCACCTGTCCAAACTACTGCCCCTTGTCAGAGGGAAAACTACAACTCTGACAGCCACTCTGTCATCCAGGTCACCTTGGAAGTCTGGAATGATAACCGTCTCCCGAAAGAGGCTGCCGTTATCATATCCCTAGAACATCCACTTATGTTCTAAAACTGCTTCCGAACGTTTCTCCAGGATAGGATTAATATCAACTTATTGCATCTAGTTCAAAAACAATATCTGGTGTGGTACTTGACATCTCATGATGGACTCAATTGCCTAAGCAAGTGATCTGCCAATCATGCACATCCCTCTCTCCTTTAGTCTGTAAGACAGCTTTAGAGAGGGTGACTCCATCACCTGCAGGTACACTACCGTGCCAGGAGTCGTCCATACTAAAACACCTTTAGAATGTTGTCTAAGTACCCAGATTGGGAAACTAACCAAATCTAGATCTAAAACCATAGATCTAGTAACCAGAAAATCTGATATAATATCCATATCATATGTGGAGAAAACTACTGTGTGACAACCAAAGTATAACCGATCGTACTATTGGAATATCACTTCCTACTCTGTGTATGTCATCCAAATACCAGGACATCACACCCTACTACTTTCTTAACAGATCCATCCCCTACTCTGATGAAGTCAAACCTATGACTGTCACATCAAAAATAGATGATCTATCTCCGCTATATCTGCTTTGGTCCATAAATAGACATAAGCTACTTGTCCACAGTGCTTCCGCTGCTCCCACTGACTACGACAACCCTCTGGCAGAGTCATATACACGTACACCTCTAAAGCTAGTTTAGAACGATGCTATATTCATCCTCTTGCCGGATCTCATAGTATGGAACAACAGTAGTGTCAAGTCTAGGTAAACAAGAACCTCCCTGTCACCGTCCTTGAGGATACCGGAGTACCTCTCGGGTGCTTGAGATTACCCACCATATCTGCGGAGTGGCTAATGGAATGTTAAACCATATTGAATCTTTAGGTTCCTATCAAATTTTCAGTAATCGTTTGCGGTTCTGGAATCACATCTAGTTCTACCATACTCCCACTACTGTTTTCTGAAAAAATCCATTTTTATTAAAACTGTGGCGAGTCAAGAACAATATCACTATTGATCTTCCAGATGGTAGAAAGTCAACCCTCGTCATAGCCCGGGTCAACCCACAAACTGCCGTTTCAGAAACGCGCCTTGAGTTATCCAGAGTCTGGTTTTAAGCATAAGCCGGACAACTCCCCATACCTTAACATTGTTAAGATATGAACTATTCTATATCCAATATAGAAACAGAGGCACTGATTTAATTGGAACCAGATTCAAATCATGCAGTTGTCTCCAGTGCATGTCATCTAAATGGAGAGAGGCCGATCAACATTACTCAACTTAGAAATACATCCAGATATGAGTAACCTGAAAGAGAAGCAAGTTCTCATAATCATTACTATCAACTGAATACCATACACAAGTATCTACATCTTCGATCACCTTGAAGAATCCTGATACTTGCAACACATGGTTCTCTACTTTATTCTTATACCTATAACTTCTCAAAATTTGGATCTTGTATTTCTATGAAACACATGTCTAAGAATTAGAAAAGTCATAAGTAAATAGAATATAGTACGAGTACGAACCCCTCTGTCCAAATGGACACAGGACAACATACGATATACTTTGTATAAGTCCGCTGAGTTGAATAACTCAAACCCTGTGCGTCGTAATTGTACTTATGGTTAAGAAGAATTACACCGTTGTTTAATGCTTCTTACCTAACCATCCACTGATAAAGGAAAATGTCATGGACATAATTTCAAAAGGTTATATCTCACTTTATAAAAATAAACATACAGATATATCAATTTGAAATTGGTGCATAACAACGGATATTCAAAACCAAATATTTACCGTCCGGAAAACAGCCCAGGCGATTTCCTCAAATATCACCAATTACAACAGAATCCCGATATAATGAGGATGATCACCCAATTCCCAATAACTTACTCCCACTCATCATCTGTAAAACCATACAGATGTGAGAATCATACCTGGTAAATACATACCTTAGAGTAAAGGCTTATAGGGAAATCAGTTTTCTTTTAACAATACACAGTGAAACTGAAATATATAAATGTTTCGAAGGAGTATCCGGGTATTCCTAGTAATTCCTCTTCCATTATCAGATTCACAACTATATCCGTATATTTCTTTGCCATCTCTCTAAATTCCTTTTATATGTCTTTAGTCATTACCTTCTGTACACCCCTTTAGGCTAAATGGTTTTCATCCTTCCCTACCGTTCGGCACCAGCCAATGGTTTGGAAGAAGACTATCCAATAAGCGTAATAGGTGTACTGTCCTAATCCTAGTAGCACTCGCAACCCGAGAGAAGGTAAAGAAAAAATACAACTGAATAAAACCTTATTCCTCTTTCTCCTGAACCATAATCCATCCCCGAACTCGAACAAGTTCCTTCGAGTTCGTATATAACCATACGATGGAGTATCCAAATAACTGTGGATCGTCGTAGTGATACGGAGTGTCCTGGAGAAATAAAAAGGTGAAGTAGGAGTGGCGATGAAATACTTGGTTTGGTCATGAATAGTAGTCGCAGTTTACTTTGACCTCTTTCTAATCCCCTTATTTGTCTTAACTTATTACCTTCTGTACACCATCATTAGGCTAATTGGTTTACTTCATTCCCTACCGTTCGGCACCTGCCTATGGCTTGGAAGAAGACTATCCAATTAGCGTAATAGGTGTACTATCTTAATCCAAGGAGCACTCGCAACCTGAGAGAAGGTAAAAGGAAAAGACAACTGAATAGTCCTATTCATTTTCTCCAGAACCGGAAACCATCCTCGAATCTGGAACAAGTTCCTTCAAGTTCGTATATAACCATACGATGGTTTTATCCAATGGAAGTGGATGTTCGTAGTAATACGGGGTGTTCTGGAGAAAAGGGTAAAAGTAGGAGTGGCAATGAGGTATGCAACTCAGACAATCCAAAAGCCAGTGTTTTAAGAAGGTTCGGTTAACTTGGTCACTGAGTCATAGTTAAGGGTCGGGTCATGGTCGCTGCCAAAGAGAAAGAGAAAAGAAACACTCTGCGTGCACTCTAACCTAGATCAGAATGGTTACCAATTCATCTAATCAGGAAACCTCCCACTGTAACCTCAAATTCTCCTCCAAACCTGAAAAAAGAATTAGTCAGGATCACCCGAGGAGTAAACCAACTCATCAGTGGGAATCAGGATCCAACTATCATCGCATGATAACATGATGGAATCCACTCACGTTATCACACTCTAGAAGGTATGCGCATATCTGACAAGTTTCAGTTTCTTTAGAAACTCCCGATGTGATTTTTACCCCATGCTCTTATGACCTTGACGAAGGCCAACAAATCATAAGTCACATGACAAGTTCTACCCGTCATTGTCCAGGTTAATTTGAACCCACCCGTACAATCCCTTGACTAGGGCCAACAAGGCCGTACGACTGTCCCAAACCAACGCATCTATCTATGCAGCAGAAAAGTAACAAATAGCTACCATACACTATGCCATGACGAAGGCCAACAAACATAGCATGAATACTAAGTGCTACCCGTCTGAAATGACGGAGGGCTACGAATGGTTTTTGGCAAAAAACCTTTAACGTAATGAACTTGATAACGTTGAAGGAACCGTATAGCTTTTTATAAAAATATAGTGGCGAAAACGTTTGATAAAGAGGTCACTCCCAGTGAAGGGGTCTCGGCTCTTTCCCCGTAGAATGAGGTGCAGGATATTCCAACTGAATACTATGATGCCAAGCAAAAAGTAATCGACTATAGTGAAGTTATTACCCTGACGCAAACTTCTGTCCAAGGGGTCACTCCCGGTGAAGGGATCTCGGCCCTTGCCTCGTCGACTGAGGTGCTGGATATTCATAACCGAATACCACTGTGCAAAACAAAAGAAAACGTCCTCGCAATAACAGCTTTTTGAAAAATGTTCCAACAACATCAGAATAGGTTTGTTTAGCTTGCATTGATCCGAATCAATGCAGTCCCATCAATTAATCACACCACAAAAGAACGAAAATATGATGTACGTATATGCCATCCGCATTCGCCACTGGGTCCCGTCATCACCCATTAGGTTACATAACTAACGAAAGAGCGGGGACTGGACTAGCGCGGATGTAAAACATATACAACATCTATTAGTATATATATCAATATATAATATTCTCTCATGGCATGATAAAATGCAACATCACAGAAATGTAATAAGCATTATAGAACAATACAGATAATCTGGGATCTCCGGGTTTCCTTTGAGCCGCAAGTTAAACCCGACATTCCCGTGGTCGTGTGGATAGCCTGTGTAATGAAATCCTAGACCCCTACGGGTGCGGCAAGTTACCCGCCAAAACCTGAAGCGAGGCAGCCCCATTCAAAAAAGCGAATGGACTACCCAACACTTCACGGAATCCAGTAACTTGAGCACCCTTCCTTGGGTCAACCTATACCCCCTACGAGTGCGGCGAATAGCCTGCCAATTCTAGAGTGAAGCCCCCTCTGTCTCAAAGGCATGAGATGAGGGCCCGTTGCCCTCTAGAACCCACCTATCCGTGCTCCCCACTGCGGGGTAATCCTAGTACAGAAAGTAAAATATATACAACGGGTACATCAACCTCAGCCCAGTCGTGCCCTAAAAGAATAATATACAAACAGGCAGTGACGGCAGTCCACATGTCGGACGCTCGCCCCGCAATATCAAATGTACAAATAAAACCAAACTGTACTACCATTGCATCCAGGCTATCCACCACGACAAATCCGTAACATCACAGCACAACACAGAACATCAACGTGAATGTCACGTTCGCAAATCCGTTTAAAAGAGCTATAGAAATTAGACAAGATTTACCGCTCGAATGACATTCACGGTCACAGATATAAAGTAAGCACTGTGAACTAACATATCTAAAATTTTCGATCAACAAAATTTCCCGAAGTGGGCCCCAAGCACAAATCCAGCACTCAAAATAATCTGGGCCAAAACTAAAAATACCAGAAACCCCAATTCCAAGTCAGAGACCACTGTAGAAAATTTGGTGCAGTGAAGCTACAGTACTACGGCGGAACCGCGGCCAATACGTGGGTACGGCCGCGGTTCCGCGGTGCTACAGTGAGATCACTCTACAAAATTTCTGCAGTGGTCTTAGAAAAGCCTGCCTGATTTTCTGACACACTCAGAATAATTTTTCGACGACAAAAAAATTTCGACAGAAACTTAATGAAATGGAATCGCGGTTTCGGAAATTTCGTTCGATCGATATTTTAATTACGTTAGAACAAGCTAGTAAAGGTTAATGGCGTGGCTCTGATACAATGTAAGTCTACGGTAGCGCCCCGACCGTCTGTCCGAGGCCAAAATGCGGAAACGAAAACTTCTTCAAAACTTGAAACCGGCGCTATCGCAGATTTTAATCCCGGATCGAACCATTAACCTATAACTACCTAACTGGAGAAGGGTTAGAAAAGCTATACTGATCGATCCGTGTCCTTCGGTCTTTGGCCACCAACCCAAGCTCCTCGCGGCATCTCCGATCTCTGGTCTTCTCGTCGGAAGGGCACCACATCAATGAGTCCTTTTATGGGCTCCTGCTTCATCCGATGCAACTCGGACACGAAGTTTGGTAGCCGACGTGTCCAAGGTGATGTAGAGAATGTGTATGATCACTTTGTCTCTTGCATCCATTGATTCTCAACTCATGAGAGTGTATGGATGGAGGTTGAAGATGAAACCATTAATGGAAATGGTGAGCTAGAGGAAGAAGAAGAGGAGGAGCATTTTCTTTCTTATGTTGTATAATAAAATGAGAGTGAGAGCAAGAATAATACAAGAGCAAACTTCTCTTTGGCTGCCCTCTCTCTCTCTTCTCATCGTATCAACCCATAAATCAATCAAATAATGTGACACATGCACAAAGAAAGAAACCATGAGTCACCAATTGTGTATGTGTCACAATTAATGCTCCTAATCATGACTTTTAGCTCATTATTTCCATTTGTAAACATTAACCCAAATGTTTACAACAAAAAAAAGATACGACAACATCAAAAGTAAACTCGTGACGGATCACAAGGATACCCCGCACCTGTATATACATATTGTTAGTTGTATGTATGCCCTAGAGGCCAGTATTGTACAGATGATGTATATTATATTGGATGCTTGGATATATATAGAGATGACTTTCTTGCTCGATATGATAGTATGCTATCTGGTTGCTCTTTATCTTAACATGTATACTAGTCTCTTTAAACTGTCTTATAGTTACATGTTGGTAAAGCCCTTAGGATGTGTACTTGACTACCTGGACTATGATGCAGATCATACTAGTGGGGACATGGTAGTCCATAAGTACATCCTTCAAGGTCCCTAGTCGTAGGTGTATCGAGACGGGGCATCGATATACCAGAGTAGACTAGCATATACGCTTCTCGACCCATGAGATGGGCGATGGATCATCCCATATCCATTGGTGTTTGACATCAGAGATGGTATACGGGTGCTCAGTGGAGACTGGGTACACTGGACGGACTCGCCGAGAACTCCCAGATGGTATTATACCTTACGTCAGATGGCAGTTCTCAGGTGACACTTGTGCAGGTTAGTCTGTAGACCCGAGATCGTCATAGAGTCTTGTGTGATTCCTACTGTGTTTTGATTTCCACCTTACCACGTCCATGAGGGCATGCAAAACGGTGGTTTTTGGGTACAGTCCCGAGTCACATGGAGGCAATGAGCGATAGGAGGGGTTTCGTCTCTCCCGGTATTGGGGGTTGATGTTGCGCTGTGCTCGATTGGCCGTAACAGGGAAGTCCCTGGCCAGGGCTGATTCAGAGATTTACTGGTAAGTGTTACCAGTAGTTTCTCGACCCGTTATGAGCCTCACATCGGCACGACTTATCGGTTATTGGGGTCTGACGTTTACCACCCCTAGACTTGATATGCGACATATCAGACGAGGAGACCGGACTGTACGGGAAGTGTTGCCGATCGGCTCGACGGGGGTTGTAACAGGTTCGCTTGTTCTCTTCTGATCGCTCAATACACGGGTGGCCGTTACGTTTAGCTGACCGCTTGCGGCTTGGGGGTGCTTGATATGATCATCACCCACTGCCGGCATATTGACGAGTCTCAGAGTCCCACAATGGAGTTTCCTAGTTCAGGCGAAACGTTGTGGTGCACGTATGCGATATGCGCATGGACCCGATTAAAATGCGCGTATAGGATACCGTATATTGGTCGGGCGGATTGCTTTTGGTAGGGGTCATATGTGATATGGCCGGATTGATAAATCAAGTGTTGATTTATCATTTAACCATTAGCTTCTCACTAGAAATCCTTTCTTGTGATGGATGGATGGATGTATGCATGCATGTATGTTTTTCTTCCTTTCAAGTTTCATGCACATATGGATGTGCATGCACACATGCATACATACATCATTCTATCATGGTTGATTATACAAGGAAATGGTGGCAATATAAGACTCACACCATGGGTTTATATTTAGATTATTATTTGATTTTTAGTTAAAACAAAATGGATAAAGGAAAGGATAATTCATAGAAGCTTTCTACACTCTTCTTGACCTAACCATGCTCACCCACCATTTAACCATGGATTACTTTTCCTTTTGGGTTTTAACTCAAGTTCAATAATGATTCAACCATGGTTTGAGATGAGTGATAAGAAATATATATTGATATATTTCTATTTTTCTTTTAAGAGTTATTCTTATCATCTTCTAAAATTGCCATCATCTTCTTCTTCCTCTCACATTTTGCTCTCTAGTTCTTTGTAGTGAGCAAGATACTCATCAAGATTGGATTTTGAAGTGAGAAAGAGAACCACAACACCATTCTACACAAGTCTAGCCCACTTGTTTAGAGTGTTAGCTTGATTTCGTTCACTTGATCGGATAAAGTTGCAAGCTTGGACAAAGCGGACTCCGGGTGGATCATCGGTGACCTCGAGGAGTTCAAGAGGAGCTTTTTCAAACCCTAAGTAGCCGAGGAGTCTAGCGTAGGGAGCTACAAAGGTTGTACTCTCTAAACCCTAGCTTTTCTTTTCATATGATGATGTGAAATTTTAGAAACCCTATTTTTTCTAGGATGATCCTTTGTATGTTAACTTAGCACCCTAAAGACACCACCTTTGGTACATGTGATGCTTCCAAACCCCTCATAGGGTGCTAGGATAACCATTCACTGGTATCAGAGCCGACTTAGAACATTAGGCGTCCTTTTTACGAAGTTAAAACTCCGATCGAACCGGAAAATACGATTTTTGGGTGCTCTCTGGACTTTTTTCAAAATCTGGTTATTTTCAGAATTAAAAATATGTAAAAAATTCAGCAGGTTAAACTAAGAATTACGGTATAAATATTTTTCCATGAACAGTAAATTTCGCCGCGGAAACGCGGCCTAAGCTTGCTTAGGCCGCGGTTCCGCGGCCGTACACATCGATCAATAAGTAAAATTTATACAGTAATTCTGGAATCTGCTTGTATAATTTTTAGGGTATTTTTAATATGAATTTAGTGCTGAAAATTCTGGAGGTGGTTTTGGACTCAACAGTTCGATCGGAATTTTGATTTCGTGGCTTTTCCGGGTAAATCTAGAAAGTATTGAAGTGTTCGAACGACTATCATTTGCTCACTTTTCACGGGGTTTAAAATCTTTCAGAAATACGTGCAAGTTTGTATGTGGTGGTGCCTCTAGAACACAACAAACCTTAACTCGATTCTGTGACCGTCTTGAACTGCCTTTTGAACCTTAGGGTTTGGGGCAGTACGGCGTGCCACATGTGAGGCGTTGGCTTGACCCTTCTACGGCTGGACCGCTACCACTGTGTCACACTCCGGGATTTTGAACTCCGCTCAAGTGTTGAGCTTTAGCGAATCTTGGGTATTTGATCGATCGTTCGAAAACTTTAATACCGTCTATTTATCTGGAACGTAATGCAATATGTAGAATTCATATAGTTGGACATGAAATACGAAGTATGTGATATTTCGCATTTACGATGCCTAAAGAGAATGTGGATTCCAAATATTGCAGTTTTACACTTTCTTTTCTGTGACCGTACGTGTAGTATGTCGATATCGCCGGTTTCGTTGCTATACATCAACGACAATTGGGGTCTGCATACTTACTTACGTTGATGATATGTGATATTATGTGTTGCTGAGATATGATGTGCAGGATTGTCGCGATTGAATAGCCGAGGGTTTTTATGTGAGATGAGAGTTTTATATTTTCATTCATGTAAATTCAAATGTAATGTAATATTATTTTATTTGGGGCACTTCCGGGTTGAGGTCGATGCCACCTGTGTTGTATATTATTTTCCGCATTAGGATGGACCCAAGGAGGGGAGCACAGGTGACCGAGTTCTGGGGTTCAGTGGGAGGCCATCTCGAGGAGTCGAGACCGGGTCTCCTAAACTCCAGAATTGGTAGGGTCGCTTGCCGCTCTCGTAGGGGTCCAGGGTCTGGGCTTGGCTATTCATCGCGACTGTGGAATCCGTATTTTCTATTGTTGGCTAAATACTAAATACGGACGTCCTAGTATATCCCATATTATATCTATGTTTCTGCTGCGATATCTGTGATGTGATCATTAGATATGTTCTGTGATGGATACAGTATTTAGTATATATGATATATTATATAGACGTTACTTATGTTTTGCACCCGCACTAACCCTGCCCTGCTATGCCGTTAGTTACCTAACCTAACGGTGCACGAGGGGACATCGAGGCGAATGCGGATGGCATAAGTGTACGTCGTATTTATCTGTGATGCTTAGGTGAGATAAATGATGGGACTTCATTAATGTGATTAATGAAAGAAAAGAAACCTAAAAGATGTTGTAGAATCAAATTTTAAATAAAAAGGGTAGCTACAGTTTTGCTTTGCATAGTGGTATATATGATATACCCTGCACCTTATTCGATGAGGAAAGGGCCGAGATCCCTTCACCGGGAGTGACCCCTTTAGCAATAACTGGCAAATGCTACACACTCGGTTTGACCTTTGATTGCTTCTATAGTTTCTGCTTTGCACAGTGATATATATGATATATCCCGCACCTCATTCGACGAGGAAAAGGCCGACGATCCCTTCACCGGGAGTGACCCCTTTAGCAAAACTAGAAAAGACTCAAAATCAATCCATTTCAAAACTTCACTTGATTCTACAACGATATCAAGTTCATTACGCAATAGGCTTTCAGAAAAACCTGACGTAGCCCTCCGTCATTTCAGATAATTCCTACTTAGTATTCGTGCTACGTTTGTTGACCTCCGTCAAGACATAGTGTGCGGTAGCTAACTAGTATTTATCTGCTTATGCATGTGATGCAGATTGGATTAGGGTAGTCGTACAACCTTGTTGACCTCCGTCAAGGGTCATGCGGATGGATTTGATTCAATCAAGAAATGACGGGTTGAACTTGACTTGCACCCTGTGGTTTGTTGACCTCCGTCAAGGTCATAGGATGCTTGGGGCAAAATATTATCGGGAATTTCAAGTGTTGAAATTTGCAATGAGATTGCATACCTTCTATGAGATAGTTGGATCCCTATACCCACTGCGAGTAAGAGTTACTCCTGGGAGAGTTTTACACATTACAATTAGCCGATCAAGTAGGTGTCTAGAAAGGTGTCAACAGGGTTACGCCTCTGGGAAAACGAGGTTTACTTTAATTAGGTCCGTGCGAAAGCACGGGGAACCTCCCTCAAAGTACCGACACTGGCCTGGCTGAAAGATTGGCGAAGTTGTAGGGTGTAATTAATCCCGGCTAGTCTTTCCTTTTAGGGTTTGAAGGAAGATTTGATAAAAACCAGTGGGAGCCATCCTAATTAGATAAGATAATAACCAATCTGATCTTGCAAGAGCATACGCTAAAGTTTTTTCTTCTCTCTCTCTCCAGGTAGCGACCATGTCATGCCCTAATAAAGATAATAATATGGATGTATTGACTGAACCCGCATGTTATACTGTGCTGGGGAACGTTGGTTCCGTTCTTTCTTATAAGAGTTATGGGAATGAACAGGACATAGGGGAATACCAGGATTCCCAAGCCACCCGAATGAGGAAAGTACATGTTGATGCATTTTCTTCGGGTGTGTTCGTTACAGAGAACTGTTTCTCCATCTGCCCTACGTCCTGGGTATTAGATACCGGGTCAGGATCCCATATATGTAATCAGTTACATGGGCTCAGGAATGGTAGAGAACTTGGAGAAGGTGATAAAGACATTAGAGTTGGAAATGGTGCAATTGTTGCAGCTAAGACTGTCGGGGAATATCACCTTGCATTACCAACTGGTAATACATTGGTTCTGAACGAATGCTATTACATGCCGAACCTGATATGCAACATTATATCGGTTTCTTTGTTGAGTAAAGAGGGATATAATTTTGTATTACAGGATAATGTTATGAACATTTTCCGTAACCAAAAGTTGGTTGGATCAGGCACGTTGTGCAATGGCATTTATGTTCTAAATCAATCAACAGTTCTAAGTATAACAAACACACACAAGAGGAAGAGTTCTGAACTGAACGAATCCTTCTTATGGCATTGTAGACTGGGTCACATCAATGCGACACGACTGGCTAAGTTGCATAAAGATGGATATTTGAATCCGTTTGAATTCTCATCTTATGACACTTGCCAGTCATGTCTCAAAGGCAAGATGACCAAAACTCCGTTTACGGGACACGGAGAAAGAGTTACTGAACTCTTGGGACTGATACATAGTGATGTATGCGGTCCCATGTCTACACATGCCAGGGATGGTTCTTTATACTTCATTACATTCACTGACGATCTCTCTAGATTTGGATATGTGTTCCTGATGAAACACAAATCAGAAGCTTTTAAGAAATTTAGAGAATATAAACAAGAAGTCAATAACCAAACCGGAAAAAGTATTAAAATCCTTCGATCTGATCAAGAAGGTGAATACTTGAGCATTGAATTCCTGGACTTCCTAAAAGAGAATGGGATTCTCTCTCAGCAAACTCCTCCATATACACCACAGCACAACGGTGTATCTGAACGGAGGAACCGCACCCTATTAGATATGGTGCGCTCTATGATGAGTGTAGCTGAGTTACCTATTTCCTTCTAGGGATATGCACTGGAAACAGCAGCATACCTACTGAATAGGGTTCCTACCAAATCTGTGCCTACCACACCATATGAGATATGGAAGGGGAAGAGACCATATCTTAATTTTATAAAGATATGGGGTTGCCCGGCCTATGTCAAAAGAGAAAAACCGGACAAACTCGAGGCAAGGTCTGTTTTGTGTAAATTTGTTGGATATCCCAAGCATTCGCGAGGGTATATCTTCTACCACAGTGAGGAACAAAAAGTATTTGTTGCTCAACATGCCATCTTTTTAGAAAAGAAATTTCTTGCAAAAGAGATTAGTGGCTCTGAGGTAGAACTGGAAGAGGTTCCAGCTGAACAAAACACAACTGAAGATTTAGTGGAACCAGAGGATTCAGTAGCTCCCAACGAACCTCAGCCTCTCCGCCGATCTAGTAGGGTTCCTCGCCAACCTGAGAGATACTACGGTTTTCTCATGGATGGTGGGAGCGAGGATTGCATCATAGAGGATGATGACCCAACTAGCTTCGAGCAGGCCATCACGAGTAGGGACTCAGTAAAAATGGCTGGATGCTATGCGATCCGAGATGGAATCCATGTACACCAACAAAGTATGGACTTTGGAAGTTGCGACTGAAGGGGTAAAACCCATTGGGAGCAAGTGGATCTTCAAGAAAAAACTTGGTGTAGATGGGAAAGTGGAGACTTTCAAAGCTAGACTTGTTGCAAAGGGTTTTCGTCAAAGACCAGGTGAGGACTATGACGAAACCTTTTCCCCAGTGGCTATGCTTAAATCCATCCGGATCATGCTTGCCATCGCTGCATATCATGATTACGAAATCTGGCAAATGGATGTTAAGACCGCCTTTCTAAACGGTGATTTAGAAGAGTGCGTGTACATGACTCAGCCAGAGGGCTTCGTAGACAGTGGGAGCAGCGGGAAGGTGTGCAAGCTACTTAAATCCATTTATGGATTAAAGCAAGCATCGTGGAGTTGCAACATCTGCTTTGACGTCGTTATCGAAGAGTTTGATTTCGTCAAAAACCCAGATGAACCTTGTATCTACAAGAAGGTGGCAGAGAGTAAGGTTGTCTTCCTCGTATTGTACGTGGACGACATACTCTTGATAGGAAACGACATTCCTATGCTGCAATCGGTTAAGCTCTTCTTATCACAAAGATTCTCAATGAAAGATCTTGGTGATGCCTCCTGCATATTGGGAATCAGGATCTATAGAGATAGATCCAAACGGATATTGGGATTGTCCCAATCCAGGTACATTGACACCATACTAAAAAGGTTTAGTATGGAAGAATCCAAGCGTGGGAACTTACCCACGATCTCTGGAGTCACTCTATCCAAAGAGATGTCTCCTAAGACTGATTTGGAGAGAGCTCGCATGCAAGGGATACCCTATGCTTCGGCTGTAGGCTCTATCATATACGCGATGCTATGTACCAGACCCGATGTAGCATATTCACTAAGTGTAGTGAGTAGGTATCAAGCTGATCCTGGAGAGAGTCACTGGACAGCTGTGAAGAGCATTCTCAAGTACTTACGAAGGACTAAAGAGATGCTCTTGGTGTATGGTAACAGAGAACTCCAAGTGGAGTCCTTTATCGATTCGAGCTTCCAGAGTGATAAGGACGACTCTAAGTCGCAGTCGGGATTTGACTTTACCCTTTACGGAGGGGCGGTTAGCTGGAAGAGTTCCAAGCAAGAAACCGTGGCAGACTCAACGATGGAGGCTGAATACATCGCTGCCAACGATGCTGCCAAAGAGGCGGTCTGGATCAAGAAGTTCATTACTGAACTTGGAGTGGTTCCATCCATTGAGCATCCAATACCTTTGTATTGTGATAACAATGGAGCGGTGGCTTTGGCCAAGGAACCCAGGTCCCATCAGCGATCCAGGCATATTCTGAGGCGGTATCACCTGATCCGGGAGATTGTTTGTTGTATGTATGCCCTAGAGGCCAGTATTGTACAGATGATGTATATTATATTGGATGCTTGGACATATATAGAGATAACTTTCTTGCTCGATATGATAGTATGCTATCTGGTTGCTCTTTACCTTAACATGTATACTAGTCTCTTTAAACTGTCTTATAGTTACATGTTGGTAAAGCCCTTAGGATGTGTACTTGACTACCTGGACTATGATGCAGATCATACTAGTGGGGACATGGTAGTCCATAAGTACATCCTTCAAGGTCCCTAGTCGTAGGTGTATCGAGACGGGGCATCGATATACCAGAGTAGACTAGCATATACGCTTCTCGACCCATGAGATGGGCGATGGATCATCCCATATCCATTGGTGTTTGACATCAGAGATGGTATACGGGTGCTCAGTGGAGACTGGGTACACTGGACGGACTCGCCGAGAACTCCTAGATGGTATTATACCTTACGTCAGATGGCAGTTCTCAGGTGACACTTGTGCAGGTTAGTCTGTAGACCCGAGATCGTCATAGAGTCTTGTGTGATTCCCACTGTGTTTTGATTTCCACCTTACCACGTCCATGAGGGCGTGCAAAACGGTGGTTTTTGGGTACAGTCCCGAGTCACATGGAGGCAATGAGCGATAGGAGGGGTTTCGTCTCTCCCGGTATTGGGGGTTGATGTTGCGCTGTGCTTGATTGGCCGTAACAGGGAAGTCCCTGGCCAGGGCTGATTTAGAGATTTACTGGTAAGTGTTACCAGTAGTTTCTCTACCCGTTATGAGCCTCACATCGGCACGACTTATCGGTTATTGGGGTCTGAAGTTTACCACCCTTAGACTTGATATGCGACATATCAGACGAGGAGATCGGACTGTACGGGAAGTGTTGCCGATCGGCTCGACGGGGGTTGTAACAGGTTCTCTTGTTCTCTTCTGATCGCTCAATACCCGGGTGGCCGTTACGTTTAGCTGACCGCTTGCAGCTTGGGGGTGCTTGATACGATCATCACCCACTGCCGGCGTATTGACGAGTCTCAGAGTCCCACAATGGAGTTTCCTAGTTCAGGCGAAATGTTGTGGTGCGCGTATGCGATATGCGCATGGACCCGATTAAAATGCACGTATAGGATACCGTATATTGGTCGGGCAGTTTGTTTTTGGTAGGGGTCATATGTGATATGGCCAGATTGATAAATCAAGTGTTGATTTATCATTTAACCATTAGCTTCTCACTAGAAATCCTTTCTTGTGATGGATGGATGGATGTATGCATGCATGCATGTATGTTTTTCTTCCTTTCAAGTTTCATGCACATATGGATGTGCATGCACACATGCATACATACATCATTCTATCATGGTTGATTATACAAGGAAATGGTGGCAATATAAGACTCACACCATGGGTTTATATTTGGATTATTATTTGATTTTTAGTTAAAACAAAATGGATAAAGGAAAGGATAATTCATGGAAGCTTTCTACACTCTTCTTGACCTAACCATGCTCACCCACCATTTAACCATGGATTACTTTTCCTTTTGGGTTTTAACTCAAGTTCAATAATGATTCAACCATGGTTTGAGATGAGAGATAAGAAATATATATTGTTATATTTCTATTTTTCTTTTAAGAGTTATTCTTATCATCTTCTAAAATTGCCATCATCTTCTTCTTCCTCTCACATTTTGCTCTCTAGTTCTTTGTAGTGAGCAAGATACTCATCAAGATTGGATTTTGAAGTGAGAAAGAGAACCACAACACCATTCTACACAAGTCTAGCCCACTTGTTTAGAGTGTTATCTTGATTTCGTTCACTTGATCGGATAAAGTTGCAAGCTTGGACAAAGCGGACTCCGGGTGGATCATCGGTGACCTCGAGGAGTTCAAGCGGAGCTTTTTCAAACCCTAAGTAGCCGAGGAGTCTAGCGTAGGGAGCTACAAAGGTTGTACTCTCTAAACCCTAGCTTTTCTTTTCATATGATGATGTGAAATTTTAGAAACCCTATTTTTTCTAGGATGATCCTTTGTATGTTAACTTAGCATCCTAAAGACACCACCTTTGGTACATGTGATGCTTCCAAACCCCTCATAGGGTGCTAGGCTAACCTTTCACATACCTGCATACGCATTCCGACCGAATGTGAATGCGATGAGACTAAACTAATCCAACAAATCTAATAATAGGATCCGACTTAAACCAAAGCCCTCTAGTATGATCCGCCCGATCATGATCCGTGCACTACTGCACGTATATGATCGAACCCCGCCATATATCATACGGCCTCTACAACGTTTCGCCCGAAACTTAAGAAACTATCTGTGGGGGACTCTAAAGACTCGTCAATACTTTGGGTGTAGATTTAACCACTTGCACGTCAATGGTACTAGCCGTACGTAATAAGCTACCAGGTATTGACCAAAAGGGTGGTCGATGAGCAAACACATCTAGACACCCTACTGAGCCTATCAGTGACAATATCCATACAGTCCGGTCCGTTCGTCTATGAGCATCACATGTCGGGCCTAGGGGGTTGGTAAAATTCAGACCCCCAAAAGCGGTACAAGTCATGTCGGAGTGTAGCCCAGAACACCCTAAGATACTACTGGAATACATACCAGTAAATCTCCTGTCTTGGCCACGGACTTCGTGTAATGGCTTTCCTAGACACAGTGCGATCTTACCCCCAATATCGGGAGAGACGAAACCCCTGCCGATCCGCTCACTGCCTCCATGTGGCTCGGGACTGTACCCTACTAAAACCTTTTTGCACGCCTCTTTTGAGCCGTGGTAGGGTAATAATCAAAGCACAGTGGGAACTCACACGAGACAAATGACGATCTCAGGTCGATGAACTAACCTGTACACATGTCACCAGGGAACTGCTATCTGACGTCAGGTATAATACCAACTGGCATGTTCCCGGCGGGTCCTGTCCGGTGTACTCATAACCTAATGAGCACCTGTATACATATTAGGTGAACTAACTGACACCAATGGCTTGCGAGATCGGCCACCGTCCCTCATCGGGGTCTCGACTGTATACACTAGTCTACTAATGGAGAATCGATGCCCAGTCTCGAAACTCCCACGACTAGGGACCACTTTAAGGATGTGCTTTTAAACGCCAGCTCCTATGTATATGATCGCCATCATACTGCTGGCCGTCAAGCAAGAATCCTATGGGCTTTATCTGTAGGGTTCCTATGCACTCTCAATAGGTCTCACAAGGCATCAACCATGCCAATTTCAAATTTTACAAGTGCCGAGAAACTCTAATACGGATCGTTAACTAGAATTTTAGGCGAAACATTAAACTAGTTAACAACTTAACTAAAGATAAGAAGCTACAACCTTTATAGATCCAGTTATCCACTTCCTTTGCTCCACGTAGTCGTCCCCTCGCTGTCCATCTCGAATCCCGGACTCTTGCATTGGCTTCATCGGAGAAATGAACGGACTAGTCGTCGGCTACGATGCCGAAGATGATCTACGTTGAGGTTACACAAGATCAAGCTCCAACTTCACCAATTTGTGAAACTTGTGAAGAAAACACCCTATACTACTTGGCAAGAGGTAGAGGGTGAAGAAATAGAAGGTGGGTTGACTTTAGAATTGGATTTCTCACAATGCCATTAATGGTGGCAAGCTTTTTTTTGAAGAAGAAGATGATGAAGAAGATAGAATATGATAAGTGTTATTCAAAAAGAATAATAAAATGAATACTTATCATCTTCTAACCTTGGTTAGGTGTAGAGAATAGACCATGGTTAGTGGGAATGGTTAGGGTTAAGCATGAAGACAAAATGGTCACTTGGTCAAAGCTTCATGAAGCATCAACAAGCTTCATGATAAAAAGAAACCATTTTGTTTTCTTTTATCTATTTCTTAAAAAAGAAAAGATAAATATTAAGTGAAAATATGAAACCCTAACCATTCACTAATCATGGTTTAAGTCTTTACACAAATCCAAGTGTATATGTATTATCAAATATGATACAATCAAGTGCACAAAAGTATATCACATATACAACTTGTGAACATCAAGTGAGAAAATCCATTTAAAGTGAACCAATACTAGTTAATGCAAAGTAATATATCAAATATATAATTATACATTAAATCATTAAATCAACACTTGATTCAATGATCCGGTCATGTCGCACATAACCGACTAGTATACAATGTATCGATTTATCGAATCAACGATTCGATAACTAGGTTATATCGCATACAACCAATCGAAACATTCATCGCGAGAATGAAATACGGTATCACATACTCGCATTATTCTCGGTCCCGCACATATCTCATATGCGCTCCTATTTCGTTTCGCTTGAGCCAGGAAACCCCTGTGTAGGACTCTAAAGACTCGTCAATACGCCGGTAGCAGATGATGATCATATCAAGCACCCACAATCCGCAAGCGGTCTGCTAAACATAACGGCCACCCGGGTATTGAGCGATCAGAAGATCGACGAGCTAGCCCGCTCACACTCCTGTGAATCCAACCAGTAACACTTACCGTACAGTCCGGTCTGTTCGTCTGATATGTCGCATATCAAGTCTAGGGGTGGTAAACGTCAGACCCCAATAACCGATAAGTCGTGCCGATGTGAGGCTCATAACGGGTCGACAAAGTACTGGTAACACTTACCAGCAAAACTCTGATCAGCCCTGGCCAGGGACTTCCCTGTTACGGCCAATCGAGCACAGCGCAACATCAACCCCCAATACCGGGAGAGACGAAACCCCTCCTATCGCTCATTGCCTCCATGTGACTCGGGACTGTACCCAAAAACCACCATTTTGCATGCCATCATGGACGTGGTAAGGTGGAGATCAAAGCACAGTGGGAATCACACAAGACTCTATGAAGATCTCGGGTCTACAGACTAACCTGCACAAGTGTCACCTAAGAACTGCAATCTGACGTGAGGTATAATACCATCTGGGAGTTCTCGGCGGTCCGTCCAGTGTACCCAGTCTCCACTGAGCATCTGTATACCATCTCTGATGTTAAACACCAATGGATATGGGATCATCCATTGCCCATCTTATGGGTCGAGAAGCATATACGCTAGTCTACACTGGTATATCGATGCCCCGTCTCGATACACCCACGACTAGGGACCTTGAAGGATGTACCTATGGACTACCATGTCCCCACTAGTATGATCTGCATCATAGTCCAGGTAGTCAAGTACACATCCTAAGGGATTTACCAACATGTAACTATAAGACAGTTTAAAGAGACTAGTGTACATGTTAAGATAAAGAGTAACCAGATAGCATACTATCATATCGAGCAAGAAAGTCATCTCTATATATGTCCAAGCATCCAATATAATATACATCATCTGTACAATACTGGCCTCTAGGGCATACATACAACTAACAATCTCCCACTTGCACTAGGGCCAGCTGCTGTAGTATCGCATACCGAACATCCCGAAGAGTCTCTCAAACTGTATCTGGGGAATGGCCTTCGTGAGTGGATCCGCCGTGTTGTTCTTCATGTCAACCCTCCTGACCTCGATCTCCCAGCGATCAACTATCTCCCGGATCAGGTGATACCGCCTCAGAATATGTCTGGATCGCTGATGGAACCTGGGTTCCTTGGCCAAAGCCACTGCTCCATTGTTATCATAATACAAGGGTATTGGATGCTCAATGGATGGAACCACACCAAGTTCAGTAATGAACTTCTTGATCTAGACAGCCTCTTTGGCAGCATCGTTGGCAGCGATGTATTCAGCCTCCATCGTCGAGTCTGCCACGGTTTCCTGCTTGGAACTCTTCCAGCTAACCGCCCCTCCGTAAAGGGTAAAGACAAATCCCGACTGCGACTTAGAGTCGTCCTTATCACTCTGGAAGCTCGAATCGGTAAAGGACTCCACTTGGAGTTCTTCGTTACCATACACCAAGAGCATCTCTTTAGTCCTTCGTAAGTACTTGAGAATACTCTTCACAGCTGTCCAGTGACTCTCTCCAGGATCTGCTTGATACCTGCTCACTACACTCAGTGAGTATGCTACATCGGGTCTGGTACATACCATCGCGTACATGATAGAGCCTACAGCCGAAGCATAGGGTATCCCTTGCATGCGAGCTCTCTCCAAATCAGTCTTGGGTGACATCTCTTTGGAGAGAGTGACTCCAGAGATCGTGGGCAAGTTCCCACGCTTGGATTCTTCCATACTAAACCTCTTTAGTATGGTGTCAATGTACCTGGATTGGGACAATCCCAATATCTGTTTGGATCTATCTCTATAGATCCTAATTCCCAATATGCAGGAGGCATCACCAAGATCTTTCATCGAGAATCTTTGTGATAAGAAGAGCTTGACTGATTGCAGCATAGGAATATCATTTCCTATTAAGAGTATGTCGTCCACGTACAATACGAGGAAGACAACCTTACTCTCTGCCACCTTCTTGTAGATACAAGGTGTCACGACCCGAAAGTACGGAACGTGACCGGCACTTAGATTACGAAGCGTCTAGAGGCGCCACGTAACCTAAGTAAGCCGAAGCCCAGAAATCTAAACCATGAAAAGAAGAAGAAGCAGTAAAAGAAAACAATTATAAATCATCAGCAAATTTTACCAAAAATTTCGGCAGAGTCTCCTCTGTAAAAACTGGCCCCCAAACGGGTACAACAAGTATAATATACAAAAATAATAAAAAGCATCCCCAGACGGGAGCTAGCATCAACGCCAATAGGCGGAAACAACCACAACAGGCACAATAATATACAACGCCAAAGGGCGAGGCTCAAAACTCAAAAGAAAACAAAACCACCAGATCAGAATAATACATGCGCGACTCTAAGGTCGAAATAAAAGACTGGTCCAATAAACTTATCAAGTAATACAAGTATGGTTGATGGAGCTTACTAGATACAAATGAATGAATAAAAATACAATGGTGGTTCGGATACAAGTGAACCAACCCACCGTGCAAATCACCCTGAAAGAATAGATGTGCCAGCAAGCTGCCAGGGAAACCTGTACACCGAACCTGTAATAAAATTTGGCACAACGGGGGTGAGTTGCCAACTCGTGAGTAGAAGACATCTACGAAAAGAAATCGAATGCACGACGCTATCCTGGGTCATAATAATACACTACTATAACCCAAACATCTAGTGATAGCAGGGTAATACTACGTGTAAGTGCAGATACTCCGTGTCCGTGTCAGTGCCTCATATAATACTATGTCATATGAAATGAAATGCATGCACCATGAATGTAAAGTAACAAATCCTGAAATCCAGATATATATGTATAAGAACTCTTTAGCTGTTATCATAGTAATGTGTGAATAAGCATCTGAAGTCTCAACAATGAAATCCTTGGAAATCCGTGTCAAGCATCGACACAACACATGTAATCTCAAGTCTCAATATGTCGGGCTCCGTCAGTCCGGATCGGCCCATATCATCAAATCTCACGACAACGGTCGGTATCCTCCGGATATCCGCCGCGCCAGACATCACCGGTAGGTAGGCTTCCCTTGCCAGGCTCATCGTCTACAACTCGATCTTCTTGCCCCGGGGTACCATACCGGGCCCACCATGTACCCGAGACGGTTCATCCACTCCTCGAATCGGGTCTCGAAATCCAACAGAAAACATGAAATACTCATGGTGGACGACACATACATCACGAGAAAACCGCATCTTATTTTAAAAAGAGAAGAGGAGAGAGATAGAGAGAGAAGTTTTTATATATTTTTACGGTTTTCCCCAAAAATCCAGAAATCTCATAGAAATCCAAATCTCAAAATCATGAGTAACTATATGATAAGTGTCGGCATATGCCCATAATACTGCATGATAACATGAAAATATGAATGCATGAATGTCTAAGCAATGAATATCATGTCTGTACTAATGTCAGAGAATAATCACAATATTATATCTGTCTAGTTGTTAACTGATTCTATCCATAAAAGACAATATGATCTAAAGTGTACGTGACATAGCAATTACCGATGATGATGTGTGTGAGCTGGCAAATAAGTGTGCGTGGAATATGCGCATCATCGGTAATAGTACTGGTGTCCTAACAGGTAAAGTTTATACTGATTATAGCAACATATAAAAGAACATGCACCATGATGATTACAGTATGAATGCAAGACAGATGTGCATTATCCACCCTTCTGCGACATACGAGAACAACTATCACTATGTGAGTCGAACCTAAACCAGTGTCCATCTAACATCCTAAGGAACTAAACCTAATAGACTAGTCAGTAAGAAACTAGAGTCTACCTAAGGTCTAAATCAATATCTCTAATAGTCGGCGATCCTGCCTCAATAGCGTCACGTACGTAGTACGGCTTCCTCGAATCAAGAGTGCGGATCAATCATCAAATCTAAGCCTCGTACGGTAAAATCCATCGTACGGCATCCAAATATCGGGGTACGGTCAAGTATCTCCTAGGTGTCTCCTCATTCGTATAATGTCATCATCAACACATCTCATGATCAAGGTGCTAAACTGTGATCGCATACATCAATCATGTATCATTGCCATCATGATAAGCATCATTAGTTTATCCTCAGAAAGATCATGTCATATGTATCATATTGTGATTAAGTCATACCGATATCTTATCGTCATCAAGTCACAAGCTACAGCCCAGGTACTATTTTAGCGTCCCATGTACCTCAATATCACGACCACCCTTCATAATTTATATCTTCATGTTCATTATCTCTTTCTCTAATGATCCGCTAACACTTTAATACGACTGTATAGTCAAGAATCACGGCATCAAGCCCAGTCATACTGTTTCATCATACCGCATATATCATATCACATCAACGAATCCCATATACGTGTTGTGTATATATATACACCTATACCTAGTTTTATATATATACACACATATACGTATACGCCATGTCAAGTTTTAGTGTGTGCGTGTGTGTTTCTATCAGAAACCTACGAATCTCTTCCAAAGTATTCATCTTCAGGTATGGTTTTCCTAAATCAGTCTAGTCCCGCCTAGGGTCATTACTAGGGTCCTGCTCAGTAAGAATCTAGGGTCACATCGGGTTTCCTAATGTCAATAAGTACTATTCATATTCTACGTTGCGGGGGTGCTAAACGCCATCCACCCGACTTCCCCCCGTAGATATGCATCTACTCATCTGGTCCATGTCTGCCGAAGATAGTGTCTCCATCCGCCACTTCATCGCCCGCAGTCCACGTAGGGGGTACCTAGACGCAAACATATAAATAGCATCGTAAACTGAATCACATACGAAAGTCAAACGATCTAAAGGAACAAGCATAGGTTAAACCTATGTCCCGCCCATGCAAAAGAACCAAATACCGCTCGATATCGGCGTACGAACTCCGATGGATCGAGATAACATCATCAAACAACTTGTAGTTTTAAAACACATTACTTATACCATAAAACACGATTAAATCCATCGAAACCCTAAAATCCATCAAACCGTCCAATTTCGTAAAACCCGAAAATGCCAGTATATCGTTTTTCATCAAAACTTGACATTTAAATGAAACTAATGGTCATAAAACTCATTAAATAGCATTACTAAACTATACAAACCATTACTATATTTTTATTACACAATTTTGCATTTATTTGAAATTTCTAGTTTGCAACATTTAACAATTTACAACATTTTCAAAGCAAAACACCACAATTCCACCACAAAACATGATATTGCATGAATTAATGTCTTAAATTACAATTCATGATGATAATGATATAATGAAACCATAATTATAATTTAAATCCCTTTTATTTAGTAATTTCCAAAATCTAGTTTACAAAATAATAGCATTTTATTACTATTTTTCCAATTATCAAAGTAATCTAGTGATCAAACTAAGTTTTTCATTCAATTAATATGCTAATATTTCCACTAAAACTACATTCCAATGATAACAACCCAAATCTAAATTTTATATCAACCACAAACACATTTTGCAAAAACCTAGTTAGCTAATTTCCTTATTTAAAAAGATTTTAAATGAAAATTTTACAATTCAACAACCATGCAATATTTTCCAATTCTAAAAGTGTTAAACTAACTATTATAACCCTAATTAATTATTAAAAACCCTAACTTGAATTTACAACCCTAACTTGCATTTTAAAAATTAAACATAGAATTAATATAATAAATCTAATTATGCTTTAAAAGAACATTTAATAGAAATAATTCAAAAGAGAAAGATTTATACCTCCACAATCTCATGTCCAAACTTGAAAATGAGCCTCAAAAATACATGCTTTCCCACTCCAAAATCCATGTAAAGAAGAGTAGAGAATAAAGGGTATGAAATAATTAGGATTTTGTGTATTTTTTGTTGAATTTTTGATGTAATTTGATGGATTTTTGTGCAAAAATGAGGTGGGAAATGGGGAGGGGCAGCCATGGGGGTTGTGGCCGGCCTTGGTGAGGTGAGGGAGAGAAAGAAGTGAGTGTGAAAGTGTGTAGAAGTTTCAAGAGGAGAAATATCACTTAAAGGTCTTTTCATGGTTTATTTAATTATTTGTTTATTTGTTTACTATAGCAACTCAAGAAAGCTCTAGAAAATAGGAAAAATTTGCAAATAAATTTTGTATGATACACACTAATTTCTAATATGCCATGGTTCATTTTTACAAATTAAAACCATTTAAATTTGTAATTTACACTAATTTAGTGTAAAAATAAAGCTTATGTTAATATTTAAAATAATTAATTTAGGAAAAATATTTTATTAAACTAAAAATTTATAAGTGGCTAAATAAACACTATTTACTAGTAATTTCATAATTAAAATAGATATTTTAAAATTTATAATGAAAAAAATCACGGTTTGATTTTACGAAAAATACATTTTACTTTACCGAAAATCCTAAAATTCACTTAAACACTTTTATTCATTTAATTATTTATTTAATCATTTTTAACACATTACAATCTTCCCCCCTTTTAGAAATTCGGTCCCCGAATTTAAATTAAAACTTCCCCTCCAAACACTAAAACGTTTAGCAAAACATTCAAATCGTCGGGGCTCCGAAATCATCAATACATAACAAAAATCAACTTCGTCAAGCATGACGCAATCATCGGAGTTATGGCGATAATAAAATTTCAAAACTCAATATGAAAACCATCATAATATACATCAATCTGTAACTTATATATAGTGCGCATCATAGTAAAACCGTACAAATATCTGGATAAGGCAATATGCAAACACCCCCTTTTTGAAAATTGCCGTGTGATGCACGTGTCACGGCATAAGTAGCGGACATTTAAATAATAAAAAAAATAGCTATATATATATATCTTTTATTTAACATACACGTCCCTCCTGGTTACTAAATCAAATAATAATGATTATGAAAATATACTGCTCAAACTGAAATAAATCCCAATCACATCAATAGAATATCAGGTGCGTCCGGTGCGCACTGAAATCGAAACCAAATATAGATACCACGAATACACACAACAACAAAACTAAGTGCAACAGGTGTGCACCAAAAACATCTGTCAAGTGCAACGGGCGTGCACGACTCAATATCAGGTGCATCTAATCTGCACAAAACCCCGATTTAGTGCATCTGGTGTGCACAAAATCGCATCAAGTGCGCCAAGTATGCGCAAGAATCCTAATCAGGTGCACATGGTGCACGAAAACATACATTGAATATCAAAATCGAAATCACAGTACAAAAATGCATGAAAACTAGGTCGAAACATATGTAAAAATCATGTGTAACCATATGCACGAAATCAAATCAAAATCACAAAAGGTATTAAAACCAAATAAAGTGCACTGGGTATGTATTAAACAACATCAATACAACTGATATATGAAACACAAATAGAATGAAATGAAGGTACACACATGAAATACCAATCGTAGAACAAAGTCCTCAAAATACCAAAATCCAATCAACGAAAATATGAAATTCAAATCACTAAATCACAATCGTAAACACTATCGTCAATGTGCGCCTCTTTCCTCTGATGTCGATTGCTTCGAACTCGTCTCTTCGTAGCTGTGCTGACTGCACTACCAACGGCAATACTCATATCTAGAGTCTCCCACGTAGTCGATCCCTTCACATGATATCCGGACTACATTAAACTTTTCGATCGATCCATCAAATCCCATAATTCCCCGAGAGCTCAACACTCAAGTACAGTTTAAAAATATCCGGTACATACCCCAGCATCGATGATCCAGCTGTAGAAGGGCAAACCCAAGCCTCACTAATGGCACAGCGGAACTGCCGTAAACCCTAAGGCTCAAGGGCGTTCTCGTGGTCATTATGTCGAGTTAGGGTTTCATTCTTCTAGAGGGTCCATCGAAATACCTGCATGTTCTTCCGAATACTTTAAACTTAGGAAAATGGTTTTCTGATAATCGTTCGAACACTTTAACTTCATCCGGACGGCATGTGAATACCCTTTGTCCGCACGCTAACCAATGCTTCAATCCTCAAGAATAACCAATACTCTAATGGTTATCGCATTCGAGCCGCAGCTCCCTATGCCCGTGCTCCCGTGGTAACAGAACCACCCTCCGACATCGACGAAGATAGATCAAAGGAACGAATGAAATACGGTGCAAACAAATGTACATCCTAAGGCTCTTTAAGCAGAGTAGCGTATCGTAAGTATGCCGCGGACCATACCCACGGTACGTTACTCTACCTAAATCTCCTACTCCATCAACCAAGGGTCACCTATACTTATACAAGGTTAAACCTAGCACTCTGATACCAACTTTGTCACGACCCGAAAGTACGGAACGTGACCGGCACTTAGATTACGAAGCGTCTAGAGGCGCCACGTAACCTAAGTAAGCCGAAGCCCAGAAATCTAAACCATGAAAAGAAGAAGAAGCAGTAAATGAAAACAATTATAAATCATCAGCAAATTTTACCAAAAATTTCGGCAGAGTCTCCTCTGTAAAAACTGGCCCCCAAACAGGTACAACAAGTATAATATACAAAAATAATAAAAAGCATCCCCAGACGGGAGCTAGCATTAACGCCAATAGGCGGAAACAACCACAACAGGCACAATAATATACAACGCCAAAGGGCGAGGCTCAAAACTCAAAAGAAAACAAAACCACCAGATCAGAATAATACATGCGCGACTCTAAGGTCGAAATAAAAGACTGGTCCAATAAACTTATCAAGTAATACAAGTATGGTTGATGGAGCTTACTAGATACAAATGAATGAATAAAAGTACAATGGTGGTTCGGATACAAGTGAACCAACCTACCGTGCAAATCACCCTGAAAGAATAGATGTGCCAGCAAGCTGCCAGGGAAATCTGTACACCGAACCTGTAATAAAATTTGGCACAATGGGGGTGAGTTGCCAACTCATGAGTAGAAGACATCTACGAAAAGAAATCGAATGCACGACGCTATCCTGGGTCATAATAATACACTACTATAACCCAAACATCTAGTGATAGCAGGGTAATACTACGTGTAAGTGCAGATACTCCGTGTCCGTGTCAGTGCCTCATATAATACTATGTCATATGAAATGAAATGCATGCAACATGAATGTAAAGTAACAAATCCTGAAATCCAGATATATATGTATAAGAACTCTTTAGCTGTTATCATAGTAATGTGTGAATAAGCATCTGAAGTCTCAACAATGAAATCCATGGAAATCCGTGTCAAGCATCGACACAACACATGTAATCTCAAGTCTCAATATGTCGGGCTCCGTCAGTCCGGATCGGCCCATATCATCAAATCTCACGACAACGGTCGGTATCCTCCGGATATCCGCCGCGCCAGACATCACCGGTAGGTAGTCTTCCCCTGCCAGGCTCATCGTCTACAACTCGATCTTCTTGCCCCGGGGTACCATACCGGGCCCACCATGTACCCGAGACGGTTCATCCACTCCTCGAATCGGGTCTCGAAATCCAACAGAAAACATGAAATACTCATGGTGGACGACACATTCATCACGAGAAAACCGCATCTTATTTTAAAAAGAGAAGAGGAGAGAGAGAGAGAAGTTTTTATATATTTTTACGGTTTTCCCCAAAAATCCAGAAATCTCATAGAAATCCAAATCTCAAAATCATGAGTAACTATATGATAAGTGTCGGCATATGCCCATAATACTGCATGATAACATGAAAATATGAATGCATGAATGTCTAAGCAATGAATATCATGTCTGTACTAATGTCAGAGAATAATCACAATATTATATCTGTCTAGTTGTTAACTGATTCTATCCATAAAAGACAATATGATCTAAAGTGTACGTGACATAGCAATTACCGATGATGATGTGTGTGAGCCGGCAAATAAGTGTTCGTGGAATATGCGCATCATCGGTAATAGTGCTGGTGTCCTAACAGGTAAAGTTTATACTGATTATAGCAACATATAAAAGAACATGCACCATGATGATTACAGTATGAATGCAAGACAGATGTGCATTATCCACCACTCTGCGACATACGAGAACAACTATCACTATGTGAGTCGAACCTAAACCAGTGTCCATCTAACATCCTAAGGAACTAAACCTAATAGACTAGTCAGTAAGAAACTAGAGTCTACCTAAGGTCTAAATCAATATCTCTAATAGTCGGCGATCCTGCCTCAATAGCGTCACGTACGTAGTACGGCTTCCTCGAATCAAGAGTGCGGATCAATCATCAAATCTAAGCCTCGTATGGTAAAATCCATCGTACGACATCCAAATATCGGGGTACGGTCAAGTATCTCCTAGGTGTCTTCTCATTCGTATAATGTCATCATCAACACATCTCATGATCAAGGTGCTAAACTGTGATCGCATACGTCAATCATGTATCATTGCCATCATGATAAGCATCATTAGTTTATCCTCAGAAAGATCATGTCATATGTATCATATTGTGATTAAGTCATACCGATATCTTATCGTCATCAAGTCACAAGCTACAGCACAGGTACTATTTTAGCGTCCCATGTACCTCAATATCACCACCACCCTTCATAATTTATATCTTCATGTTCATTATCTCTTTCTCTAATGATCCGCTAACACTTTAATACGACTGTATAGTCAAGAATCACGGCATCAAGCCCAGTCATACTGTTTCATCATACCTCAGATATCATATCACATCAACGAATCCCATATACGTGTTGTGTATATATATACACCTATACCTAGTTTTATATATATACACACATATATGTATACGCCATGTCAAGTTTTAGTGTGTGCGTGTGTGTTTCTATCAGAAACCTACGAACCTCTTCCAAAGTTTTCATCCTCAGGTATGGTTTTCCTAAATCAGTCTAGTCCCGCCTAGGGTCATTACTAGGGTCCTGCTCAGTAAGAATCTAGGGTCACATCGGGTTTCCTAATGTCAATAAGTACTATTCATATTCTACGTTGCGGGGGTGCTAAACGCCATCCACCCGACTTCCCCCCGTAGATATGCATCTACTCACCTGGTCCATGTCTGCCGAAGAAAGTGTCGCCATACTCCACTTCATCGCCCGCAGTCCACGTGGAGGGTACCTAGACGCAAATATATAAATAGCATCGTAAACTGAATCACATACGAAAGTCAAACGATCTAAAGGAACAAGCATAGGTTAAAACCTATGTCCCGCCCACGCAAAAGAACCAAATACCGCTGGATATCGGCGTACGAACTCCGATGGATCGAGTTAACATCATCAAACAACTTTTAGTTTTAAAACACATTACTTATACCATAAAACACGATTAAATCCATCGAAACCCTAAAATCCATCAAACCGTCCAATTTCGTAAAACCCGAAAATGCCAGTATATCGTTTTTCATCAAAACTTGACATTTAAATGAAACTAATGGTCATAAAACTCATTAAATAGCATTACTAAACTATACAAACCATTACTATATTTTTATTACACAATTTTGCATTTATTTGAAATTTCTAGTTTGCAACATTTAACAATTTTCAACATTTTTCAAGCAAAACACCACAATTCCACCACAAAACATGATATTGCATGAATTAATGTCTTAAATTAAAATTCATGATGATAATGATATAATGAAACCATAATTATAATTTAAATCCCTTTTATTTAGTAATTTCCAAAATCTAGTTTACAAAATAATAGCATTTTATTACTATTTTTCCAATTATCAAAGTAATCTAGTGATCAAACTAAGTTTTTCATTCAATTAATATGCTAATATTTCCACTAAAACTACATTCCAATGATAACAACCCAAATCTAAATTTTATATCAACCACAAACACATTTTGCAAAAACCTAGTTAGCTAATTTCCTTATTTAAAAAGATTTTAAATGAAAATTTTACAATTCAACAACCATGCAATATTTTCCAATTCTAAAAGTGTTAAACTAACTATTATAACCCTAATTAATTATTAAAAACCCTAACTTGAATTTACAACCCTAACTTGCATTTTAAAAATTAAACATAGAATTAATATAATAAATCTAATTATGCTTTAAAAGAACATTTAATAGAAATAATTCAAAAGAGAAAGATTTATACCTCCACAATCTCATGTCCAAACTTGAAAATGAGCCTCAAAAATACATGCTTTCCCACTCCAAAATCCATGTAAAGAAGAGTAGAGAATAAAGGGTATGAAATAATTAGGATTTTGTGTATTTTTTGTTGAATTTTTGATGTAATTTAATGGATTTTTGTGCAAAAATGAGGTGGGAAATGGGGAGGGGCAGCCATAGGGGGTTGTGGCCGGCCTTGGTGAGGTGAGGGAGAGAAAGAAGTGAGTGTGAAAGTGTGTAGAAGTTTCAAGAGGAGAAATATCACTTAAAGGTCTTTTCATGGTTTATTTAATTATTTATTTATTTGTTTACTATAGCAACTCAAGAAAGCTCTAGAAAATAGGAAAAATTTACAAATAAATTTTGCATGATACACACTAATTTCTAATATGCCATGGTTCATTTTTACAAATTAAAACCATTTAAATTTGTAATTTACACTAATTTAGTGTAAAAATAAAGCTTATGTTAATATTTAAAATAATTAATTTAGGAAAAATATTTTATTAAACTAAAAATTTATAAGTGGCTAAATAAACACCATTTACTAGTAATTTCACAATTAAAATAGATATTTTAAAATTTATAATGAAAAAAATCACGGTTTGGTTTTACGAAAAATACATTTTACTTTACCGAAAATCCTAAAATTCACTTAAACACTTTTATTCATTTAATTATTTATTTAATCATTTTTAACACGTTACACAAGGTTCATCTGGGTTTTTGACGAAATCAAATTCTTTGATAACGACGTCAAAGCAGATGTTCCAACTCCGCGATGCTTGCTTTAATCCATAAATGGATTTGAGCAGCTTGCACACCTTCCCGCTGCTCCCACTGTCTACGAAGCCCTCTGGCTGAGTCATGTACACGCTCTCTTCTAAATCACCATTTAGAAAAGCGGTCTTAACATCCATTTGCCAGATTTCGTAATCATGATATGCAGCGATGGCAAGCATGATCCGGATGGATTTAAGCATAGCCACTGGAGAAAAGGTTTCGTCATAGTCTACACCTGGTCTTTGACGAAAACCCTTTGCAATAAGTCTAGCTTTGAAAGTCTCCACTTTCCCATCTACACCAAGTTTTTTCTTGAAGATCCATTTACTCCCAATGGGTTTTACCCCTTCAGGAGCAACTTCCAAAGTCCATACTTTGTTGGTGTACATGGATTCCATCTCGGACCGCATAGCATCCAGCCATTTCACTGAGTCCCTACTCGTGATGGCCTGCTCGAAGCTTGTTGGGTCATCATCCTCCATGATGCAATCATTGCTCCCACCATCCATGAGAAAACCGTAGTATCTCTCAGGTTGGCGAGGAACCCTACTAGATCGGCGGAGAGGCTGAGGTTCATTGGGAGTTACTGAATTTTCTGGTTCCACTAAATCTTCAGTTACGGTTTGTGTATCTGGAAGTTCTTCCAGCTCTACCACTTTGCCACTAATTTCTTTTTCAAGGAATTCCTTTTCTAAACAGGTGGCATGTCGAGAAACAAACACTTTTTGTTCCTCTGCATGGTAGAAAAGATATCCATGTGAATGTTTGGGATATCCCACAAACTTGCATAGAACTGACCGTGCCTCGAGTTTGTCCGGATTTTGCCTTTTAACATAGGCCGGGCAACCCCATATCTTAACTCGTTTAAGACATGGTCTCTTCCCACTCCATATCTCATATGGTGTGGTAGGTACAGATTTAGTTGGAACTTGATTCAATAGGTATGCTGCTGTTTCAGCGCATACCCCCAGAAGGAAATAGGTAACTCAGCTGTGCTCATCATAGAGCGCACCATATCTACTAGGGTGCGGTTCCTCCGTTCTGATACACCGTTGTGTTGTGGTGTATATGGAGGAGTCAGCTGAGAGAGAATCCCATTCTCTTTTAGGAAGTCCAGGAATTCATTGCTCAAGTAGTCACCTCCTCGATCAGATCGAAGGATTTTAATACTTTTTCCGGTTTGGTTCCCGACTTCATGTTTATATTCTCTAAATTTCTCAAAAGCTTCTGATTTGTGTTTCATCAGGAACACATATCCGAATCTAGAGAGATCGTCAGTGAATGTAATGAAGTACGATGAACCATCCCTGGCATGTGTAGACATGGGACCGCATACATCACTATGTATCAGTCCCAAGAGTTCAGTAACTCTTTCTCCGTGTCCCGTAAACGGAGTTTTGGTCATCTTGCCTTTGAGACATGACTGGCAAGTGTCATAAGATGAAAATTCAAACGGATTTAAATATCCATCCTTATACAACTTTGCTAGTCGTGTCGCATTGATGTGATCCAGTCTACAATGCCACAAGAAGGATTCGTTCAGTTCAGAACTCTTCCTCTTGTGTGTGTTTGTTATGCTCAGAACTGTTGATTGATTTAGAACATAAATGCCATTGCACAACGTGCCTGATCCAACCAACTTTTGGTTACGGAAAATGTTCATAACATTATGCTGTAATACAAAATTATATCCCTCTTTACTCAATAAAGAAACTGATATAATGTTGCATATCAGGTTCGGCATGTAATAGCATTCGTTCAGAACCAATGTATTACCAGTTGGTAATACAAGGTCATATTCCCCGACAGTCTTAGCTGCAACAATT
Organism: Agapanthus africanus; assembly: GCA_030015575.1. Taxonomy (NCBI): domain Eukaryota; kingdom Viridiplantae; phylum Streptophyta; class Magnoliopsida; order Asparagales; family Amaryllidaceae; genus Agapanthus; species Agapanthus africanus. Next base: position 614,856,692 of record CM057341.1, on the reverse strand, counting down.
GCACCATTTCCAACTCTAATGTCTTTATCACCTTCTCCAAGTTCTCTACCTTTTCTAAGCCCATGTAACTGATTACATATATGGGATCCTGACCCGGTATCTAATACCCAGGACGTAGGGCAAATGGAGAAACGGTTCTCTGTAACGAACACACCATCATGTACTTTCCTCAATCGGGTGGCATGGGAATCCTGGTATTCCCCTATATCCTGTTCATTCCTATAACTCTTATAAGAAAGAACGGAACCAACGTTCCCCAGCACAGTATAACATGCGGGTTCAGTCAATACATCCATATTATTATCTTTATTAGGGCATGACATGGTCGCTACCTGGAGAGAGAGAGAAGAAAACACTTTAGCGTATGCTCTTGCAAGATCAGATTGGTTATTATCTTATCTAATCAGGATGGCTCCCACTGGTTTTCATCAAATCTTCCTTCAAACCTTAAAAGGAAAGACTAGCCGGGATTAATTACACCCTATAACTTCGCCAATCTTTCAGCCAGGCCAGTGTCGGTACTTTGAGGGAGGTTCCCCGTGCTTTCGCACGGACCTAATTAAAGTAAACCTCGTTTTCCCATAGACGTAACCCCGTTGACACCTTTCTAGACACCTACTTGATCGGCTTATTGTAATGTGTAAAACTCTCCCAGGAGTAACTCTTACTCGCAGTAGGTATCGGGATCCAACTATCTCATAGAAGGTATGCAATCTCATTGCAAATTTCAACACTTGAAATTCCCGATTATATTCTGCCCCTAGCCTCCTATGACCTTGACAAAGGCCAACAAATCATAGCATGCTAGTCAAGTTCAACCCGTCATTTCTTGATTGAATCAAACCCACCCGCACGGCCCTTGACAAAGGCCAACAAGGTCGTACGACTACCCTGAAACAATCTGCATCACATGCACAAACAGATAAGCACTATTCAGCTAGCGCACACTACGCCTTGACAAAGGCCAACAAACGCAGCACGAATACTAAACAGTTCTTATCTGAAATGACGGAGGGCTACGACAGGTTTTTCTGAAAATCTATTGCGTAATGAACTTGATATCGTTGTAGAATCAAGTGAAGTTTTGAAATGGAGCGATTTTGAGGCTTTTCTAGTTTTGCTAAAGGGGTCACTCCCGGTGAAGGGATCGTCGGCCCTTTCCTCGTCGAATGAGGTGCGGGATATATCATATATATCACTGTGCAAAGCAGAAACTATAGAAGTAATCAAAAGTCAAACCGAATGTGTAGCATCTGCCAGTTATTGCTAAAGGGGTCACTCCCGGTGAAGGGATCTCGGCCCTTTCCTCATCGAATAAGGTGCAGGGTATATCATATATACCGCTATGCAAAGCAAAAACTGTAGCTACCCTTTTTATTAAAAATTTGATTCTACAGCATCTTTTAGGTTTCTTTTCTTTCATCAATCACATTAATGAAGTCCCATCATTTAAATACCTAAACATCACAGATAAATACGACGTACACTTATGCCATCCGCATTCGCCTGGATGTCCCCTCGTGCACCGTTAGGTTAGGTAACTAACGACAGAGCAGGGCAGGGCTAGTGCGGGTGAAAAACATAAGTAACGTCTATATAATATATCATATATACTATATACTGTATCTATCACAGAACATCACATGATCACATCACAGATATCGCAGCAGAAGAAACATATGAAACATTGGATATACTAGGACGTCCGTGTTTTCAATACGAGCCAGTATAAAACACGGATTCCACGGTCGTGATGAATAGCCAAACCCACACCCCTAGACCCCTACGAGAGCGGCAAGCAACCCTACCAATTCTAGGGTTAGGAGACCCGGACTCGACTCCTCGAGATGGTCTCCCACTGGACCCTAGAACCGGGTTACTTGTGCTCCCCTCCTTGGGTCTATCCTAATGCGGAAAAGTAAATAATATACAAAAGGTGACAACTTCCGCAACCTGGAAGTGCCCCAATAAAAGAATATTACATACAAGTTTTTACATGAATGAAAATGAAAAACACTCATCTCACATAAAAACCCCCGGCTATTCAAACACGACAATCCAATATAACATATCCAGCAACACATAACATCGCATGTCATCAACGTAAGTAAATATGCGCATCCCAATTGTCGTTGACATATAGCAACGAAACCGGCGATATCACATATTACACTTACGGTCACAAAAAAGAAAGTGTAAAACTACAACAGTTGGAATCCGCAACCTCTTTAGACATCGCATGCCTAATCAAATGAAATACTTAGACATCACATGCCTAACAATTATAAACCCCGCATTTTAGTCCCATTATCGAAAACTCTTTTCAATATCAAGTGAGACTAAACCGCTAGATTTATAACATTCATTCAGCTATCTCATAACTATTTGTGAATTCCAATTATTGTATCCCATTCCGGATAAATAGAAAATATTAAACTTTCCGATCGAACATTCGAACACCCTAGTTTTCCCGAAACCGTTCAACACATGAAATAAGTTCAAAGACGTTCACTTCATGCCTCAGTACCAACGGTCCAGCCGTAGAAGGGTCAAGCCAACGCCTCACATGTGGCACGCCGTACTGCCTCAAACCCGAAGGTTCAAAGGGCAGTTCAAGACGGTCACATAATCGAGTTAAGGTTTGTTGTCTTCTAGAGGGACCATCGCGTTACTTGCACTACTCAGAACGTCCTTAAACCACAGAAAAATCCAACACTTGGAAATTTTTTCGGCAGGGGAAAAGTTGGGTATTTATATCCGGTCGAACTTTTTAACATATTCTAAAGTTATCCGGAAAAACACATAGACGAAGTTTAATAATCCGATCGAATCTACGATTCCCTATGCAACCCCAGAACACTCAACTCTTGAGTCAAATTAAAATTTCCCAGAAAACTCAGCACTGTGAAAGAGGAATTACTGTGCAAATATGGAGGGCTGACTGTAGGGTTCCTAGGCACACTATAGAGGTCTCACAAGGCATCAACCATGCCAACTTCAAATTTTATGGGTGCCGAGAAACCCTAATACGGATCGTTAACTAGAAATTTAGGCGATAAACGAAACTAGTTAACACTTTAACTAAAGGAGAGAGACTACAACCTTTGTAGATCCGGTTCTCCACTTCATTAGCTCCACGTAGGTGTCCTCTCACTGTCCATCTCGAATCCCGAACTCAATCGTCGGCTTCATCGGAGAAAAGGGCGGAATAGGTTGTCGGCTTCGTGCCGAAGATGATCTACGTCGAGGTTGCACAAGTTCAAGCTCCAACTTCACCAAGTTGTGAAACTTGTGAAGAAAACACCCAAAACAACTTGGCAAGAGGTAGAGGGTGAAGAAATAGGAGGTGGGTTCACTTTAGAATTGGATTTCACTCACTTTTGCTCAAGTTGCCATTGATGGGCTTAAGCTTTTCTTGAAGAAGAAGATGATCAAGAAGAAGAAAGAATATGATAAGTGTTTTTAAAATGAAAAAGAAAACAATACTTCTCATATCCTAACTAAGGTTAAGTGTAGAGAATATACCATGGTTACTTGGATGAGTTAGGGTTGAGCATGAAGACAAGAATGGTTGCATAAGTCAAAGCTTCATGAAGCTTCAATAAGAGACAAAGAAAGCCACCATTCTCATCTAAACCTTTTCCAAATAAATAAAAAAATAAATAAATGAAAAAGCAAAACCTTAATCATCTCTTAACCATGGTTCAATCCTTTACACTTAACCACATGATCAAGTATCATCAAACATGATACAAATATGTGCACAAAAGTATATCGCATATACTTCTTGCACATCAAGTGAGAAAATCCATTTAAAGTGAACCAATACTAGTTAATGCAAAGTAATATATCAAATATATAATTATACATTAAATCATTAAATCAACACGTGATTTAACGATCCGGTCATATCGCATATAACCGACTAGTATCCTATGTATCGGCTTATCGAATCAATCCTTGATTCGATATCTAGGTTATATCGAATATAACCAATCGATACATTCATCGCGAGAATGAAATACGGTATCACATACACGCATTATTCTCGGTCCTGCACATATCTCATATGCGCTCCTATTTCGTTTCGCTTGAACCAGGAAACCTCTGTGTAGGACTCTAAAGACTCGTCAATACGCCGGTAGCAGATGATGATCATATCAAGCACCCACAAGCCGCAAGCGGTCTGCTAAACGCAACGGCCATCCGGGTATTGAGCGATTAGAAGATCGACGAGCTAGTCCGCTCACACTCCTGTGAATCCAACCAGTAACACTTACCGTACAGTCCAGTCTGTTCGTCTGATATGTCGCATATCAAGTCTAGGGGTGGTAAACGTCAGACCCCAATAACTGATAAGTCGTGCCGATGTGAGGCTCATAACGGGTCAAGAAACTACTGGTAACACTTACCAGCAAATCTCTGATCAGCCCTGGCCAGGGACTTCCCAGTTACGGCCAATCGAGCACTGCGCAACATCAACCCCCAATATCGGGAGAGACGAAACCCCTCCTATCGCTCATTGCCTCCATGTGACTCGGGACTGTACCCAAAGACCACCGTTTTGCACGCCCTCATGGACGTGGTAAGGTGGAGATCAAAGCACAGTGGGAATCACACAAGACTCTATGACGATCTCGGGTCTACAGACTAACCTGTACAAGTGTCACCTGAGAACTGCCATCTGACGTGAGGTATAATACCATCTGGGAGTTCTCGGTGAGTCCGTCCAGTGTACCCAGTCTCCACTGAGCACCCGTATACCATCTCTGATGTCAAACATCAATGGATATGGGATCATCCATCGCCCATCTCATGGGTCGAGAAGCGTATACGCTAGTCTACACTGGTATATCGATGCCCTGTCTCGATACACCCACAACTAGGGACCTTGAAGGATGTACTTATGGACTACCATGTCCCCACTAGTATGATCTGCATCATAGTCCAGGTAGTCAAGTACACATCCTAAGGGCTTTATCAACATGTAACTATAAGACAGTTTAAAGAGACAAGTGTACATGTTAAGATAAAGAGTAACCAGATAGCATACTATCATATCGAGCAAGAAAGTCATCTCTATATATATGTCCAAGCATCCAATATAATATACATCATCTGTACAATACTGGCCTCTAGGGCATACATACAACTAACAATCTCCCACTTGCACTAGGGCCAGCTGCTGTAGTATCGCATACCGAGCATCCCGAAGAGTCTCTCAAACTGTATCTGGGGAATGGCCTTCGTGAGTGGATCTGCCGTGTTGTTCTTCGTGTCAACCCTCCTGACCTCGATCTCCCGGCGATCAACTATCTCCCGGATCAGGTGATACCGCCTCAGAATATGCCTGGATCGCTGATGGGACCTGGGTTCCTTGGCCAAAGCCACCGCTCCATTGTTATCGCAATACAAGGTATTGGATGCTCAATGGATGGAACCACTCCAAGTTTAGTAATGAACTTCTTGATCCAGACAGCCTCTTTAGCAGCATCGTTGGCAGCGATGTATTCAGCCTCCATCGTCGAGTCTGCCAAGGTTTCCTGCTTGGAACTCTGCCAGCTAACCGCCCCTCCGTAAAGGGTAAAGACAAAACTCGACTGCGACTTAGAGTCGTCCTTATCACTCTGGAAGCTCGAATCGGTAAAGGACTCCACTTGGAGTTCTCCGTTACCATACACCAAGAGCATCTCTTTAGTCCTTCGTAAGTACTTGAGAATGCTCTTCACAGCTGTCCAGTGACTCTCTCCAGGATCATCTTGATACCTGCTCACTATACTTAGTGAATATGCTACATCGGGTCTGGTACACAGCATCGCGTACATGATAGAGCCTACAGCCGAAGCATAGGGTATCCCTTGCATGCGAGCTCTCTCCAAATCAGTCTTGGGAGACATCTCTTTGGAGAGAGTGACTCCAGAGATCGTGGGCAAGTTCCCACGCTTGGATTCTTCCATACTAAACCTCTTTAGTATGGTGTCAATGTACCTGGATTGGGACAATCCCAAAATCCGTTTGGATCTATCTCTATAGATCCTAATTCCCAATATGCAGGAGGCATCACCAAGATCTTTCATTGAGAATCTTTGTGATAAGATGAGCTTGACCGATTGCAGCCATTCTATGAGTCTCTTCCTTTTTGCGTATGGCATCGCCACTCCCTTTGGCAAGAGTATGTCGTCCACGTACAATACGAGGAAGACAACCTTACTCTCTGCCACCTTCTTGTAAATACAAGGTTCATCTGGGTTTTTGACGAAATCAAACTCTTTGATAACGACGTCAAAGCAGATGTTCCAACTCCGCGATGCTTGCTTTAATCCATAAATGGATTTAAGCAGCTTGCACACCTTCCCGCTGCTCCCACTGTCTACGAAGCCCTCTAGCTGAGTCATGTACACGCACTCTTCTAAATCACCATTTAGAAAGGCGGTCTTAACATCCATTTGCCAGATTTCGTAGTCATGATATGCAGCGATGGCAAGCATGATTCGGATGGATTTAAGCATAGCCACTGGAGAAAAGGTTTCGTTATAGTCCACACCTGGTCTTTGACGAAAACCCTTTGCAACAAGTCTAGCTTTGAAAGTCTCCACTCTCCCATCTACACCAAGTTTCTTCTTAAAGATCCACTTGCTCCCGATGGGTTTTACCCCTTCAGGAGCAACATCCAAAGTCCATACTTTGTTGGTGTACATGGATTCCATCTCGGACCGCATAGCATCCAGCCATTTCACTGAGTCCCTACTCGTGATGGCCTGCTCGAAGCTAGTTGGGTCATCATCCTCCATGATGCAATCCTCACTCCCACCATCCATGAGAAAACCGTAGTATCTCTCAGGTTGGCGAGGAACCCTACTAGATCGGCGGAGAGGCTGAGGTTCATTGGGAGCTACTGAATCCTCTGGTTCCACTAAATCTTCAGTTTGAGTTTGTGTAGCCGGAATTTCTTCCAGTTCTACCATATCCCCACTAATTTCTTTTGCAAGAAATTCCTTTTCTAAAAAGGTGGCATGTCGAGAAACAAACACTTTTTGTTCCTCTGTATGGTAGAAAAGATATCCATGTGAATGTTTGGGATATCCCACAAACTTGCATAGAACTGACCGTGCCTCGAGCTTGTCCGGATTTTGCCTTTTGACATAGGCCGGGCAACCCCATATCTTAACTCGTTTAAGACATGGTCTCTTCCTACTCCATATCTCATATGGTGTGGTAGGTACAGATTTAGATGGAACTTGATTCAATAGGTATGCTGCTGTTTCCAGTGCATATCCCCAGAAGGAAATAGGTAACTCAGCTGTGCTCATCATAGAGCGCACCATATCTAATAGGGTGCGGTTTCTCCATTCTGATACACCGTTGTGCTGTGGTATATATGGAGGAGTCAGCTGAGAGAGAATCCCATTCTCTTTTAGGAAGTCCAGGAATTCATTGCTCAAGTATTCACCTCCTCGATCAGATCGTAGGATTTTAATACTTTTTCCAGTTTGGTTCTCTACTTCTTGTTTATATTCTCTAAATTTCTCAAAATCTTCTGATTTGTGTTTCATCAGGAACACATATCCGAACCTAGAGAGATCGTAAGTGAATGTAATGAAGTATGAAGAACCATCCCTGGCATGTGTAGACATAGGACCGCATACATCACTATGTATCAGTCCCAAGAGTTCGGTAACTCTTTCTCCGTGTCCCGTAAACGGAGCTTTGGTCATCTTTCCTTTGAGACATGATTGGAAAGTGTCATAAGATGAAAATTCAAACGGATTTAAATATCCATCCTTATACAACTTAGCTAATCGTGTCGCATTGATGTGACCCAGTCTACAATGCCACAAGAAGGATTCGTTCAGTTCTGAACTTTTCCTCTTGTGTGTGTTTGTTATGCTCAGAACTGTTGATTGATTTTGAACATAAATGCCATTGCACAACGTGCCTGATCCAACCAACTTTTGGTTACGGAAAATGTTCATAACATTATCCTGTAATAAAAAATTATATCCCTCTTTACTCAATAAAGAAACCGATATAATGTTGCATATCAGGTTCGGCATGTAATAGCATTCGTTCAGAACCAATGTATTACCAGTTGGTAATACAAGGTGATATTCCCCGACAGTCTTAGCTGCAACAATTGCACCATTTCCAACTCTAATGTCTTTATCACCTTCTCCAAGTTCTCTACCTTTTCTAAGCACATGTAACTGATTACATATATGGGATCCTGACCCGGTATCTAATACCCAGGACGTAGGGCAAATGGAGAAACAGTTCTCTGTAACGAACACACCCCAAGAAAATACATCATCATGTACTTTCTTCATTCGGGTGGCATGGGAATCCTGGTATTCCCCTATATCCTGTTCAGTCCTATAACTCTTATAGGTAAGAACGGAACCAACGTTCCCCAGCACAGTATAACATGCGGGTTCGGTCAATACATCCATATTATTATCTTTATTAGGGCATGAAATGGTCGCTACCTGGAGAGAGAGAGAAGAAAACACTTTAGCGTAAGCTCGTGCAAGATCAGATTGGTTATTATCTTATCTAATCAGGATGGCTCCCACTGGTTTTTATCAAATCTTCCTTCAAACCCTAAAAGGAAAGACTAGCCGGGATTAATTACACACTACAAGTTCGCCAATCTTTCAGCCAGGCCAGTGTCGGTACTTTGAGGGAGGTCCCCCGTGCTTTCGCGCGAACCTAATTAATGTAAACCTCATTTTCCCAGAGGCATAACCTCGTTAACACCTTTCTAGACACCTACTTGATCGGCTAATTGTAATTTGTAAAACTCTCCCAGGAGTAACTCTTACTTGCAGTGGGTATCGGGATCCAACTATCTCATAGAAGGTATGCAATCTCATTGCAAATTTCAACACTTGAAATTCCCGATAATATTTTTCCCCTAGCGTCCTATGACCTTGACAAAGGCCAACAAATCATAGCATGCTAGTCAAGTTCAACCCGTCATTTCTTGATTGAATCAAACCCACCCGCACGGCCCTTGACAAAGGCCAACAAGGTCGTACGACTACCCTGAAACAATCTGCATCATATGCATAAGCAGATAATCACTATTCAGCTACCGCACACTACGCCTTGACAAAGGCCAACAAACGCAGCACGAATACTAAACAGTTCTTATCTGAAATGATGGAGGGCTACGACAGGTTTTTCTGAAAACCTATTGCGTAATGAACTTGATATCGTTGTAGAATCAAATGAAGTTTTGAAATGGAGTGATTTTGAGGCTTTTCTAGTTTTGCTAAAAGGGTCACTCCCGGTGAAGGGATCGTCGGCCCTTTCCTCGTCGAATGAGGTGCAGGGTATATCATATATACCGCTGTGCAAAGCAGAAACTATAGAAGCAATCAAAAACAAACCGAGTGTGTACCATCTGCCAGTTATCGCTAAAGGAGTCACTCCCGGTGAAGGGATCTCGGTCCTTTCCTCATCGAATAAGGTGCAGGGTATATCATATATACCGCTATGCAAAGCAAGAACTGTAGCTACCTGTTTTGTTTAAAATTTGATTCTACAACATCTTAGGTTTCATTTCTTTCATTAATCACATTAATGAAGTCCCATCATTTAAATACCTAAACATCACAGATAAATACGACGTACACTTATGCCATCCGCATTCGCTTCGATGTCCCCTCGTGCACCGTTAGGTTAGGTAACTAACGACAGAGCAGGGCAGGGCTAGTGCGGGTGCAAAACATAAGTAACGTCTATATAATATATCATATATACTATATACTGTATCTATCACAGAACATCACAGATATCGCAGCAGAAGAAACATATGAAACATTGGATATACTAGGACGTCCGTGTTTTCAATACGAGCCAGTATAAAACACGGATTCCACGGTCGTGATGAATAGCCAATCCCACACCCCTAGACCCCTACGAGAGCGGCAAGCAACCCTGCCAATTCTAGGGTTAGGAGACCCGGACTCGACTCCTCGAGTTGGTCTCCCACTGGACCCCAGAACCCGGTTACTTGTGCTCCCCTCCTTGGGTCTATGCTAATGCGGAAAAGTAAATAATATACAAAAGGTGACAACTTCCGCAACCTGGAAGTGCCCCAAATAAAAGAATATTACATACAAGTTTTTACATGAATGAAAATGAAAAACACTCATCTCACATAAAAACCCCCGGCTATTCAAACACGACAATCCAATATAACATATCCAGCAACACATAACATCACATGTCATCAACGTAAGTAAATATGCGCATCCCAATTGTCGTTGATATATAGCAACGAAACCGGCGATATCACATATTACACTTACGGTCACAGAAAAGAAAGTGTAAAATTACAACAGTTGGAATCCGCAACCTCTTTAGACATCACATGCCTAATGAAATGAAATACTTAGACATCACATGCCTAACAGTTATAAACCCCGCATTTTAGTCTCATTATCGAAAACTCTTTTCAATATCAAGTGAAACTAAACCGCTAGATTTATAACATTCATTCAGTTATCTCATAACTGCTTGTGAATTCCAATTATTGTATCACATTCCAGATAAACAGAAAATGTTAAACTTTCCGATCGAACAGTCGAATACCCAAGTTTTCCCGATACAGCTCAACACATGAAATAAGTCTAACAACATTCAGTTCGTGCCTCAGTACCAACGGTCCAGCCGTAGAAAGGTCAAGCCAACGCCTCACATGTGGCACGCCGTACTGCCCCAAACCCGAAGGTTCATGTTGCGCCACGGCAGCGCCCCGGCCGTCTTACTCGAGGCCAAATTGCGGAATTAAAATTTTTCCTTACTCGGAAACCGGCGCTACCGCGGACAAAGAAAACCCGGATCGTTAACCATTAACCTACGCTAGCTAACAAGAGATTGGAAGAGAAGTATACCAAGAGATCCGGTCCTCCGGTCTTCTCATCATCGCCCCGATCTCCCGCGGAAAGTGTAGTCTCCATATCGTCGCCTCCTCGCCGGAAAGGGCACCACGTCGCCTTCGTCTTTTACGGGCTCCCGCCTCAATACCGAGGCAACTCGAGCATGAAGCCGGCAACTCGACATGCTCAAGATATGCTGTAGAATGAAGTGTAGAAGAAGGTTGTCTCATTTGGGGTTTGTTGCCATGGTGATGGAGGAATCAAGAATAGAAAAATGGTGCTTGCATTTTTCTAGCAAGAAAATGAGATCAAGAATGAAACTCTCAAGATGAAGCTCTCTTCTTCTTTTTCTCTCATCTTTTTCCATTTTCATCAAGTGAGAAGAAGATGGTGGAGGAATGAAACATAATGCAAAGGGAGGTGAGTGTAGGAGCAAATGAAAGGTGACCATATCCAAGACAAGAAAACATACAACCATGCTTTCTCTTACAAACCCATACCCCTCCATCTAATCCCAATAAAGCAAGTTATGGTGCAAGATATGAAAGCCATCATAATCAATACAATATGCAATAAAAACCCTCCACAAAGTGTTATTTGCAAAACTGCAAATAACCCCCTCCATCGGAAAAGTCCGGCCGGGAAAGAACAAAGGAAAACCGGCCGGAACGGAATGCAAACCGGCAACTCCAGAAAACTGGTCCCGTAATAAATTACAGGAAAACCCCTATACTGTGCATACACACCCGCATCTGTATTCCGTCCGGATACAAATGCAATGAGACAAAATCTACACTGTACTAAACTAGTACCGGCTTAAACCAAAGCCGGCTAGTAAAAACCGTTCAATCCTGATCCGTGCAATACCGCACGTATCAGATCAAACCCTGCCATATAACTATACGGCCACTAGTACAAAACTGTCCGATCCTGATACGTGCAATACCGCACGTATCTGATCGGACCCTGCCATATCTCCATACGGCCTCTACAGCGTTTCGCCCGAAAGCTTGAGTAACAGTAAGTGTGGTGGACTCTAAAGACTCGTCAATACTATGGCTGTGGATTTAACCACTGGCACGTCAGAGGTATAAGCCAATACATGACGGGCCACCAGCTATTGACCAAAGGGACGTCGATGAGGAAGCTCACCCCGACACCCAACTGAGCCTGTCAGTGACAATATCCGTACAGTCCGGTCCGTTCATCTATGAGTATCGCATGGCGGGCCTAGGGGGTTGGTGAAAGTCAGACCCCCAAAAGCGGTACAAGTCGTGTCGGAGCGTAGCCCAGAACGCCCTGAGATACTACTGGAATACCTACCAGTAAATCTCCTGCCTCGGCCGAGGGCTTTGCGTAATGGCTCTCCTAGACACAGCACGACCTCACCCCCAATACCGGGAGAGACGAACCCCTGCAGATCCGCTCACTGCCTCCATGTGGCTCGGGACTGTACCCAACTAAAACCTGTTTGCACGACTCCTTTGAGCCGTGGTAGGGTAGTAATCAAAGTACAGTGGGAACTCACACGAGACAAATGACGATCCCAGGTCGATGAACTAACCTGTACACATGTCACCAGGGAACTGCTATCTGACGTCTGGTATAAGACCAACTAGCAGGTTCCCGGCGAGTCCTGTCCGGTGTACTCATAACCCAATGAGCACCTGTATACATCTTAGGTGATCCAACTGACACCAGTGGCTTGTGAGACCGGCCACCGCCCCTCGTCGGGGTCTCGACTGTATACACTAGTCTACTAATGGAGTATCGATGCCCAGTCTCGAAACTCCTACAACTAGGGACCTTTTAAGGATGTGCTTATAGACTACCAGCTCCCACGTATATGATCGCCATCATACTGCTGGCAGTGAAGCAAGAATCCTAGGGGCTCTATCAACGTGTAATAGCGACATGTTAGGTCACCTAAAACAGTACACGATGATAAAGGTAAACCAGATAGCATACTATCATCTCGAGTAAGACTGTCCTACCGGGATAGGTCCTCCCTCAATCATTGCAATCACGTGACTGTGATCCAATAATTGACTCTGAGGGCACTATCTCCAACAATCTCCCACTTGCACTCAAGGCTAATTATTGCGATGTCGCATACTCACAACCCGTGTGATACCGAACACCCAACTCCTCTACTGGTCAGTCTCACAAAGCTCGTTTGCGAAACTATTGCGTTCGAGGAATAGCCTCAGTGAGTGGATCCGCTGTGATGTTTCTTTCTATGTCTCTCTATATCTTAAGTTCGCGGAGAAAGCCATCTCCCAAAATGAGCAATACCTGTCTTAGAATGTCTGGATGTCTGATGGGACCTAGCTCATAAATGAACTCCAAATCCAAACTTCTTAGACTGTATCAACAACTGAACTTAATCAGTATCCTGCGCCATGCCTCCCTCAGTATTGCCTTGGACCACCTGTCCAAAATACAGTCCCTCGTTAGAGGGAGAACTATAACTCTGACAACCTCCTTGTCGTCCATGTCACCTTGGAAGCCTGGAGTGATAACCGTCTCCTAAAGGAGGCAGCCGTTATCATATCCCTAGAACATTCACTTATGTTCTAAAACTACTTCCGACTGTTTTTCCAGGATTGGATCAATATCAACTTATTGCATCTAGTGCAAGAACAACATCTGGTGCGGTACTTGACATCTCATGATTGACTCAATTGCCTAAGCAAGCGATCTGTCAATCATGCGTATCCCTCTCCCCTTTAGTCTATAAGACACCTTTAGAGAGGGTGACTCCATTACCTGCAGGTACACTACCATGCCAGGAGTCGTCCATTCTAAATACTCATAGAATGCTGTCAAGGTACCCTGATTGGGAAACCACCCAAATCTAGATCTAAAACCATAGATCTAGTAACCAGTATGTCTGATATAATATCTAAGTCCCTTGTGGAGAAACCACTGTGTGACGACCTAAGTATAACCGATCGTAGTATAGGAATATCACTTCCTACTACCTTCTCAACAGATCCATCCCCTATTCTGATGACGTCAAACCTATGACTGTCACATCAGAAATGGATGATCTATCTCCGCTACATCTACTTTAGTCTATAAATAGACATAAGCCTGATGTCCACCAATGCTTCCGCTGCTCCCACTGACTACGACAACCCTCTGCCAGAGTCATATAGACGTGCACTTCCAAAGCTAGTTTAGAACGACGCTATACTCATCCTCCTGCCGGGTCTCGCAGCCTGGAACAACAGCAATGGTAATTGTGGGTAAACAAGAACTTCCCTGTCACCGTCCTTGAGGCTACCGGAGTACCTCTCGGGTGCCTGAAGTTACCCACCGTATCTGCGGAGTGGCCAATGGAATGTCAAATCAGATTGAATCTTTAGGTTCCTTATCAAATCTTCAGTAATCGTTTGTGGTTCTGGAATTACTTCCAGTTCTACCATACTCCCACTACTGTTTTCTGAAAAAATCCATTTTTAATAAAACTGTGGCGAGTCTAGAACAATATTGCTATTGTTCATCCAGATGGTAGAAAGTCAACCCTCGTCATAGCCTGGGTCAACCCACAAACAGCCATTACAGAAACGTGCCTTGAGTTGTTCAGTGTCTGGTTTTAAGCATAAGCCGGACAACTCCCCGTACCTTAACATCGTTAAGATATGATCTGTTCTATATCCAATATAGAACCAGAGGCACTGATTTAAATGAACCAGATTCAAATCATGCAGCTATCTCCAGTGCATGTAAACTAAATGGAGAGAGGCCGATCAGCGTTACTCAACTTAGGAATGCTTCCAATTATGAGTATCCTGAAAGAGAAGCAAGTTCTCTTTATCATTACTATCAACTGAATACCATACACAAGTATCTACATCTTCGATCACTTTGAAGAATCCCGATACTTGCTACACCTGGTTCTCTACTCTATTCAAATACCTATAACTCCTCAAAACTTAGACCCTGTGTTTCCACGAAGCACATGTCTAAGAACTAGAGAAGTTAAAAGTAAACAGAATATAGTATGAGGACCAACCCCTCTGTCCTGATGGACACTGGACAACATACAATACTCTGTATAAGTCCGCTGAGTCTAACAACTCTTTCACTGTGTGTCGTAGGTTGAAAACTGTACTTATGGTTAAGAAGAATTACACCGCTGTTTAATGCTCCTTACCTAACCATCCACTGATATAGGTAAATGTCATCGACATAATATCAAAAGGTATATCTCACTCTATGAAAATAGACGTACAGATATATCAATTTGAAATTGGTGCATAACCGCGGATATTCAAAACCAAATATTTGCCGACCGGCAAACAACCCAGGTGACTTCCTCAAATATCACCGATTACAACGAATCCCGATATAATGAGGATGATCACCCAATTCCCAATAACTTACTCCCACTCCTCATCTGTAAAACCATACAGATGTGAGAATCATACCTGGTAAATACATACCCTGGAGTAAGTGTCTAATCGGGAAATCAGTTTTTCTTTTAACATTACACAGTGAAACTGAAACATTGAAATGTTTCTGTGGGGAATTCTGGTATTCCTAGTAATGCCTCTTCCATTATCCAGATTCACAACTGTAACCGTATAATTCTTTGCCACCTTTCCAAATCTCTTTATATGTCTTTAGTCATTACCTTCTGTACACCCTTTTAAGCCAAATGGTTTTCTTCCTTCCCTACCGTTCGGCACCAGCCTATGGTTTGGAAGAAGACTATCCAAAAAGCATAAAGGGTGTACTGTCCTAATCCTAGGAACACTTGCAACGCGAGAGAAGGTGAAGATAAAAGACACCTGAATGTACTTTATTCCTATTTCTCCTGAACCAGGATCCATCCCCGAACTGGAACAAGTTCCTTTCGAGTTCGTATATAACCATACGATGGATTATCCAATAAAATGGGATCTTCGTAGTGATACGGAGTGTCCTGGAGAAATACAAAGGTGATTTAGGATTGGCGAAGAAATACTTGGTTTGGTCGTGAATAGCAGTCGCAACTTACTTTGCCCTCTTACTAATCCCTTGCTTTGTCTTAACTTAATACCTTCTGTACACCGTTTAGGCTAACTGGTTTTCTTCATTCCCTACCAGTCGGCACCAGCCTAAGGTTTGGAAGAAGACTATCCAATTTGCGTAATAGGTGTACTACTCCTAAACCAAGGAGTACTCGCAACCTGAGAGAAGGTGAAAAGAAAAGACAACTGAATAATCCTATCCGTTTTCTCCAGAACCAGAAACCATCCTCGAAGTCCTTCGAGTTCGTATCTAACCATACGATGGTTTTGTCCAATGGAAGTGGACGTTCGTAGTAATACGGGGTGTCCTGGAGAAAAGGGTAAAAGTAGGAGTGGCAATGAGGTCTGCAACTCTGACAATCCAAAAGCCAGTGTTAAGAAGGTTCGGTCAACTTGGTCACTGAGTCATAGTCCAGGGTCGGGTCAATGGTCGCTGCCAGAGAGAGAGAAAAGAAACACTCAGCGTGCACTCTATCCTAGATCAGAATGGTTATCACTTTAACTAATCAGGAATCCTCCCACTGTACCTTAAATTCTCCTCCAAACCTGAAAGAAGAATTAGTCGGGGTCACCCGAGGAGTAAACCAACTCATCAGTGGGAATCGGGATCCAACTATCATCGCATGATAACTTGACGGAATCCACTCAAGTCACCACACTCCAGAAGGTATGCGCATGCCTGGCAAGTTTCAGTTCTTTTGAAACTCCCGATGTGATTTTTACCCCTAGGACCCAAGTGACCTTGACACAGTCAACAAATCAAAGAGTCCTAGTCAAGTTCAGCCCGTCATTTTCCTGGATTGCATTAAACCCACCCGTACGAGCCCTTGACACAGTCTACAAGGCCGCACGACTGTCCTAACCAATCCCATTAATATGCTGCAAACAAACACTACTTAGCTACCGCACACTACGCCTTGACACAGTCAACAAACGCAGCACGAATACTAAGTAATACTTGTAAGAAATGACGGAGGGCTACGACTGGTTTTTGGCGAAAAACCTTTAACGTAATGAACTTGATATCGTTGAAGGAACTGCATAGCCTTTTAGAAAATATAGTGACGAAAACCTTTGCTAAAGAGGTCACTCCCGGTGAAGGGATCTCGGCTCTTTCCCCGTAGAATGAGGTGCAGGATATTCCAACTGAATACCACGATGCAAAGCAAAAGTAATCGGCTATAGTGAAGTTAATGCCCTGACGCAAACTTCTGTCCAAGGGGTCACTCCCGGTGAAGGGATCTCGGCCCTTGCCTCGTCGACTGAGGAGCAGGATATTCCAAATGAATACCACGATGCAAAACAAAAGTGAACGTCCTTGCAATAACAGCTTTTTGAAAAATGTTCCAACAACATCAAAATAGGTTTGTTTATCTTGCATTGATGCGAATCAATGCAGTCCCATCAATTGATCACACCACAAAGAACGAAAATATACTGACGTACGTATATGCCATCCGCATTCGCCACTGGGTCCCGTCATCACCCGTTAGGTTAGCTAACTAACGGCAGAGCGGGGACTGGACTAGCGCGGATGAAAAACATATACAACATCTACTAATATATATACCAATATATAGTATTTCGCTCAAGGCGTGAATAAAATGCAACATCACAGAAATGTACAGCATCACAGAACAATACAGATATCTGGAAGCCCCGGGTTTCACAGAGCCGCTGCTGAAACCCGACGTTCCCCTGGTCGTGTGGATAGCCTGTGCAATGAAATCCTAGACCCCTACGGGCGCGGCAAGTCACCCGCCAAAACCTGAAGCGAGGCAGCCCCCTCCAGCACCGTGAATGGACCACCCAGCACTTCACGGAATCCGGTAACTTGGGCACCCCTCCTGGGTCAACCTGTACCCCCTACGAGTGCGGCGAATAGCCCGCCAATCCTGGACTGAAGCCCCCTCCGTCTCAATGCCCTGAGATGCGGGCCCGTTGCCCTCCAGAACCCGGCTATCCGTGCACCCCACCGCGGGGCAACCCTAGTACAGAAAGTAAAATATACATACACCGGGTACATCGACCGCAACCAGGTCGTGCCCCAAAAGAATAATACAAACAGCCAGTGACGGCAGTCCACATGTCGGACGCTCGCCCCGCAATATCAAATGTACATAATACAACAAAACTGTACTAGCATTGCATCCAGGCTATCCCCCACGACCGATCCGCAACATCACAGCATAAACATAGAACATCAACGTGAAAATCACGTTCGCAAATCCGTCTAACCGGGCTATAGCAGTTAGACCGGATTTACCGATCGAGTGACATTCACGGTCGCAGATATAATGTAAATACTGTGAAATAATGTGTTTAAAATATCCGATCGATCAAATAATTAACAAGTGGGCCCCAAAAGAAAACTGTAGCACTCACAGAAATAACTGGCCCAATTTTAATATTCCAAAACCCCTAATTATAGCCCAGAAGCCCACTGGAGAAAATCGAAGCAGTGACCCCACCAACCTGCGGCGGAAGGGCGGCACAAATAGGGTTTTTGCGGCGCTTCCGCGCTCCTGTTGAGTGATCACTGTCTCGAATTTTCCCAGAGTTCTTAGAACTCCCTGCACATCATTCTGAGACCACCTGAAAAATTTTTAGACTCCAAAAAATTTCGACAGAAACTGATGTGCAATAAAATACGGTTTTTGGAAATTTCGGTCGATCGGAAACGCAAACACATCAAACGAAGCTAGGTAAGGTTAATGGCGTGGCTCTGATACCATGTTGCACCACGGCAGCGCCCCGGCCGTCTTACTCGAGGCCAAATTGCGGAATTAAAATTTTTCCTTACTCGGAAACCGGCGCTACCGCGGACAAAGAAAACCCGGATCGTTAACCATTAACCTACGCTAGCTAACAAGAGATTGGAAGAGAAGTATACCAAGAGATCCGGTCCTCCGGTCTTCTCATCATCGCCCCGATCTCCCGCGGAAAGTGTAGTCTCCATATCGTCGCCTCCTCGCCGGAAAGGGCACCACGTCGCCTTCGTCTTTTACGGGCTCCCGCCTCAATACCGAGGCAACTCGAGCATGAAGCCGGCAACTCGACATGCTCAAGATATGCTGTAGAATGAAGTGTAGAAGAAGGTTGTCTCATTTGGGGTTTGTTGCCATGGTGATGGAGGAATCAAGAATAGAAAAATGGTGCTTGCATTTTTCTAGCAAGAAAATGAGATCAAGAATGAAACTCTCAAGATGAAGCTCTTTTCTTCTTTTTCTCTCATCTTTTTCCATTTTCATCAAGTGAGAAGAAGATGGTGGAGGAATGAAACATAATGCAAAGGGAGGTGAGTGTAGGAGCAAATGAAAGGTGACCATATCCAAGACAAGAAAACATACAACCATGCTTTCTCTTACAAACCCATACCCCTCCATCTAATCCCAATAAAGCAAGTTATGGTGCAAGATATGAAAGCCATCATAATCAATACAATATGCAATAAAAACCCTCCACAAAGTGTTATTTGCAAAACTGCAAATAACCCCCTCCATCGGAAAAGTCCGGCCGGGAAAGAACAAAAGGAAAACCGGCCGGAACGGAATGCAAACCGGCAACTCCAGAAAACTGGTCCCGTAATAAATTACAGGAAAACCCCTATACTGTGCATACACACCCGCATCTGTATTCCGTCCGGATACAAATGCAATGAGACAAAATCTACACTGTACTAAACTAGTACCGGCTTAAACCAAAGCCGGCTAGTAAAAACCGTTCAATCCTGATCCGTGCAATACCGCACGTATCAGATCAAACCCTGCCATATAACTATACGGCCACTAGTACAAAACTGTCCGATCCTGATACGTGCAATACCGCACGTATCTGATCGGACCCTGCCATATCTCCATACGGCCTCTACAGCGTTTCACCCGAAAGCTTGAGTAACAGTAAGTGTGGTGGACTCTAAAGACTCGTCAATACTATGGCTGTGGATTTAACCACTGGCACGTCAGAGGTATAAGCCAATACATGACGGGCCACCAGCTATTGACCAAAGGGACGTCGATGAGGAAGCTCACCCCGACACCCAACTGAGCCTGTCAGTGACAATATCCGTACAGTCCGGTCCGTTCGTCTATGAGTATCGCATGGCGGGCCTAGGGGGTTGGTGAAAGTCAGACCCCCAAAAGCGGTACAAGTCGTGTCGGAGCGTAGCCCAGAACGCCCTGAGATACTACTGGAATACCTACCAGTAAATCTCCTGCCTCGGCCGAGGGCTTTGCGTAATGGCTCTCCTAGACACAGCGCGACCTCACCCCCAATACCGGGAGAGACGAACCCCTGCAGATCCGCTCACTGCCTCCATGTGGCTCGGGACTGTACCCAACTAAAACCTGTTTGCATGACTCCTTTGAGCCGTGGTAGGGTAGTAATCAAAGTACAGTGGGAACTCACACGAGACAAATGACGATCCCAGGTCGATGAACTAACCTGTACACATGTCACCAGGGAACTGCTATCTGACGTCTGGTATAAGACCAACTAGCAGGTTCCCGGCGAGTCCTGTCCGGTGTACTCATAACCCAATGAGCACCTGTATACATCTTAGGTGATCCAACTGACACCAGTGGCTTGTGAGACCGGCCACCGCCCCTCGTCGGGGTCTCGACTGTATACACTAGTCTACTAATGGAGTATCGATGCCCAGTCTCGAAACTCCTACAACTAGGGACCTTTTAAGGATGTGCTTATAGACTACCAGCTCCCACGTATATGATCGCCATCATACTGCTGGCAGTGAAGCAAGAATCCTAGGGGCTCTATCAACGTGTAATAGCGACATGTCAGGTCACCTAAAACAGTACACGATGATAAAGGTAAACCAGATAGCATACTATCATCTCGAGTAAGACTGTCCTACCGGGATAGGTCCTCCCTCAATCATTGCAATCACGTGACTGTGATCCAATAATTGACTCTGAGGGCACTATCTCCAACAGTTCAAAGGGCAGCTCAAGACGGTCACATAATCGAGTTAAGGTTTGTTGTCTTCTAGAGGGTCCATCGAGTTACTTGCACTACTTAGAACGTCGTTAAACTACGGAAAAATCCAACACTTGGAAATTTCCCGACAGGGGAAAAATTGGGTATTTATATCCGGTCGAACTTTTTAACATATTCTAAAATTTATCCGGAAAGCCACATAGACAAAATCTGATACTCCGATCGAAACACCGAATCCCCAAAACAATCCAAGAAAATTCAACTCTTGAATAAATATTAAAAATTCCCATAAAACTCAGCACCAGAAAAGAGGAATTACTGTGCAAAAATTATTGCGCATTGTGAACAGTAGGCGGCGGAACCGCGGCAGAAGCCATGCTTCTGCCGCGTTTCCGCGGCAGAAGCCATGCTTCTGCCGCGTTTCCGCGGCGGTTTAGACGCATCATGAGCTCGTTTTGCACCATAATTCTTATATCTTCATGCTGATATTTTTAAGAATTTTTAATATGGAAAAATCCCATTGTTTAGAAAAAGTCCAGAGAGCAATATTTGAGTTGGGGTTTCGGGTCGATCGGACTTCAAACTCCGTTTAGACTTGGCCTAAGGCTCTAGCTAGGCTCTGATACCACTGTAGGGTTCCTAGGCACACTATAGAGGTCTCACAAGGCATCAACCATGCCAATTTCAAATTTTATGGGTGCCGAGAAACCCTAATACGGATCGTTAACTAGAAATTTAGGCGATAAACGAAAATAGTTAACACTTTAACTAAAGGAGAGAGACTACAACCTTTGTAGATCCGGTTCTCCACTTCATTAGCTCCACGTAGGTGTCCTTTCGCTGTCCATCTCGAATCCCGAACTCAATCGTCGGCTTCATCGGAGAAAAGGGCGGAATAGGTTGTCGGCTTCGTGCCGAAGATGATCTACGTCGAGGTTGCACAAGTTCAAGCTCCAACTTCACCAAGTTGTGAAACTTGTGAAGAAAACACCCAAAACAACTTGGCAAGAGGTAGAAGGTGAAGAAATAGGAGGTGGGTTCACTTTAGAATTGGATTTCACTCACTTTTGCTCAAGTTGCCATTGATGGGCTTAAGCTTTTCTTGAAGAAGAAGATGATCAAGAAGAAGAAAGAATATGATAAGTGTTTTTAAAATGAAAAAGAAAACAATACTTATCATATCCTAACTAAGGTTAAGTGTAGAGAATATACCATGGTTACTTGGATGAGTTAGGGTTAAGCATGAAGACAAGAATGGTTGCATAAGTCAAAGCTTCATGAAGCTTCAATAAGAGACAAAGAAAGCCACCATTCTCATCTAAACCTTTTCCAAATAAATAAATGAAAAAGCAAAACCATAATCATCTCTTAACCATGGTTCAATCCTTTACACTTAACCACATGATCAAGTATCATCAAACATGATACAAATATGTGCACAAAAGTATATCACATATACTTCTTGCACATCAAGTGAGAAAATCCATTTAAAGTGAACCAATACTAGTTAATGCAAAGTAATATATCAAATATATAATTATACATTAAATCATTAAATCAACACGTGATTTAACGATCCGGTCATATCGCATATAACCGACTAGTATCCTATGTATCGGCTTATCGAATCAATCCTTGATTCGATATCTAGGTTATATCGAATATAACCAATCGATACATTCATCGCGAGAATGAAATACGGTATCACATACACGCATTATTCTCGGTCCCGCACATATCTCATATGCGCTCCTATTTCGTTTCGCTTGAACCAGGAAACCTCTGTGTAGGACTCTAAAGACTCGTCAATACGCCGGTAGCAGATGATGATCATATCAAGCACCCACAAGCCGCAAGCGGTCTGCTAAACGTAACGGCCATCCGGGTATTGAGCGATCAGAAGATCGACGAGCTAGTCCGCTCACACTCCTGTGAATCCAACCAGTAACACTTACCGTACAGTCCGGTCTGTTCGTCTGATATGTCGCATATCAAGTCTAGGGGTGGTAAACGTCAGACCCCAATAACCGATAAGTCGTGCCGATGTGAGGCTCATAACGGGTCAAGAAACTACTGGTAACACTTACCAGCAAATCTCTGATCACCCTGGCCAGGGACTTCCCTGTTACGGCCAATCGAGCACTGCGCAACATCAACCCCCAATACCGGGAGAGACGAAACCCCTCCTATCGCTCATTGCCTCCATGTGACTCGGGACTGTACCCAAAGACCACCGTTTTACACGCCCTCATGGACGTGGTAAGGTGGAGATCAAAGCACAGTGGGAATCACACAAGACTCTATGACGATCTCGGGTCTACAGACTAACCTGTACAAGTGTCACCTGAGAACTGCCATCTGACGTGAGGTATAATACCATCTGGGAGTTCTCGGCGAGTCCGTCCAGTGTACCCAGTCTCCACTGAGCACCCGTATACCATCTCTGATGTCAAACATCAATGGATATGGGATCATCCATCGCCCATCTCATGGGTCGAGAAGCATATACGCTAGTCTACACTGGTATATCGATGCCCTGTCTCGATACACCCACGACTAGGGACCTTGAAGGATGTACTTATGGACTACCATGTCCCCACTAGTATGATCTGCATCATAGTTCAGGTAGTCAAGTACACATCCTAAGGGCTTTATCAACATGTAACTATAAGACAGTTTAAAGAGACAAGTGTACATGTTAAGATAAAGAGTAACCAGATAGCATACTATCATATCGAGCAAGAAAGTCATCTCTATATATATGTCCAAGCATCCAATATAATATACATCATCTGTACAATACTGGCCTCTAGGGCATACTTACAACTAACACTGACATCATCAGAGGGCCGCGGGGCCGCGGAACCGCTGCAGAAGCTAGGCTTCTGCCGCGGTTCCGCCGCAGAAGCTAGGCTTCTGCCGCGGTTCCGCCGCAGGTTTGAGGTATCATTGGTCAAATTTTGCACCGTAATTCTTATAATTCCCTGCTAAATTTTTTAAGCATTTTTAATCTGGAAAAAACCCAGTTTTTGGAAAAAGTCCAGAGAGCAATTTGGTTTGAAGGGTTTCGGTTCGATCGGGTTTCAAACGTCGTCTACACTTCGCCTAAGGCTCTAACCTGGCTCTGATACCACTGTAGGGTTCCTATGCACTCTCAATAGGTCTCACAAGGCATCAACCATGCCAATTTCAAATTTTACAAGTGCCGAGAAACTCTAATACGGATCGTTAACTAGAATTTTAGGCGAAATATTAAACTAGTTAACAACTTAACTAAAGATAAGAAGCTACAACCTTTGTAGATCCGGTTATCCACTTCCTTTGTTCCACGTAGTCGTCCCCTCGCTGTCCATCTTGAATCCCGGACTCTTGCATCGGCTTCATCGGAGAAATGAACGGACTAGTCGTCGGCTACGATGCCGAAGATGATCTACGTCGAGGTTACACAAGATCAAGCTCCAACTTCACCAAGTTGTGAAAATTGTGAAGAAAACACCCTATACTACTTGGCAAGAGGTAGAGGGTGAAGAAATAGGAGGTGGGTTCACTTTAGAATTGGATTTCTCACACTTTTGCTCAAGATGCCATTAATGGTGGCAAGCTTTTTCTTGAAGAAGAAGATGATGAAGAAGATAGAATATGATAAGTGTTATTCAAAAAGAATAATAAAATGAATACTTATCATCTTCTAACCTTGGTTAGGTGTAGAGAATAGACCATGGTTAGTGGGAATGGTTAGGGTTAAGCATGAAGACAAAATGGTCACTTGGTCAAAGCTTCATGAAGCTTTAACAAACTTCATGATAAAAATAAACCATTTTGTTTTCTTTTATCTATTTCTTAAAAAAGAAAAGATAAATATTAAGTGAAAATATGAAACCCTAACCATTCACTAAACATGGTTTAAGTCTTTACACAAATCCAAGTGTATATGTATCATCAAACATGATACAATCAAGTGCACAAAAGTATATCACATATACAACTTGTGAACATCAAGTGAGAAAATCCATTTAAAGTGAACCAATACTAGTTAATGCAAAGTAATATATCAAATATATAATTATACATTAAATCATTAAATCAACACTTGATTCAATGATCCGGTCATGTCGCACATAACCGACTAGTATACAATGTATAGATTTATCGAATCAACGATTCGATAACTAGGTTATATCGCATACAACCAATCGAAACATTCATCGCGAGAATGAAATACGGTATCACATACTCGCATTATTCTCGGTCCCGCACATATCTCATATGCGCTCCTATTTCGTTTCGCTTGAGCCAGGAAACCCCTGTGTAGGACTCTAAAGACTCGTCAATACGCCGGTAGCAGATGATGATCATATCAAGCACCCACAAGCCGCAAGCGGTCTGCTAAACGTAACGGCCACCCGGGTATTGAGCGATCAGAAGATCGACGAGCTAGCCCGCTCAGACTCCTGTGAATCCAACCAGTAACACTTACCGTACAGTCCGGTCTGTTCGTCTGATATGTCGCATATCAAGTCTAGGGGTGGTAAACGTCAGACCCCAATAACCGATAAATCGTGCCGATGTGAGGCTCATAACGGGTCGAGAAAGTACTGGTAACACTTACCAGCAAAACTCTGATCATCCCTGGCCAGGGACTTCCCTGTTACGGCCAATCGAGCACAGCGCAACATCAACCCCCAATACCGGGAGAGACGAAACCCCTCCTATCGCTCATTGCCTCCATGTGACTCGGGACTGTACCCAAAAACCACCGTTTTGCACGCCCTCATGGATGTGGTAAGGTGGAGATCAAAGCACAGTGGGAATCACACAAGACTCTATAACGATCTCGGGTCTACAGACTAACCTGCACAAGTGTCACCTGAGAACTGCTATCTAACGTGAGGTATAATACCATCTGGGAGTTCTCGGCGAGTCCGTCCAGTGTACCCAGTCTCCACTGAGCACCCGTATACCATCTCTGATGTCAAACACCAATGGATATGGGATCATCCATCGCCCATCTCATGGGTCGAGAAGCGTATACGCTAGTCTACACTGGTATATCGATGCCCCGTCTCGATACAACCACGACTAGGGACCTTGAAGGATGTACCTATGGACTACCATGTCCCCACTAGTATGATCTGCATCATAGTCCAGGTAGTCAAGTACACATCCTAAGGGCTTTACCAACTTGTAACTATAAGACAGTTTAAAGAGACTAGTGTACATGTTAAGATAAAGAGTAACCAGATAGCATACTATCATATCGAGCAAGAAAGTAATCTCTATATATGTCCAAGCATCCAATATAATATACATCATCTGTACAATACTGGCCTCTAGGGCATACATACAACTAACACTATCAACGTGCAATAGTGACCTGTAATGTCACCTAAAACATGTACACGATGATAAAGATAAACCAGATAGCATATCATCATCTTGAGTAAGACTGTCCTACCGGTATAGGTCCTCCCTCAATCATTGCAATCACGTGCCTGTGATCCAATAATTGACTCTGAGGGCACTATATCCAACACTCAAAGCAGAGAAAACATCATGGTGGACAATACTAAACATATCAAGGAAACTGCATTTTTCTCTTTAAAGTAATTCATCGGTTTACAAAACTTTCACACAGAGTTTCCAAATCCAGAATATCAAGAAGAATCCAAAATCATCAAGTCACCATGTCAATAACAATGAAATCCGGCATAAATCTCCATAATACTGCATAACTAATGAATATATGGATGCATCTGATATCATGCAATAATTAAACTAGCGTATGAAAGCTATAACATATTGCAACTATCAACTAGCAAGCTATGCCAATGAATAGTATTTTCTAAAGTGTACGTGACATGGCAATTACCGTTGATGATGTGTGTGACCGGCAAGCAGGTGTACGTGGAACATACACATCATCGGTAATGGTGCTGGTGTCCTGACTGCAGGGTTTCATGATAATTACAGATAACGTATGTACAAGCATGCAATGCGATGAAACATCATGAATATACAGAAAGTGATGTAGTAACAGCAACACTAAAAAATATACCTACCTAATATATGAGTTATACAGTTTGGTATATAAAAATACTCATGATTCTCCACTTTTGAAAATGAGTATGACTTGAGCCCAGTCAAAAGGGTAAGGGAATACACCTAAGCCTGAGTCGATCTATATACATATCTAGTAGTCGGTGATCTCGCCTCAATAGTATCACCCAGGATACAATAATTAATATGACATTCTCGAGTCAAGAGTGCGGATCTATCCTCATAACTATATCTCGTACGGTAAATCTATCGTACGGCATCCCAAATCTGGGTACGGTTCAAATATCACATTTATCTCATTATTCATCTGGTATCCACATCATCACATATCGAGAGCAAGGGGCACTGATCTAAGTCTAGTACACTAGTAATATCATCAACAATATCATGATCTGGCTATGGATCTAAAGTCTCCTGCAATCCGATATCATCCACATATATTATTATATAGAAGTATACATCGCCCAAGCGATCCATTATAAATATCATACATATCTCATCTCAAATCTTGATCATATGTCAACTATCATATATATATATATATATATATATATATATATATCATCCACATGCTATCGTCGTCCAACGATCCGCTATAACATCATGACATATCTCGGTCACATATTAAATACCTCACGGCATCATGCCCGATCATATCGACTCATTCCCAAGTATCATATAACATCCTCATCATCCAAGCATATGAATAACAATATATATATATGTCCCCAATACGCTCAAGAAAGTAAATGTATGCGAGTATGTGTATGTGCGTGTATGCAAATCTTTACTCTAGGGTTTCGTGACTAAGAAATCAACTAAAGTCCTTTCTACGATTCTCGCTAACACTTACCAATAATCTCGTAAACCTTTTCCTGCTAGGAGTTAAAATCCCTCAACAACATATAAAATTATATCTATATCACATCACAACATTTCTTACAACTTTGCGGGGGTGCTATACGCCATCCACCCGACTTCCCCCGTAGATATAAATCTACTCACATTAATCCTCGCTTGCTGGAGTCTATGACGCCACGCTCATCCTCGTCGTCTCGAATTCCACGTGGGGGTACCTACATATCACATATAGCATCGTAAACCGAAATCGTACACGAAAACCAAAACGGCATGCGTATCACACATAGGTTAAAACCTATGGTCTACACATGCAAGAATGGTCAAACAACCCTCGAGATTGACATGCAAACGTCAAACCATCGAGTCAAAACACAAATACTAAAATCCAAAACATAAATAGACACAAAACCCAAGTAGCAACACAAGAAAACACTTCCAGATTTTGTTCCAGGTGAAATTAAGTAATTCTGCATATGGGGTAGGTCTAATTTGACTAAAATGAAGCCATGGACCAAGCACGAATCAATTTGGGAGTACCAAGGCCGCAAATTGCGGTCCAAAAGATTAAAATGGCGGCTTAAACATGAGCATATGGTCTCGGGTTTTGGGGTTAGCTTCTAGGTTGCCTGCATGACTCTTTGGCTTCGCTAAATATTTTTCAGGTCACCCGGGTTATAGCAGATTCCCAAGTACCCTCATAATTCTCACAATATTCCGATGTCGGGGTTTCTAAGTTCATGTTTCGGGGTTTTAATCTCAGGTTTAGTCCAGTAAGCAGTCACTACAGGGGTCGCAAGGCCTCTACTAACCTCAATTTCACTATCACAACTCACACCTCGCTCAAACCCTGACTAGGAATTTTCTAACCTCACTAAAAATCATATTATCGCTTCTAAAAATGCAAGGATACTAAAGTAAATGAAATACAAGACTAATTGTGGAGAAATTACCTCATTTGGGCAACTCAAGAAAAACCCTAGTTTGCCATTGTTGTCCAAATCCCACTTTTCTTGGTCCAAAGTGTAAGGGTGTAGAGGGGATTAATTTTAGTGAAAAGGGTATAGGGTTTGGATCAATATTTTGAGATGATATCATGGGGTGAAGGTAGAGGGAAGGGAGGAAGAAGAAGAAGAAGAAAATGACGGGGGAGGTAAAATGAGGCAGCCCCCCTCTCTCTCTCACCTCTCTTATTCTCATCCCTCTCTCTCAAATATTACCCTTCTAGCCTTCTCATTTTCTTTTCCTTTTTATTTAAAACAAACTAACTCACATAATACCCCAAAACAACATAAGAAATAACATTTAATAAAATTAATTCATGACATGGTGCACTGGCCATGGAAAACTGTATAAATACGGATTTGGCTTAATCACGATTAGCAGTACACTAATTGTTGGAGATAGTGCCCTCAGAGTCAATTATTGGATCACAGGCACATGATTGCAATGATTGAGGGAGGACCTATACCTGTAGGATAGTCTTACTCAAGATGATAGTATGCTATGTGGTTTATCTTTATCATCGTGTACTGCTTTAGGTGACCTTACAGGTCACTATTGCACGTTGATAGAGCCCCTAGGATTCTTGCTTGACTGCCAGCAGTATGAGGGCGATCATATACGTGGGAGCTGGGGTCTATAAGCACTTCCTTAAAAGGTCCCTAGTCGTGGGAGTTTCGAGACAGGGCATCGATACTCCAGAGTAGACTAGTGTATACAGTCGAGACCCCGACGAGGGGCGGTGGCCGGTCTCACAAGCCACTGGTGTCAGTTGGTTCACCTGAGATGTATACAGGTGCTCATTGGGTTATGAGTACACCGGACAGGACTCGCCGGGAACCTGCTAGTTGGGAATATACCAGACGTCAGATAGTAGTTCCCTGGTGACATGTGTACAGGTTAGTTCATCGACCTGAGATCGTCATTTGTCTCCTGTGAGTTCCCACTGTACTTTGATTACTACCCTACCACGCTCAAAGGAGACGTGCAAACAGGTTTTAGTTGGGTACAGTCCCGAGCCACATGGAGGCAGTGAGCGGATCTGCAAGGGTTCGTCTCTCCCGGTATTGGGGGTGAGGTCGCGCTGTGTCTAGGAGAGCCATTATACGAAGACCTTGGCCAAGGCAGGAGATTCACTGGTAGATATTCCAGTAGTATCTCAGGGTGTTCTTGGCTACACTCCGACACGACTTGTACCGCTTTTGGAGGTCTGACTTTTACCAACCCCCTAGGCCCGCCATGCGATGCCCATAGGCGAACGGACCGGACTGTATGGATATTGTCACTGACAGGCTCAGTAGGGTTTCAGGATGAGTTCGCTTATCGACGTCCCTTTTGGTCAATACCTGGTAGCCCGTCACGTATGGCTAATACCTCTGACATGCAAGTGGTTAAATCCGCAGCCAAAGTATTGACGAGTCTTTAGAGTCACCCATAGACCGTTTTCTTATGTTTCGGGTGAAACGCTGTAGAGGCCGTATGGAGATATGGCAGGGTTCAATCTTATCCGTGCGGTATTGCACGGATCATGATCGGACAAATAATACTAGCGAGCTTTGGTTTAAGCCGGATCCTAGTATTGTACAGTGTAGATTTTGTCTCTTTGCATTTGTATTCAGTGGGAATACAAGTGCGGGTATGTATATACAGTTGCGGGGTTTTCCTGTAATTTATTATGGGATTAGTTTTCTGAAGTTGCCAGTTTGTATTCCGTTCCGGCCAGTTTTCCTTTGTTCCTTCACGGCCGGATTTTTCTGATTGAATGGCTAATTTGCATATTTGCAAATTAGCATTAGTGGAGGGTGTCTTTTGTGATTAGTGGCATTATGATGGGTGTGGCATTATTAGATTCTTTTTGGGTCATTTTTTTTGCATTTATTATGAGAGGATTGAATGAGAAATTGAGGTGATCCTTTTTCCTCTTTATCACACAATCTCTTCCTTTGCTTTATGGATTCCATTTTTCCCTCTTCATTCCATATAGAGGACGGCCATTTTGAGTGAGGGAGAGAGTTCATTTTCTTATGGTGGGAATTATTCATCTCTCATTTCATGCTTGCAAAAAAATACACCATCCTTCTCCAAAAAGTTCTTTCTTCACCTCCATCAAAAATGTAACTTCAACCCCATTGAGACAATGGTTTCTACACTTCATCTACAGTATTCTTGGGCACGTCGACTCGCCAACTTCATGCCCGAGTTTCCTCGGTCCAGAGGAGGGAGCCCGTAAAAGAACCCGGCGATGTGGTGCCCGTTCCGACGAGGAGATGAAGACCGGTGGTTCCGCGTGGAGATCGGAGTGGAGGCCGAAAACCGAATGTAACATTTCAGAAAAATATAAAATATTATTTTGGGAATTTCTATAATTTAATATTATTTTATTGAATATTTTAATATTTTGGGATAATTAAATCCCGATAAATGGGGAAAATTTTGGGGGAAAAATTATGGAAAATTCTAAAAAAGGGTATTTTGTGGAATTAAGTCACTTTTAAGCTTTTATGGTTAATTATATGCTATTTTAGTGTTAATCGCGATTGAAAATCGCTAATTGAATTTTTAGTATTTTTAGTGCAAAAATATGCACATATCATTTTCTACACTTGTTACAATTGTCACATGTTTTGGGTGCATGGTTACCTAGGGTCACCATTGAGAGGAGAAGGAATAAAAGAAAAGGGAAAAGAAAAGATAAAGTAGAGGTATGATGATGAGAGAGAAAATGAGAGTCAACCCTTCCCCTTTTGAACCACCCCCATCATTTTTCACCCCATTCTCTCTCTCCCCTCCAAGAGAGAGCTGCTGCTGCTCCTGCTCTTCTCTTCTTCCTCCTCTTCAAATCCCCCACAACACCATGAAATCAAACCCAAAACCCCATTTTGACTTCACAAAACTTGCCCACAAGCTCGAGGGGATCGCATTGGACCTAGAAAAAGAGGATCTTGAGGACTTTGAGCAACTCAAGAATTTTCTTGAGTTGCCAAAGAAGGTAATTTCTGCACCCCTAGTTTAGTATTTCAATTCTTATTGCATCTATTCTAGTTTCCTGGCGGTATGGTGTCGTTTGATAGACTTTTGAAACTTCAAGTTAGGGTTTAGGTTAGATCTGAAATCAAAGATGAATTTGATGATATAATGAGATGATGATATGATATGATGGTATACGGAAGCGAGTCGATCGAGATGATTTATACCCTGCTAGTCCCCTGCTATAAGATTATTGCAGATGCGATCCGGGTCATGGGTATATAGGGTTATATATATATAGAATGTAGTGAATCATGGACAATAGGCCGTATGTGATATTAGGCCGTACCCTCATTTGTCATATAGGATGATGGGATCCCTTTTAGTATGTTGCCGCCGCACGATGATATTCCGTGCGTGATGAGTTGACTTGATGATTGATCCTTAGCCTTGACTAGAGGTTGCCGTACGATAGATTATACCGTACGCGATGTTATTCGGCTAGATGCCGATTGATAGATTCACCGACTCGGACATATGATAGTTATGTATATCTTATAGCTGTTAGCTGATGATTTACTTGCTGCATTCATGATATTATTATTGCATCGCATATACCTGTGATAGTACACCTGCACCATTATCGATGATGCGTATGTTACACATACACATATTTGCCGGCTCACACAATTCATCATCGATAATTGCCATGTCACTACACAGTAGGGTTGCTGCATCATGACATACATAGATACATTCATACTTGCGGATATACATATTCGTATATCCATATTGGTGTACATATACCTTGACACACCCATACTTGTGCACATTCACATTGTATATTCATATTTGTGCACACATACATGGTACATCTATACTTGTGCATATTTATATTGTACCTATATAGATAACTGGTTTTATTGGGAAATTGGGAACCACATGTTATATTTTAAAAACTGGAATCATTTTAAAAGAGCGGTTTTCCCCTTAATATGTCATATCACTATTCCATATGGCATGATACACGGATATGCTCGCATTTCTTTTTACATGTCGCATACATCATGCTCTATTATTTTACGTACTGAGATATGCTGTTTTCATGAGATTTCTGGATTTGAGAACCGTGGATATTTCAAATGAGATTATGTGTTGTTTTAAAAATCCAGTTTCTCTTGATATGATATTTCAGTGCGTCCATCATGTGTTTTCTCGGTTCTGAGAGTGGCATGTGAAACCCGATTCGAGGAGTGGTAGGCACCGTCTGCGGGTACATGGTGGACCCGGTGAGGTATCCCGAGGCAAGAAGACTCGTATATGTTAGACGGTGAGCCCGGCAGGGGGAGCACTACCTACCGGTGATAGTATGTAGACTCGGCGGTTATCCGGAGGATACCGACCGGAGTAGCGAGATGGATATGAGGGTCGACCAGGGAGTGCGGTGCCTGAGGGCCGATCTGAGGATACGACGCCTGAGATATATGAGGATTTACGTGCCGATGCTGGGCACGGTTTTTATGATGTTTTCGAGTGTCGATGCTAGGCACTCAGGTTCCATGATTTAGATGCGTCGGGAGGGACACCGTTGATATATATATATATATCCTCATACTTTCATGCACACTCTTTTATGATATGTACATGCATGATATTGTTGCGTCAGTGGTTGACGTGTGGACTAGATCCACATACATACATACACCGATTCTACTATCGGAGATTTTGCACATGCTTATAGATATTGATTTATGGGTGGACGAGATCCGCATATCCTCATGCATTGATGATTACTGTTGGATGTTATCCACATGCATATAGATATTGACTAACTTATTGGCACATATACGACCTGGTCACCCTAGATATCATAGTATTACCTTTTGATGTAGTTAACCTAGGAGTCGTTGTTTATTCGATTTCTACTTGTAGATATATTTCTATTAACGAGTTGGCAACTCACCCCCGTTGTGCCACAGTTCTTGCAGGTTGACCACGTGGATCAGTAGCGGCATCGCTGGCACAAGTTCTTTTGGGTGTTTTGCAGTGGTAGGTAGGACATTTGTATCGTACCCACTCTTGTAATACATTTCATATTGTATCTAGTTAACTCCATCAATCAACAAAATTAGTGATTTGTATAAGTAATGAGACTTAGTGGGATTGTGGTTGCGAGACTTAGAGCGAGGGGTTTTCCGCTACTTGCGATTTATATGTCTTGCTCTCCTTTTATTCTTTTGTGGTGAACTTCGTCGTTGGGCGTCGTATACTTATTTTATTATCTTGCGTGGTTGTGATCCGCCGTTTGGCGAAGAGCTAGCTCCCGCTTGGGGATGCCATCATTCTTGCTATGTATTTGTGGTTTTGGATCAAAATATACAAAGGAGGTGCTGCCAAAATTTTTCAAAAGACGAAACATGTTTTCAAACTAGAAAATTTCATTTGCATCATTCATGTTTCTTTCTATGCATTAAGCACACTTGATTTTATTATACCTTTATTTCAAAAACCCCATGTCCTTTATTTTCTTAAAAGGTTTAGATTTCTGGGTTTCAGCTTACTTGAATTCCGTTACGCGTTTAGACGTGGCGTGATTCAAGTGCTGGTCACGAGCTAATATTTCGGGTCATGACAAAGTTGGTATCAAAGCGCTAGGTTTAACCTTTGTTCGAGTCTATGTTTGACTATGCGGAGTCTAGGGCGGTTATGTACTTTGGAACCTAGGCTTGACCTTACAGAACTTAGACTTGAACGGTGGGTATTAGACCCGAACTTTCGTTTCTTAGGCTGACCCTGATTGATGGAGTAGGTAGCTTGAGTAGAGTGACGTACCGTACGTATGTTCCGCGGCAAATTTACGATACGATACTCCACTTAAGAAACCTTAGGATATACATATTTTTGAGACCAGTGATTCTCTTGTATCCATGATTATACATCCATTGGAGATCCTTGATTCTATTTGTTTCCATGATCATACTTTCATTGATGTTGTTCCTTTTCATGATCATGTATCCATTCTGGATCTGTTGTTTTCTTTCTTGCCATTGATCTGCTCTCTTCGATACTCGATTGAGGTTCCTGTCACTATTGTTTGAGCGCAGTTTGAGCTGCTGCTAGTGTTGCGGTCAGGGCGAGCTCGTTTGGTACGAGAGCTGACCATTGTGTTTTCTGGTGACATGAGAACGTCTCGAGTTAGTATTTTGTTGTGACCACTTGTGGAGGCGAGTGCTTGGTTTTACACCGGATGATCGGGCCATTGTTAGAGCTGCCAGTTGAGAGAGGACAATTGATGTACAGCATACCTCAAAGATGTTGATGTCGCCTACCGTGCAGACAGATGACCCAGCTGTTGCTGAGATTGATGGGATGTCGCCCCCAGAGCTTACGGGCTGAGACCGTCGGAGCTTCCAGGCAGAAATGCGACAGATGATAGCTAGTCTACCCCGATTTGAGAGACAAAGGTGATTCGTCCGATTTATGCGCCGGAGCAGGCCCGGTTGAGTTGAAGATTTCCAGTATGGAGAGTCTTACTCAGATCTAGAGCAGACCGATTTAGAGATGACCGCCAATGTATCGCCTTTCCTGGAGGATGGAGGCGTTGTTCAGTGTACAGACGAATGAGCCAGTCGTTGCTGCAAATGACGAGGTATCGCCCAGAGGTTGGAGCTACTGCAGCATAAGTATATACTTAGAGAAATGATGGGAGGTCGCTAGCCACCCAAGGGTGAAGGACTAGGACATGTGGTTCGTTCTCTACCAGATGCAAGGTCATCAGATAGATTGATTCCAGCTAGAGACGACTTCACGCAGATTCGTTGAGAGTCGATAGAGACGATCGAATGTCAGGAAACCATATTCCAAGTTTAAAGTATTCAGAAAGACGTGCAAGCAATTCTGTGGACCCTCTATAAGAATGAAACCCTAACTCGACATAATGACCGTGTGAAAGCGTTTGAACCTTAGGGTTTACGGCAGTTCCACGGCGCCATTAGTGAGGCTTGGGTTTGCCCTTCTACGGCTGGACCACCAATGCCGTGGCATGTACTCGATACTATTAAACTATACCCAAGATGTTGATCTCTTGAGGGATTATGAGGTTTTGACATATCGATCGGATAGTTCGACATCATTCGGATATCTTGCGATGGGATACATTGCTTGGGAGACTCCAGATACGAGCAGAGCCATTGGAGCGCAGTCCTTGCAACCACGATAAGACGGGTCCGAATCAGTCGACATTGGAGCCGAGTGAAGTAAAGAGTTCGCACAAGAATTCGATGAGGTGACGTTCCACTCCGCTGATATCAGAGATATGATACACGTGTAGAGGCGTAATATATGGATATATCTTCCAGAAGGAGTCGTGAGGAGTATGCAGCCGTTCCGGAACACGTAACAGATATAGAAAAGACAATAACTTCCGGGCAATTCGGCAGAAATGAGATTTGAGAGAGACCTCGACAGGACCTTTCTGGAATACTATACGAGAAGACCTGGACCAGGAGTGGTCATTTTGCGCACACCAAGAAGGCCAGCGTTCGGCATCGTCGACGAGATAGTTGACCGGGTTCGGATAGAAAACCTCACCCAGATACGTTGTGAGTTGATCGAGAACGGACGAACATTGAGTATTTCTCCGATGGTTGGGACGAGTTTCTAAGGACGTGTTCGGCCAGATATCTTCTACCGAGTGATGAAGATACCGAGTTCATGACTTCGAGTCCGTGTGAGAGACTTCGGATTGACCTTGGCCGAGAACAGCTGCAGTGCGCAGATAGCATGGCGTGACGTCATAGTGGATGATGATAAAGACGAGTGGAACCAGAAGTTCGTGCGAGACGCTGACGAGCTGTTATTACTCTCCGTCGAGGTCAGAGACCTGATATGCTTATAGAGGCATTTGGATATGGCCAGTCTCCGAGGAAATGTGTGCGGCATATGCAGATGTCCAGAAAAAGAGAAAAGATTATATAAGAGTACTAGCCTCCTTACAGTTCAGCATAGGCGAGATCGGAAGAGACCTTGAGCAAGATTCCTTCCAGGACACTGCTGCAATAAGATTTGCACCCAGGATCAGATGTGCCACGTATGGTCAGAAGACCAGAGGCCGACGCCAGCAACTTGCTACTTTATGAGTGGTTATGATGATTGACCGAGAGATGACCAGAGAAGTGCTAGAGCGGAATCGTCCCCGTTAGCACACCTGACAGGGCCGATGAGCCGATAGATTGCGAGATTGGTAATCCGCAGAGAAGATAAAGACCTAGAGACCGAGGATGCCAGACCGTGAGCAGGAGGCAAGCGGATGTTCTTGTTCTGCCGGTTTCTGGGCGCACCGGTTTATTTTTCGACATCGTAGGAGGTGTACCTCGATGTCCTTTATTGCAATTTGCGTTTGTGATCTGAGTATCACGCTTATATCGATTGGATTGAGTTTTGATGACGAATTTCCTGATATTGATTTCGTGCACCATGGCTGCACCTACTGGGTATTTACATTTTGTGTATAGTTATTGCACTTGAGATATGTTTTATACACCATTGTATTTGTTTTTGATTTGCGCATATTTATCGCACTTGATATCGGTTTTGTACCTTGGTTGCACATGTTTATGATTTCATGGATTTCATACGGATGATTTGATTTTTGCACTCGGTATAGCTTATATGTGCTTGTAGTGCATTGATATGCGTTTTGTGCACGCAGTTGCACACGTTTACGATTTTATACACCTTGGTATACTCGGTGTTGCTGTTTATGCATTTGAGTTATTGATCGGTATTTCGTGCACTGGATGCACTGTAATTGTATTTCGCGCAATGGATGCACTGCATTTGTATTTTATGCACTAGATTGCATTCTGCATTTGTTGCACCGGACGGGTATTTATGCGTTGTCGCACTGGATTTATACCACGTACCTAGATTGCACCCGATTTATATCCTTGAGCATTCGTTTTACCAGATTTGTATTTTGGTGCGCGTTGGCACTTGCCGCTCGTTTTCGTGCATGTTACTGCACTATATGCTTTTACGGACCCGACGTTTTTTGGTGGGATTTTGCGCATATTAGGTGCTCGATTTTGGATTTTGTGTGCATCGGATACACTTGAGTGAGATTTTACTCGAGCATGTGGGATGCTCTTGATTTTGATTTTCTTCTGTGCATATTGGATGCGATTTCATTCGTACGGGACATATGCACTTGAGTTGGATTTTCGCACATGTTGGGCGCATGATATGAGATATGATTCTGTGCACACCGGATGCATGGGATTGAGATTTTAGTGCACTTTAGATGCACTTGGTATTGTTGTCGTGCACACCCGTTGCACTGGACAGATGCTTTCGTGCACACCCGTTGCACGTAGTTTTGGGTTTTTGGTGCTTATTGTGGCATCTGTATTTGGATTTGATTTCCATGCGCACCAGATGCATGTAATTATTGGATACGTCTTTTGAGACTGATTTTGCTATTGAGCACTTTGTTTTCATGTTGGGCACTATTTTGTGTAGTAGCCAAACAAGACTGATCTGATGACAGTACCTGAGTACTTTGCATGCATTAAAAGTTTACCAATAGGTTTTTGAAACGGAGGAGCTATAGTCTTGCTATTTTCTTATGTGTCCGTGAGCGACACGAATGTTTATAAAGGAAAACCTTCTGGATATTTCGAAAATGACGGAACGTGTATTTAAGAAAACATATATGGGCATATATTATTATTTTAAAATGAGCGTCCGTCAGTTATGCCGTGAGTTAAGCATTCCCGCGGCGATTTAGAAAAGGTTTTGCATGCGTTTCATTCAGATTTTGAGTTTTTCAAAGATGCGTACTATACACGTATTATAGTATTTGGCTAGTGTATATTGGATTTCAGTAGTGGATTTCGAGATCTGTATCTCTATTCGTAACTCCGAGGATATGCGTGCAAATCCGATGATTTGCGTGACGCTTGACGGAGTTCGATTTTCATATTTGTATTCGTCTTATGCGCGCTTGACGCGCAGTGTTATTTCTAGGATTTCCATGATTTCGAAGCCCCGTGATTTGAGCCGATTATTGAAATGTTTTCGATTTTGGGGGTTTAAATTTAAATTCGGGGACCGAATTTATTTAAGGGGTAAAGATTGTAACATTTCAGGAAAATATAAAATATTATTTTGGGAATTTCTATAATTTAATATTATTTTAATGAATATTTTAATATTTTGGTATAATTAAATCCCGATAAATGGGGAAAATTTTGGGAAAAAATTATGGAAAATTCTAAAATAGGGCATTTTGTGGAATTAAGTCATTTTTAAGCTTTTATGGTTAATTATATGCAATTTTAGTGTTAATCGCGATTGAAAATCGCTACTTTGATTTTTAGCATTTTTGGTGCAAAAATGTGCACATATCATTTTCCACACTTGTTACAATTGTCACATGTTTTGGGTGCATGGTTACCTAGGGTCACCATTGAGAGGAGAAGGAATAAAAGAAAAGGGAAAAGAAGAGATAAAGTAGTGGTATAATGATGAGAGAGAAAATGAGAGTCAACCCTTCCCCTTTTGAACCACCCCCCATCATTTTTCACCCCATTTCTCTCTCTCCCCTCCAAGAGAGAGCTGCTGCTGCTCCTGCTCTTCTCTTCTTCCTCCTCTTCAAATCCCCCACAACACCATGAAATCAAACCCAAAACCCCATTTTGACTTCACAAAACTTGCTCACAAGCTCGAGGGGATCGCATTTGACTTAGAAAAAGAGGATCTTGAGGACTTTGAGCAACTCAAGAATTTTCTTGAGTTGCCAAAGAAGGTAATTTCTGCACCCTTAGTTTAGTATTTCAATTCATATTGCATCCATTCTAGTTTCATGTCAGTATGGTGTCGTTTGATAGACTTTTGAAACTTCAAGTTAGGGTATAGGTTAGATCTGAAATCAAAGATGAAATTGAGGATTGTGGTGACCTTAGAACCCCTGGTGGGATGTTATTTTGGACCAGACCTTAGAGTTAAACCCAGAATACGGATTTAGTGAATCGATATCGGGGAGAACTGCAAATCTGGGAGTGTATTTAGGAATCTCCTATCACCCCGAGACCCCTAAAATAAAATTGAGCTGACAGTGAGTCGTGCAGGCACCTAGGAAGCTACCACCAAGACCCAAGCCCCTAATTCTAATCCTCGACCGCAGATTTAATCATTCTGGCCTCAATTTATGACCAGAGTAGAAGGGAATGGGTCCATTTTTGTTCCAGGGCTCATTTTGCACTAAATTATACCCCTCCTATATGCAGTTTTGGCTAATTGTCATCTGGGGAAAATCTGGGAGCATTTTGGTATGTTTTAAGCGATATTTTCTGTATTTTTAAATGCACTTTCTTGATATTTGGATTTGTATTTGGTTGTCGGGTGTTCGTACATCGACAACAAGGGCTGTTTGATTGATTTGCACGTTTAGGCCATAGGTTTCAACCTATGAGCACACTGTGCGCTGTATCGGTTTCTGCGTCGATTTTAATACGTATTGCGATTGGTTATTATTGTAGGTACCCTCGCATGGATTCCGAGGAGAAGAAGCGTGGCGTCATCGATTTCGGCGAACGAAGGCCAGGTGAGTAGATCTATATCTACCGGGGAAGTCGGGTGGATGGCGTATAGCACCCCCGCAAACTTTTGATGGAAAAACCGATTTATAGAGTATGGTTAGGAAACCTAGATTAGGAAACTAGGGTTAGAATATAGATAGCTATGTAGTCATATTAGAAACTAGAGGATAGTTAAGTGTGATATGTTGCTACTACCCTAGGATGACGTTTAGCGATACTACCGCTTAGGGTTCTGTAGGACTAGATAGTCGATGTAGATGCGTCATCCGAACCATACCTTTTTCTGAACTAAAGAATTGTATGTTTCTTTTTAAATGTATATCTTGAGGGATGTTACGGATTTTCAAATGATATCTT
Organism: Agapanthus africanus; assembly: GCA_030015575.1. Classification (NCBI taxonomy): domain Eukaryota; kingdom Viridiplantae; phylum Streptophyta; class Magnoliopsida; order Asparagales; family Amaryllidaceae; genus Agapanthus; species Agapanthus africanus. The sequence continues at coordinate 614,815,991 of CM057341.1, read as the reverse complement.
TTCCTTAAAAACACCGTAATCCCTGTTTTCAAAACTACGATTCACTTCTTTAAAAATCTGATTGTATGGTTCGGGTGTGTTTGTTAGATTAGATACTTATACATAGTAGAGCTAGCATGTTTGTGTAAATTCGACATGATATGAGACATAAATGTGATGAAAGATTACAAGATGAATTTGATGATATAATGAGATAATGATATGATATGATGGTATACGGATACGAGTCGATCGAGATGATTTATACCCTGCCGGTCCCCTGATATGAGATTATTGCAGATGCGATCTGGGACATAGGTATATAGGGTTATATATATATAGAATGTTGTGAATCATGGACGATAGGCCGTATGTGATATTAGGCCGTACCATCATTTGTCGTATAGGATGATGGGATCCCTTTTAGTATAATGCCGCCGCACGATGATATTCCGTGCGTGATGAGTTAAATTGATGATTGATCCTTACCCTTGACTAGAGGTTGCCGTACGATGGATTATACCGTACGCGGTGTTATTGGGCTAGATGCTGATTGATAGATTCACCGACTCGGACATATGATAGTTATGTATACCTTATAGCTGTTAGCTGATGATTTACTTGCTGCATTCATGATATTATTATTGCATCGCATATACCTGTGATAGTACACCTGCACCATTATCGATGATGCGTATGTTACACGTACACATATTTGCCGGCTCACACACTTCATCATCGATAATTGCCATGTCACTACACAGTAGGGTTGCTGCATCATGACATAAATAGATACATTCATACTTGCGGATATACACATTCGTATATCCATATTGGTGTACATATACCTTGATACACCCATACTTGTGCACATTCACATTGTATATTCATATTTATGCACATATACATGGTACATCTATACTTGTGCATATTCATATTGTACCTATATAGATAACTGGTTTTATTGGGAAATTGGGAACCGCATGTTATATTTTAAAAACTGGAATAATTTTAAAAGAGCAGTTTTCCCCTTAATATATCATATCACTATTCCATATGGCATGATACACGGATATGCTCGCATTTCTTTTTACATGTCGCATACATCATGCTCTATTATTTTACGCATTGATATATGCTGTTTTCATGAGATTTCTGGATTTGAAAACCGTGGATATTTCAAATGAGATTATGTGTTGTTTTAAAAACCCGGTTTTTCTTGATATGATATTTCAGTGCGTCCACCATGTGTTTTCTCGGTTCTGAGAGTGGCATGTGAAACCCGATTCGAGAAGTGGTAGGCACCGTCTGCGGGTACATGGTGGACCCGGTGAGGTACCCCGGGGCAAGAAGACTCGTATTTGTTAGACGGTGAGCCCGGCAGGGGGAGCACTACCTACCGGTGATAGTATGTATACTCGGCGGTTATCCAGAGGATACCGACCGGAGTAGCGAGACGGATATGAGGGCCGACGAGGGAGTGTGGCGCCTGAGGGCCGATCTGAGGATACGGCGCCTGAGATATATGAGGATTTAGGTGCCGATGTTGGACACGGTTTTCATGATGTTTTCGAGTGTCGATGCTAGGCACTCAGGTTCCATGATTTAGATGTGTCGGGAGGGACACCGTTGATATATATATCCTCATACTTTCATACACACTCTTTTATGATATGTACATGCATGATATTGTTGCGTCAGTGGTTGACGCGTGGACTAGATCCACATACATACTACATACATACACCGATTCTACTATCGGAGATTTTGCATATGCTTATATATATTGATTTATGGGTGGACGAGATCCACATATCCGCATGCATTGATGATTACTGTTGGATGTTATCCACATGCATATCGATAATGACTACCTTGTTGGCACATATACGACCCGGTCGCCCTAGATATCATAGTATTACCTTTTGATATAGTTGACCTAGGAGTTGTTGTTTATTCGATTTCTACTTATAGATATATTTCTATTCACGAGTTGGCAACTCACCCCCGTTGTGCCACAGTTCTTGCAGGTTGACCGCGTGGATCCATAGCGGCATCGCTGGCACAAGTTCTTTTGGGTGTTTTGCAGTGGTAGGTGGGACATTTGTATCGTACCCACTCTTGTAATACAGTTCATATTGTATCTAGTTAACTCCATCAATCAACAAAATTCGTGATTTGTATAAGTAATGAGACTTAGTGGGATTGTGGTTGCGAGACTTAGAGCGAAGGGTTTTCCGCTACTTGTGATTTATATGTCTTGCTTTCCTTTTATTCTTTTGTGGTGAACTTCGTCGTTGGGCGTCGTATACTTATTTTATTATCTTGCGTGGTAATGATCCGCCGTTTGGCGAAGAGCTAGCTCCCGCTTGGGGATGCCATTATTCTTGCTATGTATATGTGGTTTTAGATCAAAATATACAAAGGAGGTGCTGCCAAAATTTTTCAAAAGACGAAACGTGTTTTCAAACTAGAAAATTTCATTTGCATCATTAATGTTTCTTTCTATGCATTAAGCACACTTGATTTTATTATACCTTTATTTCAAAAACCCCATCTCCTTTATTTTCTTAAAAGGTTTAGATTTCTGGGTTTCAGCTTACTTGAATTCCGTTACGCCTTTAGACGTGGCGTGATTAAAGTGCTGGTCACGAGCTAATATTTCGGGTCGTGACACCGACGGACACGGATCGCTCGGTATAGCTTTCTACCCTCTCTCTATTTAGCTAGCATTAGGTTAATGGCCCGATCCGGGTTTTTAATGCGCGGTGGTGCCGGTTTTAAAGTTTAAAGAAAAGTATCGTTTCCGCATTCCGGTCTCGTTCAGACGGCTGGGGCGCCGCCGTGCACTTACACTGGTATCAGAGCCACGCCATTAACCTAGTCTAGCTTGCTCTAACGTGTTTACAAGTTCGATCGAACGGATTTTCCAAAAACCGTGTTTCTTGTCACAGTTTCTGTCGAAATTTTTTAGTTGTCAAAAAAATAATTGGTATGTTGAAGAAATGTGAGCAGGGTTTTCTGAGAACACTGAAGAAAATTGGTACCATGATGTTACTGTAGCGCCGCGGAACCGCGGCAAAAACCCCATTTTGGCCGCGGTTCCGCCGCCGAACAGTGGCTTCACTGCACCAAATTTCTTCAGTGGGTCTCTGTCTTGAAAATGGGGTTTTTGGTATATTTTTTTTGGGCCCAGATTTTCTTTGAGTGCTACAGTAGTGCTTGGAGTCCACTTCGGTAAATTTGATCGATCGAAAATTTTAAACATGTTGGTTCACAATATTTACATTATATCTGCGACCGTGAATGTCATTTGATCAGTAAATCCTGTCTAACTGCTATAGCCCTTTTAGACGGATTTGCGAATGTGACATTCACCTTGATATTCTGTGTTGTGGTGTGATGTTGCGGATTGTCGTGGTGGATAGCCTGGATGCAATGGTAGTACAGTTTGGTTTATTATGTACATTTGATATTGCGGGGCGAGCGTCCGACATGTGGACTGCCGCCACTGCCTGTTTATATATTATACTTTTGGGGCACGACCGGGATGAGGTCGATGTACCCGTTGTATATTTTACCTTATGTACAAGGTTACCCTACGGTGGGGTACATGGATAGCTGGGTTCTAGAGGGCAACGGGCCCGCATCTTATGGCTTTGAGACGGAGGGGGCTTTACTCTAGAATTGGCGGGCTATTCACCGCACTCGTAGGGGGTACAGGTTGACCCAAGGAGGGGTGCCTAAGTTACCGGATTCCATGAAGTGCTGGGTGGTCCATTCACGTTGCTGAAGGGAGCTGCCTCGCTTCAGGTTTTGGCGGGTGACTTGCCGCGTCCGTAGGGGTCTAGGATTTTCATTGCACAGGCTATCCACACGACCAGGGGAACGTCGGGTTTCAGTAGCGGCTCTATGAAACCTGGGGATCCCAGATATCTGTATTGTTCTGTTATACTTATTACATTTCTGTGATGTTGCATTTTATCACGCCTTGAGAGAATATTATATATTGATATATATACTAGTAGATGTTGTATATGTTTTGCATCTGCGCTAGTCCACTCCCCGCTCTGTCGTTAGTTAAGTAACCTAACGGGTGATGACGGGACCCAGTAGCGAATGCGGATGGCATATACATACATCATTATTTTCGTTCTTTATTGGTGTGATCAATTGATGGGACTGCGTTGAGTCGGATCAATGCAAGCTAAACAAACCTATTCTGATGTTGTTGGAACACTTTTCAAAAAGCTGTTATTGCAAGGGCGTTCTCTTTTGTTTTTCACAGTGATATTCAGTTGGAATATCCTGCACCTCAGTCGACGAGGCAAGGGCCGAGATCCCTTCACCGGGAATGACCCCTTGGACAGAAGTTTGCGTCAGGGCAATAACTTCACTATAGTCGTTTACTTTTGCTTTGCATCGTGGTATTCAGTTGGAATATCCCGCACCTCATTCCACGGGGAAAGAGCCGAGATCCCTTCACCGGGAGTGACCTCTTTATTAAAGGTTTTCGTCACTATATTTTTATAAAAAGCTATCTGGTTCCTTCAACGATATCAAGTTCATTACGTTAAAGGTTTTCGCCAGAAACCATTCGTAGCCCTCCGTCGTTTCATATGGATAGTCAATAGTATTCATGCTGTGTTTGTTGGCCAAAGTCAAGGCACAGTTATTGGTAGCTGTTGGGTATTCATATGCAGCATAGATAGATGCGTTGGTTTGGGACAGTCGTACTGCCTTGTTGGCCAAAGTCAAGGGTAGGTACAGGTGGGTTAAAATTAACCTGGAGAATGACGGGTAGAACTTGACATGTGACTTATGATATGTTGGCCTTCGTCAAGGTCATAAGAGCATGGGGAAAAAATCACATCGGGAGTTTCTAAAGAAACTGAAACTCGCCAGATATGCGCATACCTTCTGGAGTGTGATAACGTGAGCGGATTCCGTCACGTTATCATGCGATGATAGTTGGATCCCAATTCCCACTGATGAGTTGGTTTACTCCTCGGGTGATCCCTACTAATTCTTCTTTCAGGTTTGGGGAAGAATTTGACGTTACAGTGGGAGGTTTCCTGATTAGATAAAGTGATAACCATTCTGATCTAGGTTAGAGTGCACGCTGAGTGTTTCTTTTCTCTCTCTCTTTGGCAGCGACCATGACCCGGCCCTAGACTATGACTCAGTGACCAAAATTAACCAAACCTTCTTAAACACTGGCTTTTGGATTGTCAGAGTTGCAAACCTCATTGCCACTCCTACTTTTACCCTTTTCTCCAGGACACCCCGTATTACTACGAACGTCCACTTCCATTGGATAAAACCATTGTATGGTTATATACGAACTCGAAGGAATTTATTCGAGGATGGTTTTCGGTTCTGGAGAAAACAAATAGGACTATTCAGTTGTCTTTTCCTTTTACCTTCTCTCAGGTTGCGAGTACTCCTTGGTTTAGGAGATAGTACACCTATTACGCAAATTGGATAGTCTTCTTCCAAACCTTAGGCTGGTGCCGAACGGTGGGGAATGAAGAAAACCAATTAGAATAACGATGGTGTACAGAAGGTATTAAGTAAAGACATATCAAGGGATTAGTAAGAGGGCAAAGTAAACTGCGACTGCTATTCACGACCAAACCAAGTATTTCATTGCCACTCCCACTTCACCTTTGTATTTCTCCAGAAAACTCCGTATCATTATGAAGATCCACAGTTTATTTGGATACTCCATCGTATGGTTATATACGAACTCAAAGGAACTTGTTCCAGTTCGGGGATGGATTCTGGTTCGGGAGAAATAGGAATAAGGTTTATTCGGTTGCTTTTTATCTTCACCTTCTCTCGCATTGCGAGTGCTCCTAGGATTAGGACAGTACACCCACTATTCTTATTGGATAGTCTTCTTCCAAACCATAGGCTGGTGCCGAATGGTAGGGAAGGAAGAAAACCATTTAACCTAAGAGGGTGTACAGAAGGTAATGACTAAAGACAAATAAAGGGATTTGGAGAGATGGCAAAGAAATATACGGTTACAGTTGTGAATCTGGATAATGGAAGAAGCATTACTAAGAATACCAGGATACCCCTACGAAACATTTCAATGTTTCAGTTTCACTGTGTACTGTTAAAAGAAAACTGATTTCCCGATTAGTCCTTACTCCAGGGTATGTATTTACCAGGTATGATTCTCACATCTGTATGGTTTTACAGATGATGGGTGGGAGTAAATTATTGGGAATTAGGTGATTATCCTCATTATATTGGAATTCGTAGTAATTGGTGATATTTGAGGAAGTCACCTGGGCTGTTTGCCGGATGGCAAATATTTGGTTTTGAATATCCGTTGTTATGCACCAATTTCAAATTGATATATCTGTACGTCTATTTTTGAAGAGTGAGATATACCTTTTTGAAATTATGTCTATGACATTTACCTATATCAGTGGATGGTTAGGTAAGGAACATTGAATAGCGGTGTAATTCTTCTTAACCATAAGTACAGTTTTCAACCTACGACACACAGTGAATGAGTCACTAGACTCAGGGGACTTATACAGAGTATTGTATATTATCCAGTGTCCATTAGGTCAGAGGGGTTGGTCCTCGTACTATATTCGGTTTACTTATGCCTTCTCTAGTTCTTAGACATGTGTTTCGTAGAAACACAGGGTCCAAGTTTTGAGAAGTTATAGGTATAAGAGTAAAGTAGAGAACCAGGTGTTGCAAGTATCGGGATTCTTCAAGGTGACCGAAGATGTAGATACTTGTGAATGGTATTCAGTTGATAGTAATGATTAAGAGAACTTCCTTCTCTTTCGGGTTACACATATCTGGATGCATTCCTAAGTTGAGTAACGATGATCGGCCTCTTCCAATTTAGTTGACATGCACTGGAGACAGCAGCATGATTTGAATCTGGTTCAATTAAATCAGTGCCTCTATTTCTGTATTGGATATAGAACAGTTCATATCTTAACGATGTTAAGGTATGGGGAGTTGTCCGGCTTATACTTAAAACCAGACTCTGGATAACTCAAGGCACGTTTCTGTAATGGCTGTTTGTGGATTGACCCTGGCTATGACGAGGGTTAACTTTCTACCACCTGAAAGATCAATAGTGATATTGTTCTTGACTCGCCACAGTTTTAATAAAAATGGATTTTTTTAGAAAACAGTAGTGGGAGTATGGTAGAACTGGAAGTGATTCCAGAACCGCAAACGATTACTGAAGATTTGATAAGAACCTAAAGATTCAATCTGGTTTGACATTCCATTAGCCACTCCGCAGTTATGGTGGGTAACCTCAGGCACTCAAGAGGTACTTCGGTATGCTCAAGGATGGTGACAGGGAGGTTCTTGTTTACCCAGACTTGCCATTGCTGTTGTTCCAGACTGTGAGACCCGGCAGGAGGATGAGTATAGCGTCGTTCTAAACTAGCTTTGGAAGTGCATGTGTATATGACTCTGCCAGAGGGTTGTCGTAGTCAGTGGGAGCAGCGGAAGCATTGGTGGACAAAAGGCTTATGTCTATTTATGGACTAAAGCAGATATAGCGGAGATAGATCATCTATTTCTGATGTGACAGTCATAGTTTTGACTTCATCAGAATAGGGGATGGATCTGTTAAGAAGGTAGTAGGGTGTGATGTCCTGCTATTTGGCTGACATACACAGAGTAGGATGTGAAATTCCTATACTACGATCGGTTATATTTTGGTTGTCACACAGTGGTTTCTCCAGATAGGAATTGGATATTATATCAGACATTCTGGCTACTGGATCTATGGTTTTAGATCAAGATTTAGGAAGTGTCCTAATCAAGATACTTAGACAGCATTCTAAATGTATTTAGAATGGACGACTCCAGGCATGGAAGTGTACCTGCAGGTGATGGAGTCACCCTCTCTAAAGGAGTCTTACAGACTAAAGGGCAGAGGGATGTGTATGATTGGCAGATCACTTGCTTAGGCAATTGAGTCAATCATGAGATGTCAAGTACCTCACCAGATATTGTTTTTGCACGTGATGCAATAAGTAGATATTGATCCAATCCTGGAGAAACATTCGGAAGCAGTTTTAAAAAATAAGTGGATGTTCTAGGGAAATGATAACGGCAGCCTCCTTTGGGAGACAGTTATCATTCCAGGCTTCCAAGGTGACCTGGATGACAGAGTGACTGTCAGAGTTATAGTTCTCCCTCTGACGAGGGGCAGTATTTTGGACAGGTGGTCCAGGCGGATACTGAGGGAGGCATGGCGCAGGACACTGATTAAGTTCAGTCGACGATACAGTCTAAGAAGTTTGGATTTGGAGTTCACTTATGAACTAGGTCCCATTAGACATCCAATCATATTCTAAGACAGGTATTGCTCATTTCGGGAGATGGGTTTCTCCGCGAACTTGAGATAAAGAGAGACAAAGAAAGAAACATCACAGCGGATCCACTTACTGAGGCTATTCCTCGAACGCAATAGTTTCGCAAACGAGCTTTGTGAGACTGACTAGTAGAGGAGTTGGGTGTTCGGTATCACACGGGCTGTGAGTATGCGACATCGCAATAATTAGCCTTGAGTTAAAGTGGGAGATTGTTGGAGATAGTGCCCTCAGAGTCAATTATTGGATCACAGGCACACGATTGCAATGATTGAGGGATGACCTATACCGGTAGGACAGTCTTACTCAAGATGATAGTATGCTATATGGTTTATCTTTATCATCGTGTACTACTTTAGGTGACCTTACATGTCACTATTGCACGTTGATAGAGCCCCTAGGGTTCTTACTTGATTGCCAGCAGTATGAGGGCGATCATATACGTGGGAGCTGGGGTCTATAAGCACATCCTTAAAAGGTCCCTAGTCGTGGGAGTTTCGAGACAGGGCATCGATACTCCAGAGTAGACTAGTGTATACAGTCGAGACCCCGACGAGGGGCGGTGGCCGGTCTCACAAGCCACTGGTGTCAGTTGGTTCACCTGAGATGTATACAGGTGCTCATTGGGTTATGAGTACACCGGACAGGACTCACCGGGAACCTGCTAGTTGGGAATTTACCAAACGTCAGATAGTAGTTCCCTGGTGACAAGTGTACAGGTTAGTTCATCGACCTGAGATCGTCATTTGTCTCCTGTGAGTTCCCACTGTACTTTGATTACTACCCTACCACGCTCAAAGGAGACGTGCAAACAGGTTTTAGTTGGGTACAGTCTCGAGCCACATGGAGGCAGTGAGTGGATCTGCAGGGGTTCGTCTCTCCCGGTATTGGGGTTGAGGTCGCGCTGTCTAGGAGAGCCATTACACGAAGTCCTTGGCCAAGGCAGGAGATTTACTAGTAGGTATTCCAGTAGTATCTCAGGGTGTTCTGGGCTACACTCCGACACGACTTGTACCGCTTTTGGGTGTCTGAGTTTTACCAACCCCTAGGCCCGCAATGCGATGCTCATAGACGAACGGACTGGACTGTACGGATATTGTTACTGACAGGCTCAGTAGGGTGTCAGGATGAGTTCGCTCATCGACGTCCCTTTTGGTCAATACCTGATAGCCCGTCACGTATGGCTAATACCTCTGACGTGCTAGTGGTTAAATCCGCCGCCAAAGTATTGACGAGTCTTTAGAGTCCCCCGCAAACCGTTTTCTTAAGTTTCGGGCGAAACGCTGTAGAGACCGTATGGAGATATGGCAGGGTTCGATCTTATCCGTGCAGTATTGCACGGATCATGATCGGACAGATAATACTAGTGGGCTTTGGTTTAAGCCGGATCCTAGTATTGTACAGTGTAGATTTTGTCTCTTTGCATTTGTATTCAGTGGGAATACAAATGTGGGTATGTATATACAGTCGCAGGGTTTTCCTGTAATTTATTATGGTATCAGTTTTTTGAAGTTGCCAGTTTGTATTCCGTTCCGGCCAGTTTTCCTTTGTTCCTTCACGGCCGGATTTTTCTGATGGAGGGGCTAATTTGCATATTTGCAAATTAGCATTAGTGGAGGGTGTCTTTTGTGATTAGTGGCATTATGATGGGTGTGCCATTATTAGATTCTTTTTGGGTCATTTCTTTTGCATTTATTATGAGAGGATTGAATGAGAAATTGAGGTGATCCTTTTTCCTCTTTATCACACAATCTCTTCCTTTGCTTTATGGATTCCATTTTTCCCTCTTCATTCCATATAGGGGCCGGCCACTTTGAGTGAGGGAGAGAGTTCATTTTCTTATGGTGGGAATTATTCATCTCTCATTTCATGCTTGCAAATAATACACCATCCTTCTCCAGAAAGTTGTTTTTTCACCTCCATCAAAAAGGTAATTTCAATCCCATTGAGACAATGGTTTCTACACTTCATCTACAGCATCCTTGGGCACGTCGACTCGCCAAATTCGTACCCGACTTGCCTCGGTCCAGAGGTGGAAGCCCGTAAAAGAACCCGGCGATGTGGTGCCCGTTCCGACGAGGAGATGAAGACCGGAGGTTCCGCGAGGAGATGGGAGTGGAAGACGAAGACCGAAGGATACGGATCGCTCGGTATAGCTTTCTACCCTTTCTCTAGTTAGCTAGCATTAGGTTAATGGCCCGATCCGGATTTTTAGTGCGCGGTGGTGCCGGTTTTAAAGTTTAAAGAAAAGTATCGTTTCCGCATTCCGGCCTCGTTCAGACGGCCGGGGCGCCGCCGTGCACTTACACTAATCGGGGTTTTTATCCAAACTGCATATAATAAATTTTTAAAATGCCAAATCCTTTAAATATATTTTTAAATGAATAAATCATTTTAATTCCCAATTATTTCACAATTATTGGTATATATTTATACTTTTTTTCGAAAACCCCAATTTCGCAGATCGGGCAGTTTTCGGGAAATATATTATTTTAAAATTAAATTCCAAAAATAATATTTTATATTTTCTGAAATGTTACAATCTTCCCCCCTTAAAGAAATTCGGCCCCCGAATTTAAATTTAAACCCCCAAATTCTAAAACATTTCAATAATCAGATCATGTCGTCGGGGCTCCGAAATCATTAATACATAAAACACATCGTAGCGCAATGCATGCGCATAAAAAACGAGTATACAATCAAAATAAAAACTCCGTCAAGCATCCCGCAATCATCGGAGTTATGGTGAAGACACCAATATCGAAATCCAATACGAAATCCAGCACGATATACATCAAAACTATGACATGTACATAGTACGCATCATTTTAAACTTGTCAAAACATCTGAAAAGAAATGCATGCTAAACTCTTTTTCAAATCAATGTGCGATGCGCGTATAATGATACAAGTAGCGGGCGTCTATTGTAAGAAAAATAATCCCATGCGCGGGCGGGCGCGCGCGCGCACACACAGATATATATCTTTGTTTAACCTACGTTCGCCGTTCTGAAATAATTTAGAAGGGTTTCCTTTATAAAATGTTTCGTGCCATCTCAGACACGTAGGTAAATACTGAGACTATAGCTCCCTTTTTGGAAATCCCTTCGATAGCTATCAATGCATGCAAAACATATCCATGTACTGTCCTCTGACTAGTCATGCTCAGTACGAAAATAAATAGTAAATATCATAAAAACATACTCCTCCATAACAATCAATCCCGAAATGTGCATATGAATGCTACGTGCGTCTGGTGCACACGTAAATCAAAAACCATGAATGTGCCATACATGTGCATAGAATCAACATCTATGTGCAACGGGTGTGCACGAATGCATCTGTCCAGTGCAACGGGAGTGCATGACAACAGTATCAGGTGCATCTGACATGCACAAAGAAGCCCAATTTATTGCATCTGGTATGCACCAAAATCGTATCTCATATCATACGCCCAACATGTGCGAAAACCCAAATCAGGTGCATCCATCAAGCATGAATAAAATCTAAATCATGTGCATCCAACATGCACAAAATCACGAAATTCAATATCAAGCGCCGAACATGTGCAAAATCCAATCCAAGCGCGTCAGTCCGTGAAAAGTATCTAGTGCAGTAACATGCATGAAAACGAACATCAAGTGCAGACGCGCACAAAACACAAATCTGTTAACACAAATGCTCAAGACATATATTGGGTGCAACCAAGGTACGGAGTATATTCCCGATGCAACCAATGCACAAAATACCTAGCTGGTGCAACAAATGCTCGAAATACGAATCCGGTGCATCCAGTGCACGAAATGCCAAATACAGTGCATCCAGTGCACGAAATACAATATGGTGCAACAATGCACAGCGTAAAAACCTAGTGCAACAACTGCACAAAGTAAAAATCGGGTACAACAAGTGCACGGAAATGCATCAATAACTTAAATGCGTATAAAAAGCAACACCGAGTGTGCCAAGGTGTATAAAATCATAAACGCGTGCAACTACGTGCACAAAACACGTATCCACGCACTGCAGGCACATGTAAGCTATGTTGGATATAGTGCCCTCAAAGTCAATTATTGGATCGCAGGTACATGATTGCAATGATTGAGGGAGGACCTATACCGGTAGGACAGTCTTACTCGAGATGATAGTATGCTATCTGGTTTGCCTTTATCAGTCGTGTACAGCTTTAGGTGACATGATCAGTATTACACGTTGATAGAGCCCTTAGGATCCTTCTTGACTATCAACAGTATGATAGCGATCATATACGTGAGAGTTGGGTAGTCTATAAGCACATCCTTAAAAGTGGTCCTTATTCGTGGGAGTTTCGAGACAGGGCATCGATACTCCGGAGTAGACTAGTGTATACAGTCGAGACCCCGACGATGGGCGGTGGCCGGTCTCACAAGCCATTGGTGTCAGTTGGATCACCTAAGATGTATACAGGTGCTCATTGGGTTATGAGTACACCGGACAGGACTCGCCGGGAACCTACTAGTTGGTATGATACCTAGCGTCAGATAGCAATTCCCTGGTGACATGTGTACAGGTTAGTTCATCGACCTGAGGTCATCATTTGTCTCGCGTGAGTTCCTACTGTGCTTTGATTTCTACCCTACCACGGCTCAAAGGAGTCGTGCAAACAGGTTTTTTTTGGGTACAGTCCCGAGCTACAAGGAAGCAAGTGAGCGGATCGGCAGGGGATTTGTCTTTCCCGGTAATAGGGGTGAGATCGTGCTGTGTCTACGAGAGCCATTACACCAAGTCCTCGGCTAAGGCAGGTGAGAATTACTGGTAAGTACTCCAGTAGTTTCTCAGGGTGTTCAGGGCTACTCTCCGACACGACTTATACCGCTATTGGGGGTCTGACGTTACCAGCCCCCTAGGCCCGATATGCGATAATCAAAGACAAACGGACCGGACTGCATGTATATTGTCACTGATAGGCTCAGTAGGGTTCCAGGATGAGTTCGCTTATCGGCTTCCCATTCGGTCATTACATGGGCAGCCGTTACGCATATCTAGTGCCGCTGACGTGCTTGTGGTTAAACCCACAGCCAGAGTACTGACGAGTCTTTAAAGTCCCCCATAGATAGTTTCCTAAGTTCCGGCGAAACGTTGTAGAGGCCGTATAGTTTTATGGCAGGGTTCGAAAATGCACGTGCACTTATGCACGTGTCATATTTCGGACAGATAATACTGGTGGGCTTTGGTTTAAGCCAGATCCATGTATTATATTGAGTCAGAATATTTTAGTCTCTCGTATTCGTATTCAGTCAGAATACGGATGCAGGTATGTATATACAGGTGAGGAGAATTTTCGTAATCCGTTACGAGAATATTTTAGAAGATAGATTTCGTTTGGTTAATCATTTTAGTTTAAATGATTAAATAGGTTTTGGAAATTGTGACTCATGGTTGTGACTCATCAATTCTAGAATGTTCACTAATGACTCATGTAATGAGTCATCTAGTGAGTCATTAAAGAGTTAATGAGTTTTGTTTTGTGAAGAGATATTTTCATTAGATATTTTCTTTGGTCTTTCATAAATAAACCTCATATATCTATTCACAAAAGGATGAGAAAATGAGAGAGAAGTTCATATGCTTAGTTTTCTTTTGCTCTCTTGATTTTCTTGAGTTCACCATTTCCAATCCTTAGCATTTTATTCAACCTCCACCCTAACCCTCTCTTGTGATGAGAACCCTAGGGTGTTTGAGACAAAGTGTTTTATTCATTCTCTACTTCATCTTGATCATCTCTTTTAGCAGACTTGATGACCAAGTTGCCTCGGTTTAGAGGCGGGAGCCCGTTTGATGATCCGTTGACATGGTGCCACCTAGACGAAGAGACAAGAGATCGGATTTGCCGCGAGGAGCGTGGGATGATGGCTAAAGACCGAATGACTCGGATCGATCGGTATAGCCTTTCTACCTCTTTACAGTTTGTTAGTTTAGCGTTAATGGAAAGATCCGGGTTATAGTATGCGATAGCGCCAGTTATAAATGTTTTTGTTCCACGTTTGGCGTCAGAATGACGGCCGGGGAGCTATCATAGACTTACATGGTATCAGAGCCACGCCATTAACCTTTACTAACTTGTTCTAACGTGTTTAAAACAATGATCGAACGAAATTTCCAAAACCGCACTTTTCATGTCAAAGTTTCTGTCGAATTTTTAAACCGGTCTAAAAATCATTTTGAGCATCTCAGAAAATCGAGCAGGATTTTTTAAGAGTACTGAAGAAATTGGGTTCACTGTTTCCACTATACTGCCGCGGAACCGCCGCACAAACCATGGTTTGGCCGCGTTTCCGCCGCCAGTTAGTGGCTACAGTGCACCATATTTCTTCTGGGGCTCTTGCATAGGGAATTATGGTTTCTGGAATATTTTGTTTGGGCGCAGATTTTGTTTGAGTACTGCAGTTGTACGTGGGGCCCACTTCGGGAAGTTTTGTCGATCGGAATTTTAAACTTGTTAGTCTACAGTACTTATATTATATCTCCGACCGTGATTGTCATTCTAGTGGTAAATTGCGTCTAATTGCTATAGTCCTTTTAGACGGATTTGCGAACGTGACATTCACGTTGATGTTCTGTGTTGTGCTGTGATGTTGCGGATTTGTCGTGGTGGATAGCAGTGTGCAATGGTAGTGCGGTTTGGATTTATTTGTACATTTGATAATGCAGGGAGAGCATCCAACATGTGGACTGCCGTCACTGCCTGTTTGTATAATATTCTTTTAGGGCACGACCGGGCTGAGGTCGATGTACCCGTTGTACATATTTTTCATTTCTGTACTAGGTTTACCCCGCGACAGAGTGCACGAATAGCCGGGTTCTTGAGGGCAACGGGTCCGCATCTCATGGCTTTGAGTGGCAGAGGGGCTCACTCTAGAATTGGCAGACTATTCGCCATACTCATAGGGGGTACAGGTTGGCCCAAGGAGGGGTGCTCAAGTTACCGGATTCCGTAAAGTGCAGGGTTATCCATTCACTAAGCTGTAGGGGGCTGCTTCGCTTCAGGTTTTGGCAGGTAACTTGCCGCATACGTAGGGGTCTAGGTTTCATTGCACAGGCTATCCACATGAGCAGGGGAACGTCGGGTTTCAGTAGCGGCTCTGTGAAACCCGGGGATCCCAGATTATCTGTATTGTTCTGTGATGCTTATTACTTTTCTCTAATGTTGCATATTATCACGCCTAGAGCGATTATTGTATATTGGTATATATACTAGTAGATTTTGTATATGTTTTACACCCGCGCTAGTCCAGTCCCCGCTCTGTCGTTAGTTAAGTAACCTAACGGGTGATGACGGGACCCAGTAGTGAACGCAGATGGCATATACGTATATTTTATTTTCGTTCTTTTCTGGTATGATTAATTGACGGGACTGCGTTGATTCTGATCAATGCAAAGGAAAAAAAACTGTTTGGATGTTTTTGGAACAGTTTTAAAAAGTGTTATTACAAAGAAGTTTTCTTTTGTTTTGCACAGTGGTATTCAGTTGGAATATCCTGCACCTCATTCGACGAGGCAAGGTCCGAGATCCCTTCACCGGGAGTGACCCCTTGGGCAGAAGTTTGTATCCGGGTAATAACTTCACTATAGTCGATTACATGTTGCTTTGCATCACGGTATTCAGTTGAAATATCCTGCACCTCATACTACGAGGAAAGAGCCGAGATCCCTTCACCGGGAGTGACCTCTTTAGCAAAGGTTTTCGCCACTATATTTTTATAAAAAGCTATCAGGTTCCTTCAACGAGATCAAGTTCATTAGGTTAAAGGTTTTTCGCCAAAAACCAGCCGTAGCCCTCCGTCGTTTCAGACGGTAGCACGTAGTATTCATGCTATGTTTGTTGGCCTTCGTCAAGGCATAGTGGATGGTAGCTGCTTGTTACTTTTCTATTGCATAGATAGATGAGTTGGTTTGGGACAGTCGTATTACCTTGTTGGCCTTCGTCAAGGGTATGTACGGGTGGGTTCGAATTAACAAGATAATGACGGGTAGAACTTAACATGTGACTTATAATTTGTTGGCCTTCGTCAAGGTCATAAGAACATGGGGTAAAAATCATATCGGGAGTTTCTAAAGAAACTGAAACTTGCCAGGCATGCACATACCTTCTGGAGTGTGATAACGTGAGTGGATACCTTCACGTTATCATGCGATGAGAGTTGGATCCCGATTCCCACTGATGAGTTGGTTTACTCTTCGAGTGATCCCGATTGATTCTTCTTTCAGGTTTGGAGGAGAATTTGACGGTACAGTGGGAGGTTTCTTGATTAGATAAAGTGATAACCATTCTGATCTAGGTTAGAGTGCACGCCGAGTGTTTCTTTTCTCTCTCTCTTTGGCAGAGACCTTTGACCGACCCTAGACTATGACTCAGTGACTAAGTTGACCGAACTTTCTTAAAATACTGGCTTTTAGATTGTCTGAGTTGCATAAGTCATTGCCGCTCCTTCTTTTACCCTTTGAATTTCTCAGAACACCTCGTATCACTACGAACATCCACTTCCATTGGATAGATCCATCGTAAGGTTATATACGAACTCGAAGGGACTTCTTCAAGGATGGATCCAGGTTCAGGAGAAATTGAATTGGTTTATTCGGTTGTCTTTTATCATCACCTTCTCTCAAGTTGCGAGGGCTCCTTAGTTTAGGAGAGTACACCTATTACGCTTATTGGATAGTCTTCTTCCAAACCATAGGCAGGTGCCGAAAGGTAGGGAATGAAGAAAACCAATTAGCCTAAGTAGGGTGTACAGAAGATAATAAGTAAAGAAAAAATTAAGGGATTAGAAAGAGGGCAAAGTAAATTGTGACTGCTATCATTCACGACCAAACCGCGTACTTCATCGCCACTCCTACTTCACCTTTGCTTTTTTCCCCAGTTCGGGAGAAATAGAATAAGGTATTATTCAGTTGTCTTTTATCATCACCTTCTCTCAGATTGCAAGTACTCCTTGGTTTAGGAGGGTACACCTATTACGCTTATTGGATAGTCTTCTTCCAAACCATAGGCTGGTGCCGAACGGTAGGGAAGGAAGAAAACCATTCAGCTTAACGATGGTGTACAGAAGGTAACGACTGAAGGTAAATAAAGGGATTTGGGGAGATGGCAAAGAAATATACGGTTATAGTCATAAATTGGATTATGGAAGAGGCAATACTAGGAATACTAGGATACCCCTATGAAACAATTTCATGTTTCAGTTTCACTATGCATTGTTAAAGGAAAACGGATTTCCCGATTAGATACTTACTCCGGGGTATGTATTTACCAGGTATGATTCTCACATCTGTATGGTTTTACAGATGATGAGTGGGAGGAAGTTATTGGGAATTAGGTGATCATCCTCATTATATCGGAATTCGTTGTAATTGGTGATATTTGAGGAAGTCGCCTGGGTTTTTGCCGGACGACATGTATTTGGTTTTGAGTATCCGTAGTTGTGCACCAATTTCAAACTAATATATCTGAAAGTTTATTTTTATAAAGTGAGATATAACTTTTTGAAATTATGTCCGTGACATTTACCAATATCAGTTGGCCATTGGGTAAGGAGCATTGAACAGCGGAGTAGTTCTTAACCATAAGTACAGTTTTCAACCTACGACGCACAGGTTTTGAGTTATTCAACTCAGCGGACTTATACAGAGTATTGTATGTCGTCCAATGTCCATCAGGACAAAGGGGTTGGTCCTCGTACTATATTCTGTTTACTTGTGACTTCTCTAGTTTTTAGATAAGTGTTTCGTAGAAATACAATGTCTACGTTTTGAGAAGTTATCGGTAAAAAAATAAAGTAGAGAACCAGGTGTCGCAAGTATCGGGATTCTTCAAAAAGATCGAAAATGTAGATACTTGTGATTGGTATTCAGTTGATAGTAATAGTTTTGAGAAACATGTTTCTCTTTCAGGTTACTCATAAATTGATGTATTCCTAAGTTGAGTAAATGCTGATTGGCATCTTTCCATTAAGTTGATATGCACTGGAGACATCAGCATGATTAGAATCTGATTCCAATTAACTAAGTGCCAAAGTTTCTATATTGGATATAGAATGGTTCATATCTTAACGATGTTAAGGTATTAGGAGTTGTCCGGCTTATGCTTAAAACCAGACTCTGGATAACACAGGGCACGTTTCTGTAATGGCAATTTGCTGGTTGGCCCAGGCTATGACGAGGGTTGACTTTCTACCATCTGGAAGATCAATGGTGATATTGTTCTTGACTCGCCACAGTTTTAGTAAAATGGATTTTTTCAGAAAACAGTAGTGGGAGTATGGTAGAACTGGAAGTGATTCCATAACCGCAAACGATTACGGAAAATTTAATAGGACCTAAAGATTCGATCAGGTTTGACATTCCATTAGCCACTCCGCAGATATGGTGGGTAACCTCAGACACCCAAGAGGTACTCCAGTAGCCTCAAGGACGGTGACAGGGAGGTTCTTGTTTACCCAGACTTGACACTACTGTTGTTCCAAGTTATGAGACCCAGCAGGAGGTTAAGTATAGCGTCGAAACTAGCTTTAGAAGTGCACATATATATATTATTCTGCCAGAAGGTTATTGTGGTCAGTGGTAGCAGCGGAAGCATAATGGGCAAGAAGCTTATGTCTATTTATAGACTAGAGCAGATATAGCGGAGATAGATCATCTAATTTTGATGTGACAGTCATGGCTTTGACTTCATCAGAATTGGGGATGGATCTGTTAAGAAGGTAGTAGGGTGTGGTGTTCTAGTATTTGGATGACACACACAGAGTAGGAACTAAAATTCCTATACTACGATCGGTTGTACTATGGTTGTCACACAGTTGTTTCTCCACATAGGATATGGATATAATATCAGACATTCTGGTTACTAGATCTATGGTTTTAGATCTAGATTTGGGTAGTTTCCCAATGTGGGTACTTTGACAGTATTCTAATAGTATTTTAGAATGGTTGACTCCTGGCATGGTGGTGTACCAGCAGGTGATGGAGTCATCCTCTCTAAAGGTGTCTTACAGACTAAAGGGGAGAGGGATGTGCATGATTAGCATATCACTTGCTTAGGCAATTGAGTCAATCGTGAGATGTCAAGTACCACACCAGATATTGTTTTTGCACTAGATGCAATAAGTTTATATTAATCCAATCCTGGAGAAACATACCGAAGCAGTTTTTAGAACATAAGTGGATGTTCTAAGGATTTGATGACGGCAGCCTCCTTCGGGAGACGGTTATCGTTCCAGGCTTCAAGGGTGACATGGATGACAGAGTGATTGTCGGAGTTATAGTTTTCCCTCTGACAAATGGGGCAGTATTATGGACAGATGGACCAAGAGGATACTGTAGGAGGCATGGTGCTGGATACTGAAAATGTTCAGTTTTCGATACAGTCTAAGAAGTTTGGATTTGGAGTTCATTTATGAACTAGGTCCCATCAAATACCCAGACATATTCTAAGACAGGTATTGCTCAATTCGGGAGATGGTTTTCTCCACGAACTTGAGATTAAGAGAGACATAGAAAGATACATCATGGCGGATCCACTTACTGAGGCTATTTCTCGAACACAAGAGTTTTTACAAACGAGCATTGTGAAACTGCTAGTAGAGGAGTTGGGTGTTCGGTATCACACTGGCTGTGAGTATGCGATATCGCAATAATTAGCCTTAAGTGCAAGTGGGAGATTGTTGGATATAGTGCCCTCAAATTCAATTATTGGATCGCAGGCATGTGATTGCAATGATTGCGTGAGGACCTATACTGGTAGGATAGTCTTACTCGAGATGATAGTATGCTATCTGGTTTGCCTTTATCAGTCGTGTACAGCTTTAAGTGACATGATCACTATTCCACGTTGATAGAGCCCTTAGGATCCTGCTTGACTACCAACAATATGATGGCGATCATATACGTGAGAGTTGGGTAGTCTATAAGCAAATCCTTAAAAGTGGTCTCTAGTCGTGGGAGTTTGGAAACAGGGCATCGATACTTCGGAGTCGACTAGTGTATACAGTCGAGACCCCGACGAGGGGCGGTGGCCGGTCTCACAAGCCATTGGTGTCAGTTGGATCACCTAAGATGTATACAGGTGCTCATTGGGTTATGAGTACACCAGACAGGACTCGCCGGAAACCTGCTAGTTGGTATGATACCTAGCGTCAGATAGTAGTTCCCTGGTGACATGTGTATAGGTTAGTTCATCGACCTGAGGTCGTCATTTGTCTTGTGTGAGTTCCCACTGTGCTTTGATTTCTACCCTACCACGGCTCAAAGGAGTCGTGCAAACAGGTTTTTTTTGGGTAGAGTCCCGAGCCACATGGAGGCAAGTGAGCGGATCGGCAGGGGATTCGTCTCTCCCGGTATTGGGGGTGAGATCGTGCTGTGTCTAGGAGAGCCATTACACCAAGTCCTTGGCCAAGGCAGGTGAGAATTACTGGTAAGTATTCCAGTAGTTTCTCAGGGTGTTCAGGGCTACTCTCCAACACGACTTATACCGCTATTGAGGGTCTGACGTTACCAGCCCCCTAGGCCCGATATGCGATACTCATAGACGAACGGACCAGACCGTATGTATATTGTCACTGATAGGCTCAGTAGGGTTCCAGGATGAGTTCGCTCATCGGCTTCCCTTTCAGTCACTACATGGGCAGCCGTTACGCACAGCTAGTGCCGCTGACGTGCTTGTGGTTAAACCCACTGCCAGGGTACTGACGAGTCTTTAGAATCCCCCACAGATAGTTTCCCAATTTCGGGCGAAACGTTGTAGAGACCGTATGGTTTTATGGCAGGGTTCGAAAATGCACGTGCACTTGTGCACGTGTCATATTTCGGACAGATAATACTGGTGGGCTTTGGTTTAAGCCGGATCCATGTATTATATTGAGTCGGAATATTTTAGTCTCTCGTATTCGTATTCAGTGGGAATACGGATACAGGTATGTATATACAGGTGAGGAGTATTTTCGTAATCCGTTACGAGAATATTTTAGAAGATGCATTTCTTTTGGTTAATCATTTTAGTTTAAATGATTAAATAAGTTTTGGAAATTGTGACTCATGGCTGTGACTATCAATTCTAGAATGTTCACTAATGACTCATGTAATGAGTCATCTAGTGAGTCATTAAAGAGTTAATGAGTTTTGTTTTGTGAAGAGATATTTGAGGAGTTATTTTCATTAGATATTTTCTTTGGTCTTTGATAAATAAACCTCATATATCTATTCACAAAAGGATGAGAGAATGAGAGAGAAGTTCATATGCTTAGTTTTCTTTTGCTGTCTTGATTTTCTTGAGTTTACCATTTCCAATCCTTAGCATCTTCTTCAAACTCCACCCTAACCCTCTCATGTGATGAGAACCCTAGGGTGTTTGAGACAAAGTATTCTACTCATTCTCTACTTCATCTTAATCATCTCTTTTAGCAGACTTGATGACCGAGTTGCCTCGTTATAGAGGCGGGAGCCCGTTTGAAGATCCGTTGACGTGGTACCACCTAGACGAAAAGACAAGAGATCGGAGTTGCCGTGAGGAGCGTGGGATGATGGCTAAAGACCGAAGGACTCGGATCAATCGGTATAGCCTTTCTACCTCTTTACGGTTTGTTAGTTTAGCGTTAATGGCAAGATCCGGGTTATAGTATGCGATAGTGCCAGTTATAAAAAATTTTGTTCCGCGTTTGGCGTCAGAATGATGGCCGGGGCGCTAACGTTGACTTACAAGCTATACCGAGTGCAAAAACCAAATCGAGTGCATACCACCTGTACAATGTCAATCAACTGTATGCAATCCATAAAATCATAAACATGTGCAGCTGTCACGACCCGAAAGTACGGAACATGACTGGCACTTAAACTACGAACGTCTCGAGGCGTACGTAATCTAAGTAAACCGAAAACCCAGAGATCCAAACCAAGAAAATAGTAGAGTGCAGGAAAAACCAACTTAAAGCAAGTAGTTTCAATAGCATAAACCGAATTATGCGGTTTTTTAAAAACATCAAAATTTTACTGAAAATTTCGGCAGAGTCTCCTTTGTAAATACTGGCCCCAAAACGGGATACAACATGAATAGTATACGAAATCAATAAAAAGGCATCCCCAAGCGGGAGCTAGCTCTTCGTCAATCGACGGTCACAACCTCACAAGCAACATAATATACAACGCCGAAAGGCGAGGATCACAACAGAAAAGGAAACTCCAAACAACATGAAATTCGTATAAATACAACGCGCGACTCTAAGGTCGATAGAATAAACAACACTGGTCTCTATCTCTGAAATAATTACATGTTTGGTTGGTGGAACTTCTAGATACAACAGAATAATAATATACAAGATATAATGGGGGTACGATACAAGTAAACCCACCTACTAGCAAATCACCCGAAGGAAACTATACCCGCAAACCGTAATGAAACCTGTACGGCAAACCTGCAAGAAACTGGGGCACAACGGGGGTGAGTTGCCAACTCGTGAATAGAAAAATATCTACAAATAGAAATCGCATGTATGACGCAATCCTAGGTCATACGATCAATATACATCCTCAAATATATATAACCAGCAGCCTATAACAAGGCTAGGGTAAATATCTAACCCGAGTGTAATCTCATGTACCCGTGTCAGTGCCCAAGGGTAGCAATATATCATGTGAATGAGGTATGAATGCATGAAAACAGAATACATGTAAATGAAGAACTGTTTCCATAATTTAGTGAGATTTCCTTTGTATTTTTAAAATGAGGTATCATAATGAAATCAGCATAAAACAGTGCCTAGCATCGGCACAAAACGTAATCCCAATATCTCGATATCTCTGTATCACAGTCTCTGTACCTCAATATCTCGAAATCTCAATGTCTCAATCACAATATCTAGGGCGCCGTCAGTCCAGACCGGCCCCTACCATCCATCTCAAGACCACGACGGTATCCTCCGGATATCCGACGCGTCGGGTAAAATCACCGGTAGGTAGTGCTCCCCTTCCAGGCTCACATCGTCATCATCACGCGCTTCTTGCCCCGGGGTACCTTACCGGGTCCACCATGTACCCGAAACGGTTCATCCTCCTCCTCGAATCGGGTCTCGAAATCCATCAGCAAACTCATGGTGGACGACTCATACATCATGGGAAAACCGCACTTTTTATTTTAAAAGAGAGAAAACAGTTTATATATGTTTTGCGGTTTTCCTCCAAATCCAGAAAATATCATGGAAATCCGAATCATCAATAGGATGTAAAACCATGAATATAACCATGAGAATCCATGAATACGGCATAACAATGAATAACAGTATGCATGAAGCGACAAGTAATAACTACAATGTCTAATATGGCATATAAGGGAAGTACACTAATATCATGTCAAAACTACTAGCTAACAAGCTAAGTCAAGCAAATATATCATCTAAAGTGTACGTGACATGGCAATTACCGATGAAGATGTGTGTGAGCCGGCAAGTAGGTGTACGTGGTACATACGCATCATCGGTAATGGTGCTGGTGTCCTAACAGCATGATATCAATAATGGAATATGCAGCAAAATAAGTATGCGAGGCAGAGCGAACAGCAATAATGAGCGGAAGCTGAAAACTAGACGCAACTATAACTAATCTGCATTAATCTAATATAAGTCCTACAAATGGTGCCTTTTGAAATAACACGAATCATTGGGTTTTGAAAGTAGGGGCTACGGTGTTTTTATGAAAAGATACGTCTTTTGAAATCTCTGTAGGATCCCTTGGGCTGTCTTTTAAAGTACCCACGATTCGTTAGTTTTTGAAATAGGTAAGAATCGAATCTAATCTAACAACTAAACTAAACTAAAGGGCTAAGCCAACCAGCTGGACTACAGGTAAGGAAACCGCCTAACATCTGAGTCGATGTATATACATACCTGCATATATATTAGTCGGTGATCCCGCCTCAATAATATCATATCCGATACCATATCTATAATCAGGCATCCCAAGTCAAGAGTGCGGATCAATCATCAATATATAGCTCCTACGTAAATCCGTCGTACGGCATCCCCAAATCTGGGTACGGGTCAAAGTCACATCAATCACCCTATTCATTTGGTATCTTCTTTATCAAATATCATGATCCGGAATAATGTCCTACGTCTAGTACAATATTGATGCCATCTATGTATGCATGCGGGTGTAAGAATTACTACGTCAGAAGACCCGCTAAAACATCATGTCGTATCTCAATACGAACCAAATCACAACACCGATCTCCTGGCCTCAAGCCCAATCTCATCGACTCATCTCAAATTCCAAATACTATCCTCAAATCCAGTATATGAACACATAGTCCCATACCCATGTGAACACATAAATATATATTCCCATACACGCCCATATGAAATAAGGAATGTATGCAAGTATGTATATGTGTGTATGTGTAAGTGTAGTGCACCCACTACCTAAGGTTTCGTAACCATGCACCAATCCAACACCAATATCCATTTAAAATCATCAATAATAAATCCTAACAACATATCATAAATTGTTGGTGTGTATACGCATCCGTATACATCACCACGGACTGCGGGGGTGCTATACGCCATCCATCCGACTTCTCCCCGTAGATATAAATCTACTCACCTGGTCCTAGCTAGCCGGTGCCGACGTCGCCACGCGCTTGCTTGTCGTCTCGAAGTCCACATGGGGTACCTACATATCATAACGCACCATATCGCATTAAAATCCACCTCATGACCAAAACGACACACGAATCTCACATAGGTCAAAACCTATGGTTGCTTCACAAATCGACCCAAAAACCCTCGATGTCGGCGTACAAACGCCAAACCATCGAGAAAGCTCCCAACACACTAATTTGTACAATTACAAGCACTAATTATAATATAAAATAGCTTAAAATTCACAAAAACCCCCAATTTCACTTAAAAAGTCATTTTTCCGAAAATCTAGCAAGCACAAATCACCGTTTTTGTACAAAACTCGATGTATAGACGAATCTAGAGGCCACAATATTCACTAAATATCTTAAATAAGTCATAAAAATGATTCCCATAATTTAATCTCATTAAATTCCATAAACCCCAAAAACCTAGTTTACAAATTATCCAATTTTAACAATTTTCAAGCAAAAAAAATTCTCGATTTAAGAATTAAGCTTAGATTTGCATAACCTAAGATATTAAACCACTCATTATAATGTTAATAATTCTATGAAACCATAATTAGATTTTTAAACCTAATTATTAGACTAATTATAAAAACCTAGTTAGCAATTAGCAAAGTTATCACAATTTTAAATTAACAAATTAGTAAATAGCAACTAACTTAGATTTTGCATACAACCACATGTTAAACTCCTCATTATACCCATAACCAATTGATAAAAACCTCACTTGATCACAAACCCTAATCATTAATTCGAAACCCTTCTCTTGAATTTTAATTCAAGCACCTAGAACTAATTAAAAAAACCTAATTAAGCTAACATGAAACAATTAACACAATTTAAGAAAAGGTTAGAATTTATACCTCATGATCAAGAGATCAAACATGAAATTCAAAGCCTCTAAAATGCCAACTTGCTCCCTAGATCCATGCAAGAATAGCTAATGAAAAATGGGTAGGAGTTAGATTTGAGTTTTGGTTTAATTTTTGATGGAAATTTGATGGATTTTGAAGACTTTTTGATGAGGAAAAGAGAGGGGGAAAATTGGGGCTGCACAAAGGGGGGGCTCGGCTGAAAATGGAGGGGAGAGAAGAGAGAGGGAGGTGAGGAAAATAGTCCAAGTCAAGGCATAAAGTCAAAGGTCCAACTCATTTTACAATTTCCTTTGTTTTCTTTCTTTTCTTTTCTTTTGCAAACCAAGTGGGGACAAGAGAGGGGGCTGCAGAATTCAGCCAAGGGGAGAAGTGAATGGGGGTGTGTGGGTGTGGGTACGGGTGTGGGGTGATGAAAAATGATAAATACAATACCCCAAACTTCCATTTACGCAAAAAAAAGCCTTTTTTCTTCAATAATTTCTAAACCGTTTTGGCAAATGATTTCGTTACAAAAACCACATGATAAAATTTTATCTAATGTTTTATGATGCACAAAATTTGTTTCAACTCATTCCAATTTGTAATTTTCCCTAATTAAATATATTAGTGACGGCTTAAAATAATAATAAAATAATATTTTTTCAGAAAATTTGAATTTTCACCAGCGGCTCAATAAACACCAAATAATAGCAATTACATAGCTAGAATATGTATATTTAATTTTTATAATAAGATATTTGTATTTTGACTTTTTACAGAAAACCCCCTTATTTTACCAATTTTTCGAAATTTCACCGAAACGATTTTCAAAACGTTACAATCTTCCCCCCTTAAAGAAATTCGGTCCCCGAATTTAAATTCAAACTCCCCCAAATACTAAAACATCTAAGAAAAACCATCAAGTCGTCGGGGCTCCGAAATTGTAACTACATAAAACAAATCGTAGCGCAGCGCATGCGCTTGAAAAATGAGCATATAACTCAAATCAAAACTCCGTCAAGCATCCCGCAATCATCGGAGTCATGGAGAAGACATCAATGCCAAATCCAAATCAAAACCAATATGACATAACTCAAAACTATACATGTGAATATCGAATCTATATATGTATGTATCTGAAGGAAATGCATGCCAAATCTCTTTAAGTCGCTGTGCACGCGTATAACACTGCACAGTGGCGGACGTCTATCATAAGGAAATAACTATATACATATATACCTTTGTTTGAAATGTACGTTCCGCCGTTTTGGAAACAATTTAGAAGGGTCTCCTTGTTTTAAACATTTCGTGTCATATCAGACACGTAGGTAAATACTGAGGCTATAGCTCGCTTTTTGGAAATCCCTTCAATAACTATCAATGCATGCAAAATATATTCAGGTACTGTCCTCTGACTAGTCCTGCTCAGTACGAAAACACATAGCAATATCATAAAAACGTACTGCTCTATACGAAATAAATCCCAAAATATGCACATGAATGCTACGTGCGTCTGGTGCGCACGGAAATCAAAATCCATGAATGTGCCATACATGCGCACAGAAACAACATCTAAGTGCATCGGGTGTGCACGAAACATCTGTCATAGGCAACGTGTGTGCCTGACAGCAAAATCAGGTGCATCTGACATGCACGAAAAATCTCGAATTAGTGCATCTGGTGTGCACCAAATCGCATCTCGTAACAGGCGCCCAACAGGCGCTAAAAATCCAATCCGGTGCATAAAATGCACAAAACAAATGTCGAGCATCACCCTCGAAATCGAAATCCGGTGTATCCAAGTGCACAAAATACATGTCACTGCACTGCCAGCATATATAAACTATACAGAGTGCAGGAACCAAATCGCGTGCGTGCATACGCACAAAATCAACTCAACTGTTTAAAACCGTAAAATCACAAACATGTGAAACTAAAGCACGAAAACGATATCAAGTGCAACACTGTGCAAAGATCGTAAATCCTCAATCATCAAAATCAAATCATACGAATAAATCACCCAAAACATCGAAATCAATAATGGCGGAACAGTACCGCTCAAGCGCATCCTATAAGAATCTCGGCCAACTGTCACGGTCCCTAGTAGGACGTCTCGTCGATGATCATGAACTCTGGCCTGCTGGTGTGCATAATAATGACCACTCCTAGGTTAAGGTCTTCACTGTGAATTACCAATCTCTCGGTCCATCGGCTCATCGGCCCTGTCAGGTGTGCTAACGGGGATGATCCCATTCTGGCACTTCTCTGGTCATCTCTCGGTCAATCATCGCGACCACTCGTAAGACAGCATATCACTGGCGTCGGCCTCTGGCTCTCTGAATGTACATGACACATCTGATCCTGGGTGCAAGTATCATTGCAGCAGTGTCCTGGAAGGAATCCTGCTCACGGTCTCTTCCATGTCTCGTCTCTGCCAACTGTCCGGAAGTCATTGTCCTTTCCTATATCTGCATCTTGCTCTGGAACGACTGCATACTCATCGCGATTCCTTCTGGAAGGTAAGTCCAAGTACCATACATCGGCATGCGCATCGCCTCTCTGATGTCGGCGGAGTGGAACGTCATCTCATCTAGATCTGGTGCGAACCTCTTACATCACTTTTCTCTAATGTCGTCTGCTTTGGACTCGTCTCGTCGCGGCTGCATGGACTGAGCTCCAACAACTATCCTCGTATCTGGAGTCTCCTAAGAATGCATCTCACCACCAAGCATCCGAATTAAGTTGAGCCATCCGATCGAGTCGTCAAAACCTCATAATCCCCCAAGAGCTCAACCTCTTGGGCACAGTTTAATAGTATCGAGTACATACCACAGCATCGGTGGTCCAGCCGTAGAAGGGCAAACCCAAGCCTCACTAATGGCGCCATAGAACAGCCGTAAACCCGAAGGTTCAAAGGCTTTCACACGGTCATTATGTCGAGTTAGGGTTTCATTCTTCTAGAGGGACCATGGAATTGCCTGCATGTCTTTCCGACTACTTTAAACATGGAATAATAGGTTTCTGACATTCGATCGTCTCTGTCGACTCTCAACGTCTCCGCGTGAAGTCGTCTCTAGCTGGAATCAATCTATCTGATGACCTCGCATCGGGGTAGGCGAACGATCCACATGTCCTAGTCATTCATCCTCGATGACTAGCGACCTTCTATCATCTCTTAGTACAACTTATACTGCAATAGCTCCAACATCTGGGGCGATATCTCGTCGTTCGCAGCAATAACTGGCTCACTCGTCTGCATGCTGAACCGTGCCTCAATCATCAGGAGTAAGCAACACACCAACGGTCATCAAAATCTGGCTGGCCTGTATCATTGGCTCAATTCTCTAGTGTCGATCAGCGCCTCCGAGTAACCTCATAAAGGCGATCCGCCAAACACTTGTGGCGCGAAAACACAGTAAAAAGATACATCTCTGCAATCATGTGTCGCCGGAATTTCGCCCTGGTCAGTCCTCATTCGTGACGAGCTTGTGCTGACCGCAACTCTAGCCGTAGCTCTCCCTGCCGTAACCGTAGCAGCAAAACCAAACTGGTACCGATGAGGCTAGACCAGGAAGGAATAAAATACTGAACAAGGAAATGTACATCCTAAGGCTTCATAAGTGGAGTGGCGTGTCGTAAATATGCCGCGGAACATACCAACGGTACGTCACTCTACCTTAGTCACCTGTTCCATCAACCAAGGGTCATCCTACGCTCCGAAGGTAAAACCTAACGCTCTGATACCAACTTTGTCACGACCCGAAAGTACGGAACATGACCGGCACTTAAACTACGAACGTCTCGAGGCGTACGTAATCTAAGTAAACCGAAAACCCAGAGATCCAAACCAAGAAAATAGTAGAGTGCAGGAAAAACCAACTTAAAGCAAGTAGTTTCAATAGCATAAGCCGAATTATGCGGTTTTTTAAAAACATCAAAATTTTACTGAAAATTTCGGCAGAGTCTCCTTTGTAAATACTGGCCCCTAAACGGGATACAACATGAATAGTATACGAAATCAATAAAAAGGCATCCCCAAGCGGCAGCTAGCTCTTCGTCAATCGACGGTCACAACCACACAAGCAACATAATATACAACGCCGAAAGGCGAGGATCACAACAGAAAAGGAAACTCAAAACAGCATGAAATTCGTATAAATACAACGCGCGACTCTAAGGTCGATAGAATAAACAACACCGGTCTCTATCTCTGAAATAATTACATGTTTGGTTGATGGAACTTCTAGATACAACAGAATAATAATATACAAGATATAATGGGAGTACGATACAAGTAAACCCACCTACTAGCAAATCACCCGAAGGAAACTATGCCCGCAAGCCGTAATGAAACCTGTACGGCAAACCTGCAAGAAACTGGGGCACAACGGGGGTGAGTTGCCAACTCGTGAATAGAAAAATATCTACGAATAGAAATCGCATGTATGACGCAATCCTAGGTCATACGATCAATATACATCCTCAAATATATATAACCAGCAGCCTATAACAAGGCTAGGGTAAATATCTAACCCGAGTGTAATCTCATGTACCCGTGTCAGTGCCCAAGGGTAGCAATATATCATGTGAATGAGGTATGAATGCATGAAAACAGAATACATGTAAATGAAGAACTGTTTCCATAATTTAGTGAGATTTCCTTTGTATTTTTAAAATGAGGTATCATAATGAAATCAGCATAAAACAGTGCCTAGCATCGGCACAAAACGTAATCCCAATATCTCGATATCTCTGTATCACAGTCTCTGTACCTCAATATCTCGAAATCTCAATGTCTCAATCACAATATCTAGGGAGCCGTCAGTCCAGACCGGCCCCTACCATCCATCTCAAGACCACGACGGTATCTGTTCATATCAGATTTTTGCATTTTCATACCGCCCAATTTTTATCACATTGCATATCCGTAGATACTCTTGAGCCGTGTTTGCTAGTCAATTGCAGGATACAGGTTCTCGGTTCCAAAACGGTGAAATTCATGGAAAACGCGACATAATCCGGGTTCCTGCCAACCACAGATAAAACACGGTCTCCGCTCTTCATCCGTATGCTGCCAGATATCAATAGGAAGACAAAAGGTCAAATCAATATCATTCTCATGCACAAGGCTCAATGGTAGCACAAGATCCAAGAGATCTACACGGAGCTCAAGGCAAATCATGACAAAATCTCCACAAAAATGTCCACCTTTGCTCAATAGAAATTCTGGAAGAAATAGGAATGAATTATCAGAAAATACCCACACCAGACAAGAGGGGACAGGAGACCAGGAAAAACCTCAGAAGCCCACACCCTAACACCACCATAGGGGCGCGGATCCGCGGCCATAGGGGGCTATAGGCGGCGGATCCGCGGCCGTACTGGCAGTTCAGGCAGAGACTTTTCATGGGCAGTTTGGTCATTGCATCAGGGTTCTGTTGGTTGCCCTAGGGTTTCATTCTCTGGCCTATAAATAGCCCAGAACTTTGTGAAGGAAAGGGGTCCAATTTTGTATTCTCATTTTGCCTAGTTTTAGTGTTGTTCTTCTTCCTCTTCTCACCTCTTCACCATTAAACTTGTAGTGAGCTTTTGAGTGAAGAGTGATGAATAAAGAAGACCATTTTTATTATTATCATGCTTGTCTCTTTCTTTACTTGTTATAATTGTTGTAACTTTAAATTCGTTAAGTAGTTGTTGTTATTTCTTTGTTGTTTCTTTCTTCTCTTTTTTTTCTTTATCCTTACATACGACAATGATACTTATGCTCGATCCTCGCCAAGGTGAGGTCGTAAACAGTTAGTCGTATTCTTCTAATCTCCTTCTTTCTATCTTCCTCTTTTGTGATGTTTTGTTTTTCCTATCATGAAGTGTGAGTAGTTCTTTACTTGTTAGGGTAGGATAAGGGAAGTTTGAGAGAAGGAAATCTCTCTCACTCTTTCCTTGCCCAACAACTTGAATCGACTCCCGTTAATTGAACCACAATCCGCTCCTTACGGCACCCTATCCTACATGATAGCGGTGATTCCGTAGTGAGACCGGTTGTGGTTGAATTAACCGGAGGTTATGGATAAGAGCCAAGAACGGACGGACAAGCACCAAAAGGAAGACTTATGCGTTGGAAAGCCTAGCTTATACTCGCAAAGTCCTTCCTAGTCGTGTTAATCCCCGTTGTTTCCGATTACCGTAACACCGATATTAAGTGGGGCAACGAAAGATGTGGAGACTCCTAACTCAAACTAACCTAATCCTAACCCTAACAAGCTCTCTTTAAATATCAACTTAACACTTAGATAACCACAACAAAATCTGAACAACCGGACTTAACTCGTCGAAAAACACATAGAAAAAGATTCCCATCTCCCTGCGGACGACCCGTACTCAACCGGCTAGCTACAGGCGAAACCGTCTTGATTGCGGTATTTAAACTTAAACTTGAACACGCTCGTATCCTAACAATCAAATGGCGCCGTTGCCGGGGAGACGGTAGTTTATTTCCTTGTGTAATTTCGGGTTAATTTGTAAGTAAAAAAAAAAAACAAAAAAAAATATACTTTGTAAACAAAACCATCTTGTTATTTTTGATTAGTTTTTGTGCAAGTGTGAAGGAAAATACAAGTTTGAGTTCAGTGGCCAAGACGCTGAAAATACGGAGTTCAAGTACAGTGCCAAAGACGTGGGAAGATAGACCCACAGTTCGCGGCTACACCGCGACGGACAAAAACGAAGCATCCGGTCTACTGTAGAAATCTGGAGCTGGTACAGTGAGCAAGTAAAAAATCAGTACATCTGTACAAGCATAGGACATCCAAAGAAGCCCACAGAAGAAAAATGAAGAGCCAACTCTTCATTTCCGCCGCGGAACCGCGGCATTAGGGCCTTATTGCCGCGGAACCGCGGCCTGGTGGTGGGGTCACTCTGCCATTTTCTCTGTAAGTGTTATTTTGCTCTCTCCCACTCCTCTGAACTCCAATAAATTGTGTTTTCTGCAGCCTTCTTTGCGCAAATTCTTCTCCCCCTTCCAATAAACTGTTCTTGTGCAGGATTCTTTGCGCCGCAAATAAAAATTGGTTGCAGTTGATTTGTTACTGTTTTGCATTCTTTAATACGGACTTAAGGGGCTTGAAACCAATCCAGATTGGGTGGGGATTTCATCACCCTTCCCAGGACCCCAAAAATCACTAAAGCATATGCATTGTCCATTGTAATTAAAAAATACTAGACTTCAGCCCTAAGGACTTCGCGCTCATTAGGAGAAGATAAACCTTGTTTAGAAACTCGCTTAACCGTATATTGTTTACGGGGTGTCTAGGAAAGTGTTAAAGGCGCAACCGCCGAAAGAGAAAGGGTTATTTAATTAAGGAACTTCGCGAAAGCGTTGGACAACCTCCCCTTATCTCTGCACTTACCTGGCCTCGTGATCAGTGTATTTTTAAGCCCGTTTCTCGACATTGTTTAACTTCGACAATCAAGTTCAGGAGCAGGTCTAGTAGACCTAGGTTACCCTAGATCTAGGTGTGATTGTGCATATCTTGTTTGTGATTGCTTAAGCCGTATTTCCGTACATACTTCTGTAAATCTCTTTCTAAAAACAAAAAAAAAATCAATAACTTTTATAAAAACTTGCCCTTTTGTCGCCAAATCCATTTTCACCCACCACCCATCGCCTTTCTCCATTGACGTTTTCTTACCCTCACCTTCTCCGCTTTGACTATACTAAACTCGTTTAGTGTATGTCCGCTTGGACTCGGGACACTAGCGCCCGTCTAGTCCGCATTACGTTAGTCGCGACCGACTACGCGATCGACTCCGAAGTCGATACTCCGTCCACTCCTCTTTCACCCCTTCCTTTGCCGGCCAACTCCGACGTTGACCGGAATTCTGTTCATACATCTTCACCTTCACCTTCACCAACCTCTTCTTCCGCGATGTCGGGATTTAATCCGAACATCTCGTTGACCCCCTCTGGATTGGCTCCACCTCCTACGGAGACCAATCTTCCACCACCTCCGCCTGTTGTAGCGCCACAGCGAATCGCGCTCCAGGATCGTTTCTACCCCACCCGTTCTGCACTTCCCACCTGCCTTTCTCTTCCTCCGGCCAATGGGGACAACTTTGAAATTAAGCCCCATTTCATCAACATGCTTCCTCGTTTTCATGGGCTTGAATCTGAAGATGCCTATATCTTCATTAACAAATTTCAAAACGTCTGTGCCATGATGAAAACAACCCAGCTGTCGGACGATGCTATACGTCTACGGGTCATTCCGTTCACTCTATGCGATCTCGCAGAAAAATGGCTGTATAGCACCACTTCCCACTCAATCACCAGCTGGGACGAGTTTGTTAAAGCGTTTCTGAAAAAATTCTACCCAAATCATAAAACCGCAAGAATTCGAAATGAGATCAACCAATT
Organism: Agapanthus africanus; assembly: GCA_030015575.1. Lineage (NCBI taxonomy): Eukaryota > Viridiplantae > Streptophyta > Magnoliopsida > Asparagales > Amaryllidaceae > Agapanthus > Agapanthus africanus. The sequence goes on along the minus strand of CM057341.1, from coordinate 614,781,705 downwards.
CTCCCAGCTTCCTTCTGAACCCTTCTGGAAGTGCTTTGACCGATACAAAGACCTTCTTGTTCAGTGTCCGCACCACGGTATAGAGAAATGGCAGCTCTGCCAAACCTTATACGAGGGACTGAACCCAGCAACGAAGCAGTTGCTGGAAACCATCTGTCAGGGCCACTTCCTATCCAAATCTGACGAGGAAGCGTGGCAGTTCTTTGACGATCTTGCGGAGCAAACGCTACAGTGGGAGAGCACTAGACCGACTTCTTCTTCTTCTACCTCAACTTCTACCGGTCAGTCTAGGGTAGGAATCCACCAACTCGATGTCTCTATTGCGATGAAAGCTGAAATGGCTGCAATAACACGAAAGCTTGAAGTGATAGAGAGCAAATTTTCTGCTCCTGCCCCCACACCTGTTCTCCCCCTTCGTACCATCTGCGCTTGTTGTTCCGATCCTTCCCACTTGACCGAAGAGTGTCCTTACAATTCACCCTCGCAAGGACAGGATCAGGTTAATGCTGCCTTCCAGCAAAGACCGAGGAATGATCCATACTCTTCCACCTACAATCCCGGTTGGAGGAACCACCCCAATTTCGCCTGGAATCAGAATCAGAATCAATTCCAGGGAAAAAATTTCCAAAGGGCCCCTCCACCGCAACAACAAGCGCCACAACAAACTCAGCATCAGTATCAGCAGCCCTTCCAACCCCAACCTTACCAAAACCAGACGAACAACTTTGCACCCAACAACTCTTTTCCACCAAACAACAACTTTGTTCCGTCCAACAACGATAAGGTTTCCTCGCTCGAGCGAAGTCTGGAGGCGTTCGTTAAACAGTCGACCCAATCCACCGCCAACATCCAGTCTTTGATTCAATCTTTAGTGCAACACACTGCCGCACACGGGCAAAGCATCAAGACCATCGAGGCCCAGATTGCACAACTGAACGCGGCCTTGAGCGAGCGAGAGAAGGGGAAGCTCCCGTCCCAGCCACTTCCAAATCCCGGTCACCCACATAATGCACATGTTGCTCTTGAACAACAAAACCATAATGTAAGTGCCGTGACCACACTGAGATCAGGGAGGATGCTGCCAAACAACATTGGCAAACGGATAAACGATGATGCCCCGGCCGCTACTTCTTCTTCTTCTCCTTCTTCTTCTTCGTCCTCCGAGCCTATTCTCCGTTCTTCACAAGGCTCTCCCTCTTCTTCTTCTGCTCTGAACGGACCCACTTCTCACTCCACGAAAACACCTATTCTGGGATCCGTTCCAACTCCAAAATCTCCTCCTCCAGCATTAGACTCAACCAATTTTCAAAATGTTCCATTTCCAAACCGGTTGAGGTCTAACAAACAAAATCCACAAATGGAGAAGATTTTGGAGTTATTCAAGTAAGTTAACATTAACATTCCTCTTTTAGATGCTGTCCAACAAGTCCCGTCTTACGCGAAAATCTTAAAGGACTTATGCATGAAAAAGAGGAAGTCTCAGGTACCCAAGAAAGTTTTCTTGGCTAGTGCTGTGAGTGATGCCCTTACCCAATCTTTACCACAAAAACGGAAGGACCTTGGCTGTCCTACGATTTCAATTACTATTGGGGATAAGAACATCAACCGCGCACTATTAGATCTTGGTGCCAGTGTTAACTTGCTTCCGTATTCAGTATACGAGCAATTAGGCGTCGGAGAGCTGAAACCCACACACTGCACTCTCCAGATGGCCGACCGATCGATCACCCTCCCTAGGGGTGAGCTAGAGGATGTGTTGATAAGAGTCGGGGACTTCATATTCCCCGTTGACTTCATTGTATTAGATACACAGCCTGTAGCTAACCCCCGGAATCAAATTCCGGTGATACTCGGTCGCCCATTTCTCGCAACCTCAAATGCTGTGATCAATTGTCGCAATGGTTCGATGAACCTCTCTTTTGGAAATATGACAATTGAACTCAACATTTTTAGGTTGGGGAATCAGCCCGCCGAACCTAATGCTCATATACTGGATATCTGCTCGATCCAGGAGATCACCCCCGAAGAGTGTGAATTCGAGGAGTTTCTGTTTGAACACGATAATCTTGACGCCACTAGTGCGTGTCTCTTCGAACCTGCTGCTGTTTTTGCGCCCGATAACGACTACGAGTGTTTCACGTTCACGAACGATCTTAGCCGCGCACAACCCGAGTTTGAATCTTTTGACTTTTCGGATGAGTTACCTGAACCATCCGACTCGGTTGCCTACACTCGTTTTGAACCTTTGCTGGAGTCCTTTGAGTTCGAGACCTTTGCACCAGTCTTGCCTTCCATCATTTCACCTCCAACGCTCGAACTCAAGCCGTTGCCGTCTCACCTTAAGTATGCTTACTTAGGTGAGAACGAGACCCTCCCTGTCATCATCTCGGCTTCTCTAGCTCCCGAGCAAGAGAAAGCCCTTCTCGCGGTCTTGCACGGCAACAGGCAAGCTTTTGGCTGGTCCATGGCAGACATCAAGGGGATTAGTCCCCTCATCGTTGAGCATCACATTCATCTGATGGATGATGCCAAACCAGCCCGGGATCCACAAAGACGTCTTAATCCAGTCATGAAGGAGGCTGTGAAGAAGGAGATCGTCAAATGTCTAGATAGTGGTATCATTTACCCTATCTCTGATAGCCAGTGGGTTAGCCCTATTCACGTTGTCCCCAAGAAGTCGGGCATCACGGTCATCACCAACGAGGCGAATGAGTTAATCCCTACTCGCACCCAAACTGGGTGGCGAGTTTGCATTGATTATAGAAAACTCAACGCCGCAACGCGGAAAGACCACTTTCCGCTACCTTTCATTGACCAAATGCTTGAACGATTGGCCGGACATGAGTACTATTGTTTTCTTGATGGCTACTCTGGCTATAATCAAATTCCCATCGCCGAAAAAGACCAGGACAAGACCACTTTCACTTGTCCTTTCGGCACATTTGCATATCGACGCATGCCCTTTGGGTTATGCAATGCGCCCGCTACTTTCCAGCGGTGTATGATGGGAATTTTCTCGGACATGGTGGAAGAATTTCTGGAGATTTTCATGGATGACTTCTCCATCTTCGGCGACTCCTTTGACGAGTGTTTGCTGCATCTTGACGCTGTCCTTACCCGATGTAAGGAAAAGAATCTCACTTTAAACTGGGAGAAATGCCACTTCATGGTGCGCGAAGGTATTGTCTTAGGACATATCATCTCGCAAAATGGCATAGAGGTTGACAAAGCAAAGATTGAGGTCATTTCCAATTTGCCTCCTCCCCGTTGCGTCAGAGATATCCGAGCCTTCCTTGGCCATGCCGATTTCTATAGACGGTTTATCAAGGACTTTAGCAAGATTGCTAGGCCCTTGACTCTTTTGCTGGCCAAGGATACACCATTCGACTTCAACTCGAGCTGTGTGACTGCATTCGAGTCACTGAAACGCTCACTCACTTCTGCTCCCGTTCTCTCCTCACCTGACTGGACGCACCCATTCGAGATTATGTGCGATGCATCCGACTTTGCCATCGGTGCTGTCCTTGGACAGCACATCAACAAAATGCCGCACGTAATCTATTACGAGAGCCGAACCCTGAACGACGCCCAACTTAACTATACAACAACTGAGAAGGAATTCTTAGCTGTTGTATTTGCCTTAGAAAAGTTCAGGCCCTACCTCATCGGCTCTCCAGTCATTGTCTACACGGACCATTCAGCTCTGCGCCATCTTTTTGCGAAGAAAGATGCAAAATCTCGGTTAATACGTTGGATCCTCTTGCTTCAAGAGTTTTACCTTGTCATTAAGGACAAACGAGGATGTGAAAACGTAGTTGCCGACCATCTCTCACGACTTCCTTCTTTGCCTTCGCTTCCAATTCCAATCAACGACGTTTTCCCGGATGAACAGCTCTTGTCAGTATCTTGCGAACCCTGGTTCACAGATATTGTGAACTATTTGGCCACGGGATTGCTACCGACCGAATGGTCGAGTCAGGACAGACTTCGCTTCTTATCCCATGTAAAACACTTTTACTGGGACGAACCCTACTTGTTCAAGTACTGTCCCGACCAGATTATTCGTCGGTGTGTCCCTGATGAGGAATTCAAGAGTGTGCTGTCATTTTGCCACGATCAAGCATGCGGCGGGCATTTTGGGCCCAGAAAGACAGCTGAGAAGATCTTGCAATGTGGTTTCTACTGGCCACAACTTTTCAAAGACGCTCATGACTATTGCAAGACTTGCTCCCGGTGCCAACACATGGGCCGGATATCCCGGAGGAACGAGATGCCGCTCCAACCGATCTTGGTTGTGGAGATTTTCGATGTTTGGGGGATAGACTTCATGGGGCCGTTTCCCAGCTCTTTTGGGAACTTGTACATCCTTATAGCTGTTGATTACGTCTCTAAATGGGTCGAGGCTGTGCCTAGCCGGACTAACGACAACAAGGTTGTCGTTAGGTTCCTTAAAGAAAACATTTTCTCCCGGTTTGGGCACCCCCGAGCGATCATTAGCGACAATGGAAGTCATTTCTGCAATAGGACTTTCGAGGCCTTGATGCGGAAATACTCCATTAATCATAAGCTTTCTACACCCTACCACCCCCAAACCTGCGGGCAGGCCGAAGTTTCAAATCGGCAAATCAAGGAGATATTGGAGAAGACGGTTTCCAAGAACCGTAAGGATTGGTCTCTGAAACTCACTGATGCCCTTTGGGCATTTAGAACCGCTTATAAGACCGACCTTGGCATGTCTCCCTATCGGCTTGTATACGGAAAAGCCTGCCACCTACCTGTTGAAATCGAGCATCGTGCATTTTGGGCGATAAAGGAGCTGAATCTGTCTCTTGAGGACGCGGGCAGCCATCGGAAGCTGCAGCTGAACGAACTGAACGAGCTTAGGGATGAGGCTTACGATAACGCGGTTGTCGTTAAGAATCGAACGAAGGTGTTTCACGATAAACACCTTTTGCGCAAAACCTTCGTACCTGGTCAGCAGGTACTGCTTTACGACACCCGACTTCACTTCCATCCTGGAAAGCTGAGATCTCGCTGGAAAGGGCCGTATTTTGTGCGGAATGTGTATCCGCAGGGCGCTGTGGATTTGGAAAATCCAAAGGACGGTTCACTCTTCAAGGTGAATGGACACCGATGCAAACCGTACCTTAGCGCCGAACCAACAGAGGAGCTCCTGTTCTTACAGGAGCCGGTTTACCTTGCATGATCTTCCTCTGCCTACCTCCAAACTTCGGTTATCCAGCCAAGAACAGTGGACACTGTTCCAAATAAGTTTAGGGGTATGTACAAACCATTTTGTTTATATTTGTGTATATTCTTTTTCTTTTCTTTAAAAACAAAAACAAATAAAAATTTGTGTATCACTAACCGACAATTTTGAACCTTCCAACTGCTCTCTTCATGTTACGACAGTGAGGACACTGTCCAGTTTAAGTTTAGGGGTACGCTCGGTACGCATTTCTTACTTTCGCATTCATATGTATATTTTGCATCTGCATATTAAAATCCATAAAAACCATAAAAATTTGAAAATTTTCCAAAAATATAAAAACTTTTTTGTCAAGTTAGCTTATGGAAGAACTCTGATTCAACATTCGACGGTTTTTGTTTGAAAAAAATAAGAATAACTAAATCTTATGTTTGGATTTTGAAAACCTGAAAGATAACTCTCCTTTGAAGTTAACTATAGCTGATATACGTCTTTACATCACACTACACGTGTCGTGAGTTTTGGGAATTAGATGACAAGTCTTTCATGTTTAAACTTTTAAACAGATAAATGATTTTCTGAGGATCAAATAGGTTTGTTCTGAACTAAGTAATGTCAAGAATAGTTTATGAAGTAAAGCGAATATGAAGGAATGTTATTGATGCCGTAATTGGAGCTAAGTCTGAAAAATAACCCATCGGAAACTTGATTGGAATGATTACACACCAAACCCACTAAACACGTCTTTTATCCAAAAAAATAATTGAACTGCCGGTTATATCTCCGTTCGTATTAAATCATCTGATTTTCACGCCAATCTGTCTTTTGTTTTTTGGACCTAGGTAACTTGAGTAATTAAGTCCGCTGGGGTGTTTCTACACCTAATGCCCTAAAACCAACTGGTTTGGGTGCATTGGCCCAAAGCTCGCTAAGAAGCCTAGAAAGTCCAGTTTAAAACAAAGTCAAGCAAGTGTTCTCTCCGAGTTAAAATTCCTAACGGTTCTTTGTGTGAGAATAATCTTGATAAAAGACAGGCTTTTATAAAAAAAAATTTAACGGAGATATGAAGGTTTTACTCTTTGATAAAGACTATTGCACGTTCACAGAGGTGTGTATGAAATGAAAACAAGAAAAAGGTGGAGTGAAAAATACGACTTAGTTTCCTGTTAAGGAAGATAGAAATTCTGAAGTTGAAACCTTACTGGAAAACGAAACTTGAAAAATGCTTAACTCTTTATAAAACTTATGTGATCCTTTTAAAATTGTTATCTGGGCTTTATTGTGCGACATGATGAATTTAATCAATCCTTCTGGAACTCAACGACTCTATTTGCACTGCACGTAAAGACATATAAAATCTGTAGTTAAATAAGAAGCGAGGTGTGAAAAATAAAGGTTCGATGGTCTAGACTTAGGATTATAGAATTGTTATTTTCTAAAAACAAAACTTTAGGGTTTGAATCTTAGTTATTTTTACAAAACCAACTTGACCGGATTTTGTGGGTAGTATCCGCTGAAAACCCTCAGGAGACAACACTCCTCCTACTAGGGACACCTAGAGGTTTAACGGCTTGTTGCACATGCTCAGTGCAATCGCGTTCCCTGCGAAAGTGAGGTTAGGAAATTTTTTGTGAATAAATGGACTTTGCTCGGGATGAGCAAATGATAAGTTTGGGGGTATTTGTTCATATCAGATTTTTGCATTTTCATGCCGCCCAATTTTTATCACATTGCATATCCGTAGATACTCTTGAGCCGTGTTTGCTAGTCAATTGCAGGATACAGGTTCTCGGTTCCAAAACGGTGAAATTCATGGAAAACACGACATAATCCGGGTTCCTGCCAACCACAGATAAAACACGGTCTCCGCTCTTCATCCGTATGCTGCCAGATATCAATAGGAAGACAAAAAGTCAAATCAATGTCATTCTCATGCACAAGGCTCAATGGTAGCACAAGATCCAAGAGATCTACACGGAGCTCGAGGCAAATCATGACAAAATCTCCACAAAAATGTCCACCTTTGCTCAATAGAAATTCTGGAAGAAATAGGAATGAATTATCAGAAAATACCCACACCAGACAAGAGGGGACAGGAGACCAGGAAAAACCTCAGAAGCCCACACCCTAACACCACCATAGGGGCGCGGATCCGCGTCCATAGGGGGCTATAGGCGGCGGATCCACGGCCGTACTGGCAGTTCAGGCAGAGACTTTTCAGGGGCAGTTTGGTCATTGCATCAGGGTTCTGTTGGTTGCCCTAGGGTTTCATTCTCTGGCCTATAAATAGCCCAGAACTTTGTGAAGGAAAGGGGTCCAATTTTGTATTCTCATTTTGCCTAGTTTTAGTGTTGTTCTTCTTCCTCTTCTCACCTCTTCTCCATTAAACTTGTAGTGAGCTTTTGAGTGAAGAGTGATGAATAAAGAAGACCATTTTATTATTATCATGCTTGTCTCTTTCTTTACTTGTTATAATTGTTGTAACTTTAAATTCGTTAAGTAGTTGTTGTTATTTCTTTGTTGTTTCTTTCTTCTCTTTTTTTTCTTTATCCTTACATACGACAATGATACTTACGCTCGATCCTCACCAAGGTGAGGTCGCAAACAGTTAGTCGTATTCTTCTAATCTCCTTCTTTCTATCTTCCTCTTTTGTGTTGTTTTGTTTTTCCTATCATGAAGTGTGAGTAGTTCTTTACTTGTTAGAGTAGGATAAGGGAAGTTTGAGAGAAGGAAATCTCTCTCACTCTTTCCTTGCCCAACAACTTGAATCGACTCCCGTTAATTGAACCACAATCCGCTCCTTACGGCACCCTATCCTACATGATAGCGGTGATTCCGTAGTGAGACCGGTTGTGGTTGAATTAACCGGAGGTTATGGATAAGAGCCAAGAACGGACGGACAAGCACCAAAAGGAAGACTTATGCGTTGGAAAGCCTAGCTTATACTCGCAAAGTCCTTCCTAGTCGTGCTAATCCCCGTTGTTGCCGATTACCGTAACACCGATATTAAGTGGGGCAACGAAAGATGTGGAGACTCCTAACTCAAACTAACCTAATCCTAACCCTAACAAGCTCTCTTTAAATATCAACTTAACACTTAGATAACCACAACAAAATCTGAACAACCGGACTTAACTCGTCGAAAAACACATAGAAAAAGATTCCCATCTCCCTGCGGACGACCCGTACTCAACCGGCTAGCTACAGGCGAAACCGTCTTGATTGCGGTATTTAAACTTGAACTTGAACACGCTCGTATCCTAACAATCAGTATCCTCCGGATATCCGACGCGTCGGGTAAAATCACCGGTAGGTAGTGCTCCCCTGCCAGGCTCACATCGTCATCATCACGCGCTTCTTGCCCCGGGGTACCTTACCGGGTCCACCATGTACCCGAAGCGGTTCATCCGCCTCCTCGAATCGGGTCTCGAAATCCATCAGCAAACTCATGGTGGACGACTCATACATCATGGGAAAACCGCACTTTTTATTTTAAAAGAGAGAAAACAGTTTAGATATGTTTTGCGGTTTTCCTCCAACTCCAGAAAATATCATGGAAATCCGAATCATCAATAGGATGTAAAACCATGAATATAAGCATGAGAATCCATGAATACGGCATAACAATGAATAACAGTATGCATGAAGCGACAAGTAATAACTACAATGTCTAATATGGCATATAAGGGAAGTACACTAATATCATGTCAAAACTACTAGCTAACAAGCTAAGTCAAGCAAATATATCATCTAAAGTATACGTGACATGGCAATTACCGATGAAGATGTGTGTGAGCCGGCAAGTAGGTGTACGTGGTACATACGCATCATCGGTAATGGTGCTGGTGTCCTAACAGCATGATATCAATAATGGAATATGCAGCAAAATAAGTATGTGAGGCAGAGCGAACAGCAATAATGAGCGGAAGCTGAAAACTAGACGCAACTATAACTAATCTGCATTAATCTAATATAAGCCCTACAAATGGTGCCTTTTGAAATAACACGAATCATGGGGTTTTGAAAATAGGGGCTACGGTGTTTTTATGAAAAGATACGTCTTTGGAAATCTCCGTAGGATCCCTTGGGCTGTCTTTTAAAGTACCCACGATTCGTCAGTTTTTGAAATAGGTAAGAATCGAATCTAATCTAACAACTAAACTAAACTAAAGGGCTAAGCCAACCAGCTGGACTACAGGTAAGGAAACCGCCTAACATCTGAGTCGATGTATATACATACCTGCATATATATTAGTCGGTGATCCCGCCTCAATAATATCATATCCGATACCATATCTATAATCAGGCATCCCAAGTCAAGAGTGCGGATCAATCATCAATATATAGCTCGTACGTAAATCAGTCGTACGGCATCCCCAAATCTGGGTACGGGTCAAAGTCACATCAATCACCCTATTCATTTGGTATCTTCTTTATCAAATATCATGATCCGTAATAATGTCCTACGTCTAGTACAATATTGATGCCATCTATGTATGCATGCGGGTGTAAGAATTACTACGTCAGAAGACCCGCTAAAACATCATGTCGTATCTCAATACGAACCAAATCACGTCACCGATCTCCTGGCCTCAAGCCCAATCTCATCGACTCATCTCAAATTCCAAATACTATCCTCAAATCCAGTATATGAACACATAGTCCCATACCCATGTGAACACATAAATATATATTCCCATACACGCCCATATGAAATAAGGAATGTATGCAAGTATGTATATGTGTGTATGTGTATGTGTAGTGCACCCACTACCTAAGGTTTCGTAACCATGCACCAATCCAACACCAATATCCATCTAAAATCATCAATAATAAATCCTAACAACATATCATAAATTGTTGGTGTGTATACGCATCCGTATACATCACCACGGACTGAGGGGGTGCTATACTCCATCCACCCGACTTCTCCCCGTAGATATAAATCTACTCACCTGGTCCTCGCTAGCCGGTGCCGATGTCGCCACGCGCTTTCTTGTCGTCTGGAAGTCTACATGGGGTACCTACATATCATAACGCACCATATCGCTTTAAAATCCGCCTCATGACCAAAACGACGCACGAATCTCACATAGGTCAAAACCTATGGTTGCTTCACAAATCGACCCAAAAACCCTCGATGTCGGCGTACAAACGCCAAACCATCGAGAAAGCTCCCAACACACTAATTTGTACAATTACAAGCACTAATTATAATATAAAATAGCTTAAAATTCACAAAAACCCCAATTTCACTTAAAAAGTCATTTTTCCGAAAATCTAGCAAGCACAAATCACCGTTTTTGTACAAAACTCGATGTATAGACGAATCTAGAGGCCACAATATTCACTAAATATCTTAAATAAGTCATAAAAATGATTCCCATAATTTAATCTCATTAAATTCCATAAACCCCAAAAACCTAATTTACAAATTATCCAATTTTAACAATTTTCAAGCAAAAAAAATTCTCGATTTAAGAATTAAGCTTAGATTTGCATAACCTAAGGTATTAAACCACTCATTATAATGTTAATAATGCTATGAAACCATAATTAGATTTTTAAAACTAATTATTAGACTAATTATAAAAACTTAGTTAGCAATTAGCAAAGTTATCACAATTTTAAATTAGCAAATTAGTAAATAGCAACTAACTTAGATTTTGCATACAACCACATGTTAAAGTCCTCATTACACCCATAACCAATTGATAAAAAGCTCACATAATCACAAACCCTAATCATTAATTCAAAACCCTTCTCTTGAATTTTAATTCTAGCACCTAGAACTAATTAAAAAAACCTAATTAAGCTAACATGAAACAATTAACACAATTTAAGAAAATGTTAGAATTTATACCTCATGATCAAGAGATCAAACATGAAATTCAAAGCCTCTAAAATGCCAACTTGCTCTCTAGATCCATGCAAGAATAGCTAATGAAAAATGGGTAGGAGTTAGATTTGAGTTTTGGTTTAATTTTTGATGGAAATTTGATGGATTTTGAAGACTTTTTGATGAGGAAAAGAGAGGGGAAAAATTGGGGCTGCACAAAGGGGGGGCTCGGCTGAAAATGGAGGGGAGAGGAGAGAGAGGGAGGTGAGGAAAATAGTCCAAGTCAAGGCATAAAGTCAAAGGTCCAACTCATTTTACAATTTCCTTTCATTTCCTTTGTTTTCTTTCTTTTCTTTTCTTTTGCAAACCAAGTGGGGACAAGAGAGGGGGCTGCTGAATTCAGCCAAGGGGAGAAGTGAATGGGGGTGTGTGGGTGTGGGTACGGGTGTGGGGTGATGAAAAATGATAAATACAATACCCCAAACATCCATTTACGCTAAAAAAAACCTTTTTTCTTCAATAATTTCTAAACCGTTTTGGCAAATGATTTCGTTCCAAAAACCATATGATAAAATTTTATTTAATGTTTTATGATGCACAAAATTTGTTTCAACTCATTCTAATTTGTAATTTTCCCTAATTAAATGTATTAGTGGCGGCTTAAAATAATAATAAAATAATATTTTTTCAGAAAATTTGAAATTTCACCAGCGGCTCAATAAACACCAAATAATAGCAATTACATAGCTAGAATATTTATATTTAATTTTTATAATAAGATATTTGTATTTTGACTTTTTACAGAAAACCCCCTTATTTTACTGATTTTTCGAAATTTTACCGAAACGATTTTCAAAACGTTACAGCAGCCAAGGCTCAAAATCAAAATCAAGTGCAATAAATACGCACAAATCATAAATCAACATGACGGTGTATGAAAACATATCTCAAGTGCAATAACAATGCACAAAAACGTAAATCCCTAATAGATGCAACCACGGGGCACAAAAGCAAATATCATGAAACTCGGTCATCAAAACTCAATCATGCAATATATCACCCAAAATACCGAAATCCAAAGTGACTGATACGTGATAGTCAACTCACGAAATCACAAATCGTAAATACTGTCGTCGATATGTCCTTCCTTCAAGGTCGAGAAGGTGTCGGTGCATCCAATGCTAGCAGTGCAAAATATCTACTTGCCTCCTGATCATGGCTTGTCGTCTGGTGCCCTTAGGCTCTCGTCTCTCTCTGCGAATTGCTAAGTACATAGCTCCCCAGCTCAACTGTCTAATATGGAAACGATAAGGGAAGTAGTCTGCTCTAGCACGTCCTCTAAATATCTCTGGCCAACTCTTTTGGTTACTCATAACATGTCTCGTCGACGATGCTGAACTCTGGCCTGCTTGGCGTGTGCAATATGACTGATCCTGAGTCCAAGTCTTCTCGTGGCAGCATAGACTGCGCTCCAACGGCTATACTCGTATCTGGAGTCTCCCAAGTAATATATCCCATCACATGATATCCGAATGATGTTGAACTTTTCGATCGATTCGTCAAGTCTTCATAATCACCCAAGGGCTCAACATCTTGAGTACAGTTTAATAGTATCGAATATATGCCACATCACCAATGGACCAACCGTAGAAGGGCAAACCCAAGCCTCACTAATTGCACCGCTGAACTGCCGCAAACCCTAAGGTTCACTGGCGTTCCATGGTCATTATGTCGAGTTAGGGTTTCATTCTTCTAGAGGGTCCGTATAATTACTTGCATTGTTTTCCAAATACTTTAAACTTGAAAAATGGGTTCCTGACATTCGATCGTCTATATCGACTCTCAACGTATCAGCGTGAAGTCGTCTCTAGCCGGAATCAATCAATCTGATGAACTCGCATCGGGGTAGGCAATGAATCACATGTCCTAGTCTTTCATCTCTGGTGACTAGCGATCTTCTATCATACCTCGAAGTATAACTCGTGCGGTATTAGTTCCAAACATCTGGGCCGATCTCTCGTCGTTCGCAGCAACTACTGGCTCATTCTTCCGCATGCTGAACAGTGGTTTAATCATCAAGATAATCGGTGCATTGACGGTCATCACATCCTGGCTGGCCTCTATCAGTGGCTCAATCCTCTAGTGCTGATCTGCACGTCCGATTAATCTCGTAAAAGAGACCCATCAAACGCTCATGGCGCGAAAACATAACTAAACGACGCATCTATGCAAATCGTATGTCCCTGGAATCATGCCCTGGTCAGTCCTCGTCCGTGACGAGCTCATGCTGATGCAACTCTAGCCGTAGCTCTCTACGCCCGTACAACCGTGGTAACAAAACCATAACTGGTATTGATGAGGATAGATCATAAGAATGAAGATAATACTGTGCAAAGAAATATATATCCGAAGGTTTCTTATGCAGAGTATCGTATCGTAAGTAGGCCGCGGAATATACACACGGTACGTCACTCTACTTGAGTCACCAACTCCATCAACCAAGGGTCATCCTACACTCAGAAGGTAAAACCTAACGCTCTCATACCAACTTTGTCACGATCCGAAAAGTACTGAACATGATCGGCACTTAAATTACGAAACGTCTCGAGGCGTACGTAATCTAAGTAAGCCAAAACCCAGAAATCAAAACTAAGTAAATCAGTAGAGTGAAGGAAAAACCAATTTAAAGAAAATAGTTTAATAGCATAAGCCGAAGTATTGCATCTTTAAAAACCCAAAGTATTTTGTAAAAATTTCGGCAGAGTTTCTTTTGTAAATACTGACCACAAACGGGTACAAACCTGATAAAGCATATATAATGAATAAAGGCATCCCTATGCGGGAGCTAGCTCTTCGCCAACCGGCGGACAAAACCACACAATGCAATATAATATACAACGCCGAAAGGCGAGGATCAAACTCAGGATAAAAATCCAACATCATCAAGAAAACCAAAGGAAAACCATAATAATACAGCGCGCGACTTTAAGGTCGAAAGAATATACACTGGTCTTCTATGTCTATCAAATAATACAAATCTGGTTGATGGAGATTTACTAGATACAACTGAATAACAAATATACAATGGTGGTCCTGATGCAAAAGAACCCACCTACCAAAGCAATCACCCGGAAAGAACAGTGTGCCTGCAAAACCGCAACGAAACCTGTACGGCAAAACCTGCAAGAAACTGTGGCACAACGGGGGTGAGTTGCCAACTCGGGAGCAGAAAACATCTACGAGTAGAAATCGCATGCAAGACGCTATCCTAGGTCATATCAAGTAATATCCTCAAATAAATATCCTGGTCCATCTATGTATAAGTGTAATACTGCATGCTCGTGTCAGTACCTCAGATAGCAACAAATCAGATATATGATGTATGAATGCATTACAAATGAAACAGAATACATCGTGAATGAGACAACTGTTTTCTTTATTGAATGAGATTTCTGTATGTATATAAATCGCGTATCATCAATGAAATCGACAGATAAAACAGTGTCCAGCATCGACACAAAACATAAATCTCAGTATCTCAATACCTCAGGCTCCGGCTATCCGGACTGGCCTGTACCATCAAATCTCAATGTCTCAGTGTCTCAAGTCTCAATATCTCAATACCTCGGTCTCCGTCAGTCCGGATCATCCCATATCATCAATCACACGACCACGAACGGTATCCTCCGGATATCCTCCGCGCCAGGTAAAATCACCGGTTGGCAGTCTGCCCCTGCCGGGCTCATCGTCTACAACTCAAGCTTCTTGCCCGGGGGTACCTTACCGGGCCCACCATATACCCGAGACGGTTCATCCAACTCCTCGAATTGGGTCTCGAAAACATCTCAGAACCGAGAAAATATCATGGTCGACAATAATCAACATATCAAGGAAAACCGTATTTTTCTCTTTAAAGTAATTCATCGGTTTACAAAACTTTCACATGCGGTTTCCAAATCCAGAAAATATCAAGAAGAATCCGAAATCATCAAGTCACCATGTCAATAATAATGAAAACCGGCATAAATCTCCATAATACTACATAACCAATGAATATACGGATGCATCTGATATCATGCAATAATTAAACTAGCGTATGAAAACTATAACATATTGCAACTATCAACTAGCAAGCTAGGTCAATGAATAGTATTTCCTAAAGTGTATGTGACATGGCAATTGTAGGGATCCTAGGCACACTCAAGAGGTTCCACAAGACATCAACCATGCCAAAATAAAAATTTTCTTGTGCCGAGAAACCCTAATGCTAGATCGATAACTAGAGGTAAAGGCGAAACAACAACTAGTTAACAACTTAACTACTAAGTGAATGGAAATACAACCTTTGTAGATCCGGTCCACCACTTCTTTAGCTCCGTGATGACGTCCCTTCGCTGCGATCACGGGGATCCCGGACTCTAGCGATGGTTTCGTCGGGGAAATGAGCGGGCTAAGCCGTTGACTTCGATGCCGAAGATGATCTACGACGAGGCAACTCTAATTCAAGCTCCATCTTCACTAGGTCATGAAACTTGTGAAGAAAACACCCAATACAACATGGCAAGTGGTAGAGGATGAAGAAATAGGAAGTGGGTTCACTTTGGATTTGGATTTCTCACTTGGATTCATCACATGATAATTTTCAAGAAAGGGTTTTCTTTCTTCATGAAGAAGAAGAAGAAAGATAAAAATATGAATGAATAATCAAAATAGAAAATCAAGTGATGCCTTATCATAATGCAACCATGGGTTAGATAAACTCATGTAGAGAATAAACTGTTGGAGATAGTGCCCTCAGAGTCAATTATTGGATCACAGGCACGTGATTGCAATGATTGAGGGAGGACCTATCCCGGTAGAACAGTCTTACTCGAGATGATAGTATGCTATCTGGTTTATCTTTATCATCGTGTACTGCTTTAGGTGACCTGACATGTCGCTATTACACGTTGATAGAGCCCCTAGGATTCTTGCTTGACGACCAGCAGTATGATGGCGATCATATACGTGGGAGCTGGTAGTCTATAAGCACATCCTTAAAAGGTCCCTAGTCGTAGGAGTTTCGAGACAGGGCATCGATACTCCATTAGTAGACTAGTGTATACAGTCGAGACCCCGACGAGGGGCGGTGGCCGGTCTCACAAGCCACTGGTGTCAGTTGGTTCACCTAAGATGTATACAGGTGCTCATTGGGTTATGAGTACACCGGACAGGACTCGCCGGGAACCTGCTAGTTGGGATTATACCAGACGTCAGATAGCAGTTCCCAGGTGACATGTGTACAGGTTAGTTCATCGACCTGAGATCGTCATTTGTCTCGTGTGAGTTCCCACTGTGCTTTGATTACTATCCTACCACGGCTCAAAGGAGTCGTGCAAACAGGTTTTAGTTGGGTACAGTCCCGAGCCACATGGAGGCAGTGAGCGGATCTGCAGGGGTTCGTCTCTCCCGGTATTGGGGGTGAGGTCGCGCTGTGTCTAGGAGAGCCATTACGCAAAGCCCTCGGCCGAGGCAGGAGATTTACTGGTAAGTATTCCAGTAGTATCTCAGAGCATTCTGGGCTACACTCCGACACGACTTGTACCGCCTTTGGGGGTCTGACTTTTACCAACCCCCTAGGCCCGACATGCGATCCTCATAGACGAACGGACCGGACTGTACGGATAT
Organism: Agapanthus africanus; assembly: GCA_030015575.1. Classification (NCBI taxonomy): domain Eukaryota; kingdom Viridiplantae; phylum Streptophyta; class Magnoliopsida; order Asparagales; family Amaryllidaceae; genus Agapanthus; species Agapanthus africanus. Next base: position 614,764,989 of record CM057341.1, on the reverse strand, counting down.
TGTCACTGACAGGCTCTGTAGGGTGTCAGGATGAGTTCGCTCATCGACGTCCCTTTTAGTCAATAGCTGGTGGCCCGTCACGTATTGGCTTATACCTCTGACGTGCTAGTGGTTAAATCCACAGCCATAGTATTGACGAGTCTTTAGAGTCCACCACATTTTCAGTTACTCAGCTTTTGGGCGAAACGCTGTAGAGGCCGTATGGAGATATGGCAGGGTCCGATCAGATACGTGCGGTATTGCACGGATCAGGATCGGACAGTTTGTACTAGTGGCCGTATAGGGATCTGGCAGGGTTCGATCTGATACGTGCGGTATTGCACGGATCAGGATCGAACGGATATTACTAGCCGGCTTTGGCTTAAGCCGGTCCTAGTTTAGTACAGTGTGGATTTTGTCTCATTACATTTGTATCCGGTCGGAATACAGATGCGGGTGTGTATGCACAGTGTCGGGGTTTTCCTGTAATTTATTACGGGACCAGTTTTCTGGAGTTGCCTGTTTGCATTCCGTCCCGGCCGGTTTTCCTTTGTTCTTTCCCGGCCGGACTTTTCCGATGGAGGGTGTTATTTGCAAGTTTGCAAATAACATTTTGTGGAGGGTTTATTTGTAAGATGAGATATTATGAAAGCATCTTTTTGATACCATTCTTATCTATCATCATCACTTGCTTTATGTTGATTTGAGGTGATTGGAGGTTGATGTGAATTTGTTATGATGATGTTTGGATATGGTCACCTTCTCTCTTTTCCTACACTCACCTCCCTCTTGCTTTCATATTCTTTCCTCCACCATTCTATTAGAAGAAGGTTTTCATTTTTTGGAGAGAAGAAGAAGATGAGAGCTTCATCTTGAGAGTTTCATTCTTGATCTCATTTTCATGCTAGAAAAATGCAAGCACCATTTTTCTAATCTTGATTCCTCCATCATCTTCAAAGGCAACAAACCCCAAATGAGACATAGCCTCTACACTACACATTCTACAGCATTTCTTGAGCATGTCGAGTTGCCGGCTTCAGGCCCGAGTTGCCTCGGTATTGAGGCGGGAGCCCGTAAAAGATACAGACGATGTGGTGCCCTTCCGGCAAGGATGCAACGACCGGAGTTTCCGCGGGAGATCGGGACGACGACGAGAAGACCGGAGGACTCGGATCACTCGGTATATCTCTCACCCTTTCTCTTGTTAGCTAGTATCGGTTAATGGTTACGATCCGGGTATATTGTCCACGGTAGCGCCAGTCTAAAAGTTAAGAAAATTTTGATTCCGCATTTTGGCCTCGGATAGACGGCCGGGGCGCTGCCGTGGCGCAACATGGTATCAGAGCCACGCCATTAACCTTACCTAGCTTGTTCTAATGTGTTTTGCATTTCCGATCGACCAAAATTCCAAAAACCGCGTTTTTGCATGCATCAGTTTTCTGTTGAATTTTTCCTTGCTCAAATTTTTTTTTCAGGTTGTAGAAAACTGATGTACAAGATATTCTAAGACTTCTGTGAAAATTCGACACAGTCAGTCGATTAGTGAAGCGCGGAACCGCGGCCGAACCCCCCTTGGGCCGCGGTTCCGCCGCACTTTAATGACGTCACTTTGTCCAATTTTTACAGTGGCCTTGTGGACTGATTTTGGGGGTTTTGGGATATTAAATTTGGGCCCAGATCTTCTGTGACTGCTACAGTATTACTTGGGGGCCCACTTGTTAATCGTTTGATCGATCGGATATTTTTAAACACATTATTTCACAGTATTTACATTATATCTGCGACCGTGAATGTCACTTGATCGGTAAATCCCGTCTAACTGCTATAGCCCGGTTAGACGGATTTGCGAACGTGATTTTCACGTTGATGTTCTATGTTTATGCTGTGTTGTTGCGGATCGGTCGTGGGGGATAGCCTGGATGCAATGCTAGTACAGTTTTGTTGTATTATGTACATTTGATATTGCGGGGCGAGCGTCCGACATGTGGACTGCCGTCACTGCCTGTTTGTATTATTCTTTTGGGGCACGACCTGGTTGCGGTCGATGTACCCGGTGTATGTATATTTTAGTTTCTTTACTAGGATTACCCCGCGGAGGGGTGCACGGATAGCCGGGTTCTAGAGGGCAACGGGCCCGCATCTCATGGCATTGAGACGGAGGGTGCTTCACTCTAGGATTGGCGGGCTATTCGTCGCACTCGTAGGGGGTACAGGATGACCCAGGAGGGGTGCCCAAGTTACCGGATTCCGTAAAGTGCTGGGTGGTCCATTCACGGCACTGAAGGGGGCTGCCTCGCTTCAGGTTTTGGCGGGTGACTTGCCGCGCCCGTAGGGGTCTAGGATTTCATTGCACAGGCTATCCACACGACCAGGGGAACGTCGGGTTTCAGCAGCGGCTCTGTGAAACCCGGGGCTTCCAGATATCTGTATTGTTCTGTGATGCTGTACATTTCTGTGATGTTGCATTTTATCACGCCTTGAGCGAAATATAATATATTGGTATATATATTAGTAGATGTTGTATATGTTTTTCATCCGCGCTAGTCCAGTCCCCGCTCTGCCGTTAGTTAGCTAACCTAACGGATAATGACGGGACCCAGTGGCGAATGCGGATGGCATATACGTACGTCAGTATATTTTCGTTCTTTGTGGTGTGATCAATTGATGGGACTGCATTTATTCGGATCAATGCAAGATAAACAAACCTAATCTGATGTTGTTGGAACATTTTTTTTCAAAAAGCTGTTATTGCAAGGACGTTCACTTTTGTTTTGCATCGTGGTATTCATTTGGAATATCCTGCTCCTCAGTCGACGAGGCAAGGGCCGAGATCCCTTCACCGGGAGTGACCCCTTGGACAGAAGTTTGCGTCAGGGCATTAACTTCACTATAGCCGATTACTTTTGCTTTGCATCGTGGTATTCAGTTGGAATATCCTGCACCTCATTCTACGGGGAAAGAGCCGAGATCCCTTCACCGGGAGTGACCTCTTTAGTAAAGGTTTTCGTCACTATATTTTTATAAAAGGCTATGCGGTTCCTTCAACGATATCAAGTTCATTACGTTAAAGGTTTTCCGCCAAAAACCAGTCGTAGCCCTCCGTCATTTCAGATTAGTATTACTTAGTATTCGTGCTGCGTATGTCGTGCTTAGCCGAGGCGTAGTGTTCGGTAGCTATGTAGTGCTTTTCTGTTGCATGGATATGAGATTGGTTAGGACAGTCGTGCGGTCATTTTGGCTCAGTCAAGGATTCGTGCGGGTGGGTCTAATGCAATCAAGATAATGACGGGTTGAACTTTACTAGGATCCTTTGATATGATGGCTCGGTCAAGGTCACTTGGGTCCTAAGGGTAAAAACCCACATCGGGAGTTTCAAAAGAACTGAAACTTGCCAGATATGCGCATACCTTCTGGAGTGTAGTGACTTGAGTGAATTCCGTCAAGTTATCATGCGATGATAGTTGGATCCCGATTCCCACTGATGAGTTGGTTTACTCCTCGGGTGACCCCGACTAATTCTTCTTTCAGGTTTGGAGGAGAATTTGAGGTACAGTGGGAGGTTTCCAGATTAGATAAAGTGATAACCATTCTGATCTAGGTTAGAGTGCACGCTGAGTGTTTCTTTTCTCTCTCTCTTTGGCTGCGACCATTGACCCGACCCTAGACTATGACTCAGTGACCAAGTTGACCGAACCTTCTTAACACTGGCTTTTGGATTGTCTGAGCTGCATACCTCATTGTCACTCCTACTTTTACCCTTTTCTCCAGGACACCCCGTATTACTACGAACGTCCACTTCCATTGGACAAAACCATCGTATGGTTATATACGAACTCGAAGGACTTCGAGGATGGTTTCTAGTTCTGGAGAAAACGGATAGGACTATTCAGTTGTCTTTTCTTTTCACCTTCTCTCGCGTTGCGAGTACTCCTTGGCTTAGGAGTAGTACACCTATTACGCAGATTGGATAGTCTTCTTCCAAACCTTATGCTGGTGCCGAACGGTGGGGAATGAAGAAAACCAATTAGCATAACGATGGTGTGCAGAAGGTATTAAGTTAAGACAAAGCAAGGGATTAGTAGGTGTAAGTGCACGGCGGCGCCCCGGCCGTCAATCCGACGGCCAAATGCGGAAGCGGTGATAAACTTTAAATTTTCTTGAACTGGCAAACCGCCGCGCACTAATACCCGGATCGAACCATTAACTAGTCCTAGCTAACTACAAGAAAGGGAATAGAGATATACCGACGATCCAAGTCCTCCGGTCTTCTCGTCGTCGTCCCGATCTCCTACGGAATGTCCCGTCTCCTCCTCGTCGCCGGAAGTGCACCACATTGCCTACTTCTTTTACGGGCTCCCACCTCAATGCCGAGGCAACTCGGGCACGAAGCCGGCTACTCGACGTGCCCAAGATTTGCTGTAGAATATAATGTGGATTACATGTCTCATTTGGGATTATGGAGTTGCCTTTTGTGGTGGAGGAAGAAGAACTTGGAGAGAGGTGAAGGAAAAATGTGATAGACCAAGAAGAATGAGAGTATCATATTTTTCTCCACTCAAAAATGAAGCATTTTTTTTTCTCATCCTAACAAAGTGGCCGGCCCCCCCCCCATTAGTGTGATTGGAGAGAGAGAGTAAGGTCAAGGGGGTGGGTGGAATGCAATGATGCAAGCAAGTGATGATGAAAGAATTCAATGATCACAACCATAACCCACACTCCAAAACAAGTAATCGACAACCATGATTGCTACAAAAAGTCAAGCAATCATGAAGCATGGAAGGTCAAGGGATGGGCTCCATCATGAAACCATCATGATAAAACAAAAATGCAAAGACCCCCCTCCACAACCACTTATTTGCAACAATGCAAATAAGCCCTCCTCCACCAAACTTCGGCCAATGAACGGAACAATGGAAATCGGCCGAAACGGAAAGCAAACTGGCAACTCCAGAAAACAGGTCCCGTAATAAATTACAGGAAAACCCCGATACTGTGCATACACACCCGCATCTGTATTTCGACCGAAATACAAATGCAAGGAGACAAAATCTACATTGTACTATACTAGGGTCCGGCTTATACCAAAGCCGGCTAGTAATATCCGTTCGATCCTGATCCGTGCAATACCGCTCGTATCTGATCGAACCCTGCCATATAACCATACGGCCTATAGTACAGACTGTCCGATCCTGATCCGTGCAATACCGCACGTATCTGATCGGACCTTGCCATATCTCCATACGGCCTCTACAACCTTTCGCCCGAAAGCTGAGTAACTGAATGTGGGGGACTCTAAAGACTCATCAACATCTTGGTTGTGGATTTAACCACTAGCACGTTAGAGGTATAAGCCAATACATAACGGGTTACCAGGTATTGACTAAAAGGGACGTCCGTGAGCGAACTCAGTCTGACACCCTACTGAGCCTGTCTGTGACAATATCCGTACAGTCCGGTCCGTTCGTCTATGAGTATCGCATGGCGGGCCTAGGGGGTTGGTAAAAGTTAGACCCCCAAAAGCGGTACAAGTCGTGTCGGAGTGTAGCCCAGAACACCTTGAGATACTACTGGAATACCTACCAGTAAATCTCCTTGCCTTGGCCAAGGACTTTGTGTAATGGCTCTCCTAGACACAGCACGACCTCACCCCCAATACCGGGAGAGACGAACCCCTGAAGATATGCTCACTGCCTCCATGTGGCTCGGGACTGTACCCAACTAAAACCTGTTTGCACGACTCCTTTGAGCCGTGGTAGGGTAGTAATCAAAGTACAGTGGGAACTCACACGAGACAAATGACGATCCCCAGGTCGATGAACTAACCTGCACACATGTCACCAGGGAATTGCCATCTGACGTCTGGTATATGACCAACTAGCATGTTCCCGGCGAGTCATGTCCGGTGTACTCATAACCCAATGAGCACCTGTATACATCTTAGGTGATCCAACTGACACCAGTGGCTTGTGAGACCGGCCACCGCCCCTCGTCGGGGTCTCGACTGTATACACTAGTCTACTAATGGAGTATCGATGCCCGGTCTCGAAACTCCCACGACTAGGGACCTTTTAAGGATAAGCTTATAGACCCCCAGCTCCCACTTATATGATCGCCCTCATACTGCTGGTGGTCAAGCAAGAATCCTAGGGGCTCTATCAACGTGTAATAGCAACGTGTCAGGTCACCTAAAACAGTACACGATGACAAAGGTAAACCAGATAGCTTACTATCATCTCGAGTAAGATTGTCCTACCGGGATAGGTCCTCCATCAATCATTACAATCACGCACCTGTGACCTAATAATTGACTCTGAGGGCACTATCTCCAACAATCTCCCACTTGCACTCAAGGCTAATTATTGCGATGTCGCATACTCACAGCCCGTGTGATACCGAACACCCAACTCCTCTACTAGTCTGTCTCACAAAGCTCGTTTGCGAAACTATTGCGTTCGAGGAATAGCCTCAGTGAGTGGATCCGCTTTGTTGTTTCTTTCTATGTCTCTCTATATCTCAAGTTCGCGGAGAAACCCATCTCCCGAAATGAGCAATACCTGTCTTAGAATGTGTCTGGGTGTCTGATGGGACATAGCTCATAAATGAACTCCAAATCCAAACTTCTTAGACTGTATCGTCAACTGAACTTAATCAGTATCCTGCGCCATGCCACCCTCAGTATTGCCTTGGACCACCTGTCCAAAATACTGCCCCTCATCAGAAGGAAAAACTATAACTCTGACAACCTCCTTGTCGTCCATGTTACCTTGGAAGCCTGGAATGATAACTGTCTCCCGAATAAGGCCGTCGTTATCATATCCCTAGAACATCCATTTATGTTCTAAAACTGCTTCCTACCGTTTCTCCAGGATTGGATTAATGTCAGCTTATTGCATCTAGTGCAAGAAAAATGTCTGGTGTGGTACTTGACATCTCATGATTGACTCAATTGCCTGAGCAAGTGATCTGCCAATCATGCACATCCCTCTCCCCTTTAGTCTGTAAGATACCTTTAGAGAGGGTGACTCCATCTTCTGCAGGTACACTACCGTGCATGGAGTCGTCCATTCTAAATATCCTTAGAATACTGTTTAAGTACCCAGATTGGGAAACTACCCAAATCTAGATCTAAAACCATAGATCTAGTAACCAGTATGTCTGATACAAAATCCATTTCCTTTGTGGAGAAACCCCTGTGTGACGACCAAAGTATAACCGATTGTAGTATAGGAGTTTCCTTTCCTACTCTGTGCATGTCATCCAAATACCAGGACATCACGCCCTACTACCTTCTCAACAGATCCATCCCCTATTCTGATGAAGTCAAACCTATGACTATCACGTCAGAAATAGATGATCTATCTCCGCTATTCTGCTTTAGTCTATAAATAGACATAAGCTACCTGTCCACCAATGCTTCCGCTGCTCCCACTGACTACGACAACCCTCTGGCAGAGTCATATAGACGTCCACTTCTAAAACTAGTTTAGAACGACGCTATACTCATCCTCCCGCCGGGTCTCGCAGCCTGGAACAACAGCAATGGTAATTGTGGGTAAACAAGAACTTCCCTGTCACCGTCCTTGAGGCTACCGTAGTACCTCTCGGGTGCCTGAAGTTACCCACCTTATCTGCGGAGTGGCCAATGGAATGTCAATCCAGATTGAATCTTTAGGTTCCTTATCAAATCTTCAGTAATCGTTTGTGGTTCTGGAATCACTTCCAGTTCTACCATACTCCCACTACTGTTTTCTGAAAAAATCCATCTTCAATAAAACTGTGGCGAGTCTAGAACAATATCGCTATTGTTCATCCAGATGGTAGAAAGTCAACCCTCGTCATAGCCTGGGTCAACCCACAAACAGCCATTACAGAAACGTGCCTTGAGTTGTCCAGTGTCTGGTTTTAATCATAAACCGGACAACTCCCCATACCTTAACATCGTTAAGATATGAACTATTCTATATCCAATATAGAAACAGAGGCACTGATTTAATTGAACCAGATTCAAATCATGCAGCTGTCCCCAGCGCATGTCAACTAAATGGAAGGAGGCCGATCAGCGTTACTCAACTTAGGAATACTTCCAATTATGAGTAACCTGAAAGAGAAGCAAGATCTCTTTATCATTACTATCAACTGAATACCATACACAAGTATCTACATCTTTGATCTCTTTGAAGAATCCCGATACTTGCTATACCTGGTTCTCTACTCTATTCAAATACCTATAACTTCTCAAAATTTGGACCCTGTGTTTCCGCGAAACACTTGTCTAAAAACTAGAGAAATCATAAGTAAACCGAATATAGTACGAGGACCAAGCCCTCTGTCCTGATGGACCCTGGACAACATACAATCCTTTGTATAAGTCCCTTGAGTCTGATAACTCATTCACTGTGTGTCGTAGGTTGAAAACTGTACTTATGGTTAAGAAGAATTACACCGCTGTTTAATGCTCCTTACCTAACCATCCACTGATATAGGTAAATGTCGTAGACATAATTTCAGAAAGGTATATCTCACTCTATGAAAATAGACGTACAGATATATCAATTTGAAATTGGTGCATAACAGCGGATATTCAAAACCAAATATTTGCCGACCGGCAAACAGCCCAGGTGATTTCCTCAAATATCACCGATTACAACGAATCCCGATATAATGAGGATAATCACCCAATTCCCAATAATTTACTCCCACTCATCATCTGTAAAACCATACAGATGTGAGAATCGTACCTGGTAAATACATACCCTGGAGTAAGTATCTAATCGGGAAATCAGTTTTCCTTTAACATTACACAGTGAAACTGAAACATTGAAATGTTCCGATGGGGTATTCTGGTATTCCTAGTAATGCCTCTTCCAGATTCACGACTGTAACCGTATAGTTCTTTGCCACCTCTCCAAATCCCTTCATATGTCTTTAGTCTTTACCTTCTGCACACCCTTTTAGGCCAAATGGTTTTCTTCCTTCCCTACCGTTCGGCACCAGCCTATGGTTTGGAAGAAGACTATCCAATAAGCATAATGGGTGTACTGTCCCAATCCTAGGAACACTCGCAATGAGAGAGGGTGAAGATAAAAGACAACCGAATAAACCTTATTCCTATTTCTCCTGAACCAGAATCCATCCCCGAACTGGAACCAGTTCCATTCGAGTTCGTATATAACCATACGATGGAGTATCCAAATAAACTGTGGATCTTCGTAGTGATACGGAGTGTCCTGGAGAAATACAAAGGTGATGTGGTAGTGGTAACGAAATATTTGGTTTGGTCGTGAATATCTGTTGCAATTTACTTTGCCCTCTTACCAATCCCTTGCTTTGTCTGAACTTAATACCTTCTGCACACCATCGTTATGCTAATTGGTTTTCTTCATTCCCTACCGGTCGGCACCAGCCTAAGGTTTGGAAGAAGACAATCCAATTTGCGTAATAGGTGTACTACCCCTAAACCAAGGAGTACTCGTAACCTGAGAGAGGGTAAAAGGAAAAGACAACTGAATAATCCTATCCGTTTTCTCCAGAACCGGAAACCATCCTCGAATAAATTCTTTCGAGTTCGTATCTAACCATATGATGGTTTTGTCCAATGGAAGTGGACGTTCGTAGTAAAACGGGGTGTCCTGGAGAAAAGGGCAAAAGTAGGAGTGGCAATGAGGTTTGCAACTCTGACAATCCAAAAGCCGGTGTTTAAGAAGGTTCGGTCAACTTGGTCACTGAGTCAAAGTCTTAGGGTCGGGTCAATGGTCGCTGCCAAAGAGAGAGAGAAAAGAAACAATCAGCGTGCACTCTAACCTAGATCAGAATGGTCACCAATTTATCTAATCTGGAAACCTCCCACTGTACCTCAAATTCTCCTCCAAACCTGAAAGAAGAATTAGTCGGGGTTACCCGAGGAGTAAACTAACTCATCAGTGGGAATCGGGATCCAACTATCATTGCATGATAACGTGACGGAATCCGCTCACGCTATCACACTCCAGAAGGTATGCGCATATCTGGCAAGTTTCCGTTCTTTTGAAACTCCCGATGTGATTTCTGCCCCATGCTCTTATGACCTTGACTTTGACCAACATATCATAAGTCACATGTCAAGTTCTACCCGTCATTCTCCAGGTTAATTTGAATCCACCCGTACATACCCTTGACTTTGGCCAACATGGCAGTACGACTGTTCCAAACCAACGCATCTATCTATGCTGCATATGAATAACCAATAGCTACCAAACACTGTGCCTTGACTTTGGCCAACATACACAGCTTGAATACTACTGACTATCCATATGAAACGACGGAGGGCTACGAATGGTTTCTGGCGAAAACCTTTAACGTAATGAACTTGATATCGTTGAAGGAACGGATAGCCTTTTTAAAAATATAGTGACGAAAACCTTTGCTAAAGAGGTCACTCCCGGTGAAGGGATCTCGGCTCTTTCCCCGTAGAATGGGGTGCAGGATATTCCAAATGAATACCGCGATGCAAAGAAAAAGTAATCGGCTATAGTGAAGTTAATGCCCTGACGCAAACTTCTGTCCAAGGGGTCACTCCCGGTGAAGGGATCTCGGCCCTTGCCTCGTCGACTGAGGAGCAGGATATTCCAATGAATACCATGATGCAAAACAAAAGTAAACGTCCTTGCAATAACAGCTTTTTGAAAAGTGTTCCAACAACATCAGATTAGGTTTGTTTTAACTTGCATTGATCCGAATCAATGCAGTCCCATCAATGGATCACACCTAAAAGAACGAAAATATACTGATGTACGTATATGCCATCCGCATTCGCCACTGGGTCCCGTCATTACCCGTTAGGTTAGCTTACTAACGACAGAGTGGGGACTGGACTAGCGCGGATGCAAAACATATACGACATCTACTAATATATATACCAATATATAGTATTTCGCTCAAGGCGTGAATAAAATGCATCATCACAGAAATGTACAGCATCACAGAAACAATACAGATATCTGGGATCCCCGGGTTTCAAAGAGCCACTACTGAAACCCGACGTTCCCCTGGTCGTGTGGATAGCCTGTGCAAAGAGAACCTAGACCCCTACGGGCGCGGCAAGTCACCCGCCAAAACCTGAAGCGAGGCAGCCCCCTTCAGCGCCGTGAATGGACCACCCAGCACTTCACGGAATCCGGTAACTTGGGCATCCCTCCTGGGTCAACCTGTACCCCCTACGAGTGCGGCGAATAGCCCGCCAATCCTAGAGCGAAGCCCCCTCCGTCTCAATGCCACGAGATGCGGGCTTGTTGCCCTCCAGAACCCGGCTATCCGTGCACCCCTCCGCGGGGCAATCCTAGTACAGAAAGTAAAATATACATACAACGGGTACATCGACCGCAACCAGGTCGTGCCCCAAAATAATAATACAAACAGGCAGTGACGGCAGTCCACATGTCGGACGCTCGCCCCGCAATATCAAATGTACATAATACAACAAAACTATACTAGCATTGCATCCAGGCTATCCCCACGACCGATCCGCAACATCACAGCAAAAACAAAATATCAACGTGAAAGTCACGTTCGCAAATCCGTCTAACCGGGCTATAGCAGTTAGACCGGATTTACCGATCAAGTGACATTCACGGTCGCAGATATAATGTAAATACTGTGAAAAATGTGTTTAAAATATCCGATCGATCAAAAATTAACAAGTGGGCCCCCAATCAAAACTGTAGCACTCACAGAAAACCTGGGCCCAATTTTAATATTCCAAAACCCATATTTTAAGCCCAGAATGCCTCTGAAAAAAATTGGTGAAGTGATCTCCACAGTGTGCGATGGAAGAGCGGCGGAATGGGGGTATATGCGGCGGTTCCGCGCTCCCACTGTGGATTCACTTCATCGAAATTTTACAGAGTTCTTAGATTTTTCAGTACATCAATATTTTACAACCTGAAAAATTTTTCGACACCAAAAATTTCCAACAGAAAACTGATGCTAACAAAAATGTAGTTTTGGAACATTCGATCGATCAAAACAGAAAAACACACTACACCAAGCTAGACTAAGTTAATAGCGAGGCTCTGATACCACTGTAAGTGCACGGCGGCGCCCCGGCCGTCAATCCGACGGCCAAATGCGGAAGCGGTGATAAACTTTAAATTTTCTTGAACTGGCAAACCGCCGCGCACTAATACCCGGATCGAACCATTAACTAGTCCTAGCTAACTACAAGAAAGGGAATAGAGATATACCGACGATCCAAGTCCTCCGGTCTTCTCGTCGTCGTCCCGATCTCCTACGGAATGTCCCGTCTCCTCCTCGTCGCCGGAAGTGCACCACATCGCCTACTTCTTTTACGGGCTCCCACCTCAATGCCGAGGCAACTCGGGCACGAAGCCGGCTACTCGACGTGCCCAAGATTTGCTGTAGAATATAATGTGGATTACATGTCTCATTTGGGATTATGGAGTTGCCTTTTGTGGTGGAGGAAGAAGAACTTGGAGAGAGGTGAAGGAAAAATGTGATAGACCAAGAAGAATGAGAGTATCATATTTTTCTCCACTCAAAAATGAAGCATTTTTTTTCTCATCCTAACAAAGTGGCCGCCCCCCCCCCATTAGTGTGATTGGAGAGAGAGAGTAAGGTCAAGGGGGTGGGTGGAATGCAATGATGCAAGCAAGTGATGATGAAAGAATCCAATGATCACAACCATAACCCATACTCCAAAACAAGTAATCAACAACCATGATTGCAACAAAAAGTCAAGCAATCATGAAGCATGGAAGGTCAAGGGATGGGCTCCATCATGAAACCATCATGATAAAACAAAAATGCAAAGACCCCCCTCCACAACCACTTATTTGCAACAATGCAAATAAGCCCTCCTCCACCAAACTTCGGCCAATGAACGGAACAATGGAAATCGGCCGAAACGGAAAGCAAACTGGCAACTCCAGAAAACAGGTCCCGTAATAAATTACAGGAAAACCCCGATACTGTGCATACACACCCGCATCTGTATTTCGACCGAAATACAAATGCAAGGAGACAAAATCTACATTGTACTATACTAGGGTCCGGCTTATACCAAAGCCGGCTAGTAATATCCGTTCGATCCTGATCCGTGCAATACCGCACGTATCTGATCGAACCCTGCCATATAACCATACGGCCTATAGTACAGACTGTCCGATCCTGATCCGTGCAATACCGCACGTATCTGATCGGACCTTGCCATATCTCCATACGGCCTCTATAACCTTTCGCCCGAAAGCTGAGTAACTGAATGTGGGGGACTCTAAAGACTCATCAACACCTTGGTTGTGGATTTAACCACTAGCACGTTAGAGGTATAAGCCAATACATAACGGGCTACCAGGTATTGACTAAAAGGGACGTCCGTAAGCGAACTCAGCCTGACACCCTACTGAGCCTGTCAGTGACAATATCCGTACAGTCCGGTCCGTTCGTCTATGAGTATCGCATGGCGGGCCTAGGGGGTTGGTAAAAGTCAGACCCCCAAAAGCGGTACAAGTCGTGTCGGAGTGTAGCCCAGAACACCCTGAGATACTACTGGAATACCTACCAGTAAATCTCCTTGCCTTGGCCAAGGACTTTGTGTAATGGCTCTCCTAGACACAGTACGACCTCACCCCCAATACCGGGAGAGACGAACCCCTGAAGATACGCTCACTGCCTCCATGTGGCTCGGGACTGTACCCAACTAAAACCTGTTTGCACGACTCCTTTGAGCCGTGGTAGGGTAGTAATCAAAGTACAGTGGGAACTCACACGAGACAAATGACGATCCCCAGGTCGATGAACTAACCTGCACACATGTCACCAGGGAATTGCCATCTGACGTCTGGTATATGACCAACTAGCATGTTCCCGGCGAGTCCTGTCCGGTGTACTCATAACCCAATGAGCACCTGTATACATCTTAGGTGATCCAACTGACACCAGTGGCTTGTGAGACCGGCCACCGCCCCTCGTCGGGGTCTCGACTGTATACACTAGTCTACTAATGGAGTATCGATGCCCGGTCTCGAAACTCCCACGACTAGGGACCTTTTAAGGATAAGCTTATAGACCCCCAGCTCCCACTTATATGATCGCCCTCATACTGCTGGTGGTCAAGCAAGAATCCTAGGGGCTCTATCAACGTGTAATAGCGACGTGTCAGGTCACCTAAAACAGTACACGATGACAAAGGTAAACCAGATAGCATACTATCATCTCGAGTAAGATTGTCCTACCGGGATAGGTCCTCCATCAATCATTACAATCACGTACCTGTGACCTAATAATTGACTCTGAGGGCACTATCTCCAACAGTAGGAGGGCAAAGTAAATTGCGACTACTATTCACGACCAAACCAAGTAATTATTCGCCAATCCTAAAATCACCTTTGTATTTCTCCAGGACACTCCGTATCACTACGAAGATCCACAGTTTATTGGATACTCCATCGTATGATTATATACGAACTCGAAAGGAACTTGTTCCAGTTCGGGGATGGATTCTGGTTCAGGAGAAATAGGAATAAGATTTATTCGGTTGTCTTTTATCTTCACCTTCTCTCGCATTGCGAGTGTTCCTAGGATTAGGACAGTACACCCATTATGCTTATTGGATAGTCTTCTTCCAAACCATAGGCTGGTGCCGAACGGTAGGGAAGGAAGAAAACCATTTGGCGTAAGGGGTGTGCAGAAGGTAATGACTAAAGACATATAAAGGGATTTGGAGAAGTGGCAAAGAATTATACGGTTATAGTTGTGAATCTGGATAATGGAAGAGGCATTACTAGGAATACCAGGATACCCCATCGAAACATTTCAATGTTTCAGTTCAACTGTGTACTGTTAAAAGAAAACTGATTTCCTGATTAGACACTTGCTCCAGGGTATGTATTTACCAGGTTTGATTCTCACATTTGTATGGTTTTACAGATGATGAGTGGGAGTAAGTTATTGGGAATAGGGTGATCATCCTCATTATATCGGGATTCGTTGTAATCGGTGATATTTGAGGAGATCATCTGGGCTGTTTGCCGGTCGGCAAATATTTGGTTTTGAATATCCGCTATTGTGCACCAATTTCAAATTGATATATCTGTACGTCTATTTTCATAGAGTGAGATATACATTTTTGATATTATGTCGATGACATTTACCTATATCAGTGGGTGGTTAGGTAAGGAGCATTGAACAGCGGTGTAATTCTTCTTAACCATAGTACAGTTTTCAACCTACGACACACAGTGAATGAGTTGTTAGACTCACGGACTTATACAGAGTATTGTATGTTGTCCAGTGTCCATTGGGACAGAGGGGTTGGTCTTCATACTATATTCTGTTTACTTTTAACTTCTCTAGTTCTTAGACATGTGTTTCGAAGGAACACAGGGTCTATGTTTTGAGGAGTTATAGGTATTTGAATAGAGTAGAGAACCAGGTGAAGCAAGTATCGGGATTCTTCAAAGTGATCGAAGATGTAGATACTTGTGTATGGTGTTCAGTTGATAGTAATGATTAAGAGAAATTGCTTCTCTTTCAGGTTACTCATAATTGGAAGCATTCCTAAGTTGAGTAACGCTGATCGGCCTCCTTCCATTTAGTTTACATGCACTTGAGATACCTGCATGATTTGAATCTGGTTCAATTGAATCAGTGCCTCTGGTTCTATATTGGATATAGAACAGTTCATATCTTAACGATGTTAAGGTACGGGGAGTTGTCCGGCTTAAGCTTAAAACCAGACACTGGACAACTCAAGGCACGTTTCTGTAATGGCTGTTTGTGGGTTGACCCAGGCTATGACGAGGGTTGACTTTCTACCATCTGGCAGATCAATAGAAATATTGTTCTAGACTCGCTACATTTTAAAGGAAATGGTCATTTTTCAAAAAACAGTAGTGGGAGTATGGTAGAACTGGAAGTGATTCCAGAACCGCAAACGATTACTGAAGATTTGATAAGGAACCTAAAGATTCAATCTGATTTGACATTCCATTGGCCACTCCGCAGATGAGGTGGGTAACTTCAGGCACCCGAGAGGTACTCCGGTAGCCTCAAGGACGGTGACAGGGAAGTTCTTGTTTACCCACACTTGCCATTGCTGTTGTTCCAGGCTGCGAGACCCGGTGAGAGGATGAGTATAGCGTCGTTCTAAACTAGCTTTAGAAGTGCATGTCTATATGACTCTGCCAGAGGGTTGTCGTAGTCAGTGGGAGCAGCGGAAGCATTGGTGGACATCTGGCTTATGTATATTTATAGACTAAAGCAGATATAGCGGAGATAGATCATCTGTTTCTGATGTGACAGTCATAGGTTTGACGTCATCAGAATAGGGGATGGATCTGTTGAGAAGGTAGTACGAAGTGACATTCCTATACTACGATCGGTTATACTTTGGTTGTCACACAGTGGTTTCTCCACACAGGACTTGGATATTATATCAGACACTCTGGTTACTAGATCTATGGTTTTAGATCTAGATTTGGGTGGTTTCCTAATCTGGGTACCTTGACAGCATTCTATGAGTATTTAGAATGGACGACTCCTGGGACGGTAGTACACCTGCAGGTAATGGAGTCACCCTCTCTAAAGGTGTCTTACAGACTAAAGGGGAGAGGGATACGCATGATTGACAGGTCACTTGCTTAGGCAATTGAGTCAATCATGAGATGTCAAGTACCACACCAGATGTTGTTCTTGCACTAGATGCAATAAGTTGATATTGATCCAATCCCGGAAGAACAGTCGAAAGCAGTTTTAGAACATAAGTGAATGTTCTAGGGATATGATAACGGCTGCCTCCTTTAGGAGACGGTTATCACTCCAGGCTTCCAAGGTGACATGAACGACAAGGAGGTTGTCAGAGTTATAGTTCTCCCTCTGACGAGGGGCAGTATTTTGGACAGGTGATCCAAGGCAATACTGAGGGAGGCATGGCGCTGGGTACTGATTAAGTTTAGTTATCGATACAGTCTAAGAAGTTTGGATTTGGAGTTCATTTATGAGCTAGGTCCCATCAGATATCCAGACATACTCTTAGACAGGTATTGCTCATTTCGGGAGATGGCTTTCTCTGCGAACTTGAGATATAGAGAGACATAGAAAGAAACTTCACAGCGGATCCACTCACTGAGGCTATTCCTCGAACGCAATAGTTTCGCAAACAGGCTTTGTGAGACTGACTAGTAGAGGAGTTGGGTGTTCGGTATCACACGGGCTGTGAGTATGCGACATCGCAATAATTAGCCTTGAGTGCAAGTGGGAGTTTGTTGGAGATAGTGCCCTCAGAGTCAATTATTGGATCACAGGCACGTGATTGCAATGATTGAGGGAGGACCTATCCCGGTAGAACAGTCTTACTCGAGATGATAGTATGCTATCTGGTTTATCTTTATCATCGTGTACTGCTTTAGGTGACCTGACATGTCGCTATTACACGTTGATAGAGCCCCTAGGATTCTTGCTTGACGACCAGCAGTATGATGGCGATCATATACGTAGGAGCTGGTAGTCTATAAGCACATCCTTAAAAGGTCCCTAGTCGTAGGAGTTTCGAGACAGGGCATCGATACTCCATTAGTAGACTAGTGTATACAGTCGAGACCCCGACGAGGGGCGGTGGCCGGTCTCACAAGCCACTGGTGTCAGTTGGTTCACCTAAGATGTATACAGGTGCTCATTGGGTTATGAGTACACCGGACAGGACTCGCTGGGAACCTGCTAGTTGGGATTATACCAGACGTCAGATAGCAGTTCCCAGGTGACATGTGTACAGGTTAGTTCATCGACCTGAGATCGTCATTTGTCTCGTGTGAGTTCCCACTGTGCTTTGATTACTACCCTACCACGGCTCAAAGGAGTCGTGCAAACAGGTTTTAGTTGGGTACAGTCCCGAGCCACATGGAGGCAGTGAGCGGATCTGCAGGGGTTCGTCTCTCCCGGTATTGGGGGTGAGGTCGCGCTGTGTCTAGGAGAGCCATTACGCAAAGCCCTCGGCCGAGGCAGGAGATTTACTGGTAAGTATTCCAGTAGTATCTCAGAGCATTCTGGGCTACACTCCGACACGACTTGTACCGCCTTTGGGGGTCTGACTTTTACCAACCCCCTAGGCCCGACATGCGATCCTCATAGACGAACGGACCGGACTGTACGGATACTGTCACTGACAGGCTCTGTAGGGTGTCAGGATGAGTTCGCTCATCGACGTCCCTTTTAGTCAATAGCTGGTGGCCCGTCACGTATTGGCTTATACCTCTGACGTGCTAGTGGTTAAATCCACAGCCATAGTATTGACGAGTCTTTAGAGTCCACCACATTTTCAGTTACTCAGCTTTTGGGCGAAACGCTGTAGAGGCCGTATGGAGATATGGCAGGGTCCGATCAGATACATGCGGTATTGCACGGATCAGGATCGGACAGTTTGTACTAGTGGCCGTATAGGGATATGGCAGGGTTCGATCTGATACGTACGGTATTGCACGGATCAGGATCGAACGGATATTACTAGCCGGCTTTGGCTTAAGCCGGTCCTAGTTTAGTACAGTGTAGATTTTGTCTCATTGCATTTGTATCCGGTCGGAATACAGATGCGGGTGTGTATGCACAGTGTCGGGGTTTTCCTATAATTTATTACGGGACCAGTTTTCTGGAGTTGCCTGTTTGCATTCCGTCCCGGCCGGTTTTCCTTTGTTCTTTCCCGGCCGGACTTTTCCGATGGAGGGTGTTATTTGCAAGTTTGCAAATAACATTTTGTGGAGGGTTTATTTGTAAGATGAGATATTATGAAAGCATCTTTTTGATACCATTCTTATCTATCATCATCACTTGCTTTATGTTGATTTGAGGTGATTGGAGGTTGATGTGAATTTGTTATGATGATGTTTGGATATGGTCACCCTCTCTCTTTTCCTACACTCACCTCCCTCTTGCTTTCATATTCTTTCCTCCACCATTCTATTAGAAGAAGGTTTTCATTTTTTGGAGAGAAGAAGAAGATGAGAGCTTCATCTTGAGAGTTTCATTCTTGATCTCATTTTCATGCTAGAAAAATGCAAGCACCATGTTTCTAATCTTGATTCCTCCATCATCTTCAAAGGAAACAAACCCCAAATGAGACATAGCCTCTACACTACACATTCTACAGCATTTCTTGAGCATGTCGAGTTGCCGGCTTCATGCCCGAGTTGCCTCGGTATTGAGGCGGGAGCCCGTAAAAGATACAGACGATGTGGTGCCCTTCCGGCAAGGATGCAACGACCGGAGTTTCCGCGGGAGATCGGGACGACGACGAGAAGACCGGAGGACTCGGATCACTCGGTATATCTCTCACCCTTTCTCTTGTTAGCTAGTATCGGTTAATGGTTACGATCCGGGTATATTGTCCGCGGTAGCGCCAGTCTAAAAGTTAAGAAAATTTTGATTCCGCATTTTGGCCTCGGATAGACGGCCGGGGCGCTGCCGTGGCGCAACATAAACTAGGGTTTAGGTAATGGTTAGGTTTGGGATAAAACAAAATGGAAGACTTTTTCAAAGATGCTTTGAAACTTCAAGAAGCTTCAAGCAAAAGAAAGAAAAAGAAAGCCACCATTTCATTTTAATTTTCAAAAAATAAATGAAATAAAACAAATGAAACCCAAACCATTATCTAAATATGGTATATAGCATACACACACCCAAGTTTGCATGTATCATCAAACTTGATACAATCTTGTGCACAAAAAAATATATCACATATACAATGTGCACAAACAAGTGAGAAAAATATCTTAAGTGAACCAATATTAGTTAATGTAAAGTAATATATAAAATATATAATTATACATTAAATCATTAAATCAACACTTGACTTAATGATCCGGTCATATTGCATATAACCGACTAATATCATTAGTAACAACTTATCGAATCAACACTTGATCCGATAACCCGGCTATATCACATATAACCGATCAATGTCACATATCGCGAGAATAGAATACAGTATCACATACTGGTATTATTCTCGGTCCGGCACATATCTCATATGCGCTCCTATTTCATTTCGCTTGAGCCAGGAAACCTCGGTGTAGTCCTCTAAAGACTCGTCAATACGCCGGCAGTAGGTGATGATCAAATCAAACACCCACAAGCCGCAAGCGGTCTGCTAAACATAACGGCCACCCGGGTATTGAGCGATCAGAAGATCAACCAGCAAGCCCGCTCACACTCCTGTGAATCTAACCAGTAACACTTACCGTACAGTCCGGTCTCGTCGTCTGATATGTCGCATATCTTGCCTAGGGGTGGTAAACGTCAGACCCCAATAGCTCGATAAGTCGTGTCGATATGAGATCTATAACAGTTCGAGAAACTACTGGTAACACTTACCAGTAAATCTCAGCAACCCTGGCCAGGGATTTCCGGTTATAGCCAATCGAACACAGTGCAACATCAACTCCCTATACCGGGAGAGACGAATCCCCTCATATCGCTCTTTGCCTCCATGTGATTCGGGACTGTACCCAAAAACCACCGTTTTGCACGCCCTCTTGGATGTGGTAAGGTGGAAATCAAAGCACAGTGGGAATCACACAAGACGCTATAACGATCTCGGGTCAACAGACTAACCTGTACCAGTGTCACCAGAGAACTGCCATCTGACGTAAGGTATAATACCATTTGGGAGTTCTCGGCGAGTCCGTCCAGTGTACCCAGTCTCCACTGAGCACCCGTATATCATCTCTGATGTCAAACACCAATGGATATGGGATCATCCATCGCCCATCTGTATGGGTCGAGAAGGTATACGCTAGTCTACTCTGGTATATCGATGCCCTGTCTCGATACACCCACGACTAGGGACCTTGAAGGATGTACTTATGGACTACCATGTCCCCACTAGTATGATCCGCATCATAGTCCAGGTAGTCAAGTACACATCCTAAGGGCTTTACCAACATGTAACAGAGAGACAATCAGTGTACACGTTAAGGTAAAGAGTAACCAGAATCATACTATCATGCCGAGCAAGAAAGTCCTACCTATATATGTCAAAGCATCCACTACAATATACATCCTATGTATAGTAATGGCCTCTAGGGCATACATATAACTAACAATCTCCCACTTGCACTAAGGCCATCTGATAGCAGTGGTTGTAGTATCTCATACTCAACCATCCCATAATAGTCTCTCTCTGGGAAAAGGCCTTTGTGAGTGGATCCGCCGTGTTGTCCTCTGAGTTTACTCTCCTAACCTTGATCCCCTGGAGATCAACCATCTCCATGATCAGGTGATACTGCCTTAGAATATGTCTGGATCACTGATGGGACGGATGTTCCTTGGCATAAGCCACAACTCCATTGTCACATAATGGAAGGAACTAAGTTCATCTCATGAACAAATATACATCCAGACTGCCTCTTTGGTAGCATCTTAAGTAGCGATGTATCCAGCCTTTATCTTCTAGTATGCCACGGTATCTAGCTTGGAACTCTTCCAACATACCGTCCCTTTACTGAGGGTAAAGACAATGTCTGTCACTGACATTCAGTCGTCCTTATCACCCTGTAACCTTTCCAGTGATTCTCCCCAGGATCGATTGATACCATCTCACTACAACTAGTGAGAATCCTAACATCCAATTACTTCTATCTCATAGATCAAAACTCAGGATTTAGGAGGTATCACTTTGATCCTATATGTAGAATCCTTGTGATAAGCGGAGATTGACCGAGCGTAGCATAGGAAACACCTTCCCCATCAAGAGTATGTCATCCATGTACTCTACGTGGATCACTACCATACTCCCTACTACCTTTTTGTATATACAAGGTTCATCTACCATTTTGATGATGTCAAACTCTTTGACTAACACATCAAAACAGGCGTTCCAACTCCGCGATGCCTGCTTTATCACATAAAACATCTTGCACACGTTTCCGCTGCTCCCACTGTCTACGAAGCCCTCTGACTGTGTACTTATAGACGCACTCTTCTAAAACATCATTTAGAAAAACAGTCATAGCACCCAACCGCCAGATATCGTAGTCATGGTATGTAGCCGTGGCAAGTAGGATCTGGATGGACTTAAGCATAGCTACATAGAAAAGGTTTCATCATAATCCATACCTGGTCAATGATGCAAACTTTTAACAAGTCTAGCTTTGAAAGTCTCAACTTTTCCATGTACACCAAGTAATCTTCTCAAGATATACTTGCTCTTGATGGGGATTTAACCCTTCAGATAAAGCAACCAAAGTCCATACTTTGTTGGTGTACATGGATTCCATCTCAGATCACTAAGCATCCATCCATTCTTACAGAGTCTCACTCCTGATGGCCAGCTCGAAACTAGTTGGGTCATCATCTCATGATGCAATCCTCACTCCCACTGTCATAGAGAAACCGAAGTATCTCTCAAGCGGATGAGGAACCCTACTAGATTGGCGGAGAGGCTGAGGTTCGTTGGAATCTACTGAATCCTTTGGTTCTATCAAATCATCTGCTGTAGTTTGTATAGCTGGAACATTTCCAGTTCTACATAACTAACCTTGCCTCGAGCTTGTCCGGATTTTGCTTTTAGACATAGGCCGAACAACCCTATTCAATAGGTATGCAGCTTCTCAAGCGCATTACTCCCAAAAGGAAATAGGTAACTCGGTAGTACTCATCATAGAGCACACCATATCACATAGGGTGTTATTGCTCCGCCCCGATATACCATCGTGCTATGGTGTATATGGAGGAGTAATGCTGAGAGAGAATCTCATTCTCCTTTAGAATAGTCCAGGATTTCCGTGCTCAAGTATTCTCCTCCCTGATCTCATCATAGGACATAATACTTTTATCCGTTTTGGTTCTCTACTTCTAACTTATATTCCGTGAATATCTCAAAAGGTTCGGACTTGTGTTTCAACAGGAACATATGTCTGAATCCTGAGAGATCATCAGAGAATGTAATGAAGTACAAATAACCGGTTTTGGCATGTATAAACAGGGGACCTTCATATATCAACATGTATCATCCCAAGAGTTCACTAACTCTTTCTCTGTTTCCAATAAATAGAGCTATGGTCATCTTATCTCTGTGACATGACCCGCAAGTTTCACAAGATGTAAATTCAAACTTATTTAAATATGCATCTATATGTAACTTCAGCTGGTCGGGTCGCATTGATATGACCAAGTCTACAATACCTCAAGAAGGATTCGTTCATTTCTGAACTCTTCCTCTTGTGTTTGTTCCGTATACTAAGAACTGTATTTTGATTTAGAACATCAATGCTTTTAGATAACGTGCCTGAACCGATCAACTTTTGATATAGGAAATGTTCAAAACATTATCCAACAATACAAAATTCTATCATTTTCTTTACTAATAAAGAGACTGATATGATTTTGTATATCAGGTTCGGTATCTAATAACATCCGTTCAGAATCAATGTATTTTAGTAATACAGGGTGACAGTGACCAACAGACTTAGCTGCAACACTTGCACCGTTTTCTGTCTCATGAAACTTATCACCCGTTCTCAGTTCTCTACCTATCTATAGCCCATGTAACATATTACATATGTGGGATCCTGATCAGGTAACACATACCCAGGACGTAAAGGATACTGAGAAACAGTTCTCTATAATGAACACACCCGAAGATGATGCATCAACATGCACTGTCTTCGTTTGGGTGGCACGGGAATTCTGGTAATCCCCAATTTCCTGCTCTGTCTTATAACAGTTATAAGTTGGAGCGGGACCAACATTCCCCAGCTCAGTATAACAAGCGGGTTCGGTCAAATATCCGTATTATTATCTTGATTAAGGCGTGATTTGGTCGCTACCTGAAGAGAGAGAGAAGAAAACATTCAGCGTATGCTCTTGCAAGATCAGACTGGTTATTATTTTATCTAATCAGGATGGCTCCCACTGTTTTTTATCAAATCTTCTTTCAAACCCTAAAAGGAAAGACTAGCCGGGATTAATTACACATTACAAGTTCGCCAATCTTTCAGCCAGGCCAGTGTCGGTACTTTGAGGGAGGTTCCCCGTGCTTTCGCTCGGACCTAATTAATGAAAAACTCGTTTTCCCAGAGGCGTAACCTCGTTAACACCTTTCTAGACACCTACTTGATCGGCTAATTGTAATGTGTAAAACTCTCCCAGGAGTAACTCTTACTCGCAGCGGGTATCGGGATCCAACAATCTCATAGAAGGTATGCAATCTCATTGCAAATTTCAACACTCGAAATTCCCGATAATTTTACCCCTAACCTCCTATGACCTTGACAAAGGCCAACAAACCATAGGATGCTAGTCAAGTTCAACCCGTCATTTCCTGATTGAATTAAACCCACCCGCACGACCCTTGATAAAGGCCAACAAGGTCGCACGACTACCCTAACCCAATCTACATCATATGCATAAGCAGATAAGCACCAGTCAGCTACCGCACACTACGCCTTGACAAAGGCCAACAAATGCAGCACGAATACTAACTACTACTTATCTGAAATGACGGAGGGCTACGACAGGTTTTTCTGAAAACCTATTGCGTAATGAACTTGATATCGTTGTAGAATCAAATGATTTTAAAATGGAGTGTTTTTGAGGCTTTTCTAGTTTTGCTAAAGGGGTCACTCCCGGTGAAGGGATCGTCGGCCCTTTCCTTGTCGAATGAGATGCGGGATATATCGTATATATCACTGTGCAAAGCAGAAATTATAGAAGCAATCAAAAGACAAACCGAGGGTTGTAGCATCTGCCAGTTATTGCTAAAGGAGTCACTCCCGGTGAAGGGATCTCGGTCCTTTCCTTATCGAATAAGGTGCAGGATGTTCTACAAGGAACACCGCGATGCAAAGCAAGAACTGTAGCTACCTGTTTTTGAAAATTTGATTCCACAACATCTTTAGGTTTCTTTTTCTTTCGTTAATCATATTAATGAAGTCCCATCATTTAAGTTACCTAAACATCACAGATAAATACGACGTACACTTATGCCATCCGCATTCGCCTCGATGTCCCCTCGTGCACCGTTAGGTTAGGTAACTAACGGCAGAGCGGGGAAGGGCTCGCGCGGGTGTAAAACATAAGCAACGTCTATATAATATATCATATATACTATATACAGTATTTATCACAGAACATCAAATGATCACATAACAGATATCGCAGCAGAAGAAACATATGAAACATTGGATATACTAGGACGTCCGTGTTTTCAATATGAGCCAGTATAAAACACGGATTCCACGGTCGTGATGAATAGCCAAACCAACACCCCTAGACCCCTACGAGAGCGGCAAGCAACCCTACCAATTCTAGAGTTAGGAGACCCGGACTCGACTCCTCGAGTTAGTCTCCCACTGGACTCCAGAACCCGGTTACTTGTGCCTTCCTCCTTGGGTCTATCCTAGTGCGGAAAAGTAAATAATATACAATGGTTACATCTTCCGCAACCTGGAAGTGCCCCAATAAAAGAATATTACATAAAAGTTTTTACATGAATGAAAATGAAAACCACTCATCTCACATAAAACCCCCCGGCTATTCAAACACGACGATCCAATATAACATATCCAGCAACGCATAACATCACATGTCATCAACGTAAGTAAACATGCGTATCCCAATTGTCGTTGACATATAGCAACGAAACCGGCGATATCACATATTACACTTACGGTCACAGAAAAGAAAGTGTAAAACTACAACAGTTGGAATCCGCAAACGCTTTAGACATCACATGCCTAACCAAATGAATTCCTTAGACATCACATGCCTAACAATTCTAAACCCCGCATTTTAGTCTCAAAATCGAAAACACTTTTCAATATCAAGACGGGCAATTCAACAGGATTCCCGACATTCTGATCGAATGCTCGTCGCAAACTTTAGTAGACAGCCGCACCCCCGATACCGTCGACGAAGTGCACCAAGGAGGAACACCGCTACCGCGAGCACCTGAACGGATGCTTTCGGCGACAGGGTTCTCCAACAGTCACTTGGTCGGGGCTAAGGGGTGTAGCTGTCTATTAAGTTTACCCGGCGAGTATCCGCGTACGCTACGTGATTGCAACGGACTTTTGATCACATCAAAATTCCGTGACAACCGATCAAGTGAGACTAAAGTGCTATGTTTATAACATTCATATTAGTTATCATATAACTACTTGTGAATCCCAAATATTGTATCAAATTCCAGATAAACAGAAAATGTTAAACTTTCCGATCGAACAGTCAAACACCCAAGTTTTCCCGAAACAGCTCAACACATGAAATAAGTTTAAAAACATTCACTTCAGACCTCAGTACCAACGGTCCAGCCGTAGAAGGGTCAAGCCAACGCCTCACATATGGCACGCCGTACTGGCCCAAACCCTAAGGTTCAAAGGGCAGTTCAAGACGGTCACATAATCGAGTTAAGGTTTGTTGTCTTCTAGAGGGTCCATCGCGTTACTTGCACTACTTAGAAGGTCTTTAAACTACGGAAAGATCCAACACTTGGAAATTTCCCGACAGGGGAAAAAGTGGGTATTTATATCCGGTCGAACTTTTTAACATGTTCTAAAATTACCCGGAAAAACACATAGACGAAATTAGACTTCCCGATCGAAACACCGAGTCCCCAATACAACCCAGAAAACTCAAGTCTTGAATATAATTTAAAATTACCCAGAAAACACAGGATTCAGTATAAGACATTACTGTGCAAAGCACGTGCCAAGAATCACCAATTTGGCCGCGGAACCGCCGCACATGCTAGGTTGGGGCTGCGGTTCCGCGGCGGTTTGGTCGACTTGGACTCACGTGCTTCACGGTAACTCTTATAATTCTCTGCTGTAATTTTTGGATATTTTTAATTTGGAAAATTCCACAGTTTTAAAAATTGGACAGAGAGGGGTACGAATTAGGGTTTCATGTTTCGATCGGACTTCTAACATCGTCTACAGTTCACCTAAAGCTCTAGCTAGGCTCTGATACCACTATAGGGATCCTAGGCACACTCAAGAGGTTCCACAAGGCATCAACCATGCCAAAATCAAGATTTTCTTATGCCGAGAAACCCTAATGCTAGATCGATAACTAGAGGTAAAGGCGAAACAACAACTAGTTAACAACTTAACTACTAAGTGAATGGAAATACAACCTTTGTAGATCCGGTCCACCACTTCTTTAGCTCCGTGATGATGTCCCTTCGCTGCAATCACCGGGATCCCGGACTCTAGCGATGGTTTCGTCGGGGAAATGAGCGGGTTAGGTCGTTGACTTCGATGCCGAAGATGATCTTCGTCGAGGCAACTCTAACTCAAGCTCCATCTTCACTAGGTCATGAAACTTGTGAAGAAAACACCCAATACAACATGGCAAGTGGTAGAGGATGAAGAAATAGGCAGTGGGTTCATTTTGGATTTGGATTTCTCACTTGGATTCATCACTTGATAATTTTCAAGAAAGTGTTTTCTTTCTTCATGAAGAAGAAGAAGAAGAAAGAAAAGAATATGAATGAATAATCAAAATAGAAAATCAAGTGATGCCTTATCATAATGCAACCATGGGTTAGATAAACTCATGTAGAGAATAAACTAGGGTTTAGGTAATGGTTAGGTTTCGGATAAAACAAAATTGAAGACTTTTTCAAAGATGCTTTGAAACTTCAAGAAGCTTCAAGCAAAAGAAAGAAAAAGAAAGCCACCATTTCATTTTAATTTTCAAAAAATAAATGAAATAATACAAATGAAACCCTAACCATTATCAAAACATGGTGTATAGCATACACACACCCAAATTTGCATGTATCATCAAACATGATACAATCTTGTGCACAAAAAAATATATCACATATACAATGTGCACAAACAAGTGAGAAAAACATCTTAAGTGAACCAATATTAGTTAATATAAAGTAATATATCAAATATATTATTATACATTAAATCATTAAATCAACACTTGACTTAATGATCCGGTCATATTGCATATAACCGACTAATATCATTAGTAACAACTTATCGAATCAATACTTGATGCGATAACCCGGCTATATCCCATATAACCGATCAATGTCACATATCGCGAGAATAGAATACAGTATCACATACTGGTATTATTCTCGGTCCGGTACATATCTCATATGCGCTCCTATTTCGTTTTGCTTGAGCCAGGAAACCTCTATGTAGGACTCTAAAGACTCGTCAATACGCCGGCAGCAGGTGATGATCAAATCAAACACCCACAAGCCGCAAGCGGTCTGCTAAACGTAACGGCCACCCGGGTATTGAGCGATCAGAAGATCAACGAGCAAGCCCGCTCACACTCCTGTGAATCCAACCAGTAACACTTACCGTACAGTCCGGTCTCGTCGTCTGATATGTCGCATATCTTGCCTAGGGGTGGTAAACGTCAGACCCTAATAGCTCGATAAGTCGTGTCGATATGAGGTCTATAACAGTTCGAGAAACTACCGGTAACACTTACCAGTAAATCTCACCAACCCTGGCCAAGGATTTCCGGTTATAGCCAATCGAACACAGGGCAACATCAACTCCCTATACCGGGAGAGACGAATCCCCTCCTATCGTTCATTGCCTCCATGTGATTCGGGACTGTACCCAAAAACCACCGTTTTGCACGCCCTCTTGGACGTGGTAAGGTGGAAATCAAAGCACAGTGGGAATCACACAAGACTCTATGACGATCTCGGGTCAACAGACTAACCTGTACCAGTATCACCAGAGAACTGCCATCTGACGTAAGGTATAATAATCTGGGAGTTCTCGGCGAGTCCGTCCAGTGTACCCAGTCTCCACTGAGCACCCGTATATCATCTCTGATGTCAAACACCAATGGATATGGGATCATCCATCGCCCATCTGTATGGGTCGAGAAGGTATACGCTAGTCTACTCTGGTATATCGATGCCCTGTCTCGATACACCCACGACTAGGGACCTTGAAGGATGTACTTATGGACTACCATGTCCCCACTAGTTTGATCCGCATCATAGTCCTGGTAGTCAAGTACACATCATAAGGGCTTTACCAACACGTAACAGAGAGAAAATCAGTGTACACGTTAAGGTAAAGAGTAACCAGAATCATACTATCATGCCGAGCAAGAAAGTCCTACCTATATATGTCAAAGCATCCACTACAATATACATCCTATGTATAGTAATGGCCTCTAGGGCATACATATAACTAACAGCTATTACTGATGATGTTGTGTGTGAGCCGGCAAGCAGGTGTACGTGGAACATACGCATCATCGGTAATGGTGCTGGTGTCCTGACAGCAGGGTTTCATGATAATTACTGATAACATATGTACAAGCATGCAATGCAGTGAAACATCATGAATATACAGAAAGTGATGTAGTCACAGCAACACTGAAAAATATACCTACCCAATATACGAGTCATACAGTTTGGTATATAAAAATACTCATGATTCTCCACTTTTGAAAATGAGTATGACTCGAGCCCAGTCAAAAGGGTAAGGGAATCCACCTAAGTTTGAGTCGATCTATATACATATCTAGTAGTCGGTGATCTCGCGTCAATAGTATCACGTACGATACAATAATTAATATGACATCCTCGAGTCAAGAGTGCGGATCTATCCTCATAACTATATCTCGTACGGTAAATCTATCGTACGGCATCCCAAATCTAGCTACGGTTCAAATATCACATTTATCTCATTATTCATCTGGTATGCACATCATCACATATCGAGAGCAGGGGGTACTTATCTAAGTCTAGTACACTACTAATATCGTCAACAATATCATGATCTGGCTACGGATCTAAAGTCTCCTACAATCTGATGTCATCCACACATATTATCATATAGAAGTTTACATCGCCCAAGCGATCCATTATAAATATCATACATATCTCTTCTCATATCTCGATCATATGTCAACTATCATATATATATATATATATATATATATATATATATATATATATATCATCATCCATATGGTATCGTCGTCCAACGATCCGCTATAACATCATGACATATCTCGGTCACATATTAAAATCCTCACGGCATAATGCCCGATCATATCGACTCATTCCCAAGTATCATATAACATCCTCAACATCCAAGCATATGAATACCAATATATATATGTCCCCAATACGCTCAAGAAGTAAATGTACTCGAGTATGTGTATGTGCGTGTATGGAAATCTTTACTCCAAGGTTTCGTGACTAAGAAATCAACTAAAGTCATTTCTTCGATTCTCGTTAACTCTTACCAACAATCTCCTAAACGTTTTCCTGCTAGGTGTTAAATGTTGGATATATGTATGCCCTTGAGGCCATTATATGTATAGTGGATGCTTGGACATATATATATGTATATTTTGATATATGACTTTCTTGATCGACATGAAAGTATGCTATCTGGTTTTACTTTATCTGACATGTTTACTTGATATTTTTCATTTAATACATGTTGATAAATCCCTAAGGATATTTGCTTGACTTCCATGGCTATGATAGAGATCATACTAGTGGGGCATGAGTAGTCTATAAGCATATCCTTAAATGTTCCTAGTCGTAGGTATATCGAGACAGGGAATCGATATTCTAGAGTAGACTAACGTATACGTTTCTTGACCCATATGATGGGCGATGGATGATCCCATATCCATTGGTGTTGTGACATCGAAGATTGTATACGGGTGCTTAGTGGAGACTGGGTACACTGAACGGACTCACCGAGAATTCCTATTTAGTATTATATCTATCGTCGGATAGCAGTTCTCTGGTGACACTGGTACAGGTTAGTCTGTAGACACAAGATCGTCATAGAGCCTTGTGTGTTCTCCTACTGTACTTTGATTTCCACCCTACCATGGCTCTACTGAATCGTGCAAACAGGTGGATTTTGGGTATAGTCCCGAGACACATGGAGACAGTGAGCGATAAGAGGGGTTTCGTCTCTCCCGGTATTGGGAGTTGATGATGTGCAATGTGCGATTGGCTCTGACTTGAAGTCCCCGGTCAGGGCTGATGAGATTTACTGATAAGTGTTATCAGTAGTTTCTAGACCGGTCATAGACCATATCGACATGACTTATTGAGTTATTAGGGCTCAACAATTCCGTCCCTAGACTTGATATGCAACATATCAGACAAAGAGACCAGACTGTACGGTAAGTGTTGCCAATGGCTCGACGGGAGTTTTGACGGGTTCGCTTGTTTTTCTTCTGATCACTCAATACCGGGTGGCCGTTACGTTTAGCTGACCGCTTGTGGCTTGTAGGTGTTTTGATATGATCATCACCTACTACCGGCGTATTGACGAGTCTTAGAGTCCCACACAGGATTTTTCAAGCTCAGGCGAAAAGTTGTGGTGTGCATAAGTGATATGCGCAAGAGCTTAATTAAATACGAATATGTGATACCGTATTTTAATCGGACGTTCAATATTGGTCAGGTCGCATTTTATGTGACCGATTTATTAAATCAAGTGTTGATTTAATATTAACTTTTAGCTCATTTTTACTTAAACCTTTTCTTTTGGATGTATGCATATATGTTTATATATATACATGATGATGTGCATGCACACATACATACATACATACATATGTGTCATGGTGGATGATACATAGAAGATGGCAATACATGACTCACATGGTTGATAAATATCTAGATTTTTGTTAATGAATTAAAGAAAAAGGAAATTAGCATAATGGCTCATTTTCTACACACTTCTTCTTTGACCATTGACTTTAACCATGGTTAGATTTTCTTTGTTCTTTAACCCATCTACAAAATATCTAGATCTTTAGTTAACTATGGTTATATTTGAGAGTGTCTCATATGTATTCTTTTTTTTTTCTTTTTGGAAATAAAGTTTTCATTATATTTTACAAAAACTTTGTCATCTTCATCTTCCTCCTTCTTCAAGCTCTTATGAGTTTTGTTTAGAGTGGGGAACATAAAAAGAAAGGGTTTTTAAGTGAGTTTACAAACCACTCAACCATTCTACACTACCCTAGCCCTTTAGTGTATAGTGTTTGCTTCATTTTATGTAGCTTAGAGCTTGATCTAGAAATCTCCGGGTGAATCATCGTAGACGACGAAGGATCTTGAGCGGAGTCGTTCCAAGCTTCGAGCAAAGCCGTAGGAGTCCTAAAGACCGGAGGAGTTAGCTACAAAAGTTGTATTTCCTTTTCCTTTAGTTTAGATTTCACATACTGATGTTTTTACCCTAATCTCTACTTACGTTTCGTAGTTCATTTGTAATAGCCATCTAGAATTTAAAAGTTCACTACTTTATGATGATGCAACCTTACTAGAAGCGCTACTACACACTAACATGGTATCAGAGCCTAGCTAGAGCTTTAGGGTAAACCGGACGACGTTTAAAAACTCAATCGAACATAAAAAAAATGAGATTTTTACATGCTCACTGGAAATTTTTTCAAAAGCTGGAATTTTTGTAATTAAAAACATTCAGAAAATAAAGCAGGGTTTTCTATGGATCCCCAAGAAAAACGAGCGCCTAACTCGACATAACTACCGCGGAACCGCGGCAAAATAGGTGTATTTGCGGCGGTTCCGCGGCGCCATTGGACCGTGCGCTCTTGCGTTGATCCGTAGGTACTATATATGTTCTCTGGGAATTTTTTATGCAGGTTCAAGTGTTGAGATCTATTACAACAGTGGGTATGTTGATGTGTTGATTGATATATTTTAAAGTCGTCTATACTTTTCAATTGTTGATGTGATATGATGTATAGGATCGTCGTGATCGAATGGCCGGGGGTTTCATGTAAAATTCATTGTATATATTATTCTTTTATTGGGGCACATCCGGGTTGAGGATGATGTCTCCATTGATGTATATTTTACTTTTCCGCATTAGGATAGACCCAAGGAGGGGAGCACGAGTGACCGGGTTCTGGAGTTCAGTGGGAGGCCATCTCGAGGAGTCGAGACCGGGTCTCCTAAACTCCAAAATAGGAAGGGTCACTTGCCGCTCTCGTAGGGGTCTAAGGGTGTGGGCTTGCCTATTCATTACGACCGTGGAATCCGTATTTTCTATCTTAGGCTAAGTAGAAAATAAGGAGTTCCTAGTATATCCTATATTTTCATATATGTGTTTCTCCTGCTGATTATTCTGTGATGTGATTGCTTAATATCTGAGACGAATATGATATTGTTATATATGTGATATGTAATACTGTTTTTCGTTTCTTGCTGTAATGGCTTAAGAACTTAAATGATGGGAATACATTAATGAGATTAATGTAAAAGAAAAAAAACCTAAAGATGTTGTAGAATCGGAATTGAAACCCACTCGGCTTCTTTTTATGAAAAAGCAAGTTTGAAAAGATGCGGAGCTTAAGCCACTCCTTTTCTAAAAACAATTTAGATTCTACAACGAAATCAAGTTCAAAGCGTTAAAGGTTTTCATAAAAACCATCCGCTACCCTCCGTCATTTTAGGAAGCAGAGTACTTAGTATTCGTACTACGTATGTTGATTATAGTCAAGGCGTAGTGTACGGTAGCTAAGTGATGTCTTCCTATAAAGCATATGATGTGATAAGTTAGGACATTCATATGATTATGTTGATTATAATCAAGGGTCATATGGGTGGGTCTAGTTAATCTCGAAATGACGGGTAAAACTTGATTAGTGCTTATGATATGTTGACCATAGCTAAGGTCATAAGCATCTAGGGGTAAAAACCATATCGGGAGTTTCAAGAGTTGAGATTTGCAATGAGATTGCATACCATCTATATGATATTTGGATCCCGATCCCACTGTGAGTAAGAGTTACTCCCAGGAGAATTTTGCACTTTACAATTAGCTAATCCAGTAGGTGTCTAGAAAGGTGTTAACGGGGTTTGACCTATGGGAAAAACGAGGTTTATTTTAATTAGGTTCGTGCGCAAGCACGGGGAACCTCCCTCAAAGTACCGACACTGGCCTGGCTGACCGGTTAGCGAAACTGTAGAATGCAATTAATCGTGGCTAGTTTTCTTTTCAGGTTTGAAAGAAAATTTGATAAAAACAGTGGGAGACATCGATTAGATAATATAATAACCAATCTGATCTTTGCAAGAGCATTTCGCTGAATGTATTCTCTTCTCTCTCCTAATGGCAGATACCGATGACGGGACTTAAGCTTCTTTTAGAGAAAAACAAACTGACTGGACCAAATTATAAAGAATGGTTGAGGAACTTGAACATTGAAGTCACATATGATAAAGTATCATATGTCCTCACTACCAAAGCCCCACCCGTCCCAGGACCTGAATCATCTGTTTCGGATAAGGAGATTCGAAAAACATGGGATATTGATTGGAACACGGCCACGTGCCTCGCGCTTGCTTCTATGGACAGTATCCATCAGAAATAGTACGAGAAGATGGATATACAATCCATCTTTCTTCATCCAAAGGAGTTATATGAAGAGCAATCTCGTACTTTACGATACGAGGCATCTCAAAATCTGTTTCAGATGCTGTTGGCCCCCGGTGCATCAGTATGAGACCATGTTCTGAAGATGATTGGTCTTATAGAAGAACTTGAGGAACTGGGATGGACTATGGATAATGAGCAATATACAGATATTGTTCTGCAGTCTCTTTCCCTCACTTTTGCTCCGTTCATAGTAAATTTCAATATGAACGATTTGGAGAATTCGTTGCCTGAACTTCTCAATATGTTGAGAAATGCAGAGAGCACGCTTAAGATAGAGAAAACTCCTGCTCTGCTTTATGGGCCTTCTTCCTCTTCAGTCCCGAAAGCCAAGGCCAAGGGAAAGAAGAAGAAGAATCCCACCTAGCCGAGAGGTGGAGTTGAAAAGGCGAAGGGGAAAGACAAATCTGGGACCGCGGGAAGTGGAAAAGGAGAGTGTTTTTACTTCCACAAGTCAGGACACTGGAAACGCAATTGTGCTTTGTACCTTGCAGATCTCAAGAAGAAGAAGCATGTTGATGCTTCCGCTTCAGGTGTGTTTGTAACCAAAAACTGTTTTTCATTAAACTCTACATCTTGGGTATTAGATACCGGTTCTGGTTCTCACATATGTAATTGTATGCAGGGATTGAGAAACAGTATAATTTTGAAGACTGGAGACCACACTCTACGGGTTGGAAATGGTTCCAATGTACATGCTGTATCCGTAGGAGAGTATCATCTGGGGGTGCTTTCAGGATGTATTTTGGTTTTGAACCCTTGTTATTTTATACCTGGTATGCTATGTAATATAATATCCGTATCTTTGTTGGACAATGAAGGATATCATTTTGTATTGCAAAATAATGTTATGAACATTAACTTGAATCAACAGTTGATTGGTTATGGTACACTAAGTAACGGAATTTACATCCTAAACCAACACACAGTTTTCAATATACAACATACAAATAAAAGAAAGATTTCAGATATAAATGAATCTTTTCTTTGGCATTGTAGACTTGGTCATATTAATGAAACAAGACTAAATAAGCTACTTAAAGATGGATATTTAAAACCTTTTGAATATAAATCTTATGCAACTTGCCAGTCTTGTATCAAAGGTAAAATGACCAAAACTCCGTTTATAGGACACGGAGAGAGAGCTACAGAACTCTTAAGCCTCATACATAGTGATGTATGCGGACCAATGTCTACACATGCTAGAGGCGGTTTTTCATACTTCATCACTTTTACTGATGATTTCTCAAGATTCGGACACATGTTTTATTGAAGCATAAATCCGAAGCTTTCGAGAAATTCATGGAGTACAAACTTGAAGTAGAAAAACAAACTGGCTCGAGTATCAAGAAACTTCGATCAGATCGAGGTGGAGAGTATTTAAGCACTAAGTTTCAGACTTCTTAAAAGAAAATAGGATTCTCTCTCAGCTCACTCCTCCGTACACACCACAGCACAACGGTGTGTCAGAACGGAGGAATCGTACCCTATTAGATATGGTACAGTCCATGATGAGTGATGCTGAGTTACCACTTTCCTTTTAGGGACATGCATTAGAAACAGCAATTTATCTATTGAACAGGGTTCCATTAAAGACCGTGTCTACCACTCCATATGAGATATGGTGTGGAAGGAGACCATCTCTTAAAAGAGTTAGGATTTGGGGTTGTCCGGCTTATGTCAATAAGCAGAATCCGGATAAACTCGAGACACAATCGGTCATGTGTAAATTTGTGGGATATCCAAAACACTCGTATGGATATCTATTCTACCACAAGGAGGAACAAAAGGTGTTTGTTACTCAACATGCCATATTTTTGGAAAATGAAATCTTTACAGACAGTACTGAAGGCAAAGTGGTAGAACTAGAAGAGGTTCTAGAGACACAAATTACTCTGGACGAATTGGATGAAACTGATGTTGCAGTAGAACTTCAAGAACCTCAGCCGCTCCGAAGATCTAGTAGAACTTCTCGCCCGCCGGAGAGATACTATGGGTTTCTCATTGATGGTGATAGAGAAGATTGCATCATAGATGATGATGACCCTACTAGTTTTCAGCAAGCTATCACGAGTGGTGACTCAGTGAAGTGGCTGGATGCCATGAGATCTGAAATGGAGTCCATGTACACAAACAAAGTATGGACTTTGGACGTTGCACCTCCTGGGATAAAACCCGTTGGGTGCAAATGGATCTTTAAGAGAAAGATTGGTGTAGATGGACAGGTAGAGACCTATAAAGCAAGGCTTGTAGCGAAAGGTTTTCGTCAAAGACCAGGACTGGACTATGATGAAACTTTCTCTCCAGTAGCAATGCTTAAATCCATTCGGATCCTACTTGCTATTTCTGCTCACCACGACTATGAAATATGGCAAATGGATGTTAAAACTGCATTTCTAAATGGTGATTTAGAAGAGTGTGTTTTATGGATCAGCCAGAGGGCTTCATTGACAGTGGGAGCAGCAAAAAAGCGTGTAGGTTGCTTAAATCTATTTATGGATTAAAGCAGGCATCTCGGAGCAGGAACATCTGTTTTGATGATACAATCAAAAGGTTTGATTTTATCAAAAATATAGATGAACCATGCATTTATAAGAAGATTGTAGGGAGTACTGTCACTTCCTCGTAGTGGATGCTAGGACATATATAGGGAGGACTTTCTTGCTCGACATGATAGTATGCTATCTGGTTGTACTTTATCTTAACATGTACTCTGATTGTCTCTATGTTACATGTTGATAAAGCCCTTAAGATGAGTACTTAACTACCAGGACTATGATGCGGATCATACTAACGAGGATAGAGTAGTCACCAAGTACATCCTTCAAATGTTCCTAGTCGTGGGAGTACCGAGACAGGGCATCGATACTCCAGAGTAGACTAGCGTATGCGCTTCTTGACCCATATGATGGGCGATGGATGATCTCATATCCATTGGTGTTTGACATCAGAGAAGGTATACGGGTGGTCAGTGGAGACTCGGTACACTGGACGGACTCGCCGAGAACTCCCAGATGGTATTATACCTCACGTCAGATGGCAGTTCTCCGGTGACACTGGTACAGAGTAGTCTGTTAACCCGAGATCGTCATAGAGTCTTATGTGATTCCCACTGTGCTTTGATTTCCATCATACCACGTCCAAGAGGGCATGCAAAAAGGTGGCTTTTGGGTACATTCCCGAATCATATGGAGGCAATGAGCGATAGGAGGGGATTCGTCTCTCCCGGTATAGAGAGTTGATGTTGTGCTGTGTTCGATTGGCTATAATTGGAAATCCCTGGCCAGGGTTGCTGAGATTAACAGGTAAGTATTATTAGTAGTTTCTCGAACTGTTATAGACCTCATATCGACATGACTTATCAAGCTACTGGGGTCTAACGTTTACCACCCGTAGGCGAGATATGCGACATATCAGACGACGAGACCAGACTGTACGGGAGTGTTACTGACTGGATACACGGGAGAATGTACAGGCTTGCTTGTTGATCTTCTGAGCGCTCAATACCTGGGTGGCTGTTACGTTTAGCTGACCGCTCGCAGCTTGTGGGTGTTTGATATGATCATCACCTACTGCCGACGTATTGACGATTCTTTAGAGTCCTACACAGAGGTTTCTTGGCTCAGCCAAAACGGAGTAGGAGCACATATGTGATATGTGCGGGACCGAGAACAATACGTTTATGTGATACCGTATTAGATTCTCACGATATGAGATATCGGCCGGGTATATGTGATATAGTTGGGTCATCGGATCAAGTGTTGATTCGATGAACTGATTCAGATTATATCAGTCGGTTATTTGTGAAATAGCCGGATTATCGGATCAAGTGTTGATTCGATAATTTAATGTATAATTATATATTTGATATATTAAATTACATTAACTAATATAAGCTCACTAAAAGATTCTTTTTCTCACTCGGGTAATACATTGATATATATGCGATATATGTTAATTGTATTATTTTTTTTTATTACAATAAATATTATATATGTGATATATAATATTTTAACATGATATGGTTATTAATGCAACATGTTTATTGGAGATTAAACATGGTTAGGGTTTGATTAGGGTTAGGATTTTCTAGAAGTTTCTAGAAACTTTCTTTTTATTTCTTGCAAAGATATTTGTTATGATATTTTGCAAGATATTTCCTTAACCCAACCCAACCCTTTAACCTTGGTTAAATCTCTACAAAGGTTACGTTGACCATGGGTGCATTTCTAACCTCATCCTTGACTTTCATTATTCATCAC
The DNA here is from genome assembly GCA_030015575.1 of Agapanthus africanus. Taxonomy (NCBI): domain Eukaryota; kingdom Viridiplantae; phylum Streptophyta; class Magnoliopsida; order Asparagales; family Amaryllidaceae; genus Agapanthus; species Agapanthus africanus. The sequence continues at coordinate 614,726,327 of CM057341.1, read as the reverse complement.
AAAAGGATTAGATATTTCTTCTTCTTCTTCTTGCTTAAAAAAAAGTTTTTTCTTACTTTGATTTTTGTGATGAAAGTGAGTGAGAACAAGAAAACAAATGAGAGAAAAACTCCTATTTCATCATCCTCATCTACCCTTGCCATTTAGATGAGGGTGTTCACCTCATTAGTGAGTGAGAGCTTGTGTTAAAGAAACTTCAAGGTATATCATCTTAGTTATCGAAAATCGGAAGCAAGCTTGCATCTTTCTCTTCGTGGTGCCTCTCGAGAGTCCGGAACTTGAGGATCGCAGAAAAGGGACCACAACACGGAGCTTATGAAGTGAAGGACTAGACTACAAAGGTTGTAATCCCAAACTCTTAAATGTTAAAGCGTTTAACATGCTTTGTTTCGCCTAATCTCTAGTCTAAGATCTTGGTTTAGGGTTGTTCAGCATGGCTAAATTTTAAATCGGGCATGGTTGATGCCTTATAGACCCTTGTGAATGTGCCTAGTAACCCTACAGTGGTATCAGATCCAAGCTAGAGCTTTAGGCGAAGTTTAAAGTCCGATCGAACTCCGAATACCCGATAAACCCTAGTTTCTGGAAATTTGTCAAAACTGTTGATTTTTTCATATTAAAAATACTCAAAAAAATCAGCAGGGAATTATAAGGAATTGTGTAAAATACGAGCCTTTAATTCGCTTAAAGCGCAGCGGAACCGCGGCCGTACCGTAGCTTGCGCGGCGGTTCCGCAGCGCTACAGTGGCCTTCGGGTTTGAATTTTATACAGTAACTTCCCTATGTTTTTCCTGATGCTTCTGGGAATTTTTAAATTTACTCAAGTGTTGAGTTTTCTGGGTTGTATTGGGGACTCGTTGATTCGATCGGATAATTTAACTCCGTTTATGTTTTTTTTCGGATAATTTTAGAAACTGTTAAAAAGTTCGAACGGATATCAATAACTCACTTTTTCCCCTGTCGGAAAATTTTTCAAAAGTTGGATTTTTTCTCGAGTTTGAAACTTCCGGAAAATCATGCAAGTAACGCGGTGAACCCTCTAGAAGAACACAAACCTTAACTCGATTATGTGACCATCTTGAACTGCCTCTAAACCTTAGGATTTGTGGCAGTACGGCGTGCCACATGTGAGGCGTTGGTTTGACCCTTCTACGGCTGGACCATTGGTACTGTGGCATGTGATGGATACTTTTTGAACTACGCTCAAGTATTGAGCTATCTGGGAAAACATGGGTGTTTGATCATTCGATCGGAAAGTTTAACACTGTCTTTTTATCTGGAATGTGATACAATATTCGGAATCCATGGATAGTTATGAGATAACTTGAATGTTATAAATCTAGAAGTTCAGTCTCAGATGATCGGTTGCCACGGAATTTTGATGTGATCAAAAGTCCGTCGCAATCACGTAGCGTACGCGGATACTCGCCGGATAAACTTAATAAACAGCCACGCCCCATACCCCCGACTAAGTGACTGTAGGAGAACACCGTCGCCAAAAGCATTCGTTCGGGTGCTCGCGGCAGTGGTGTTCTGCCTTAGTGCACTTCGTCGACAGCATCCGGGGGTGCGGCCGTCTACTAAAGTTTGCGACGAGCATTCTATCAGAATGTCGGGAATCTATTTGAATTGCCCGACTTGATATTGAAAAGAGTTTTCGATAATGAGACTAAAATGCAGGGTTTATAATTGTTAGGCATGCGATGTCTAAGGAATTCATTTGGTTAGGCATGTGATGTCTAAGGAGGTTGCGGATTCCAACTGTTGTATTTTTACACTTTCTTTTCTGTGACCGTAAGCGTAGTATGTGGTGTATCGCCGGCTTCGTTGCTATACATCAACGACAATCGGGATACGCATACTTGCTTACGTTGATGATATGAGATATTATGTGTTGCTGTGATATGTTATATTGGATCGTCGCGTTCTGAATACCCAGGGGTTTTATGTGAGTTGAGGGTTTATATTTTCATTCATGTAAAATTCATTTGTATGTAATATTCTTTTATTGGGGAACTTCTGGGCTGAGGATGATGTCACCATTGTATATTATTTACTTTTCCGCATTAGGTAGACCCAAGGCGGGGAGCACAAGTAACCGGGTTCTAGGGTCCAGTAGGAGACCATCTCGAGGAGTCGAGACCGGGTCTCCTAACCCTAGAATTGGCAGTGTTGCTTGCTGCTCTCGTAGGGGTCTAGGGATGTGGGTTTGGCTATTCATCGGGACCGTGGAATCCGTGTTTTATACAGGCTCGTATTAAAACACGGACATCCTAGTATATCTAATATTTCATATATGATTCTTCTGCTGCAATGTTCTGTGATGAGATCATATTACTGCCTGAGAAGAATGTTTATATTATATATATGAGATATATGTTATATTGCAGATTTCGTTTCAAATGAGATGCTTGTGAAGCATAATAAAATGGGACTTCATTAATGAGATTAATGAAATAAAAGAAACCTAAAGATGTTGTAGAAACTTGTCTCAAAATAGGTAGCTCTAGTTCTTGCTTTGCATAGCGGTGTTCCTTGTAGAACATCCAACACCTTATTCGATAAGGAAAGAGCCGAGATCCCTTCACCGGGAGCGACCTCTTTAGTGAAACTAGCAGATGCTACAAACTCGGTTTGTTTTTTGATAGCTTCTATTGTTCTTGATTTGCACAGCGGTATTTGTGAAATATCCTGCACCTTATTCGATGAGGAAAGAGCCGACGATCCCTTCACCGGGAGTGACCTCTTTAGCAAAACTAGAAAAGGCCTCAAAAACATTCCATTCAAAATCACTCGATTCTACAACGATATCAAGTTTATTACGCATAGGGTTTTCTTAAAAACCTGTCGTAGCCCTCCGTCATTTCAGATAAGTACTAGTTAGTATTCATGCTACGTTTGTTGGCCATGTTAAGGCGTAGTGTGCGGTAGCTGATTAGTGCTTATCTGTATAAGCATATGATGCGATTGGATTAGGGTAGTCGTGCGACTTTGTTGACCATGTTAAGGGTCGTGCGGGTGGGTTTGGTTCAATCGGAAAATGACGGGTTGAACTTGACTAGCACTTATGATTTGTTGAGCATGTTAAGGTCATATAGCTGCTAGGGGTAAAATATTATTGGAAATTTCAAATGTTGAAATTTCCAATGTGATTGCATACCTTCTATGAGATAGTTGGATCCCGATACCCGCTGCGAGTAAGTGTTACTCCTAGGAGAGTTTTACACATTACAATTAGTCGATCAAGTAGGTGTCTAGAAAGGTGTTAACGGGGTTACGCCCCTAGGAAAACAAGGTTTATTTTAATTAGGTCCGTGCGAAAGAACAGGGAACCTCCCTCAAAGTACCGGCACTGGCCTGGCTGAAAGATTGGCGAACTTGTAGAGTGTAATTAATCTCGGCTAGTCTTTCCTTTTAGGGTTTGAAGGAAAATTTGACTAAAACAGTGGGATACATCCTGATTAGATAAATTGATAACCAATCTAATCTTGTAAAAGCGCACGCTGAGTGTTTTCTTCTCTCTCTCTCTCCAGGTAATGACCATATCATGCCTTAATCAAGATAATAATATGGATGTATTGACCGAACCCGCTTGTTATACTGAGTTAGGGAACGTTGGTCCCGCTCCAACTTATAATTGTTATAAGACAGAGCAGGAAATAGGGGATTACCAGAATTCCCGTGCCGCCCAAACGAAGAAAGTGCATGCTAATGCATCTTCTTCGAGTGTGTTCTTTACAGAGAACTGTTTCTCAGTATCCTTTACGTCCTGGGTATGAGATACCGGATCAGGATCCCGCATATGTAATCTGTTACGTGGGCTACAGATAGGTAGAGAACTGAGAACGGATGATAAGTTTCAAGAGTTGTAAATGATGCAAGTGTTGCAGCCAAGTTTGATGGCAGTTATCACCCTGTATTACCAGAATACATTGATTCTGAACGAATGTTATTAGATACCGAACCTGATATACAACATCATATCAGTCTCTTTATTAGTAAAGAAGGTATAATTTTATATTGTTGGATAATGTTTTGAACATTTCCTGGATCTAGAGTTGATCGGATCAGGCACGTTATCTAAAAGCATAGACGTTCTAAATCAAACCACAGTTCTTAATGTACAAAACACACACAAGAGGAAGAGTTCAGAAATGAACGGATCATTCTTGAGGCATTGTAGACTAGGTCATATCAATGCGACCTGAATAGCTGAAGTTACATATAGATGCATATTTAAATTAGTTTGAATTTACATCTTGTAAAACTTGCCGGTCATGTCACAAAGATAAGATGACCACAGCTCCGTTTATTGGAAACAGAGAAAGAGTTAGTGAACTCTTGGGATTGATACATGCTGATGTATGAAGGTCCCCTGTCTACAGATGCCAAGATTGGTTCTTTGTACCTCATTACATTCACTAATGATCTCTCAAGATTCAGACATATGTTCCTGTTGAAACATAAGTCCGAAACTTTTGAGATAATCAATGAATATAAGTTAGAAGTTGAGAACCAAAAACGGGTATAAGTATTAAGTCCTTTGATGAGATCAAGGAGGAGAATACTTGAGCATGGAGATTCCTGGACTATTCTAAAGGAGAATGAGATTCTCTCTCAGCATTACTCCACCGTATACACCACAGCATGTCGGTGTATCGGGGCGGAGCAATTACACCCTATGTGATATGTGTTAGTGTATATGCCCTAGAGGCCATTACTGTATCATACTAGTTTGTATATTACTTAATGGATGCTTAGGATATTCACCTTGTATGTACAATCTTGCTCAAAATAGTAGTATGCTACTTGGTTTGTTTTCTACTTCAATGTGTACATGTGTTTATTTTTGTATATCGCCTATACACATTAGTAGAGCCCTTAGGATCTTTGCTTGATTACCAGCGATGTGATGGCCGTCACACTAGTGGGGCTGGGTAATCTATAAGCACATCCTTATGCAGGTCCCTGGTCGCAGGACTATCGAGACAGGGCATCGATACTCCGGAGTAGACCAGCGCATGCGCTTCTCATCCCAGTGTGGGAGACGGTCTGTCCCACAGCCGTCAGTACGTCGTACTTGAGATAGTATGCGGGTGCTCGTTAGGTTACGGGTACACTGGACAGGACTCGTCGGGAACTGACTAGTTGGTATTATACCTATCGTCAGTTATCAGTTTCCAGGTGACATGAGTACAGCTTAGTCCGCTGACTTGACACTGTCACTTCGCCTCGGGTGTGTTCCCACTGTACTTTGATCACTACCCTACCACGGCTCAAAGGAGTCGTGCAAACAGGTGGTGGTTGGGTGCAGTCCCGAAGCACTTGGAGGCAGTGACGGTTAGACAGGATTCGTCTCTCCCGGTATTGGGGGTTGACATCGCGCTATGTCTAGGAGAGCCATTACACGAGTAGTCCCTGGCCAGGGCAAACGAGATATACTGGTAGGTTTCCAGTGTTATCTCAGGGTGTTTTGGGCTTCGCTCCGGCACGACTTGTACCGCTATTGGGGGACTGACGTTTACCGCCCCCTAGGCCCGCCATGCGATGTATCAGACGAACAGACCGGACTGTACGGAGAATGTCACACTCAGGCTCAGTAGGAGTTCAGATGGGTTTCGCCTCGTCGGTCTTCTTGTCGGCACTACCTGGGGACCGTTACGCACAGCTAGTGCCGCTTGCGGTCTGTGGTTAAACCCACTGCCAGCGTAGTGTCGAGTCTTTAGAGTCCCACACAGAAAGCTTTTCGCCTTTAGGCAAAAGAGTAGAGGTCGCATGGTATTGCGACAGGTCGCATGGTTTTGCGACAGGGTTCGGTCACATCCGTGCACTTGTGCACGTACAGTGTCCGGACAGTTTACACTAGCGGGCTTTGGTTTAAGCCAGATCCTAGTGTACCTTATGGGATTGGATTTATCCAGTTTGCATTCGTGTTCCTCGGAACGCGGATGCGGGTGTGTATGCACAGTTGACAGGGAGGCAGAGGCAGCGGATTCTCATTAGGGTTGTTGACAGTTAACCGTTGACTATTTGACTTTATGCTCAACCCTAATGAGAATATGATATGTGATTAACTATTATATTAATTAAGTATTATGGTGATATGGTTGTTGACTTGTTGACTTTTGTTGACTTGTTGACTTTGTTGACTTGTTGACTTTTGTTGACTTGTTGACCGGTTGACTAGGCTTGACTAGTTGACCATCATGATAACCATAGCTATCATTTCATGGCAAAGACTTTTGTTTACTTGCTCATTTGTGTAAAATGAGTGCATGAAATGATATGGTTGTGGTTGCTTCTAACCATCACATAAGACTTTTGTTAATATGATGAGTTATCATTGCTTTGGATTATGGGAGGGTGAGAGACAAAATACTTGCTCATTCTTTCTTGCTCATTTCATTCTCTCTCTTGTTCTTGAGCTCTCCTCTTGCTCTCACCCTCAACCTCTTGCTCCCTCTCTTGATCTATGGTTCTCTTGTCTCATGAGTTGAGAATCAAGAACCATAGATAAAATCCCATTCTATTTCCTCTCTACTCATTCTAGTTCACTAGGTTTAGCAAACCAAGTGAACTAGTTTCTTCAAAGAACGAAGAAGGAGCTAAAGGTTGGAGCTTTCAAGTGGATCTATCTTCGGCGTACGGAGACGACGAGAAGGAGCCATCGGACCACCATCGGAGCTTGAAGAGAAGGAGTTCAAGACAAGCAAGGTATAACCATCTCCATCCGAGTAGCTAACTCTCTTTAGCTAAGTATGCTAGTTTTAGATTAGGTAAAGATCCCGACTTTGCTTAGTCCATGTTGCCCCTTGCGCTAAAAATTTGATTTTTATACCGTTTCCGCCTCCCCGTAAGAACCGGGGGTCGCAACGTGGACTTACAGTGGTATCAGAGACTAACTAAACTTAAACTAGCTTGGTAGTGAAGTGTAACGAAGTTCGGAACCGGAAAAATCCAAAAACCAAACTTTTACAAAATCTGAGTTTCTGTTGAATTTTTTTTGGCTCAAAATGAAATAATTTATATATCTAAATTCGGCTTAGGGTTTTGTGTGAACACCCAAGAAAAACGTTGCACTAATTCGTTCAAACCGCCGCGCTTCCGCCGCACGAGGTAGGTATGTGCCGCGGAAGCGCCGCAGTTTGTCGTCTTCTCTGCATCGTTTTTCGTGCAGTGTGTGTCTGTGTTGGTTTTGGGATTTTTGAAAGATATTATATGTGCCCAGATTTTCCAGAAAAGAAATTTCCTTTTGGGGTCCTATAATTCCTTATTTTTTCCGAACTTCACTGCACTTTGACTATGATGGTTATATCTGTGATGTTTGCATGTATTGAACGTCGGCTAATCGCTATAAGTCGATTGGTCGGGGTTATACATGATCTGTAATGTGCTGGAATGTGTATATAAATATGTTGGATTGTCGCGGGTGAATAGCCGGGGGTTGTGAGACGAGAGTTTTCTTTTCTTGCAATTCATGTAAATTTGTAAATTGATGTAATAATTATTTGTATGGCCGCACAACCGGGTCGGGGTTGTAGCCGTCATTGTATAATTTCTTTTTACTGTTTTTGCTCCTAGGATAGACCCATGGAGGGGTGCACAAACTACCGGGTATGCCGAAGTGTCGAGTGGCCTACTCATGGAGATGAGGGAGGTTACTACGCTTCGGGTACTTGGCGGGTAGTTTGCCGCACCCGTAGGGGTCTTGGGTGGGGTTTTGGCTATTCACCGTGACCGTGTAATCTGTTTTTGTTACAGGCTCGTACAAATTACAGATTCCTAGTATATCCAATGTATTTATCTGTGATCTGAAATGTTTATCATTGCAGTATATCTATATATGATATTATTTAGGCGTTGCTTATGTTTTACAGACGCGCTAGCCCAGCCCCCGCTCTGTCGTTAGTTAAGTAACCTAACGGGTAATGATGGGGCCCCGTGGCGAATGCGAATGGCATAAGCGTACGTCATATTTTGGTTGTTTTCTGCAATGGTAGGATTAAATGATGGGACGCATTAAAAGAACTAATGCAAGAATATCACGCATTAAAAGAACTAATGCAAGATAATAAACCAAGTTAAAGTCGTTGGAACACTTTCGAAAAACCACTCGGTTCTTTTCAAAACAAACTTTTAAAATACGGAGTTTGAGCCACTCCATTTAAAAGCTATCTCGTTCCATCGACCAAATCAAGTTCACTACGTTCACGGTTTTGCCAAAACCATCCGTAGCCCTCCGTCGTTTCACATGAATAGTCAATAGTATTCAAGCTGTGTTTGTTGGCCAAAGTCAAGGCACAGTGATTGGTAGCTATTGGGTATTCATGTGCAGCATAGATAGATGCGTTGGTTTGGAACAGTCGTACTGCCTTGTTGGCCAAAGTCAAGGGTAGGTGCGGGTGGATTCAAATTAACCTGGAGAACGACGGGCAGAACTTGACATGTGACTTATGATTTGTTGGCCAAAGTCAAGGTCATAAGAGCATGGGGCAAAAATCCACATCGGGAGTTTCATAAGTACTGAAACTTGCTAGATTTGCATACCATTTGGAGTGTGATGATTCTGGTAGGATTCCTTCAGTTTCGTCACGCAATGATATTTGGATCCCGATCCTACTGTGAGTATATGCTACTCCTCGGGAAATTTCTCACTAATCGATCAATGCTATAAACCTAGTAGGTGCCTAGAAAGGTGTTAGCGGGGCTACGCCCCCAGGGAAAAGAGGTTCTTTAATTAAGGAACTTCGCGAAAGCGTTGGAAAACCTCCCTCGAAGTACCGACACCGGCCTGGCTGAACGGTTAAGCAAGTATTGTGCGGTGGGATTGATCCCGGCTAATTCTTCCTTTATGGTTTGAGGAGGGATTCGAGAAACAGTGGGAGCCATCCTGTTTAGACAAACTAAAAACCACTCTAAACTTGCAAGAGCATCATGCTGAGTGTTTCTTCTTCTCTCTCCTAATTGCAGCGACCAAATCAACATGACTGGACTTAAGTTACTCCTAGATAAAAACAAACTGACAGGGCCAAACTACAAAGATTGGCTCAGGAATGTCAAGATAGCAATCACTTATGACAAGCTGGGGTATCTTCTTACCACCAAAGCTCCCCCTGTCCCTGGTCCAACTTCCAGCGTCGCGGATAAGGAAATCCGCAAGACTTGGGAGATTGATAGCGCGAAGGCCAAATGCCTCCTGCTTGCCTCGATGGACAACGAACATTAGAGGAGGCATGAGAATATGGACATGGAATCCATATTGCTTCATACAAAAGAACTGTATGGAGAGCAATCACGTATCGCAAGGTACGAAGCGTCGAAAAAGTTATTTTCGACAAGAATGGCCGTCGGATCATCAGTAGCCGAGCACGTGCTAAAGATGATCGGCTACATTGAGGAGCTCGCTGACCTAGGGATCACATTGGGGAGTGAGCTATATACGGATATAGTTCTCCAGTCCCTTCCTTCCACTTACGCCCAGTTTATACTGAACTTCAACTTACAAGAAAAAGAGGTTGAACTTTCAGAGCTCCTCAACATGCTGAGGAGCGCAGAGGGCACCCTACAGAAAGGTAGGGAAACATCCACTTTGTTTGTAGGAGGAACATCTTCTTCTAGGTCCAAGGCGAAAGCCAAGGGAAAGAAGAAGAAGGCCCCCGCCAAACCAAGGGGCGGTGTTAGTAAAGTGGATACGAAGGGAAAAGGAAAAGCAACAAAGATAGCGGGGAAGCTTGTGGATAAGGAAGAATGCTTCTATTGTCATAAGAAAGGACACTGGAAGAATGATTGCAGGGCCTGGAAGGCCAGAACACAGGAATTGAAGCAGGTTGCAGCTTCAGCTTCAGGTGTGTATGTTATTGAAAACTGTCTTTCAATAAACTCTACTTCCTGGGTATTGGATACCGGATCAGGATCTCATATCTGTAATTCTTTGCAGGCGTTGAGAAACCGTAGGGTTTTGAAGGCAGGTGACATGACCCTCAGAGTTGCGAACGGAGCTAGCATGGATGCTAAAGCCGTGGGGGACTATCACCTGGGAATGTCAGATGGACATGTTTTGGTTTTGCGTAATTGCTTTTTTGTACCCAACGCAACTTGTAATATCATTTCTGTATCTTTAGTTTCTAAAGAAGGTTATGAATTTGCGTTTGTAAGTAATGTTGTAAACATTCACCTTAATCAAGTTTTGATTGGGTCAGGTACATTGAGTAATGGTATATACGTGTTAAACCAACCACAGATTTTCAATGTCCAGAATACACACAAAAGAAAGTCTCCGGAAATGAATCAGACTTTCTTATGGCATTGTAGATTGGGTCACATCAATGAGAGAAGGTTGACTAAGTTACATACAGAAGGATATTTGAATGCGTTCGAATATCAATCGTATGCCACTTGTCAATCTTGTCTTAAAGGAAAGATGACAAAGACTCCGTTTACTGGACAAGGAGTAAGAGCGAGCGAGCTCTTGGGACTCGTACACAGTGACGTGTGCGGTCCAATGTCTACACATGCCCGAAGCGGACATTCTTACTTCATTACTTTTACGGATGACTTCTCAAGGTACGGCTATGTCTTCTTAATGAAACATAAGTCCGAGGCCTTTGGAAAATTCCAGGAGTATAAGAATGAAGTAGAGAAACAGACCGGCAAAAGTATTAAGATTCTAAGATCGGATCGAGGTGGAGAATACTTAAGTGCCGAGTTCCTGGACTACTTAAAAGAGAACGGAATTCTCTCTCAGCTCACTCCTCCGTACACCCCGCAACATAACGGTGTATCGGAGAGACGGAACCGCACCCTATTGGATATGGTGCGGTCCATGATGAGTAACGCTGAGTTGCCGCGATCATTCTGGGGATATGCGCTAGAATCAGCAGCATACCTTTTGAACCGAGTTCCTACTAAGACCGTGCCTACTACACCATATGAGATGTGGTGTGGGAAGAGACCCTATCTTAAGCACATTAAGACATGGGGATGTCCGGCTTTTGTCAAAAAGCAGCATACGGACAAACTCGAGGCACGCTCAGTACAGTGCAAGTTTGTAGGATATCCAAAGAATTCCAAAGGATATTTCTTCTACTGTGAAGAGGAACAAAAAGTCCATGTTTCTCGTCATGCCTACTTCTTGGAAACTGAGTTTTTGGAAACCCAGATAAGTGGGAGCACAATAGAACTGGAAGAAGTTCCAGAACCACAGACTGTTACTGAAAGCTTAGTGGAACCAGAGGGTTCAACAGAACAGGACATTCCTACGCCGCTCCGCAGGAGTAGTAGGCAGTCTCATCCGCCCGAGAGATACTACGGTTTTCTCATAGACGGGGATAGAGAGGATTGCATCATAGATTATGATGAGCCTACTAGCTTCCAGCAGGCCGTTCAGAGCGTTGACTCAGTGAAATGGCTGGATGCAATGCGGACCGAAATGGAGTCCATGTACACCAACAAGGTATGGACGTTGGACATTGCTCCAGATGGGGTAAAACCCGTAGGATGCAAGTGGATCTTCAAAAGGAAGATTGGTGTAGATGGACAGGTTGAGACCTATAAAGCTAGGCTGGTAGCAAAGGGTTTCCGTCAAAGACCTGGCTTGGACTATGACGAAACCTTTTCTCCAGTAGCCATGCTGAAATCCATTCGGATCCTTCTTGCCATTGCTGCCTTCCACGATTATGAGATCTGGCAATGGACGTAAAGACAGCTTTTCTAAATGGAAATTTAGAGGAGTGTGTCTATATGGACCAACCAGAGGGTTTCATTCAGAGTGGGAGCAGCGGAAAGGTGTGCAAGTTACTTAAGTCCATCTATGGCCTAAAGCAGGCATCGCGGAGTTGGAACATCTGCTTTGATGAGACGGTCAAAGAATTTGGCTTTATCAAAAATCTAGATGAACCATGTATCTATAGTAGATTTGTAGCGAGAACTGTAGTATTCCTCGTTTTATACGTGGATGACATTCTCTTAATAGGAAATGACATTCCTATGCTACAATCTGTCAAGGGGTTCTTGTCACACAGGTTCTCCATGAAAGACCTGGGTGATGCCTCATACATTCTGGGTATCCGGATCTACCGTGACAGATCCAAGAGGATATTAGGACTTTCACAGTCCAGGTACATCGACACCATACTGAAGAGGTTCAGTGTGGAAGATTCCAAGCGCGGTAACCTACCGGCTTGTCACGGGATCACCCTCTCTAAAGAGATGTCTCCCAAGACTGATTTGGAGAGGGATCGCATGTCTATTATACCCTACGCTTCTGCGGTAGGCTCTATAATATATGCGAAGTTGTGTACCAGACCGGATGTAGCTTATGCACTGAGTGTGGTAAGCCGGTATCAGTCTAACCCTGGGGAGAAACACTGGATAGCGGTAAAGAACATTCTCAAGTACCTGAGAAGGACTAAGGAGATGTTCTTGGTGTATGGCGGAAAAGACCTTCAGATCGAGGCCTTTGCTGACTCCAACTTCCAGAGTGACAAGGATGATTCCAAGTCCATGTCGGGTTTTGTCTTTACCCTCAATGGAGGGGTGGTGTGTTGGAAGAGTTCCAAACAAGAAACCGTTGCAGACTCGACGATGGAAGCGGAATACATCGCTGCATCTGATGCCGCAAAAGAAGCTGTCTGGATGAGGAAGTTCTTGAAAGAACTTCAGGTGGTTCCGTCCATTGTTGATCCAATACCTCTGTATTGCGACAACAACGGGGCTTAGCTTTAGCGAAGGAACCAAGGTCCCATCAGAAATCCAGGCACATCTTGAGGCGGTATCACCTGATCAGGGAGATCGTAGATCGCCAGGAGATCGAGGTTCGGAGAGTCGCTTCAGAAGATAACACTGCAGATCCATTCACCAAGGCCCTGCCCCAGACTCAGTTCGAGCGGCTGATCGAGATGATAGGTCTTCGATACGCCAGTACATGGCCTTAGTGCAAGTGGGAGATTGTTAGTGTATATGCCCTAGAGGCCATTACTGTATCATACTAGTTTGTATATTACTTAATGGATGCTTGGGATATTCACCTTGTATGTACAATCTTGCTCAAAATAGTAGTATGCTACCTGGTTTGTTTTCTACTTCAATGTGTACATGTGTTTATTTTTGTATATCGCCTATACACATTAGTAGAGCCTTTAGGATCTTTGCTTGATTACCAGCGATGTGATGGCCGTCACACTAGTGGGGCTGGGTAATCTATAAGCACATCCTTATGCAGGTCCCTGGTCGCAGGACTATCGAGACAGGGCATCGATACTCCGGAGTAGACCAGCACATGCGCTTCTCATCCCAGTGTGGGAGACGGTCTGTCCCACAGCCGTCAGTACGTCGTACTTGAGATAGTATGCGGGTGCTCGTTAGGTTACGGGTACACTGGACAGGACTCGTCGGGAACTGACTAGTTGGTATTATACCTATCGTCAGTTATCAGTTCCCAGGTGACATGAGTACAGCTTAGTCCGCTGACTTGACACTGTCACTTCGCCTCGGGTGTGTTCCCACTGTACTTTGATCACTACCCTACCACGGCTCAAAGGAGTCGTGCAAACAGGTGGTGGTTGGGTGCAGTCCCGAAGCACTTGGAGGCAGTGACGGTTAGACAGGATTCGTCTCTCCCGGTATTGGGGGTTGACATCGCGCTGTGTCTAGGAGAGCCATTACACGAGTAGTCCCTGGCCAGGGCAAACGAGATATACTGGTAGGTTTCCAGTGTTATCTCAGGGTGTTTTGGGCTTCGCTCCGGCACGACTTGTACCGCTATTGGGGGACTGACGTTTACCGCCCCCTAGGCCCGCCATGCGATGTATCAGACGAACAGACCGGACTGTACGGAGAATGTCACACTCAGGCTCAGTAGGAGTTCAGATGGGTTTCGCCTCGTCGGTCTTCTTGTCGGCACTACCTGGGGACCGTTACGCACAGCTAGTGCCGCTTGCGGTCTGTGGTTAAACCCACTGCCAGCGTAGTGTCGAGTCTTTAGAGTCCCACACAGAAAGCTTTTCGCCTTTAGGCAAAAGAGTAGAGGTCGCATGGTATTGCGACAGGTCGCATGGTTTTGCGACAGGGTTCGGTCACATCCGTGCACTTGTGCACGTACAGTGTCCGGACAGTTTACACTAGCGTGCTTTGGTTTAAGCCAGATCCTAGTGTACCTTATGGGATTGGATTTATCCAGTTTGCATTCGTGTTCCTCGGAACGCGGATGCGGGTGTGTATGCACAGTTGACAGGGAGGCAGAGGCAGCGGATTCTCATTAGGGTTGTTGACAGTTGACCGTTGACTATTTGACTTTATGCTCAACCCTAATGAGAATATGATATGTGATTAACTATTATATTAATTAAGTATTATGGTGATATGGTTGTTGACTTGTTGACTTTTGTTGACTTGTTGACTTTGTTGACTTGTTGACTTTTGTTGACTTGTTGACCGGTTGACTAGGCTTGACTAGTTGACCATCATGATAACCATAGCCATCATTTCATGGAAAAGACTTTTGTTTACTTGCTCATTTGTGTAAAATGAGTGCATGAAATGATATGGTTGTGGTTGCTTCAAACCATCACATAAGACTTTTTTTTGATATGATGAGTTATGATCACTTTGGATTATGAGAGGGTGAAAGACAAAAGAGAGCCTCATTCTTTCTTGCTCATTCTCTCTCTTGTTCTTGAGCTCTCCTCTTGCTCTCACCCTCAACCTCTTGCTCCCTCTCTTGGTCTATGGTTCTCTTGTCTCATGAGTTGAGAATCAAGAACCATAGATAAAATCCCATTCTATTTCCTCTCTACTCATTCTAGTTCACTAGGTTTAGCAAACCAAGTGAACTAGTTTCTTCAAAGAACGAAGAAGGAGCTAAAGGTTGGAGCTTTTAAGTGGATCTATCTTCGGCGTACGGAGACGACGAGAAGGAGCCATCGGACCACCATCGGAGCTTGAAGAGAAGGAGTTCAAGACAAGCAAGGTATAACCATCTCCATCCGAGTAGCTAACTCTCTTTAGCTAAGTATGCTAGTTTTAGTTTAGGTAAAGATCCCGACTTTGCTTAGTCCATGTTGCCCCTTGCGCTAAAAATTTGATTTTTATACCGTTTCTGCCTCCCCGTAAGAACCGGGGGTCGCAACGTGGACTTACAATATGGTGTGCTCTATGATGAGTACTACTGAGTTTCCTATTTCCTTTTGGGAGTTATGCACTTGAGAAGTTGCATACCTAATGAATAAGGTTCAAATCAAATCAGTTGCCTACCACTTCATATGTGATATGGAATGGGAAGAGCCCATATCTTAAGTAAGTTAAGATTTGGGGTTGTCCGGCCTATGTCTAAAAGCATAATCCGGACAAGCTTGGGGAAAAGTCAGATATGTGGAAGTTTGTTGGATATCCCAAGCATATGCAAGGGAATATCTTCTACCTAACCGAGGAACAAAAGATGTTTTGTTTCTCAACATGCCACCTTTGTGAAAGGGAAATTCTTGTGAAGAAATTATTGGTCATGAGGCAGAACTGGAAGGAGTTCCAGCTATACAAACTGCAGCTGATGATTAAGTAAAACCAAAGGATTCAATAGTTTCCAACGAACCTCAGCCGCTCCGCCGATCTAGTAGGGTTCCTCACCCACCTGAGAGAAACTTCGGTTTCCTCTATGACAGTGGGAGCAAGGATTGCATCATGAGATGATGACCCAACTAGTTTCGAGCCGGCCATCAGGAGTGGGACTCTGTAAGAATGGCTGGATGCTTAGCGATCTGAGATGGAATCCTTATGCACTAACAAAGTATGGACTTTGGTTGCTTTATCTGAAGGGTTAAATACCCATCAGGAGCAAGTATATCTTGAGAAGATTACTTGGTGTACATGGAAAAGTTGAGACTTTCAAAGCAATGCTTAAAGTCCATCCAGATCCTACTCGCCATGGCTGCATACCATGACTACGATATCTGGCGGTTGGGTATCATGACTGCTTTTCTAAATGATGATTTAGAAGAGAGCGTCTATAAGTACATAGCCAGAGGGCTTCGTAGACAGTGGGAGCAGCGGAAACGTGTGCAAGATGTTTTATGTGATAAATCAGGCATCGCGGAGTTGTAACATCTGTTTTGATGTGGTAGTCAAAGAGTTTGACTTCATCAAAATGGTAGATGAACCTTGTATATACAAAAAGGTAGTAGAGAGTATAGTGGTGATCCTCGTAGCGTACGTGGATGACATACTCTTGATAGGGAAGGAGTTTTCTCTGCTACGCTCGGTCAATCTCCTCTTATCACAATGATTCTCCATATAGGATCAAGGTGATACCTCCTAAATCCTGGGTTATGGATCTATGAGATAGATCTAATTGGATGTTAGGATTCTTACTAGTTGTAGTGAGATGGTATCAATGGATCCTGGGGAGAATCACTGGAAAGGTTCCAGGGTGATAAGGAAGACTGAATGTAAGTCACAGGCATTGACTTTACCCTCAGTGGAGGGACGGTATGTTGGAAGAGTTCCAAGCTAGATACCGTGACTTACAAGACGATTAAAGGCAAGATACATCGTTACCGAGGATGCTACCAAAGAGGCAGTCTGGATATATATAAGTTCATGAGATGAACTTCGTTCCTACCAATGTGTGACAGTGGAGTTGTGGCTTATGCCAAGGAACCCCCCGTCCCATCAGAAATCCAGATATAATTCTTAGGCAGTATCACCTGATCATGGAGATGGTTGATCTCCAGGGAGATCGAGCTTAGGAGAGTAGACAATGAGGACAACAGCGCGGATCCACTCACAAAGGCCTTTTTCCCAGTAGAGACTTTTATGGAATGGTTGAGTATGAGATACTTCAACCGCAGCTAATTGTTGGGTATGTGATACCACAACAGATGGCCCTAGTGAAAGTGGGAGATTGTTAGTTATATGTATGCCCTAGAGGCCATTACTGTACATACGATGTATATTGTAGTGGATGCTATGACATATATAGGGAGGACTTTCTTACTCGACATGATAGTATGCTATCTGGTTGTACTTTATCCTAACATGTACTCTGATTGTCTCTATGTTACATGTTGATAAAGCCCTTAGGATGAGTACTTGACTACCAGGACTATGATGCGGATCATACTATTGAGGACAGAGTAGTCGCCAAGTACATCCTTTAAATGTTCCTAGTCGTGGGAGTACCGAGACAGGGCATCGATACTCCAGAGTAGACTAGCGTATGCGGTTCTTGACCCATATGATGGGCGATGGATGATCTCATATCCATTGGTGTTTGACATCAGAGAAGGTATACGGGTGCTCAGTGGAGACTGGGTACACTGGACGGACTCGCCGAGAACTCCCAGATGGTATTATACCTCACATCAGATGGCAGTTCTCCGGTGACACTGGTACAGAGTAGTCTGTTGAGCCGAGATCGTCATAGGGTCTTGTGTGATTCCCACTGTGCTTTGATTTCCATCATACCACGTCCAAGAGGGTGTGGAAAAAGGTGGCTTTTGGGTACAGTCCCGAATCACATGGAGGCAATGAGCGATAGGAGGGGATTCATCTCTCCCGGTATAGAGAGTTGATGTTGTGCTGTGTTCGATTGGCTATAACTGGAAATCCCTGGCCAGGGTTGCTGAGATTTACTGGTAAGTGTTATCAGTAGTTTCTCGAACTGTTATAGACCTCATATCGACACGACTTATCAAGCTACTGGGGCCTGACGTTTACCACCCCTACGCGAGATATGCGACATATCAGACGATGAGACCGGACTGTACGGGAGTGTTACTGACTGAATTCATGGGAGAATGTACAGGCTTGCTTATGGATCTTCTAAGCGCTCAATACCTGGGTGGCTGTTATGTTTAGCTGACCGCTTGCAGCTTGTGGGTGTTTAATATGATCATCACCTACTGCCGGCGTATTGACGATTCTTTAGAGTCCTACATAGAGGTTTCTTTGCTCAGGCAAAACGGATTAGGAGCACATATGTGATATGTGCGGGACCGAGAACAATACGTGTATGTGATACCGTATTAGATTCTCACGATATGAGATATCGGCCAGGTATATGTGATATAGCCGGGTCATCGGATCAAGTGTTGATTCGATGAACTGATTCAGATTATATCAGTCGGTTATTTGTGAAATAGCCGGATTATCGGATCAAGTGTTGATTCGATAATTTAATGTATAATTATATATTTGATATATTAAATTACATTAACTAATATAAGCTCACTAAAAGATTCTTTTTCTCACTCGGGTAATACATTGATATATATGCGATATATGTTAATTGTATTATTTTATTTTGTTACAATAAATATTATATATGTGATATATAATATTGTAACATGATATGGTTATTAATGCAACATGTTTATTGGAGATTAAACATGGTTAGGGTTTGATTAGGGTTAAGCTTTTCTAGAAGTTTCTAGAAGCTTTCTTTTAGTTTCTTGCAAAGATATTTGTTATGATATTTTGCAAGATATTTCCTTAACCCAACCCAACCCTTTAACCTTGGTTAAATCTCTACAAAGGTTACATTGACCATGGCTGCATTTCTAACCTCATCCTTTACTTTCATTATTCATCACAAAAGGATTAGATATTTCTTCTTCTTCTTCTTGCTTAAAAAAAAGTTTTTTCTTGCTTTGATTTTTGTGATGAAAGTGAGTGAGAACAAGAAAACAAATGAGAGCAAAAATCCTACTTCATCATCCTCATCTACCGTTGCCATTTAGATGAGGGTGTTCACCTCATTAGTGAGTGAGAGCTTGTGTTAAAGAAACTTCAAGGTAGATCATCTTAGTTATCGAAGATCGGAAGCAAGCTTGCATCTTTCTCTTCGTGGAGCCTCTCGAGTGTCCGGAACTTGATGATCGCAGCGAAGGGACTACAACACGGAGCTTATGAAGTGAAGGACCGGACTACAAAGGTTGTAATCCCAAACTCTTAGATGTTAAAGTGTTTAACATGCTTTGTTTCGCCTAATCTCTAGTCTAAGACCTTGGTTTAGGGTTGTTCGGCACGGATAAATTTTAAATCGGGCATGGTTGATGCCTTATAGACCCTTGTGCGTGTGCCTAGCAACCCTACAGAAGGATCTTGAGCGGAGTCATTCCAAGTTTCGAGCAAAGCTGTAGGAGTCCTAAAGACCAAAGGAGTTGGCTACAAATGTTGTATTTCCTTTTCTTTTAGCTTAGACATCACATAATGATGTTTTTACCCTAATCTCTAATTACGATCCGTAGTTCGTTTGTAATAGCCCTCTAGAATTTAAAAGTTCACTACTTTATGATGATGCAACCTTACTAGAGGCGCTACTGCACACCAACATTAAAATCCCTCAACAACATATAAAAGTATATTTATATCACATCACAACAGTTTTTACAGCTTTGCGGGGGTGCTATACGCCATCCATACGACTTCCCCCGTAGATATAAATCTACTAACCTTAATCCTCGCTTACTGGAGTCTATGACGCCACGCTCATCCTCGTCATCTCGAAGTCCACATGGGGGTACCTACATATCATATATAGCATCGTAAACCGAAATCGTGCACGAAAACTAAAACGGCACGCGTATCCCACATAGGTTAAAACCTATGGTCTACACATGCAAAAATGGTCAAACAACCCTCGAGATTGACGTGCAAAGGTCACACCATCGAGTTAAAACACAAATACTAAAATCCAAAACATAAATAGCCGCAAAACCTAAGCAGCAACACAAGAAAACACTTCCAGATTTTGTTCCTGGTGAAATTAAGCAATTCTACATATAGGGTAGGTCTAATTTGCCTAAAATGAAACCATGGACCAAGCAAAAATCAATTTAGGAGTACCAAGGCCGCAAATTGCGGCCAAAATGATTAAAATGGCAGCCTAAACATGAGCATATGGTCTCTGGTTTTGGGGTTAGCTCCTAGGTTGCCAGCATGACTCTCTGGCTTCGCTAAATATTTTTCTGGTCACCCGGATTATAGCAGATTCTCAAATACCCTCATAATTCTAACAATATTCCGATGTAGGGGTTTCTAAGTTCATGTTTTGGTGTTTTAATCTCATGTTTAGTCCAGTAAACAGTCACTACAGGGGTTGCAAGGCCTCTACTAATCTCAATTTCACTATCACAACTCACAACTCCTCAAACCTAACTAGGAATTTTCTAACCTCACTAAACATCACAATATCGCTTCTAAACATGCAAGGATACTAAAGTAAATGAAATACAAGACTAATTGTGGAGAAATTACCTCATTTGGGCAACTCAAGAAAAACCCTAGTTTACCAATGTTGTCAAAATCCCACTTTTCTTGGTCCAATGTGTAGAGGGTGTAGAGGAGATCAATTTTAGTGAAAAGGGTTTATGGTTTTGATCAATATTTTGAGATGATATTATGGGGTGAAGGTGGAGGGAAGGGAGGAAGAAGAAGAAGAAGAAGAAAATGATGGGGGAGGTAAAATGAGGCAGCCCCTCTCTCTCTCTCCTCTCTTATTCTCACCCCTCTCTCAAATATTACCCTTCTACCCTTCTCATTTTTTTTCCTTTTTATTTAAAACAAATCAACTCACATAATACCCCAAAACAACATAAGAAATAACATGTAATCAAAACAATTCATGACATGGTGCACTAGCCATGGAAAACTGTATAAACACGGATTTGTCTTAATCACGATTAACAGTGCACTAATCGGGTTTTTATCCAAACTGCGTATAATAAATTTTAAAAATGCCAAATCCTTTCAATATATTTTTAAATGAATAAATCATTTTAATTCCCAATTATTTCACAATTATTGGTATATATTTATACTCTTTTTCGAAAACCCCAATTTCTTAGATCGGACAGTTTTCGGGAAATATATTATTTTAATATTAAATTCCAAAAATAATATTTTATATTTTTTGAAATTTTACACCCCATTTCTCCTTTTCACTTTGCATCAAAATTCTTCAAAAATCTATCAAAAATCCAAAAATAAAACCACAAATTCATAATCCAATCTCTACTTATTATTCTTTGGCTTATAAGCTTGGATCTTGGAGCAAAGTTAGCATCTTGGAGGCTAGGTTGCATGTTTGATCTCATGGTTTGGAGGTATAATCTTAAACCAAATTGTTACTTGATGTTTAATTACTTCAATTCAAATAATAATGATGCTTAATTAGGTTTTAATTTCAAATTTGAAAATTCAAGAAAGGGTTTTTAAATCAAGTTAGGGTTTTTACTTCATCATTATGTATGCAATGTGTAGTTTAACATGTTAGGTAATTCTAAACCTAATCTAGAAGCTAAATTGTAAATTTTCACAATTAATTTGTCCAGATTGTTGCAAACTAGGTTTTTGTAATATATATATATATATATGTGAGATAAAATTCTAGCGAGGGTTTTTATCATTAAATTATAGTTTTAGTGAGTAGATTAACATGTTAATGGAATGCAAAACCTAATCTAGTTACTAGTTTGCAAATCTTTACCATAAAATTTTGATAATTATACTATTTTGCAAACTAGGTTTTTGGAAATTGATTAAATAATTGGGATTAAAATCTAATTAGGGTTACGTGACATTATTAACATTATAAGTTATAGTTTAATAATTTAGATCATGCAAAACCAAGCTTAATTGTTGTTTGTGAATTTTTGCTTTAAAAGTGTTAAAATTGGATATTTTTGCAAACTAGAATTTTAGATTTAATGCAAATTGATGAGATTAAATTATTGTGATGGTTTGTATGACTTAGTTATGATATTTAGTGAATATTATGGCCATTAGTTTTGTTAAAACATCAAGTTTCGAATTAAAACGAAAATTTAGTGCTTTCTAGGTTTTCGGAAATAAATCGATTTGATTTATTTTAAGGTTTTGATGATTTAAACCCTATTTTATATTATAATTAGTGATTTTTGGAACTCTGACTTATACGTTTATGTTTTATCTCGATCAATCGGCGTTTGTACACCAATGTCGATGGTTATTCGGTTCTTTTGCATGAACGGGTCATAGGTTTTAACCTATGCGCGTTTCGTGCGCCGTTATGGTTTTGTCCGCGATTTCGGTTTACGATATTATATGTGTTTGCATATAGGTACCTCTCATGTGGACATCGGACGATGAAGAAGAGGATGGCGGCATCGACTTCGGCAGACAAGGACCAAGTGAGTAGATGTATATCTACGGGGGAAGTCGGGTGGATGGCGTTTAGCACCCCCGCAAACATAGAATAATGATATTATGTACTATTATTAGAAAGTCGGACGTGACCTTAGATTCTTGACGAGTACAGTATTATTGAAGACTTTAAGTTAGAGTAGACTGGTTTAGAAAGACTTAACCAGAGGATGATTGCCCTGGAGGGAATTCGTAGGTTTCATGTAGACACACAGACACGCGCACACACATACACTTGACTTGGTGTATATGTATATGTATATATATATATAGGAATGTGTGTAGGTATACACACACACACAACATATACATGTGATATGAGAGTATTATATGATACTTGGGGATGAGTCGATATGATCGGGCATGGTGCCATGAGATATTGAATATGTGATCGAGTTATGATATGAGATGTATTATGATATTAGTGGATCGTTGGAAAATGAAAAAATGTATATTTATACATAAACGATAATAAGTGATGATGACATTGAAAAGTACGAGACTCTAGAATAGAACCCGGATTGTATATGTCACTTAATCGCGATATGATATATGACATGATATTTTAGTGGATCATTTGACGATGTATATTTACACAGACGATGATATATGTTTGATGATATTGGGATGTATGCAATTATAGTATAGTACCCTTGATCATGATATTGTTTGATGATGATACTATACGAACGATGATGTATATATGTGATAGTTGACCCGTACCCCGATTTTGGGATGCCGTACGATGGATTTTACCGTATGAGGCATAGATGTGATGATTGATCTGCACTCTTGACTCGAGGAAGTCATACTACGTATGTGACGCTATTGAGGCTGGATCACCGACTACTAAAGATATCGACTCAGACCGTAGGAGGATTCTTCTTACCTTTCGACTAGTGACTTTAGTTAGTTCCTTAGTTGGTTAGGTAGATCTTAATTTAGGCTCGAGTCATACTTATTTTCAAAACTAACGAATCGTGCTTTTTCAAACAACAAACTGTATGACTTGTAATTAGTATGTATTCTCTAGTTGTGTGTTTCCTACACATTCATCGTTATATTCATGTTGTATTCATCGCATTGCATGATCATACATATTTTTCTTTAGCTAATATGAAACTCTTACTGTTAGGACACCAGCACTATTACCGATGATGTGCATGTTCCACTTAAACTCATTTGACGGCTCACACACATCATCATCGGTAATTGCCATGTTACGTACACCTTAGAACATATTATCCTTTTATTGATATAATCAGATAAATGCTAGTCCAATATAATACTGTGTGATTACTCTCATGTGCTAGTTTAGACATTACATTTATTATTTAGACACTTCATGCATTCACATATTCATATTATCATGCAGTATTGTGGGGCTTATGCCAATACTCATTATTTACTTACTCATGATTTTGGGATTTTGGATTTCTATGAGATTTCTGGATTTTGGGGGAAAACCGCAAGAATTTAATAAAAGCTTATTATTATCATTTTTAACATGTAAGTTGCGGTTTTCTCGTGATGTATGGGTCGTCCACCATGAGTTTTCATGTTTTCTGTTAGATTTCGAGACCCGATTTGAGGAGTGGAGGAACCGTCTCGAGTACATGGTGGGTCCGGTACGGTACCCCGGGGCAAGAGTGTTTTTGTGGGGATGACGATGAGCCTGGCTGGGGAAGAATACCTACCGGTGATGTCTGGCTTGGCGGATATCCGGAGGATACCGACCGTTGTCGTGAGATTTGATGATATGGGCCGATCTGGACTGACGGAGCCCAAGATATTGAGTCTTCGAGATATTAAGACTTTGAGATATTGAGACATTGAGATGTATATGTTTTGTGTTGATACTTGACACGGATTTCCATGGATTTCATTGATGATGTTCAGATTATCAAACAAATTTTACTATGATAAAAGTTAAGATTTTCTTATACAGATATGTCCAGATTTCATGATTGATTATTTTACGTTCATGATGCATTCATACTCATACACATGACATGTTATTACTTGAGGCACTGACACGAGCACTGAGTATTGCACTTACGGATAGATTATTACCCTGCCACTACTAGATGACTATTGTCATGTTAAGTATATTATTATAACCCAGGAGATCGTCGTGCATGCGATTTCTACTCGCAGATATTTTCTACTCACGAGTTGGCAACTCACCCTCGTGTGCCAAATTTTCTTACAGGTTTCGATGTACAGGTTTTCTTAGTAGCTTGCTGGCAATTCATTTCATTCAGGGTGATTTGCTTGGTGGGTTAGTTCACTTGTATCAGGACCGCTGTTGTATTTTTATTATTTCAATTGTATCTAGTAAGCTCCATCAACCAGACTTGTATTACTTGATAAATTTAGAAGACCATTTGTTTATTTTTCGACCTTAGAGTCGCGCTTGTACTATTATGGTTTTTAGGTGGTTTTGATGGGTTTCTTTGAGGTTTGTTCCTCGCCCTTCGGCGTTGTATATTATATTGCTTGCATAGTTGTGACTGCCAATTGGCGAAGAGCTAGCTCCCGCTTGGGGATGAATTTTATTTATTGCTTATGTATATATTCTTATTTGTACCCGTTTGGGGCCAATTTTTACAAAGGAGACTCTACCGAAATTTTTGAGAAATTTGATGTTGCTTTTAAACATGTTTTCCTTTACTTCTTCTTTTAAATGGTTTAGCTTTCTGGGCTTTGGCTTACTTAGATTACGTTGCGCCTCTAGACGCTTCGTAATTTAAGTGCCGGTCAGTTCCGTACCTTCTGGTCGTGACAGCTTTCTCCGCGAACTTGAGATAAAGAGGGACATAGAAAGAAACATCAAGGCAGATCCACTCACTGAGGCTATTTCTTGAAAGCAATAGTTTCATAAACAGGCTTTGTGAGACTGATTAGTAAAGAAGTTGGGTGTTCGGTATCACACAGGCTGTGAGTATGCGACATCGCAATAATTATCCTTAAGTGCAAGTGGGAGATTGTTGGATATAGTGCCCTCAAAGTCATTTATTGGATCGCAGGCACGTGATTATAATAATTGAGGGAGGACCTATACCGGTAGGACAGCCTTACACGAGATGATAGTATGCTATCTGGTTTGTCTTTATCATCGTGTACATGCTTCAGGTGACATTACAGATCACTATTACACGATGATAGATCCTTTAGGATTCTTGCTTGAATACCAGCAGAATGATGGTGATCATATACGTGAGAGTTGGGTAGTCTATAAGCACATCCTTAAAGTGTCCCTAGTCGTGGGAGTTTTGAGACTGGGCATCGATACTCCATGAGTAGACTAGTGTATACGGATCGAGACCCCAATGAGGGGCGATGGCCGGTCTCACAAGCCATTGGTGTCAGTTGGTTCACCTAAGATCGTATACCGGTGCTCATTGGGTTATGAGTACACCGGACAGGACTCGCTGGGAACATGCTAGTTGGTATTATACCTGACGTCAGATAGCAGTTCCCTGGTGACATATGTTCAGGTTAGTTTATCAACCTGAGATCGTCATTTGTCTCGTGTGAGTTCCCACTGTGCTTTGACTACTACCCTACAACGGCTTAAAGGAGTCATGCAAACAGGTTTTAGTTGGGAACAGTCCCTAGCCACATGGAAGCAGCGAGCGGATCGACAGGGGATTCATCACTCCCGGTATTGTGGGTGAGATCGTGCTGTGTCTGGAGAGCCATTACACAATGTCCCTGGCCAGGGCAAGCGATATTTACTGGTAGGTATTCCAGTAGCATGTCAGAGTGTTCTTGTCATGACCCTAAAATTTGGCACGTGACGGCCCTTAAAGTACGCAACGTCTACAGGCGTAACGCAATTTAAGTAAGCCGAAAACCCAGCAATCTAAACCATCAAAAGTAGTAAGTGATAAGAACATTGTTAAAACTTTTGAAAATCTCAAGAACAAATTCTTTAACTTTACTATCTTAAAAATTTTGGCAACACCTCCTTTGTAAAAACTAACGCCAAAAATGGGTACAACATAAATATAAGTAAAGCATCCGCAACGGGAGCAAAATCCACACCTAAAGGCGGAAACAACCACTACAACAGATATACGACGCCGTAGCGAAGAAATAAAAGACGATATAAATAAAAACTGCATAAAAGACATCCAAGTCACCAAAATATACAATATCATCCTCACATAAAGTCTCTAAGTCATACACATGAAAGTGGTAGATGGAGAGTACAGGATAAAACGAATATACAATAAGCAACATCGGATAACCGCAAAACCCACCTATAGCAAAACTGCACACAGTCAGCCGAAACGGTATCCGCTGCAAAAGATGATACAAAAGATAAAAAGCCTGCCGCGACTGCCTTTAGGGACTACCTATAAAATACTGTAGCACAATGGGTAAGAGTTGCCAACTCGTGAATAGTAAATAACATATGTAGGCAATCGTAAGTGTGCACGTACAGCGCGAATCTAATACATGCAAGCTGATAGCAATAAATAGCAATATGATAGCAATAAATGGCAATATGTATGCAACAGTATGAAAGGTACTCTATCAGGTACTACTAATACATGAAGCAATAAATGGCAATATGTATATGCAACAATCATGAAAGGTACTCTTTCAGGTACTACTAATACATGAAGCAATGCATATAAAATAAAGACGGAGTATGGGTAAAACATGCCATCCACACGGAATCCTGACCTCTTGGCAGGACCAAACTCCATCAAGACAATCTAAATCCCAAATTTCCTCAATCAGCCCCCAAATTGGCCCTCATATCCAGTAAGTCTCATATATCCTGAGTGTCCAATACTAAGTAAATCTCATATGACCGTATCCAATATCAAGTAAATCTCATATAACCAGTATCCAATATCGAGTATGTCTTATGAAACCTGAGTGTCCAACATCTACACCCAAAAACATCATGAAAACAAGTGTCTAGAATCGACATAAAAATACTCATCTCTGAGGCACCGTCATTGGGACTGGCCCTCCTATGTCATGTACGTACATCCTATGGAACCTGAGTGTCCACCACCCACAATCGACAAGGGCATGTGCGTACATAACCTCGATCGGTATCCCCCAGATATCCGTCGAGTCCAAATACTATCACCGGTTGGCACACACCCCCAGCCAGGCTCATCGGCATGTACCGTCGATCTTCTTGCCCCGGGGAACCAGCCGGGTTCCACCATGTACCCGCACACGGCCCACAATGAAGGGTTACACTAGCGCCGCGGCCAACATCCATGGCCAAATGCGGAATAAAAATTTTACGACGAACGTAAACTTGGCACTAGAATAACACTAAAACCCGGATCTTTACCATAAACCTAACTAGCAAAAGAATAGAGTTCTATCTACTATGATAGAAAGTTATACCTTAAACTTGAACTCCTTCTTCTCCTTGTTGTGAGCTTCTTGAAATGATATAGATGGCTCCTTCTCACCGGCTTCTCTATATCGAAGAAGATCCACCCGAAGGCCTCTACCTTGAGCTCCTACCTCAACCATGAAGTAACTAGAGTGCTTTCCTTGCTAGACTAAGAACCCTAGAGTGAGTAGAGAGTTGTTTTAGTGGTTAGATCTCACAAAGCTCTTAATTTTCAACTCATGAAACAAGAGAGCTTTGAGAAAGGAAGAGGAGAGAGATAGCAAGAGAAAGAATGTATCATGATAGAATGAGAAGAGATAGCTCTCATATGAACAAAAAGAATAATGATAATTTTAATTAGGATAAATTGTCATGGTTGATGTTGATTTGACCATTATCATGTCACAATTAATGCCTGAATGTGACAATCTCCGTACAGTCCGGTCTGTTCGTCTAAGAGTATCGCATGTCGGGCCTAGGGGGCGGTAAACGTCAGATCCCTAATAGCGGTACAAGTCGTGTCGGAGTGTAGCCCAGAACACCCTTAGAAACTACTGGAAACACTACCAGTAAATCTCGCTTGCCCTGGCCAGGGACTTTGTGTAATGGCTCTCCTAGACACAACGCGATATCAACTCCCAATACCGGGAGAGACGAATCCTGTCTAACCGTCACTGCCACCAACTGCTTCGGGACTGCACCTAACTACTACCTGTTTGCACGACTCAATAGAGCCGTGGTAGGGTAGTAATCTAAGAACAGTGGGAACACACTCGAGGCGAAGTGACAGTGTCAAGTCAACGGACTAAGCTGTACTCATGTCACCTGGGAGCTGTTAACTGACGATAGGTAAAATACCAACCAACAGTTCCCGACGAGTCCTGTCCAGTGTACTCGTAACATAACGAGCACCTGCATACTATCTCCAGTATGACGTACTGATGGCTGTGGGACAGACCATCTCCCCTGCTGGGATGAGAAGTGTATGCACCAGTCTACTCTTGAGTATCAATGCCCTGTCTCGATAATCCTACGACCAGGGACCTGTATAAGGATGTACTTACAGACTACCCAGCCCCCACTAGTGTGATCGCCATCACAACTCCGGTAGTCAAGCAAAGATCCTAAGGGCTCCGTCAATATGTATTAGCGATATGTTAAAAGAAACATATATACATAGTAAGATAGAAACAAACCAAGTAGCATACTATTATATTGAGCAAGACTGTCGTAAACCCGTATATATATCCCAAGCTTCCAAAATGTATTATACAAACTAATACTATACAATAGTGGCCTCTAGGGCATACATATCCAACACACGACACCTCCTCACATGGGGTATAAATAAGCTCAGAACCGAGAAATCTCATGGTGGAAGCTAAAATATCATATCAAGAGAAACCAGGTTTTTCAAATAATGCATAATTTCATGAAACAACCACGGTCCTCAAATCCAGAAAATATCAAGTAATGAATAAGTATAACTGCATGAATCAATACATATATATTAGCGTCTCATTCCACTGATATATATATATATAACAGCGTCCCATTCCACTGTTATATATACTTAGGAGTAAAAATATCAGAGAACATTATATGAAATCCATGAATGTAATATATGCAACATGAAACAGTAATATGAGCATATAAAGGAAAAACCGCTATTCAACTGCAACAAGTTAATATATATATCATGTGGTTCCTAATTTCTCCAAGTACATACAATATCAAATAAAGGTGAACATGTAGCTATAGCCAGGTATGCGTAACCATGTTGGCATAGCAAGATATGTGTACCTACCTATGAATAATGATGTAATACCCCCCAGGTATATGTATAATTATGTATGCAAGATGTACCTGTAGCTATGTCCCATATGTATATATACTTATCACTAATGGTACAATACCATATAGGTATATGGGTAACTGGAATGTAAGCATGTCAAGGCATATGTGTAAGTATGTAGGTATACAGGTATGCTATATGCCATATGCACAATGAAAATGAGGATCATGTCTCAAGTCCCTAGTCAATACAATATCCTGTATGTATAGGTGTTGTGCGTATCATGGCAATTATTGACGGTGTGAGTGGCATACAATCAGTGCTCGTGCAACATGAACCGTCAATAATAGTGTTGTGTCTCATTAATCCTATGTCCAAATACAATAGGTAAATGAGATATGCAACAAATGTAAGTGCACGGCGGCGCCCCGGCCGTCAATCCGACGCCGGAATGCGGAAGCGGTGAATAACTAAAATTTTGCGGACTTTGCAAACCGGCACCACCGCGCACTAAACTCCGGATCGTTACCATTAACTAGTCTAAGCTATCTACAAGAAAGGGAGTAGAGATATACCGACGATCCAAGTCCTCCGGTCTTCTCGTCATGGTCCCGATCTCCTGCGGAATGTCCCGTCTCCTCCTCGTCGCCGGAAGTGCACCACATCGCCTACTATGTTTACGGGCTCCCACCTCAATGCCGAGGCAACTCGGGCACGAAGCCGGCTACTCGACGTGCCCAAGATTTGCTGTAGAATTCGTAGTCTTCAAGTCTCATTTGGGGTTTTGGAGCTTTGCCATTTGGTGGAAGAAAAAGAGAGCTTGGAGAGAAGTGGGAAAAATGTAGCATACAAAAATGAGAGTAACATTTTTCCACCACCAAAAATGAAAAAATGAATCCCATTCCCCATGGAATGGCCGGCCCCCCCTCCCATCATATGTGATTGGAGAGAGAGAGAACAAGGTCAAGGGGGTGGGTGGAACAATCATGCAAGAGGGCATCATGAAAGGATATGATCACAAGCAAAAACCACACACAACCACAACCATCATGAGAAGGAGAAGTCAAGCAAGTCAATGGAATGGTGCACATCATGAAAGCCATCATGATGCAAGGAAATATGCAAAGAACCCCCTCCACTAATGCCTATTTGCAACAATGCAAATAAACCCTCCTCCACCAATCTTCGGCCAATGAACGGAACAAAGGAAATTGGCCGAAACGGAAAGCAAACTGGCAACTCCAGAAAACTGGTCCCGTAATAAATCACAGGAAAACCCCGATACTGTGCATACACACCCGCATCTGTATTTCGACCGAAATACAAATGCAATGAGACAAAATCTACACTGTACTATACTAGGATCCGGCTTATACCAAAACCGGCTAGTAATATCTGTTCGATCCTGATCCGTGCAATACCGCACGTATCTGATCGAACCCTGCCATATAACCATACGGCCTATAGTACAAACTGTCTGATCCTGATCCGTGCAATACCGCACGTATCTGATCGGACCCTGCCATATCTCCATACGGCCTCTACAACCTTTCGCCCGAAAGCTGAGTAACTGAATATGGGGGACTCTAAAGACTCGTCAACACCTTGGTTGTGGATTTAACCACTAGCACGTCAGAGGTATAAGCCAATACGTGACGGGCTACCAGGTACTGACCAAATGGGACGTCGATGAGGAAGCTCACCCCGACACCCAACTGAGCCTGTCAGTGACAATATCCGTGCAGTCCGGTCCGTTCGTCTATGAGCATCGCATGGCGGGCCTAGGGGGTTGGTAAAAGTCAGACCCCCAAAAGCGGTACAAGTCGTGTCGGAGTGTAGCCCAGAACACCCTGAGATACTACTGGAATACCTACCAGTAAATCTCCTTGCCTTGGCCAAGGACTTTGTGTAATGGCTCTCCTAGACACAGCACGACCTCACCCCCAATACCGGGAGAGACGAACCCCTGAAGATACGCTCACTGCCTCCATGTGGCTCGGGACTGTACCCAACTAAAACCTGTTTGCACGACTCCTTTGAGCCGTGGTAGGGTAGTAATCAAAGTACAGTGGGAACTCACACGAGACAAATGACGATCCCCAGGTCGATGAACTAACCTGCACACATGTCACCAGGGAACTGCCATCTGACGTCTGGTATATGACCAACTAGCATGTTCCCGGCGAGTCCTGTCCGGTGTACTCATAACCCAATGAGCACCTGTATACATCTTAGGTGATCCAACTGACACCAGTGGCTTGTGAGACCGGCCACCGCCCCTCGTCGGGGTCTCGACTGTATACACTAGTCTACTAATGGAGTATCGATGCCCAGTCTCGAAACTCCCACGACTAGGGACCTTTTAAGGATAAGCTTATAGACCCCCAGCTCCCACTTATATGATCGCCCTCATACTGCTGGTGGTCAAGCAAGAATCCTAGGGGCTCTATCAACGTGTAATAGCGACGTGTCATGTCACCTAAAGCAGTACACGATGATAAAGGTAAACCAGATAGCATACTATCATCTCGAGTAAGACTGTCCTACCGGGATAGGTCATCCCTCAATCATTACAATCACGTACTTGTGACCTAATAATTGACTCCGAGGGCACTATCTCCAACAATCTCCCACTTGCACTCAAGGCTAATTATTGCGATGTCGCATACTCACAGCCCGTGTGATACCGAACACCCAACTCCTCTACTAGTTAGTCTCACAAAGCTCGTTTGCGGAACTATTGCGTTCGAGGAATAGCCTCAGTGAGTGGATCCGCTTAGTTGTTTCTTTCTATGTCTCTCTATATCTCAAGTTCGCGGAGAAACCTATCTCCCGAAATGAGCAATACCTGTCTTAGAATGTGTCTGGATGTCTGATGGGACATAGCTCATAAATGAACTCCAAATCCAAACTTCTTAGACTATATCGTCAACTGAACTTAATCAGTATCCTGCGCGCCATGCCTCCCTCAGTATTGCCTTGGACCACCTGTCCAAAATACTGCCCCTCATCAGAAGGAAAACTATAACTCTGACAACCTTCTTGTCGTCCATGTCACCTTGGAAGCCTGGAATGATAACTGTCTCCTGAATGAGGCTGTCGTTATCATCTCCCTAGAACATCCACTTATGTTCTAAAACTGCTTCCGACTGTTTCTCCAGGATTGGATTAATGTCAAGTTATTGCATCTAGTGCAAGAACAACATCTGGTGTGGTACTTGACATCTCACGATTGACTCAATTGCCTGAGCAAGTGATCTGCCAATCATGCCCGTCCCTCTCCCCTTTAGTCTGTAAGACACCTTTGGAGAGGGTGACTCCATTACCTGCAGGTACACTACCGTGCCAGGAGTCGTCCATCCTAAATACTCTTAGAATGCTGTCAAGTACCCTGATTGGGAAACCACCCAAATCTAGATCTAAGACCATAGATCTAGTAACCAGTATGTCTGATATAAAATCCATTTCCTTTGTGGAGAAACAACTGTGTGACGACCAAACTATAACCGATCGTCGTGTAGGAGTTTCCTTTCCTACTCTGTGTATATCATCCAAATACCAGGATATCACACCCTACTACCTTCTCAACAGATCCATCCCCTATTCTGATGAAGTCAAACCCATGACTGTCACGTCAGAAATAGATGATCTTTCTCCACTACATCTGCTCTAGTCTATAAATAGACATAAGCTACCTGTCCACCAATGCTTCCGCTGCTCCCACTGACTACGACAACCCTCTGGCAGAGTCATATAGACGTGCACTTCTAAAACTAGTTTAGAACGACGCTATACTCATCCTCCCGCCGGGTCTCGCAGCCTGGAACAACAGCAATGGTAATTGTGGGTAAACAAGAACTTCCCTGTCACCGTCCTTGAGGCTACCGGAGTACCTCTCGGGTGCCTGAAGTTGCCCACCTTATCTGCGGAGTGGCCAATGGAATGTCAATTCAGATTGAATCTTTAGGTTCCTTATCAAATCTTCAGTAATCGTTTGTGGTTCTGGAATCACTTCCAGTTCTACCATACTCCCACTACTGTTTTTCTGAAAAAATCCATTTTTAATAAAACTGTGGCGAGTCTAGAACAATATCGCTATTGTTCGTCCAGATGGTAGAAAATCAACCCTCGTCATAGCCTGGGTCAACCCACAAACAGCTATTACAGAAACGTGCCTTGAGTTGTCCAGTGTCTGGTTTTAATCATAAACCGGACAACTCCCCGTACCTTAACATCGTTAAGATATGAACTGTTCTATATCATATATAGAACCAGAGGCACTGATTTAATTGAACCAGATTCAAATCATGCAACTGTCTCCAGTGCATGTCAACTAAATGGAAGGAGGCCGATCAGCGTTACTCAACTTAGGAATGCTTCCATTTATGAGTAACCTGAAAGAGAAGCAATTTCTCTTAATCACTACTATCAACTGAATACCATATACAAGTATCTACATCTTCGATCACTTTGAAGAATCCCGATACTTGCTACACCTGGTTCTTTACTCTATTCAAATACCTATAACTTCTCCAAATTCGGACCCTGTGTTTCCACGAAACACTTGTCTAAAAACTAGAGAAGTCATAAGTAAACCGAATATAGTACGAGGACCAACCCCTCTGTCCTAATGGACACTGGACAACATACAATACTCTGTATAAGTCCCTTGAGTCTGATAACTCATTCACTGTGTGTCGTAGGTTGAAAACTGTACTTATGGTTAAGAAGAATTACACCGCTGTTTAATGCTCCTTACCTAACCATCCACTGATATAGGTAAATGTCGTAGACATAATTTCAGAAAGGTATATCTCACTCTATGAAAATAGACGTACAGATATATCAATTTGAAATTGGTGCATAACAGTGGATATTCAAAACCAAATATTTGCCGACCGGCAAACAGCCCAGGTGATTTCCTCAAATATCACCGATTACAACGAATCCCGATATAATGAGGATAATCACCCAATTCCCAACAACTTACTCCCACTCATCATCTGTAAAACCATACAGATGTGAGAATCGTACCTGGTAAATACATACCCTGGAGTAAGTATCTAATCGGGAAATCAGTTTTCCTTTAACATTACACAGTGAAACTGAAACATTGAAATGTTCCGATGGGGTATTCTGGTATTCCTAGTAATGCCTCTTCCAGATTCACGACTGTAACCGTATAGTTCTTTGCCACCTCTCCAAATCCCTTCATATGTCTTTAGTCTTTACCTTCTGCACACCCTTTTAGGCCAAATGGTTTTCTTCCTTCCCTACCGTTCGGCACCAGCCTATGGTTTGGAAGAAGACTATCCAATAAGCATAATGGGTGTACTGTCCCAATCCTAGGAACACTCGCAATGAGAAAGGGTGAAGATAAAAGACAACCGAATAAACCTTATTCCTATTTCTCCTGAACCAGAATCCATCCCCGAACTGGAATAAATTCCTTTCGAGTTCGTATATAACCATACGATGGAGTATCCAATAAACTGTGGATCTTCGTAGTGATACGGAGTGTTCTGGAGAAATACAAAGGTGATTTGGGAGTGGTAATGAAATACCTGGTTTGGTCGTGAATATCTGTTGCAATTTACTTTGCCCTCTTACTAATCCCTTGCTTTGTCTGAACTTAATACCTTCTGCACACCATCGTTATGCTAATTGGTTTTCTTCATTCCCTACCGGTCGGCACCAGCCTAAGGTTTGGAAGAAGACAATCCAATTTGCGTAATAGGTGTACTACCCCTAAACCAAGGAGTACTCGTAACCTGAGAGAGGGTAAAAGGAAAAGACAACTGAATAATCCTATCCGTTTTCTCCAGAACCGGAAACCATCCTCGAATAAATTCTTTCGAGTTCGTATCTAACCATACGATGGTTTTGTACAATGGAAGTGGACGTTCGTAGTAATACGGGGTGTCCTGGAGAAAAAGGGTAAAAGTAGGAGTGGCAATGAGGTCTGCAACTCTGACAATCCAAAAGCCGGTGTTTAAGAAGGTTCGGTCAACTTGGTCACTGAGTCAAAGTCTTAGGGTCGGGTCAATGGTCGCTGCCAAAGAGAGAGAGAAAAGAAACACTCAGCGTGCACTCTAACCTAGATCAGAATGGTTACCAATTTATCTAATCTGGAATCCTCCCACTGTACCTCAAATTCTCCTCCAAACCTGAAAGAAGAATTAGTCGGGGTTACCCGAGGAGTAAACTAGCCCATCAGTGGGAATCGGGATCCAACTCTCATCGCATGATAACGTGACGGAATCCGCTCACGGTATCACACTCCAGAAGGTATGCGTATATCTGGCAAGTTTCAGTACTTTTGAAACTCCCGATGTGATTTCTGCCCCATGCTCTTATGACCTTGGCGAAGGTCAACAAATCATAAGTCAC
Source organism: Agapanthus africanus (assembly GCA_030015575.1). Lineage (NCBI taxonomy): Eukaryota > Viridiplantae > Streptophyta > Magnoliopsida > Asparagales > Amaryllidaceae > Agapanthus > Agapanthus africanus. The sequence continues at coordinate 614,690,592 of CM057341.1, read as the reverse complement.
ATGTCAAGTTCTGCCCGTCATTATCCAGGTTAATTTGAATCCACCCGTACAAGCCCTTGACGAAGGTCAACAAGGCTATACGACTGTCCCAAACCAACGCATCTATCTATGCAGCAGAAAGGTAACAAGCAGCTACCATACACTATGCCTTGACGAAGGTCAACAAACATAGCATGAATACTACGTGCTACCCGTCTGAAACGACGGAGGGCTACGAATGGTTTCTGGCGAAAACCTTTAACGTAATGAACTTGATATCGTTGAAGGAACGGATAGCTTTTTGAAAATATAGTGACGAAAACCGTTGCTAAAGAGGTCACTCCCGGTGAAGGGATCTCGGCTCTTTCCCCGTAGAATGGGGTGCAGGATATTCCAAATGAATACCACGGTGCAAAGCAAAAGTAATCGGCTATAGTGAAGTTAATGCCCTGACGCAAACTTATTGTCCAAGGGGTCACTCCCGGTGAAGGGATCTCGGCCCTTGCCTCGTCGACTGAGGAGCAGGATATTCTAATGAATACCACGATGCAAAACAAAAGTAAACGTCCTTGCAATAACAGCTTTTTGAAAAAGTGTTCCAACAACATCAGATTAGGTTTGTTTTTAACTTTGCATTGATCCGAATCAATGCAGTCCCATCAATTGATCACACCAAAAAGAACGAAAATATACTGATGTACGTATATGCCATCCGCATTCGCCACTGGGTCCCGTCATTACCCGTTAGGTTAGCTAACTAACGACAGAGCGGGGACTGGACTAGCGCGGATGCAAAACATATACAACATCTACTAATATATATACCAATATATTATATTCGCTCAAGGCGTGAATAAAATGCAACATCACAGAAATGTACAGCATCACAGAAACAATACAGATATCTGGGATCCCCGGGTTTCACAGAGCCGCTGAAACCCGACGTTCCCCTGGTCGTGTGGATAGCCTGTGCAATGAAATCCTAGACCCCTACGGGCGCGGCAAGTCACCCGCCAAAACCTGAAGCGAGGCAGCCCCCTTCAGCGCCGTGAATGGACCACCCAGCACTTCACGGAATCCGGCAACTTGGGCACCCCTCCTGGGTCAACCTGTACCCCCTACGAGTGCGGCGAATAGCCCGCCAATCCTAGAGTGAAGCCCCCTCCATCTTAATGCCATGAGATGCGGGCTTGTTGCCCTCCAGAACCCGGCTATCCGTGCACCCCTCCGCGGGGCAATCCTAGTACAGAAAGTAAAATATACATACACCGGGTACATCGACCGCAACCAGGTCGTGCCCCAAAATAATAATACAATCAGGCAGTGACGGCAGTCCACATGTCGGACGCTCGCCCCGCAATATCAAATGTACATAATACAACAGCACAGTACTAGCATTGCATCCAGGCTATCCCCCACGACCGATCCGCAACATCACAGCAAATACATAGAACATCAACGTGAAAGTCACGTTCGCAAATCCGTCTAACCGGGCTATAGCAGTTAGACCGGATTTACCGATCGAGTGACATTCACGGTCGCAGATATAATGTAAATACTGTGAAAAATGTGTTTAAAAAATTTCCGATTGATCAAACAATTAACAAGTGGGCCCCAAAGAAAACTGTAGCACTCACAGAAACAATTGGCCCAACTTTAATATTCCAAAGCCCATATTTTAAGCCCAGAAGACCTCTGTAAAAAAATGGTGAAGTGATGTGAATAGTGCGCGGCGGAAGGGCCGCACAAATGGGGTTTTCGCGGCGGTTCCGCGCTCCAACTGTGGTGTTACTTCGTCAAATTTTTACAGAACTCTTAGATTTTCCAGTACATCAATATTTTATAACCTGAAAAATTTTTCGAGACCAAAAATTTTCAACAGAAACTGATGCGAACTAAAATGCAGTTTTGGAACTTTTTGATCGATCGGAAATGCAAACACATTACACAAAGTTAGACTATGTTAATGGCGTGGCTCTGATACCACTGTAAGTGCACGGCGGCGCCCCGGCCGTCAATCCGACGCCGGAATGCGGAAGCGGTGAATAACTTAAGTTTTTGCGGACTTTGCAAACCGGCACCACCGCGCACTAAACTCCGGATCGTTACCATTAACTAGTCTAAGCTATCTACAAGAAAGGGAGTAGAGATATACCGACGATCCAAGTCCTCCGGTCTTCTCGTCATGGTCCCGATCTCCTGCGGAATGTCCCGTCTCCTCCTCGTCGCCGGAAGTGCACCACATCGCCTACTATGTTTACGGGCTCCCACCTCAATGCCGAGGCAACTCGGGCACGAAGCCGGCTACTCGACGTGCCCAAGATTTGCTGTAGAATTCGTAGTCTTCAAGTCTCATTTGGGGTTTTGGAGCTTTGCCATTTGGTGGAAGAAAAAGAGAGCTTGGAGAGAAGTGGGAAAAATGTAGCATACAAAAATGAGAGTAACATTTTTCCACCACCAAAAATGAAAAAATGAATCCCATTCCCCATGGAATGGCCGGCCCCCCCTCCCATCATATGTGATTGGAGAGAGAGAGAACAAGGTCAAGGGGGTGGGTGGAACAATCATGCAAGAGGGCATCATGAAAGGATATGATCACAAGCAAAAACCACACACAACCACAACCATCATGAGAAGGAGAAGTCAAGCAAGTCAATGGAATGGTGCACATCATGAAAGCCATCATGATGCAAGGAAATATGCAAAGAACCCCCTCCACTAATGCCTATTTGCAACAATGCAAATAAACCCTCCTCCACCAATCTTCGGCCAATGAACGGAACAAAGGAAATTGGCCGAAACGGAAAGCAAACTGGCAACTCCAGAAAACTGGTCCCGTAATAAATCACAGGAAAACCCCGATACTGTGCATACACACCCGCATCTGTATTTCGACCGAAATACAAATGCAATGAGACAAAATCTACACTGTACTATACTAGGATCCGGCTTATACCAAAACCGGCTAGTAATATCTGTTCGATCCTGATCCATGCAATACCGCACGTATCTGATCGAACCCTGCCATATAACCATACGGCCTATAGTACAAACTGTCTGATCCTGATCCGTGCAATACCGCACGTATCTGATCGGACCCTGCCATATCTCCATACGGCCTCTACAACCTTTCGCCCGAAAGCTGAGTAACTGAATGTGGGGGACTCTAAAGACTCGTCAACACCTTGGTTGTGGATTTAACCACTAGCACGTCAGAGGTATAAGCCAATACGTGACGGGCTACCAGGTACTGACCAAATGGGACGTCGATGAGGAAGCTCACCCCGACACCCAACTGAGCCTGTCAGTGACAATATCCGTGCAGTCCGGTCCGTTCGTCTATGAGCATCGCATGGCGGGCCTAGGGGGTTGGTAAAAGTCAGACCCCCAAAAGCGGTACAAGTCGTGTCGGAGTGTAGCCCAGAACACCCTGAGATACTACTGGAATACCTACCAGTAAATCTCCTTGCCTTGGCCAAGGACTTTGTGTAATGGCTCTCCTAGACACAGCACGACCTCACCCCCAATACCGGGAGAGACGAACCCCTGAAGATACGCTCACTGCCTCCATGTGGCTCGGGACTGTACCCAACTAAAACCTGTTTGCACGACTCCTTTGAGCCGTGGTAGGGTAGTAATCAAAGTACAGTGGGAACTCACACGAGACAAATGACGATCCCCAGGTCGATGAACTAACCTGCACACATGTCACCAGGGAACTGCCATCTGACGTCTGGTATATGACCAACTAGCATGTTCCCGGCGAGTCCTGTCCGGTGTACTCATAACCCAATGAGCACCTGTATACATCTTAGGTGATCCAACTGACACCAGTGGCTTGTGAGACCGGCCACCGCCCCTCGTCGGGGTCTCGACTGTATACACTAGTCTACTAATGGAGTATCGATGCCCAGTCTCGAAACTCCCACGACTAGGGACCTTTTAAGGATAAGCTTATAGACCCCCAGCTCCCACTTATATGATCGCCCTCATACTGCTGGTGGTCAAGCAAGAATCCTAGGGGCTCTATCAACGTGTAATAGCGACGTGTCATGTCACCTAAAGCAGTACACGATGATAAAGGTAAACCAGATAGCATACTATCATCTCGAGTAAGACTGTCCTACCGGGATAGGTCATCCCTCAATCATTACAATCACGTACTTGTGACCTAATAATTGACTCCGAGGGCACTATCTCCAACAACAAAGGTACACATGCACAATCTCTAAGTCCATGCTACCTCTCCCGGTACTTTCGGGAATGCGGAATTTGGTAAAAAACGATTTTCTTAAAGATGGTAACATGGACCTAAAACCCGGATCTTGGTTAAACATCTATCTAACATCCTAACTATGAGTTTTAGCTACTCGGTTAGGGGGTTATACCTTGCTTTTCTTGAACTCCTTCATCTTCAAAGCTCCGATGGTGGTCCGATGGCTTCTTCTCGTCGTCTCCGTACGCCGAAGATAGATCCACCTGAAAGCTCCAACCTTTAGCTCCTTCTTCGTTCTTTGAAGAAACTAGTTCACTTGGTTTGCTAAACCTAGTGAACTAGAATGAGTAGAGAAGAAATAGAATGGGATTTTATCTATGGTTCTTGATTCTCAACTCATGAGACAAGAGAACCATAGATCAAGAGAGGGAGCAAGAGGTTGAGGGTGAGAGCAAGAGGAGAGCTCAAGAACAAGAGAGAGAATGAGCAAGAAAGAATGAGGCTCTCTTTTGTCTTTCACCCTCTCATAATCCAAAGTGATCATAACTCATCATATCAAAAAAAAGTCTTATGTGATGGTTTGAAGCAACCATAACCATATCATTTCATGCACTCATTTTACACAAATGAGCAAGTAAACAAAAGTCTTTGCCATGAAATGATGGCTATGGTTATCATGATGGTCAACTAGTCAAGCCTAGTCAACCGGTCAACAAGTCAACAAAAGTCAACAAGTCAACAAAGTCAACAAGTCAACAAAAGTAAACAAGTCAACAACCATATCACCATAATACTAAATTAATATAATAGTTAATCACATATCATATTCTCATTAGGGTTGAGTATAAAGTCAAATAGTCAACGGTCAACTGTCAACAACCCTAATGAGAATCCGCTGCCTCTGCCTCCCTGTCAACTGTGCATACACACCCGCATCCGCGTTCCGAGGAACACGAATGCAAACTGGATAAATCCAATCCCATAAGGTACACTAGGATCTGGCTTAAACCAAAGCCCGCTAGTGTAAACTATCCGGACACTGTACGTGCACAAGTGCACGGATGTGACCGAACCCTGTCGCAAAACCATGCGACCTGTCGCAATACCATGCGACCTCTACTCTTTTGCCTAAAGGCGAAAAGCTTTCTGTGTGGGACTCTAAAGACTCGACACTACGCTGGCAGTGGGTTTAACCACAGACCGCAAGCGGCACTAGCTGTACGTAACGGTCCCCAGGTAATGCCGACAAGAAGACCGACGAGGCGAAACCCATCTGAACTCCTACTGAGCCTGAGTGTGACATTCTCCGTACAGTCCGGTCTGTTCGTCTGATACATCGCATGGCGGGCCTAGGGGGCGGTAAACGTCAGTCCCCCAATAGCGGTACAAGTCGTGCCGGAGCGAAGCCCAAAACACCCTGAGATAACACTGGAAACCTACCAGTATATCTCGTTTGCCCTGGCCAGGGACTACTCGTGTAATGGCTCTCCTAGACACAGCGCGATGTCAACCCCCAATACCGGGAGAGACGAATCCTGTCTAACCGTCACTGTCTCCAAGTGCTTCGGGACTGCACCCAACCACTACCTGTTTGCACGACTCCTTTGAGCCGTGGTAGGGTAGTGATCAAAGTACAGTGGAAACACACTCGAGGCGGAATGACAGTGTCAAGTCAGCGGACTAAGCTGTACTCATGTCACCTGGGAACTGATAACTGACGATAGGTATAATACCAACTAGTCAGTTCCCGACGAGTCCTGTCCAGTGTACCCGTAACCTAACGAGCACCCGCATACTATCTCAAGTACGACATACTGACGGCTGTGGGACAGACCGTCTCCCACACTGGGATGAGAAGCGCATGCGCTGGTCTACTCCGGAGTATCGATGCCCTGTCTCGATAGTCCTGCGACCAGGGACCTGCATAAGGATGTGCTTATAGATTACCCAGCCCCACTAGTGTGACGGCCATCACATCGCTGGTAATCAAGCAAAGATCCTAAGGGCTCTACCAATGTGTATAGGCGATATACAAAAATAAACACATGTACACATTGAAGTAGAAACAAACCAAGTAGCATACTACTATTTTGAGCAAGATTGTATATACAAGGTGAATATCCCAAGCTTCCATTAAGTAATATACAAACCAGTATGATACAGTAATGGCCTCTAGGGCATATACACTAACAATCTCCCACTTGCACTAAGGCCATGTACTGGCGTATGACCTATCATCTCGATCAGCCGCTCGAATTGAGTCTGGGGCAGGGCCTTGGTGAATGGATCTGCAGTGTTATCTTCTGAAGCGACTCTCCGAACCTCGATCTCCTGGCGATCTACGATCTCCCTGATCAGGTGATACCGCCTTAAGATGTGCCTGGATCTCTGATGGGACCTGGGTTCCTTCGCTAAAGCAATAGCCCCGTTGTTGTCGCAATACAGAGGTATTGGATCAACAATGGACGGAACCACCTGAAGTTCATTCAAGAACTTCCTCATCCAGACAGCTTCTTTTGCGGCATCAGATGCAGCGATGTATTCCGCTTCCATCGTCGAGTCTGCAACGGTTTCTTGTTTGGAACTGTTCCAACACACCGCCCCTCCATTGAGGGTAAAGACAAAACCCGACATGGACTTGGAATCATCCTTGTCACTCTGGAAGCTAGAGTCAGCAAAGGCCTCGATCTGGAGGTCTTTTCCGCCATACACCAAGAACATCTCCTTAGTCCTTCTCAGGTACTTGAGAATGTTCTTTACCGCTATCCAGTGTTTCTCCCCAGGGTTTGACTGATACCGGCTTACCACACTCAGTGCATAAGCTACATCCGGTCTGGTACACAACATCGCATACATTATAGAGCCTACCGCAGAAGCGTAGGGTATAATAGACATGCGATCCCTCTCCAAATCAGTCTTGGGAGACATCTCTTTAGAGAGGGTGATCCCGTGACAAGCCGGCAGGTTACCGCGCTTGGAATCTTCCATACTGAATCTCTTCAGTATGGTGTCGATGTACCTGGACTGTGAAAGTCCTAATATCCTCTTGGATCTGTCACGGTAGATCCGGATACCCAGAATGTACGAGGCATCTCCCAGGTCTTTCATGGAGAACCTGTGTGACAAGAACCCCTTGACAGATTGTAGCATAGGAATGTCATTTCCTATTAAGAGAATGTCATCCACGTATAAAACGAGGAATACTACAGTTCTCGCTACAAATCTACTATAGATGCATGGTTCATCTGGATTTTTGATAAAGCCAAATTCTTTGACCGTCTCATCAAAGCAGATGTTCCAGCTCCGCGATGCCTGCTTTAGACCATAGATGGACTTAAGCAACTTGCACACCTTTCCGCTGCTCCCACTCTGAATGAAACCCTCTGGTTGGTCCATATAGACACACTCCTCTAAATTTCCATTTAGAAAAGCTGTCTTTACGTCCATTTGCCAGATCTCATAATCGTGGAAGGCAGCAATGGCAAGAAGGATCCGAATGGATTTCAGCATGGCTACTGGAGAAAAGGTTTCGTCATAGTCCAAGCCAGGTCTTTGACGAAAACCCTTTGCTACCAGCCTAGCTTTATAGGTCTCAACCTGTCCATCTACACCAATCTTCCTTTTGAAGATCCACTTGCATCCTATGGGTTTTACCCCATCTGGAGCAATGTCCAACGTCCATACCTTGTTGGTGTACATGGACTCCATTTCGGTCCGCATTGCATCCAGCCATTTCACTGAGTCAACGCTCTGAACGGCCTGCTGGAAGCTAGTAGGCTCATCATAATCTATGATGCAATCCTCTCTATCCCCGTCTATGAGAAAACCGTAGTATCTCTCGGGCGGATGAGACTGCCTACTACTCCTGCGGAGTGGCGCAGGAATGTCCTGTTCTGTTGAACCCTCTGGTTCCACTAAGCTTTCAGTAACAATCTGTGGTTCTGGAACTTCTTCCAGTTCTATTGTGCTCCCACTTATCTGGGTTTCCAAAAACTCAGTTTCCAAGAAGCGGGCATGCTGAGAAACAAAAACCTTTTGTTCCTCAGCGGAATAGAAAAGATACCCCCTGGAGTTCCTTGGGTATCCCACAAACTTACACTGTACTGAACGTGCCTCAAGCTTGTCCGCATGCTGCTTCTTTACAAAAGCTGGACATCCCCATACCTTAAGATACTTAAGACAGGGTTTCTTCCCAGTCCACATCTCATATGGGGTGGTAGGCACAGTCTTGGTGGGAGCCTTGTTCAAGAGATACGCAGCTGCTTCTAGTGCATATCCCCAGAATGATCGCGGTAACTCAGCGTTACTCATCATGGACCGAACCATATCCAATAGGGTTCGGTTCCGTCTCTCCGATACACCATTATGTTGCGGAGTGTATGGAGGAGTAAGCTGAGAGAGAATACCATTCTCTTTTAAGTAATTCAGGAATTCGGCACTTAAGTATTCTCCACCTCGATCCGATCTTAGAATCTTAATACTTTTGCCGGTCTGTTTCTCTACTTCATTCTTATACTCCTGGAATTTTCCAAAGGCCTCGGACTTATGTTTCATTAAGAAGACATAACCGTACCTTGAGAAGTCATCCGTAAAAGTAATGAAGTAAGAATGTCCGCTTCGGGCATGTGTAGACATTGGACCGCACACGTCACTGTGTACGAGTCCCAAGAGCTCGCTCGCTCTTACTCCTTGTCCAGTAAACGGAGTCTTTGTCATCTTTCCTTTGAGACAAGATTGACAAGGGGCATACGATTGATATTCGAACGCATTCAAATATCCTTCTGTATGTAACTTAGTCAACCTTCTCTCATTGATGTAACCCAATCTACAATGCCATAAGAAAGTCTGATTTATTTCTGGAGACTTTCTTTTGTGTGTATTCTGGACATTAAAAATCTGTGGTTGGTTTAACACGTATATACCATTACTCAATGTACCTGACCCAATCAAAGCTTGATTAAGGTGAATGTTTACAACATTACTTACAAACGCAAATTCATAACCTTCTTTAGAAACTAAAGATACAGAAATGATATTACAAGTTGCGTTGGGTACAAAAAAGCAATTACGAAAAACCAAAACATGTCCATCTGACATTCCCAGGTGATAGTCCCCCACGGCTTTAGCATCCATGCTAGCTCCGTTCGCAACTCTGAGGGTCATGTCACCTGCCTTCAAAACCCTACGGTTTCTCAACGCCTGCAAAAAATTACAGATATGAGATCCTGATCCGGTATCCAATACCCAGGAAGTAGAGTTTATTGAAAGACAGTTTTCAATAACATACACACCTGAAGCTGAAGCTGCAACCTGCTTCAATTCCTGTGTTCTGGCCTTCCAGGCCCTGCAATCATTCTTCCAGTGTCCTTTCTTATGACAATAGAAGCATTCTTCCTTATCCACAAGCTTCCCCGCTATCTTTGTTGCTTTACTGTCACGGCCCGAAAGTACGGAACATGACCGGCACTTAAACTACGAACGTCTCGAGACGTACGTAATCTAAGTAAACCGAAAACCCTGAAATCCAAACCAAGAAAAGTAGTAGAGTGAAGGAAAACCAATTTAAAACAAGTAGTTTTAATAGCATAAGCCGAATTATGCGGTTTTTAAGAACATCAAAATTTACTGAAAATTTCGGCAGAGTCTCCTTTGTAAATACTGGCTCCCAAACGGGATACAACATGAATAGTATACGAAATCAATAAAAGGCATCCCCAAGCGGGAGCTAGCTCTTCGTCAATCGACGGTCACAACCACACAAGCAATATAATATACAACGCCAACGGCGAGGATCAAAAACTCAAAAGGGAACTCAAAACCACCAGAAATATAACGAGCGACTCTAAGGTCGAAAGAATAACAACACTGGTCTCTATCTCAATAGATACATGTTTGGTTGATGGAATTCTAGATACAACAGAATAATGATATACAAGATAAATAATGGGGGTATGATACAAGTAAACCCACCTACTAGCAAATCACCCGAATGAAACTATGCCCGCAAAGCCGTAATGAACCTGTACGGCAACCTGCAAGAAACTGGGGCACAACGGGGGTGAGTTGCCAACTCGTGAATAGAAAAACATCTACGCACAGAAATCGCATAAATAACGCAATCCTAGGTCAATGATCATAATATATCCTCAAATATATATAACATGCAGCCTATAACAATGGCTAGGGTAAATATCTAACCCGAGTGTAAACTCATGTGCCCGTGTCAGTGCCTCAGGTAGCAATATATCATATGAATGAGGTATGAATGCATGAAAACAGAATACATGTAAATGAAGAAACTGTTTTCATAAATTAGTGAGATTTCCTTCGTATTTTAAACTGAGGTATCATAATTAAAATCAGTATCAACAGTGTCTAGCATCGACACAAAACATAAATCTCACTGTCTCGAAATATCAATGTCTCAATCTCAATATCTAGGGCGCCGTCAGTCCAGACCGGCCCCTACCATCCATCTCAAGACCACGACGGTATCCTCCGGATATCCGACGCGTCGGGTAATATCACCGGTAGGTAGTGCTCCCCAGCCAGGCTCAACGTCAACACCACATTCCTCTTGCCCCGGGGTACCATACCGGGCCCACCATGTACCCGTGACGGTTCCTCCACTCCTCGACACGGATCTCCAAAACCACAGCAAACTCATGGTGGACGACACTTTACATCACTAGAAAACCGCAACATTTTATATTTTAAAAGATCATAAGTTGTAAATTTTGCGGCTTTCCCCGAAATCCAGAAATATCATAAATCTCAAGAAATCATCACAAGTGCATATGTCAATGATAATGAACTAGGCATGAACAACTGAATAACAGTATGCATGAAGTGGTAGGTAATAACTACAATGTCTAATATGGCATATAAGGGAAGCACACTAATATCATGTCAACACTACTAGCTAACAATCTAAGTCAAGCAATTATATTCTCTAAAGTGTACGTGACATGGCAATTACCGATGAAGATGTGTGTGAGCCGGCAAGTAGGTGTACGTGGTACATACGCATCATCGGTAATGGTGCTGGTGTCCTAACAGCATGATATCAATAATGGAATATGCAGCAAAATAAATATGCGAGGCAGAGCGAACAGCAATAATGTGCGGGAGCTGAATACTAGACACAACGATAACTAATCTACAATAATCTAATATAAGTCCTACGAATGGTGCCTTTTGAAATAACACGAATCATGGGGTTTTGAAAATAGGGGCTACGGTGTTTTTATGAAAAGATACGTCATTTTTGAAATATCCGTAGATTCCTTTGAGCTGTCTTTAAAAATGCCCACGATTCGTTAGTTTTATAAATAGGTAAGAAGTCTAATCTAATCTAACAACTACACTAAACTATACGGCTGAACTAACAAGCTGAACTACAGGTAAGGAAACCGCCTATCATCTGAGTCGATACATATACATACCTGTATATGTATAGTCGGTGATCCCGCCTCAATAATATCATATCCGATACCATATCTATAATCAGGCATCCCAATTCAAGAGTGCGGATCAATCATCAATATAGCTCGTACGTAAATCCGTCGTACGGCATCCCAATCTGGGTACGGGTCAATATCACATTCATCATACTATTCACCTGGTATCCTCTTTATCAAATATCATGATCGGGGTACTGATCTGCGTCTAGTACCATACTAATATCACTATTCACATGGCATTGTCATCCAAAGATCCGCTATAACATCAGGACGTATCTCAAGTACGAATCCTGCCATATCACCGATCTCACGGCCTCAACTCAAATCTCATCGACTCATCTCAATCCCAAGTATCATCCGCAAATCCAGTATGTGAACACCTAGTCCCATACCCAGGTGAACACATAACCACATCTCCCCATATACGCACAGGTAATAACATAGATGTATGCATGTGTGTGCGGGTGTAACAACTACTCTAGGGTTTCGCAACTAACACTAAACTAATCCATGAACACCTAGAATCCACCTTTATCATCAAGTCTCATATCAACATAATATATATAATCAAAATATATGTGTGTATACGTATTCGTATACATCACCACGAACTGCGGGGGTGCTATACGCCATCCACCCGACTTCTCCCCGTAGATATAAATCTACTCACCTGGTCCTCGCTAGCCGATGCCGACGTCGCCACGCGCTTGCTTGTCGTCTCGAAGTCCACATGGGGGTACCTACATATCATAACGTACCATATCGCATTAAAACTAAATTCGAAATCGAAACGGCATACGAAAATCAAACCGGCACGCGTATCACGCATAGGTCCAAACCTATCGCCCACGCATGCAAGAATAGTCAAACCAACCCTCGATGTCGATGTACGAACGTCAAACCATCGAGAAAAACATCAAACATACCAATCATGGTTTCACAAATCACTAATTATATATGAAATAGGATTTAAATCATTAAAACATTAAAATTAATCAATTCGTTTTATTTCTCAAAAACCTAGTTAGCAAAAGTTTTCGTTTTAATTCGAAACTTGATGTTTTAACAAAACTAATGCCCAATATATTCACTAAATATCTTAATTAGGTCATATAAACCACTTCTATATTTTTATGACACTAATTTGTAAAAATTCAAAAATTCTAGTTTGCAATTATACCCAAATTTCAACCATTTTAGCAAAAATGCATAAACAACAATTTAGCTTGGATTTGCATGATCTAAAACATTAAAATACAATTTATAATGTTAATAATGTGATAAAAACCCTAACCGTATTTTTAATCTCACATTCTAATTCAATTTTTAAAAAACTAGTAAGCATGAATACTAGAAAATTGACGCAACCATCGCGGATTTGCGACAAAAAAACTACAATCTAGCATGAACAACCAATCCACACTACAAGCAATCTACCACACTCAAATAATCCACAAGCAATGCTTCAATTCCCATTTCCAAAATCAACACCTTCTCTTGATTTTTTTATAAACTAGCAACAACAACAATTTCACACTTTAAATAACTAATTTAGCATATACAAGCTACAATTTAACCATTAGATAAAAATTATACCTCCAATTTTGAAACCCTAGGTTGCTCTAGACACCAAAGACACCTCCTTTCTCCATGCTTTAAACCAATTTGGGTGTGAGGAGGGATAGAAATAGGATTTGCTTTGAATTTGTGAAGAAATTGTGGATTTTTTTAATGTGTTTTGAGATGAAATTTGAAGCCAAAAGAGATGGGAACATGGGGGGAAATGGGGCTGTTGGAGCTCAGATTTCGGCCATGGGAGGAATGGGGAATGGGTGAGGGAATTGGTGAAAAATTTCCAAGTCAAAGCCCTCCCAAATTACCATAATACCCCCACCTACTTACTATATATAAAACCCCTTATTTTAACCCATTTCTTCACATGATTTAAGGTCAAAAAGAGAGAAATAAAATTCTTGGGCTGATACAATAGTATGGGTCCGGCCAAGGGGAGTGAGGGTGAGTGTGAGAGACTTTACAAAAAAATTCTATGCAAAAAGACCCCCCACAATACCATATTTGCAAGTTTTAGTTCAAAATAACTATATTTTTGTTTTCCATAAAATAAATCAATTAAAACTTGAAATAAAATACTAAAAATTTATATTACAACTAGATTTTAATTAACATGATTTTAAAGATTAAAATTAGCCCATTTAAATTTGTATTTATCGCTAATTTAATGTATTTTCTTACCGGCTTAAAATAATATTAAAATAATATTTTTTTCAAAAATTTAAAATTTCACCAGTGGCTCAATAAACACCAAATACTAGTAATTACATAGCTAGAATATGTATATTTAATTTTATAATAAAGATATTTGCATTTTGACTTTTTACAGAAAACCCCCTTATTTTACCGTTTTTTCGAAATTTCACCGAAACGATTTTCAAAACGTTACAATCTTCCCCCCTTAAAGAAATTCGGTCCCCGAATTTAAATTAAAACTTTCCCCAAATACTAAAATATTTCAGCCAAAACCATCAAATCGCCTGGGCTCCGAAATCATAAATACATAAAACAAATCGTAGCGCAACGCATGCGTATGAAAAATGAGCATATAACTCAAATCAGAACTCCGTCAAGCATCCCGCAATCATCGGAGTCATAGTGAAGACACGATGTCTAAATCAAAAATGAAAATCAATATGATATACCTCATTAAAACATCTGGAAGCAATGCATGCCAAATCTTCTTCAAATCGCTGTGCGATGCTCGCAGCACTGCACAGTGGCGGACGTCTATTATAGGAAAATAACTACATATATATATATATATATCCTTCGTTTAATATGTACGTTCCGCCGTTTTGGAAACAATTTAGAAGGGTCTCCTTATTTTAAACATTTCGTGTCATATCAGACACGTAGGTAAATACTGAGACTATAGCTCGCCTTTTGGAAATCCCTTCAATAACTATCAATGCATGCAAAATATATTCAGGTACTGTCTCCTGACTAGTCCTGCTCAGTACAAAAACTCATAGCAATCATCATAAAAACGTACTGCTCTATGCGAAATAAATCCCAAAATATGCACATGAATGCTACGTGCGACTGGTGCGTACGGAAATCAAATCCATATATGTGCCATATATGCGCACAGAAACAACATCTAAGTGCATCGGGTGTGCACACAACATCTGTCATAGGCAATATGTGTGCCTGAAAGCAAAATCAGGTGCATCTGACATGCACGAAAAATCTCGAATTAGTGCATCTGGTGTGCACCAAATCGTATCTCGTAACAGGCGTCCAACAGGCGCTAAAAATCCAATCCGGTGCATAAAATGCACAAAACGAATGTCGAGCATCACCCTCGAAATCGAAATCCAGTGTATCCAAGTGCACAAAATACATGTCACTGCACTGCCAGCATATATAAACTATACAGAGTGCAGGAACCAAATCGCGTGCGTGCATACGCACAAAATCAACTCAACTGTTTAAAACCGTAAAATCACAAACATGTGAAACTAAAGCACGAAAACGATATCAAGTGCAACACTGTGCAAAGATCGTAAATCCTCAATCATCAAAATCAAATCATACGAATAAATCACCCAAAACATCGAAATCAATAATGGCGGAACAGTACCGCTCAAGTGCATCCTCTAAGAATCTCGGGCCAACTGTCGCGGTCACTAGTGGGACGTCTCGTCGATGATCATGAACTCTGGCCTGCTGGTGTGCGTAACATGACCACTCCTGGGTCCAAGTCTTCTCCGTGGATTACCAATCTCATAATCCATCGGCTCATCGGCCCTGTCAAGGCAGCATATCACTGGCGTCGGCCTCTGGCTCTCTGAATGCACGTGACACATCTGATCCTGGGTGCAAGTATCATCGCAGCAGTATCCTGGAAGGAATCCTGCTCACGGCCTCTTCCATGTCTCGTCTCTGCCAACTGTCCGGAAGTCATTGTCCTTTCCTATATCTGCATCTTGCTCTGGAACGACTGCATACTCATCGCGACTCCTTCTGGAAGGTAAGTCCAAGTACCATGCCTCGGCATGCGCATCGCCTCTCTGATGTCGGCGGAGTGGAACGTCATCTCATCTAGATCTGGTGCGAACCTCTTATTCCACTTTTCTCTAATGTCGTCTGCTTTGGACTCGTCTCATCGCGGCTTCATGGACTGAGCTCCAACGGCTATCCTCGTATCTGGAGTCTTCCAAGAATGCATCTCACCACCTAGCATCCGAATTAAGTCGAGCCATCCGATCGAGTCGTCAAAACCTCACAATCCCCCAAGAGCTCAACCTCTTGGGCACAGTTTAATAGTATCGAGTACATACCACAGCATCGGTGGTCCAGCCGTAGAAGGGCAAACCTAAGCCTCACTAATGGCGCCGTAGAACTGCCGCAAACCCGAAGGTTCAAAGGCTTTCACACGGTCATTAAGTCGAGTTAGGGTTTCATTCTTCTAGAGGGACCATAGAATTGCCTGCATGTCTTTCCGACTACTTTAAACTTGGAATGATAGGTTTCTGACATTCGATCGTCTCTGCCGACTCCCAACGTCTCCACATGAAGTCGTCTCTAGCTGGAATCAATCTATCTGATGACCTCGCATCGGGTTAGGCGAACGATCCACATGTCCTAGTCATTCATCCACGATGACTAGCGACCTTCTATCATCTCTTAGTACAACTCGTTCTGCACTAACTCCAGCATCTGGGGCAATACCTCGTCGTTCGCAGCAATAACTGGCTCGCTCGTCTGCACGCCGAACAGTGCCTCGATCATCATGAATAAACAACACACCAACGGTCATCAAGATCTGGCTGGCCTCTATCATTAGCTCAATCCTCTAATGTCGATCAGCACATCTGAGTAACCTCATAAAGGCGATCCGCCAAACGCTCGTGGCGCGAAAACACAGTCAAAAGACACCTCTCTATAATCGGGTGTCGCCGGAATCATGCCCTGGTCAGTCCTCGTTCGTGCCGAGCTCGTGCTGACCGCAACTCTAGCCGTAGCTCTCCCTGCCCGTAATCGTGGCAGCAAAACCAAACTGGTACCGATGAGGCTAGATCAGGAAGGAATATAATACTGAACAAGGAAATGTACATCCTAAGGCTTCTTAAGTGGAGTGGCGTGTCGTAAATATGCCGCGGAACATACCAACGGTACGTCACTCTACTTTAGTCACCTATTCCATCAACCAAGGGTCATCCTACACTCCGAAGGTAAAACCTAACGCTTTGATACCAACTTTGTCACGGCCCGAAAGTACGGAACATGACCGGCACTTAAACTACGAACGTCTCGAGACGTACGTAATCTAAGTAAACCGAAAACCCAGAAATCCAAACCAAGAAAAGTAGTAGAGTGAAGGAAAACCAATTTAAAACAAGTAGTTTTAATAGCATAAGCCGAATTATGCGGTTTTTAAGAACATCAAAATTTACTGAAAATTTCGGCAGAGTCTCCTTTGTAAATACTGGCTCCCAAACGGGATACAACATGAATAGTATACGAAATCAATAAAAGGCATCCCCAAGCGGGAGCTAGCTCTTCGTCAATCGACGGTCACAACCACACAAGCAATATAATATACAACGCCAACGGCGAGGATCAAAAACTCAAAAGGGAACTCAAAACCACCAGAAATATAACGAGCGACTCTAAGGTCGAAAGAATAACAACACTGGTCTCTATCTCAATAGATACATGTTTGGTTGATGGAATTCTAGATACAACAGAATAATGATATACAAGATAAATAATGGGGGTATGATACAAGTAAACCCACCTACTAGCAAATCACCCGAATGAAACTATGCCCGCAAAGCCGTAATGAACCTGTACGGCAACCTGCAAGAAACTGGGGCACAACGGGGGTGAGTTGCCAACTCGTGAATAGAAAAACATCTACGCACAGAAATCGCATAAATAACGCAATCCTAGGTCAATGATCATAATATATCCTCAAATATATATAACATGCAGCCTATAACAATGGCTAGGGTAAATATCTAACCCGAGTGTAAACTCATGTGCCCGTGTCAGTGCCTCAGGTAGCAATATATCATATGAATGAGGTATGAATGCATGAAAACAGAATACATGTAAATGAAGAAACTGTTTTCATAAATTAGTGAGATTTCCTTCGTATTTTAAACTGAGGTATCATAATTAAAATCAGTATCAACAGTGTCTAGCATCGACACAAAACATAAATCTCACTGTCTCGAAATATCAATGTCTCAATCTCAATATCTAGGGCGCCGTCAGTCCAGACCGGCCCCTACCATCCATCTCAAGACCACGACGGTATCCTCCGGATATCCGACGCGTCGGGTAATATCACCGGTAGGTAGTGCTCCCCAGCCAGGCTCAACGTCAACACCACATTCCTCTTGCCCCGGGGTACCATACCGGGCCCACCATGTACCCGTGACGGTTCCTCCACTCCTCGACACGGATCTCCAAAACCACAGCAAACTCATGGTGGACGACACTTTACATCACTAGAAAACCGCAACATTTTATATTTTAAAAGATCATAAGTTGTAAATTTTGCGGCTTTCCCCGAAATCCAGAAATATCATAAATCTCAAGAAATCATCACAAGTGCATATGTCAATGATAATGAACTAGGCATGAACAACTGAATAACAGTATGCATGAAGTGGTAGGTAATAACTACAATGTCTAATATGGCATATAAGGGAAGCACACTAATATCATGTCAACACTACTAGCTAACAATCTAAGTCAAGCAATTATATTCTCTAAAGTGTACGTGACATGGCAATTACCGATGAAGATGTGTGTGAGCCGGCAAGTAGGTGTACGTGGTACATACGCATCATCGGTAATGGTGCTGGTGTCCTAACAGCATGATATCAATAATGGAATATGCAGCAAAATAAATATGCGAGGCAGAGCGAACAGCAATAATGTGCGGGAGCTGAATACTAGACACAACGATAACTAATCTACAATAATCTAATATAAGTCCTACGAATGGTGCCTTTTGAAATAACACGAATCATGGGGTTTTGAAAATAGGGGCTACGGTGTTTTTATGAAAAGATACGTCATTTTTGAAATATCCGTAGATTCCTTTGAGCTGTCTTTAAAAATGCCCACGATTCGTTAGTTTTATAAATAGGTAAGAAGTCTAATCTAATCTAACAACTACACTAAACTATACGGCTGAACTAACAAGCTGAACTACAGGTAAGGAAACCGCCTATCATCTGAGTCGATACATATACATACCTGTATATGTATAGTCGGTGATCCCGCCTCAATAATATCATATCCGATACCATATCTATAATCAGGCATCCCAATTCAAGAGTGCGGATCAATCATCAATATAGCTCGTACGTAAATCCGTCGTACGGCATCCCAATCTGGGTACGGGTCAATATCACATTCATCATACTATTCACCTGGTATCCTCTTTATCAAATATCATGATCGGGGTACTGATCTGCGTCTAGTACCATACTAATATCACTATTCACATGGCATTGTCATCCAAAGATCCGCTATAACATCAGGACGTATCTCAAGTACGAATCCTGCCATATCACCGATCTCACGGCCTCAACTCAAATCTCATCGACTCATCTCAATCCCAAGTATCATCCGCAAATCCAGTATGTGAACACCTAGTCCCATACCCAGGTGAACACATAACCACATCTCCCCATATACGCACAGGTAATAACATAGATGTATGCATGTGTGTGCGGGTGTAACAACTACTCTAGGGTTTCGCAACTAACACTAAACTAATCCATGAACACCTAGAATCCACCTTTATCATCAAGTCTCATATCAACATAATATATATAATCAAAATATATGTGTGTATACGTATTCGTATACATCACCACGAACTGCGGGGGTGCTATACGCCATCCACCCGACTTCTCCCCGTAGATATAAATCTACTCACCTGGTCCTCGCTAGCCGATGCCGACGTCGCCACGCGCTTGCTTGTCGTCTCGAAGTCCACATGGGGGTACCTACATATCATAACGTACCATATCGCATTAAAACTAAATTCGAAATCGAAACGGCATACGAAAATCAAACCGGCACGCGTATCACGCATAGGTCCAAACCTATCGCCCACGCATGCAAGAATAGTCAAACCAACCCTCGATGTCGATGTACGAACGTCAAACCATCGAGAAAAACATCAAACATACCAATCATGGTTTCACAAATCACTAATTATATATGAAATAGGATTTAAATCATTAAAACATTAAAATTAATCAATTCGTTTTATTTCTCAAAAACCTAGTTAGCAAAAGTTTTCGTTTTAATTCGAAACTTGATGTTTTAACAAAACTAATGCCCAATATATTCACTAAATATCTTAATTAGGTCATATAAACCACTTCTATATTTTTATGACACTAATTTGTAAAAATTCAAAAATTCTAGTTTGCAATTATACCCAAATTTCAACCATTTTAGCAAAAATGCATAAACAACAATTTAGCTTGGATTTGCATGATCTAAAACATTAAAATACAATTTATAATGTTAATAATGTGATAAAAACCCTAACCGTATTTTTAATCTCACATTCTAATTCAATTTTTAAAAAACTAGTAAGCATGAATACTAGAAAATTGACGCAACCATCGCGGATTTGCGACAAAAAAACTACAATCTAGCATGAACAACCAATCCACACTACAAGCAATCTACCACACTCAAATAATCCACAAGCAATGCTTCAATTCCCATTTCCAAAATCAACACCTTCTCTTGATTTTTTTATAAACTAGCAACAACAACAATTTCACACTTTAAATAACTAATTTAGCATATACAAGCTACAATTTAACCATTAGATAAAAATTATACCTCCAATTTTGAAACCCTAGGTTGCTCTAGACACCAAAGACACCTCCTTTCTCCATGCTTTAAACCAATTTGGGTGTGAGGAGGGATAGAAATAGGATTTGCTTTGAATTTGTGAAGAAATTGTGGATTTTTTTAATGTGTTTTGAGATGAAATTTGAAGCCAAAAGAGATGGGAACATGGGGGGAAATGGGGCTGTTGGAGCTCAGATTTCGGCCATGGGAGGAATGGGGAATGGGTGAGGGAATTGGTGAAAAATTTCCAAGTCAAAGCCCTCCCAAATTACCATAATACCCCCACCTACTTACTATATATAAAACCCCTTATTTTAACCCATTTCTTCACATGATTTAAGGTCAAAAAGAGAGAAATAAAATTCTTGGGCTGATACAATAGTATGGGTCCGGCCAAGGGGAGTGAGGGTGAGTGTGAGAGACTTTACAAAAAAATTCTATGCAAAAAGACCCCCCACAATACCATATTTGCAAGTTTTAGTTCAAAATAACTATATTTTTGTTTTCCATAAAATAAATCAATTAAAACTTGAAATAAAATACTAAAAATTTATATTACAACTAGATTTTAATTAACATGATTTTAAAGATTAAAATTAGCCCATTTAAATTTGTATTTATCGCTAATTTAATGTATTTTCTTACCGGCTTAAAATAATATTAAAATAATATTTTTTTCAAAAATTTAAAATTTCACCAGTGGCTCAATAAACACCAAATACTAGTAATTACATAGCTAGAATATGTATATTTAATTTTATAATAAAGATATTTGCATTTTGACTTTTTACAGAAAACCCCCTTATTTTACCGTTTTTTCGAAATTTCACCGAAACGATTTTCAAAACGTTACATTTACCTTTTCCCTTCGTATCCACTTTACTAACACCGCCCCTTGGTTTGGCGGGGGCCTTCTTCTTCTTTCCCTTGGCTTTCGCCTTGGACCTAGAAGAAGATGATCCTCCTACAAACAAAGTGGATGTTTCCCTACCTTTCTGTAGGGTGCCCTCTGCGCTCCTCAGCATGTTGAGGAGCTCTGAAAGTTCAACCTCTTTTTCTTGTAAGTTGAAGTTCAGTATAAACCGGGCGTAAGTGGAAGGAAGGGACTGGAGAACTATATCCGTATATAGCTCACTCTCCAATGTGATCCCTAGGTCAGCGAGCTCCTCAATGAAGCCGATCATCTTTAGCACGTGCTTGGCTACTGATGATCCGACGGCCATTCTTGTCGAAAATAACTTTTTCGACGCTTCGTATCTTGCGATACGAGATTGCTCTCCATACAGTTCTTTTGTATGAAGCAATATGGATTCCATGTCCATATTCTCATGCCTCCTCTGATGTTCGTTGTCCATCGAGGCAAGCAGGAGGCATTTGGCCTTCGCGCTATCAATCTCCCAAGTCTTACGGATTTCCTTATCCGCGACGCTGGAAGTTGGACCAGGGACAGGGGGAGCTTTGGTGGTAAGAAGATACCCCAGCTTGTCGTAAGTGATTGCTATCTTGACATTCCTGAGCCAATCTTTGTAGTTTGGCCCTGTCAGTTTGTTTTTATCTAGGAGTAACTTAAGTCCAGTCATGTCGATTTGGTCGCTGCAATTAGGAGAGAGAAGAAGAAACACTCAGCATGATGCTCTTGCAAGTTTAGAGTGGTTTTTAGTTTGTCTAAACAGGATGGCTCCCACTGTTTCTCGAATCCCTCCTCAAACCATAAAGGAAGAATTAGTCAGGATCAATCCCACCGTACAATACTTGCTTAACCGTTCAGCCAGGCCGGTGTCGGTACTTCGAGGGAGGTTTTCCAACGCTTTCGCGAAGTTCCTTAATTAAAGAATCTCTTTTCCCTGGGGGCGTAGCCCCGCTAACACCTTTCTAGGCACCTACTAGGTTTATAGCATTGATCGTTAAGTGAGAAATTTCCCGAGGAGTAGCATATACTCACAGTAGGATCGGGATCCAAATATCATTGCGTGACGAAACTGAAGGAATCCTACCAGAATCATCACACTCCAAATGGTATGCAAATCTAGCAAGTTTCAGTACTTATGAAACTCCCGATGTGGATTTTTGCCCCATGCTCTTATGACCTTGACGAAGGTCAACAAATCATAAGTCACATGTCAAGTTCTGCCCGTCATTATCCAGGTTAATTTGAATCCACCCGTATATACCCTTGACGAAGGTCAACAAGGTAATGCGAATGTCCCAAACCAACGCATCTATCTATGCTACATATGAATACCCAATAGCTACCAATCACTATGCCTTGACGAAGGTCAACAAACACAGCTTGAATACTATTGAATATTCATACGAAACGACGGAGGGCTACGAATGGTTTTGGCAAAACCGTGAACATAGTGAACTTGATTTGGTCGATGGAACGAGATAGCTTTTAAAAGGAGTGGCTCAAGCTCCGCATTTAAAAGTTGGTTTTGAAAAGAACCGAGTGGTTTTTCGAAAGTGTTCCAACGACTTTAACTTGGTTTATTATCTTGCATTAGTTCTTTTAATGCGTGATATTCTTGCATTAGCTCTTTTAATGCGTCCCATCATTTAATCCTACCATTGCAGAAAATAACCAAAATATGACGTACGCTTATGCCATTCGCATTCGCCACGGGGCCCCGTCATTACCCGTTAGGTTACTTAACTAACGACAGAGCGGGGGCTGGGCTAGCGCGTCTGTAAAACATAAGCAACGCCTAAATAATATCATATATAGATATACTGCAATGATAAACATTTCAGATCACAGATGAATACATTGGATATACTAGGAATCTGTAATTCGTACGAGCCTGTAACGAAAGAAAAATTACACGGTCGCGGTGAATAGCCAAATACCCCACCCAAGACCCCTACGGGTGCGGCAAACTACCCGCCAAGTACCCGAAGCGTAGTAACCTCCCTCATCTCCATGAGTAGGCGACTCGACACTTCGGCATACCCGGTAGTTTGTGCACCCCCTCCATGGGTCTATCCTAGGAGCAAAAACAGTAAAAAGAAATTATACAATGACGGCTACAACCCCGACCCGGTTGTGCGGCCATACAAATAATTATTACATCAATTTACAAATTTACATGAATTGAAAGAAAAGAAAACTCTCGTCTCACAACCCTCGGCTATTCACCCGCGACAATCCAACATATTCATATCCACATTCCAGCAACATTACAGATCACAGATTTGTATAACCCCCACTAATCGACATATAGCGATTAGTAGACGTTCAATACAAATATCACATTACAGAAAACCCGTTAGCTTAAGTCTTTTAGAAGTTCGATCAAAAATACGGATTTTCGGGACCCCAAAGTAAAATTTTCGTTCTGGAAAATCTGGGCAGAAAATATATATACCAAAAATCCCAAAATACCCCCAGAAGAACACTGCACCAAAAAGGGACCACGGCCGAGTCAACTCGGCCGCGGATCCGCGGCGGGAGCGTGCTCCCGCCGCGGATCCGCGGCGCTTTGACTCGATCGTGCGACCAATTTTGGTGGGTGTTCACAGAAAAGCCTGAGCCGATTTTAGGTGTTAAAATAATCAACTTTTGAACAGTGGAAAAATCGACAGAAACTGCAAAATTTTTGGGGTTTGTTTCGGGACTTTTTCGTTGATCGATCTTCTAGTTACTTGCTAACAAGTTAGATAGAGTTTAACTAGGCTCTGATACCACTGTAAGTCCATGCTACCTCTCCCGGTACTTTCGGGAATGCGGAATTTGGTAAAAAACGATTTTCTTAAAGATGGTAACATGGACCTAAAACCCGGATCTTGGTTAAACATCTATCTAACATCCTAACTATGAGTTTTAGCTACTCGGTTAGGGGGTTATACCTTGCTTTTCTTGAACTCCTTCGTCTTCAAAGCTCCGATGGTGGTCCGATGGCTTCTTCTCGTCGTCTCCGTACGCCGAAGATAGATCCACCTGAAAGCTCCAACCTTTAGCTCCTTCTTCGTTCTTTGAAGAAACTAGTTCACTTGGTTTGCTAAACCTAGTGAACTAGAATGAGTAGAGAAGAAATAGAATGGGATTTTATCTATGGTTCTTGATTCTCAACTCATGAGACAAGAGAACCATAGATCAAGAGAGGGAGCAAGAGGTTGAGGGTGAGAGCAAGAGGAGAGCTCAAGAACAAGAGAGAGAATGAGCAAGAAAGAATGAGGCTCTCTTTTGTCTTTCACCCTCTCATAATCCAAAGTGATCATAACTCATCATATCAAAAAAAGTCTTATGTGATGGTTTGAAGCAACCATAACCATATCATTTCATGCACTCATTTTACACAAATGAGCAAGTAAACAAAAGTCTTTGCCATGAAATGATGGCTATGGTTATCATGATGGTCAACTAGTCAAGCCTAGTCAACCGGTCAACAAGTCAACAAAAGTCAACAAGTCAACAAAAGTCAACAACTCAACAACCATATCACCATAATACTTAATTAATATAATAGTTAATCACATATCATATTCTCATTAGGGTTGAGCATAAAGTCAAATAGTCAACGGTCAACTGTCAACAACCCTAATGAGAATCCGCTGCCTCTGCCTCCCTGTCAACTGTGCATACACACCCGCATCCGCGTTCCGAGGAACACGAATGCAAACTGGATAAATCCAATCCCATAAGGTACACTAGGATCTGGCTTAAACCAAAGACTGCTAGTGTAAACTGTCCGGACACTGTACGTGCACAAGTGCACGGATGTGACCGAACCCTGTCGCAAAACCATGCGACCTGTCGCAATACCATGCGACCTCTACTCTTTTGCCTAAAGGCGAAAAGCTTTCTGTGTGGGACTCTAAAGACTCGACACTACGCTGGCAGTGGGTTTAACCATAGACCGCAAGCGGCACTAGCTGTGCGTAACGGTCCCCAGGTAATGCCGACAAGAAGACCGACGAGGCGAAACCCATCTGAACTCCTACTGAGCCTGAGTGTGACATTCTCCATACAGTCCGGTCTGTTCGTCTGATACATCGCATGGCGGGCCTAGGGGGCGGTAAACGTCAGTCCCCCAATAGCGGTACAAGTCGTGCCGGAGCGAAGCCCAAAACACCCTGAGATAACACTGGAAACCTACCAGTATATCTCGTTTGCCATGGCCAGGGACTACTCGTGTAATGGCTCTCTTAGACACAGCGCGATGTCAACCCCCAATACCGGGAGAGACGAATCCTGTCTAACTGTCACTGCCTCCAAGTGCTTCGGGACTGCACCCAACCACTACTTGTTTGCACGACTCCTTTGAGCCGTGGTAGGGTAGTGATCAAAGTACAGTGGGAACACACTCAAGGCGGAATGACAGTGTCAAGTCAGCGGACTAAGCTGTACTCATGTCACCTGGGAACTGATAACTGACGATAGGTATAATACCAACTAGTCAGTTCCCGACGAGTCCTGTCCAGTGTACCCGTAACCTAACGAGCACCCACATACTATCTCAAGTACGACGTACTGACGGCTGTGGGACAGACTGTCTCCCACACTGGTATGAGAAGCGCATGCGCTGGTCTACTCCAGAGTATCGATGCCCTGTCTCGATAGTCCTACGACCAGGGACCTGCATAAGGATGTGCTTATAGATTACCCAGCCCCACTAGTGTGACGGCCATCACATCACTGGTAATCAAGCAAAGATCCTAAGGGCTCTACCAATGTGTATAGGCGATATACAAAAATAAACACATGTACATATTGAAGTAGAAACAAACCAAGTAGCATACTACTATTTTGAGCAAGATTGTATATACAAGGTGAATATCCCAAGCTTCCATTAAGTAATATACAAACCAGTATGATACAGTAATGGCCTCTAGGGCATATACACTAACACAATCAAGTCCATAAACTTATAGCTAATAGTCATGTCCTTTAATCAAGCCCAGACGCGTAACGCCATGCGGGCGATTCCCCTGTAGATGTTAAATCTACTTACCACAATCCTAGATAAGTAAAGCCAAGAACTCGCTTTCCCTTCTTCGCAGCGCCCGAAGTCCCCGCTTGCGATCCTGAAAGCATATATATTAGCAATCGACCAATAACACATACCAACTACGTTTGACCGACGCACCAACTCTAAACATACTCTCAAGTGTTCGTCCAGTGGCTAACGCGTGTAGCGACACTACGAAACCAACTCATGAGCAAAAGCTACACAAAAACACGAACGACATCGGCATGGCCCTAGCTTGGAACGCAAAGCGACACAAGTACCAAGCCTAGACCCTAATCGTACCGTTCGCGCATTCACAACACAAGATATAGCATGGAAACAATATAAATAACGTCGCAACATCGAAAGAAACTCACGCCTAAATTATCCTAAAATCTAGTAAGCAGCTTATATCATTTTTAGCTCAAAACTACAAGTTTTACCAAAACTAAAAATCACAACATCACAATATAGCAAGATTAAACCATTCATACCTTTACTATAATTTTAATCTCACTTAATTA
Organism: Agapanthus africanus; assembly: GCA_030015575.1. Classification (NCBI taxonomy): domain Eukaryota; kingdom Viridiplantae; phylum Streptophyta; class Magnoliopsida; order Asparagales; family Amaryllidaceae; genus Agapanthus; species Agapanthus africanus. Next base: position 614,663,543 of record CM057341.1, on the reverse strand, counting down.
GGATTTAGTAAAAGTCTAGTTTGTAATTATCTAATTAGATAATTAGAAAAATATCATTTAACAAATCTAGCAAGTAGGTTAAGTTTTCATTTGATTAAAACTTCATACTTAACCATTCACTAAACAAAACCTTAACTTAATCTTCACAAACCCTTTTCTAGAAATTCTAAACATGAAATTAAAAGCTTTAATTAAACATCTAAATAGGCTAGTTTAAAGTATTAAGCAACAATTAGAGTTTAGGGTTAGGGTTTATACCTCCACAAAGATACAAAATCAAGCAACTAGAAATCCAATTTTGCCTCCAAAAAGCTAACTTTAAAGATGATCCAAGCTTGATATGTGATGAAGAATGATGGGTTTTGATTTGATTTTAAGTTTGTGTGAATATTTGATGATTTTTTGACGATTTAATTGAGCTTTGAAGTGATGAAATGGGGTGAAGAATAACAAAGGGCAGAAAGGGGGGGGGGAGTGCTTGGCCATGGAGAAAGAAGTGGGGGGTTTCATGATTAAGTGTGGAAAATCAAGAAGAAAATCAATTAAAGCTCATAAATGCAAAATGCCACATCTTAATAAATTCATTTTCTAATTAAAACCATTCTTTAAATCACACAAATATCTAGATATATTGGTGAGAAAGGTTTAAAGCTTAATCTAGTGATTTACTTAGCATAGATTCCCATTAGTAGTAATTAACCCAAACCAAAATGTAATTACCACTAATAAAGAGCATAAATAAAAGCTTAAAATAATATTTTAATTAGGTAAAAATATTAAAATGCACAAAAATTATAAGTGGCTTACAAAAACCCACAAACTAGCAATATTCTAGTTAAACTAGGTGCAGAGAGTTTTATACTGCAAAAAGATCGCTTCTAGGTTTTTACGGAAAACGCCGACTATTTTTCCCTAAAAACGGAAAATCGCCTAAACGATTTCCAAAACGTTATAGTTCTGGGCTACACTCCGACACGACTTATACCGCTATTGGGGGTCTGACGTTTACCAGCCCCCTAAGCCCGATATATGATTCTCATAGAAGAACGGACCTGACTGAACGGATATTATCACTGACAGGCTCAGTAGGGTTTCAGGATGAGTTCGCATATCGGCCTCCCTTTTTCACAATACCTGGGCAGCCGTTATGTATAGCTAGTACCACTGACGTGCTTGTGGTTAAACCCACTGCCAGCGTATTGACGAGTCTTTAGAGTCCCCCACATAAAGTTTTCCAACTTTAGGTGAAACGTTGTAGAGGCTGTATGGTTTTATGGCAGGGTTCGATCATATACGTGCACTTATGCACGGATCATGATCGGACGGATCATACTAGTGGGCTTTAGCTTAAGCCGGATCCTAGTATTAAATTGGTTGGATTACTTTCGTTTCCTTGTATTCGTATTCAGTCGGAATGTGGATGCAGGTATGTATATACAGGTGAGGGGTATTCTTGTGATCCGTCACGAGTTTATTTTAGAAGATACCATTCTATTTATTGTTTTAAACATTTGGATTAATGTTTATTAAGTGGAAATTGTGAGTGCAAGTCATGATCAAGTGTATTAAATATAGCATGTGCAATGTTTGGTGACTTATGGTATTATTTTTTGTGCCATATCTAATCTCTTGATTGATTAGTGTGTGGGATTGACATGTGAAGAGAGAGTGGGCAGCCATGTGAGGCATGGGATTGGTCTTGAGTTTATATGAGAGCTCTCACATTTTATCTCACACAATAAGTAAGCTCTTTTCTTCACTAGCTTTTCTTCTTGAGCTCACAACTTCCATCAATGGCTTCTTCTTCAACCTCCACTCTATCTCTCTCATGTGTTGAGAATCCTAGAGTGTCATGAGACAAAATAATCACACACTATCTTTACTTCATCTTGGACATGTCGGCTAGCAAACTTCATTTCCAAGTTGCTTCGGTTTGAAGCGGGAGCCCGTATAACGAATCCTTGACGTGGAGCCACTTCGACGAGCGAGATTGGAAAGCGTACTTCATTGGAGCAGCCGCGAGGAGCTTGAGAAGAGGTTGAAGACCGAAGGACACAGATTGATCGGTATAATCTCTCTAAACACTTTTACAGTTTTCTAGTTTACGGTTAATGTGTCACGTCCCGAAAGTACGTAACATGACCGGCACTTAGACTACGAACGCCTCGAGGCGTACGTACTCTAAGTAAGCCGAAAACCCAGAAATCCAAACCAAGAAAAGTAGTGGAGTGAAGAAAAACCAACTAAAAGCAAGTAGTTTTAATCGCATAAGCCGAATTATGCGTTTAAAAAAAACATCAAGTATTTTCTGAAAATTTCGGCAGAGTCTCCTTTGTGAATACTGGCCCCCAAACAGGATACAACATGAATAGTATACGAAATCAATAAAAAGGCATCCCTAAGCGGGAGCTAGCTCTTCGTCAATCGACGGTCATAACCACACAAGCAATATAATATACAACGCCAAGGGCGAGAATCAAAACTCAAAGGGAAACTCAAAATAGCAAGAAAATCCATAGAAATACAACGCGCGACTCAAAGGTTGAAAGAATAAACATTACCGGTCTCTATCTCTAAAATAAATACATGTTTGGTTGATGGAACTTCTAAATACAACAGAATAATAATATACAATGTAAAATGATGGGTACGATACAAATAAACCCACTTACTAGCAAGTCACCCGAAAAGAAGCAGTGCTAGCAAGGCCGTAATGAAACCTGTACGGCAAAACCTGCAAGAATTGTGGCACAACGGGGGTGGGTTTCCAACTCGTGAATAGAAAAAATATCTACGAACAGAAACCGCATGTATGACGCAATCTTAGGTCATACGATTATAATATATAATCCTCAAATATAAAACCTGCAGCCTATAACAATGGCTAGGGTAAATATCTAACCCAAGTGTAATCTCATATACCCGTGTCAATGCCTCAGGCAGCAATATATCATATGGATGATGTATGAATGCATGAAAACAGAATACATGTACTAAAGAAACTGCTTTCATAATTTAGTGAGATTTCCTTAGTATTCTTAAAATGAGGTATCATAAATGAAATCAACATAAACAGTGTCTAGCATCGACACAAAACATAAATCTCAATGTCTCAAAATCTCAAGCTCCGGCTATCCAGACTGGCCTGTATCATCAAATCTCAGTACCTCAATATCTCGAAATCTCAATGTCTCAATTTCAATATCTAGAGCACCGTCAGTCCAGACGGGCCCCTACCATCCATCTCAAGACCACGACGGTATCCTCCGGATATCCGACGCGTCTGGTAAAATCACCGGTCGGTAGTGCTCCCCTGCCAGGCTCAACGCCATCATCTGCGATCCTCTTGCCCCGGGGTACCGCACCGGGTCCACCATGTACCCGAAACGGTTCCTCCACTCCTCGAACTCGGCTCTCGAAATCCATCAGCAAACTCATAGTGGACGACTCATACATCATGGGAAAACCGCACTTTTTATTTAAAAGAGAGAAAAAAAGGTTTATTTATGTTTTTGCGGTTTTCCACCAAATCCAAGAAATCTCATGAAATCCAAATCCAAATCATCAATAGCATGTAAACAGTGAATATAGGCATGAAAACCCATGAATGCGGCACAACCGTGAATAATAACATGCATGAAGTAGCAGGCAATAATTACAATGTCTAAACTAGCATATAAGGCAAGTACACTAATATTATGTTTAAACTATTAGCTAACAACCTATGTCAATGAAATAGTATTTCTAAAGTGTTCGTGACATGGCAATTACCGATGAAGATGTGTGTGACCCGACAAGTAAATGTACGTGGTACATACGCGTCATCGGTAATGGTGCTGGTGTCCTAACAGCATGATATCAACAATAGGATATGAATCATAATATAAGCATGCGATGCGGAGCGAACAGCAATAATGAGCGAGAGCTAAATACTAGATAAAATGATAACAAATCTGCATTTAATGTAATATGAGTCATACAACTACACTAAACTATAGGGCTGAGCAAACAGGCTAACTGAAGGTAAGGAAACCGCCTAACATCTGAGTCGATACATATGTGTGTGTGTGTGTGTGTAGTCGGTGATCCCGCCTCGACAATATCACATCCGATACCATATCTATAATCAGTTATTCCCAAGTCAAGAATGCAGATCAAACATCAATATATAGCTCGTACGTAAATCAGTCGTACTGCATCCCCAAATCTGGGTACGGGTCAATATCTCATTCATCAAATTATTCATCTGGTATCCTCTTTATCCAAGATCATAATCTGGGTACTGATCTACGTCTAGTACGATACTAATATCATCAACATAGTCATGATCTGACTGCTGATCTACAGCCTCATACAAACCGATATCATCATCATATATCGTCATAAAGCTGTATACATCGCCTAATGCGACCTATTATGAAAATCTTAATATATCATATCTCATATCACGATCACATATCAACCATTCAATGTATAACACTATTCACATGTATCGTCGTCCCAAAATCCGCTATAATATCAGGACGTATCTCAAGTACGAATCCTGTCATATCACCGTTCTCGCGGTCTCAATCAAATCTTATCGACTCATCTCAAATCCCAAATACTATCCTCAAATCCAGTATGTGAACACATAGTCCTATACCCATGTGAACACATAACAAAATAACCCCATATAAGCACATATGAAAGAAGAATGTATGCAAGTATAGATGTGTGTGTGTGTAAATGTGGTGCAACCTCTACTCTAGGGTCTCGCAACACTAAACCTATCCAATCACACCTAAAATCTATCTCTATCATCAATAGACTCAACAATATATAATCAATATATATATGTGTGTATACGTATTCGTATACATTGCCACGGACTGCGGGTGTGCTATACGCCATCCACCCGACTTCTCCCCGTAGATATAAATCTACTCACCTGGTCCTCGCTCGCCGGTGCCGACGTCGCCACGCGCTTGCTTGTCGTCTCGAAGTCCACATGGGGTACCTACATGTCATAACGCACCGTATCAAATTAAAAACCACATTCAAAATCGAAACGGCATACGAAAATCAAATCGGCATGCGTATCACACATAGGTCAAACCTATCGCCTACGCATGCAATATTAGCCAAACCAACCCTCGATGTCGATGTACAAACGTCAAACCATCGAGAAAAATCCAAACACACTCATTTGCACATTCACGAACACTAATTATAATATAAAATAGGTTAAAACTCACTTTAAAATCCAATTTTCCGAAAATCTAGCAAGCAAACATTTGCCGTTTTAGTACAAAACTTGATGTTTTAACAATTCTAATCGCCATAATACTTATTAAACATCTTAAATAAGTCATAAAACCATTTCCATAATTTAATCTCATTAAATTTCATTAGCCCCAAAATTCTAGTTTACAAATTAATCAATTTTAACAATTTTATAGCAAAAATACACATACAATAATCTAGCTTGGATTTGCATGATCTAAAGTATTAAACTACATTTTATAAAATTGATGAAGTCATGAAAAACCTAATTACATTTTTCTCTTAATCAAATTCATGTTTTACAAAAACCTAGTTTGCAATTTAAGCAATTTGGACAATTGAAATGTAGCAATCTAGAAATATAGCAAGTAGCTTAGTTTTAGCATTCCTAAAAATATTAAACTACACCTTGCAAACCTTTACACATGATAAAAACCCTAACTTACTCTCAATTCCCTTTTCTTTAAATTTCAAACTTGAAATTTAGAACCCTAATTAAACACATAATAGCTAGATTCAAGTAATTAAACAATAACTTAAGTAAAATGCTAAGATTATACCTCACTTAATTAGAGATCTAGCATGAAAATCTTGGCCTCCAATTTGCTCTCTTTTCACCACAATCCATGCTAGAATAGGCCAAAAAGAAATGGGTAGAGATTGGATTTTGATTTTGTGAGGTTATACTTTGATTTTTGATGAATTTGTGAGGATTTTTTTGAAGAGAATGAGGGGAGAAACAAAGGGGAGGGCTGCTGAATTTGGACTGCAGAAATGGGGAAAGGGAGAGAGAGAGAGTGGGTGTGGGTGCATGTGGAATTGTCAAAGTCAACCCAATATCCATACCTCTTTATAAAACAATTTCCTCACATGAATTAAAGCCAAAAGAGGGGGGAAAGTGACTGTCCAGCAGAGGTGGGGCCGGCCAAAAGTGAGGGGTGAGGTTGTGAGAGAGTGAACAAAAAAAATTCTATGCAAAAAGACCCCCCACAAAAACATATTTGCAAGTTTTAGTTCAAATAATTAAAATTTTAGTTTCCTTCGATTATAACTAAATAGAACTTGATATAAAATATTAAAAATTTATATTACTAACTAGATTTTATTTTTCATGGTTCTATAGATTAAAATTAGCCCAATCAACTTTGTATTTATCGCTAATTAAATGTATTAGTGACGGCTTAAAATAATATTAAAATAATTAATTTCGGAATTTTTTTTAGAAAATTAGAAATTTTACCAGTGGCTCGATAAACACCAAATACTAGCAATTACATAGCTAGAACATGTATATTTAATTTTATAATAAAGATATTTGTATTTTGAATTTTTACAGAAAACCCCTTATTTTACCGATTTTCCGAAATTTCACCGAAACGATTTTCAAAATGTTATAATCTTCCCCCTTAAAGAAATTCGGTCCCCAAATTTAATTTAAAACTCCCCCCAAATACGAAAATATTTCAGCAAAACCATCAAGTCGTCGGGGCTCCGAAATCATAAATACATAAAACAAATCGTAGCGCAATGCATGCGCATGAAAAATGAGCATATAACTCAAAATCAAAACTCTGTCAAGCATCCCGCAATCATCGGAGTCATGGGGAAGACATCAATGTCAAGATCCAATACGAAAACCAACATGATATACATCATTAAAGCATCTAGAAGTAATGCATGCCAAACCTTTTTCAAATCGCCGTGCGATGTTCGCAACACTGCACAGTGGCGGACGTCTATGGTAAGAAAATAACCACATATATATATATATATATATATATATATATATATATATATATTCTTTGTTTAATATGCACGTCCCGCCGTTTTGAAAGCAATTTCAGAAGGGTTTCCTTTTTTTAAACGTTTCGTGTCATGTCAGACACGTAGGTAAATACTGAGACTATAGCTCTTCTTTGGAAATCCCTTCGATAACTATCAATGCATGCAAAAATATACTCAGGTACTGTCCTGTGACTAGTCCTGCTCGGTACTAAACCAAATAGCAAACATCATAAAATATACTGCTCCAACATAAATCTATCCTAAATATATATATGAATGACATGTGCGTCTGGTGCGCACGGAAATAGAAATCCATGAATGTGCTATACATATGCACAGAAACAACATCTAAGTGCATCGGGTGTGCACGAAACATCTGTCAAGGGCAACAGGTGTGCCTGACAGCAAAACAGGTGCATCTGATATGCACGAAGAATCTCGATTTAGTGCATCTGGTGTGCACCAAAATCGCATCTCAAAACATGTGCCCAACATGCGCGAAATCCAATCAGGTGCACAAGGTGCACAAAACCAATATCGAGCATCATAATCGAAATCGAAGTCCAGTGCATCTAAGTGCACAAAATGTGTATCACTGTACTGCAAGCATATGTGAACTATACCGAGTGCAAAAACCAAATCGTATGCGTATATACGCACAAATCAACTCAACTGTATGAAATCCATATAATCACAAACATGAGAAACCAAGGCACGAAAACTATCTCAAGTGCAACAACTGTGCAAAAATCGTAAATACTCAGTAGGTGCAACCATGGCGCATGAAAACGATATCATGAAACTCAATCATCAAAACCAAATCATGCGAATAGATCGCTTAAAATACCAAAATCAAGTATGGCGGAATAGTCCCGCTCAAGCACATTGATTGATCTTATTTTCCGTTGTCGGTTTATAGAAAATTGTAAAGAGAAATCACAACCAAAAAAATTTGACCGCAATCAATAACGGTGTCGAATGTAGCGCGTTAGTAAGTACGGATCGTCCACAGGGATTGTGCTATTCGTTCGTATTTTGTTTTGTTTGAATTGAAAATTTAATAGAAAAGAAAAGCAAAACGATTCAAGATTTTTATCGATGAATTTCAAGAATTACTAAATCTAATCAAGAATCAAGAAAGCGTTAAACATCAAGAATCAAGAAGAATAGAATTCCAATCGATTTAAGTTTCAAGATTTGAAGTAAAGCTCGTAGGAATCGATTAGATCGTAGATGTGAAGAAGACTAGAAATTATCGTTTCTTATCCATTAACATATTGAAGCTAAATCGATGTAGATTCATCGAGGATCAAGGATCTTGCGAAGAATTAGGGTTCCTCATCCTATCCTTTGTCCTTTCGATGAATCACATGTAAGTGCACGGCGGCGCCCCGGCCGTCGATCCGACGCCGGAATGCGGAAACGGTGAAAAACTTTAATTTTGCGGACTTAGCAAACCGGCACCACCGCGCACTAAACATCCGGATCGAACCACTAACTAATCCTAGCTATCTACAAGAAAGGGAATAGAGATATACCGACGATCCAAGTCCTCCGGTCTTCTCGTCATGGTCCCGATCTCCTGCGGAAAAGTCCCGTCTCCTCCTCGTCGCCGGAAGTGCACCACATCGCCTACTTTGTTTACGGGCTCCCACCTCAATGCCGAGGCAACTCGGGCACGAAGCCGGCTACTCGACGTGCCCAAGGTTCGCTGTAGAATATGTAGTAGAACTTGTGTCTCTATTTTGGGGTAGTGGAGGTGCTATTTTTGGTGGAGGAAAGAAAAGATTTTGGAGATCAACTAGAGAGCTCTTTTCTTAGCACAATATGAACCAAAAATGCCACACAAAATGAATCAATCAACCCCACCCTAAAGTGGCCGGCCCATGTAGGAAAAAGGAGAGAGGAAAAAGTCAAGGGGGGGTGACCATATCAATCATGCAAGAAAAAGAGAGAGGAATGGTTAACATAATCAACCATGATCACAAAGCAATGCCAACACTCCACACAACCATCATCAACAACCATGATGCTAACAAAGTCAAGCCATCATGAAGTATGAAGTCAAGCAAGTCAATGGATGGTGCACCATCATGAAGACTATCATGATGCTACAAAAAGCAAAGACCCCCTCCACAAATGCCTATTTGCAACAATGCAAATAAACCCTCCTCCACCAATCTTCGGCCAATGAACGGAACAATGGAAATTGGCCGAAACGGAAAGCAAACTGGCAACTCCAGAAAACTGGTCCCGTAATAAATTACAGGAAAACCCCGATACTGTGCATACACACCCGCATCTGTATTTCGACCGAAATACAAATGCAATGAGACAAAATCTACACTGTACTATACTAGGATCCGGCTTATACCAAAACCGGCTAGTAATATCTGTTCGATCCTGATCCGTGCAATACCGCACGTATCTGATCGAACCCTGCCATATATCCATACGGCCTATAGTACAAACTGTCCGATCCCGATCCGTGCAATACCGCACGTATCTGGTCGGACCTTGCCATATCTCCATACGGCCTCTACAACCTTTCGCCCGAAAGCTGAGTAACTGAATGTGGGGGACTCTAAAGACTCATCAACACCTTGGTTGTGGATTTAACCACTAGCACGTCAGAGGTATAAGCCAATACGTAACGGGCTACCAGGTACTGACTAAAAGGGATGTCTGTGAGCGAACTCAGCCTGACAACCCTACTGAGCCTGTCAGTGACAATATCCGTGCAGTCCGGTCCGTTCGTCTATGAGTATCGCATGGCGGGCCTAGGGGGTTGGTAAAAGTCAGACCCCCAAAAGCGGTACAAGTCGTGTCGGAGTGTAGCCCAGAACACTCTGAGATACTACTGGAATACCTACCAGTAAATCTCCTTGCCTTGGCCAAGGACTTTGTGTAATGGCTCTCCTAGACACAGCACGACCTCACCCCCAATAGCGGGAGAGACGAACCCCTGAGGATACGCTCACTGCCTCCATGTGGCTCGGGACTGTACCCAACTAAAACCTGTTTGCACGACTCCTTTGAGCCATGGTAGGGTAGTAATCAAAGTACAGTGGGAACTCACACGAGACAAATGACGATCCCCAGGTCGATGAACTAACCTGCACTCATGTCACCAGGGAACTGCCATCTGACGTCTGGTATATGACCAACTAGCAGGTTCCCGGCGAGTCCTGTCCGGTGTACTCATAACCCAATGAGCACCTGTATACATCTTAGGTGATCCAACTGACACCAGTGGCTTGTGAGACCGGCCACCGCCCCTCGTCGGGGTCTCGACTGTATACACTAGTCTACTAAGAAGAATCGATGCCCTGTCTCGAAACTCTCACGACTAGGGACCTTTTAAGGATATGCTTATAGACCCCCAGCTCCCACTTATATGATCGCCCTCATACTGCTGGTGGTCAAGCAAGAATCCTAGGGGCTCTATCAACGTGTAATAGCGACGTGTCAGGTCACTTAAAACAGTACACGATGATAAAGGTAAACCAGATAGCATACTATCATCTCGAGTAAGACTGTCCTACCGGGATAGGTCCTCCCTCAATCATTACAATCACGTACCTGTGACCTAATAATTGACTCTGAGGGCACTATCTCCAACAATCTCCCACTTGCACTCAAGGCTAATTATTGCGATGTCGCATACTCACAGCCCGTGTGATACCGAACATCCAACTCCTCTACTAGTCAGTCTCACAAAGCTCGTTTGCGGAACTATTGCGTTCGAGGAATAGCCTCAGTGAGTGGATCCGCTTAGTTGTTTCTTTCTATGTCTCTCTATATCTCAAGTTCGCGGAGAAAGCCATCTCCCGAAAAGAGCAATACCTGTCTCAGAATATGTCTGGATGTCTGATGGGACCTAGCTCATAAATGAACTTCAAATCCAAACTTCTTAGACGGTATCGTCAACTGAACTTAATCAGTATCCTGCGCGCCATGCCTCCCTCAGTATTGCCTTGGACCACCTGTCCAAAATACTGCCCCTCATCAGAAGGAAAACTATAACTCTGACAACCTCCTTGTCGTCCATGTCACCTTGGAAGCCTGGAATGATAACTGTCTCCTGAATGAGGCTGTCGTTATCATCTCCCTAGAACATCCACTTATGTTCTAAAACTGCTTCCGACTGTTTCTCCAGGATTGGATTAATGTCAACTTATTGCATCTAGTGTAAGAACAACATCTGGTGTGGTACTTGACATCTCACGATTGACTCAATTGCCTAAGCAAGTGATCTGCCAATCATGCACATCCCTCTCTACTTTAGTTTATAAGACACCTTTAGAGAGGGTGACTCCATCACCTGCAGGTACACTACCGTGCCAGGAGTCGTCCATTCTAAATACTCTTAGAATGTTGTCAAAGTACCCTGAATGGGAAACCACCCAAATCTAGATCTAAAACCATAGATCTAGTAACCAGTATGTCTGATATAAAATCCATTTCCTTTGTGGAGAAACAACTGTGTGACGACCAAAGTATAACCGATCGTAGTGTAGGAGTTTCTTTTCCTACTCTGTGTATATCATCCAAATACCAGGATATCACACCCTACTACCTTCTCAACAGATCCATCCCCTATTCTGATGAAGTCAAACCCATGACTGTCATGTCGGAAACAGATGATCTATCTCCGCTACATCTTCTCTAGTCTATAAATAGACATAAGCAACCTGTCCACCAATGCTTCCGCTGCTCCCACTGACTACGACAACCCTCTGGCAGAGTCATATAGACGTACACTTCTAAAACTGGTTTAGAACGACGCTATACTCATCCTCCCGCCGGGTCTCGTAACCTGGAACAACAGCAATGGCAATTGTGGGTAAACAAGAACTTCCCTGTCACCGTCCTTGAGGCTACCGTAGTGCCTCTCGGGTGCCTGAAGTTACCCACCTTATCTGCGGAGTGGCCAATGGAATGTCAATCCACATTGAATATTTAGGTTCCTTATCAAATCTTCAGTAATCGTTTGTGGTTCTGGAATCACTTCCAGTTCTACCATACTCCCACTACTGTTTTCTGAAAAAAATCCATTTTTAATAAAACTGTGGCGAGTCTAGAACAATATCGCTATTGTTCATCCAGATGGTAGAAAATCAACCCTCGTCATAGCCTTGGTCAACCCACAAACAGCCATTACAGAAACGTGCCTTGAGTTGTCCAGTGTCTGGTTTTAATCATAAACCGGACAACTCCCCGTACCTTAACATCGTTAAGATATGAACTGTTCTATATCCAATATAGAAACAGAGGCACTGATTTAATTGAACCAGATTCAAATCATGCAGCTGTCCCCAGCGCATGTCAACTAAATGGAAGGAGGCCGATCAGCGTTACTCAACTTAGGAATACTTCCAATTATGAGTAACCTGAAAGAGAAGCAAGATCTCTTTATCATTACTATCATCTGAATACCATACACAAGTATCTACATCTTCGATCTCTTTGAAGAATCCCGATACTTGCTATACCTGGTTCTCTACTCTATTCAAATACCTATAACTTCTCAAAATTGGACCCTGTGTTTCCGCGAAACACCTGTCTAAAAACTAGAGAAGTCATAAGTAAACCGAATATAGTACGAGGACCAACCCCTCTGTCCTGATGGACCCTGGACAACATACAATCCTTTGTATAAGTCCCTTGAGTCTGATAACTCATTCACTGTGTGTCGTAGGTTGAAAACTGTACTTATGGTTAAGAAGAATTACACCGCTGTTTAATGCTCCTTACCTAACCATCCACTGATATAGGTAAATGTCGTAGACATAATTTCAAAAAGGTACATCTCACTCTATGAAAATAGACGTACAGATATATCAATTTGAAATTGGTGCATAACTGCGGATATTCAAAACCAAATATTTGCCAACCGGCAAACAGCCCAGGTGATTTCCTCAAATATCACCGATTACAACGAATCCCGATATAATGAGGATAATCACCCAATTCCCAATAACTTACTCCCACTCATCATCTGTAAAACCATACAGATGTGAGAATCGTATCTGGTAAATACATACCCTGGAGTAAGTATCTAATCGGGAAATCAGTTTTCTATTAACAGTACACAGTGAAACTGAAACATTGAAATGTTTCGATGGGGTATCCTGGTATTCCTAGTAATGCCTCTTCCAGATTCACGATTGTAACCGTATAATTCTTTGCCACCTCTCCAAATCCCTTCATATGTCTTTAGTCTTTACCTTCTGTACACCCCTTTAGGCCAAATGGTTTTCTTCATTCCCTACCGTTCGGCACCAGCCTATGGTTTGGAAGAAGACTATCCAATAAGTATAATGGGTGTAATGTCCCAATCCTAGGAACACTCGCAATGCGAGAGAAGGTGAAGATAAAAGACACCTGAATAAATCTTATTCCTATTTCTCCTGAACCAGAATCCATCCCCGAACTGGAACAAGTTCCTTTCGAGTTCGTATATAACCATACGATGGAGTATCCAAATAAACTGTGGATCTTCGTAGTGATACGGAGTGTCCTGGAGAAATACAAAAGTGATGTGGGAGTGGTAACGAAATACCTGGTTTGGTCGTGAATATCTGTTGCAATTTACTTTGCCCTCTTACTAATCCCTTACTTTGTCTTAACTTAATACCTTCTGCACACCATCGTTATGCTAATTGGTTTTCTTCATTCCCCACCGGTCGGCACCAGCCTAAGGTTTGGAAGAAGACAATACAATTTGCGTAATAGGTGTACTACCCCTAAACCAAGGAGTACTCGTAACCTGAGAGAGGGTAAAAGGAAAAGACAACTGAATAATCCTATCCGTTTTCTCCAGAACCGGAAACCATCCTCGAATAAATTCTTTCGAGTTCGTATCTAACCATACGATGGTTTTGTCCAATGGAAGTGGACGTTCGTAGTAATACGGGGTGTCCTGGAGAAAAGGGTAAAAGTAGGAGTGGCAATGAGGTTTGCAACTCTGACAATCCAAAAGCCGGTGTTTAAGAAGGTTCGGTCAACTTGGTCACTGAGTCAAAGTCTTAGGGTCGGGTCAAATGGTCGCTGCCAGAGAGAGAGAGAGAAAAGAAACACTCAGCGTGCACTCTAACCTAGATCAGAATGGTTACCAATTTATCTAATCTGGAATCCTCCCACTATACCTCAAATTCTCCTCCAAACCTGAAAGAAGAATTAGTCGGGGTCACCCGAGGAGTAAACTAACTCATCAGTGGGAATCGGGATCCAACTATCATCGCATGATAACGTGACGGAATCCGCTCACGGTATCACACTCCAGAAGGTATGCGCATATCTGGCAAGTTTCAGTTCTTTTGAAACTCCCGATGTGATTTCTGCCCCATGCTCTTATGACCTTGGCGTGAGGTCAAAATATCATAAGTCACATGTCAAGTTCTGCCCGTCATTATCCAGGTTAATTTGAACCCACCCGTACATACCCTTGACGTAGGCCAAAATAGTAGTACGACTGTCCCAAACCAACGCATCTATCTATGCAACAGATAAATAACCGGCAGCTACCAAACACTATGCCTTGGCGTGAGGTCAAAATACATAGCTTGAATACTACCGAATATTTAACTGAAATGACGGAGGGCTACGAATGGTTTCTGGCGAAAACCTTTAACATAATGAACTTGATATCGTCGAAGGAACGGATAGCTTTTAAAAATATAGTGACGAAAACCGTTGCTAAAGAGGTCACTCCCTGTGAAGGGATCTCGGCTCTTTCCCCATAGAATGGGGTGCAGGATATTCCAAATGAATACCACGATGCAAAGCAAAAGTAATCGGCTATAGTGAAGTTAATGCCCTGACGCAAACTTCTGTCCAAGGGGTCACTCCCGGTGAAGGGATCTCGGCCCTTGCCTCGTCGACTGAGGAGCAGGATATTCCAATGAATACCACAATGCAAAACAAAAGTAAACGTCCTTGCAATAACAGCTTTTTGAAAAGTGTTCCAACAACATCAGATTAGGTTTGTTTTAACTTGCATTGATCCGAATCAATGCAGTCCCATCAATTGATCACACCAAAAAGAACGAAAATATACTGATGTACGTATATGCCATCCGCATTCGCCACTGGGTCCCGTCATTACCCGTTAGGTTAGCTAACTAACGACAGAGCGGGGACTGGACTAGCGCGGATGTAAAACATATACAACATCTACTAATATATATACCAATATATAGTATTTCGCTCAAGGCGTGAATAAAATGCAACATCACAGAAATGTACAGCATCACAGAAACAATACAGATATCTGGGATCCCCGGGTTTCACAGAGCCACTGAAACCCGACGTTCCCCTGGTCGTGTGGATAGCCTGTGCAATGAAAACCTAGACCCCTACGGGCGCGGCAAGTTACCCGCCAAAACCTGAAGCGAGGCAGCCCCCTTCAGCAACGTGAATGGACCACCCAGCACTTCACGGAATCCGGTAACTTGGGCACCCCTCCGGGGTCAACCTGTACCCCCTACGAGTGCGGCGAATAGCCCGCCAATCCTAAAGTGAAGCCCCCTCCATCCCAATGCCATGAGATGCAGGCTTGTTGCCCTCCAGAACCCGGCTATCCGTGCACCCCTCCGCGGGGCAATCCTAGTACAGAAAATAAAATATACATACAACGAGTACATCGACCGCAACCAGGTCGTGCCCCAAAATAATAATACAAACAGGCAGTGACGGCAGTCCACATGTCGGACGCTCGCCCCGCAATATCAAATGTACATAATACAACAAAACTGTACTAGCATTGCATCCAGGCTATCCCCCACGACCGATCCGCAACATCACAGCAAAAACAAAACATCAACGTGAAAGTCACGTTCGCAAATCCGTCTAACCGGGCTATAGCAGTTAGACCGGATTTACCGATCGAGTGACATTCACGGTCGCAGATATAATGTAAATACTGTGAAAAATGTGTTTAAAATATCCGACCGATCGAATATTAACAAGTGGGCCCTAAACCAATACTGCAGCACTCACAGAAATAATTGGCCCAATTTTAATATTCCAAAACCCCAGAAATTAACCCAGAAAGAAACTGGAAAAATATGATAACATGATGAAGCTACAGTGCGGCGGAAGGGCGGCGGGAAGTGGGTTTTCGCGGCGCTTCCACGCACCTGTAGATGAATCACTATATCGTATTTTTGCAGAATTCTTATATCTTTTGGTAGATCACTTTTCTGTCACTTGAAAAATTTTTGGACACCAAAAAATCTTAACAGAAAACTGATGTGAACACAAATTGGGTTTTCGGAATTTTGGTCGATCGGAACTGAAAAACACATCAAACGAAGCTAGACGAAGTTAATGGCGAGGCTCTGATACCACAGTAAGTGCACGGCGGCGCCCCGGCCGTCGATCCGACGCCGGAATGTGGAAACGGTGAAAAACTTTAATTTTGCGGACTTAGCAAACCGGCACCACCGCGCACTAAACATCCGGATCGAACCACTAACTAGTCCTAGCTATCTACAAGAAAGGGAATAGAGATATACCGACGATCCAAGTCCTCCGGTCTTCTCGTCATGGTCCCGATCTCCTGCGGAAAAGTCCCGTCTCCTCCTCGTCGCCGGAAGTGCACCACATCGCCTACTTTGTTTACGGGCTCCCACCTCAATGCCGAGGCAACTCGGGCACGAAGCCGGCTACTCGACGTGCCCAAGGTTCGCTGTAGAATATGTAGTAGAACTTGTGTCTCTATTTTGGGGTAGTGGAGGTGCCATTTTTGGTGGAGGAAAGAAAAGATTTTGGAGATCAACTAGAGAGCTCTTTTCTTAGCACAATATGAACCAAAAATGCCACACAAAATGAATCAATCAACCCCACCCTAAAGTGGCCGGCCCATGTAGGAAAAAGGAGAGAGGAAAAAGTCAAGGGGGGGTGACCATATCAATCATGCAAGAAAAAGAGAGAGGAATGGTTAACATAATCAACCATGATCACAAAGCAATGCCAACACTCCACACAACCATCATCAACAACCATGATGCTAACAAAGTCAAGCCATCATGAAGTATGAAGTCAAGCAAGTCAATGGATGGTGCACCATCATGAAGACTATCATGATACTACAAAAAGCAAAGACCCCCTCCACAAATGCCTATTTGCAACAATGCAAATAAACCCTCCTCCACCAATCTTCGGCCAATGAACGGAACAATGGAAATTGGCCGAAACGGAAAGCAAACTGGCAACTCCAGAAAACTGGTCCCGTAATAAATTACAGGAAAACCCCGATACTGTGCATACACACCCGCATCTGTATTTCGACCGAAATACAGATGCAATGAGACAATCTACACTGTACTATACTAGGATCCGGCTTATACCAAAACCGGCTAGTAATATCTGTTCGATCCTGATCCGTGCAATACCGCACGTATCTGATCGAACCCTGCCATATATCCATACGGCCTATAGGACAAACTGTCCGATCCCGATCCGTGCAATACCGCACGTATCTGGTCGGACCTTGCCATATCTCCATACGGCCTCTACAACCTTTCGCCCGAAAGCTGAGTAACTGAATGTGGGGGACTCTAAAGACTCATCAACACCTTGGTTGTGGATTTAACCACTAGCACGTCAGAGGTATAAGCCAATACGTAACGGGCTACCAGGTACTGACTAAAAGGGATGTCTGTGAGCGAACTCAGCCTGACAACCCTACTGAGCCTGTCAGTGACAATATCCGTGCAGTCCGGTCCGTTCGTCTATGAGTACCGCATGGCGGGCCTAGGGGGTTGGTAAAAGTCAGACCCCCAAAAGCGGTACAAGTCGTGTCGGAGTGTAGCCCAGAACACCCTGAGATACTACTGGAATACCTACCAGTAAATCTCCTTGCCTTGGCCAAGGACTTTGTGTAATGGCTCTCCTAGACACAGCACGACCTCACCCCCAATACCGGGAGAGACGAACCCCTGAGGATACGCTCACTGCCTCCATGTGGCTCGGGACTGTACCCAACTAAAACCTGTTTGCACGACTCCTTTGAGCCGTGGTAGGGTAGTAATCAAAGTACAGTGGGAACTCACACGAGACAAATGACGATCCCCAGGTCGATGAACTAACCTGCACTCATGTCACCAGGGAACTGCCATCTGACGTCTGGTATATGACCAACTAGCAGGTTCCCGGCGAGTCCTGTCCGGTGTACTCATAACCCAATGAGCACCTGTATACATCTTAGGTGATCCAACTGACACCAGTGGCTTGTGAGACCGGCCACCGCCTCGTCGGGGTCTCGACTGTATACACTAGTCTACTAAGGAGAATCGATGCCCTGTCTCGAAACTCTCACGACTAGGGACCTTTTAAGGATATGCTTATAGACCCCCAGCTCCCACTTATATGATCGCCCTCATACTGCTGGTGGTCAAGCAAGAATCCTAGGGGCTCTATCAACGTGTAATAGCGACGTGTCAGGTCACTTAAAACAGTACACGATGATAAAGGTAAACCAGATAGCATACTATCATCTCGAGTAAGACTGTCCTACCGGGATAGGTCCTCCCTCAATCATTACAATCACGTACCTGTGACCTAATAATTGACTCTGAGGGCACTATCTCCAACATCACATTCACTAGATAGCTTCTAGGAAATCGAATGATCGATCGTTGATCTCTAGATCGTGCAAAAAGAATCAAGAACGCATTTCGCATCGATCTAGATCATCGGTCATTCAATTTTCAAGAATTTACAATTGTTATAGGACTTAAGAAAACGTTTAAAGATTCGTCAACATCATCATTCTAAAATCGTTTCGACTCCTCCACGAGCGGAGTTTTATTCAAGCATCATCACAAAGAATACATTCAAGAGTTGAAGATGAATCATAATGCTCGAATTGAAATATAAGCAAGTTGAAAGAATCTTCACCTTTATTTATTCCACAAATTGTTACACATTGCTCAAGACTACAAGAATTTGAGAAGGAACAAGAATGTCGAATCTAGCGTTGCATCAGCTCCTTGAGTCGTGGATCGGCTTGGATCTCGTGCTCCGTTGAAATCCGACTTCGCTTCTAAAGGATGGTTGAAGACTTGCTTGCTAGAACTCAAAGGATCTTGAATTTGGTTTCTTGATTAGGGTTAGGGTTTGGCACAAGTCGTGTCACTCAACTTGTGTTAGAAAATGGGGGAGATTAGAGATTGAAGAAGAAGTTCAAGATTAGCCCTTAACCCTAGATCTAGGCTCTCTTTTATAGACTTCCAAAACCCTAGATCTAGGATTCAAAATTTGAACTTCCCTCCAAAAGTTTGTTAGCTAGAGAGGCTTCTAGAAGTAGTTAGTTAGAGGGAGCTTCTAGAACTAGTTTGTTAAGAGTTTGATTAGCTTAATCAAGATTAGCTTAATTAATCATCCTTGCTGATCTGGCAGAAACTTCGAGAGTAATCTGGAATTTGACATAGCTTGCTGAGATGTGTGCACTGAAATAGGAGTTATGCACTGAAAATTATGTGATGACGTGGCAGATATGCGGCGGATCCGCGGCGGAAGCAGGCTCCCGCCGCGAATCCGCGGCGCTTTATGGGCCTTAAAGCTTGTGTGTTCTGGTACTTGTTTGGGCTGACACTTGGGCCTTTTTCTGATATGTTGAATTTAATATTTCCCTCTAGTTTGCTACCAGTTCTCAGGTCTTTGAGTTGGCCTAATGTTTGATCAGCACGATGATAATTTAGGCCTTTCTTCTGGAATTTCCTGCACAGACTTCGAAACACAAGTTGCGCTACATAAGAATGATGCCATGCCATGAAATGCAGTCAATTTCCCTTAACGTGCCGGTTTTAATGTCTAACATATGCAATCTGATATTTTACGACTGTTTTGCTAATATGTGCTATATGAATGCCGAACACTTCTAGATGAGTGCAAATGATAGGGAAATTGCCGTGTTAAAGATGCAGTATTTTCGACTGATCAA
Organism: Agapanthus africanus; assembly: GCA_030015575.1. Taxonomy (NCBI): domain Eukaryota; kingdom Viridiplantae; phylum Streptophyta; class Magnoliopsida; order Asparagales; family Amaryllidaceae; genus Agapanthus; species Agapanthus africanus. The sequence goes on along the minus strand of CM057341.1, from coordinate 614,643,541 downwards.
ATTCCCCCAAACTTATTTTCGATCGTCTCGAGCGAACTGTTTTATTAAAAAGAGAAGGAGAAAATAAAGAAAGAGAAAAACTAACTAGCACACTTTCGTAGGCAACACGATTGCACTGAGCACGTGTAACAAGCCTTTAAACCTCTGCGTGTCCCTAGTAGGAGGAGTGTTGTTTCCTGAGGGTTTTCAACGGATTGCACCTACAAAATCCAATAATAAAAGGAAGATCATGAAATTTACATTTAAAGATAAGAATTGTAAAAGAAAAACTTTGAAAATTAGGGTTTCCAACTAAGCTAGTTTTTCGGTTGTCATGAGCCCTATCTTAATAGTCATGAAAAGATGTTAGAAATCACGTCCTCCCTCAATAAAACATCGTCTTATTCTCCATTCCTATCTTTCTTCCAAACATCGATCATATAACTCTGCGTGTGTGTAAAGACATCCCTACACCCGGAGAATTCAATTAAAGCTATCATACTCTTGCCCATCAGCCTCAGTACTTTTTAATTAATGAATATTTAGAGGAGATTGCTCACACACTTTCATGCGACCGTTAATACTTCATGAGATACTAACCGACCGATTACTCATGTGCTTGCTTACTTGGTGTTTTTCCTTGTCTTGCACCACCTAAGGCTTAGCAGTGACTCCCACACCAGTTGGCCTTAGGGCACTAGGTGAAGAGGCACCCTTGCTATATTTTTTATTGCTACCTTGGCGATAACAAAACCAGTATTCATTTTTCTCACCATTTTATATTTTATTCATTTTTTGATTTCCTTCATACATCGGCTTTAAGACAAGAGCATTTCAAGGTATCCTCTACTATCCCGGGCTTCAAGACTTATGTAAGTGCGAATAGCAGGGTATCAACGTTCAAAATGTTTGGCTTCCAGAATATAAACTATTTTTCAGACTTATTTTTATCCTCAGATTAGTGACTTCCTTCATCTTACTAACCCTTGGGACAACGGCTCATAACTACTTATTACTAGTTCGTATAAGAAAACTTCTAATTTTCTTGGTTTTCTTAAATTTTTCTAATCTCATGGATGTAATTTTTCACTATCTAATCTTTTATTATCTTATTTATGTAAAACAAAAATATTTTTATATTTTTTTGAAATTTTTTAAATTTTTATAGGTTTTTCAAAGAATGTTTTGTGCTTATGCAAAGTATGATGCAAATGATGCAAAAATAAGCACAAACCTCCCCCAAACTTGTTTTCAACAGTGTCCTCACTGTTGCCATCTGCTAAATCTCGAAAAACCTATATGGTTGGGAGGAATTTATTAGTGGGGGAAAAATATATAAGTGAAGACCCTCCCCCAAACTTATTTTTGGCTCAAAATTTTATAAAAATTTTATTTTCAAGAGCCAGAAAACACCCCCCAAACTTGAGTTAAGCAATGTTAATCTTTGAAAATCACATGAGCGGGTCAAAAATCATTGGTCGATGCCAAGCTTTGCAAAGACTGAACGTTAACACCAACCATTTGAAAATTTTATCAATGCAGTGCTCTGGTTGGTGGAAGAAGAAGTGGGGAAAGGGTAAGGGGTGGAATAGAATGTGTGTGCGTCTCATTTTGGAGAGACGATGCAGTGATTGTGATGGATTACTCGCATTCTTTTTACAGTTCAGAAGAAGGGGTGGAGGTTCAATTTCATTGATTGGGAGATGATTCATCTCAACGCCCGTCTCATTTAAAAATGCGAGTTCATCAGCGAAGATCTCCTCAAAAGTCTCATCAATACCCCGAAGAATAATGTCATCACAAAGTGCGGGGTGATCTTCAGACTCTAAGAACAGTTCATAATCAGTGTTAGTTGTTGACCCGGACATCTCAGTGGAAGAGTCCGTATGTGTATCATATATAATTGGGTCAAACAACAACATATGAAAAGAGTCAAGATCGGTATCATGAGGATCATCAAATTCGCTGCTGTCGACATCCATTAAGTCGACAGAACAGACCTGAGCAGTAGGTTCGGAGGGTACACTTCCCAACTTGTAAATGTTCAGCTCTATTGACCTAATCCCGAAGGATAGGGTCATAGAACCATTACGACAGTTGATGATAGCATTGGAAGTGGCCAAAATGGGGCGACCTAAAATCACCGGAATTTGATTCCGTGGGTTCGCTACAGGCTGTGTATCAATTACAATAAAATCCACAGGGAATATAAATTCCCCGATTTTTATTAACACATCCTCCAGTTCTCCTCTAGGTTTGGTGATTGATCGGTCAGCCATCTGGAGAGTTATGCTCGAGGGCTTTAACACTCCGATACCTAGTTGCTCATAAACCGAATATGGAAGCAAGTTAACACTAGCGCCAAGGTCTAGTAGAGCACGGTTGATGTGTTTTTCCCCAATAGAAATGGAAATAGTAGGACAGCCAGGGTCCTTATGTTTCCTCGGTACTTGTTGGGGGAAAGCCGTGTCTACAGTTTTTGGTATGAATATCTTCTTGGGCACTTGAGTCTTCCTCTTCCTAGTGCACAAGTTCTTAAGAGTTTTCGCATAGGACGGAACTTGTTGGATGGCATCTAGGAGAGGGATGTTGATGTTAACTTGCTTAAACATGTCCATAATCTTCTCCATATGTGGACTCGATTTGTTAGCCCTTAACCGATTAGGATAAGGTGCTTTAGCAATACTCGCTGGGTCCATCATAGGAGAAGGAAGTGTGTGTGGACCCGATCCTAGAATAGAAGTGGGGATCATTCGTGGAGAACTAGAAGAGATGGGCTGAGGTAGCGAGCCTTGTGGGAAACGGAGAATAGGCTTGCAAGAAGGTGGTGGGGTAGAAGAACTGGGGTCAGAATTAGAAGTGGAAATGGAAGGAAAGGTCTCAGCCGGGGTATCATTGATAGATTTATCGGTATCATCAAACTCTTCCCTAACGTGATTGTCAAGCACTCTTCCAGATCTCAACGTGATTGCATTCACATGATGCGAATTGCCAGGATTGGGTAGAGGTTGAGCTAGAAGTTTCCCTTTCTCTCTTGCACTCATTTCGGCTTTTAGTTGTGCAATTTGTGCTTCCATCGATTTGATATTCTCATTTTGAGAGACAATGATCTTCATCACATTCTCGACGGAAGATTCCAAACTTGCTGTCCCTTGGATGGATTGTTTCATCAAAGTATCCAAGGTTTGTGCTAGTGCAGAGGTATTATCTGTACCAGTCAATTGCAAAGAGTTTTCATGTGGTGCAAAAGTGTTGGCCGGATTTTGGAAGTTTTGTGATTGGTAGGGGTGCTGACTCAATGGAAGTGGTGGTTGCTGTTGTGGTGGAGGGACCCTTTGGAAATTGTTTTGGGTTGGAACCGTATTTTGATTTTGTGATTGGTTCCAAGCAAAATTTGGGTGATTCCTACAATCCTGATTATATGTGGAAGAAAATAATTCGTTCCTAGGTCTTTGAAATACGGCATTGGTATGCTCGTGACCTTGAAACGGAGAGTTTAGTGGACATTCTTCCGTCAAATGAGAAGGATCAGAACAACATCCACATACAGTTTTTGAGAGTGACATTTGATTTAAGGAGGCAGCTAAAAATTTGTTTTCCATAGCGTCGAATTTCTTGTGTAAAGCTGAAATCTCAGCTCTAACTCCTATGGAAATATCATTGCCATCCCTAGACGATTGAGTCACACCCTCCCACTGTAAAGATTTTTCAGCGAAATCTTCTAGAAATTTCCAGGCTTCCCCATCATCTTTGGTCATAAAGTTGCCCTGACACATGGATTCAAGGATCTGTCTTGTTTTAGGATTAATGCCCTCATATATGATTCGGCACAGATCCCATCTGGGGATTCCGTGATGTGGACATTGGACTAACAGATCCTTGAAGCGTTCAAGACATTTTGAAAATGGTTCATTTGGAAGCTAGGTGAATTGATTTATTTCGCTACGGACTCGAGCTGTTTTATGATGTGGGTAGAATTTCTTAAGGAATACTTTGAAGAATTCTTCCCAATTCGAGATGGAATGTGCGGTTGTGTTGTAAAGCCACTTCTCGGCTATATCGCACAAGGTAAATGGGAGAAGAAGTAGACGCATAGCATCCATAAAAAGCTATGAGGTACCCATCATTGCGCATACATTTTCAAATTTGGTGATAAAGGCATATGCATCTTCAGACTCGAGACCGTGAAATTTTGGTAGAATGTTGATGTATTAGGGTTTAATTTCAAAATTTTCCCCGTTGGCTGGTGGAATGGAGAGACTGGTCGAAAGAGTACCCCGTGTAGGATAGCACCTCTCTTGGAGAGAGATGCGAGGTGGATTCTGCGTACCAACGGACGGCGGCAGAGTAGTGGTAAAGAAATTCGATGGAGACGGATCCATCGATGTGGGTGTGGTGGTGGGTAAAGAAAAGGTAAATGTAGAAATACCGACTTTTGGGTCGATTGGGGGAACGCGGACTAAACGGGCACTAGAATCCCGTGTCCAGCCTATCTTGCACTAAAAAGGGTTAGTACAAGTGGCAGCGTGACTTATAATTAGGGGAATGAATAAAGTGCTGGTGTTTGTTTTGAAAAAATATACGGATTTTTTTTTTGAAAAAATGATGCGATCACAACAAATGCAACAAGCAAAACCCTAATTCTAGTGGTCACCTAGGTCAAAGCTCTAGACCGCTCCTAACTGCCAAAAGACAAGTCGCAGGATAAATCCTCCACTGCCTCTTTGTCTCTCCTGTGGCCACGTAAGTGCCAGGTAAGTGGGAGGTTCTCCACTACGTAAGTAGTGGGCCTAATTAAGTAACCACTAGCCTTCGACACACTTGCCTTAGACACCACAAAAGAAATGCGGATAAGCAATGAATTACCCACGGCCTTCTCTTGTCCTAAGTGAGCGCGACAGTCCTTAGAGTCATCTCTAGATATTTTTTAGTTAATGAGGGTAATGCGGATGCAAGTTTTATGATTTTTGGGGCTTAGGAAGGGTAATGAACTCCCCATCTAATCTGGATTTGGTCTTTGCCCCTTAATTTCCGTATTAATATGCAACAACCAAAAATCAAAACACGCATAATTTATTTTGCTTTTGCGGCGCTGCGAATTTTGCAAAGAAACCTGCAGCAAATTATTATTTGGAGTAGACAGAGGAGGAGATAAGAAAGTTACAGACTCACAGAGCAAATTTGGTGCAGTGATGACGTCAGCACGCGGCGAAACCGCAGTGGGAGTCGCCTATTGCCGCGGAAACGCGGTGGAGTTAGGGGATCACTGCACAAATTTTTAACAGAAGGATTTTGTTCACTTCCCCAGCTCTCTGGAAATTTCAGAAAAAAATTTCTCCAGCTCCAATGATTCCAGATTTCCTCGCAACAAATCACAACAATTCGTATTAGTGGTTGCGTGAATTTTGATCTAAAAATATAGATGGAATAAACTTTTCAACTCAATTTTAAAAATACGAACAATTAGCGCACTATCCCCGGCAACGGCGCCATTTGATTGATCTTATATTCCGTTGTCGGTTTATAGAAAATTGTAAAAAGAAATCACAACCAAAAATATTTGACCGCAATCAATAACGGTATCGAGTATAGCGCGTTAGTAAGTGCGGATCGTCCACAGGGATTGTGCGATTCGTTCGTATTTTGTTTTGTTTGAATTGAAAATTTAATAGAAAAGAAAAGCAAAATGATTCAAGATTTTTATCGATGAATTTCAAGAATTACTAAATCTAATCAAGAATCAAGAAAGCGTTAAACATCAAGAATCAAGAAGAATAGAATTCCAATCGATTTAAGTTTCAAGATTTGAAGTAAAGCTCGTAGGAATCGATTAGATCGTAGATGTGAAGAAGACTAGAAATTATCGTTTCTTATCCATTAACATATTGATGCTAAATCGATGTAGATTCATCGAGGATCAAGGATCTTGCGAAGAATTAGGGTTCCTCATCCTATCCTTTGTCCTTTCGATGAATCACATTCACTAGATAGCTTCTAGGAAATCGAATGATCGATCGTTGATCTCTAGATAGTGCGAAAAGAATCAAGAACGCATTTCGCATCGATCTAGATCATCGATCATTCAATTTTCAAGAATTTACAATTGTTATAGGACTTAAGAAAACGTTTAAAGATTCGTCAACATCATCATTCTATAATCGTTTCGACTCCTCCACGAGCGGAGTTTTATTCAAGCATCATCACAAAGAATACATTCAAGAGTTGAAGATGAATCATAATGCTCGAATTGAAATATAAGCAAGTTGAAAGAATCTTCACCTTTATTTATTCCACAAATTGTTACACATTGCTCAAGACTACAAGAATTTGAGAAGGAACAAGATTGTCGAATCTAGCGTTGCATCGGCTCCTTGAGTCGTGGATCGGCTTGGATCTCGTGCTCCGTTGAAGTCCGGCTTCGCTTCTAAAGGATGGTTGAAGACTTGCTTGCTAGAACTCAAAGGATCTTGAATTTGGTTTCTTGATTAGGGTTAGGGTTTGGCACAAGTTGTGTCACTCAACTTGTGTTAGAAATGGGGGAGATTAGAGATTGAAGAAGAAGTTCAAGATTAGCCCTTAACCCTAGATCTAGGCTCTCTTTTATAGACTTCCAAAAGCCTAGATCTAGGATTCAAAATTTGAATTTCCCTCCAAAAGTTTGTTAGCTAGAGAGGCTTCTAGAAGTAGTTAGTTAGAGGGAGCTTCTAAAACTAGTTTGTTAGGAGTTTGATTAGCTTAATCAAGATTAGCTTAATTAATCATCCTTGCTGATCTGGCAGAAGCTTCGAGAGTAATCTGGAATTTGACATAGCTTGCTGAGATGTGTGCACTGAAATAGGAGTTATGCACTGAAAATTATGTGATGACGTGGCAGATATGCGGCGGATCCGCGGCGCAAGCAGGCTCCCGCCGCGGATCCGCGGCTCTTTATGGGCCTTAAAGCTTGTGTCTTCTGGTACTTGTTTGGGCTGACACTTGGGGCTTTTCCTGATATGTTAAATTTAATATTTCCATCTATATTGCTACCAGTTCTCAGGTCTTTGAGTTGGCATAATGTTTGATCAGCACAATGATAATTTAGGCCTTTCTTCTGGAATTTCCTGCACAGACTTCGAAACACAAGTTGCGCTACACAAGAATGATGCCATGCCATGAAATACAGTCAATTTCCCTTAAAGTGCCAGTTTTAAAGTGTAACATATGCAATCTGATATTTTACGACTGTTTTGCTAATATGTGCTATATGAATGCCGAACACTTCTAGATGAGTGCAAATGATAGGGAAATTGCCGTGTTAAAGATACAGTATTTTCGACTGATCACACATCCTCCAAGAATTCTGGCCAACTGTCGTGGTCACTCTTAGCATGTCTCGTCGACGGTCTTGAACTCTGGCCTGCCGGTGTGCGTAACATAACCACCCCTGGGCCCAAGTCTTCTCGTAATTTATTCCAGAAAGGTCCTGTCGGGATCTCTCCCAAATCTCGTCTCTGCCGAACTGTCTGGAAGTCATCGCCCCTTACCAGATCTGTTCTCGTTCCGGAATGGCTGCAAACTCATCGCGACTCCTTTTGGAAGGTATATCCAAGTACAATGCCTCGACATGCGTATCGCATCTCTGATGTCGGCGGAGTAGAACGTCGTCTCATCAAGACCTCGTACGAACCGCTTACTCCACTTTTCTCTAATGTCGACTGCTTCGGACTCGTCTCGTCGTGGCTGCATGGACTGAGCTCCAACGGCTATCCTCATATCTGGAGTCTCCCAAGAAATGCATCTCACCACCTAGCATCCGAATGAAGTCAAACCATCCGATCAATTCGTCAAAACCTCATAATCCCCCAAGAGCTCAACATCTTGGGTACAGTTTAACAATATCGAGTACGTACCACAGAATCGATGGTCCAGCCGTAGAAGGGCAAACCCAAGCCTCACTAATGGCTCCGCGGAACTGCCGCAAACCCTAAGGTTCAAAGGCTTTCACACGGTCATTAAGTCGAGTTAGGGTTTCATTCTTCTAGAGGGTCCATAGAATTGCCTGCATGTCTTTTCGAATACTTTAAACTTGGAATAATAGGTTTCTGACATTCGATCGTCTCTATCCACTCTCAACATATCTGCGTGAAGTCGTCTCTAGCTGGAATCAATCTATCTGATGACCTCGCATCGGGGTAGCGAACGAACCACATGTCCTAGTCATTCATCCTCGGTGACTAGCGACCTTCTCTCATCTCTCAGTACAACTCGTACTGCAATAGCTCCCACATCTGGGGCGATGTCTCGTCGTTCGCAGAAACAACTGGCTCACTCGTCTGCACGCTGAACCGTGCCTTAATCATCATGAATAAGCAATACATCAACGGTCATCAAAATCTGGTTGGCCTCTATCAGTGGCTCAATCCTCTAGGGCTGATCTGCACGTCTGAGTAATCTCATACATCAATCCACCCAACGCTCGTGGCGCGAAAACACAATAAAAAGACACATCATTGCAATCGTGTGTCACCGGAATCACGCCCTGGTCAGTCCTCGTTCTTGACGAGCTCGTGCTGACCGCATCTCTAGCCGTAGCTCTCCCTTCCTGTAATCATGGCAGCAAAAACCATGACTGGTACCGATGAGGCTAGATCTGGAATGAATATAATACTGAACAAAGAAATGTGCATCCTAAGGCTTCTTAAGTGGAGTAGCGTATCGTAAGTATGCCGCGGAACATACCCACGATACGTCACTCTACTTTAGTCACCTATTCCATCAACCAAGGGTCATCCTACGCTCCGAAGGTAAAACCTAACGCTTTGATACCAACTTTGTCACGTCCCGAAAGTACGGAACATGACCGACAGATAGACTGCGAACGTCTCGAGGCATACGTACTCTAAGTAAGCCGAAAACCCAGAAATCCAAACCAAGAAAAGTAGTGGAGTGAACGAAAACCAACTAAAAGCAAGTAGTTTTAATAGCATAAGCCGAATTATGCGTTTAAAAAAAACATCAAGTATTTTCTGAAAATTTCGTCAGAGTCTCCTTTGTGAATACTGGCCCCCAAATGGGATAAAACATGAATAGTATACAAAATCAATAAAAAGGCATCCCCAAGCGGGAGCTAGCTCTTCGTCAATCGACGGTCACAACCACACAAGCAATATAATATACAACACCAAGGGCGAGGATCAAAACTCAAAGGGAAACTCAAAACAGCAAGAAAATCCAAAGAAATACAACGCGCGACTCTAAGGTCGAAAGAATAAACATTACTGGTCTCTATCTCTAAAATAAATACATGTTTGGTTGATGGAACTTCTAGATACAACAGAATAATAATATACAATGTAAAATGATGGGTACGATACAAATAAACCTACCTACTAGCAAGTCACCCGAAAAGAAGCAGTGCCAGCAAAGCCGTAATGAAACCTGTACGGCAAAACCTGGGAGAACTGTGGCACAACGGGGGTGAGTTGCCAACTCGTGAATAGAAAAAACATCTACGAACAGAAACTGCATGTATGACGCAATCCTAGGTCATACGATCATAATATATAATCCTCAAATATAAAACCTGCAGCATATAACAATGGCTAGGGTAAATATCTAACCCAAGTGTAATCCCATATGCCCATGTCAGTGCCTCAGGTAGCAATATATCATATGGATGATGTATGAATGCATGAAAACAGAATACATGTACTAAAGAAACCGCTTTCATAATTTAGTGAGATTTCCTTTGGATTCTTAAAATGAGGTATCATAAATGAAATCAACATAAACAGTGTCTAGCATCGACACAAAACATAAATCTCAAGGTCACAAAATCTCAAGCTCCGGCTATCCGGACTGGCCTGTATCATCAAATCTCAGTACCTCAATATCTCGAAATCTCAATATCTAGGGCGCCGTCAGTCCAGACCGACCCCTACCATCCATCTGAAGACCACGACGGTATCCTCCGGATATCCGACGCGTCGGGTAAAATCACTGGTCGGTAGTGCTCCCCTGCCAGGCTCAACGCCATCATCTGTGATCCTCTTGTCCCGGGGAACCGCACCGGGTCCACCATGTACCCGAAACGGTTCCTCCACTCTTCGAACTCTGGTCTCAAAATCCATCAGCAAACTCATGGTGGACGACTCATACATCATGGGAAAATCGCACTTTTTATTTAAAAGAGAGAAAAAAGGTTTATTTATGTTTTTTCGGTTTTCCTCCAAATCCAAGAAATCTCATGAAATCCAAATCCAGATCATCAATAGCATGTAAACAGTGAATATAGGCATGAAAACCCATGAATGCGGCACAACAGTGAATAATAACATGCATGAAGTAGCAGGAAATAACTACAATGTCTAAACTAGCATATAAGGCAAGTACACTAATATTATGTCTAAACTATTAGCTAACAACCTATGTCAATGAAATAGTATTTCTAAAGTGTTCGTGACATGGAAATTACCGATGAAGATGTATGTGAGCCGGTAAGTAATTGTACGTGGTACATACGCGTCATCGGTAATGGTGTTGGTGTCCTAACAGCATGATATCAACAATAGGATATGAATCATAATATAAGCATGCGATGTGGAGCGAACAGCAATAATGAGCGGGAGCTAAATACTACACACAATGATAACAAATCTGCATTTAATGTAATATGAGTCATACATCTACACTAAACTATAGGTCTGAGCTAACAGGCTAACTGAAGGTAAGGAAACCGCCTAACATCTGAGTCGATACATATGTATATATATATATATAGTCGGTGATCCCGCCTCGACAATATCACATCCGATACCATATCTATAATCAGTTATTCCCAAGTCAAGAATGCGGATCAAACATCAATATATAGGTCGTACGTAAATCCGTCGTACGACATCCCCAAATCTGGATGCGGGTCAATATCTCATTCATCAAATTATTCATCTGGTATCCTCTTTATCCAAGATCATAATCTGGGTTATGATTTACGTCTAGTACGATACTAATATCATCAACATAGTCATGATCTGACTGCTGATCTACAGCCTCATACAAACCGATATCATCATCATAAATCGTCATAAAGAGGTATACATCGCCTAATGCGACCTATTATGAAAATCTTAATATATCATATCTCATATCACGATTACATGTCAACCATTCAATGTATAACACTATTCACATGTATCGTCGTCCCAAGATCCGCTATAATATCAGGACGTATCTCAAGTACGAATCCTGCCATATCACCGTTCTCGCGGTCTCAATCAAATCTTATCGACTCATCTCGAATCCCAAATACTATCCTCAAATCCAGTATGTGAACACATAGTCCCATACCCATGTGAACACATAACAATATAACCCCATATAAGCACATATGAAAGAAGAATGTATGCAAGTATGGGTGTGTAAATGTGGTGCAACCTCTACTCTAGGGTCTCGCAACACTAAACCTATCCAATCACACCTAAAATCTATCTCTATCATCAATAGACTCAACAATATATAATCAATATATATATATGTGTATACGTATTCGTATACATTACCATGGACTGCGGGGGTGCCATACGCCATCCACCCGACTTCTCCCCGTAGATATAAATCTACTCACCTGGTCCTCGCTCGTCAGTGCCGACGTTGCCATGCGCTTGCTTGTCGTCTCGAAGTCCACATGGGGTACCTACATGTCATAACGCACCGTATCGCATTAAAAACCACATTCAAAATCAAAACGGCATACGAAAATCAAATCGGCACGCGTATCACGCATAGGTCAAACATATCGCCTACGCATGCAAGAATAGTCAAACCAACCCTCGATGTCGATTTACAAATGTCAAACCATCGAGAAAAATCCGAACACACTCATTTGCACATTCACGAATACTAATTATAATATAAAATGGTTAAAATTCACAAAAACCCCAAACTCACTTTAAAAGCCATTTTTCCGAAAATCTAGCAAGCAAACATTTACCGTTTTAGTACAAAACTTGATGTTTTAACAATTCTAATGGCCATAATACTTATTAAACATCTTAAATAAGTCATAAAACCATTTCCATAATTTAATCTCATTAAATTTCATTAGCCCCAAAATTCTAGTTTACAAATTAACCAATTTTAATAATTTTATAGCAAAAATGCACATACAACAATCTAGCTTGTATTTGCATGATCTAAAGCATTAAACTACATTTTATAATGTTAATTAAGTCATGAAAAACCTAATTACATTTTTCTCTTAATCAAATTCATGGTTTACGAAAACCTAGTTTGCAATTTAAGCAATTTGGACAATTGAATGTAGCAATCTAGCAATATAGTAAGTAGCTTAGCTTTAGCATTCCTAAAAATGTTAAACTACACCTTGCAAACCTTTACACATGATAAAAACCCTAACTTACTCTCAATTCCCTTTTCTTTAAATTTCAAACTTGAAATTTAGAACCCTAATTAAACACATAATAGCTAGATTCAAGTAATTAAACAATAACTTAAGTAAAATGCTAAGATTATACCTCACTTAATTAAAGATCTAGCATGAAAATCTTGGCCTCCAATTTGCTCTCTTTTCACCACAATCCATGCTAGAATAGGCCAAAAAGAAATGGGTAGAGATTGGATTTTGATTTTTTGAGGTTATACTTTGATTTTTGATGAATTTGTGAGGATTTTTTTGAAGAGAATGAGGGGAGAAGCAAAGGGGAGGGCTGCTGAATTTGGACTGCAGAAATGGGGAAAGGGAGAGAGAGAGAGTGGGTGTGGGTGCATGTGGAATTGTCAAAGTCAACCCAATATCCATACCTCTTTATAAAACAATTTCCTCACATGAATTAAAACCAAAAGAGGGGGGGAAAGTGACTGTCCAGCAGAGGTGGGGCCGGCCAAAAGTGAGGGGTGAGGTTGTGAAAGAGTGAACAAAAAAAATTCTATGCAAAAAGACCCCCCACAAAAACATATTTGCAAGTTTTAGTTCAAATAATTAAAATTTTAGTTTCCTTCGATTATAACTAAATAGAACTTGAAATAAAATACTAAAAATTATATTACTAACTAGATTTTAGTTGTCATGGTTCTATAGATTAAAATTAGCCCATTCAACTTTGTATTTATCGCTAATTAAATGTATTAGTGACGGCTTAAAATAATTAATTTCGAAAAAAATTTCAGAAAATTAGAAATTTTACCAGTGGCTCAATAAACACCAAATACTAGCAATTACATAGCTAGAACATGTATATTTAATTTTATAATAAAAATATTTGTATTTTGACTTTTTACAGAAAACCCCCTTATTTTACCGATTTTCCGAAATTTCACCGAAACGATTTTCAAAACGTTACATAATGGAACGATCTGGGTTTTAAGGTTACGTTAGCGACAGTTTGAAAAGTTTTTGTTCCGCATTTGGTCTCGGATTGACGGCCGGGGCGCTACCATAGACTTACATATCCAACCGGAAAACACACTTGAATAATTGAGCGAATAGCTGGCGCTCCCTCAAAGCCTGCAACGAAATCCACAATTACTGCCCAGGCCCCACTCGGCTCCAAAAGTGTACTAAAATGTCATCAACGAACACGATAATAACTGATAAAAAACGGCTTGAATATACGGTTCATCAAATCCATAAACGCTGCTGGGGCATTGGTGAGCTCGAACGACATCACCAAGACTCATAACGCCCGTAACGTGTGAAAAGAGGTCTTCGGAATATCATCCTCTCGACCCTGCAACTAATGGTAACCTGATCTCAAGTCAATCTTCGAGAAATGTCCCGAACCTTTGAGCTAATCAAATAAATCGTTGATGCGAGGTAGGGGATATCTATTCCGCACAGTGACCCGATTCAGCTGACAATAATCAATGCATCAACACAAACTGCCGTCTTTCTTCTTGACGAACAGGACAGGAGCTCCCCAAGGAGACGCATTCGGACGAACAAGCCCTTTATCCAACAAATCTTGCGACTGATCCTTCATTTCTTTAAGCCTACCAGGTCAATCCGATATGGCGGTATAGAAAAAGGCTCCATGCCGGAAATCAAATCAAGGCAGAAATCAATATCGCGCTCTGACGACAAACCAAGCAACTTGTCAAGAAAACATCTGGGAACTCTCTCACAATCGGGACTTGGTCCAACGGGACCTTTGCGGCTCTAACATCACAAACATACGCCAAGAATTCCTGACATATCTTTCTCAAAAGCCGACTAGCGCGAAAAGAAGAATTCAAATCGGGAAGGGTGGCACTAAGGTCTCCCTGAATAACAAGAACTGGCTCACCCAGAAAACTAAATCTGACTGCCTCCTCACGACAATCCATGGACGCATAACACATGGCTAACCGATCCATGCCCAGAAAAACATCAAAGTCAAACACATTGAGAAGCATCAAATTGATAGAAAAATCCTTATCTCTGATACGAAAAAATCAAACACGAATGAGAAACACATAGAGCTACAAAAGACTAGCCTGTCGAAGAAATCACAACAAGCGGCTGATTTAGCAAGGATTACTATCGGCTAGACATCGATACAATTTATATGGATGCCATTTCAAACAACACTAGAGAGAAATACGCATTGGAAGAAAACACCGAAAGAATACCTGTCACAACGACGTCTATCTAACCGCCTCTGAGCTGGCTTACCGGTACAAATCCGCTTCGGTTCAGCAATGACTAAAGTCTCTGAAATGCGCTCCTTTAGCAGTAAGGCTGCATCCATCGCGGCTGCATAAGTGTCAAAATGTCGGGTGCCGATGGAAAGAAATAACTGCATGTCCAATCTCCACACAAACCTATTTATCCATTTCTCTTCAGTGTCCACGAGATAAGGAGCATATCGGACCACAAAGTAAACTAAATGTTGTACTCGGACACTGTCATCCATGGAGTCTTGCGCAAAGGCTCGAAACTACGAGCTCGACGTCTCGAATGCTCTCCGGAAGGAAACAAGCAAGAAATATAGTTGTGAACTCATTCCAAGTCATAGGAAGTAGATCTACAGCTCGGCCTTTCTCAACCGACTCGCACTGCGTCTGAGTAAGACCTCTCTAGACGAAAACTCGCAAGCTCGACCCATCTCTTGTCAGAACATCTCTCTGCACTACAAATCCTAGCCATCCCGTCGAGGATTGTCTACGGATCTTCCGCTGCATCTATGCCGGCAAAAACAGAAACAGCTGCCTGAGCAGCAGGTACAATCACAGTCCCTGCAGCAGGAGGGACATCATCGGCTCTTGGAGCTCGGCTAGCCTCAACTAACAATCTAACCATCTGTCGCTAGTCCTGAATACTCGACTCCAGCCTAGCTATCCGTCCTAGAGAATGCAGATCACTCTGTCCCTGAGGGGTAGGCGTACCGCCCTGATCGATCCTCATCTCAAATAAGACTACTCAAATCTCATCCCCGGCGGAAGCCCTCTGGCCCTCGTAGTCTCCGGTGGCAAAGTGGCTAGAACAAGAAACAAGATTGATAGGAATATTGCGATCAAATCAAAGGATTTCCGGAATCAAGGAAGGAAATAGAAGCAATATATATATCCTAAGATCACTTAGGGGGAGTGCCGTATCGTAAGTATGCCGCGGAACATACCCACTCTACGTCACTCTACTTAAGTCACCTACTCCATCTACCAAGGGTCATCCTACACTCAGAAAGGTAAAACCTATCACTCTGATACCAACTTTGTCACGACCTGAAGATATAGAACGTGATTGGCACTTAAATTACGAAACGTCTAAGGGCGTAATGTAATCTAAGCCAGAGCCCAGAAATCTAAACCATTTAAAGAAATAAAGTGAAGGAAAACTTATTTAAAGAAAGTTATTTTAACCAAGTAAGTCCCATTAAACATTTTTAAAACATCACTATGCTTAAGCTATAAAGCATTAATTAGATGTGTAGACATTTAGCCTAATTAAAGCTATTATTTTAAAAACATCACTATGAAGCTGTTTCTCCGTGTCCAGTAAACGGAGTTTTGGTCATTTTCCCTTTGATACAAGACTGAAAAATCGCATAAGATTTATATTCAAAAGAATTTAAATATCCATCTTTATGAAGCTTGTTTAGTCTTGTTTCGTTAATATGACCAAGTCTACAATACCAAAGAAAAGCTTCATTTATATCTGAAAATTTTCTTTTATTTGTGTGTTGTATATTGAAAACCGTGTGTTGATTTAGGACGTATATCCCGTTATTAAGTGTACCATAACCAATCAACTCTTGATTCAGTTAATATTCATAACATTATGCTGCAATACAAAATGATATCCTTCATTGTCTAACAAAGAAATGGATATTATATTACAAAGCATGCTAGATACAAAATAACATGGGTTCAAAACCAATATACAACCCGATGGCAACCCTAGGTGATACTCTCCCACTGAAACTGCATGTACATTGGAACCATTTCCAATTCAGAGAGTGTGATCACCGGTTTTCAAAACTCTGCTATTTCTCAAGCCCTACAAAGAATTGCAAATATGAGAACCTGAACCGGTATCCAATCCTAGGAAGCAGAGTTTATAGAAAAACAGTTTTCAGTCACGAACACACCTGAAGCAGTAGCATCACCATGCTTCTTTTTCTTGAGATCAAGGTATTCAGTACAATTCCTCTTCTAGTGCCCCGTCTTCTTGCTGTGAAAGCATTCTCCTTTTCCCGACTTCTCAGCCTTGGACTTGTCTCTCCCCTGTGCATTTTTGATTCCACCTCTCGGTTTGGTGGATTTCTTCTTATTCATTCCCTTGGCCTTGGGTTTTGGGACGGAAGAGGAAGATTGCCCAACAATCAAAGAGGGAGACTTTGCCTTCAGCGTGCTCTCCGCACTTCTCAACATATTGAGAAGTTCGGGTAGTGACTTCTCCATGTTATGCGTGTTGAATTTCATTATGAATGGAGCAAAGGCAGAGGGAAAAGACTGTAGAACAATATCAACATATTGTTCGTTCTCCATTGTCCATCTGAGGCCCTCAAGCTCTTCAATAAGAGCTATTATCTTCAAAACGTGATCGCCTACTGGTGTGCCAGGAGCCATCCGCATATGAAACAACTTTCAAGATGCCTCGTATCTCAGGGTCCGAGATTGCTCCCCATAAAAATCTTTTGTATGGAGAAAGATGGATTAAACATCCATCTGCTCATGCTGCTTTTGATGTGTATTTTCCATCGATGCAAGTGTGAGGCATTTCGCAGTGGCACAGTCAATATCCCACATTTTGCGGATCTCCATATCCGCAATAGAAGATTCAGGGCCTGGGATGGGAGGAGAAGAGGCAGGAGGATGTTGGCTATAGTGCCCTCAAGGCAATTATCGTAGTCGCAGACCGGTGCTTGCGATGATTGAAGTAGGACCTATACCGGTAGAA
The DNA here is from genome assembly GCA_030015575.1 of Agapanthus africanus. NCBI lineage: Eukaryota > Viridiplantae > Streptophyta > Magnoliopsida > Asparagales > Amaryllidaceae > Agapanthus > Agapanthus africanus. Next base: position 614,626,188 of record CM057341.1, on the reverse strand, counting down.
CAGTCTTACTCGAGATGATAGTATGCTATCTGGTTTGTCTTTATCATCATGTACATGTTGATAAAGCCCATAGGATTCTTTCTTGACTACCAGTATTATGATGGCGATCATATACGTGGGAACTGGGGGTTTATAAGCACATTCTTAAATGTCCCTAGTCACGGGAGTATCGAGACTGGGCATCGATACTCTAGTGTAGACTTGTGTATACTGATCGAGACCCTGACGAGGGGTGGTGGAAAGTTCTCACAAGCCATTGGTGTTAGTTTGTTCACTTAAGATAGTATACAGGTGCTCATTGCGTTATGGGTACACTGGACGGACTCGCCGGGAACCTGCTAGTTGGTACTATACCTATTGTCAGATAGCAGTGTTAGTGTTTATGCCCTAGAAGGCCATTACTGTATCATACTAGTTTGTATATTACTTAATGGAAGCTTGGGATATTCACATGTATATAACAGTCTTGCCAAACATGGTAGTATGCTACTTGGTTTTTCTATCTTAATATGTGAGTATACGTATTGATAGAGCTCTTAGGATCTTGCTTGACTACCAGCGTTGTGATGGCAGTCACACTAGTGGGGGCTGGGTAGTCTACAAGCACATCCTTATTCAGGTCCCTGGTCGTTGGATTATCGAGACAGAGCATCGATACTCCGGAGTAGACTAGTGTGTACGCTTCTCATCCCAGTTGGGGAGATGGTCTGTCCCACAGCCGTCAGTACGTCGTACTGGAGATAGTATGCAGGTGCTCGTTAGGTTACGGGTATACCGGACAGGACTCACAAGGAACTGTTGGTTGGTTTTATACCAGTCGTCAGTGAACAGTTCCCAGGTGACATGAGTACAGCATAGTCCGCAGACTTGACACTGCTACTTCACCTCGAGTGTGTCCCACTGTTCTTAGATTGCTACCCTACCACGGCTCAAAGGAGTCGTGCAAACAGGTAGCAGTTGGGTGCAGTCCCGAGCACTTGGAGGCAGTGGCGGTTAGACAGGATTCGTCTCTCCCGGTATTGGGGGTTGATATCGCGCTGTGTCAAAGAGCCATTACGCAAAGTCCCTGGCCAGGGCAAGCGAGATTTGCTGGTAGGTTCCAGTAGTTTCTCAGGGTGTAATGGGCTTCCCTCCGACACGACTTATACCGCTATTAGGGGACTGACGCTTGCCGCCCCTCTAGGCCCGATATGCGATAGTCTAAGACGAACGGACCGGACTGTATGGAGATTGTCACAGCAGGCTCAGTAGGAGTTCGGATGGGTTTCCTCATCGGCCTTCTTATCGACATCTACCTGGGGACCGTTACGTACAGCTAGTGCCGCTTGCGGTCTGTGGTTAAACCCACTGCCAGCGTAGTAGTCGAGTCTCTAGAGTCCCACACAGAGAGTTTCCCTACTCCAGGCGAAACGATATAGAGGTCGTATGGTTTTACGACAAGGGTTCGGACGCATACGTGTGTTTACGCACGTACGACTTTCGGACAGTTTTTACCAGTCGGCTTTGGTTTAAGCCAGTTACTGGTATCCGGTTATTGGATTTATACAGTCTAAAGTTTTTCCGTATTTTTGCGAAAAGGAGGGGCGTTCTCGTAATTGCACGAGAAGCTTCTAGAAGATGGTGACTAAGGAGGTTTAGGTGGCATATACAATGAATGTGATTAGTGAGTCATATGGATGATTCATCCATGTCATTAATGCATCATAAATGCTTAATGACTCATGGATGTGAATCATCACTAGATATTATCAAGCATGGTTGTTAAATTCATTTCTTTTCTTTTCTTGATAAAAAGAAATGCTTGATATATATTATGATAACTCATTCTTCTCACTTCATTATTATCTTCACCTTCTCTCTCCTCAAGCTCTCCCTCTTCAAACCCTAATCCTCCCCTCTCATGTGTTGAGTACAAGGATTAGTTAGACTAATTAAACCATAACCCTCACTCTATATCACCTAGCTTCTTTGATTAGCACTTAAAGAAGGTTAGTTGCCTCAAGTTTAGAGGCTAAGCTTGGAGTAAAGCTCTCGGGTGGATCGTCTACTACTTCGAGAAGGCCGAGGATGAGGAGGAGTTCGCAAAGACGAAGGACTCGATTCGTTAGGTATAATCCCTAAACATAGTAGTATAGAACTTCTATGTTTCTTGTTAGTTATCGTTTAGCTTCGATTCGTGCGGTTAGTCGATGTTTAAGCAAAGAACAAGATCGTTTTTCATATTTCCGCCTCCCCGCAAGTCGTGGGGTGTTGTACATCGACTTACAGTGGTATCAGAGCCTCGCTAAACAATAAATAACTTACTTGCAAATTTGTATGAATTTCGAACGGAAAAAACGAAACCGGAAAACCCCGAAATCACAAGTTTCTGTCGAATTTTAAATGAAGTCCTAAAATTTTTCAGGGAGGTTCAGAAAGCTTAAAAAGACAGTATAAGAACACCCAAGAAATTTGGGCCCCTGAATCGTCTAAAGCGCCGCGGAACCGCGGCGGATCGCACCGATCCGCCGCGCTTCCGCCGCCGAGTTGGCGATTCAGGAACCCAAATTTCCTGTGTTGCTTCTCTGTGATATTTGGTATTTTCTGGGAGTTTTTATTTTTTCTCAGGTTTCAGATTTACAGAGAAGTATTGGAGCAAAATTAAAAGTGTTTAATCGATCGAAATTTTACAGTATTTGCTTGTTGGATTATATCTGTGTTTGTATAATGTGTTCGTAAACCTCCCCTAACTGCTAGTATGTCGGTTGGCAGGGGGTTGCACATTTCTGTAATGGTTTTTACTGTTTGTGGATATGAACTGTGTTGGACTGTTGTGATGTATAGCCGGGGTTATGTGATGGGTTATTATTTAATTCATTTGATGTAAATGTAATTTGTTGTAATATTATTTTGCGGGGCACATCCAGGTTGCGGTTGTAGCCACCGTTGTATTATTTCATTTTACTGTTTTTGCTCCTAGGACAGACCCAAGGTGGGGTGCACAAACTGCCGGACGGGTAGTTTGCCGTACCTATTGGGGTCTTGGGTGGGGTAATGGCTATTCATCACAACTGTGTAATCCGTCTTTTGTTGCAGGCTCAAAACAAACACGGATTACTTGCAAATCCAATAAAGTTCATCTGTGATCTGGAATGCCTATTATTGCGTCTGACGAATGTACAATATCTATATATGATAGCTATTTAGACGTCACTTATGTTTTACCCCCGCGCTAGCCCAGCCCCCGCTCTGTCGTTAGTTAAGTAACCTAACGGGTGATGACGGGACCCCGTGGCGAATGTGGATGGCATAAGAGGACGTTGTATTTTCGTTGTTTTCTGCAATGATAGGTTAATGATGGGACGCATTATCTATAATGCAAAGAAAAACAAACCAAAGTTTAAATCGTTGGAACAATTTAAAAGAAACCACTCGGTTAATTTTAAAACAGATATTTTTTAAATGCGGAGCTTTAACCACTCTTTTTAAAAGCTATCAGGTTCCTTCGGTTATATCAAGTTCACTACGTTCACGGTTTCGCCAAAACCAGTCGTAGCCCTCCGTCATTTCTTATGGATAGTCAGTAGTATTCAAGCTATGTTTGTTGGCTTTCGTCAAGGCATAGTGTTTGGTAGCTACTGGGTATTCATTTGTTGCATAGATAGATGTGTTGGTTTGGGACAGTCGCATTACCTTGTTGGCTTACGTCAAGGGTATATACGGGTGGGTTCAAATTAACAAGATAATGATGGGCAGAACTTGACATGTGACTTATGATTTGTTGGCTTACGTCAAGGTCATAAGAGCATGGGGCAAAAACCTATATCGGGAATTTCTAAAGAAACTGAAATTTGCAAAGAGATGCATACCATTTGGAGTTTGATGAATGTTGGTAGGATTCCTTCAACATTATCATACGATGATATTTGGATCCCGATCCTACTGTGAGTATATGCTACTTATCAGGATATTCGTCACTTAACGATCAATGCTATAAACCAAGTAGGTGTCCAGAAAAGTGTCAGCGGGGTTACGCCCCCAGAGAAAAGAGGTTATTTAATTAAGGAACTTCGCGAAAGCGTTGGAAAACCTCCCTCGAAGTATCGACACTGGCCTGGCTGAACGGTTAAGCAAGTATTGTACGGTGAGAATAGTCCTGGCTAATTTTTCTTTTATGGTTTGAGGAAGGATTCGAGAAACAGTGGGAGCCATCCAGTTTAGATAAACTAAAAACCACTCTAAACTTGCAAGAGCATCATGCTAAAGAGTTTTCTTCTCTCTCTCCTAATTGCAGCGACCCTGAAAATGACTGGACTTAAGTTACTTTTAGAGAAAAATATACTTACAGGGCCAAACTATAAAGATTGGCTGCGGAATGTCAAAATGGCTTTGACCTATGACAAATTGGGGTACGTCCTCACCGCTACGGCACCTGCTGTCCCTGGTCCCAAATCCAGCAATGCGGATAAGGAAATCCGCAAAACCTGGGATTTAGATTGCGCGAAAGCCAAGTGCATCGTGCTTGCCTCAATGAACAATGAACATCAGAGGAGGCACGAGGATATGAACCTAGATGGCATATTTCTCCATACAAAGGAACTTTATGGAGAGCAATCTCGTATAGCAAGATACGAGACCTCTAAGAACTTGTTTCGAGCGAGGTTGGCTGTCGGGTCATCGGTAGGAGAACATGTCCTAAAGATGATCGGCTATATTGAAGAGCTCGCACACCTTGGGACGACTTTGGATAATGAGCTCTATACAGACCTTATTCTCCAGTCCCTTCCTCACACCTACGCCCAGTTTATCCTGAACTTCAACCTTCAAAGAAAAGAAGTTGAACTTCCGGAACTCCTGAACATGTTAAGGAGTGCAGAGGGCACCTTGCAGAAGGCAAGGGAAACACCCGCTATGTTTGTTGGCGGTGCATCTTCTTCCGGGTCCAAGGCTAGGGCCAAAGGAAGGAAGAAGAAGGCCGTCCCCAGACCTAGAGGAGGTGTTAGTAAGGTGGGAGGGAAGGGAAAGAAAAAGTTTGCGGTACCAGTAGTTGGCCAGGATGAGTGCTTCCATTGTCACAGGAAAGGGCACTGGAAGAAAGATTGCAGGGCGTGGAACGCCAAGAACCAGGAACCGAAGCAAGCTGTGGCTTCGACTTCAGGTGTGTTTGTAATTGAGAATTGTCTGTCAATCAACTCTACTTCTTGGGTATTGGATACTGGATCAGGATCTCATATTTGCAATTCATTGCAGGCACTGAGAAACCGTAGAGTGCTGAAGGAAGGTGATATGACCCTAAAGGTTGCTAACGGAGCTAGCGTGGGAGCTACGTCCGTCGGGGATTATCACCTAGGATTGACGAGTGGACACATTTTGGTTTTACATAACTGTTATTTTGTACCAAGCTTAACGTGTAATATCATATCAGTTTCCTTTTTATCAAATAAAGGTTATGATTTCACGTTTCTAAGAGATGTTGTTAACATCCACCTTAATCATAGTTTGATTGGGTCCGGTACACTAAATAACGGTATATATGTTTTAAACCAACTCTAAATTTTCAATGTCCGGAACACACTAAAAAGAAAGTCTCCAGATTTAAATAAAGCTTTCTTATGGCATTGTAGACTGGGTCACATCAATGAGAGAAGGTTAACTAAGTTGCTTAGAGAAGGATATTTGGACTCGTTCGAATATCAAACTTATGACACTTGTCAATCTTGTCTCAAAGGAAAGATGACAAAGACTCCATTCACTGGACAAGGAGTAAGAGCGAGCGAGCTCTTAGGACTCATACACAGCGATGTATGTGGTCCAATGTCTACACATGCGAGAGGTGGTTATTCCTACTTCATTACTTTTACAGATGATTTCTCTAGGTATGGACATGTCTTCTTAATGAAGCATAAATCTGAGGCCTTTGAGAAATTCCAGGAATACAAGAGTGAAGCGGAAAACCAAACAGGCAAAAGTATTAAGACACTGAGATCTGATCGAGGTGGAGAATACTTAAGTGCCGAGTTCTTAGGTTACCTAAAAGAGAAAGGAATTCTCTCTCAGCTTACTGTAGGGTTCCTAGGCACCCTAGTGAGGTCTCCCAAGCCATCAACCATGGCAATTTCAAAAATTATGGTGCCTACAAACCCTAGTGTACGGATCGATAACTAGATATCTAGGCGAACAATGAACTAGTTAACAATTAACTAATGAGAAAACGGAAATACAACCTTTGTAGATCCGGTGCTCCACCTCCATAGCTCCGCAACGGAGTCCTCTCCGCTGTCCAAGTCAAATCCGGGCTCTAGGATCGGCTTCGTCGGAGAATGGGCAAGCTAGGTCGTCGATGTCCATGCCGAAGATGATCTACGTCGAAGCATCGATGAATCAAGCTCCACCTTCACCAAACCCTAAAATCTTGTGAAGGAAACACACTCTACTACTTGGCAAGAGGTAGAGGATGAAGAAATAGGAATTGGGTTAACTTTAGAATTGGATTTCTCACTCATATCCAACAATCACCATTGATGGACTTTGCTTTTCTTCACTTGAAGAATGAAGAAGAAGAAGAAAGATATTATGATAAGTTCATAGAAAAATGAAAAGAAAATGAATTCTTATCATAATATTAACTAGAGTTAAGTGTAGAGAATGAATCATGGTTAGTGGGAATGGTTAGGGTTAAGGATGAGATAAGTATGGTTGACTTGAACAAAGCTTCATGAAGCTTCAACTAAAGAACAAAAGAAGCCACCATTCTTTTCTCATTTTCATTTATTCATTTATCAAAAATAAAAAGGATAAATAAATAGATAAATGAATAACAAATAAGAAACCCTAAACTATTTCATTAACCAAGGTTTAATCTTTACACTTGAACCCTAGCATGACATGTATCATCAAACATGATACAAGCAAGTGCACAAAAGTATATCGCATATACAATGCGCACACCCGAGCGAGAAAATCCATCTTAAGTAAACCGATACTAGTTGATGCAAAGCAATATATCAAATATATAAATATGCATTAAATCATTAAATCAACATTTGATTCAATGATCCGGTCATGCGCACATAACCGACTGGTATCTAATATATCGGCTTATCGAATCAACGCTTGAATCGATAACTAGGTTATATCGCATACAACCTTTCGATATATTTATCGCGAGAATAGAATACGGTATCACATACACGCATTATTCTCGGTCCCGCACATATCTCATATGCGCTCCTATTTCGTTTCGCTTGACCCAGGAAACCTCTGTGTAGGACTCTAAAGACTCGTCAATACGCCGGCAGCGGATGATGATCATATCAAACATCCACAAGCCGCAAGCGGTCTGCTAAACGTAACGGCCACCCGGGTATTGAGCGATCTGAAGATCGACGAGCAAGCCCGCTCACACTCCAGTGAATCCGACCAGTAACACTACCGTACAGTCCGGTCTGATCGTCTGATATGTCGCATATCTCGCCTAGGGGTGGTATACGTCAGACCCCAATAGCTCAATAAGTCGTGTAGATATGAGGTCTATAACTGATCGAGAAACTACTGGTAACACTTACCAGTAAATCTCAGCAACCCTGGCCAGGGATTTCCTGTTATAGCCAATCGAACACAGCGCAACATCAACCCCCTATACCGGGAGAGACGAATCCCCTCCTATCGCTCATTGCCTCCATGTGACTCGGGACTGTACCCAAAAACCACCGTTTTGCACGCCCTCTTGGACGTGGTAAGATGGAAATCAAAGCACAGTGGGAACCACACAAGACTCTATGACGATCTCGGGTCAACAGACTACTCTGTACCAGTGTCACCAGAGAACTGCCATCTGACGTGAGGTATAATACCATCTGGGAGTTCTCGGCGAGTCCGTCCAGTGTACCCAGTCTCTACTGAGCACCCGTATATCTCCTCTGATGTCAAACACCGATGGATATGGGATCATCCATCGCCCATCTGTATGGGTCGAGAAGGTACACGCTAGTCTACTCTGGTATATCGATGCCCCGTCTCGATACACCCTCGACTAGGGACTGTGAAGGATGTACTTATGGACTACCATGTCCCCACTAGTATGATCCGCATCATAGTCCAGGTAGTCAAGTACAGATCCTAAGGGCTTTACCAACATGTAACAGAGAGACAATCAGTATACACGTTAAGGTAAAGTTCAACCAGATAGCATACTATCATGTCGAGCAAGAAAGTCCTCCCTATATATGTCCCAGCATCCACTACAATATACATCCTATGTATAGTAATGGCCTCTAGGGCATACATATAACTAACAATCTCCCACTTGCACTAGGGCCATCTGTAGCAGTGGTTTGAAGTATCTCATACTCAACCATCCCATAAAAGTCTCTCTCTGGGAACAGGCCTTTGTGAGTGGATCCGCTGTGTTGTCCTCAGAATCTTCTCTCCTAACCTCGATCTCCCTGGAGATCAACCATCTCCATGATCAGGTGATACTGCCTTAGAATATGTATGGATCACTGATGGGACGGACGTTCCTTGGCAAAAGCCACAACTCCATTGTCACACAATGGGAGGAACATAGTTCATCTCATGAACCATTATACATCCAAACAGCCTCTTTGGTAGTATCTTAAGTAGCGATGTATCCTGCCTTCATCGTCTAGTATGCCACGGTATCTAGCTTGGAACTCTTCCAACATACCGTCCCTTTACTGAGGGTAAAGACAATGCCTGTGACTGACACTCAGTCGTCATTATCACCCTGGAACAATTCCAGTGATTCTCCCCAGGATCGATTGATACCATCTCACTACATCTAGTGAGAATTCTAACATCCATTTAGATCTATCTCATAGATCCAAAATCCAGGATTTAGTAGGTATCACTTTGATCCTATATGGAGAATTCTAGTGATAAGCGGAGATTGACCGAGCGTAGCATAAGAAACTCCTTTCTTATCAAGTGTATGTCATCCACGTACTCTACGAGGATCACCACCATACTCCCTACTACCTTTTTGTTTATACAAGGTTCATCTACCATTTTGATGATGTCAAACTCTTTGACTAATTCATCAAAACAGATGTTCCAACTCCGCGATGCCTGCTTTATCCTATAAAGCATCCTGCACACGTTTCCGCTGCTCCCACTGTTTACGAAGCCCTCTGGCTGTGTACTTACAGACGCACTCTTCTAAATCATCATTTAGAAAAGCAGTCATGGCACCCAACCGCCAGATATCATAGTCATGGTATGTAGCCGTGGCAAGTAGGATCCGAATGGACTTAAGCATAGCTACTTGAAAAAGGTTTCATCATTATCCACACCTGGTCAATGATGCACACTTTTAACAAGTCTAGCTTTGAAAGTCTTAACTTTTCCATCTACACCAAGTAATCTTCTCAAGATATACTTGCTCCTGATGGGGATTTAACCCTTCAGATATAGCAACTAAAGTCCATACTTTGTTGGTGTACAAGGATTCCATCTCAGATCGCTAAGCATCCAGCCATTCTTACAGAGTCTTACTCCTGATGGCCAGCTCGAAACTAGTTGGGTCATCATCTCATGACGCAGTCCTCGCTCCCACTGTCATAGAGAAACCGAAGTTTCTCTCAGGTGGGTGAGGAACCCTACTAGATCGGCGGAGAGGCTGAGGTTCGTTGGAATCTACTGAATCCTTCGGTTCTACCAAATCACTAACTCCAGTTTGTATAGCTGGAACATTTCCAGTTCTACATAACAGACGTTGCCTCGAGCTTGTCCGGATTTTGCTTTTAGACATAGGCCGGTCAACCCCAAATCTTAACTAGCTTAAGACATGGGCTCTTCCCTTCCCATATCACATATGAAGCGGTAGGCAACTGATTTGATTCGAACCCTATTCAATAGGTATGCAACTTCTCAAGTGCATAACCCCCTAAGGAAAAAGGTAACTCAGTAATACTCATCATAGAGCACACCATATCATATAGGGTGTGATTGCTCCGCCCCGATATACCATCGTGCTATGGTGTATACGGAGGAGTAATGCTGAGAGAGAATCTCATTCTCCTTTAGAATAGTTCAGGAATTCCATGCACAAGTATTCTCCTCCTTGATCTCATCAAAGGACATAATACTTATACCCTTATTTTGGTTCTCTACTTCTAACTTATATTCTGTGAATATCTCAAAAGGTTCGGACTTGTGTTTCAACAGGAACATAGGTCTGAATCTAAAGAGATCATCAGAGAACGTAATGAAGTATAAAGAACCGGTTTTGGTATGTGTAGACAGAGGACCTACATACATCAACATGTATCATCCCAAGAGTTTACTAACTCTTTCTCTGTTTCCAATAAACAGAGCTATGGTCATCTTATCTTTGTGACATGACTGGCGAGTTTCATAAGATGTAAATTCAAACTAATTTAAATATACATCTTTATGTAACTCTAGCTAGTCGGGTCATATTGATCTGACCTAGTCTACAATACCTCAAGAAGGATTCGTTCATTTCTGAACTCTTCCTCTTGTGTGTGCTCCATATACTAAGAACTGTAGTTTGATTTAGAACATCAATGCTTTTAGATAACGTGCCTGAACCGATCAACTTTTGATATAGGAAATGTTCAAAACATTATCCAACAATACGAAATTTTATCGTTTCTTTACTAATAAAGAGACAGATATGATTTTGTATATCAGGTTCGGTATCTAATAACATTCGTTCAGAATCAATGTATTACAATACAGGGTGACAGTGACCAACAGACTTGGCTGCAACATTTGCCCCGTTTTCTGCCTCATGAAACTTATCACCCATTCTCAGTTCTCTACCTTTCTGTAGCCCTATGTAACAGTTTACATATCTGGGATCCTGATCCGGTATCATATACCCAGGACATAAAGGATACTGAGAAACAGTTCTGTATAATGAACAAACCCGAAGATGATGCATCAGCATGCACTCTCTTCGTTTGGGCGGCACGGGAAATCTGGTATTCCCCAATTTCCTGCTCGGTCTTATAACAATTATAAGTTGGAGCGGGACCAACGTTCCCCAGCTCAGTATAACAAGCGGGTTCGGTCAATATTCCGTATTATTATCTTGATTAAGGCGTGATATGGTCGCTACCAGGAGAGAGAGAGAAGAAAACACTCAGCGTGCGCTCTGTCAAGAATAGATTGGTTATTATTTTATCTAATCAGGATGGCTCCCACTGCTTTTTATCAAATCTTCCTTCAAACCCTAAAAGGAAAGACTAGCCGGGATTAATTACACACTACAAGTTCGCCAATCTTTCAGCCAGGCCAGTGTCGGTACTTTGAGGGAGGTCCCCCGTGCTTTCGCACGAACCTAATTAATGTAAACCTCGTTTTCCCAGAGGCGTAACCCCGTTGACACCTTTCTAGACACCTACTTGATCGACTAATTGTAATGTATAAAACTCTCCCAGGAGTAACTCTTACTCGCAGCGGGTATCGGGATCCAACTATCTCATAGAAGGTATGCAATCTCATTGCAAATTTCAACACTTGAAATTCCCGATAATATTTTGCCCCATGCGATCTATGATCTTGACTGAGTCAACAAACCATAGACCGCAAGTAAAGTTCAACCCGTCATTTCTCGATTGAATTAAACCCACCCGCACGACCCTTGACTGAGTCAACAAGGCCGCACGACTACCCTAATCCAATCGCATCATATGCTTTGCAGATAAACAATAATCAGCTACCGCACACTACGCCTTGACTGAGTCAACAAACGCAGCACGAATACTAACTATTACCTATCTGAAATGACGGAGGGCTACGTTAGGTTTTTAAGAAAACCTTTTGCGTAATGAACTTTATATCGTTGTAGGATCGAATGAATTTTAAAATGGAGTGCTTTTGAGGCTTTTCTAGTTTTGCTAAAGGAGTCACTCCCGGTGAAGGGATCGTCGGTCCTTTCCTCGTCGAATGAGGTGCGGGATATATCACATATATCACTGTGCAAAGCAAAAACTCTTAAAAGCAATCAAAAGACAAACCGAGTGTGTAGCATCTGCCAGTTATTGCTAAAGGAGTCACTCCCGGTGAAGGGATCTCGGTCCTTTCCTCATCGAATAAGGTGCAGGATATATCACATATACCGCTGTGCAAAGCAAGAACTGTAGCTACCTGTTTTATTTTGAAATTCGATTCTACAACATCTTAGGTTTCTTTTATTTCATTAATCACATTAATGAAGTCCCATCATTTAAGTACCTAAACATCACAGATAAATACGACGTACACTTATGCCATCCGCATTCGCCTCGATGTCCCCTCGTGCACCGTTAGGTTAGGTAACTAACGGCAGAGCGGGGCAGGGCTAGCGCGGGTGTAAAACATAAGTAACGCCTATATAATATATCATATATACTATATACTGTATCTATCACAGAACACCACATGATCACATCACAGATATCGCAGCAGAAGAATCATATGAAGTATTGGATATACTAGGACGTCCGTGTTTTCAATACGAGCCAGTATAAAACACGGATTCCACGGTCGTGATGAATAGCCAAACCCACACCCCTAGACCCCTACGAGAGCGGCAAGCAACCCTACCAATTCTAGGGTTAGGAGACCCGGACTCGACTCCTCGAGTTGGTCTCCCACTGGACCCCAGAACCCGGTTACTTGTGCTCCCCTCCTTGGGTCTATCCTAGTGCAGAAAAGTAAATAATATACAAGAGGTGACAACTTCCGCAACCTGGAAGCGCCCCAATAAAAGAATATTACATACAAGTTTTTACATGAATGAAAATGAAAAACACTCATCTCACATAAAAACCCCCGGCTATTCAAACACGACGATCCAATATAACATATCCAGCAACACATAACATCACATGTCATCAACGTAAGTAAATATGCGCATCCCAATTGTCGTTGACATATAGCAACGAAACCGGCGATATCACATATTACACTTACGGTCACAGAAAAGAAAGTGTAAAACTACAACAATTGGAATCCGCAACCACCTCAGCCATCACATGCCTGACCAAATGAATTACTTAGACATCGTATGCCTAACAATTATAAACCCCCGCATTTTAGTCTCAAAATCGAAAACACTTTTCAATACCAAGTCGGGCAATTCAACAAGATTCCCGACATCCTGATCGAATACTCGTCGCAAACTTCAGTAGACGGCCGCACCCCCGACGCCGTCGACGAAGTGCACCAAGGCGGAACACCGCTACCGCAAGCACCCGGAGGGATGCTTTCGGCGACGGGGTTCTCCTACAGTCACTTGGTCGGGGCTATGGAGTGAAGCTGTCTATTAAGTTTATCCGGCGAATATCCGCGTACGCTACGTGATTGCGACGGACTTTTGATCACATCAAAAATCCGTGGCAACCGATCAAGTGAGACTAAATTGCTACGTTTATAACATTCATTCAGTTATCTCATAACTTATTGTGAATTCCAATTATTGTATCCCATTCCAGATAAACAGAAAATGTTAAACTTTTCGATCGAACAATCAAACACCCAAGTTTTCCCGATACTGATCAACACATGAAACAAGTATAACAACATTCCGTTCGTGCCTCAGTACCAACGATCCAGCCGTAGAAGGGTCAAGCCAACGCCTCACATGTGGCACGCCGTACTGCCCCAAACCCGAAGGTTCAAAGGGCAGTTCAAGACGGTCACATAATCGAGTTAAGGTTTGTGTCTTCTAGAGGGACCATCGCGTTACTTGCACTACTTAGAACGTCGTTAAACTACGGAAAAATCCAACACTTGGAAATTTCCCGACAGGGGAAAAATCGGGTATTTATATCCGGTCGAACTTTTTAACATATTCTAAAATTTATCCGGAAAACACATGGACAGAATTAGACTTTCCGATCGAAACAATGATTCCCAAAACAACTCAGAACAACTCAACTCTTGAGTTCAGTTTAAATATTCCAGGAAAATGAGCATTGAATTTTACGAGTTACTGTGAAACTTGACACGTGTCGGCTTCTTATTGGCGGCCCTTCCGCCGCGCAAACCCCCTTTGTGCGGCGCTTCCGCCGCGCTTTTGTGGAATTAGGGTACCAAATTTCACAGTAATTCTTAAAAAAGCCTGCTTGTTTTTCTGGATATTTTTAATTGCCAAAAATCAACAGTTTTGAAAAAAGTACAGAGAGCAATTTTGCAATGGGATTTTGGTTCGATCGGGTTTCTAATTCCGTCCGGGGATCGCCTAAGGCTCTAGCTAGGCTCTGATACCACTGTAGGGTTCCTAGGCACCCTAGTGAGGTCTCCCAAGCCATCAACCATGGCAATTTCAAAAATTATGGTGCCTACAAACCCTAGTGTACGGATCGATAACTAGATATCTAGGCGAACAATGAACTAGTTAACAATTAACTAATGAGAAAACGGAAATACAACCTTTGTAGATCCGGTGCTCCACCTCCATAGCTCCGCAACGGAGTCCTCTCCGCTGTCCAAGTCAAATCCGGGCTCTAGGATCGGCTTCGTCGGAGAATGGGCAAGCTAGGTCGTCGATGTCCATGCCGAAGATGATCTACGTCGAAGCATCGATGAATCAAGCTCCACCTTCACCAAACCCTAAAATCTTGTGAAGGAAACACACTCTACTACTTGGCAAGAGGTAGAGGATGAAGAAATAGGAGTTGGGTTAACTTTAGAATTGGATTTCTCACTCATATCCAACAATCACCATTGATGGACTTTGCTTTTCTTCACTTGAAGAATGAAGAAGAAGAAGAAAGATATTATGATAAGTTCATAGAAAAATGAAAAGAAAATGAATTCTTATCATAATATTAACTAGAGTTAAGTGTAGAGAATGAATCATGGTTAGTGGGAATGGTTAGGGTTAAGGATGAGATAAGTATGGTTGACTTGAACAAAGCTTCATGAAGCTTCAACTAAAGAACAAAAGAAGCCACCATTCTTTTCTCATTTTCATTTATTCATTTATCAAAAATAAAAAGGATAAATAAATAGATAAATGAATAACAAATAAGAAACCCTAAACTATTTCATTAACCAAGGTTTAATCTTTACACTTGAACCCTAGCATGACATGTATCATCAAACATGATACAAGCAAGTGCACAAAAGTATATCGCATATACAATGCGCACACCCGAGCGAGAAAATCCATCTTAAGTAAACCGATACTAGTTGATGCAAAGCAATATATCAAATATATAAATATGCATTAAATCATTAAATCAACATTTGATTCAATGATCCGGTCATGCGCACATAACCGACTGGTATCTAATATATCGGCTTATCGAATCAACGCTTGAATCGATAACTAGGTTATATCGCATACAACCTTTCGATATATTTATCGCGAGAATAGAATACGGTATCACATACACGCATTATTCTCGGTCCCGCACATATCTCATATGCGCTCCTATTTCGTTTCGCTTGACCCAGGAAACCTCTGTGTAGGACTCTAAAGACTCGTCAATACGCCGGCAGCGGATGATGATCATATCAAACATCCACAAGCCGCAAGCGGTCTGCTAAACGTAACGGCCACCCGGGTATTGAGCGATCTGAAGATCGACGAGCAAGCCCGCTCACACTCCAGTGAATCCGACCAGTAACACTACCGTACAGTCCGGTCTGATCGTCTGATATGTCGCATATCTCGCCTAGGGGTGGTATACGTCAGACCCCAATAGCTCAATAAGTCGTGTAGATATGAGGTCTATAACTGATCGAGAAACTACTGGTAACACTTACCAGTAAATCTCAGCAACCCTGGCCAGGGATTTCCTGTTATAGCCAATCGAACACAGCGCAACATCAACCCCCTATACCGGGAGAGACGAATCCCCTCCTATCGCTCATTGCCTCCATGTGACTCGGGACTGTACCCAAAAACCACCGTTTTGCACGCCCTCTTGGACGTGGTAAGATGGAAATCAAAGCACAGTGGGAACCACACAAGACTCTATGACGATCTCGGGTCAACAGACTACTCTGTACCAGTGTCACCAGAGAACTGCCATCTGACGTGAGGTATAATACCATCTGGGAGTTCTCGGCGAGTCCGTCCAGTGTACCCAGTCTCTACTGAGCACCCGTATATCTCCTCTGATGTCAAACACCGATGGATATGGGATCATCCATCGCCCATCTGTATGGGTCGAGAAGGTACACGCTAGTCTACTCTGGTATATCGATGCCCCGTCTCGATACACCCTCGACTAGGGACTGTGAAGGATGTACTTATGGACTACCATGTCCCCACTAGTATGATCCGCATCATAGTCCAGGTAGTCAAGTACAGATCCTAAGGGCTTTACCAACATGTAACAGAGAGACAATCAGTATACACGTTAAGGTAAAGTTCAACCAGATAGCATACTATCATGTCGAGCAAGAAAGTCCTCCCTATATATGTCCCAGCATCCACTACAATATACATCCTATGTATAGTAATGGCCTCTAGGGCATACATATAACTAACACTTACTCCTCCATACACTCCACAGCACAACGGTGTATCGGAGAGACGGAATCGAACCCTATTGGATATGGTACGATCCATGATGAGTAATGCTGAGTTACCACGATCTTTCTGGGGTTATTCGCTAGAATCAGCGGCATATCTTTTGAACAGAGTTCCAACCAAAACTGTGCCTACCACACCATATCAGATGTGGAGTGGGAAGAAATCCTATCTTCAGTACCTGAAGACATGGGGATGTCCATCTTTTGTAAAAAAGCAGCATCCGGACAAGCTCGAGGCACGCTCAGTAGAGTGTAAGTTTGTAGGATATCCAAAGAACTCTATGGGATATTGTTTCTATTACGCAGAGGAACAAAAGGTTTTTGTTTCTCGTCATGCCCGCTTCTTAGAAACTGAATTTTTAGAAAATCAGAAGAGTGGGAGCGAAATAGAACTGGAAGAAATTCCAGAACCACAAACTGCTACTGAAAGTTTGGTAGAACCGGAAGTTCAAGAAGAACAGGACATTCCCGCACCCCTCCGCAGGAGTAGTAGGCCGTCTCATCCGCCTGAAAGATACTACGGTTTTCTCATAGATGGGGATAGAGAGGATTGCATCATAAATGATGATGAACCTACTGACTTCCAGCAGGCCATCCAGAGCGGCGACTCGGTACGATGGCTAGATGCAATGCGGACCGAAATGGAGTCCATGTACACCAACAAAGTATGGACTTTGGACTTTGCTCCAGATGGGGTAAAACCCATAGGATGTAAATGGATCTTCAAGAAAAAGATTGGTGTAGATGGACAGGTGGAAACCTATAAGGCTAGACTTGTTGCAAAGGGTTTTCGTCAAAGACCTGGTTTGGACTATGACGAAACTTTTTCTCCAGTAGCTATGCTCAAATCCATTCGGGTCCTTCTTGCTATTGCTGCCTTCCATGATTATGAAATCTGGCAGATGGACGTAAAGACGGCTTTTCTGAATGGAAATTTAGAAGAGTGCGTCTATATGGATCAGCCAGAGGGTTTCAATCAGAGTGGGAGCAGCGGGAAAGTATGCAAGCTGCTTAAGTCCATTTATGGACTAAAGCAGGCATCGCGGAGTTGGAACATCTGTTTTGATGAGACAGTCAAAGAATATGACTTTATCAAAAATCCAGATGAACCGTGCATATATAGTAAAGTTGTAGCCAGAAGTGTCGTATTCCTTGTCTTGTACGTGGATGACATTCTATTGATAGGAAATGACATTCCTATGCTACAATCTGTCAAAGGATTCTTGTCACACAGGTTCTCCATGAAAGACCTGGGTGATGCCTCTTACATTCTGGGGATCCGGATCTATCGTGATAGATCCAAGAGGATGTTGGGACTTTCGCAGTCCAGGTATATCGACACTGTACTGAAAAGATTCAGTATGGAAGATTCTAAGCGCGGTAATCTACCGGCTTGTCACGGAATCACCCTCTCCAAAGAGATGTCTCCCAAGACTGATTTGGAAAGGGAACGCATGTCTATTATACCCTACGCTTCTGCGGTAGGCTCTATAATGTATGCGATGTTGTGCACCAGACCAGATGTAGCTTACGCACTGAGCGTGGTAAGCCGGTATCAGTCAGACCCAGGGGAGAAGCACTGGATAGCAGTAAAGAACATTCTCAAGTACCTGAGAAGGACTAAGGAGATGTTCTTGGTTTACGGCGGAAAAGACCTCAGGTTGGAGGCCTTTGCTGATTCCGGCTTCCAGAGTGATAAGGACGATTCTAAGTCCATGTCGGGTTATGTCTTTACCCTCAATGGAGGGGCGGTGTGCAGGAAGAGCTCCAAGCAGGACACCGTTGCTGACTCAACGATGGAAGCGGAGTATATAGCTGCTTGCGATGCCGCAAAAGAAGCAGTCTGGATGAAGAAGTTCCTAACAGAACTTCAGGTGGTTCCTACCATAGTTGATCCAATACCTCTGTATTGCGACAACAACGGAGCTATAGCTTTAGCGAAGGAACCAAGGTCCCATCAGAAGTCCAGACACATCTTAAGGCGGTATCACCTGATCAGGGAGATCACTGATCGTCAGGAGATCGAGGTTCGGAGAGTTGCTTCTGAAGAGAACATTGCTGATCCATTCACGAAGGCCCTACCTCAGATTCAGTTCGAGAGGCTACTCGAGATCATCGGTCTTCGATACGCCAGTACATGGCCCTAGTGCAAGTGGGAGATTGTTAGTGTTTATGCCCTAGAAGGCCATTACTGTATCATACTAGTTTGTATATTACTTAATGGAAGCTTGGGATATTCACATGTATATAACAGTCTTGCCAAACATGGTAGTATGCTACTTGGTTTTTCTATCTTAATATGTGAGTATACGTATTGATAGAGATCTTAGGATCTTGCTTGACTACCAGCGTTGTGATGGCAGTCACACTAGTGGGGGCTGGGTAGTCTACAAGCACATCCTTATTCAGGTCCCTGGTCGTTGGATTATCGAGACAGAGCATCGATACTCCGGAGTAGACTAGTGTGTACGCTTCTCATCCCAGTTGGGGAGATGGTCTGTCCCACAGTCGTAAGTACGTCGTACTGGAGATAGTATGCAGGTGCTCTTTAGGTTACGGGTACACCGGACAGGACTCACAGGGAACTGTTGGTTGGTTTTATACCAGTCGTCAGTGAACAGTTCCCAGGTGACATGAGTACAGCATAGTCCGCAGACTTGACACTGCTACTTCGCCTCGAGTGTGTCCCACTGTTCTTAGATTGCTACCCTACCACGGCTCAAAGGAGTCGTGCAAACAGGTAGTAGTTGGGTGCAGTCTTGAGCACTTGGAGGCAGTGGCGGTTAGACAGGATTCGTCTCTCCCTGTATTGGGGGTTGATATCGCGCTGTGTCAGAGAGCCATTACGCAAAGTCCCTGGCCAGGGCAAGCGAGATTTGCTGGTAGGTTCCAGTAGTTTCTCAGGGTGTAATGGGCTTCCCTCCGACACGACTTATACCGCTATTAGGGGACTGACGCTTGCCGCCCCCCTAGGCCCGATATGCGATAATCTAAGACGAACAGACCGGACTGTATGGAGATTGTCACAGCAGGCTCAGTAGGAGTTCGGATGGGTTTCCTCATCGGCCTTCTTATCGACATCTACCTGGGGACCGTTACGTACAGCTAGTGCCGCTTGCGGTCTGTGGTTAAACCCACTGCCAGCGTAGTAGTCGAGTCTCTAGAGTCCCACACAGAGAGTTTCCCTACTCCATGTGAAACGATATAGAGGTCGTATGGTTTTACGACAAGGGTTCGGACGCATACGTGTGTTTACGCGCGTACGACTTTCGGACAGTTTTTACCAGTCGGCTTTGGTTTAAGCCAGTTACTGGTATCCGGTTATTGGATTTATACATTCTAAAGTTTTTCCGTATTTTTGCGGAAAGGAGGGGCGTTCTCGTAATTGCGCGAGAAGCTTCTAGAAGATGGTGACTAAGGAGGTTTAGGTGGCATATACAATGAATGTGATTAGTGAGTCATATGGATGATTCATCCATGTCATTAATGCATCATAAATGCTTAATGACTCATGGATGTGAATCATCACTAGATATTATCAAGCACGGTTGTTAAATTCATTTCTTTTCTTTTCTTGATAAAAAGAAATGCTTGATATATATTATGATAACTCATTCTTCTCACTTCATTATTATCTTCACCTTCTCTCTCCTCAAGCTCTCCCTCTTCAAACCCTAATCCCCCCCTCTCATGTGTTGAGTACAAGGATTAGTTAGACTAATTAAACCATAACCCTCACTCTATATCACCTAGCTTCTTTGATTAGCACTTAAAGAAGGTTAGTTGCCTCAAGTTTAAAGGCTAAGCTTGGAGTAAAGCTCTCGGGTGGATCGTCTACTACTTCGAGAAGGCCGAGGAAGAGGAGGAGTTCGCAAAGACGAAGGACTCGATTCGTTAGGTATAATCCCTAAACATAGTAGTATAGAACTTCTATGTTTCTTGTTAATTATCGTTTAGCTTCGATTCGTGCGGTTAGTCGATGTTTAAGCAAAGAACAAGATCGTTTTTCATATTTCCGCCTCCCCGCAAGTCGTGGGGTGTTGTACATCGACTTACAAGCAGTTCCCCGTTGACATGTGTACAGGTTACTCTGTCGACCTGAGATCTTCATTTGTCTCGTGTGAGTTCCCACTGTGCTTTGATTACTATCCTACCACGGCTCAAAGTAGTCGTTCAAACAGGTTTTAATTGGTTACAGTCCCGAGCCACATTGAGGCAGTGCGCGGATCGTCGGGGATTCGTCTCTCCCGGTATTGGGGGTTGATGTCACGCAGTGCACGGGTGGCCATCACCAGAAATCAACGGCTAAGGTAATCGAGAATTACTGATCCCTAATCGATAGTTTCTCAGGTGGTGATGGGTTACATACCGACACGAATTATCGCATCAGTAGGGGTCTGACTTTATCCACCCCCTAAACTCGTTATGCGATACTCTTAGAAGAACAGACCGGACTGTACGGATATTGTCACTGTCAAGTGTTGGGAATTCACCCCCGCGCGCAAACACATATGTTTTGGAAACGGATTTGATATTAAGGAAACGGATCGCGCACGCGAGATCGTTCTCATTTTAAATATTTATAAACCGCAAGTGCATAGTGCGTTGTAGCAAGTCGGCAAGTACGGGTCAATCCGCAGGGAATTGTGTATTGGGTCTTGTTGTTTAAGGTTCAACAAATTAACGAATTGGGTTGGTTATCACAAAAAAATTGAAAATACGAAAACAAGGAAAACAAGCAAATAGGTTAAGGAAGAAGTTGGCCGTGGCTTTGGTTCGGAAGATCGAATCGCGACAATTCCTTCGACGCTCCCTTGATCATGAGTTGTCCGTTCTTGTGTCTATCCCGGCACGAAGCACAACTTGTCAAAACGGTTGCGAGGCATAAGTCGTCAAATTCCGATATTCTCCGCAAAGCACGAAACGAGTCCATTTTGAACGCTTACCGTTTTTATGTCCGAGCTTAGGGTATCAACACAAAACAAAAGGGTTAGCAAGCATACCATAACAATAAAAACACGTAGTATTGAGTGAGAGCAAATGATTTTGGGATTAAGTGTGCCAAGAGTTTGTGATGGTATATGGTATATGAAACCAAAAGATATGTCAAGTCAATTAATCACAAAATGCCACATCTAAGCTTAGCAAACATAACACAAAATTGATTCTAACCTTAGGTGTAACGTTGTGAAAATCGTTTTGGTGAAATTTCGGAAAAATCGGTAAAATAAGGGTGTTTTCTGTAAAAAGTCAAAATACAAATATCTTTATTTTAAAATTAAATATAAATATTCTAGTTATGTAATTGCTAGTATTTGGTGTTTATTGAGCCACGGTGAGATTTCAAAATTTCTGAAAATTTTTCCAAAATTAATTATTTTAATATTATTTTAAGCCGTCACTAATACATTTAATTCGGGAAAATTACAAACTGGAATGAGTTGAAACAAATTTTGTGCATCATAATACATTAAACAAAATTTTATCATGTGATTTTTGAATTGAATTAGGGTTGTTAACCGGTGTTAGAAAATATCGAAGAAAAAGGCTTTTTTCGGTGAAATTAGCGCAAATGGAGTGCGGTATAACTTTTATCTTTTTCCAAACAAAACCACACTCTCTTTTACTCCCTCACACCATTTTGTTCAGCCTTGGCAGCCCCTCTCTCTTCATGTTTCAAGTGGGTTCTAGAAATTTGGTTTTATGGAAAAATAAAAAAGAAAGAAAATGAATGAAACTTGAAATGACATAAAGAAGGTTATGATGTAGAACTTTCCACACCTCTCCACACCCTCACTCCCTCACTCTCCTCCCTCTAGCTCTGGCCGAAACCAGGTCCCCCCCCCCCTTCTACACAATTTCCACTTCAATTTTCTGCAAAAACCATCAAAAATTCTTCAAAAATTCAATAAAAATTCCACAAAATCCTAATAAATTCCTACCCTTTATTCTTTGCTCATTTTTACATGGATTTTGGAGATGGAAAGCATGCATTTTGGAGGCTTATTTTCATGTTTGGATTTCTTGTGTGAAGGTAAAAATCTTGTTTTTTTGAATTATTGTTATTTAATGTTTCATTCTAGCATAAATTGATTTAATGAATTAATTCTATCTACAAGTTTTAAAAATTCAAGTTAGGATTATAAAATTAGGTTATGGTTTTTATTAATTAATTGGGGTTATAATAATTAGTTTAACACTTTTAGAATTGGAAAATCTTGCATGATTGTTGAATTATAATTTGTTCATTTAAAATTGTTTAAATTAAATATTTTTGCTAACTAAGTTTCTATAAAACATATATATTGGTGTTAATAAATTATAATTTATATTTTTAACACTATATTGTGGTTTTAATGAGAGTATTAACTTGTTGGTGGAATGAAAAACTCAATTTTGTTACTAGTTTTTATTGATAATTGATAAATTGTAAGAAAAATGCTATTTTTGCTAACTAGAATTTGGAAATTTTTAAATAAATGAGATTTAAAATCTAATTTATGGTTTCATTAAATTACCATCATTATAAATTGTAGTTTGAAAAGTTAATTCATGCAAAATCAAGTTTTGTTGTGGAATTGTGGAATTTTGCTTGTAAGATGTGGAAAATTGATAAAGGTTGCAAACTAGAAATTCCAAATTAATACAAATTTGTGTGATAAAAATATTGTAGTGGTTTGTATAATCTAGTTATGCTATTTAATATATATTATGACCATTAGTTTCTTTTAAACATCAAGTTTTGAAGTAAAACGGTAAATTGGCGTTTTCGGTTTTTACGAAATCGGACTGTTTGATCGATTTTTAGGGTTTCGATGGATTAAATCATATTTTATATTTTAAGTAATGAGTTTTAAACTACGAGTTATTTGTTGATGTTTATCTCAGTTAATCGGAGTTTGTACGCCGATATCGGACGATATTTGGTTCTTTTGCGTGAACGGGACATTGGTTTTAACCTATGCGCGTTCCGTGCGTCGTTTTGACTTTTGTCCGTGATTCAGTTTACGATACTATATATGTTTGCATATAGGTACCCCTGGCGGGGACTGCGGGCGATGAAGAAGAGGATGGCGACACCGTCTTCGGCAGACATGGACCAGGTGAGTAGATGTATATCTACGGGGGGAAGTCGGGTGGATGGCGTTTAGCACCCCCGCAAACGTAGAATAGGAATAGTACTTATTGTCATTAGGAAGCCTAACTTGACATTAGAATTTCGGTGAGTAGGACCCTAGTAATGACCCGAGGATGAATATCTTGGAGGAGATTTCGTAGGTTTAGGTAGATACGCACACACGCACACACTGAGACTCGATGTGATGTATACGTGCATGTGTATATATATATAGGACTAGGTGTAGGTATATATATATATATATACACACAATACGTATATGTGATACAAGGATGTGATATGATACATGGGGATGAAATAATATAACTGGGCTGATGCCGTGATTCTTGGCTACGGTCGTGTTATGATGTTCGCGGATCATTAGGAAATGAGTTAATGAATAGGTATACATAGATAATAAAGGGTGGTGATGATATTGAGGTACATGGGACTCTAAAATAGCACCCGGACCGTAACATGTGATTGAAATTCTGATGTGATATATGTGTGACTTGATTACGACATCATATAGGTGTAACTTGATGGCGATATCATAAAGGTGTAACTTAATTTCGATATCTTATAGGAGTGAGTTAATCACGACTTGACATATGTGACTTGATCAAGATATGATATATGTGACATGACATTTCTGAGGACAAATTAACGATGTATATTTATGCTGATAATGATATATGATTGATGTATGCGATTACAGTATAGCACCTTGATCATGACATGTGCTGATGATGGTATTATACGAATGATGAGACACGTAGGTGATACTTGACCCGTACCCCGATATTGAGATGCCGCATGATGGATTTTACTGTACGAGGCATAGATGTGATGATTGATCCGCACTCTTGTTTCGAGAAAATCGTACTACGTACGTGACGCTATAGAGGCTGGATCGCCGACTATTAAAGATATGGACTCAGACTTTAGGTGTCCTCCTATTTCTTATCGACTAGTTTCTTGGGTTTAGATCCTTAGGAGGTTAGATGGAAACTAGTTTAGGTTCGAGTCATATAGTGGTAGTGGTACTTGTATGTCACAGATGAGTGGTTATTACACATCCGTTTTTACATTCATACCGTATCCATAATGTGCACGTTCATACATATGTTTCTATAATCAGTATAAAACTCTGCCTGTTAGGACACCAGCACCATTACCGATGATACGCATATTCCACGCACACTTATTTGCCGGCTTACACACATCATCATCGGTAATTGCTATGTCACGTACACTTTAGATCATATTATCTTTTATTGATAGAATCAGCTAACAGCTAGATCGATATAATATTGTGATTACTCTCTGGTGTTAGTATAGACATGGTATTTATTACTTAGACATTTCATGCATTCGCATTTTCATGTTATCATGCAGTATTATGGGGCATATGCCGACACTTATCATATACTTACTCATGATTTTGGGATTTTGGTTTTCTATGAGATTTCTGGATTTTTGGGGAAAACCGCAAGAATATATAAAAACTTCTCTCTCTCTCCTCCTCTCTATTTAAAACATAAGATGCGGTTTTCTCGTGATGTATGTGTTGTCCACCATGAGATTTTATGTTTTCTGTTGGATGTCGAGACCCGATTCGAGGAGTGGATGAACCGTCTCGGGTACATGGTGGGCCCGGTATGGTACCCCGGGGCAAGAAGATCGAGTTGTAGATGATGAGCCTGGCAGGGGAAGGCTACCTACCGGTGATGTCTGGCGTGGCGGATATCCGGAGGATACCGACCGTTGTCGTGAGATTTGATGATATGGGCCGATCCGGACTGACGGAGTCCGAGATATTGAAACTATGAGATATTGAGACTATGAGATATTGAGACTTGAGATTTACATGTTTTGTGTCGATGCTTGACACGGATTTCTATGGATTTCATCGTTGATATTTCAGATTTCTATACACATTTTACCAGGATAAAAGCTAAAGATTTCTTATACAGATATACCTAGATTTCAGGATTGGTTACTTTACATTCATGGTGCATGCATACTCATTCATATGACATAGTACTATATAAGGCACTGACACTAGCTCGGAGTATTTGCATTTACACGTAGCTTATTATCCTGTCTTACTTGATGACTAGTAGTATATTAGTATATTATTATGACCTAGGATAGCGTCGTGCATTCGATTTCTTTTCGTAGATGTCTTCTACTCACGAGTTGGTAACTCTCCCCCGTTGTGCCAAATTTTATTACAGGTTGATGTACAGGGTTCCTTGGCAGATTGCTGGCACATCATTTCATTCCGAGTGATTTGCACGGTAGGTTGGTTCATTTGTATCTGGACCGCCGTTGTATTTTTGTTATTTCATTTGTATCTAGAAAGCTCCATCAACCAAACTTGTATTACTTGATAGATTACTGGACCATTGTTTTGTTTCGACCTTAGAGTCGCGCTTGTATTATTATGAAATCTGGTGGTTTTGTTTTCTTTTAAATTTTGAGGCTCGCCCTTTGGCGTTGTATATTATTGTGTTTGTTGTGGTTGTTTCCGCCTGTTGGCGTTAAGCTAGCTCCCGTTTGGGGATGCTTTTTATTGTTTATGTATATTATACTTGTTGTACCCGTTTGGGGCCAGTTTTTACAGAGGGGACTCTGCCGAAATTTTTGAAAAAATTGCTGATGCTTTTAAACTTGTTTTCTTCATGTCTTCTTTTACTTCTTTTTCTTTTTATGGTTTAGATTTTTGGGCTTCGGCTTACTTAGGTTACATTGCGCCTCTAGACGCTTCGTAATCTAAGTGCCGGTCACGTTCCGTACTTTCGGGTCGTGACAAAGTTGGTATCAGAGCGCCAGGTTTAACCTTGTATAAGTCTAGGTGATCCTTGGTTGATGGAGTAGGCGATTTAGGTAAAGTAACGTACCGTGGGTATGGTCCGCGGCATACTTATGATACGCTACTCTGCTTAAGGAGCCTTAGGATGTACATTTCTTTGCACCGCATTTCATTCATTCCTTTGATCTATCTTCGTCGATATCGGATGGTGGTTTCTGTTACCACGGGCACACTGGCAGAGGGAGCTACGGCTCGAATGTGATAACCATTAGGGTATTTGTTATTCTTGAGGATTGAAGCATTGTTTAGCGTGCGGACGAAGGGTATTCACATGCCGTCCAGACGAAGTTAAAGGATTCGAACGATTATCAGAAAACCAATTTTCCCAAGTTTAAGGTTTTCGGAAGAACATGCAGGTATTTCTATGGACCCTCTAGAAGAATGAAACCCTAACTCGACATAATGACCACGAGAACGCCCTTGAACCTTAGGGTTTACGGCAATTCCGCGGTGCCATTAGTGAGGCTTGGGTTTGCCCTTTTACGGCTGGACCATCGATGCTGGGGTATGTACCGGATACTTTTAAACTGTACTTGAGTGTTGAGCTCTCAGGGAATTATGGGATTTTGATGGATCGATCGAAAAGTTTAATGTAGTCCGGATATCAGGTGAAGGGATCGACTATGTGGGAGACTCTAGACATGAGTATTGCCGTTGGTGGCGCAGTCAGCACAGCTACGAAGAGACGAATTCGAAGCAATCGACATCAGAGGAAAGAGGCGCACATTGACGATAGTGTTTACGATTGTGATTTGGTGATTTGAATTTCATATTTCTGTTGTTGGATTTTGGTATTTTGAGGACTTTGTTCTACGATTGGTTTTTCTTATGTGTACCTTCATTACAATCTATTTGTGTTTCATATATCAGTTGTATTGATGTTGTTTAGTACACACCCAGTACACTCGATTTGGTTTTATACATTTTGAGATTTTTGATTTGATTTCGTGCATATGGGTGACATATGATTTTGACATATGCTTCGACCTAGTTTTCATGCATTTTCGTACTGTGATTTCGATTTTGATATTCGGTGTATGTTTTCGTGCACCATGTGCACCTGATTGAGATTCTTGCGTGCATTCGGTGCACTTGATGCGATTTTGTGCACACCAGATGCACTAAATCGGGGTTTTGTGCAGATTAGATGCACCTGATATTAGAGTCGTGCACGCCTGTTGCACTTGACAGATGTGTTTTGGTGCACACTTGTTGCACTTAGTTTGGTTTTTGTGTGTATTCATGGCATCTGTATTTGGTTTCGATTTCAGTGCGCACCGGACACACATGACATTTTTATGATGTGATTGGGATTGATATATATTATGTTGGATTCCGTATTAGGTTTTGATATTTTATCTTTACCATAACTCCGATGATTGCGTTATGCTTGACGGAGTTGATTTTAGTTATGTATTGATGATTTCGGAGCCCCGACGATTTGAGTATTTTGCTAAATGTTTTAGTATTCGGAGGGGGAGTTTTAATTTAAATTCGGGGACAGAATTTCTTTAAGGGAGGAAGATTGTAACGTTGTGAAAATCGTTTTGGTGAAATTTCGGAAAAATCGGAAAAATAAGAGTGTTTTCTGTAAAAAGTCAAAATACAAATATCTTTATTTTAAAATTAAATATAAATATTTTAGGTATGTAATTGCTAGTATTTGGTGTTTATTGAGCCACTGGTGAGATTTCAAAATTTCTGAAAATTTTTCCGAAATTAATTATTTTAATATTATTTTAAGCCGTCACTAATACATTTAATTCGGGAAAATTACAAACTGGAATGAGTTGAAACAAATTTTGTGCATCATAATACATTAAAAAAAAATTTATCATGTGGTTTTTGAATTGAATTAGGGTTGTTAACCGGTGTTAGAAAATATCGAAGAAAAAGGCTTTTTTCGGTGAAATTAGCGCAAATGGAGTGCGGTATAACTTTTATCTTTTTCCAAACAAAACCACACTCTCTTTTACTCCCTCACACCATTTTGTTCAGCCTTGGCAGCCCCTCTCTCTTCATGTTTCAAGTGGGTTCTAGAAATTTGGTTTTATAGAAAAATAAAAAAGAAAGAAAATGAATGAAACTTGAAATGACATAAAGAAGGTTATGATGTAGAACTTTCCACACCTCTCCACACCCTCACTCCCTCACTCTCCTCCCTCTAGCTCTGGCCGAAACCAGGTCCCCCCTCCCCTTCTACACAATTTCCACTTCAATTTTCTACAAAAACCATCAAAAATTCTTCAAAAATTCAATAAAAATTCCACAAAATCCTAATAAATTCCTACCCTTTATTCTTTGCTCATTTTTACATGGATTTTGGAGATGGAAAGCATTCATTTTGGAGGCTTATTTTCATGTTTGGATTTCTTGTGTGAAGGTAAAAATCTTGTTCTTTTGAATTATTGTTATTTAATGTTTCATTCTAGCATAAATTGATTTAATGAATTAATTTTATCTACAAGTTTTAAAAATTCAAGTTAGGGTTATAAAATTAAGTTATGGTTTTTATTAATTAAGTGGTGTTATAATAATTAGTTTAACACTTTTAGAATTGGAAAATCTTGCATGGTTGTTGAATTATAATTTGTTCATTTAAAATTGTTTAAATTAAATATTTTTGCTAACTAAGTTTCTATAAAACATATATATTGGTGTTAATAAATTATAATTTATATTTTTATCACTATATTGTGGTTTTAATGAGAGTATTAACTTGTTGGTGGAATGAAAAACTCAATTTGGTTACTAGTTTTTATTGATAATTGATAAATTGTAAGAAAAATAATATTTTTGCTAACTAGAATTTGGAAATTTTTAAATAAATGAGATTTAAAATCTAATTTATGGTTTCATTATATTACCATCATTATAAATTGTAGTTTGAAAAGTTAATTCATGCAAAATCAAGTTTTGTTGTGGAATTGTGGAATTTTGCTTGTAAGATGTGGAAAATTGATAAAGGTTGCAAACTAGAAATTCCAAATTAATACAAATTTGTGTAATAAAAATATTGTAGTGGTTTGTATAATCTAGTTATGCTATTTAATATATATTATAACCATTAGTTTCTTTTAAACATCAAGTTTTGATGTAAAACGGTAAATTGGCGTTTTCAGGTTTTACGAAATCGGACTGTTTGATCGATTTTTAGGATTTCGATGGATTAAATCATGTTTTATATTGTAAGTAATGAGTTTTAAACTACGAGTTGTTTGTTGATGTTTATCTCGATTAATCGGAGTTTGTACGCCGATATCGAACGATATTTGGTTCTTTTGCTTGAACGGGACATAGGTTTTAACCTATGCGCGTTCCGTGCGTCGTTTTGACTTTTGTTCGTGATTCAGTTTACGATACTATATATGTTTGCGTATAGGTACCCCTCGCGTGGACTGCGGGCGATGAAGAAGAGGATGGCGACACCGTCTTCGGCAGACATGGATCAGGTGAGTAGATGTATATCTACGGGGGGAAGTCGAGTGGATGGCGTTAAGCACTCCCGCAAACGTAGAATATGAATAGTACTTTTTGTCATTAGGAAGCCTGACGTGACCTTAGAATTTCGGTGAGTAGGACCCTAGTAATGACCCGAGGATGAATATCTTGGAGGAGATTTCGTACGTTTAGGTAGATATGCACACACGCAAACACTGATACTCGATATGATATATACGTGTATGTGTATATATATATATAAGACTAGGTGTAGGTATATATATATATATACACACAATACGTATATGTGATACAAGGATGTGATATGATACATGGGGATGAAACAATATAACTGGGCTGATGCCGTGATTCTTAGCTTCGGTCGTGTTATGATGTTAGCGGATCATTAGGAAATGAGTTAATGAATAGGTATACATAGATAATAAAGGGTGGTGATGATATTGAGGTACATGGGACTCTGAAATAGCACCCGGACCGTAATATGTGATTGAAATTCTAATGTGATATATGTGTGACTTGATTACGACATCATATAGGTGTAACTTGATGGCGATATCATAAAGGTGTAACTTGATTTCGATATCTTATAGGAGTGAGTTAATCACGACTTGACATATGTGACTTGATCAAGATATGATATATGTGACATGACATTTCTGAGGACAAATTAACGATGTATATTTATACTGACAATGATATATGATTGATGTATGCGATTACAGTATAGCACCTTGATCATGACATGTGTTGATGATGGTATTATACGAATGATGAGACACGTAGGTGATACTTGACCCGTACCCCGATATTGAGATGCCGTATGATGGATTTTACTGTACAAAGCATAGATGTGATTATTGATCCACACTCTTGTTTCGAGGAAATCGTACTACGTACGTGACGCTATTGAGGCTGGATCACCGACTATTAGAGATATGGACTCAGACTTTAGGTGTACTCCTATTTCTTATCGATTAGTTTCTTGGGTTTAGTTCCTTAGGAGGTTAGATGGACACTAGTTTAGGTTCGAGTCATATAGTGGTAGTGGTACTTGTATGTCACAGATGAGTGGTTATTACACATCCGTTTTTACATTCATACCGTATCCATAATGTGCATGTTCATACATATGTTTCTATAATCAGTATAAAACTCTGCCTGTTAGGACACCAGCACCATTACCGATGATGCGCATATTCCACGCACACTTATTTGCCGGCTCACACACATCATCATCGGTAATTGCTATGTCACGTACACTTTAGATCATATTATCTTTTGATAGAATCAGCTAACAGCTAGATCGATATAATATTGTGATTACTCTCTGGTGTTAGTATAGACATGGTATTTATTATTTAGACATTTCATGCATTCGCATTTTCATGTTATCATGCAGTATTATGGGGCATATGCCGACACTTATCATATACTTACTCATGATTTTGGGATTTTGGTTTTCTATGAGATTTCTGGATTTTTGGGGAAAACCGTAAGAATATATAAAAACTTCTCTCTCTCTCTCCTCCTCTCTTTTTAAAATATAAGATGCGGTTTTCTCGTGATGTATGTGTCGTCCACCATGAGATTTCATGTTTTCTGTTGGATTTCGAGACCCGATTCGAGGAGTGGATGAACCGTCTCGGGTACATGGTGGGCCCAGTATGGTACCCCGGGGAAAGAAGATCGAGTTGTAGATGATGAGCCTGGCAGGGGAAGGCTACCTACCGGTGATGTCTGGCGCGGCGGATATCCGGAGGATACCGACCGTTGTCGTGAGATTTGATGATATGGGCCGATCCGGACTGACGGAGCCCGAGATATTGAGACTATGAGATATTGAGACTATGAGATATTGAGACTTGAGATTTACATATTTTGTGTCGATGCTTGACACGGATTTCCATGGATTTCATCGTTGATATTTCAGATTTCTATACACATTTTACCAGGATAAAAGCTAAAGATTTCTTATACAGATATATCTAGATTTCAGGATTGGTTACTTTACATTCATGGTGCATGCATACTCATTCATATGACATAGTACTATATAAGGCACTGACACGTGCACGGAGTATTTGCATTTAAACGTAGCTTATTATCATGCCTTATTTGATGACTAGTAGTATATTAGTATATTATTATGACCTAGGATAGCGTCGTGCATTCGATTTCTTTTCGTAGATATCTTCTACTTACGAGTTGGCCACTCACCCCCGTTGTGCCAAATTTTATTACAGGTTGATGTACAGGGTTCCTTGGCAGATTGCTGGCACATCATTTCATTCCGGGTGATTTGCACGGTAGGTTGGTTCATTTGTATCTGGACCGCCGTTGTATTTTTATTATTTCATTTGTATCTAGAAAGCTCCATCAACCAAACTTGTATTACTTGATAGATTACTGGACCATTGTTTTGTTTCGACCTTAGAGTCGCGCTTGTATTATTATGAAATCTGGTGGTTTTGTTTTCTTTTAAGTTTTGAGCCTCGCCCTTTGGCGTTGTATATTATTGTGCTTGTTGTGGTTGTTTCCGCCTGTTGGCGTTGAGCTAGCTCCCATTTGGGGATGCTTTTTATTGTTTGTGTATATTATACTTGTTGTACCCGTTTGGGGCCAGTTTTTACAGAGGGGACTCTGCCGAAATTTTTGAAAAAATTGCTGATTCTTTTATACTTGTTTTCTTCATGTCTTCTTTTTACTTCTTCTTCTTTTTATGGTTTAGATTTCTCGGCTTCAGCTTACTTAGGTTACATTGCGCCTCTAGACGCTTCGTAATCTAAGTGCCGGTCACGTTCCGTACTCTCGAGTCGTGACATTAGGCTTGCAAGATAGGGTTTCTAGGGAGAATATGGTATGTGATGAGGTTACAAAGTAACCAAGGAATCAACATACCATATCAACCCTTTCAAATTAGAATACTAAGTTTATAATCACATTAAAGCATGTTAAACAATCACAAGAGGTGGAGGAGGCAAAACCTTTCATCTCACTTCCTCACCAATACCACAACCAAAGAAATATTTGTTAAGCATGATAAAGAAAAGCAAATAAGATAAAAGAGCAAGTAATAAAAGAAAAAATAATATTATTAACAATTGAGAAATGAGATGAGAGATTTTGGTTACTTGTTCAACCTTCTTAATGAAGCTCTCCAAAGAAAACTTCAAGAGGGAAGAAGAAGAAGAAACCAAGTGATAGCCCACTCACTCTCAAGTCTAAACAAAAACAAAAATTATATATATTACATGGTCCCTTTGCTCAACTCTGTTCTAGTATTTATAGGCTAGACATCAGAAAAAATAAACAATATAAATAAGATGATGTGACCTACAGAAATTACCAGAAGAAAAATGGGTAAGTTAGGAGCTAGGGGGCCGAGCTCGCCGGACTTTGTGGGGGTTGCGCCGGGTCAAAACCGAGCACATGGGCTCGTCTTCATTGTGTGGCATTGTGTGCACTACAACATCACTCTGGTGCTGCTTGTTTTATCATTTTAATCCCGGTTTGCATGCAGAGATTTGGAGGAAAACTTGATGCCAATATCACATCAAAACTTTATAGCATTCAATGCACGTCACACCCACTTGCACAAACTATCATTTCTTGTGTGCCATGGGCAGCCCCACCATGTCTGGGTCCATGCCAAAGAGTTGTGTGTACACATGTATTGTGTTGGACCAAAATTATGTACACATGTTTATTTCCAAAAGAACTCTTTGGATATCGGTTGGTTTCTTGTTCTGTTTGCAGTGTCGGCTCCAAAATGCTATATCCATGACATTGAGTTTGTTTCCTGTATTTAATCATGTACACCTGTAATCTGTAATTACTGAGCAGACACTGATTAATAGCATCGATATATCACAAAATAGATAATGAATGAGAGGTATTAAAATGCAGTTTTTTGAGATGAACAAATACCCCCAAACTTATCTTTTGCTCGTCCCGAGCAAAACAAAAAATCCTAGCCTCACTTTCGTAGGGAACGCGATTGCACTGATCATGTGCAACAAGCTGTTAAACCTTTAGGTGTCCCTAGTAGGAGGAGTGTTGTCTCCTGAGGGTTATCAGCGGATTATACCCACAAAATCCAGTCAAGTTGGTGTTGCGGAAAAACTGTTGACTCTAATCTTAAGGTTGGAGATCAAAGTTAGAAGTTCTATTACCCAAGTCAGAAACGTTAAACCCTATTTTTCACTCCTCACAATTTGTTTAACATAAGCTCATACGCGTCTTTAGGTGATTGTGAGGATAGTGTCCATAAGGTTTTAAGAACTTTGATTAGGGTTATCATGTCATAATTGCAGACCAGGATAAACATCTGAACGATCACACGAGTTTGAAAAGAGTTAAGATTTTCTCAAGTTTTATTCTCCAAATAGGTTTCAAGTCAGAATATATCAATTTTAACAGAGAACCTATGTCTTATACTTCACTCCACCATTTTACCTGTTTTTGTTCATACACACCAATCGTTATCGTGTAAAAACATCTTAATAAATACAAAGCTTCATATCTCTGCGAAAAAAACTGTTTTAATAGAAAATTTGTCTCCGCCAAGATTATTCTCCCACAAAGAACCGTTAGGACTTTTAACTCGGAGAGAACAGTTGCTTAGCTTGTTTTATCTGGCGATTGGAAACTCACTGAGCTTTGGGTCAATGACTCCCAAACCAGATGGCTTTAGGGCATTAGGTGTGGAGACACCCCAAAGACTTAATT
This sequence comes from Agapanthus africanus, assembly GCA_030015575.1. NCBI lineage: Eukaryota > Viridiplantae > Streptophyta > Magnoliopsida > Asparagales > Amaryllidaceae > Agapanthus > Agapanthus africanus. The sequence continues at coordinate 614,591,506 of CM057341.1, read as the reverse complement.
ATCCAAGTTACCAAGGCCATAAAACAAAAGACTCATTTTCTTTTAATTAATTCTGCACTTAGTGAAAACGAAGATATATCCAGCTTTTTCTTTTAAATCCGAAGATATTACATGTGGATAAGGTGTGTAATTATTCCAACAAGGTTTCAGATGGATTATTTTTCAGACTTATAGCTTCAGTTAAAACTTCTATAAAATTCTTCATATCTACTTCACTGTATGAACTATTATTGATATTTTTCTTAACTCAGAACAAACCTGCTTGATCCTAACGATATTTATCAATTTTAAAAGTTTTTCAGACATATCAGACATTTATCAAATTCTCAAAACAGATATGACATGTTAAAGTGTTATAAAAGGCGTATATCAGCTATGGTTAAACACGCAGGAGGGTTTATTTTTCGGGTTGTCGGTTTCATAATAAAGATTTAGTTATTTCAACTTATCAACCGAACCATCAGACTTTGAATCTAAGTTCCCCGGCTAGCCAACATGACAAAGTTTTTATATTTTTCAAGAAAATTTTCAATTTTTATAAGTTTTTCAAGTTTTTCAATACAATGCAATACAAAAGAAGATATGAAATGCAACTACATACAAAAGAAAAGAAAAAATAAAATATGTAACTGCCGAAATGCAGGAAATATGCACATACAAACTATATGCAGATACAAAATACAACTAAAAAGCTCCACCCCCAAACTGAATCTGACGATGTCTTCATCGTCGATTGGCTTTGCCCTTGGTTCTGCCGCTTCCGCTCGCTTCTTCCTGGTTTACTGAGATCTGGCTGAGCTGTTCTTTGATTTCTTTATTTTGCCTGATCAAAGTCTTGATGCCGCGGACCTCCATCCTGTGAAGTTCGTAGGGATCTGTCGGAACGTCCTCTCCCAAGTAGATCTCTGATGAAGTCTGCGGGGCCACGTGCTCGTTGGGGTCGGTGGGGGACCAGATCTGCTGCTCACTCTTAGGGTCTGTGTAGCCTGGTGAGATCTTCTCTATCTCCACCGGGATTGTATCGTACATCGTGAGGCAGGCCGCGAAGTCGTCGTCCTCCATATAATAGCGACAAATCTGGGTAACGAGAACGGGAAGTAAAGATTTACGCGCGGCGACACTTTCCTTCATTGTGGCGAATAGCATGCTCGCCATGCAAAATTGGTAATCTCTGGATATCAAGAAATGAACCATGTGCCCTACAATCGCCGGAAAAGATGAGACTCAAGCATTCACCTTGATGTTGAGGTACGCCCAGCGGCAAGCCGTATAGACGTTCCTATAAATCTGCTGGGCATTCAGCCCAGCATCCCGTAGCTCGCACCTATCACCCATAATCGTCCTATACTTGGCCAGCTCTAAATGTTTTTGAAAACCAGATCGGATAGGGATATTGGTGACGTTGAATATTGTATCAGCTGAAAATACCCTACGTCTACCCTAAAAATGAAATCTAATCCAATCCTGAAGTATCTCCCCATTCCTATGTGCATCATAGAACTCACCAACCAAGGGTTCGCAAGTGCATAACCCCTTTTCCCCATACAACAGAAATTCCCACCCCAACTGTCGGATCGCATTATAGAAATAGCTTCCGAACACTTCATGGGAAAAAATAGCGACAAAATTTTGTTCTAATTCGAAGGGTGCCATTTTTCAGTGGGTTGGGGAATTCTCAGAAAAATCAACAGTACAGGAGAGGGGGGAAGATAAAATCTTATAGCACTGAGGAAGCAAATCGGAGATCGGAGACAAGCAGTCCGAGCTCGCCGGATTTTCTGAAGAAGTCGCCGGCCAAGATCCGAGGGAAGGGGCTAGGGTTTTTGGAGGAGGCTGAGGGGACAGAGAGAAAGAAGATGGTTATGTTTGAGATCTGAGAAATGAGGGCTCGGAGTTAGGGGTTCTGTGACTTATAAGGGCACTTCACAACCCCCCCCCCCCACACACACACAGCAAGAAAACCTATCTATTTACAATCATACTCAAACAAAAAGTGAAATTAGCTTTGTCCCCAAAAATCAGCATTCACCCCCTAACGGGTGAGATCTTATTTTTTTTTAAAAAAAACTAGAAAAAAAAAAGATTACATTGTTCATAAGCTAAACGACATGGTTAGCCCAGAAATTAATACCAGCCACAATTTTTTTGTCGATATAATGTAGTGGTTGTTAAAAGAATATGTATATACAAAGGAAAAAGGAAAAGAAGCAATATAAGTTAGATGTTAGTGAAGGGCATGGGCATGTAAAGTTGGGGATCAGAAGACGATGAAGATGAAGATGGAGTTTTGAAGAGGTCAAAGAATTATTTTCTGAATGAATTGAATGTTCATAAATCACATGTTGAGTTCCGAAACCAGGTTCGTTTAAAAACCGGAGTTCATCCGGAAAATGTTCGGCAAAAGAAAGGTTCCTAGGATGTTGCCAAATTGACCCCGACTCAAACTCACCAAGAATATCAAGTTCATCAGCAAAAATTTTCTCAAAACTCGAAATGAAAGAATGTTTTTCAATGCTGTCTTCCTCCCTATGATTTTTCACAATCCTATTCTTGTCGCTATGGTTTTCTAACTCTCCCAATACCATTTCTTCATCATCACATTCACAAATGGATAGATATATGTCATCCAAAAAAGTATGTTCCCATACTAACGTTTCTTCCGAAACAATATCACTAGGTGATACAAAAATTGTGCGTTTCTGATTATTGATCTTTTCAAACAATCTATCCAAACCATACCCGTAAAAGTCATAAGATTCCTCCTTTAAAATCGGAGTGCAAAAATCAGTCGGTGGATTTTATTCTGTGTCCTGATAACACTCGGTCAACTCAATTGCATCGTCATTTATAAAATCATCAAATGTCAATTGATCGTTTATCTTACTTTGGTGACTTCCTAGATGACAGATATCAACACTATGTGGTTTTAATTGACCGTGTTCACTCTTTAGAATCACAACAGCTACATGCTTTTCAATTCTAGCCAAAGATTTGTTGGGTTACGGCAGCGTCCCGGCCGTCAGTCCGACGCCAAATGCGGAACAAAAATTTTATCAAAACTTGACGCTACTGCAACCAATACCCAGATCTTTCCATTAACCGTTAATTAGCTAACGACAAAGAAGAGTTCAGAGATTATACCGATCGATCCGTGTCCTTCGGTCTTCAATCCCCTCCCCAAACTTGTTGCGGCTGCCCCGATAAAATCCGCTCTCCGGTCTCCTCGTCAAAATGGCACAATGTCAACGAATTTTTATACGGGCTCCCGCCTCTGTACCGAGGCAACTCGGACATGAAGTTTGCTAGCCGATATGTCCAAGAATGAAGTAGAGAGAGTGTAGAATATTTTGTCTCAAGACACCCAACGATTTGGATGATGGTAAATGAAGTTGCCAAAAAGAAATGATGAAGTGAAGTAAGCAAGGATTTTGCAATGAGAACAAATTTCCTTACCAGAATGGGCTCGGCCACAAGAAAAGCTTCACTGAGGATTTTAAAAATCACCAGAGAGCTTTTAACAAGTGGGTGAGAGAAAGGTATATATCCATTAATAAATAAATTAATCCCTCACCCTCTCACAAAATTCCACAGCCAAAACAAACACATTAATTTGCACCCTCAATCATCATCTTGCCCATGCTGCCAGTTAATGCGCACTCAAAACCATGTGAGACCATGCCTTCTGTAAGGCCACCAAAAACAAATCAAAAACCCATTCCCACAATGAGGTTCGGCCATGAAGCAAGAAATGATAATTTGGTCCAAAAAAAGATACACAAACTTCAACTATAAATTAAACATTAAAACTAATGTTTAATCGAGAGAAGAAAAACTGGCAACTTCAAAAATAATCCCGTAACAAATTACAGGATTACCGTTTAACTGTATATACATACCCGCATTTGTATTCCGACCGAATACGAATGCAACGAGACAAAAATATTTCTACACAATATAATATTAGGATCCGACTTAAACCAAAACCCACTAGTATTATCCGTCCGAAACATTACACGTGCACAAGTGCACGTGTATGTTCGAACCCTGCCATAAAACCATACGGCCTCTACAACGTTTCGTCCGAACTTGGGAAACTATCTATGGGGGACTCTAATGACTCATCAATACACTGGAACTGCGTATAACCACAAGCACGTCAGAGGTACTAGCTGTACGTAACGGTTGCCTATGTATTGAACGAAAGGGAAGCTGGCGAGCGAACTCATACAGAAACCCTACTGAGCCTAACAGTGACAATATCCGTACAGTCTGGTCTGTCCGTCTAAGAGTATCGCATATCGAGTCTAGGGGGTGGATAAAGTCCGACCCCTACTAACGCGATAATTCGTTTCGGTATGTAACCCATCACCACCTGAGAAACTACCGATTCTAGATCGGTAATTCTCGACTACCTTGACCAAGCTTTTCTGGTAATGGCCACTCGTGCACTGCGCGACATCAACCCTCAATACCGTGAGATACAAATCCCCGACGATCCACTCACTGCCTCCATGTGGATCGGGACTGTACCCAAGTAAAACCTGTTTGCACGACTCGTTTGAGCCGTGGTAGGGTAGTAATCAAAGCACAGTGGGAACTCACACGAGACAAATGACAATCTTAGGTCGACAGACTAACCTGTACACATGTCACCTGGGAACTGCTATCTGACAATAGGTATAATACCAACTAGCAGGTTCCCGGCGAGTTCGTCCGGTGTACTCATAACCCAATGAGCACCTGTATACATCTTAGGTGAACCAACTGACACCAATGGCTTGTGAGACCGGCCACCGCCCCTCGTCGGGGTCTCGACTGTATACACTAGTCTACTATTGGAGTATCGATGCCCAGTCTCGAAACTCCCATGAGTAGGGACACTTTAAGGATGTGCTTATAGACCCCAGCTCCCACGTATATGATCGCCATCATACTGCTGCCTGTCAAGCAAGAATCCTATAGGTTCTATCAACATGTACATGATGATAAAGACAAACCAGATAGCATACTATCATCACGAGTACGACTGTCTTACCGGTATATGTCCTCCCTCAATCATTGTAATCACGTACCCGAGAACCAATAATTGACTTCGTGGGCACTATATCCAACAATCTCCCACTTGCAATTAAGGCTAATTATTGCGATGTCGCATACTCACAGCCCGTGTGATACCGAACATCCAACTCCTCTACTAATCAGTTTCATAAAGATTGTTTGTAAAACTATTGTGTTCGAGAAATAGCCTCGGTGAGTGGATCCGCCCAGTTGTTTATTTCTATGTCTCTCTTTATCTCAAGTTCGTAGAGAAAGCCATCTCCCGAATCAAGCAATACCCGTCCTAGAATATGTCTGGATATCTGATGGGACCTAGTTCATAAATGAACTCCAAATCCAAACTTCTTAGACTGTAACGTCAACTGAATTTAATCAGTGTCCTACGCCACGCCTCCCTCAGTATCCGCTTGGACCACCTGTCCAAAATACTGCCCCTCGTGAGAGGGAAAACAATAATTCTGACAGTCACTCTGTCATCCAGGTCACCTTGGAAGCCTGGATAACCGTCTCCCGAAGGATACTGCCGTTATCAAATCCCTAAAACATCTACTTATGTTCTTAAACTGTTTCCTTACGTTTCTTTAGGATTGGATTAATATCATAACTTATTGCATCTAGTGAAAAACAACATCTGGTGTGGTACTTGACATCTCATGATTGACTCAATAGCCTAAGCAAGTGATATGCTAATCATGCACATCCCTCTCCCCTTTAGTCTGTAAGACACCTTTAGAGAGGGTGACACCATCACCTGCAGGTTCACCACCATACCAGGAGTCGTTCATTCTAAATATCTTTAGAATATTGTCTAAGTACCCAGATTGGGAAACTACCCAAAACTATATCTAAAACTATAGATCTAGTAACCAGAATGCCTGATATAATATCCATATCTTATGTGGAGAAAACACTGTGTGACAACCACAGTATAACCGATCGTAGTATAGGAATTTCACTTCCTACTATGTGTATGTCATCTAAATACCAGGACATCACACCCTACTTTCTTCTTAACAGATCCATCCTCTATTCTGATGAAGTCAAAAAAAAACTTATGACTGTCACATCAAAAATTAGATGATCTATCTCCGCTATATTTGCTTTAGTCTATAAATAGACATAAGCTACTTGTCCACTACGCTTCCGCTGCTCTCACTGATTACGACAACCCTCTGGCAGAGTCATATACGCATACACTTCTAAAGCTAGTTTAGAACGACGCTATACTCATCCTCCTGCCGGTTCTAATAGTCTGGAACAGCAGTAGTGTCAAGTCTGGTTAAACAAGAACCTCCCTGTCACCGTCCTTGAGGCTACTGGAGTACCTCTCGGGTGCCTGAGGTTACCCACCATATCTGCGGAGTGGCTAATGAAATGTCAAACCTGATTGAATCTTTAGGTTCTATTAAATTTTCAGTAATTATTTACGGTTCTGGAATCACTTCCAGTTCTACCATACTCCCACTATTGTTTTCTGAAAAAATCCATTTTACTAAAACTATGGCGAGTCAAGAACAATATAAATATTGATCTTCTTGATGGTAGAAAGTTAACCCTCGTCAAAGCCCGGGATAACCCACAAACAGCCATACTGAAACGTGCCTTGAGTTTATCCGGATTCTGGTTTTAAGCATCAGCCGGACGACTCCCTATAACTTAACATCGTTAAGATATAAATTGATTCTATATATATCTAATATATAAACAAAGGCACTAATTTAATTGGAACCAGACTCAAATCATGCAGCTATCTCCAGTACATGTCAACTAAATGGAAAGATGCCGATCAGTATTACTCAATTTAGGAGTGCGTCCAATTATGAGTAACCTGAAAAAGAAACAAGTTTTTCAAAACCATTACTATTAACTGAATACCTAATACAAGTATCTACATCTTCAATCACCTTGAAAAATCCCCATACTTGCGACACCTGGTTCTCTACTTTATTCTTGTACTTACAACTTCTCAAACTTGGACCTTGTATTTCTACGAAACACTTGTCCAAAACTTGATAAGTCACAAGTAAACAGAATATAGTACGATGACCAACCCCTTTATCCTAATGGACACTGGACAACATACAATACTTTGTATAAGTCCCCTGAGTTGAATAACTCAAACCCTGTGCGTCGTAGGTTGAAAACTGTACCCAGGCGATTTTCTCAAATATCACAACGAATTCCGATATAATGAGGATGATCGCCTAATTCCCAATAACTTACTCCCACTCATCATCTGTAAAACCATACAGATGTGAGAATCAAATCGGGTAAATACATACCCTGGAGTAAAGGTCTAATTGGGAAATCAGTTTTCTATTAATAATGCACAGTGAAACTGAAACATAAAAATGCTTCGAAGGGGTATCCGGGTATTTGTACTAATGCTTCTTCCATTATCAGATTCACGACTGTAACCGTATATTTCATTGCCATCTCTCCAAATCCCTTTATTTGTCTTTGGTCGTTACCTTCTGTACATCTTCGTTAGGCTTAAATGGTTTTCTTCCTTCCCTACCGTTCGGCACCAGCCTATAGTTTGGAAGAAGACTATCCAATAAGCATAATAGGTGTGCTCTCCTAATCCTAGGAGTACTCGCAACCTGAGAGAAGGTGATGATAAAAGACAACTGAATAAACCTTATTCCCATTTCTCCTGAACCAGAATCCATCCTCGAAAAGATTCCTTCGAGTTAGTATATAACCATACGATGGATTTATCCAATGGAAGTGGATGTTCGTAGTGATACGAGGTGTTCTGGAGAAATACAAAGATGAAGTAGGAGTGGCGATGAAAATACCTGGTTCGGTCGTGAATGATAGCAGTCGCATTTTACTTTGCCCTCCTTCTGATCCCTCTATATGTCTTTACTTATTACCTTCTGCGCACCCTACTTAGGCTAATCGGTTTTCTTCATTCTCTACCTTTCGGCTCCTGCCTATGGTTTGAAAGAAGACTATCCAATAAGCATAATAGGTACACCCTCTCCTAATCTTAGGAGTCCTCATAACCTGAGAGAAGGTTAAAAGAAAAGACAACTGAATAATCGTATTCAATCTCTCCTGAACCATAATCCATCTTCGAAGAAATTCCTTCGAGTTCGTATATAACCATACGATGGATTTATCCAATGGAAGTGGATGTTTGTAGTGATACGAGGTGTTCTGGAGAAATGCAAAGGGTAAGAGAAGGAGTGGCAATGATGTATGCAACTCAGACAATCCAAAAGCCAGTGTTTTAAGAAAGTTCGGTTAACTTGGTCACTGAGTTATAGTCTAGGGTCGGGTCATGGTTGCAGTTAAAGAGAGAGAGAGAAAAGAAACACTCTGCGTGCACTCTAACCTGAATGTCTCCCAATGTATACTCGAATTCTCCTCCAAACCTGAAACAAGAATTAGTCGGAATCACCCGAGGAGTAAACTAACTCATCAGTGGGAATCGGGATCCAACTATCATCGCATGATAACTTGATAGAAGCCACTCAAGTAACCACACTCCGGAAGGTATGCGCAAGCCTGGCAAGTTTCCTGTATGTTTGAAACTCCCGATGTGTGTTTTTACCCTTAGGACCCAAGTGACCTTGACACAGTCAACATATCAAAGGATCCTAGTCAAGTTCAACCCATAATTATCTTGATTGCATTAAACTCACCCGCAAGAGTCCTTGACACAGTCAACATGACCGTACGACTGTCCTAACCAATCCTCATATCCATGCGACAAAAAAGCATTACAGAGCTACCGTACATTACGCCTTGACACAGTCAACATACGTAGCACGAATACTAAGCAATACTAATCTGAAATGATGGAGGGCTACGGCTAGTTTTTGGCGAAAAACCATTAACGTAATGAACTTGATATCGTTGAAAGAACCGGATAGATTTTATAAAAATATAGTTGCGAAAACCTTTGCTAAAGAGGTCACTCCCGGTGAAGGGATCTCGGCTCTTTCCTCGTCGAATGAGGTGCATGATATTCCAAGCTGAATACCACGATGCAAAGAAAAAAGTAATCGACTATAGTGAAGTTATTACCCTGACACAAAGCTCTGTCCAAGGTGTCACTCCCGATGAAGAGATCTCGGCCCTTGCCTCGTCGAATGAGATGCTGGATATTCATAACCGAATACCACCGTGCAAAACAAAAGAGAACACCCTTGTAATAACAGCTTTTGAAAAAATGGTTCCAACAACATCAAATATATGTTTGTTTTCCTTGCATTGAAAAGAATCAACGCAGACCCATCAATTGATCACACCAGAAAAGAACGAAAATATAATGTACATATATGCCATCCGCATTCGCCACTGGATCCGTCATCACCCGTTAGGTTACTTAACGACAGAGCGGGGACTGGACTAACGCGGGTGCAAAACATATACAATATCTACTAGTATATATATCAATATATAATAATCGCTCAAGTCATGATAAATGCAATATCACAGAAAAGTAATAAACATCACAGAACAATACAGATAATCTGGGAGCCCCGGTTTTCCTTTGAGCCGCAAGTGAAACCCGACGTTCCCCTGGTCGTGTGGATAGCCTATGCAATGAAAACCTAGACCCCTACGGGTGCGGCAAGTTACCCGCCAAAACCTGAAGCGAGGCAGCCATCTTCAGCAAAGTGAATGGACTACCCAGCACTTCACGGGATCCGGTAACTTGAGCACCCCTCCTTGGGTCAACCTGTACCCCCTACAAGTGCGACGAATAGCCCGCCAATTCTAGAGTGAAGCCCCCTCTATCTCAATGCCATGAGATGCGGGCCCGTTGCCCTCTAGAACCCGGCTATCCGTGCACCCCACCGCGGGGTAATCCTAGTACAGAAAAGAAAATATATACAACGGGTATATCGACCTCAACCCGGTCGTGCCCCAAAAGAATAATTTACAAACAGGCAGTGACGGCAGTCCACATGTCGGACGCTCGCCCGCAATACCAAATGTACAAATACAACCAAACTGCAGTACCATCGCACGCATGCTATCCACCACGACAATCCGCAATATCACAGCACAACACATAACATCAACGTGAATGTCACGTTCGCAAATCCGTCTAATAGGACTATAGCGATTAGACAAGATTTACCGATCAAATGACATTCACGGTCGCAGATAGAAATGTAATGTACTGCTAAATTTAAACAATGCTAAAAATATCGACTTCGAAATAAGCCCGAAACGAAAAATGTACTATGTGGATTTGTTGTGGTGTTCGAAAAATGGGCTCTGCAAAAATCCCAAATGGTTCACTATGGATTTCCTAGTCGTAGCGGTGAGGAAATAGTAATAAGTTAATCAATACAAAGAATTTCTCTCTCCAATCAGCCACTAAAACAAAAACCCTCAGCCACGAATTATAAGCCGCACAAAGAATTGCCAATTAGCCCAAAACACAATGCCCTGCACAATGAATTAAAAGCAAGCAAGATACACTCATTTCCTCAGTAAAGCCCATCAGCCTACTCAAACCCATGCAAAGCCCACGAAATTTCCCTTGAAAAAAATTCCCAGCAAGCAAAAACAGCAGAACTAAATTTCCTCACCACCAAAAATTATTGGTACTGTTTCGGGGTTGTTCGGGTTTCGATATTTTAATATCGTCTAAACAAGTTAGATAACGGTTAATAGCTAAGCTCTGATACCATGTTGGGTTACGGCAGCGCCCCGGCCGTTAGTCCGACGCCAAATGCGGAACAAAAAATTTATCAAAACTTAACGCTACCGCAACCAATACCCGGATCTTTCCATTAACCGTTAACTAGCTAACTACAAAGAAGAGTTCAGAGATTATACCGATCGATCCGTGTCCTTCGGTCTTCAATCCCCTCCCCTAACTTGTTGCGGCTGCCCCGATGAAATCCGCTCTCCGGTCTTCTCGTCAAAATGGCACCACGTCAACGAATATTTATACAGGCTCCCGTCTCTGTACTGAGGCAACTCGGACATGAAGTTTGCTAGCCGACATGTCCAAGAATGAAGTAGAGAGAGTGTAGAATATTTTGTCTCAAGGCACCCAACGATTTGGGTGATGGTAAATAAAATTGCCAAAAAGAAATGATGAAGTGAAGTGAGCAAGGATTTTGCAATGAGAACAAATTTCCTTACAAGAATGGGCTCGGCCACAAGAAAAGCCTCACCGGGGATTTTGAAAATCACCAGAGAGCTTTTAACAAGTGGGTGAGAGAAAGGTATATATCCATTAATTAATAAATTAATCCCTCACCCTCTCACAAAATTCCACAGCCAAAACAAACACATTAATTTGCACCCTCAATCATCATCTTGCCCATGCTGCCAATTAATGCACACTCAAAACCATGTGAGACCATGCCTTCTAGAAGGCCACCAAAAACAAATCAAAAACCCATTCCCATAATGAGGTTGGGCCATGAAAGAAATGAAAATTTTGTCCAATAAAAGGTACACAAACTTCAACTATAAATTAAACATTAAAACTAATATTTAATCGAGTGAAGAAAAACTGGCAACTTTAAAAATAATCCCGTAACAAATTATAGGATTATCCCTTAACTATATATACATACCCGCATTTGTATTCCGACCGAATACGAATGCAACGAGACAAAAATATTCCTACACAATATAATACTAGGATCCGGTTTAAGCCAAAACCTACTAGTATTATTCGTCCGAAACATGACACGTGCACAAGTGCACGTCTATGTTCGAACCCTGCCATAAAACCATACGGCCTCTACAACGTTTCTCACGAACTTGGGAAACTATCTGTGGGGGACTCTAATGACTCATTAATATACTAGCACTGAGTATAACCACAAGCACGTCAGAGGTACTAGCTGTTCGTAACGGTTGCCTATGTATTGAACGAAAGGGAAGCTGGCGAGCGAACTCATACAGAAACCCTACTGAGCCTAACAGTGACAATATCCGTACAGTCCGGTCTGTTCGTCTAAGAGTGTCGCATATCGAGTTTAGGGGGTGGATAAAGTCGGACCGCTACTAACGCGATAATTCGTGTCGTTATGTAACCCATCACCACCTGAGAAACTACCGATTCTAGATCGGTAATTCTCGACTACATTGGCTAAGCTTTTCTGGTAATGGCCACCCGTGCACTGCGCGACATCAACCCCCAATACCGGGAGAGACGAATCCCCGACGATCCGCTCACTGCCTCCATGTGGCTCGGGACTGTACCCAACTAAAACCTGTTTTGCACGACTCCTTTGAGCCGTGGTAGGGTAGTAATCAAAGCATAGTGGGAACTCACACGAGACAAATGACGATCTCAGGTTGACAGAGTAACCTGTACACATGTCACCTGGGAACTGCTATCTGACAATAGGTATAATACCAACTAGCAGGTTCCCGGCGAGTCCGTCCGGTGTACCCATAACCCAATGAGCACCTGTATACATCTTAGGTGAACCAACTGACACCAATGGCTTGTGAGACTGGCCACCGCCCCTCGTCGCGGTCTCGACTGTATACACTAGTCTACTATCGGAGTATCGATACCCAGTCTCGAAACTCCCACGACTAGGGACACTTTAAGAATGTGCTTATAGACCCTAGCTCCTACGTATATGATCGCCATCATACTGCTAGCTGTCAAGCAAGAATCCTATGGGCTCTATCAACATGTACATGATGATAAAGACAAACCAGATAGCATACTATCATCACGAGTAAGACTGTCTTATCGGTATAGGTCCTCCCTCGATCATTGCAATCACGTACCCGCGAACCAATAATTGACTTTGAGGGCACTATATCCAACAAGATTGAGCTTGAGCGTGAAACAATTGCTCAAACTGCTGTATACACAGGGCTAGCATTGCAGCTGTTTGATTCTCGACCGCAATCATCACTTCAATACCTTTTTCTAAAGAGGTCAACCTAGCATCTATTTCACCATCATTCACTAAGGATGTATTAGTTGTTTCAGGTAAGGAGGGTTGTGACGGTGGTGATGCTAAAGCAGTCAATTTGTCGACCTCTTTCTCTAAATCCTGAATTATTAGGTCTCTAATTGAAGTGGGACTGGGTTCAAGAGTGTTAGGTGGCTGACCGTTAGCAAAACTCTGGGACGGTTGGTCACCCCTTAGAAAAGGACAGTTTTCATGAATGTGGGAAGAATCGTGACAGTTTGAACAAAAGAATTAGGAATGAGTATAAACAAAAGAATAAGAATCGTGAGAAATTGAAGAAAATTGTGTATTACCCATATTAACAAGAATTCACAAATATCACAAACACAAAGAATATCACACTCCTAGCAGTCTACGGTATGCTGGTCAACTAGACCTTCTCAAGAACCTGATTGTCGAAATAAAACTATGTCGAGAAACGGGCTCAAGATATACGATTCATGAAGCCAAGTAAGTGCAAGAGAGAAGGGGAGGTTTTCCAACGCTTTCACGAAGTTTCTTAATTAGATAAACCTTTATCTTGAACACTTGCCAAGACACCCCGTGAATGATATACCGTTAAGCGGTGTTCTAAACACAGTTAACTTCTCCTAATGAGCGCGAAGTCCTTAGAGTCAAAGTTCTAGTTGATTTTAAATTACTGTGGGTATGCAATATAGCAGTTTTGTGATTTGTGGGCTACGGAGAAAAGGTGATGAAATACTTTACCGTATCTTTTTTGGTCTTTTTGCCCTTAATTCCGTATTAAGATGCAAATGCGCAATCAAAAAAAGAATTTAAGAAATCAAGCAATTTAAGCAATTCTTTTTCATTTAAGTATTAAGCGCTGCAACAAATATAGTTAGTTCTCTGTTCAAATTGGTGGAAAGCTTGTGCGAAGAATCCTGCAGTAGATGGAAATATTTGAATGCGTCGGATTCGAGAAGAATGTGTTAGGAAAATACGTACCGATGTGTATTGGTTAAGAAACCCCTTTCAAGTGATCCCGAGTCTTTGATTGTTCGCTTGCGCGGGTCAAACTATCCGGATCTTTGGCACTGTACTTAACTAACGTCTTGAAATTGAATTTGAGCCTCGCTCAGCACGATCGCTGGGCGTAATTCCTTAAAAACCTGAAATGTTAGAAAATAAGATATTTAGTGTCAAAAAGTGATATATGTGACCTATCTCCTGCACACATAAAATTATAAAAATCAAGCAATACCACTAGAGTAAAAACACTGCACTGGAGATCACAAAAAAAGGAAAAACCAAAAAAACCTTCATTGGGCCGGCGAGTTCGGATTTCCCTATGATGTCGCCGGCCAAATCAAGTTGTTTTGTGCTCGAATTTTGTGTGAGTTCTCTAGGCAATATTAGTATTCCAATGGTCTAACTAGATTTTTTAGTTGAATCACAGTGTGCTAGCAGGTCATAAAGACAGAGAACAAATTAAAAAGAATCGTGTTTTGTTAGTTTTGAAAAAAATTTGAATTAGAAATTAGTGAGTTAGTAAGAACTAGAAATAACAATTCCTAATACTACCAACTCTCCGGCAACGGCGCCAAAAACTTGTTGGGAATTGACCCGCGCGCAAATGCGTATGTATTGGAAACAGATTTGATATTAAGGAAACGGATTGCGCACGCGAGATCGTTCTCGTTTTAAATATTTATAAACCGCAAGTGCACGGTGCGTTGTAGCAAGTCGGCAAGTATGTGTCGATCCGCAGGGAATTGTGTATTGGGTCTTGTTGTTTAAGGTTCAAAAAATTAACGAATTGGGTTGGTTATCACAAAAAAATAGAATATACGAAAACAAGGAAAACAAGCAAATAGGTTAAGGAAGAAATTGGCCGTGGCTTTGGTTCGGAAGGTCAAAACACGACGATTCTTTCGACGCTCCCTTGATCATGGGTTGTCCGTTCTTGCGTCGATCCCGGCACGAAGCACGACTTGTCAAAGCGGTTGCGAGGCACAACTCGTCAAATTCCGATATTCTCCGCAAAACACGAAACGAGTCCGTTTTGATCACTTACCGATTGTATATCTGAGCTTAGGGTATCAATACTAAACACAAGGGTTAGCAAGTATACCATAACAATAAAAACACAAAGTAGTGAGTGAGAGCAAATGATTTTGGTGTTAAGTGTGCTAAGAGTTTGTGATGGTATTTGGTATATGAAACCAAAAGATGTGTCAAGTAAATTAATCACAAAATACCACATCCACGCTTAGCAAACTTAACACCAAATTGATTCTAACCTTAGGCTTGCAAGATAGGGTTTGTGGGAGAGAATATGGTATGTGATGATGTTACAAAGTAACCAAGGAATCAATATACCATATCAACTCTTTCAAATTACAATACTAAGTTTATAATCATATTAAAGCATGTTAAACAATCATAAGAGGTGGAGGAGGCAAAGCCTTTCATCTCACTTCCTCACCAATACCACAACCAAAGAAATATTTGTTAAGCATGATAAAGAAAAGCAAATAAGAAAAAAGAGCAAGTAATAAAAGAAACAATAATATTATTAACACTTGAGAAAAGAGATACAAGATTTTGGTTACTTGTTCAACCTCCTTAATGAAGCTCTCCAAAAAAAGCTTCAAGAAAGAAGAAGAAGAAGAAACCAAGTGATAGCCCACTCACTCTCAAATCTAAACTAAAAAAAAAATTATATATATTACATGGTCCCTTTGCTCAACTCTGTTATGTTATTTATAGGCTAAACATCAGAAAAAATAAACAATATAAATAAGATGATGTGACCTATAGAAATGACCAGAAGAAAAATGGGGAAGTTAGGTGCTAGGGGGGCCGAGCTGGCCGGACTTTGTGGGGTCTCGCCGAGTCAAAACCGAGCACATGAGCTCAACTTCAGTATGTGGCATTGTGTGTTAGTTATATTTATGCACTAGAGGCCATTACTATACATGAGATGTATATTGTAGTGGATGCTTAGACATATATAGGGATGACTTTCTTGCTCGACATGATAGTTTGCTATCTGGTTACTTTTTACCTTAACATGTACACTGATTGTCTCTCTGTTACATGTTGGTAAAACCCTTAGGATGTGTACTTGACTACCTGGACTATGATGCGGATCAAACTAGTGGGGACATGGTAGTCCATAAGTACATCCTTCAAGGTCCCTAGTCGTGGGTGTATCGAGACGGGGCATCGATATACCAGAGTAGACTAGCATATACCTTCTCGACCCATGTAGATGGACGATGGATGATCCCATATCCATTGGTGTTAGACATCAGAGATGATATACGGGTGCTCAGTGGAGACTGGGTACACTGGACGGACTCCCCGAGAACTCCCAGATGGTATTATACCTTACGTCAGGCAGTTCTCTGGTGACACTGGTACAGGTTAGTCTGTAGACCCGAGATCGTCATAAAGTCTTGTGTGATTCCCACTGTGCTTTGATTTCCACCTTACCACGTCCAAGAGGGCATGCAAAACGGTGGTTTTTGGGTACAGTCCCGAGTTACATGTGTTAGTTATATGTATGCCCTAGAGACCATTACTATACATGGGATGTATATTGTAGTGGATGCTTGGACATATATAGGGAGGACTTTCTTGCTCGACATGATAGTATGCTATCTGGTTACTCTTTACCTTAACGTGTACACTGATTGTCTCTCTGTTACATGTTGGTAAAGCCCTTAGGATGTGTACTTGACTTCCTGGACTATGATGCGGATCATACTGGTAGGGACATGGTAGTCCATAAGTACATCCTTCAAGGTCCCTAGTCATGGGTGCATCGAGACAGGGCATCGATGCACCAGAGTAGACCAGCGTATACGCATCTTGACCCATATGATGGGCGATGGATGATCCCATATCCATCGGTGTTTGACATCAAGGATGGTGTACGGGTTCTCAATGGAGACTGGGTACACTGGACGGACTCGCCGAGAACTCCCAGATGGTATTATACCTCACGTCAGATGGCAGTTCACCGGTGACACTGGTACAGAGTAGTCTGTTGACCCGAGATCGTCATAGAGTCTTGTATGATTCCCACTGTGCTTTGATTTCCATCATACCACGTCCAAGAGAGCGTGCAAAAAGATGGCTTTTGGGTACAGTCCCGAATCACATGGAGGCAATGAGCGATAGGAAGGGATTCGTCTCTCTCGGTATAGGGAGTTGATGTTGTGCTGTGTTCGATTGGCTATAACCGGAAATGCTTGGCCAGGGTTGCTGAGATTTACTGGTAAGTGTTATCAGTAGTTTCTCGAACTGTTATAGACCTCATATCGACACGACTTATCAAGCTACTGGGGTCTGACGTTTACCACCCCTAGGCGAGATATGCGACATATCAGACGACGAGACCGGACTGTACGGTAGTGTTACTGATTCGATTCGCAGGAGAACTAGCGGGCTTGCTTGTTGATCTTCTGATCGCTCAATACCCGGGTGGCCGTTACGTTTAGCAGACCGCTTGCGGCTTGTGGGTGTTTGATATGATCATCACCTACTGCCGGCGTATTGACGAGTCTTCAGAGTCATACACAGGGGTTTCCTGGCTCAAGAGAAACGGAGTAGGAGCACATATGTGATATGTGCGGGACTGAGATTGATATGACATGAGATACCGTATTCTATTCTCGCGATTCGTGACATTGATCGGTTGTATGCGATATAGCCAGGTTATTGGATCAAGTGTTGATTCGATAAGTTGTTACACATGATATTAGTCGGTTATTGCCGGATTATTAAATCAAGAGTTGATTTAATAATTTAATGTATAGTTATATATTTGATATACTACATTACATTAACTAGTATTAGCTCACTTATGATTTATTTTCTCACTAGTTTGTGCATAAGTGTATATGTGATATATATTTGTGTACAAATGTTTGTGTCATACTTGATGATACACACAATATGGGTGTGTGAAACTTATAACAAGATTAGATTTAAGATTAGGGTTATTGTTTTATCTTAAGATTTAACAAAAGGATTAAACTTGGTCAAAGTTATCAAGCTTGAAGAAGCTTGGAGAAACTTTGACAAAGTCCACTCTTTTGTCATTTCTCTTGATGTTCTTTAACCTAACCCTTAACCTAATACCTTGGTCAATTCTCTACATGAGTTAAGCATGAGGTCTTAACTCAATCATGGTGCCATAATTAAAAGGATAAGTTTTCATTTGGATGGTAATTTTTTTTATTCATTATTCTTTCTTCTTCTTCTTCTTCAAGAAAAAGAAAGCTTGCTAGCTCTAATGGTGCCATGAGAAAAAGTGTGAGAAAATCAATTCTAAAGTGAGCCCACTTCCTAATTCTTCATTCTCTACCACTTGCCATGTAGTATAGGGTGTTCTCTTCATAAAGTTCATGACTAAGTGAAGGAATAGCTTGAGTTTGAGTCTCCCCGACGTAGATCATCTTCGGCCTCGAAGTCAACGACCTAGCCCGTTCATTTCTCCGAGGAAACCGTCACAAGAGTCCGGGATCGCGATGATCATAGCGAAGGGACGTCAACACGGAGCTTAAGAAGTGAAGGACCGCATCTACAAAGATTGTAATCCTTTTCACTTAGTAGCAAAGTAGTTTGCTTGCTTTTAGTTTCGCCTTACCTCTAGTAAACGATCTTGCATAGGGTTGTTCGGCACATAAAAATTTGATTTTGGCATGGTTGATGCCTTGTGGAACCTCATGAGTGTGCCTAGAAACCCTACAGTGGTATCAGAGCCTAGCTAGAGCTTTAGGCGAAGTGTAGGCGAAGTTAGAAACCCGATCGAACCCCGAAACCTTAATCGATACCCTTCTCTGTACTTTTTCTAAAACTGTGGATTTTTCCAAATTAAAAATATCCAAAAAATTCAGCAAGGTTTTCTAGGAGTTACTGTGCATCACGTGCCCTCAAATCGACCAATGCGCCGCGGAACTGCGGCCCCACCCTGGCTTGCGCGGCGGTTCTGCGGCCATAATGGTGGATCATGGCACGTGGTTTGCACAGTAATTTCTTTCTGTAGTTCCTGTGTTTTCTGGGAATTTTTAATTTATACTCAAGAGTTGAGTTTTCTGGGTTGTATTGGGGACTCGATGATTCGATCGGATTATTTAACTTTGTTTATTGTGTTTTTCCGGGTAATTTAGAACGTGTTAAAATGTTCGACCGGATATCAATATCTCACCTTTTCCCCTGCCGGAAAATTTCCAAGTGTTGGATTTTTCCGTAGTTTAAAATCGTTCTAAGTAGTGCAAGTAACGCGATGGACCCTCTAGAAGACAACAAACCTTAACTCGATTATGTGACCGTCTTGAACTGCGTTTTGAACCTTAGGGTTTGGGGCAGTACGGCGTGCCACATGTGAGGCGTTGACTTGACCCTTCTACGGCTGGACCGTTGGTACTGTGGTATGAAATGGATGTTTTTAAAATGATTTCAAGTGTTGAGATATATTAGGGAAATCTTGGGTGTTTGATTATTCGATCGGAAAGTTTAATATTGTCTTTTTATCTGGAATGTGATATAATATTTGGAATCCACAAGTAGTTATGAGATAACTAATTTGAATGTTATAAACATAGCAGTTTAGTCTCAGATGATCGGTTGCCACGGAATTTTGATGTGATCAAAAGTCCGTCGCAATCACGTAGCGTACGCGGATACTCGCCGGGTAAACTTAATAAACAGCCACACCCTAAAGCCCCGACCAAGTGACTGTAGGAGAACCACGTCGCCAAAAGCATCCGTTCCGGTCCTTGCGGCAGCGGTGTTCCACCTTAGTGCACTTCGTCGATGGCATCCGGGGGTGTGGCCGTCTACTAAAGTTTGCGACGAGCATTCGATCAGGATGTCGGGAATCTTGTTGAATTTCCCGACTTGATATTGAAAAGAGTTTTCGATATAGAGACTAAAATGCGGGGTTTATAATTGTTAGGCATGTGATGTCTAAGGAGGTTGCGGATTCCAACTGTTGTAGTTTTACACTTTCTTTTCTGTGACCGTAAGCGTAGTATGTGGTATATCGCCGGCTTCGGTTCTATACATCAACGACAATCGGGATACGCATACTTGCTTACGTTGATGATATGAGATATTATGTGTTGCTGTGATATGTTATATTGGATCGTCGCGTTCTGAATAGCCGGGGGTTTTATATGAGATGAGGCTTTTTATTTTCATTCATGTAAAATTCATTTGTATGTAATATTCTTTTATTGGGGCACTTCTGGGCTGAGGATGATGTCACCATTGTATATTATTTACTTTTCCGCATTAGGTAGACCCAAGGCGGGGAGCACAAGTAACCGGGTTCTAGGGTCCAGTAGGAGACCATCTCGAGGAGTCGAGACCGGGTCTCCTAACCCTAGGATTGGCAGTGTTGCTTGCCGCTCTCGTAGGGGTCTAGGGATGTGGGTTTGGCTATTCATCGCGACCGTGGAATCCGTGTTTTATACAGGCTCGTATTGAAAACACGGACGTCCTAGTATATCCAATGTTTCATATGTTTCTTCTGCTGCGATATCTATGATGTGATCATTTGATATGTTGTGATAAATACTGTATATAGTATATATGATATATTATATAGACGTTACTTATGTTTTACACCCGCGCTAGCCCTGTCCCGCTCTGCCGTTAGTTACCTAACCTAACGGTGCACGAGAGGACATCGAGGCGAATGCGGATGGCATAAGTGTACGTCGTATTTATCTGTGATGAAAGAAAAGAAACCTAAAAGATGTTGTGGAATCGAATTTTCAAAAACAGGTAGCTACGGTTCTTGCTATGCATCGCGGTGTTCCTTGTAGAACATCCTGCACCTTATTCGATAAGGAAAGGGCCGAGATCCCTTCACCGGGAGTGACCCCTTTAGCAATGACTGGAATATGCTACACCCCTCGGTTTTGTCTTTTGATTGCTTTTCTAGTTCTTGCTTTGCACAGTGATATATATGATATATCCTACACCTCATTCGATGAGGAAAGAGCCGAGATCCCTTCACCGGGAATGACCTCTTTAGCGAAACTAGTAAAAGCCTAAAAAACACTCCATTTTAAAATCATTTGATTCTACAACGATATCAAGTTCATTACGCAATAGGTTTTCAGAAAAACCTGTCGTAGCCCTCCGTCATTTCAGATAAGTCCTACTTAGTATTCGTGCTACGTTTGTTGACCTCCGTCAAGACGTAGTGTGCGGTAGCTAACTGTCACGACCCGAATATTTCGACTCGTGACCGGTACTTAACCACGCAACGTCTACAGGCGTAACGCGACTAAGTAAGCCGAACCCAGAAATCAAAATCTTTTAAAAGTAGTGAGTGTTGAAAACATTCAATTAAAACATTTAGAAAACCTTAATAGTTCAATGAAGTTCTTTTTAAATTTAATTATCCTTAATATAATTTTGGCAGCATTTCCTTTGTAAAAGTAACCCCGAAAATCGGGTATAAAACAGGATATAAGTGAAATAATATATATAATGAAATAAAGCCTCCCCAACGGGAACAATCACGCCCAACGGCGAAAACCCTCACCACAAGAGCAATATACGACGCCGTAGCGAAGAATGAGCAATAAGTAAACATCACAAAATAATAAGCTGCAATATATAACAGTCGGCTCCCACGAGCTCGACACCAGAAAACAAAAATATACATCATCGTCCTCACATTGTCACTAAGTCCAGTACATATATGGTAGATGGAGAATAATAGATACAAAAGTGTGTACAATAAAGTAACCAGATACCACAACCCACCTAATAGCAAAATAGCTCTCACACCAGCTGTAGTGGTATCTGTAGCCAAAAGATGCAAAAAGGCAGCCTGCCGCGACTACTCTGAGGGGCAACCTGCAAATACTGTGGCACAACGGGGGTGAGTTGCCAACTCGTGAATAGAGATAACATATAAAGGTAATCACGAGCATGCACGTACTGCGCTACGCTATCATATGCCAGCAGGTAAATCTATATGCGTCAAGCAGTAAGTGCAATAATCATGCAAATGCTCTGTCAGGTAAAATAACTACAGGATGAGATACATGATAATCACTGCTGAGCATGGGATAAACAACATCTACATGAAATATCAATCGTGGAAAACTAATCGGTGCCCAAAACTGCACCCAAATCCCAAATAAACTCAGGCGCCGGCACTCTCCTCGGCCCTCAAATCCTGTAAATCTCTGAGAATCACGAGTGCCCAACATCGGCACCAAAAATATCATAAAATACTCGTGTCCAGTATCGACACGCAAATCCTCATACATCGGGCTCCGTAAGTCCGGATCAGCCCACGGGCTCCGTCTGTGGTATCGGCCCTCGGCCCCGGCAGTACGGATCATCCCGCATCCATCTCTCGACTCTGGTCAGTATCCTCCGGATAACCGCCAGGTCCAACCAATCACCGGTAGGTACTCGCCCACCTTCAGGCTCAATCGGAAAAGTCCATCGATCATCTTGCTGAGGGGAACCATACCGGGTCCACCACAAACCCGCAAACGGATCATCCACTCTACGAATCGGGTTTCAAGCACACGTCTCAGCACCGAGAAAATACGTGGTGGACGCACCAAAATATCATATCACGAGGAACCGGGTTTTCAAATAGTGCATCTTTTCTTAAATAATTCCACGGTCCTCAAAAACCATGAATCACATAAAAATCCAACACCAATGAGTAGATCAACTACGATATGCTATGTACATCAAGTCATAATATAGGTACAAGGGAGAAACCGCTTTTCTTAAGATAGTTCAGTTTTCAAAGACAGCATGCGGCTTCCAATTTCTATGAAAATCATATCGAATCATATGTGAAATGAACTACAGTATAATGATCATGGCAATTCTACAGTGAGTGTGTCATGGCAATTACTAACGGTGTGTGTGTAACATGCAGATTAGTGCTCGTGCAACATGAACCGTTAGTAATAGTGCGGTGTTCTATCAATTCTAAGTTTACACACGTATAGAAGGGAATGCAGTATGCAACAACAGTATTCATGAACAGTCAATGCAGGTAAATTCAATATGTAGCTATAAGGTCCTATCAGCCCTAACGCACAACGCCATATGGGCGATATCCCCGTAGATGTTAAATCTACTCACCGAAGTCTCGCGCTAAGTGTAGCCGACGACTTGCTTTCCCTTCTTCGCAGCGTCCGTCTCACTCGCCTGCGAACCTAGAATTACACAATATATCACACATAAGCTCAAATCTACCAAAAACGCAATATTAAGGTCAAACTAGAAACTCGCGTTGCAAACCAAGCGTGCGTGTGCACGATACGCTAAAACGTGTGATTACGCTCCTGAAGCTAACCTGACGCGTCACGATACGCAGCACAACCCAAACCCACACACGTATCACGTGTGTCGCGAAGATTAAAAATACGGAAAATAGGTCCCAGATTTTGATACAGAAAGAGTTTTATAAAAATAAATATACCAAAACACTCCAAATACCAGCAGACACCAACCCCCAAAACTCCAACCCACAATTCTCCCATCTGGCCGCAATTTTCGGCCAGAATGAGTTTTTCGGCGGCCTGGGTAGGGGGGTGGGTTCCCGGGTTTTGTGTGTGCACTCTATACCCCATACACAAGCTACAGTAAATACAATTTTATTCTGAAACATTCCGGGTAGTAGCAGTTTCAACATAACCCAATTTCAAGTTAAAAATCACACTTTTGCACTAAAATGATACTTTAGGGTATATTTGTGAAATCTGAAACAAACCTAAGTTTAAAACTACACTAATATCACATTACCAAGCTAATCAAGCCATAAAAAGTTAATTTTTATCATAACCTCACTAAATCCCTTTATATAGCACAAAACATGCACAAAATGTGATATTTTGCTAGAATTACTACAAGTTATGTAAAAGGGGTGCTAAGGGTGAGTTAATACCTTCAAAACACCTTATGAAATACCAAAAATCCCTGCTTTTTCCTCAAGTGTGCAGATCCACCACCAAACAATTCAAAAGGTCATTTTTTCCCCATGGTTTGTGAAGGAAAAGTGTTGATTTAAGTAGGGTTTTATGTAGGGATCAAAAGGAAATGAAAAGAGAAGAAGAGAAGAAGAGAAGAAGAAGAAGCTGTTGTTTTTTTGCTGGAAATCCTGCAGGAATTTCTGAATGAGGAGAAGAGAAAGAGAAGAGAAGAAAAATGGGGTCAAAAGGCCAACTTCTCACCTAACACCATACCTCATTTGTTTAATTGAAAATTTTGAATTATAAAAGGGTTTGACTTGTTGAAATGGGGGGGGGGAAATAGATTATCAACCATGCATCAAATGAAGAAGGGCTAACATGATACCTTTTTTTCATCTTGCCTCAAAATGCTAAGTGTGCATGTGTGCACTTAACACAAAATTTCTCACTTAGGATAACATGACTAAAATAGTTAATAACCCTACAATTATATAAACACTTCACAATACAATTTAGCACTAACCAAGAAGGAAAAATAAGATATCCGTTTTTGAAAAACACGCACACTAGCTAAATAACGAGAAAACATCCTAAATGAATTTCAAGGCGTTACAATCTACCCCCCTTAAAGAAATTCGGTCCCCGAATTTAAAAGAAAAAATCTAACTACACGTACTTTCGAAAAGGTGGTGATACCTCTTCCTCATCTCGCTCTCGGTCTCCCAAGTGACCTCCTCGCCGATCTGGCCACGCCAAAGTACCTTGACTGACGGTATGTCCTTCGATTTCAATTTCTTCACTTGTCGATCCAAGATCATCACAGGCTGCTCTGCATAGGAAAGGTCACGCTTATGCTGGATCGTCAGGTGCTGAATCGCATACGAAGCATCATGAAGATATCTGCGGAGTATCGAAACGTGAAATACCGGGTGCACGTCTGGAAAACTGGGCGGAAGGGCTAACCGATACGCAACCGCACCAACACGCTCGAGGATCTCGAAGGGGCCCACATATCTGGGACTAAGCTTACCCTTCTTCCCAAATCTCATCACACCTTTCATTGGGGAGACCCTCAAGAAAACATGATCACCAACAGAAAACTCAAGTCTGCGCCGACGACGGTCCGCATAAGATCTCTGCCTACTCTGGGCTGCTCTCATCCTATCACGAATCAACTGGATCTTCGCGGTCGTCTCCTCAACAATCTGTGGCCCTAAGATACTGCTCTCACTGAGCTCTGTCTAACAGGCGGGCGATCTACATCTCCTCCCATAAAGAGCCTCAAACGGTGCCATCTGAATGGTCTGCTGGTAGCTGTTGTTATAGGAGAACTCCATTAAGGGCAAATGATGATCCCAGCTACCTCCGAAGTCTAATACGCACGCTCTGAGCATGTCCTCGAGAGTCTGAATAGTCCGCTCTGACTGTCCGTCGGTCTGCGGATGAAATGCTGTGCTGAAACTCAAGCGGGTGCCCAAAGCCTCCTGAAGCCTCTGCCATAGTCGGCTGGTAAACTGGGTGCCTCTGTCGGACACAATACATGTCGGAACTCCGTGCAGTCATACAATCTCATCAATGTAAATCTGGGCATATTGAGCAAATCCGAAAGTCGTCTTCACCGGTACGAAGTGAGCCGTTTTCGTCAAACGATCCACGATCACCCAGATGGAGTCATACCCTCGACTAGTCCTGGATAGACCCATAATAAAGTCCATAGAAATCTGTTCCCATTTCCACTCCGGAATGGGCAACGGCTGTAGCTCTCCCGCGGGCCTCTGATGCTCAGCCTTGACTTGCTGACAAGTCAGGCATCTCGACACGAAATCTGCGATGTCCCTTTTCAACCTGTCCCACCAGTAAACATCTCTCAAATCGTGGTACATCTTGGTGGAACCTGGATGAACATTATACACCGATCGATGTGCCTACTCGAGAATCTCACGCCGCAGTCCCTCAGCATCTGGTACGCACAATCTGGTCCCAAATCGTAGTATCCCCTGATCATCGATCACGAATTCGGAAAATCTGTCCTGTCCCATCTGCGTCCTGATCTCTGAACAACGGTCATCACTGTGCTGTGCCTCATGTATACGGTCAAGCAACTGTGGGCATGCACGAACATGCACAATCTGTCCTCCGATCGGCATAAACTCGAACTGTACCTGGCTGTCGCATAATATCTGCCAATCTGCCGACGACTGCCCCTGTACTGCGCTCAAACAAGATAGACTACCCCCGGGCCTCCTGCTCAAAGCATCCGCCACTACATTCACCTTGCCCGGGTGATACAAGATCTCGAAGTCGTAGTCCTTCACTAACTCCATCCATCGGCGCTGTCTAAGGTTCAGGTCTCGCTGCTGGAATATATACTTTAAGCTCTTGTGATCAGTGAATATCTGGCACGACTCGCCGTATAGGTAATGTCGCCAGATCTTAAGTGCAAAGACCACTGCAGCCATCTCCAAATCGTGAGTGGGGTAGTTCTGTTCATGTTTCATCAATTGCCGTGAAGCATACGCGATCACTCTATCATGCTGCATCAGAGCACACCCTAGCCCCATTAGAGAAGCATCACAATATACCACAAATCCGCCTGACCCTGAAGGCAATGATAATACTGGCGCCGTAGTCAGTAGAGCCCGTAACTGCTGAAAACTGTGCTCATACTCCTCTGTCCAAACGAAAGGAACTCCCTTCCGGGTCAACCCGGTCAAAAGTGTAGCAATGCGAGAGAAATCCTGCACAAATCGCCGGTAGTAGCCGGCCAGCCCTAGAAAGCTGCGAATCTCCGTAACTGATGTGGGTCTGGGCCAACTCCGAACGGCCTCGATCTTCCTCGGGTCTACACATATACCGTCTCGTGAAATCACGTGCCCCAAGAAGTCTACGCTGTCCAGCCAGAAAGCACACTTAGAGAATTTGGCGAAAAGCTGAGGCTCTCTTAAGGTCTGCAGTGTAATCCGCAGGTGCTGCTTGTGCTCCTCTCTACTCCGAGAATACACCAGAATATCGTCAATGAATACAATGATGAACAGATCAAGATACGGCCGGAAAATATGGTTCATCAAATCCATGAATGCCGCTGGCGCATTGGTGAGTCCGAACGACATCACCAAAAACTCGTAATGGCCGTAGCGCGTGCGGAAAGCTGTCCTAGGAACGTCCTCCTGTTGAACCCGCAGCTGATGATAGCCTGATCGCAAATCGATCCTCGAAAAGTATCCTGCCCCCTGAAGCTGGTCGAGCAAATCGTTGATACGTGGCAAAGGATATCTGTTCCGCACTGTAACCCTGTTCAGATGGCGATAGTCGATACACAGATGCAAACTGCTGTCCTTCTTCTTGACGAACAGGACCGGAGCACCCCAAGGAGAAACACTGGGTCGAATAAGTCCCTTGTCCAGCAAATCTTGCAACTGACCCTTCAATTCTCGAAGTTCCGCCGGGGCCATCCGGTAAGGCGGTATAGAAATAGGCCCCGTGCCAGGAACCAAATCAATACAGAAAGAAATGTCGCGCTCGGGCGGTATCCCAGGAAGCTCGTCAGGGAACACATCAGGGAACTCGCTAACAACCGGAACCTGATCCAGAGGAACCTCTGTAGCTCTAGTATCATAAACATAGGCGAGAAATCCCTGACATCTCTTCCTCAAAAGCTGTCCAGCGCGAAAAGAAGAAATCACACAGTGTGGGGCGGCACCACGGTCCCCCAACACAACAAAAACCGACTCGCCGGGAAAACAAAATCTAACTGTCTTCTCACGGCAGTCCACAGAAGCATAGCACATGGCTAACCAATCAATGCTCAAAAGAACGTCGAAGTCCAACATCTCAAGAAGGATCAAATCGACAGGCAACTCTCTCTCGCCAATATAGATGGTACAGGATCGGAACACGTGCCTAGCAACAAATGACTCCCCCACAGGAGTGGTCACAACAAGCGGCTGATCAAGCAAACCAGACTCTCTACCTAAACTCGGCACAAAGTGTGTGGATACGTATGAGTGCGTGGATCCGGGATCGAACAATACGTGTGCATCAACAGAACATACTGGAAGGATACCTGAGACCACCGCATTGGACGCCTGCGCGTCCTAATGCGTCAAAGCGAAAACTCATGCCTGCCCTCCATCTGTGACTGACTGTCCTCTGCCTCGGTCATCCCGTCCTCTCTGAGCAACTCCTCCACGCCCACGACCTCTCTGTGTATGAGTCTGACGCGGAGTAACAGTAGGAACAACAGGAAACGCCCTCTGGGGTGGTGAAGGTGGTAAGGTGACGTGCGGTGCTGCTGTCTCCCTAAGGTATATCTCAGGACAATCTCTGACGAGGTGAAGTAAACTACCGCATCTATAGCAACCTCGCAACGACTGCTGACTCTCCCGTGGATACGAACTAAACATCTGGACTCGTCCCGAATCTCTGCCACTCCTCATACCTGAACGATACCTGTCGCGGCGTCTGAATGTCTGTCTCCGTGCTGATATACCGGTACGAACTCTCTTCGGCTCTGGAACTACCGAAGTCTCAGCAAGGCGCTCCTCGACTTATAGAGCTGCATCTACCGCTGCTGCATATGTCTTGTAGTGCTGCACGCTGATCGCAAGGAACAGTGGTGTAAGCAAGCCTCGAACAAATCTCTTGACTCGCAACTCCTCGGTAGCCACTAGATACGGCGCATAGATAGATAGCTCTGTGAACAACACATCATACTCTGCCACTGACATCTCCGGAGTCTGGCGTAAGGACTTGAACCTGCGTGCTCTAGCATCTCTGACACTCAGTGGGAGAAAGCGGGCAAGGAATAGCGCCACGAACTCTTTCCAGGTCATAAGAGGAAGACCTGCTGCTCTGCCCTTCTCGACTGATTCTCACCATTTCTGCGCAAGATCTTCCAGGCGAAAGCTCGCGAACTCAACCCATCTCGCATGTGCGCATCTGAGGGAATGACATATCCGAGCCATCCTATCAATGAAGGACTGTGGGTCCTTGGCTGCATCGGTGCCTGTGAAGACCGGAGGCTTCAGCCTCATGAACTCTGATAGCGATACTGTTATCACCTCCGTAGCTGCAGGGGCAACTGGCTGTGCGGTACGTACCATCGCGGCCTCTGTAACGGGTGGAGCTACCTCTGGTCTCTACGCTCGAAGCGTCTCAACTAGCGATCCTATCATCTGGCGCATCTTCTGCATGCTGGATCCCACCATCTGGCGTATCTCCTGCATACCAACCCCTAGCGTGGCGATCTGATCTGTCACGGGAGGAACAACCTGCTCGGGTACAACCGGTGTACTGCCCGGATCAGTCATCGTCTCAGACGAATCAACTCGAATCTCGGCCCTCGCGGCCGCTCTCTGCGCCCTCATAGTCTTTGGCGGCATAACGGCTGGAAGGAAAATAGGATTCGATAAGGATGCAGAAATTGAATCGCAAGAATGTATATACTCAAGAAGGAATTTAAATCAATAAGTCCTAAGGTCACTTTGGCAGAGTACCGTGTCGTGAGTATGCCGCGGAACATACACACGCTACGCCACTCTGCTTCAGCTACCTACTCCATCATACCAGGTCATCCTACACTCTGAAAGGTAAAACCTACGCTCTGAAACCAACTTTGTCACGACCGGAATATTTCGACTCGTGACCGGCACTTAACCACACAACGTCTACAGGCGTAACGCGACTAAGTAAGCCGAGCCCAGAAATCAAAACCATTTAAAAGTAGTGAGTGTTGAAAACATTCAATTAAAACATTTAGAAAACCTTAATAGTTCAATGAAGTTCTTTTTAAATTTAATTATCCTTAATATAATTTTGGCAGCATTTCCTTTGTAAAAGTAACCCCGAAAATCGGGTATAAAACAGGATATAAGTGAAATGATATATATAATGAAATAAAGCCTCCCCAACAGGAACAATCACTTCCAACGGCGGAAACCCTCACCACAAGAGCAATATACGACGCCGTAGCGAAGAATGAGCAATAAGTAAACATCACAAAATAATAAGCTGCAATTTATAACAGTCGGCTCCCACGAGCTCGACATCAGAAAACAAAAATATACATCATCGTCCTCACACTGTCACTAAGTCCAGTACATATATGGTAGATGGAGAATACTAGATACAAAAGTGTGTACAATAAAGTAACCAGATACCACAACCCACCTAATAGCAAAATAGCTCTCGCACCAGCTGTAGTGGTATCTGTAGCCAAAAGATGCAAAAAAACAGCCTGCCGCGACTACTCTGAGGGGGAACCTGCAAATACTGTGGCACAACGGGGGTAAGTTGCCAACTCGTGAATAGAGATAACATATAAAGGTAATCACGAGCATGCACGTACTGCGCTACCCTATCATAGGCCAGCAGGTAAATCTATATGCGACAAGCAGTACGTGCAATAATCATGCAAATGCTCTGTCAGGTAAAATAACTACAGGACGAGATACATGATAATCACTGCTGAGCATGGGATAAACAACATCTACACGAAATATCAATCTTGGAAAACTAATCGGTGCCCAAAACTGCACCCAAATCCCAAATAAACTCAGGCGCCGGCACTCTCCTCGGCCCTCAAATCCTTTAAATCTCTGAGAATCACGAGAGCCCAACATCGGCACCCAAAATATCATAAAATACTCGTGTCCAGCATCGACACGCAAATCCTCATACATTGGGCTCCGTAAGTCCGGATCAGCCCACGGGTTCCGTCTGCGGTATCGGCCCTCGGCCCCGGCAGTACGGATCATCCCGCATCCATCTCTCGACTCTGGTCAGTATCATCCGGATAACCGCCAGGTCCAACCAATCACCGGTAGGTACTCGCCCACCTCCAGGCTCAATCGGAAATGTCCATCGATCATCTTGCTGAGGGGAACCATACCGGGTCCACCACGAACCTGCAAACGGATCATCCACTCCATGAATCGGATTTCAAGCACACGTCTCAGCACCGAGAAAACGCGAGGTGGACGCACCAAAATATCATATCACGAGGAATCGGGTTTTCAAATAGTGCATCTTTTCTTAAATAATTCCACGGTCCTCAAAAACCAGAAATAACATAAAAATCCAACACCAATGAGTAGATCAACTACGATATGCTATATACATCAAGTCATAATATAGGTACAAGGGAGAAACCGCTTTTCTTAAGATAGTTCAGTTTTCAAAGAAGTATGCGGCTTCCAATTTCTATGAAAATCATATCAAATCATATGTGAAATGAACTACAGTATAATGATCATGGAAATTCTACAGTGAGTGTGTCATGGCAATTACTAACGGTGTGTGTGTAACATGCAGATTAATGCTCGTGCAACATGAACCGTTAGTAATAGTGCGGTGTTCTATCAATTCTAAGTTTACACACGTATAGCAGGGAATGCAGTATGCAACAATAGTATTCATGAAAGGTAAATGCAATATGTAGCTATAAGGTCCTATCAGCCCTGACGCATAACGCCATGCGGGCGATATCCCCATTGATGTTAAATCTACTCACCGAAGTCTCGCGCTAAGTGTAGCCGACGACATGCTTCCCCTTCTTCGCAGCGTCCGTCTCACTCGCCTGCGAACCTAAAATTACACAATATATCACACATAAGCTCAAATCTACCAAAAACGCAATATTAAGGTCAAACTAGAAACCCGCGTTGCAAACCAAGCGCTCGTGTGCGCGATACGCTAAAACGTGTGATTACGCTCCTGAAGCTAACCTGACGCATCGCGATATGCAGCACAATCCAAACCCACACACGTATCACGTATGTCGTGAAGATTTAAAATACGGAAAATAGGGTAATAGGTCCCAGATTTTGATACAGAAAAAGTTTTATAAAAATAAATATACCAAAACACTCCAAATACCAGCAGACACCAACCCCCAAAACCCCAACCCACAATTCTCCCATCTGGCCGCAATTTGCGGCCAGAATGAGTTTTTTGGCGGCCTGGGTAGGGGGGTGGGCTCCCGGGTTTGGTGTGTGCACTCTATACCCCATACACAAGCTACAGTAAACACAATTTTATTCTGAAACACCCCAGGTAGTAGCAGTTTCAACAGAACCCAATTTCAAGTTAAAAATCACACCTTTGCACTAAAATGATACTTTAGGGTATATTTCTGAAATCTGAAACAAAGCCAAGTCTAAAACTACACTAATATCACATTACCTAGCTAATCAAGCCATAAAAAGTTAATTTTTATCACAACCTCACTAAATCCCTTTATATAGCACAAAACTTGCTCAAAATGTGATATTTTGCTAGAATTATTACAAGTTATGTAAAAGGGTGCTAAGGGTGAGTTAATACCTTCAAAACACGTTATGAAACACCAAAAATCCCTGGTTTTTCCTCAAGTGTGCAGATCCACCACCAAACACCTCAAAAGCTCATTTTTTTCCATGGTTTGTGAAGGAAAAGTGTTGATTTGTGTAGGGTTTTATGTAGGGATCAAAAGGAAATGAAAAGAGAAGAAGAGAAGAAGAAGAAGCTGTTGTTTTTTTGCTAGAAATCCTACAGGAATTTCTGAATGAGGAGAAGAGAGAGAGAACAGAAGAAAAGTGGGGTCAAAAGGTCAACTTCTCACTTAACACCATACCTCATTTGTTTAATTGAAAATTTTGAATTATAAAAGGGTTTGACTTGTTGAAATGGGGGGGGGAATAGATTATCAACCATGCATCAAATGAAGAAGGGCTAACATGATACCTTTTTTTCATCTAGCCTCAAAATGCTAAGTGTGCATGTGTGCACTTAACACAAAATTTCTCACTTAGGGTAACATGGCTAAAATAGTTAAAAACCCTACAATTATATAAACACTTCACAATACAATTTAGCACTAACCAAGAAGGAAAAATAAGATATCCGTTTTTGAAAAACACGCACACTAGCTAAATAACGAGAAAACATCCTAAACGGATTTCAAGGCGTTACACTAACTAGTATTTATCTGCTTATGCATATGATGCAGATTGGATTAGGGTAGTCGTGCGACCTTGTTGACCTCTGTCAAGGGTCGTGCTGGTGGGTTTGATTCAATCAAGAAATGACGGGTTGAACTTGACTAGTAGCCTATGGTTTGTTGACCTCCGTCAAGGTCATAGGGTGCTAGGGGCAAAATTATCGGGAATTTCAAGTGTTGAAATTTGCAATGAGATTGCATACCTTCTATGAGATAGTTGGATCCCGATACCCGCTGCGAGTAAGAGTTACTCCTGGGAGAGTTTTACACATTACAATTAGCCGATCAAGTAGGTGTCTAGAAAGGTGTTAACGAGGTTACGCCTCTGGGAAAATGAGGTTTACTTTAATTAGGTTCGTCCGAAAGCACGGGGGACCTCCCTCAAAGTACCGACACTGGCCTGGCTGAAAAATTGGCGAACTTGTAGCGTGTAATTAATCCCGGCTAGTCTTTCCTTTTAGGGTTTGAAGGAAAATTTGATTAAAACAGTGGGAGACATCCTGATTAGATATATTAGATAACCAATCTAATCTTGCAAGAGTATACGCTGAGTGTTTTCTTCTCTCTCTTGTAAGTCCATGCTACCTCTCCCGGTACTTTCGGGCATGCGGAATTTGGTGAAAAACAATTTTCTAGAGGCGGTAACATGGACTCAAAACCGGATCTTTGTTAAACATCTAACTAACAACCAAACAAGGAGTTGTTAACTACTCAGTTAGGGGGTTATACCTTTCTTTCTTGAACTCCTTCGTTTTCAAGCCTCGATGGTTGTCCGGATCGGCTTCACCCCGTCTTCTCCTTGCGCCGAAGATCGATCCACCTGAAAGCTTCTACCTTTGGATTCTTCTTCAAACTTTGAAGAAATTAGTTCACTCGGTTTGCTAAACCTTGTGAACTAGAGTGAGTAGAGGAGAGTGTGTTGGGATTTTCTCTATGGTTCTTGGTTCTCAACATACGAGACAAGTGAACCATAGACTAAAGAGAGGGAGAGCAAGAGGAAGGAGATGAGAGCTCAAGAACACAAGAGAGAGAATGAAAATGATAGAATGAGTAAGACTTTTCTCACTTGGCTCTCATAATCCAAAACCATCATCACAAAAATAGTAATCAAGTATTGTGTAAATGGTTTAAGTCAAAATGGCTATATCATTTCATGCACTCATATTGCACAAGAGAACAGGCAAGCAAAAAGTCTTTGCCATGAAATGATAGCCATTGTCATCATGATGGTCAACTAGTCCAACCTAGTCAACCGGTCAACAAAGTCAACAAGTCAACAAAGTCAACCCCTCAACAACCATGTCACCACAATACTTAATTAATAGTATTGTTAATTACATATCATATTCTCATTAGGGTTGAGCAAAAAGTCAATAGTCAACAGTCAACGGTCAACAATCCTAATGAGAATCCTCTGCCTCTGTCTCTCCGTCAACTGTGCATACACATCCGCATTCGCGTTCCGAGGAACACGAATACATACTGGATAAAACCAATCCCAAAACGTACACTAGGATCTGGCTTAAACCAAAGCCCGCTAGTGTTAACTGTCCGGACACTGTACGTGCACAAGTGCACGGATGTGACCGGACCCTGTCGCAAAACCATGTGACCTGTCGCAAAACCATGCGACCTCTACTCTTTTGCCAAAAGGAGAATAGCTTTCTGTGTGGGACTCTAAAGACTCAACACTACACTGGCAGTGGGTTTAACCACAGACCGCAAGCGGCACTAGCTGTGCGTAACGGTCCCCAGGTAGATGCCGACAAGAAGACCGACGAGGTGAAACCCATCTGAACTTCTACTGATCCTGAATGTGACAATCTCCGTACAGTCTGGTCTGTTCGTCTGATACATCGCATGGTGGGCCTAGGGGGGCGGTAAACGTCAGTCCCCTAATAGCGGTACAAGTCGTGTCGGAGTGAAGCCCAAAACACCCTGAGATAACACTGGAAGCCTTCCAGTATATCTCGCTTGCCCTGGCCAGGGACTACTCGTGTAATGGCTCTCCTAGACACAGCGCGATGTCAACTCCCAATACCGGGAGAGACGAATCCTGTCTAACCGTCACCGCCTCCAAGTGCTTCGGGACTGCACCCAACTACTACCTGGTTGCACGACTCCTTTGAGCCGTGGTAGGGTAGTAATTAAAGTACAGTGGGAACACACTCAAGGCGAAGTGACAGTGTCAAGTCAGCGGACTAAGCTGTACTCATGTCACCTGAGAACTGATAACTGACGATAGGTATAATACCAACCGATCAGTTCCCGACGAGTCCTGTCCAGTGTACACGTAACCCAACGAGCACCCGCATACTATCTCCAGTACGACGTACTGATGGCTGTGGGACAGACCATCTCCCACTCTGGGATGAGAAGCGCATGCGCTAGTCTACTCCGGAGTATCGATGCCCTGTCTCGATAGTCCTGCGACTAGGGACCTGCATAAGGATGTACTTATAGATTACCCAGCCCCCACTAGTGTGACTGCCATCACAACGCTGGTAATCAAGCAAAGATCCTAAGGGCTCCACTAATGTGTATAGGCGATATACTAAAATAAACACATGTACACATTGAAGTAGAAACAAACCAAGTAGCATACTACTATTTTGAGCAAGATTGTATATACAAGGTGAATATCCCAAGCTTCCATTAAGTAATATACAAACTAGTATGATACAGTAATGGCCTCTAGGGCATATTCACTAACAATCTCCTACTTGCACTAAGGCCATGTACTGGCGTATCGAAGACCTATCATCTCGATCAGCCGCTCGAACTGTGTCTGGGGCAAGGCCTTGGTGAATGGATCTGCAGTGTTATCTTCTGAAGCAACCCTCCGAACCTCGATCTCCTGGCGATCCATGATCTCCCTGATCAGGTGATACCGCCTCAAGATGTGTCTGGATCTCTGATGGGACCTGGGTTCCTTCGCTAAAGCTATAGCCTCGTTGTTGTCGCAATACAGAGGTATTGGATCAACAATGGACGGAACCACCTGAAGTTCTTTCAAGAACTTCCTTATCCAGACAGCTTCTTTTGCGGCATCAGATGCAGCGATGTATTCCGCTTCCATCGTCGAGTCTGCAACGGTTTCCTGTTTGGAACTCTTCCAACACACCGCCCCTCCATTGAGGGTAAAGACAAAACCCGACATGGACTTGGAATCATCCTTGTCACTCTGGAAGCTGGAGTCAGCAAAGGCCTCGATCTGGAAGTCTTTTCCGCCATACACCAAGAACATCTCCTTAGTCCTTCTCAGGTACTTGAGAATGTTCTTTACCGCTATCCAGTGTTTCTCCCCAGGGTTTGACTGATACCGGCTTACCACACTCAGTGCATAAGCTACATCCGGTCTGGTACACAACATCGCATACATTATAGAGCCTACCGCAGAAGCGTAGGGTATAATAGACATGCGATCCCTCTCCAAATCAGTCTTGGGAGACATCTCTTTAGAGAGGGTGATCCCGTAACAAGCCGGTAGGTTACCGCGCTTGGAATCTTCCATACTGAATCTTTTCAGTATGGTGTCGATGTACCTGGACTGTGAAAGTCTTAATATCCTCTTGGATCTATCACGATGGATCCGGATCCCAAGGATGTAAGAGGCATCACCCAGGTCTTTCATGGAGAACCTGTGTGACAAGAACCCCTTGACAGATTGTAGCATAGGAATGTCATTTCCTATTAAGAGAATGTCATCCACGTATAAAACGAGGAATACTACAGTTCTCGCTACAAATCTACTATAGATGCATGGTTCATCTGGATTTTTGATAAAGCCAAATTCCTTGACCGTCTCATCAAAACAGATGTTCCAACTCCGCGATGCCTGCTTTAGTCCATAGATGTGTTAGGTTAGTATGGCACCCTATGAAGTGTTTTGAAGCATCACATGACCCAAAGTTATAATTTTTAAGGTGCTAAACTAACATGCAAAGGGATCGATCCTAGAAAATTAGGGTTATGAAACATTAAGCTAGAAAAGATTAGGGTTTGAAGGCTACAACCTTTGTAGCTCCCCTTTGCTAGACTCCTTGGTGTCTTGGGTGTTGAATCGAGGTCCTCTCGAAGTTCCCTTGCGTCCACGACGATCCACCACGGAGCACTCCGTCCAAGCTCGCTTCTTTGGAAAACCGAAGGAAACACTCTAATCAAGTCGGCTAGACTTGAGTAGAATGATGTTGTGGTTTGGAATCTCACTTCAAAAACCTATCTTTAAGTGGTATTTGCTCACTAGGAAAATCAAGAGAGCAAAGGAGCTAGAGGAAGAAGATGGTGGCAATTTTTTAACAAGAGATAAAAAGTTAACCCTTGTGAAGAAAAAGAAATATATCCATATATATTTTATTCCTTCATGCTATGAACCATGGTTAAAGTGATGGAGACATTATTTAACTTTAGTTTGGAATGATAAAGAGAAGGATAACCATAGGTTAGTGGTAGTTGACCATGGTTAGGTCAAAGGAAGAATGTAGAAGCAAGAATGATTATCCTTCCCTTTTTCATTTTCTTTTAAATCCAAAATTAAATAATAATCCATAATATAATCCATGGTGTGAGTCTTATATTGCCACCATTTCCATATGATAACAACCATGATGGATGAGTGTATGTATGTGTGCATGTATGCACATTCACATGTGCATGAAACTAGCATGAAAGAAAGAAAGAAAAGCACACATGCATGCACACATCTATCATCAAAGAAAAGGTTTTAAGTGAGAAAACTAATGGTTAAATGATAAATCAACACTTGATTTATTAATCCGGTCATATCTCATACGACCCCACCAAAAGCAGTTCGACCGATCAATGTTCGGTATCATATACGCACATTTCAATCGGGTGCATGCGCATATCGCATATGCGCACCACAACGTTTCGCCTGGACTGGGTAACTCCTTTGTGGGACTCTAAGACTCGTCAATACGCCGACAGAGGGTGCTGATCATATCAGGTACCCTCAAGCCGCAAGCGGTCAGCTAAACGTAACGGCCACCCGGGTATTGAGCGATCAGAAGACAACAAGCGAACCTGCTACAACTTCCGTCGAGCCATCCGGCAACACTACCGTACAGTCCGGTCTCTTCGTCAGATATGCTGCATATCGAGCCTAGGGATGGTCACATCGACCCCAATAACTCAATAAGTCGTGTCGGTGAATGGTCTATAACAGATCGAGAAACTACTGATAACACTTATCAGCAAATCTCAGCAGCCCTGGCCAGGAACTTGCTGTTATAACCAGTCAGGCACAGCACAGCATCAACTCCCAATACCGGGAGAGACAAAACCCCTCCTATCGCTCATCGTCTTCGTGTGTCTCGGGACTGTACCCAACGGCCACCTGTTTGCACGACTCAGTAGAGCCGTGGTAGGGTGGCAATCAAAGTACAGTGGGAGAACACACAAGACTCCATGACGATCTCGGGTCTACAGACTAACCTGTACCAGTGTCACCTGAGAACTGCTATCCGACGATAGATATAATTCCATATAGGAGTTCTCAGTGAGTCCGTCCAGTGTACCCAGTCACCACTGAGCACCCGTATATGATCTTGATGTCAAACATCGATGAATGTGGGAACATCCATTGCCCATCGTATGGGTCTAGTATCATATACGCTAGTCTACTCTGGTATATCAATGCCCCGTCTCGATATACCTACGACTAGGGACGTTCCAGGATATGCTTATACACTACAGATGTCCCACTAGTATGATCTCCATCATAATCAGAGTAGTCAAGCCGATATCCTCAGGGCTTTATCAGCATGTATGAATGAATAAAAGCATGATCAAATCAACATGTCAGATAAAGAAGAACCAGATAGCATACTATCATGTCGAGCAAGAATGCAAACTGAATATATATAAATGTATAGATACATCCACTATCACATAATGGCCTCTAGGGCATACATATATCCAACAATCTCCCACTTGCACTAAGGCCAGTTATTGGCGTATCTCATACCCAACATCTCAAAAAGTCGCTCATGCTGTGGCTGAGGGAGGGCCTTGGTGAGTGGATCCGCGGCATTGTTCTTTGTGTCTACTCTCTTAATCTCGATCTCGCGGCGATCTACAATCTCCCGGATCAAATGAAAGCGCCTCAGGATATGTCTGGACCGCTGATGGGATCTGGGCTCCTTGGCTAACGCCATCGCCCCATTATTGTCACAATACAAAGGTATTGGATCAATAATGGTTGGAACTACTCCTAGCTCCGAGACGAACTTCTTCATCCAGACGGCTTCCTTGGCGGCATCATTTGCTGTAATGTACTCAGCTTCCATCGTAGAGTCTGCAACGGTATCCTGTTTGGAACTCTTCCAACTTACCGCCCCTCCATTGAGGGTAAATACAAACCCTGAGATAGATTTGCTGTCATCCTTATCGCTCTGGAAGCTCGAATCGGTAAAGGCCTCCATTTGGAGATCTGTATTACCATACACCAAGAACAATTCTTTAGTCCTTCGTAAGTACTTAAGAATGTTCTTCACAGCTGTCCAGTGGTTCTCCCCTGGGTTGGATTGATACCTGCTTACAACACTAAGTGCATAAGCTACATCTGGGCGTGTACATAACATCGCATACATTATAGACCCTACTGCCGAAGCATAAGATATAATGCTCATGCGAGCTCTCTCTTCATCGGTCTTTGGACAAGAATCCTTGGAGAGAGTGACTCCATGGCAAGCGGGTAAGGCACCCCGCTTGGAGTCTTCCATACTAAACCTCTTTAGGATGGTGTTGATGTACCTGGTTTGGGACAGTCCCAATAGCTTTTTGGATCTATCCCTATAGATCCTTATGCCCAGGATGTATGTGGCATCACCCAGGTCCTTCATGGAGAACCTTAGTGATAAGAATGATTTGACCGACTGTAGCATAGGAATATCATTTCCTATCAGAAGAATGTCATCCACGTACAATACGAGGAATGTGACAGCTCTCCCTACAGCCTTCTTATAAACACAAGGTTCATCTGGATTTTTGATGAAATCAAACTCTTTGATGACATCATCGAAACAGATGTTCCAACTCCGAGATGCCTGCTTTAACCCATATATGGATTTAAGCAATCTACATGCTTTCCCGCTGCTCCCACTGTCAATGAAGCCCTCTGGCTGATCCATATAAACGCATTTTTCTAAATCTCCATTTAGAAATGCCGTTTTAACGTCCATCTGCCAGATTTCATAGTCATAGTGAGCAGCAATAGCAAGTAGGATCCGAATGGATTTAAGCATGGCTACGGGCGAAAAAGTTTCGTCATAGTCCAAACCTGGTCTTTGACGAAAACCTTTCGCCACAAGTCTTGCCTTATAGGTCTCTACCTGCCCATCCACACCAATCTTTCTTTTAAAGATCCATTTGCACCCTACAGGTTTTACCCCAGGGGGTACAACGTCCAAAGTCCATACTTTGTTGGTGTACATAGACTCCATTTCGGATCTCATGGCATCCAGCCATTTCACAGAGTCACCACTCGTGATAGCTTGCTGAAAACTGGTAGGATCATCATCATCCATGATGCAATCTTCTCCGTTACCATCAATGAGGAAACCGTAGTACCTCTCCGGTGGGCGAGAAGTCCTACCAGATCTACGGAGTGGCCGAGGTTCTTCAGTTTCTGTTGCAACAGCCGGTTCAACCAAATCGTCATTTGTAGTTTGTGTCTCCAGAACCTCTTCTAGATCTACTACCTTGCCATCATCTTTATCTGTGAAAAACTCTTTTTCCAAGAATGTAGCATACTGAGAAACAAACACCTTTTGTTCCTCTTTGTGGTAGAACAGATATCCATAATAATTCTTTGGATATCCCACAAAGTTACACATGACTGACCGTGTCTCGAGTTTGTCCGGATTCTGCTTTTTAACATAGGCCGGGCAACCCCAAATCTTAATTCTTTTAAGAGATGGTCTCTTCCCATTCCATATCTCATATGGTGTGGTAGACACGGCTTTGGTTGGAACCCTGTTTAGTAGAAACGCTGCAGTCTCCAAAGCATGTCCCCAAAACGAGACTGGTAACTCAGCGTCACTCATCATGGATTGGACCATATCTAATAGGGTCCTGTTCCGTCGTTCTGACACACCGTTGTGCTGTGGTGTGTAAGGAGGAGTGAGCTGAGAGAGAATCCCATTCTCTTTTAGGAAGTTTGCAAATTCTGTACTGAGATACTCTCCACCTCGATCTGATCGAAGCATCTTAATACTCAAGCCGGTTTGTTTTTCTACTTCTTGTTTATATTCAACGAATTTCTCGAAAGCGTCGGACTTGTGCTTTAATAAAAATACATGACCGAATCTTGAGAAATCATCGGTGAATGTAATGAAGTATGAAAAACCGCCTCTAGCCTGTGTAGACATTGGCCCACATACATCACTATGTATGAGGCCAAGGAGCTGAGTAGCTCTTTCTCCGTGTCCGGTAAACGGAGTTTTGGTCATTTTACCTTTGATACAAGACTGGCAAGTCGCATAAGATTTATATTCAAAAGAGTTTAAATATCCATCTTTGTGTAACCTGTTTAGTCTTGTTTCGTTAATATGACCAAGTCTACAATGCCAAAGAAAAGCTTCATTTAATTCTGAAAGTTTTCTTTTATTAGTGTGTTGTATACTGAAAACTGTGTGTTGATTTAGGACATATATTCCGTTATTAAGCGTACCATACCCAACCAACATTTGATTTAGGTGAATGTTCATAACATTGTTCTGAAACACAAAATTATATCCTTCATTGTCCAACAAAGAAACGGATATTATAAGCATACTTGGTACAAAATAACATGGATTCAAAATCAAAATACATCCAGATGGCAACCCCAAGTGATACTCTCCCACTGCGACTGTATGTACATTGGAACCATTTCCAACGCGGAGAGTATGGTCACCTGTCTTCAAAACCTTGCTATTTCTCAGCCCCTGCATAGAATTGCAAATGTGAGAACCTGAACCGGTATCCAATACCCAGGAAGCAGAGTTTATAGAAAAACAGTTTTCAGTCACAAACGCACCTGAAGCAGAAGCATCACCATGCTTCTTCTTGAGACTTAGGTACTCCGTGCAATTGCGCTTCCAATATCCTGTCTTGTGGCAATGAAAACACTCGCATTTCCCCGGGTCTCCAGCCGTGGACTTTCCCTTTCCCTTCACCTTTTTGACTCCGCCCTTAGGATTAGTGGGTTTCTTCTTTTTCTTTCCCTTAGCCTTAGCTTTTGGGCGAGAAGAAGAAGACTGTCCAATGGTCATAACGGGAGTCTTTGCTGACTTCATAGTGCTCTCTGCACTCCTTAACATATTAAGGAGTTCAGGGAGGTCCTTCTTCATGCCATGCATGTTGAAGTTCACTATGAACTGAGCAAAGGTGGAGGGGAGGGACTGCAGAATAATATCTATATATTGTTCATTGTCCATTGTCCATCCAAGGTCCTCAAGCTCTTCTATAAGAGCTATCATCTTCAACACATGGTCTCCTACTGGTGTGCCAGGGGCCATTCGCATCTGAAACAGTTT
Source organism: Agapanthus africanus (assembly GCA_030015575.1). NCBI lineage: Eukaryota > Viridiplantae > Streptophyta > Magnoliopsida > Asparagales > Amaryllidaceae > Agapanthus > Agapanthus africanus. The sequence goes on along the minus strand of CM057341.1, from coordinate 614,549,082 downwards.
CTTTGATGCTTCGTATCGTAATACGCGGGATTGCTCCCCATACAACTCCTTTGTATGGAGCAGTATCCCGTGAATGTCCATGTCCTCGTGCTGCTTTTGATGTGTGTTATCCATCGATGCAAGCGCGAGGCATGTGGCCGTGGCACAGTCAGCGTCCCATGTCTTGCGGACTTCAATGTCCGCAACTGAGGATTTTGGACCTGGGACGGGCGGGGCTGAAGCCGTGAGGACATATGATACTTTATCATAAGTCAAGGCGATCTTCAGATTCCTTAGCCAGTCTTTATAGTTGGTCCCATTCAGTTTGTTTTTATCTAGTAGAAGCTTAAGTCCAGTCATTGGTATCTGCCATTAAGAGAGAGAAAAGAATACACTTAGTGAAAGCTCTTGCATAGATTAGATTGGTTTATTATCTTGTCTAATCGATGTTTCCCACTGCTTTTTATCAAGTTTTTCTTTCAAACCTTAAAAAGAAAAACTAGCCAGGATTAATTACAGTCTACAACTTCGCTAACCGTTCAGCCAGGCCAGTGTCGGTATTTTGAGGGAGGTTCCCCGTGCTTTCGCACGGACCTAATTAGAGTAAACCTCGTTTTTCCAGTGGCGGAGCCCCGTTAACACCTTTCTAGACACCTAATGAGTTAGCTAATTGTAAACTGTAAAACTCTCCTAGGAGCAACTATTGCCCACAGTGGGATCGGGATCCAACCATCACATGGAAGGTATGCAATCTCATTGCAAATTTCAACACTTGAAATTCCCGATGTAATTTTTACCCCTAGTACTTATGACCTTAACTATGGTCAACAAATCATAAGTACCAGTCAAGTTCTACCCGTCATTTCTTGATCAATTAGACCCACCCATATGACCCTTAACTATGGTTAACAAAGTCGCATGAATGTCCTAATTAATCTGCATCATATGCAGTGTAGGAAGACATCACTTAGCTACCGTACACTACGCCTTAACTAAAGTCAACAAACGTAGCACGAATACTAAGTACTCTACTTCCTAAAATGACGGAGGGTTGCGAATGATTTTTAAGAAAATCTTTAACGCTTTGAACTTGATATCGTTGTAGAATCAAACAGTTTTCAAAAGGAGTGGCTTAAGCTCCGCAGTTTTGAAATGTAGCTTTTTCACAAATAGCCGAGTAGTTTTTAAATCCGATTCTACAACATCTTTTTAGGTTTATTTACTTTACATTAATAACATTAATTTAATCCCATCATTTAAGTCCTTAAGCCAATCACAGAAAAGAAATGAAAATAACACGTACGCTTATGCCATCCGCATTAGGTTACTTAATTAACGGCATACCGGGACGGGACTAGCGCGGGTGTAAAACATAAGCAACGTCTACTATATATCATATATATAATATGTCATTCGTCTCAGATATCACAGAACACAGGCAGCAGAAATATAGATATAACGTGGGATATCCTAGGACGTCCGTATTTAGTATTTAGCCAGAATAGAAAATACGGATTCCACAGTCGCGATGAATAGCCAAGCCCACACCCTGGACCCCTACGAGAGCGGCAAGCGACCCTACCAATCCTGGAGTTTAGGAGACCCAGTCTCGACTCCTCGAGATGGCCTCCCACTGAACCCCAGAACCCGGTCACCTGTGCTCCCCTCTTTGGGTCCATCCTAATGCGGAAAAGTAAATAATATACAACACTGGTGACATAACCGCAACCTGGAAGTGCCCCAAATAAAAGAATATTACATTACATTTGAATTTACATGAATGAAAATATAAAACTCTCATCTCACAAAAACCCCCCGGCTATTCGATCGCGACAATCCTGCACATCATATCTCAGCAACACATAATATCACATATCATCAACGTAAGTAAGTATACGTACCTCGATTGTCGTTGATGTATAGCAACGAAACCGGCGATATCGTACATACTACACTTACGGTCACAGAAAAGAAAGTGTAAAACTACAATATTTGGAATCCAGATTCTCTTTAGACATCATAAATGCGAAATATCACATATTTCGTATTTCATGCCTAAACTATATGAATTCCACATATTGTATCACATTCCAGACAAACAGACAGTATTAAAGTTTTCGAACGAACGATCAAGCACCCAAGATTCACTAAAGCTCAACACTTGAGCAGGGTTCAAAAATCCGGAGTGTGACACAGTAGTAGCGGTCCAGCCGTAGAAGGGTCAAGCCAACACCTCACATGTGGCACGCCGTACTGCCCCAAACCCTAAGGTTCAAAGGGCAGTTCGAGACGGTCACATAATCGAGTTAAGGTTTGTTGTCTTCTAGAGGGACCACCACAAAAAGACTTGCACGTATCTCCAAAGTATTTAAACCCCGTGAATAGTGAGTAAATGATACTCGTTCAAACACTTCAATACTTTCTAATTTACCCGGAAAAGCTACGAAATGAAAGTCCCGATCGAATTGACGAGTCCAACACCATCTCCAGAATTTTTCAAAACCAAATACAGATTAAAAATATCCAAAAATTTATACAAGCAGATTCATGAATTACTGTACAAACAAAATTCATCAATTCATTTATACGGCCGCGGAACCGCGGCCTAAGCAAGCTTAGGCCGCGTTTCCGCGGCGATAATCACTGTTCACTTGAAAATTTTTGTACCGTAATCCTTATTTTTTCCTACTGTATTTTTTACATATTTTTAATTCTGCAAATTATCAAATTTTAGAAAATTTCCAGAGAGCACCCAAAAATACCGTATTTTTGTCCGATCGGGGTTTTCACTTCGTAAAAACGTCGCCTAATGTTCTAGGTCGGCTCTGATACCAATGTTAGGTTAATATGGCACCCTATGAAGTGTTTTGAAGCATCACATGACCCAAAGTTATAATTTTTAAGGTGCTAAACTAACATGCAAAGGGATCGATCCTAGAAAATTAGGGTTATGAAACATTAAGCTAGAAAAGATTAGGGTTTGAAGGCTACAACCTTTGTAGCTCCCCTTTGCTAGACTCCTTGGTGTCTTGGGTGTTGAATCGAGGTCCTCTCGAAGTTCCCTTGCGTCCACGACGATCCACCACGGAGCACTCCGTCCAAGCTCGCTTCTTTGGAAAACCGAAGGAAACACTCTAATCAAGTCGGCTAGACTTGAGTAGAATGATGTTGTGGTTTGGAATCTCACTTCAAAAACCTATCTTTAAGTGGTATTTGCTCACTAGGAAAATCAAGAGAGCAAAGGAGCTAGAGGAAGAAGATGGTGGCAATTTTTTAACAAGAGATAAAAAGTTAACCCTTGTGAAGAAAAAGAAATATATCCATATATATTTTATTCCTTCATGCTATGAACCATGGTTAAAGTGATGGAGACATTATTTAACTTTAGTTTGGAATGATAAAGAGAAGGATAACCATAGGTTAGTGGTAGTTGAGCATGGTTAGGTCAAAGGAAGAATGTAGAAGCAAGAATGATTATCCTTCCCTTTTTCATTTTCTTTTAAATCCAAAATTAAATAATAATCCATAATATAATCCATGGTGTGAGTCTTATATTGCCACCATTTCCATATGCTAACAACCATGATGGATGAGTGTATGTATGTGTGCATGTATGCACATTCACATGTGCATGAAACTAGCATGAAAGAATGAAAGAAAAGCACACATGCATGCACACATCTATCATCAAAGAAAAGGTTTTAAGTGACAAAACTAATGGTTAAATGATAAATCAACACTTGATTTATCAATCCGGTCATATCTCATACGACCCCACCAAAAGCAGTTCACCCGATCAATGTTCGGTATCATATACGCACATTTCAATCGGGTGCATGCGCATATCGCATATGCGCACCACAACGTTTCGCCTGGACTGGGTAACTCCTTTGTGGGACTCTAAGACTCGTCAATACGCCGGCAGAGGGTGATGATCATATCAGGTACCCTCAAGCCGCAAGCGGTCAGCTAAACGTAACGGCCACCCGGGTATTGAGCGATCAGAAGACAACAAGCGAACCTGCTACAACTCCCGTCGAGCCATCCGGCAATACTACCGTACAGTCCGGTCTCTTCGTCAGATATGCTGCATATCGAGCCTAGGGATGGTCACGTCGACCCCAATAACTCAATAAGTCGTGTCGGTGAATGGTCTATAACAGATCGAGAAACTACTGATAACACTTATCAGCAAATCTCAGCAGCCCTGGCCAGGGACTTGCTGTTATAACCAGTCAGGCACAGCACAGCATCAACTCCCAATACCGGGAGAGACGAAACCCCTCCTATCGCTCATCGTCTTCGTGTGTCTCGGGACTGTACCCAACGGCCACCTGTTTGCTCGACTCAGTAGAGCCGTGGTAGGGTGGCAATCAAAGTACAGTGGGAGAACACACAAGACTCCATGACGATCTCGGGTCTACAGACTAACCTGTACTAGTGTCACCTGAGAACTGCTATCCGACGATAGATATAATTCCATATAGGAGTTCTCAGTGAGTCCGTCCAGTGTACCCAGTCACCACTGAGCACCCGTATATGATCTTGATGTCAAATATCGATGAATGTGGGAACATCCATCGCCCATCGTATGGGTCTAGTATCATATACGCTAGTCTACTCTGGTATATCAATGCCCCGTCTCGATATACCTACGACTAGGGACGTTCCAGGATATGCTTATAGACTACAGATGTCCCACTAGTATGATCTCCATCATAATCAGAGTAGTCAAGCCGATATCCTCAGGGCTTTATCAGCATGTATGAATGAATAAAAGCATGATCAAATCAACATGTCAGATAAAGAAGAACCAGATAGCATACTATCATGTCGAGCAAGAATGCAAACTGAATATATATAAATGTATAGATACATCCACTATCACATAATGGCCTCTAGGGCATACATATATCCAACAAGATGGACTTAAGCAACTTGCACACCTTTCCGCTGCTCCCACTCTGAATGAAACCCTCTGGTTGGTCCATATAGACACACTCCTCTAAATTTCCATTTAGAAAAGTGGTCTTTACGTCCATTTGCCAGATCTCATAATCGTGGAAGGCAGCAATGTTAAGAAGGATCCGAATGGATTTCAACATAGCTACTGGAGAAAAGGTTTCGTCATAGTCCAAGCCAGGTCTTTGACGGAAACCCTTTGCAACAAGTCTAGCTTTATAGGTCTCAACCTGTCCATCTACACCAATCTTCCTTTTGAAGGTCCACTTGCATCCTACGGGTTTTACCCCGTCTGGAGCAATGTCCAACGTCCATACTTTGTTGGTGTACATGGACTCCATTTCGGTCCGCATTGCATCCAGCCATTTTACTGAGTCAACGCTCTGAACGGCCTGTTGGAAGCTAGTAGGCTCATCATAATCTATGATGCAATCCTCTCTATCCCCGTCTATGAGAAAACCGTAGTATCTCTCGGGCGGATGAGACTGCCTACTACTCCTGCGGAGCGGCGTAGGAATGTCCTGTTCTTTTGAACCCTCTGGTTCCATTAAGCTTTCAGTAATAGCTCGTGGTTCTGGAATTTCTTCCAGTTCTACTGCGCTCCTACTAATTTCCTTTTCTAAGAACTGGTGTTCTAGAAAATGGGCATGACGAGAAACAAAAACCTTTTGTTCCTCTTCGCAATAGAAGAAATATCCCTTGGAGTTCTTTGGATATCCCACGAACTTGCACTGTACTGAGCGTGCCTCGAGCTTGTCCGCATGCTGCTTTTTGAAAAAAGCTGGACTTCCCCATGTCTTAATATGTTTAAGATAGGGTCTCTTCCCACACCACATCTTATATGGTGTAGTAGGCACAGTCTTAGTGGGAACTCGGTTCAAAAGGTATGCAGTTGATTCTAGCGCATACCCCCAGAATGATCGCGGCAACTCAGCGTTACTCATCATGGACCGTACCATATCCAATAGGGTTCGGTTCCGTCTCTCCGATACACCGTTATGTTGCGAAGTGTATGGAGGAGTAAGCTGAGAGAGAATTCCGTTCTCTTTTAAATAGTCCAGGAACTCGGTACTTAAGTATTCTCCACCTCGATCCGATCTTAGAATCTTGATACTTTTGCCGGTTTGTTTTTCTGCTTCATTCTTATATTCCTGGAATTTTCCAAAGGCTTTGGACTTATGTTTCATTAAGAAGAAATAACCGTACCTTGAAAAGTCATCCGTAAAAGTAATGAAGTAAGAATAACCGCTTCGTGCATGTGTAGACATTGGACCGCACACGTAGCTGTGTACGAGTCCCAAGAGCTCGCTCGCCCTTACTCCGTGTCCAGTAAACGGAGTCTTTGTCATCTTTCCTTTGAGACAGGATTGACAAGTGGCATACGATTGATATTTGAACGGATTCAAATATCCTTCTGTATGTAACTTCGTCAACCTTCTCTCATTGATGTGACCCAGTCTACAATGCCATAAGAAAGTCTGATTGATTTCCGGAGACTTTCTTTTGTGTGTATTCTGGACATTGAAAATCTGTGGTTGGTTTAATATGTATATACCATTGCTCAATGTACTTGACCCAATCAGAACTTGATTAAGGTGAATGTTTACAACATTGCTTACAAACGCAAACTCATAATCTTCTTTAGAAACCAAAGATACAGAAATGATATTACAAGTTGCGTTGGGTACAAAAAAGCAATTACGCAAAACCAAAACATGTCCATCTGACATTCCCAGGTGATAGTCCCCACGGCCTTAGCATCCATGCTAGCTCCGTTTGCAACTTTGAGGGTCATGTCACCTGTGTTAGTGTATATGCCCTAGAGGCCATTACTGTATCATACTAGTTTGTATATTACTTAATGGATGCTTGGGATATTCACCTTGTATATACAATCTTGCTCAAAATAGTAGTATGCTACTTGGTTTGTTTCTACTTCAATGTGTACTTGTGTTTATTTCAGTATATCACTTATACGCATTAGTGGAGCCCTTAGGATCTTTGCTTGATTACCAGCGTTGTGATGGCAGTCACACTAGTGGGGACTGGGTAATCTATAAGCACATCCTTATTCAGGTCCCTGGTCGCAGGACTATCGAGACAGGGCATCGATACTCCGGAGTAGACCAGCGCATGCGCTTCTCATCCCAGTGTGGGAGACGGTCTGTCCCACAGCCGTCAGTACGTCGTACTTGAGATAGTATGCGGGTGCTCGTTAGGTTACGGGTACACTGGACAGGACTCGTCGGGAACTGACTAGTTGGTATTATACCTATCGTCAGTTATCAGTTCCCAGGTGACATGAGTACAGCTTAGTCCGCTGACTTGACACTGTCACTCCGCCTCGAGTGTGTTCCCACTGTACTTTGATCACTACCCTACCACGGCTCAAAGGAGTCGTGCAAACAGGTGGTGGTTGGGTGCAGTCCCGAAGCACTTGGAGGCAGTGACGGTTAGACAGGATTCATCTCTCCCGGTATTGGGGGTTGACATTGCGCTGTGTCTAGGAGAGCCATTACACGAGTAGTCCCTGGCCAGGGCAAACGAGATATACTGGTAGGTTTCCAGTGTTATCTCAGGGTGTATTGGGCTTCACTCCGGCACGACTTGTACCGCTATTTGGGGACTGACGTTTACCGCCCCCTAGGCCCGCCATGCGATGTATCAGACGAACAGACCGGACTGTACGGAGAATGTCACGCTCAGGCTCAGTAGGAGTTCAGATGGGTTTCGCCTCGTCTGTCTTCTTGTCGGCATTACCTGGGGACCGTTACGCACAGCTAGTGCCGCTTGCGGTCTGTGGTTAAACCCACTGCCAGCGTAGTGTCGAGTCTTTAGAGTCCCACACAGAAAGCTTTTCGCCTTTAGGCAAAAGAGTAGAGGTCGCATGGTATTGCGACAGGTCGCATGGTTTTGCGACAGGGTTCGGTCACATCCGTGCACTTGTGCACGTACAGTGTCCGGACAGTTTACACTAGCGGGCTTTGGTTTAAGCCAGATCCTAGTGTACCTTATGGGATTGGATTTATCCAGTTTGCATTCGTGTTCCTCGGAACGCGGCTGCGGGTGTGTATGCACAGTTGACAGGGAGGCAGAGGCAGCGGATTCTCATTAGGGTTGTTGACAGTTGACCGTTGACTTTTTGACTTTATGCTCAACCCTAATGAGAATATGATATGTGATTAACTATTATATTAATTAAGTATTATGGTGATATGGTTGTTGACTTGTTGACTTTTGTTGACTTGTTGACTTTGGTGACTTGTTGACTTTTGTTGACTTGTTGACCGGTTGACTAGGCTTGACTAGTTGACCATCATGATAACCATGGTTATCATTTCATGCCAAAGACTTTTTCTTGCTTGCTCATTTGAGTAAAATAAGTGCATGACATGATAAGCTTATGGTTGCTTCAAACCATCACATAAGACTTTTTTGATATGATGAGTTATGATCACTTTGGATTATGAGAGGGTGAAAGACAAAATGGTTGCTCATTCTTTCTTGCTCATTCTCTCTCTTGTTCTTGAGCTCTCCTCTTGCTCTCACCCTCAACCTCTTGTTCCCTCTCTTGATCTATGGTTCTCTTGTCTCATGAGTTGAGAATCAAGAACCATAGATAAAATCCCATTCTAAATCATCTCTACTCATTCTAGTTCACTAGGTTTAGCAAACCAAGTGAACTAGTTTCTTCAAAGAACGAAGAAGGAGCTAAAGGTTGGAGCTTTCAAGTGGATCTATCTTCGGCGTACGGAGACAACGAGAAGGAGCCATCGAACCACCATCGGAGCTTGAAGAGAAGGAGTTCAAGTTTAGGTATAACCATCTTCATCCGAGTAGCTAAATATCTTTAGCTTAGTATGCTAGTTTTAGTTTAGGTAAAGATCCCGACCTAGCTTAGTCCATGTTGCCTCTTGCGTTAAAATTTTGATTTTATACCGTTTCCGCCTTCCCGTAAGAACCGGGGGTTGCAACGTGGACTTACAACCTGCCTTCAAAACCCTACGGTTTCTCAACGCCTGCAAAGAATTACAGATATGAGATCCTGATCCGGTATCCAATACCCAGGAAGTAGAGTTTATTGAAAGACAGTTTTCAATAACATACACACCTGAAGCTGAAGCCGCAACCTGCTTCAGATCCTGTGTTCTGGCTTTCCAAGCCCTGCAATCATTCTTCCAGTGTCCCTTCTTATGACAATAGAAGCATTCTTCCTTATCCACAAGCTTTCCCACTTTCTTTGTTGCTTTTGCCTTTCCCTTCATATCCACTTTACTAACACCGCCCCTTGGTTTGGCGGGGGCTTTCTTCTTCTTTCCCTTGGCTTTCGCCTTGGACCTAGAAGAAGAAGATCCTCCTACAAACAAAGTGGATGTTTTCCTACCTTTCTGTAGGGTGCTCTCTGCGCTCCTCAGCATGTTGAGGAGTTCTGAAAGTTCAACTTCCTTTTCTTGTAAGTTGAAGTTCAGTATAAACTGGGCGTAAGTGGAAGGAAGGGACTGGAGAATCAAGTCCGTATAGAGCTCATTCTCCAACGTGGTCCCAAGGTCCGCGAGCTCTTCTATGTAGCCAATCATCTTAAGCACGTGTTCCGCTACCGATGATCCGATGGCCAACCTTGCCGAAAATAACTTCTTCGACACTTCGTATCTTGCGATACGAGACTGCTCTCTATACAGTTCTTTTGTATGGAGAAATATGGATTCGAGGTCCATATTCTCATGCCTCCTCTGATGTTCGTTGTCCATAGAGGCAAGCACGAGGCACTTGGCCTTCACGCAATCGATTTCCCAGGTCTTACGGATTTCCTTATCCGCGACGCTGGTTTTAGGACCTGGGACAGGGGGAGCTTTGGTGGTAAGAAGATACCCCAGCTTGTCGTAAGTGATTGCCATCTTAACATTCCTGAGCCAATCTTTGTAGTTTGGCCCTGTCAGTATGTTTTTATCTAGGAGTAACTTAAGTCCAGTCATGTCGATTGGTCGCTGCAATTAGGAGAGAGAAGAAACACTCAGCATGATGCTCTTGAAAGTTTAGAATGGTTTTTAGTTTGTCTAAACATGATGGCTCCCACTGTTTCTCGAATCCCTCCTCAAACCAAAAAGGAAGAATTAGCCAGGATCAATCTCACCGTACAATACTTGCTTAACCGTTCAGCCAGGCCAGTGTCGGTACTTCGAGGGAGGTTTTCCAACGCTTTCGCGAAGTTCGTTAATTAAATAACCTCTTTTCCCTGGGGGCGTAGCCCCGCTAACACCTTTCTAGACACCTACTAGGTTTATAGCATTGATCGTTTAGTGAGAAATTTCCCGAGGAGTAGCATATACTCACAGTAGGATCGGGATCCAAATATCATCGCGTGACGAAACTGAAGGAATCCTACCAGAATCATCACACTCCAAATGGTATGCAACACTAGCAAGTTTCAGTTCTTTTGAAACTCCCGATGTGGATTTTTGCCCCATGCTCTTATGACCTTGACTTTGGCCAAAATATCATAAGTCACATGTCAAGTTCTACCCGTCATTCTCCAGGTCAATTTGGATCCACCCGTACCTACCCTTGACTTTGGCCAAAATGGCAGTATGACTGTCCCAAACCAACGCATCTATCTATGCTACACATGAATACCCAATAGCTACCAATCACTATGCCTTGAGTTTGGCCAACATACATAGCTTGAATACTATTGACTATTCATGTGAAACGACGGAGGGCTACGAATGGTTTTGGCGAAACCGTGAACGTAGTGAACTTGATATAATCGATGGAACGAGATAGCTTTTAAAAGGAGTGGCTCAAACTCCGCATTTAAAAGTTGGTTTTGAAAAGAACCGAGTGGTTTTTCGAAAGTGTTCCAACGACTTTTACTTGGTTTATTTTCTTGCATTAGTTCTTTTAATGCGTGATATTTTTGCATTAGTTCTTTTAATGCGTCCCATCATTTAATCCTACCATTGCAGAAAACAACCAAAATATGACGTACGCTTATGCCATTCGCATTCGCCACGGGGCCCCGTCATTACCCGTTAGGTTACTTAACTAACGACAGAGCGGGGGCTGGGCTAGCGCGGCTGTAAAACATAAGTAACGCCTAAATAATATCATATATAGATATACTGCAATGATAGCCATTTCAGATCACAGATGAACACGTTGGATATACTAGGAATCTGCAATTCGTACGAGCCTGTAACGAAAAGCAGATTACACGGTCGCGGTGAATAGCCAATACCCCACCCATGACCCCTACGGGTGCGGCAAACTACCCGCCAAGTACCCGAAGCGAAGCAACCTCCCTCAACTCCGTGAGTAGGCCACTCGGCACTTCGGCATACCCGGTAGTTTGTGCACCCCCTCCATGGGTCTATCCTAGGAGCAAAAACAGTAAAAAGAAATTATACAATGACGGCTATAACCCCGACCCGGTTGTGCGGCCATACAAATAATTATTGCATCAATTTACAAATTTACATGAATTGAAAGAAAAGAAAACTCTCGTCTCACAACCCCCCGGCTATTCACCCGCGACAATCCAATGAATTCATATACACATTCCAGCAACATTACAGATCACAGATTTGTATAACCCCCACTAATTGACATATAGCGATTAGCAGACGTTCAATACAAATATCACAACACAGATAAAACCCGTCAGCTTAAGTCTTTAGAAGTTCGATCAAAAATACGGATTTTCAGGCCCCAAACACAAAATTTTCGTTCTGGAAAATCTGGGCAGAAAATACATATCTCAAAAATCCCAAAACAACCCCATAAAAACACTGCACAAAATTTGGACCTCGGCCGAGTCAACTCGGCCGCGGAACCGCGGCGGGAGCATGCTCCGGCCGCGTTTCCGCGACGCTTTGACCGGTTCGTGGGACCAAATTTCGTGGGTGTTTAATAAAAACCCTGAGCCGATTTTTAAGATGAAATTTATCAATTTTACAGAACTTTAAAAATCGACAGCAACTTTGAATTTCGGGTTTATTTCGGGACTTTTTCTCCGATCGAATTTCTAGATACTATGCTAACATGTTAGATAGAGTTTAACTAGGCTCTGATACCACTGTAAGTCCATGCTACCTCTCCCAGTACTTTCGGGCATGCGGAATTTGGTGAAAAATAATTTTCTAGAGGCTGTAACATGGACTCAAAACCGGATCTTTGTTAAACATCTAACTAACAACCTAACAAGGAGTTGTTAACTACTCGGTTAGGGGGTTATACCTTTCTTTCTTGAACTCCTTCGTCTTCAAGCCTCGATGGTTGTCCGGATCGGCTTCACCCCGTCTTCTACTTGCGCCGAAGATCGATCCACCTAAAAGATTCTACCTCTGGCTTCTTCTTCGAACTTTGAAGAAACTAGTTCACTCGGTTTGCTAAACCTTGTGAACTAGAGTGAGTAGAGGAGAGTGTGTTGGGATTTTCTCTATGGTTCTTGGTTCTCAACACATGAGACAAGTGAACCATAGACTAAAGAGAGGGAGAGCAAGAGGAAGGAGATGAGAGCTCAAGAACACAAGAGAGAGAATGAAAATGATAGAATGAGCAAGACTTTTCTTACTTGGCTCTCATAATCCAAAACCATCATCACAAAAATAGTAATCAAGTATTGTGTAAATGGTTTAAGTCAAAATGGCTATATCATTTCATGCACTCATATTGCACAAGAGAACAAGCAAGTAAAAAGTCTTTGCCATGAAATGATAGCCATTGTCATCATGATGGTCAACTAGTCCAACCTAGTCAACCGGTCAACAAGTCAACAAAGTCAACCCCTCAACAACCATGTCACCACAATACTTAATTAATATTATTGTTAATTACATATCATATTCTCATTAGGGTTGAGCAAAAAGTCAATAGTCAACAGTCAACGGTCAACAACCCTAATGAGAATCCTCTGCCTCTGTCTCTCCGTCAACTGTGCATACACACCCGCATTCGCGTTCCGAGGAACACGAATACATACTGGATAAAACCAATCCCAAAACATACACTAGGATCTGTCTTAAACCAAAGCCCGCTAGTGTTAACTGTCCGGACACTGTACGTGGACAAGTGCACGGATGTGACCGGACCCTGTCGCAAAACCATGCGACCTGTCTCAAAACCATGCGACCTCTACTCTTTTGCCAAAAGGCGAATAGCTTTCTGTGTGGGACTCTAAAGACTCGACACTACACTGGCAGTGGGTTTAACCACAGACCGCAAGCGGCACTAGCTGTGCGTAACGGTCCCCAGGTAGATGCCGACAAGAAGACTGACGAGGTGAAACCCATCTGAACTCCTACTGAGCCTGAATGTGACAATCTCCGTACAGTCCGGTCTGTTCGTCTGATACATCGTATGGCGGGCCTAGGGGGGTGGTAAACGTCAGTCCCCTAATAGTGGTACAAGTCGTGTCGGAGTGAAGCCCAAAACACCCTGAGATAACACTGGAAGCCTAGCAGTATATCTCGCTTACCCTGGCCAGGGACTACTTGTGTAATGGCTCTCCTAGACACAGCGTGATGTCAACCCCCAATACCGGGAGAGACGAATCCTGTCTAACCGTCACTGCCTCCAAGTGCTTCGGGACTGCACCCAACTACTACCTGTTTGCACGACTCTTTTGAGCCGTGGTAGGGTAGTAATCAAAGTACAGTGGGAATACACTCGAGACGAAGTGACAGTGTCAAGTCAGCGGACTAAGCTGTACTCATGTCACCTGGGAATTGATAACTGACGATAGGTATAATACCAACCGGTCAGTTCCCGACGAGTCCTGTCCAGTGTACTCGTAACCCAACGAGCACCCGCATACTATCTCCAGTACGACGTACTGATGGCTGTAGGACAGACCATCTCCCACTCTGGGATGAGAAGCGCATGCGCTAGTCTACTCCGGAGTATCGATGCCCTGTCTCGATAGTCCTGCGACTAGGGACCTGCATAAGGATGTGCTTATAGATTACCCAGCCCCCACTAGTGTGACTGCCATCACAACGCTGGTAATCAAGCAAAGATCCTAAGGGCTCCACTAATGTGTATAGGCGATATACTAAAATAAATACATGTACACATTGAAGTAGAAACAAACCAAGTAGCATACTACTATTTTGAGCAAGATTGTATATACAAGGTGAATATCCCAAGCTTCCATTAAGTAATATACAAACTAGTATGATACAGTAATGGCCTTTAGGGCATATACACTAACATCTCTCTCTCTAGGTAGCGACCATATCACGCCTTAATCAAGATAATAATACGGATATATTGATCGAACCCGCTTGTTATACTGAGCTGGGGAACGTTGGTCCCGCTCCAACTTATAATTGTTATAAGACAGAGCAGGAAATTGGGGAATACCAGATTTCCCGTGCCGCCCAAAAGAAGAAAGTGCATGCTGATGCATCTTCTTCGGGTGTGTTCATTATAGAGAACTGTTTCTCAGTATCCTTTACGTCCTGGGTATGAGATACCGGATCAGGATCCCACATATGTAATCTGTTACATGGGCTACTGATAGGTAGAGAACTGAGAACGGGTGATAAGTTTCATGAGATAGAAAACGGTGCAAGTGTTGCAGCCAAGTCTGTTGGTCACTATCATCCTGTATTACCAGAATACATTGATTCTGAACGAATGTTATTAGATACCGAACCTGATATACAACATCATATCAGTCTCTTTATTAGTAAAGAAAGGATATAATTTTGTATTGTTGGATAATGTTTTGAACATTTCCTATATTAAGAGTTGATCGGTTCAGGCACGTTATCTAAAAGCATTGACATTCTAAATCAAACTACAGTTCTTAGTATACAGGATACACACGAGAGGAAGAGTTCAGAAATGAACGAATACTTCTTGAGGCATTGTAGACTAGGTCATATCAATGCGACCCGACTAGCTAAGTAACATTTAGATGCATATTTAAATCTGTTTGAATTTACATCTTATGAAACTTGCCGGTCATGTCACAAATATAAGATGACCATAGCTCTGTTTATTGGAAATAGAGAAAGAGTTAGTGAACTCTTGGGATTGATACATGCTGATGTATGAAAGTCTCCTGTCTACACATGCCAAGACCGGTTCTTTGTACTTCATTACATTCTCTGATGATCTCTCAAGATTCAGACATATGTTCCTGTTGAAACACAAGTCCGAACCTTTTGAGATATTCACAGAATATAAGTTTGAAGTAGAGAACCAGAAAAACGGGTAAAAGTATTACGTCCTTTGATGTGATCAAGGAGGAGAATTCTTGAGCACGGAATTCCTGGACTACTCTAAAGGAGAATGAGATTCTCTCTCAGCATTACTCCTCCGTATACACCACAGCACGTCGGTGTATCGGGGCGGAGCAATAACACCCTATATGATATGGTGTGCTCTATGATGAGTATTACTGAGTTTCCTATTTCCTTTTGGGAGTTATCCACTTGAGAAGCTGCATACCTATTTAATAGGGTTCAAATCAAATCAGTTGCCTACCACTTCATATGTGATATGGAATGGGAAGAGCCCATATCTTAAGTTTGTTAAGATTTGGGGTTGTCCAACCTATGTCTAAAAGCAAAATCCGGACAAACTCGAGGCAAAGTCAGATCTGTGGAAGTTGGTTGGATATCTTCTACCTAACCGAGGAACAAAATATGTTTTATTTCTCAGCATGCCACCTTTATGAAAGGGAATTTTTTGTGAAGAAATTAGTGGACATGAGGTAGAACTGGAAGGAGTTCCAGCTATACAAACTACAGAGATGATTTGGTAGAACCGAAGGATTCAATAGTTTCCAATGAACCCCAGTCTCTCCGCCGATCTAGTAGGGTTCCTTACCCACCTGAGAGATACTTCGGTTTCTCTATGACAGTGGGAGCGAGGATTGTATCATGAGATGATGACCCAACTAGTTTCGAGCTGGCCATCAGGAGTGAGACTCTGTAAGAATGGCTGGATGCTTAGCGATCTGAGATGGAATCCTTATACACCAACAAAGTATGGACTTTGGTTTCTTTATCTGAAGGGTTAAATTCCCATCAGGAGCAAGTATATCTTGAGAAGATTACTTGGTGTACATGGAAAAGTTAAGACTTTGAAAGCTAGACTTGTTAAAGGTTTTTGTCATCGACCAGGCGTGGATAATGATGAAACCTTCTCCAGTGCCTATGCTTAAGTCCATCCGGATCCTACTTGCCATTACTGCATCCCATAACTGCGATATCTGGTGGTTGGGTGTCATGACTATTTTTCTAAATACCGATTTAGAAGAGAACGTCTATAAGTACACAACCAGAGGGCTTCGTAAACAGTGGGAGCAGTGGAAACGTGTGCAAGGTGCTCTTTGTGATAAAGCAGGTATCGCGGAGTTGGAACATCTGTTTTGATGTGGTAGTCAAAGAGTTTGACTTCATCAAAATGGTAGATGAACCTTGTATATACAAAAAGTTAGTAGGGAGTATGGTGATGATCCTCGTAGAGTACGTGGATAACATACTCTTGATAGGGAAAGAGTTTCCTATGCTACGCTCGGTCAATCTCCGCTTATCACAAGGATTCTCCATATAGGATCATAGCGATACCTCCTGAATCCTGGATTTTGGATCTATGAGATAGATCTAATTGGATGTTAGGATTCTCACTAGATGTAGTGAGATGGTATCAATCGATCCTGGGGAGAATCACTGGAAAGGTTCCAGGGTGATAAGGACGACTGAATGTCAGTCGCAGGCATTGTTTATACCCTCAGTGGAGGGACGGTATGTTGGAAGAGTTCCAAGCTAGATATCGTGACAAACTAGACGATTAAAGGCAAGATACATCGTTACCAAGGATACTACCAAAGAGGCAGTCTGGATATATATAAGTTCATGAAACGAACTTCGTTCCTACCATTGTGTGACAATGGAGTTGTAGCTTTAGCCAAGGAACTACCGTCCCATCAGAAATCCAGATATAAATCTTAGGCAGTATGACCTGATCATGGAGATGGTTGATCTCCAGGGAGATCAAGGTTAGGAGAGTAGACTCAGAGGACAACACGGCGGATCCACTCACAAAGGCTTTTTCCCAGAGAGAGACTATTATGGGATGGTTGAGTATGAGATACTAGAACCACTGTTATCAGATGGCCCTAGTGCAAGTGGGAGATTGTTAGTTATATGTATGCCCTAGAGGCCATTACTATACATGGGATGTATATTGTAGTGGATGCTTGGACATAGATAGGGAGGACTTTCTTGCTCGACATGATAGTATGCTATCTGGTTACTCTTTACCTTAACGTGTACACTGATTGTCTCTCTGTTACATGATGGTAAAGCCCTTAGGATGTGTACTTGACTGCCTGGACTATGATGCGGATCATACTAGTGGGGACATGGTAGTCCATAAGTACATCCTTCAAGGTCCCTAGTCGTGGGTGTATCGAGACAGGGCATCGATGCACCAGAGTAGACTAGCGTATACGCATCTTGACCCATATGATGGGCGATGGATGATCCCATATCCATCGGTGTTTGACATCAAGGATGGTGTACGGGTGCTCAGTGGAGACTGGGTACAGTGGACGGACTCGCCGAGAACTCCCAGATGGTATTATACCTCACGTTAGATGACAGTTCTCCGGTGACACTGGTACAGAGTAGTCTGTTGACCCGAGATCGTCATAGAGTCTTGTGGGATTCCCACTGTGCTTTGATTTCCATCATACTGTAAGTGCACGGCGGCGCCCCGGCCTCCATCCCGAGGCCAAATGCGGAAGCGAAAAACTTTAATTTTGCAAACTAGCAAACCGGCACCACCGCGCACTAAACACCCGGATCGAACCATTAACTAGTCCTAGCTAACTACAAGATGGGGAAGAAAGATATACCGACTGATCCAAGTCCTCCGGTCTTCTCATCGTCGCCCTGATCTCCCGCGGAATGTTCTGGCTCCACCTCGTCGCCGGAAGTGCACCCCATCGCCTACATCTTTTACGGGCTCCCACCTCAATGCCGAGGCAACTCGGGCACGAAGCTGGCTAGTCGACGTGCCCAAGATTTGCTGTAGAATGTGTAGTGAAGAACCATGTCTCATTTGGGGTTATGGAGTTTGCCATTTTGGTGGAGGGATGATACAAGAGCTATGTGGAGGGACTTGGGGATTTTTGGAGCATGAAATGAAGCAAAAACCCACACATACAAAATTGGGTAGCCCTCCCCTTAAGTCGCCGGCCCTTGCAATTGCAAGAGAGTGAGGGAGTGGAGAGTGTATCAATAATATGAGAGAGGCCACACCATAATCCATGAGAGAGAGAGGAATGGTTATCATGCAAAGAAATGATAGCTAGGAAAGTCCAACACTCAAACAACAATCATCACTCCCAAAAGTCATGCCATCATTAACAACCATATCATATAAAAGTCAAGCCATGATGGATGAAGAAGTCAAATGGTCAAGGGATGCATCATCATCATGATATAAAGAAATATGCAAAGACCCCCTCCACAAATACTTATTTGCACAAATGCAAATAAGCCCTCCTCCACCAATCTTCGGACAATGAACGATACAAAGGAAATTGGCCGAAACGGAAAGCAAACTAGCAACTCCAGAAAAATGGTCCCGTAATAAATTACAGGAAAACCCCGCTACTGTGCATACACACCCGCATTTGTATTCCGACCGAAATACAAATGCAATGAGATAAAAAACTACACTGTACTATACTAGGATCCGGCTTAAACCAAAGTCGGCCAGTATAATCCGTTCGATCCTAATCCATGCAATACCGCACGTATCCGATCGAATCCTGCCATATCACCATACGGCCTCTACAGATTTTCGCCCGAAAGCTTGAGCAACTGAATGTGGGGGACTCTAAAGACTCGTCAACACCTTGGTTGTGGATTTAACCACTAGCACGTCAGAGGTATAAGCCAATACGTAACGGGCTACCAGGTATTGACCAAAACGGACGTCGATGAGCGAACTCATCCTGACACCCTACTGAGCCTGTCAGTGACAATATCCGTACAGTCCGGTCCGTTCGTCTATGAGCATCGCATGGCGGGCCTAGGGGGTTGGTAAAAGTCAGACCCCCAAAAGCGGTACAAGTCGTGTCGGAGTGTAGCCCAGAACACCCTGAGATACTACTGGAATACCTACCAGTAAATCTCCTGCCTCGGCCGAGGGCTTTGTGTAGTGGCTCTCCTAGACACAGCGCGACCTCACCCCCAATACCGGGAGAGACGAACCCCTGAAGATACGCTCACTGCCTCCATGTGGCTCGGGACTGTACCCAACTAAAACCTGTTTGCACGTCTTCTTTGAGCGTGGTAGGGTAGTAATCAAAGTACAGTGGGAACTCACACGAGACAAATGACGATCCTCAGGTCGATGAACTAACCTGTACACATGTCACCTGGGAACTGCTATCTGACGTCTGGTATAAGACCAACTAGCATGTTCCCGGCGAGTCCTGTCCGGTGTACTCATAACCCAATGAGCACCTGTATACATCTTAGGTGATCCAACTGACACCAGTGGCTTGTGAGACCGGCCACCGCCCCTCGTCGGGGTCTCGACTGTATACACTAGTATACTCTGGAGTATCGATGCCCTGTCTCGAAACTCGCACGACTAGGGACCTTTTAAGGATGTGCTTATAGACCCCAGCTCCCACTAATATGATCGCCCTCACACTGCTGGTGGTTAAGCAAGAATCCTAGGGGCTCTATCAACGTGTAATAGCGACCTGTCAGGTCACCTAAGCAGTACACGATGATAAAGATAAACCAGATGGCATACTATCATCTCGAGTAAGACTGTCCTACCGGGACAGGTCTTCCCTCAATCATTGCAATCACATGCCTGTGATCCAATAATTGACTCTGAGGGCACTATCTCCAACACATACCACGTCCAAGAGAGCGTGTAAAAAGGTGGCTTTTGGGTACAGTCCCGAATCACATGGAGGCAATGAGCGATAGGAGGGGATTCGTCTCTCCCGGTATAGGGAGTTGATGTTGTGCTGTGTTCGATTGGTTATAACCGGAAATCCCTTTCCAGGGTTGTTAAGATTTACTGGTAAGTGTTATCAGTAGTTTCTCGAACTGTTATAGACCTCATATCGACACGACTTATCAAGCTACTGGGGTCTGACGTTTACCACCCATAGGCGAGATATGCGACATATCAGACGACGAGACCGGACTATACGATAGTGTTACTAATTGGATTCGCAGGAGAACTAGCGGGCTTGCTTGTTGATCTTCTGTTCGCTCAATACCCGGGTGGCCGTTACGTTTAGCAGACCACTTGCGGCTTGTGGGTGTTTGATATTATCATCACCTACTGCCGGCGTATTGACGAGTCTTTAGAGTCCTACACAGGGGTTTCCTGGCTCAAGCGAAACGGAGTAGGAGCACAGTTGGGATATGTGCGGGACCGAGATTGATACAATATGAGATACCGTATTCTATTATCGCGATTCGTGACATTGATCGGTTGTATGCGATATAGCCGGGTTATCGGATCAAGTGTTGATTCGATAAGTTGTTACACATGATATTAGTCGGTTATTGCTGGATTATTAAATCAAGAGTTGATTTAATAATTTAATGTATAATTATATATTTGATATATTACATTACATTAACTAGTATTAGTTCACTTATGATTTATTTTCTCACTAGTTTATGCATAAGTGTATATGTGATATATATTTGTGTACATATGTTTGTGTCATACTTGATGATACACACAATATGGGTGTATGAGACTTATACCAAGATTAGGTTTAAGATTAGGGTTATTGTTTTATCTTAAGATTTAATAAAAGGATTAAACTTGGTCAAAGTTATCAAGCTTGAAGAAGCTTGGAGAAACTTTGACAAAGTCCACTCTTTTGTCATTTCTCTTGATGTTCTTTAACCTAACCCTTAACCTAATACCTTGGTCAATTCTCTACATGAGTTAAGCATGAGGGCTTAACTCAACCATGGTGCCATAATTAAAAGGATAAGTTTTCATTTGGATGGTAATTTTTTTATTCATTATTCTTTCTTCTTCTTCTTCTTCTTCAAGAAGAAGAAAGCTTGCTAGCTCTAATGGTGCCATAAGAAAAAGTGTGAGAAAATCAATTCTAAAGTGAGCCCACTTCCTACTTCTTCATCCTCTACCACTTGCCATGTAGTACATGGTGTTCTCTTCACAAAGTTCATGACCAACTGAAGGAATAGCTTGAGTTTGAGTCTCCCCAACGTAGATCATCTACGGCCTCGATGTCAACGACCTAGCCCGTTCATTTCTCCGAGGAAACCGTCACAAGAGTCCGGGATCGCGATGATCGCAGCGAAGAGACGTCAACACGGATCTTAAGAAGTGAAGGACCGGATCTACAAAGGTTGTAATCCTTTTCACTTAGTAGCAAAGTAGTTTGCTTGCTTTTAGTTTCGCCTTACCTCTAGTAAACAATCTTGCATAGGGTTGTTCGGCACATAAAAATTTGATTTTGGAATGGTTGATGCCTTGTGGAACCTCATGATTGTGCCTAGGAACCATACAACATGGAGTCAACGAGCGATAGGAGGGATTTCGTCTCTCCCGGTATTGGGGGTTGATGTTGCGCTATGCTCGATTGGCCGTAACAGGGAAGTCTATGTCCAGGGCTGGTTTAGAGATTTACTGGTAAGTGTTACCAGTAGTTTCTCGACCCGTTATGAGCCTCGCATCGGCATGACTTATCGGTTATTAGGGTCTGACATTTACCACCCCTAAACTTGATATGCGACATATCAGACGAGGAGACCAGACTGTACGGTAGTGTCACTGTCAGGCTTTTTGCTGGAGTTGGAGCGGGCTTGCTTTCTGATCTTCTGATCTCGACACCCTGGATCATTAGCTTGTTTGTCTTAATCAAAACTTGCGCTCAATACCCGGGTAGCCGTTACGTCCAGCTAGTACCGCTGACGTCTTGTGGGTGCTTGATATGATTATCACCTACTGCTGGCGTATTGACGAGTCTTTAGAGTCCTACATAGAGGTTATACTGGCTCAGGCAAAACGAAATAGGAGAGCATATGTGATATGTGCGGGACCTGTAGGGTTCCTAGGCACACAAATGAGGTTCCACAAGGCATCAACCATGCCAAATTCTAATTTTTCCGGTGCCGAGAAACCCTAATGCGATCGTTAACTAGAGTTTAGGCGAAAAAAATACGAATAAACAACTTTACTCTAAAGTGAACGGAAATACAACCTTTGTAGATCCGGTCCTCCACCTCCATAGCTCCGTGACGATGTCCCTTCGCTGCGATCATCGGATCCTAGTCTCTCGCGGTGGTTTCGTCGGAGAAATGATCGGGCTAGGTCATCGACTTCGATGCCGAAGATGATCTACGTCGAGGCAACTCAAGATCAAGCTCCACCTTCACCAAGTCATGAAACTTGTGAAGAAAACACCCTATACTACATGGCAAGTGGTAGAGGATGAAGAAATAGGAAATGGGTTAATTTTAGAATTGGATTTCTCACTCTTTTTCTCAAGACACCATTGAAGCTAGAATGGTTTTTTCTTCTTCTTGAAGAAGAAGAAGAAGAAAAAGAATATGATAAGAATTATGGAAAAAGAAAATAAAGTGATTCTTATCATATTAGCAACCATGGTTTAGTGTAGAGAATAAACTATAGTTTAGTTGAATGGTTAAGTTTGGGATAAAGACAAAATGGTAGACTTTCAAAGATGCTTTGAAGCTTCAAGAAACTTCAAGTAAAGAAAGAAAAGAAAACCACCATTTTATCCTTTCCAAAATAAATAAATAAATAAAACAAACCCTAACCATTAACCTAATCATAGTTTAAAGCACACACACACCCAAGTATGCATGTATCATCAAACATGATACAAACTAGTGTACAAAACTATATCATATATACAATGTGCACATCAAGTGAGAAAATCCATCTTAAGTGAACAAATATTAGTTAACGTAAAATAATATATCAAATATATAATTATACATTAAATCATTAAATCAACACTTGATTTAATGATCCGGTCATATCGCATATAACCGACTAATATCTAGTGTATCAATGTATCGAATCAACAATTGATTCGGTATCCCGGCTATATCATATATAACCGTCCAATGATACAAATCGCGAGAATAGAATACAGTATCACATACCGGTATTATTCTCTGTCCCGCACATATCTCATATGCGCTCCTATTTCGTTTCGCTTGAGCCAGAAAACCTCTGTATAGGACTCTAAAGACTCGTCAATACGTCGGCAGCAGGTGATGATCATATCAAACACCCACAAGCCGCAAGCGGTCTGCTAAACGTAACGGCCACCCGGGTATTGAGCGATCAGAAGATCAACGAGCAAGCCCGCTCACACTCCTGTGAATCCAACCAGCAACACTTACCGTACAGTCCGGTCTCGTCGTCTGATATGTCGCATATCTTGCCTAGGGGAGGTAAACGTCAGACCCCAATAGCTCGATAAGTCATGTCGATATGAGGTCTATAACAGTTCGAGAAACTACTGGTAACACTTACCAGTAAATCTCAGCAACCCTGGCCAGGGATTTCCGGTTATAGCCAATCGAACACAGCGCAACATCAACTCCCTATACCGGGAGAGATGAATCCCCTCCTATCGCTCATTGCCTCTATGTGATTCGGGACTGTACCCAAAAACCACCGTTTTGCACGCCCTCTTGGACGTGGTAAGGTGGAAATCAAAGCACAGTGGGAATCACACAAGACTCTATGACGATCTCGGGTCAACAGACACTCTGTACCAGTGTCACCAGAGAACTGCAATCTGACGTAAGGTATAATACCATCTGGGAGTTCTCGGCGAGTCCGTCCAGTGTACCCAGTCTCCACTGAGCACCCATATATCATCTCTGATGTCAAACACCAATGGATATGGGATCATCCATCGCCCTTCTCTATGGGTCGAGAAGGTATACGCTAGTCTACACTGGTATATCGATGCCCTGTCTCGATACACCCACGACTAGGGACCTTGAAGGATGTACTTATGGACTACCATGTCTCCACTAGTATGATCCGCATCATAGTCTAGGTAGTCAAGTACACATCCTAAGGGCTTTACCAACATGTAACAGAGAGACAATCAGTGTACACGTTAAGGTAAAGATCAACCAGATAGCATACTATCATGTCGAGCAAGAAAGTCCTCCCTATATATGTCCAAGCATCCACTACAATATACATCCTATGTATAGTAATGTCCTCTAGGACATACATATAACTAACAATCTCCCACTTGCACTAGGGCCATCTTTAGTAGTGGTTGTTGTATCTAATACTCAACCATCCCATAAAAGTCTCTCTCTAGGAAAAGGACTTTGTGAGTGGATCCGCCGTGTTGTGCTCTGAGTCTGTTCTCCTAACCTCGATCACCCTGGAGATCAACCATCTCCATGATCAGGTGATACTGCCTTAGAATATGTCTGGGTCACTGATGTGACCGGGGTTCCCGGGCCAAAGCCACACTTCCATTGTCATACAATGGTAGGAACCTAGTTCATCTCATGAACCAATATACACCCAAACAGCCTCTTTGGTAGCATCTTAAGTAGCGATGTATCATGCCTTTATCGTCTAGTAAGCCACGGTATTTAGCTTGGAACTCTTCCAACATACCGTCCCTCCACTGAGGGTAAAGACAATGCCTGTGACTGACATTCAGTCGTCCTTATCACCCTGGAACACTTCCAGTGATTCTCCCCAGGATCAATTGATACCATCTCACTTCAACTAGTGAGAATCCTAACATCCAATTAGATCTATCTCATAGATCCAAAACCCAGGATTTAGGAGGTATCACTTTGATCCTATATGGAGAATCATTGTGATAAGCGGAGATTGACTGAGCGTAGCATAGGAAACTCCTTTCTTATGAAGAGTATGTCATCCACGTACTCTACGAGGATCACCACCGTACTCCCTACTACCTTTTTGTTTATACAAGGTTCATCTACCATTTTGATGATGTCAAACTCTTTGACTAACACATCAAAACAGACGTTCCAACTCCGCGATGCCTGCTTTATCCTATAAAGTATCTTGTACACGTTTCCGCTGCTCCCACTGTCTACGAAGCCCTCTGACTGTGTACTTATAGACTCTCTCTTCTAAAATATCATTTAGAAGAGCAGTCATGACACCCAATCGCCAGATATCGTAGTTATGGTATGTAGCCGTGGCAAGTAGGATCTGGATGGACTTAAGCATAGCTA
Source organism: Agapanthus africanus (assembly GCA_030015575.1). Classification (NCBI taxonomy): domain Eukaryota; kingdom Viridiplantae; phylum Streptophyta; class Magnoliopsida; order Asparagales; family Amaryllidaceae; genus Agapanthus; species Agapanthus africanus. Next base: position 614,523,877 of record CM057341.1, on the reverse strand, counting down.
CTTAGAAAAGGTTTCTACAAAATCCATACCTGGTCAATGATGCAAACCTTTAACAAGTCTAGCTTTGAAAGTCTCAACTTTTCGAAGTACACCAAGTAATCTTCTCAAGATATACTTGCTCCTGATGGGGATTTAACCCTTCAGATAAAGCTACTAAAGTCCATACTTTGTTGGTGTATAAGGATTCCATCTCAGATCACTAAGCATCCAGCCATTCTTACAGAGTCCCATTCCTGATGTCTAGCTCGAAACTAGTTGGGTCATCATCTCATGATGCAATCCTCGCTCCCACTGTCATAGAGAAACCGAAGTATCTCTCAGGTGGGTGAGGAACCCTACTAGATCGGCGGAGAGGCTGAGGTTCGTTGGTAACTATTGAATTCTTTGGTTCTATCAAATCATCTGATGTAGTTTGTATAGCTGGAACCTTTCCAGTTTTACATTACAGACCTCTCCTTGAGCTTGTCCGGATTTTTCTTTTATACATAGGCCGGTCAACCCCAAATCTTAACTAGCTTAAGACATGGGCTCTTCCCATACCATATCTCATATGGAGTGGTAGACTGTGATCTGATTCGAACCTAATTCAATAGGTATGCAGCTTCTCAAGTGCATAACCCCCAAAAGGAAATAGGTAACTCAGTAGTACTCATCATAGAGCACACCTTATCATATAGGGTGTTTTTGCTCCGCCCCGATATACCATCGTGCTATGGTGTATACGGAGGAGTAATGTTGAGAGAGAATCTCATTCTCCTTTAGAAAAGTCCAAGAATTCCGTGCTCAAGTATTCTCCTCCTTGATCACATAATAGGACATAATACTTATACCCGTATTTTGGTTCTCTACTTCCAACTTATATTCTGTGAATATCTCAAAAGGTTCGGACTTATGTTTCAACAGGAACATATGGCTGAATCTTGAGAGATTATAAGAGGATGTAATGAAGTACAAAGAACCGGTCCTGGCATGTGCAGACAGGGGACCTTACATACATCATCATGTATCAGTCCCAAGAGTTTACTAACTCTTTCTCTGTTTCCAATAAACAGAGCTATGGTCATCTAATCTTTGTGACATGACTGGCAATGTTTCACAAGATGTAAATTCAAATTGATTTAAATATGCATCTATATGTAACTTTAGGCAGTCGGGTCGCATTGGTATGACCTAGTCTACAATACCTCAAAAAGAATTCGTTCAGTTCTGAACTCTTCCTCTTATGTGTGTTCTGTATACTAAGAACTGTAGTTTGATTTAGAACATGAATGCTTTTAGATAACGTGCCTGAACCGATCAACTTTTGATATAGGAAATGTTCAAAACATTATCCAACAATACAAAATTTTATCATTTCTTTACTAATAAAGAGACTGATATGTTTTTGTATATCAGGTTCGGTATTGATTAGTCTCAAAAATACTATGTTAACCGTAATCAGAAACGGCGTCGCTTTGCAGCTGGCCGATGAGTACGGGTCGATCCACAGAGATGTGTAATTTTCTGATTTGTGTTTTTACGAGTTGATTCTGATGGTGGTTTGGTTTTTGTTGATTGATTTAAAAACTAATTTATCCGATATTAAAGAACTTGTTAGGATTAGGTCTAAGGTAGGGTTGATAAGATTAATATTGTCACCTCTTTCAATGCCTTTTGATTAAAACATTTTAGAAGTCATAACAATTATTAGCAAAGGGGATTAGGATGATTGGGAAGAAACGAAGTTTCTTCCTCTAGAACCTTGTCCGTCCTTTCCTATTAATTGCTATAACCTTCATGGACGTCATGTATGTCCAGCCCTTTATACTACGGTTCACCGTTACCTCGTAGGTAGGGTGCCGTAGGGAGCGGATCATGCATGCTTGCATGAAGTTCTACTTATGAAAATTTATTGGCATTGAAGGAGATGAGAGATATTCCTCTCTCATTCCCTCCCTTGTTCCTAACCCTAACAAGCGAGGATTTTACTCGCTCATTAGGGGATCTTCTAAAAATGACAATTTTTTTGTTATGTTTAATGTATTTTGTTTAGATCTAAAGAGGTACTTATCTACTGCAGATTAAAAGAGCTACACTAAATTAACTAGGGCAAGTGGTGTCATTACTCTACTGCAAAAATTATACTAGATAGCTAGGGCAAAAATTAAGTTATAACTAAGGCAGGAATTAAAATAAAAACACTTACAAAAATGATGCTTTAGATCTCCCAACAATTCTGAATTTTATTGATTGAAAAGAGGCATCCATTTTACAGATTTGAGATTACAATTTATAAGTAAACAGGGAAACTAGGGTTACAGATTCTCGAACACATGATTTTACAGATATGCCCACGGAAAATCCCAACACCCGCACCGACGCACCGACATGCAAAATTTGCACCGACACGGGCAACAAACGGCCGCGGAACCGCGACATGGGGGGGGGTCTGGGCCGCGGTTCCGCGGCCCTTTGGTGAGATCACCTCACCATCTTTTCTGGGCTTCATTTTAGTTGTCTGGGCTTGTTATTTATTCATCCTATTTCTCTGTTTGGCTTCTTATTCTTCTCCAGATCTTTCAGTGAAAAACATGTAGCGATCTTTTAACCGTTTTTCTTTGACATTTTGGACCTTGCACTGACTTGTACCCATGTGAACTGTTATTAGTCTAGGCTTGACTAAGATCCGTCAAAAGTCCCTTTTCTGTATCAACTTTCGTCTTTTTCACTGTATTCGCTCCAAGAGCCTGTATCCTGTAACATGCAACAAACGTGCATCAAGAGTACCTGTTTACTTATTAGATGAATGAAAATGGGGAGTACAATAATGCAATATTATAGTATGAACAAATACCCCCAAACTTATCTTTTGCTCGTTCTCGAGCAAACTTATTATTTTATTCTCAATAAAAGCTAACCGCACTTTCGCAGAGAAACGCGATTGCACTGAGCTCGTGCAACAAGCCGTTAAACCTTTAGGTGTCCCTAGTAGGAGGAGTGTTGTCTCCTGAGGGTTTTCAGCGGATTACACCCACAAAATCCTATCAATTTGGCTCTTCCGACAATAATTCTCCAACTAGGTTTTCTAACACAGAAGTCTATTATCATCGACTCATAAATTATCCACCCATATTCTTCACACTTCCTCATCATTTAACTTAAGATTATATATGTTCTATAGAATCACTCAGCTTTCGGCATTTCTTAGGTTTTCCTTTTAGGGTTCCATCTCCACTTAGGTATTTTTCTATCAACTCTACTAAAGATACAAGTTTTATTCTTCATTCCTTTCTTTTATCTAAACTCCAATCACATATCTCCACGTGTGTGTATAAATCACCCCTACACTTGGAAATTCAAATTAAGCAATCATACCCTCGTCCGTTGTCCAAAGCACTTATTAATTGGTGAATTTCGCTTACACATCTTTCATGCGACCGTTAATACTTCTTGAGGTACCAACAACCGATTACAAAATGCATTTGCGTTTTAAAGCGTACTTCCTAGTTTTGCAACACCCGAGGCTTTAGCAGTGACTCCCAAACCGGTTGGTCGAAGGCACTAGGTGATGAAGCACCTCGCTATATATTTTTCTATTTTTAGCCTTGAGTAATCACAAAACCAGTGTTCATTTTTTTTCTTTATCCACTTTTTTCTTCTTTTATTTTCTTCGTACTAAGGACTTTAGACAAGAGCATTTCAAGGTCTCTTCTACTATTCCAAGTTTCAAGATGCGTGATTGTACAAATTGTGGGGCATACATTTTCAGAATCCATACTTAAGTCAGGAATTATTTTTCAAACTTATACTCTAATAAGAATATCAATATTTTTCCTTAATTTCAACTTAGCCCAAAAAGTGAACTCAAAATTTGCCTATTTCTAAATAAACTATAAAGACATATACTTTCTACCGTTAATCTTTAAAGAAGGTTATTTTTAGGGTTTTTAATTTACCAAGTCTAAGATCTAGTTGTTCGTAGCTAGTTAACCTATTTGTCAAACTCAAGTTAAATATGGCCAAAATTGAATAAATTTTTTTTTTTTTTGAAATTTTTCAATTTTTTATGGGTTTTCAAATAAATGTGCAAATGCAAAAATGTACATATGAATGCAAAGGAAAGAAGACGTACCGAGCATACCCCCAAACTTGAACTTGACAGTGTCCTCACTGTCATACTAAACCAAGAGGGTCAAGATGTCGGCATTCCCTGTTTATTCACATTATTACAAATGATACACACCCCCAAACTTATTTGAAATAAAGTTTTGGAAAATTGATTGGAAATTCAGGGGTGAAAGTGGCGGAGGATCAATCAGTGTAAATCGGCTCCTGCAAAAACAGGAGCTCCTCCGATGGGTCCGCTGTGAAGAACGGTTTCAGTCGATGCCCATTCACTTTGAATAAGGTACCGTCTTCAGGATTTTCAAGATCAACCGCACCGTGCGGATAAATGGTGCGGACTACAAAAGGTCCTCTCCATCTAGAACGGAGCTTGTCGGGGTGATAATGTAACCGAGTGTCATAGAGTAAAACCTGTTGACCAGGTTCAAAAGGTTTTTGCAAAAGGTGTTTATCGTGGAACACTTTAGCTCGGTTTTTAGCAATTATGGCATTATCATATGCCTCATCCTGTAGCTCTTCTAGTTCATTCAATTGCAGCTTTCGATTGCTGCCCGCATCTCCTAAAGATAAATTTAGCTCTTTGATAGCCCAAAATGCTTTATGCTCAATCTCCACTGGGAGGTGGCAAGCCTTCCCGTAAGCAAGCCGGTATGGAGACATACCGAGATCGGTCTTATATGCAGTACGGAAAGCCCATAGTGCATCAATCAGTTTAAGTGACCAATCTTTACGGTTTTTAGAAACCGTTTTCTCCAAGATTTGCTTGATTTGCCGATTCGAAACCTCGGCTTGCCCACATGTTTGGGGGTGATATGGTGTTAACAGCTTGTGGGTGATAGAGTATTTGCGCATTAAGGACTCGAAAGTCCTATTGCAAAAATGAGAACCATTATCACTTATTATCGCCCGAGGGTGCCCAAATCGAGAATAGATGTGTTCTTTAAGAAATCGAACGACAACCTTGTTGTCGTTCGTTCGGCTGGGCACAGCCTCGACCCACTTTGAGACGTAGTCAACGGCCAAAAGAATATACACATTTCCGAAAGAGTTAGGAAATGGTCCCATGAAATCTATACCCCAAACATCAAAAATATCCACAACCAAAATAGGTTGGAGCGGCATTTCGTTTCTCCGCGATATCCGGCCCAAGTGCTGGCACCGGGAGCAAGTTTTGCAGTATTCGTAAGCATCCTTGAAGAGTCGTGGCCAATAGAAACCACACTGCAAAACTTTTTCGGCTGTCTTCTTTGGGCCAAAGTGCCCGCCACATACTTGATCGTGGCAAAAAGATAGCACACTCTTGACCTCACTTTCAGGTACACACCGACGAATGATTTGGTCGGAACAGTATTTAAAAAGATAGGGTTCATCCCAGAAAAAATGCTTTGCTTGGGACAAAAATCTAAGTTTATCCTGTTTCGACCAATCTTTAGGTATCAGGCCGGTGGTTAAGTAGTTTACAATATCGGCGAACCATGGTTTGCAAGAAACGGTCAAGAGTTGCTCGTCGGGAAAAACATTAGTGATTGGAAGATCAAGCGTGGGCGAAGAAGGAAGTCGTGATAGGTGATCAGCTACTACGTTTTCACATCCTTTTTTGTCCTTTATGACAAGGTCAAACTCTTGTAGTAAAAGGATCCAACGTATGAGCTTTGACTTAGCATCCTTCTTCGCAAAAAGGTGGCGAAGAGCTGAATGTTCAGTATATACAACGACTAGAGAGCCAATTAAATAAGGCCGAAATTTTTCAAGCGCAAACACAACAGCTAAAAACTCTTTCTCTGTTGTTGTGTAGTTTAGTTGGGCCTCATTTAGTGTTCGGCTAGCATAATAAATCACGTGCGGCATTTTATTAATGTGCTGTCCAAGAACAGCGCCAATGGCAAAATCTGATGCGTTGCACAAGATTTCGAAAGGGTGCGTCCAGTCCGGAGATGAAAGGATGGGCACAGAGATGAGAGAGTGTTTCAAAGACTCGAATGCCTCAATGCATGTGGAGTCAAAGGCAAAAGTTGTGTCCTTGGCCAATAAGAGAGTCAAGGGTCTAGCGATCTTGCTAAAGTCCTTGATGAACCGTCTGTAAAAACCGGCGTGGCCAAGGAAGGCTCTGATACCTTTGACGCATTTAGGGGGAGGGAGGTTAGAAATCACTTCGATTTTAGCTCTATCAACCTCGATGCCGTTTTGCGAGATGACATGTCCTAAAACAATGCCCTCTCGTACCATGAAATGGCACTTCTCCCAATTCAACGTTAGGTTCTTATCCCTACAGCGGGTAAGAACAGCGTCAAGATGCCGTAAACACTCGTCGAAGGAGTCGCCAAAGATGGAGAAATCATCCATAAAGATCTCCAAGAACTTTTCAACCATGTCTGAAAAGATCCCCATCATACACCGCTGAAATGTCGCGGGTGCATTGCATAACCCAAAGGGCATGCGACGATAAGCAAAAGTGCCAAAGGGACAAGTAAATGTTGTCTTGTCTTGATCCTCTTTGGCGATGGGGACTTGGTTGTAACCGGAATAGCCATTTAGAAAGCAATAGAACTCGTGCCCTGCCAATCGCTCGAGCATTTGGTCAATGAAAGGTAAAGGAAAGTGGTCTTTCTTTGTTGCGGCATTGAGTTTCCTATAGTCAATGCAGATTCGCCACCCAGTTTGGGTGCGAGTGGGAATTAACTCATTTGCCTCATTGGTAATGACCGTAATGCCCGATTTCTTTGGCACAACGTGGATTGGGCTAACCCATTGGCTATCCGAGATAGGGTAAATGATACCACTATCCAGACACTTGACAATCTCCTTCTTAACAGCCTCTTTCATAATGGGGTTGAGGCGTCTTTGTGGATCCCTTGCCGGCTTGGCATCATCCATCAAGTGTATATGATGTTCGACTATGAGGGGACTAATCCCCTTAATGTCCACCATAGACCAGCCGAAAGCTTGCCGATTATTATGTAAGACCATCAAAAGAGCCTTCTCTTGCTCAAGAGCTAGAGAGGCCGATATAATGACGGGTAAGGTCTCATGATCACCCAGATAAGCATATTTTAGGTGCGACGACAAAAGCTTCAATTCGAGTTTAGGAGGTGAAACAATAGATGGTAACAATGGGGTAACTGTTTCAAACTCGAAGGATTCCATCAAAGGTTCGAATCGAGCGTACGCAACAGAGTCGGATGGTTCAACTAACTCATCCGAAAAAGCAAAAGACTCCAATTCAGGTGATGGGTCTTCAAAGTTGTCAACGAAGGTAAAACACTCAAAATCGTTATCCGCCGTGAAAGCTGTGTCGGATTCTAGGAGGAACGCACTAGTGGCGTTAACATTGCTGTGATCGAACAAAAAATTCTCGAACTCACAGTCCTCCTCCGCGATCTCATTGATCGAGCAAATATCGAGTACGCTAGCATTAGGCTCAGCCGGCTGACTTCCCAACTTGAAAATATTGAGCTCAATTGTCATATTGCTGAAAGATAGGTTCATTGAACCATTACGACAATCGATCACTGCGTTAGAAGTTGCCAGAAATGGTCGACCAAGTATTACCGGAATTTGATTCCGGAGGTTAGCGACAGGTTGTGTATACATCACAATAAAGTCAACGGGGAAAATGAAATCCCCTACTGTAATTAACACATCCTCCAGCTCTCCCATAGGATGGGTGATTGACCGGTCGGCCATTTGGAGAGTACAGTGAGTGGGCTTAAGCTCTCCAACGCCCAATTGCTCGTACACAGAATAAGATAGCAAATTGACACTCGCGCCAAGATCTAATAGTGCTCTATTGATGTTCTTGTCCCCAATTGTTATCGAAATGGTCGGACACCCGGGGTCCTTTTGCTTTGGGGGTAAGGAATTTACAAGAGCATCACTAATAGCACTAGCCACAAAAACTTTCTTTGGCACTTGTGACTTCCTCTTTTTGGTGCATAAGTCCTTTAAGATTTTTTCATATGAAGGAACTTGTTGGATTGCATCCAAAAGAGGGATATTTATGCTAACCTGTTTGAACAACTCTACAATCTTTTCCATCTGTGGAGTTGGTTTATTGGATCTCAACCGATTAGGAAAAGAAACATTTTGAAAGGTGGTTGAGTCCAATTTTTGCGGATCAGATTGTCGAGTTGGAACGGCACCCCGTGTAGATGTGTTCGTGTTGTGAGAAATGGGTCCGTTCGAGCTAGAAGAAGTAGAGCCGTGTGAAGGGTGGAGAATAGGCTCTGAAGAAGAAGAAGAAGGTGAAGAAGATGAGGAAGGGCCACCGGCAGGGGTGTCATTGTTAATACCCACATTGTTTTGCAACACTTTTCCCGATCTCAACGTGGTCACAGCATTTACGTTATGATTCTGCTGTTGATATGCAGCATGTGCGTGACCGGGGTTGGGCAGTGGTTGAGACGGGAGTTTTCCTTTTTCGCGCTCGCTCAAAGCTGCATTGAGTTGTGCAATTTGTGCCTCAATAGATTTGATGCTTTGATCGTGTGAGGCACTGTTTTGCACCAAAGATTGAATAGAAGTCTCTAGTCTTGCTGTAGACTGTGTAGATTGCTTAAGGAACGCATCTAGACTTCTTTCGAGCGAGCTAACCTTATCATTATTAGGTTGAACATAATTGTTTGGCTGGTAAGCATTGTTAGGCACAAAATTGTTCACCTGATTAGGGTAAGGTTGCTGTTGAAATTGTTGCTGTTGAAATTGAGTTTGTGAAGGTGCTTGTTGTTGTTGTGGAGGAGGAGGTCTTTGAAAATTGTTATTTTCTTGGAATTGTTGATTTTGGTCCCAAGCGAAATTTGGGTGACTCCTCCACCCCGGATTGTATGTCGAAGAGTACGGATCGTTTCTTTGTCGTTGCTGAAATGCAGCATTGACTTGATCCTGTCCTTGAGTAGATGCATTATAAGGACATTCTTCGGTTAGGTGCGATGGATCCGCACAACAAGCACAAACAGTTTATGGAGGCATAACAGGGGCAGGAGAAGGTGATGAGATTTTGGTCTCAATCGCTTCTAGCTTTTTCGTAAGAGCGGCCATCTCGACCTTCATAGCAATCGACATCTCTACTTGATGTATGCCTGCCCTAGATTGACCACTAGAAGAAGATGATGTGGTCTTGGTACTCTCCCACTGAATTGTTTGCTCACTAAGATCCTCAAGAAACTGCCACGCTTCGTTACTAGACTTAGAGAGAAAATGACCTTGACATATGGTTTCTAGCAACTGCTTCGTTGCCGAGTTCAATCCTTCGTATAATGTTTGGCAAAGTTGCCAACTTTCGATCCCATGATGAGGGCACTGAACGAGTAGGTCCTTAAATCTCTCGAAGCACTTCCAAAATGGTTCGGAAGGAAGTTGTGATAATTGAATTATTTCATTGCGGATTCTGGTAGTTTTTTGATGAGGATAGAACTTTTTAAGAAAAGCTTTCACAAACTCGTCCCAATTTCTAATGGAATGTGATGCGGTGCTGTATAGCCACTTCTCGGCTAGGTCACATAAGGTAAAAGGAATGACTCTTAGCCTTATAGCGTCATCACTTAATTGGGTCGTTTTAATCATAGCGCACACATTTTGGAATTTATTGATAAAGATATATGCATCTTCGGATTCCAAACCATGAAATTTTGGCAGCATATTGATGAAATGTGGTTTTATTTCAAAATTGTCCCCATTTGCCGGTGGGGGTGAAAGACAGGTAGGTAAAGAAGTGCGGACGGGGTAAAAGAGAGCCTGGAGCGCTACTCGTGCGGGCTCTTCAACAGGCGGTTGGTTCGGGTTATTCGCACATAACGGAGGTGGAATCCTTCCCGTCGGTAAGGTATTGTTAGGGTTGAATCCCGACATGCCTTCGGTGAAAGAATTTGAAAGTGTAGGTAAGAAAGTGGACGGAATGTCGACTTCGGTGTCGAAAGGTTCGTCGGTCGGTACCAACGAAACACGGACTAATCGGGCGTTAGTATCCCTAGTCCAAAGTGACATACACTAAAGGGGTAGTGTAGTCAGAAAAAAAAAGAAAGACAGAAAGTGGAGGTAAGATAACGTCAGTGAAGGGAAGTGGTGGAAGTGAGTTGCAAGTTTTCTTAGCGACAAGTTGCAAGTTTTGAAAAGTTTTTTTTTTATGTGAGAATTTTGCAAGAAGGTTTTTGAAAAGGGACTCGTGACACAAATGTATCAACCACACATGCACAATCAGCCCTAATTCTAGGGTCGCCTAGGTCTGCTAGACAGCTCCTAACTAGGGCTAGAAATAGGACCTCAAACCGCCTCTTCACCGATAATTACGGCCAGGTAAGTGGGAAGGAACCACAATAGTGGGCCTAATTAATAACCACTAGCCTAGACACACTTGCCTAGACACCGCAAAGTCAGTTAGGATAAACGGTCGATGCCTATACTAGTCCTTTTCCTATTGAGCTCGATGTCCTTAGGTCTGAGTCTAGTATTTTTTAATTAATTGTGGTCAATGCAAATGCTTTAAGTGTTTTCTGGGGTCCTGGGAAGGGTGATGAAATCCCCACCCAATCTGAGTTTGGTCAATTAGCCCCTTAAAGTTCAATTAAATTATGCAAAACAATAAATCCACTTGCAATCAAATTTTTAGCGCGGCGCAAAGAAACCTGCAGAAAGTCTGTTATTTAGAAGGGGGAGAAAGAATTTTTAGCGCAAAGAATTCCTGCAGAAATTTTTACAGAGAGATATATGGAGGTTGCAGAGGGAAGAAGTAGAAAACTAACCATGCAAATTTGGTGCGCTGAAGAGGCTAGGTGGCCGCGGTTCCGCGGTCTGGGACCCTCCTATGCGGCGGAAGCGCGGTCAGTTGATCAGATCAATTGCTCAGAAAGTTTGTGGTGCTCTGTTGGTTCAATCTACCTCTGTTGTGATATGCACTTTACTGATTTGCCTTCTGAAAAATTCCAGATCCGCGATTCTTCGCTGTTCCTGCAAGATTCAAACAATAATCCCTTCAAAAAGATAAAAATTGATAAAATTTTTTGTACTTTTTTATATTTTCAGATTTTTATAATTTTTAAAATTTATATCAACCCGAAATCACACAAAAGAAAAATTACGCCATCCCCGGCAACGGCGCCATTTGATTAGTCTCAAAAAATACTATGTTAACCGTAATCAGAAACGTCGTCGCTTTGCAGCCAGCCGGTGAGTACGGGTCGATCCAATGAGATGTGTAATTTTCTGACTTGTGTTTTTACGAGTTGATTCTGATGGTGGTTTGGTTTTTGTTGACTGATTTAAAAACTAATTTATCCGATATTAAAGAACTTGTTAGGATTAGGTCTAAGGTAGGGTTGATAAGATTAATATTGTCACCTCTTTCAATGCCTTTTGATTAAAACTTTTTAGAAGTCATAACAATTATTAGCAAAGGGGATTAGGATGATTGGGAAGAAACGAAGTTTCTTCCTCTAGATCCTTGTCCGTCCTTTCCTATTAATTGCTATAACCTTCATGGACGTCATGTATGTCCGGCCCTTTATACTACGGTTCACCGTTACCTCATAGGTAGGGTGCCGTAGGGAGCGGATCATGCATGCGTGCATGAAGTTCTACTTATGAAAATTTATTGGCATTGAAGGAGATGAGAGATATTCCTCTCTCATTCCCTCCCTTGTTCCTAACCCTAACAAGCGAGGATTTTACTCGCTCATTAGGGGATCTTCTAAAAATGACATTTTTTTTGTTATGCTTAATGTATTTTGTTTAGATCTAAAGAGGTACTTATCTACTGCAGATTAAAAGAGCTACACTAAATTAACTAGGGCAAGTGGTGTCATTACTCTACTGCAATAATTATACTAGATAGCTAGGGTAAAAGTTAAGTTATAACTAAGGCAGGAATTAAAATAAAAACACTTACAAAAATGATGCTCTAGATCTCCCAACAATTCTGAATTTTATTGATTGAAAAGAGGCATCCATTTTACAGATTTGAGATTACAATTTGTAAGAAAACAGGGAAACTAGGGTTACAGATTCTCGAACACATGATTTTACAGATATGCCCACGGAAAATCCCAACACCCGCACCGACACGCAAAATTTGCACCGACACGGGCAACAAACGGTCGCGGAACCGCGGCATGGGGGGGTCTGGGCCGCGGTTCCGCGGCCCTTTGGAGAGATCACCTCACCATCTTTTCTGGGCTTCATTTTAGTTGTCTGGGCTTGTTATTTATTCATCCCATTTCTCTGTTTGGCTTCTTATTCTTCTCCAAATCTTTCAGTGAAAAACATGTAGCGATCTTTTAACCGTTTTTCTTTGACATTTTGGACCTTGCACTGACTTGTACCCATGTGAACTGTTATTAGTCTAGGCTTGACTAGGATCCGTCAAAAGTCCCTTTTCTGTATCAACTTTCGTCTTTTTCACTGTATTCGCTCCAAGAGCCTGTATCCTGTAACATGCAACAAACGTGCGTCAAGAGTACTTGTTTATTTATAAAATGAATGAAAATGGGGAGTACAATAATGCAATATTATAGTATGAACAGGTATCTAATAACATTCGTTCAGAATCAATGTATTTGGAATACAGGGTGACAGTGACCAACAGACTTGGCTGCAACACTTGCACCGTTTTCTGTCTCATGAAACTTATCACCCGTTCTCAGTTCTCTACCTTTCTGTAGCCCTATGTAATAGATTACATATCTGGGATCCTGATCCGGTATCATATACCGAGGACGTAGAGGATAAAGAGAAACAGTTCTTTGTAACTAACACACCCGAAGGAGATGCATCATATGCACTTTCTTCGTTAGGGCGGCACGGGAAATCTGGTATTCCCCAATTTCCTGCTCTGTCTTATAACAATTATAAGTTGGAGCGGGACCAACGTTCCCCAGCTCAGTATAACAAGCGGGTTCAGTCAATATATCCGTTTTATTATCTTGATTAAGGCGTCACATGGTCGCTACCTGGAGAGAGAGAGAAGAAAACACTCTGCGTATACTCTTGCAAGATCAGATTGGTTATTATTTTATCTAATCAGGATGGCTCCCACTGTTTTTATCAAATCTTCCTCCAAACCCTAAAAGGAAAGACTAGCCGGGATTAATTACACACTACAAGTTCGCCAATCTTTCAGCCAGGCCAGTGTCGGTACTTTGAGGGAGGTCCCCCATGCTTTCGCACGAACCTAATTAATGTAAACCTCGTTTTCCCAGAGGCGTAATCTCGTTAACACCTTTCTAGGCACCTACTTGATCGGCTAATTGTAATGTGTAAAACTCTCGCAGGAGTAACTCTTACTCGCAGTGGGTATCGGGATCCAACTATCTCATAGAAGGTATGCAATCTCATTGGAAATTTCAACACTTGAAATTCCCGATAATTTTGCCCCTAGCGTCCTATGACCTTGACGGAGGCCAAACTACCCATAGTCCGCTAGTCAAGTTCAACCCGTCATTTCCTGATTGAATTAAACCCACCCGCACGACCCTTGACGGAGGCCAAACAACGCCGTACGAATACCCTAATCCAATCGCATCAGATGCTAGTAGATAAGCACTAGTTAGCTACCGTACACTACGCCTTGACGGAGGCCAAACTACCGCAGCACGAATACTAACTAGTACTTATCTGAAATGACGGAGGGCTACGACAGGTTTTTCTGAAAACCTATTGCGTAATGAACTTGATATCATTGTAGGATCGAATGAATTTTGAAATGGAGTGTTTTTGAGGCTTTTCTAGTTTTGCTAAAGGGGTCACTCCCGGTGAAGGGATCGTCGGCCCTTTCCTCGTCGAATGAGGTGCGGGATATATCATATATATCACTGTGCAAAGCAGAAACTATAGAAGCTATCAAAAGACAAACCGAGGGGTGTAGCATCTGCTAGTTATTTTTAAAGGGGTCACTCCCGGTGAAGGGATCGTCGGCCCTTTTCTCATCGAATAAGGTGCAGGATATATCATATATACCGCTGTGCAAAGCAAGAACTGTAGCTACCTGTTTTATTTTTGAAATTCGATTCCACAACATCTTAGAGTTCTTTTATTTCATTAATCTCATTAATGAAGTCCCATCATTTAAGTACCTAAACATCACAGATAAATACGACGTACACTTATGCCATCCGCATTCACCTCGATGTCCCCTCATACACCGTTAGGTTAGGTAACTAACGGCAGAGCGGGGCAGGGCTAGCGCGGGTGTAAAACATAAGTAACGTTTATATAATATATCATATATTCTATATACAGTATTTATCACAGAACATCACATGATCACATCACAGATATCGCAGCAGAAGAATCATATGAAACATTGGATATACTAGGACGTCCGTGTTTTCAATACGAGCCAGTATCACGGTCGCGATGAATAGCCAAACCCACACCCCTAGACCCCTACGAGAGCGGCAAGCAACCCTACCAATTCTAGAGTTAGGAGACCCGGACTCGACTCCTCGAGTTAGTCTCCTACTGGACTCCAGAACCCGGTTACTTGTGCCCTCCTCCTTGGGTCTATCCTAGTGCAGAAAAGTAAATAATGTACAAAGGGTGACATCTTCCGCAACCTGGAAGTGCCCCAATAAAAGAATATTACATACAAGTTTTTATATGAATGAAAATGAAAAACACTCATCTCACATAAAAACCCCCCGGCTATTCAAACACGACGATCCAATATAACATATCCAGCAACACATAATATCACATGTCATCAACGTAAGTAAATATGCCCATCCCAATTGTCGTTGATATATAGCAACGAAACCGGCGATATCATATATTACACTTACGGTCACAGAAAAGAAAGTGTAAAACTACAACAGTTGGAATCCGCAAGCTCTTTAGACATCGCATGCCTAATCAAGGAAGGCATGAATGAGGGGAGACCGGTCTAAGGGCTGCAAGGAATTCCTTAGACATCGCATGCCTAACAATTATAAACCCCGCATTTTAGTCTCATTATCGAAAACTCTTTTCAATGTTAAGTCGGGCAATTCAACAAGATTCCCGACATTTTGATCGAATGCTCGTCGCAAACTTTATTAGGCAGCCGCACCCCCGATGCCGTCGACGAAGTGCACCAAGGCGGAACACCGCTGCCGCGAGCACCCGAACGGATGTTTTCGGCGACGGGGTTCTCCTACAGTCACTTGGTCGGGGATATGTGGTGTAGCTGTCTATTAAGTTTACCCGGCGAGTATCCGCGTACGCTACGTGATTGCGACGGACTTTTGATCGCATCAAAATTCTGTGGCAACCAATCAAGTGAGACTAAACTGCTAGATTTATAACATTCATTCAGTTATCTCATAATTACTTGTGAATTCCAAATGTTGTATCACATTCCGGATAAATAGAAAATGTTAAACTTTCCGATCAAACAATCAAACACCCATGTTTTCCCGAAACAGCTCAACACAAGAAACATGTTTAAAAACATCCAGTTCATGCCTCAGTACCAACGGTCTAGCCGTAGAAGGGTCAAGCCAACGCCTCACATGTGGCACGCCGTACTGCCCCAAACCCGAAGGTTCAAAGGGCAGTTCAAGACGGTCACATAATCGAGTTAAGGTTTGTTGTCTTCTAAAGGGTCCATCACGTTACTTGCACTACTTAGAACATTCTTAAACTACGGAAAAATCAAACACTTGGAAATTTCCCGGCAGGGGAAAAAGTGGGTATTTATATCCGGTAGAACTTTTTAACAGTTTCTAAAATATCCGGAAAAACATAAACGAAGTTAAATTATCCGATCAAATTAACGAGTCCCCAATAAAACCCTAGAAAACTCAACACTTGAGTGGAATTAAAAAATTCCCATAAAAAATTGCCAGGAAAGGACCTAAGAATAAATATATGAAATTTTAGGGACTAAGTCCAAATTTTGGCCGCGGACCGCCGCCAAACCCATTGATTCGCCGCGGTTCCACGGTCAAATTATTGACTTAGTGGACCGTACTTCACAGTAATTCTTAGTTTTTCCTGCTTGTTTTTCTGAGAATTTTTAATTCACAAAAATCCACTGTTTTGAAAAATGTACAGAGAAGGGTTTTGTCGGGGTTTACGGGTTCGATCGGACTTTTAACTTCGTCTACACTTCGCCTAAAACTCTAGCTAGGCTCTTATACCACTGTAGGGTTCCTAGGCATACAAATGAGATTCCACAAGGCATCAACCATGCCAAATTCTAATTTTTCCGGTGCCGAGAAACCCTAATGCGATCGTTAACTAGAGTTTAGGCGAAAACAAAATGCGAATAAGCAACTTTACTCTAAAGTGAACGGAAATACAACCTTTGTAGATCCGGTCCTCCACCTCCATAGCTCCGTGACGATGTCCCTTCGCTGCGATCATCGGATCCTAGACTCTCGCGGTGGTTTCGTCGGAGAAATGATCGGGCTAGGTCGTCGACTTCGATGCCGAAGATGATCTACGTCGAGACAACTCAAGATCAAGCTCCACCTTCACCAAGTCATGAAACTTGTAAAGAAAACACCCTATACTACATGGCAAGTGGTAGAGGATGAAGAAATAGGAAATGGGTTCACATTAGAATTGGATTTCTCACTCTTTTTCTCAAGGCACCATTGAAGCTAGAATGGTTTCTTCTTCTTGAAGAAGAAGAAGAAGAAGAAAAAGAATATGATAAGAATTATGGAAAAAGAAAATAAAGTGATTCTTATCATATTAGCAACCATGGTTTAGTGTAGAGAATAAACTATAGTTTAGTTGAATGGTTAGGTTTGGGATAAAGACAAAATGGTAGACTTTCAAAGATGCTTTGAAGCTTCAAGAAGCTTCAAGCAAAGAAAGAAAAGAAAACCACCATTTTATCCTTTCCAAAAAAATAAATAAATAAATAAAACCCTAACCATTAACCTAATCATAGTTTGAAGCACACACACACCCAAGTATGCATGTATCATCAAACATGATACAAACTAGTGCACAAAACTATATCATATATACAATGTGCACATCAAGTGAGAAAATCCATCTTAAGTGAACAAATATTAGTTAACGTAAAATAATATATCAAATATATAATTATACATTAAATTATTAAATCAACACTTGATTTAATGATTCGGTCATATCGCATATAACCGACTAATATCTAGTGTATCAATGTATCGAATCAACACTTGATTCGGTATCCCGGCTATATCATATATAACCGTCCAATGATACAAATCGCGAGAATAGAATACAGTATCACATACTGGTATTATTCTCGGTCCCGCACATATCTCATATGCGCTCCTATTTCGTTTCGCTTGAGCCAGGAAAGCTCTATGTAGGACTCTAAAGACTCGTCAATACGCCGGCAGCAGGTGATGATCATATCAAACACCCACAAGCCGCAAGCCATCTGCTAAACGTAACGGCCACCCGGGTATTGAGCGATCAGAAGATCAACGAGAAAGCCCGCTCACACTCCTGTGAATCCAACCAGCAACACCTACCGTACAATCCGGTCTCGTCTTCTGATATGTCGCATATCTTGCCTAGGGGTGGTAAACGTCAGACCCCAATAGCTCGATAAGTCGTGTCGATATGAGGTCTATAACAGTTCGAGATTTACTGGTAACACTTACCAGTAAATCTCAGCAACCCTGGCCAGGGATTTCCGGTTATAGCCAATCGAACACAGCGCAACATCAACTCCCTATACCGGGAGAGACGAATCCCCTTCTATCGCTCATTGCCTCTATGTGATTCGGGACTGTACCCAAAAACCACCGTTTTGCATGCCCTTTTGGACGTGGTAAGGTGGAAATCAAAGCACAGTGGGAATCACACAAGACACTATGACGATCTCGGATCAACAGACTACTCTGTACCAGTGTCACCAGAGAACTGCCATCTGACGTAAGGTATAATACCATCTGGGAGTTCTCGGCGAGTCCGTCCAGTGTACCCAGTCTCCACTGAGCACCCGTATATCATCTCTGATGTCAAACACCAATGGATATGGGATCATCCATCGCCCATCTGTATGGGTCGAGAAGGTATACGCTAGTCTACACTGGTATATCGATGCCCTGTCTCGATACACCCACGACTAGGGACCTTGAAGGATGTACTTATGGACTACCATGTCCCCACTAGTATGATCCGCATCATAGTCCAGGTTGTTAAGTACACATCCTAAGGGCTTTACTAATATGTAATAGAGAGACAATCAGTGTACACGTTATGGTAAAGATCAACCAGATAGCATACTATCATGTCGAGCAAGAAGTCCTCCCTATATATGTCCAAGCATCCACTACAATATACATCCTATGTATAGTAATAGCCTCTAGGGCATACATATAACTAACAGGACCGAGAATAATGCGTGTATATGATACCGTATTCTATTCTTGCGATGTTTGTATCGATCGGTTATATGCGATATAACCAGGTTATCGAATCAAGGGTTGATTCGATAAGTCGATACATTGGATGTTAGTCGGTTATATGAGATATAACCGGATTATTAAGTCAAGTGTTGATTTAATAATTTAGTGTATAATTGTATATGTGATATACTAATTTACATTAACTAACATTGGTTCATTTAAGCATTTATTTTTTCTCACTTGTGCACAACTTAATATATATGTGATATATATATATTTATTTGTGTACATATTGTATCATGGTTGTTGATACAATTATCATGGGTGTATGAGACTTACACCATGCTATTTGTTATGTTGGGTTTAATGTATTTAAAGTAATTACAAAATTAGTGGAAAATTAGAAAATGCATGAAGCTTGTGGAAGCTTATGAATGCATTGACTAAAGTCCACTAAGTTTGTTTTTACTTTGGATTTTTGTTAACCTAACCATCAAAGTTAGCCATGATTAAGTCTCTACATGAGTTAGTATATGATACTCACTCACCATGGTTAGCTCACTCTCTCTTTAGTTAGTTTTCATTCTAATTTTGAGCCCATCTTCTTCCTCCTTCAAATTCTTGCTAGGGTTTGATAACGAGAGAGAAACAATGTGAGAAAAGAAATTCTAAAGTATACCCATTTCCTATTTCATCATCCTCTACTAGACTATCACTTTAGTTTAGGGTGTTTGCTTCACTAATTCTTTAGTTAGTGAAGTAGAAGCTTGAGTTCGTATTCCCTCGACGTAGATCATCTTCGGCCTCGAAGACTTCAAGCAATACCGTTGCTATCTTCTCAAAGAGCCGTCCGAGAGTCGGAAGCATCATGATCGCAGCGAAGCGACTACTACAAGGAGCTTAAGAAGTGAAGGACCGATCTACAAAGGTTGTATTTCGTATTCACTTAGTGTTAAAGAGTTTAACTTGCTAGTTTTCGCCTAATCTCTAGTTTAAAGATCTTGTTTAGGGTTTTTCGGCACGGCTAAAATTTTAATCGGGCATGGTTGATGCCTTGTAGAACATTATTGGAGTGCCTAGTAACCCTACAGTGGTATCAGAGCCTAGCTAGAGCATTAGGTGACGTTTATACGAAGTTAAAACTCCGAACGAACCCCGATACGTCAAAGTGAACCCCTCTCTGGACATTTTTTAAAAACTGTGTTTTTTCTGAATTAAAAATACCTAAAAAAATCAGCTGGGAATTCTAAGAATTACCATAAAATTCGAGCTCATAATTCCGTACAGCCGCCGCGGAACCGCGGCCGCAACCCACTTTTAGCGGCGGTTCCGCGGCGGTTAAAGTGAATTGTGAACAGTATTTTTTGTAGTAACCTCCGTAGCTATTCCTATATATTTCTGGGTATTTTTAAATTGACTCAAGTGTTGAGCATTCTGGGGTTTATTTTGTAATCGTTGATTCGATCGGAATATTTAATTTCGTTGTGTTTTCCGGATATTTAGAAACTGTTAAAAAGTTCGAACGGATATCAATAACTCACTTTTTCCCGACCCGGAAAATTTCCAAGTGTTGGATTTTTCCGTAGTTTAAGAATGTCTAAATCGTGCAAGTTACGCAATGGACCCTCTAGAAGACAACAAACCTTAACTCGATTATGTGACCGTCTTGAACTGCCTTTTGGACCTTAGGGTTTGAGGCAGTACGGCGTTGCCACATGTGAGGTGTTGGCTTGACCCTTCTACGGCTGGACCATTGGTACTGTGGCATGTGATGGATGTTTTTAAACTCCTCTCAAGTGTTGAGAACTATTTGGGAAAACTTGGGTGTTTGTTTATTCGATCGGAAAGTTTAACATTGTCTATTTATCTGGAATGTGATACAATATTTGGAATCCACAAATAGTTATGAGATAACTAATTTGAATTTTATAAACATAGCAGTTTAGTCTCAATTGATAGATTTCCATGGGATTTTGATGCGATCTAAAGTCTGTTGCAATCACGTAGCGTACGCGGATACTCGCCGGGTAAACTTAATAGACAGCCACGCCCCAAAGCCCCGACCAAGTGACTGTAGGAGAAACCCGTCGCCAAAAGCATCAGTTTGGATGCTCGCGACAGCGGTGTTCCGCCTTAGTGCATTTCGTCGACGGCATCCGGGGGTGCGGCTGTCTACTAAAGTTTGCGACGAGTATTCGATCACATATCGGGAATCTTGTTGAATTGCCCGACTAGATATTGAAAAGTGTTTTCGATATAGAGACTAAAATGCGGGGTTTATAATTGTTAGGCATGCGATGTCTAAGGAGGTTGCGGATTCCAACTGTTGTATTTTTACACTTTCTTTTCTGCGACCGTAAGTGTAATATGTGATATCGCCGGTTTCGTTGCTATATGTCAACGACAATTGGGATGCGTATATTTACTTACGTTGATGACATGTGATGTTATGTGTTGCTGGATATGTTATATTGGATCGTCGAGTTCTGAATAGCCGGGGGTTTTATGTGAGATGAGGGTTTTTATTTTCATTCATGTAAAATTCATTGTATGTAATATTCTTTTATTGGGGCACTTCCGGGATGAGGTTGATGTCACCATTTGTATATTATTTACTTTTCCGCATTAGTTAGACCCAAGGAGGAGAGCACAAGTAACCAGGTTAAAGAGTCCAGTGGGAGACCAACTCGAGCAGTCGAGTCCGGGTCTTCTAACTCTAGAATTGGTAGGGTTGCTTTCCGCTCTCGTAGGGGTCTAGGGGTGTGGGTTTGGCTATTCATCGCGACCGTGGAATCCGTGTTTTATACAGGCTCGTATTAAAAATACGGACGTCCTAGTATATCCAATATTTCATATATGTTCTTCTGCTGCGATATCTGTGATGTGATCATTTGATATGTTGTGATAGATACTGTATATATTATTTATGATATATTATATAGACGTTACTTATGTTTTACACCCGCGCTAGCCCTGCCCCGCTCTACTGTTAGTTACCTAACCTAACGGTACACGAGGGGACATCGAGGCGAATGCGGATGGCATAAGTGTACGTCGTATTTATCTGTGATGTTTAGGTGCTTAAATGATGGGACTTCATTAATATGATTAATGAAAGAAAAGAAACCTAAAAGATATTATGGAATCGAATTTTCAAAGAAAGGTAGCTATAGTTCTTGCTTTGCATCGCGGTGTTCCTTGTAGAACATCCTGCATCTTATTCGATAAGGAAAGGGCCGAGATCCCTTCACCGGGAGTGACCCCTTTAGCAATGACTGGCAGATGCTACACCCCTCGGTTTTGTCTTTTGATTACTTTTCTAGTTCTTGCTTTGCACAGTGATATATATGATATATCCTGCACCTCATTCGACGAGCAAAGAGCCGAGATCCCTTCACCGGGAGTGACCTCTTTAGCGAAACTAGCAAAAGCCTCAAAAACACTCCATTTTAAAATTATTTGATTCTACAACGATATCAAGTTCTTTACGCAATAGGTTTTCAGAAAAACCTGTTGTTCAGTTGATAAAACTGCACATTTGTTATTACATTTTTCCCATCATTTTCATATTAAAAAAATATCTTTATTATAATAGATCATACATATGAGGGTTTATATGTAAAAATACTATTTTCCATGTATTGATATATTATAATTAGCATTTGGTAGGAAAATGTATGCAAATAATTTCATTGACCAAATCCTAGTAGAACAAAGTCTACTAAATATTATTTGAGTTGTTGTGCAGAATTTTTCCAAGTTGTGCAGAATCTTTCAAGACTAGAATCAAGGAAATCAAGTTGTTGAAGAAGATTTGCCTAATTAAGAAGCAAAACTTAGAGACCAAGTCTGGCAGCAATCACGAGAAGATTTCAAAGATACAAAGGTTCCAGAGAAGTCCACATGTCACAAAGACAGAGCACCTAAATTTTGATGGAGGGATGAGATCTAATGGCTGCGGATCCGCGGCCATATCCCCCCTTAGGCCGCGGATCCGCGGCAGGATTGTGGAGTTAGTTGATGCGAAATTTTTGGGTGAATATTTACATCTATTTACCTAATTTGGAAGCAAAGGTTTCTGGCTTTGCACTATAAAAATGGACCGAGAGCCTCTTGGAAAATTTATCAAGCCGACGAGATCATGAAGTCCCAGACGCTCATGCATCCAGCCTGGTCATCAACTGTTCGTCTACCTCCTTAGGAAAGATCGAGAAGCAACTAGTTTTGTAATCATTTTCTACGGAATAAAGTGTAGATTGTTCAAGTTGATTAATAAAGGTAGTTATTTTATTTAATTCTTTTGCATTTTACATTATGTTTTCCCTCTCCGTCTTTTCATTTTCTTTTCCCAACATGCGCGAGTAATTCTCCGCTTGTTAGGGTTCGTAGGATTAGGGTAGGCTAATGGACGATAAAAATCCCTAAACCCTTTTTAAGTCCTATAAAGTTTAAGAACTTTATCAAAAGAATTATTAACATCCAAATCGGGTGCGCTAACAATTCTTTGCTAGTTCCGACCGCGATTAGAGTTTAGATTAATGATTGTTTTGGTAAGGGCTAGATATGAACGGAGTTCCGTGTCGATATAAGGGTTAAGAGTGGGATTCCTTTTCCCTCCAGAAACCCTAATCTACATGCATCACCGTTGTTCTAGTTTTAAATCAATTAATGGATAAAAAGGGTAACTTTTAATTAATCGTCCATAACTACTAAATCCTAACGAACCCTACAAGCCCCCTTATTATATTAACTACATCTTTGAAATAATCTAGATCTATATTTTACATTCTTTTTTAACGTAGATCTAGAAACCATTCCACAAAATTCTTTCTTCCTCATCTCTTTTTCAACACATCTAAAGTAAGAATAAAAGATTCAACGTTTCCCAGAGGACGACCCGTACTCATCTCGGTCTAGCTACACGTGACACCGTTATTGATTGCGGTTAACTACACAAACACTTTTTCGAACCAATCAAATGGCTCCGTTGCCGGGGAGACGTGTGTAATTTTTTATTCTTGCTATTTGTGTTGAATTCTTAGACGATTCATATCATTATTAAAACAAAACTGCAAATTGCATATTTAATGATTTGTGTGTGAATTTTGCGAGGGAATCTGGAGTCACGGACTTGAGGAAACAGGAGATCTAGGGTTTCACACTTCTCTGGTATCTTTCTTAACTCCTTCTCTCTCCTCTCAAATCCAATAAAATCTATTTTCTGCAGGATTCTTTGCAAAATATTCGCCGCTCAAAAATCTTTTTGCAAAGTTTTGTTTTGCGGTTTGTTTTTGCATATTTTAATACGGATTTTTAAGGGGCAAGACCAAAATCCAGATTACGTGGGGATTTCATCACCCTTCCTAAGCCCCACAAATCACAAACCGAGCATCTAGATCAACCCTTCATTAATTTAAAAAATATCCAGACCAGACTCTAAGGACTGTCGCGCTCAATAAGGACAGAGAAAGGTCATGGGTAATCTATCTCTTATCCGCATTATTTTTGAGGTGTCTAGGAAAGTGTGACAAAGGCTAGTGGTTTTTAATTAGGCCCACTACTGTGGTTCCTTCCCACTTACCTGGCACTTACCTGGCTACAAGGGTAGTACAGAGGTGCTAGAAGATTGATCTTGCGGCTTGTCCTTTGGAAGTCTAGGAGTGGTCTAGAGACTGGACCTAGGTAACCATAGTTCTAGGGTTGTTTGTGCATTTTTGTGTGATTTGTCTAAATCCGTCATTTTTCAAAACAAACCAATTATTTTCTCCTTTTTTTACCCCTTCCCCCTTCTTCTCTTCTTATAATGGGTGACCTAAACAGAAGTACACTTGCCGAGCTTTGCTGTCTACAACCAGATATCTCTTGTTTTCATAATCCCTTTGGTATACCGTCCGGCTCTTCCATGTCCTTAAGAGATCATATAGAACAAGCAGGAAAAAGCAGTTGGCCACCTCAGTCTAGGTCTTATCAACCGTATCTTAATCCTACACCTGTTTCAGTTGATACCCAGAGTGAGGAAGCCCCTAGACGAATGTCCATTGTTGAGCACATAGCTAGGGCTAGAGGCCAAAGTTTCAACCCGGACCAATATCAACCATCACCTCCACTTTCCAAAGAAGAGTTTGATAGCCAACCAACCAACCCATATCAATATTCTTCTTATCATAATATTGATCCTACTCCTACCCAATTTTCGCAATCATTCTATTCCTATCAATCCAATCCGACTTTTCCACTTTCTCTAGACAGTTCTTCTAATCAGTCATTTGGGAGTTTTAATTATCCACTGGAATTTCAATCTTATACTGAAACCCCTTATCAACCAAAGTCTAGTCTTGAGCAGAAATTAGAAGAAGGTATTGTGATGATGAACTGCATTAGAGAGGAATGGAAGGAAAGCATGGCTAAATATGAAAGGGCAACGAGTTCCGAACCAGCCCAAAATTTTTCAGTATATAATACGGGTATCGGACAAAATGAGAATTTGGGTAGAGAGACAAAATTATACACCCATCCTAATCAAACCTCCCCATTCCAAACTGAAATACATAACTCCAGTTTCATACATTCATCAAGTACACCCAATAGAATGACTGATAAGTTGTGTGACTTTGTAGTGTTTGATTTACCCGACTGTGAAGGGTCCATTTCAAGTGAAACCATACCCAACCCTTATGATCTCTACACCTCCACTCTTGAACCAAAACTGATTGAAAACCATACTTTTAATGAGGTGTTTGAGAATTTTAACCTTCACTTGAATGAGGTGATTGACGTTGGGGATATATTGATTGATGAACCCGAAATTTTGGATGATTTTGTCCTACCAATTCATCAAATCCTTTCACTTCCTTGTGGTCATCATCTTGAGCCTTTAATTCTTCCCGAACCCCAAATATGTCTTGAAGTTGATAATAATGCTATAAATGAAGATCAGTCCGAAATACAGCCTCCATCTTCCACATCTGGTTCAGCAACACTCGACACACCAATTTGTTTACCCATTTCACCTTCTACTTTCTCCGGTTCTTCTTCTGTTCCTATAGTTTCAGTGAGTTTTGATGAACCACAATCCGTTAATTCAAGTTCAATAATACCAGAAATTCAACTTGATTTCGATATTTTTGAAAATAAGGTAGATGAGTTTTTCGAGTCCTCTGCCTCAATGATTTTTGATGAATCAAGTAGGATAAATTCTGGCACAAAACTCTTTGGCAGCAAAATGTTCAATCACACCATTGATAAAAGTTTTGAAGAACTTTTTGCTGATGAACTTGAATTTTTAAACAATATGGATTTTGTGATTGATCAATCTCCACCTATAGAGGTTGAACCATCACCATTCCTTCTTCCTAATCATTCACATTCATCCCCATTCTTTCTTTTCTCTAATTTCAAACCCTTTCCAGACCACCTCTTATCCCTTCCCCGTTTTTTCTTGAGTCGATACAACACATTCTTCCACCAATCTATACGCTATCCTGATAAAATCTTTGAATGGTTGGTGTTAACTTTTGGTCTTTGTAAAGTCTTACTTTGACCAAATGTCTCACCCCCTCTTAAAATGCTTCATATTGTCTAACTCATGTTTGAGGGGGGTATATTTTTGGCTCTTGATCATAACTTTTGTCCTCAAATTTGTGAGACAAAAATAAGTTTGGGGGAGCATTTTCACTTTCATATATTTTTCCCCCATTAATAATTTCCTCCAAAGTCTACAGGTTTTTAAGCTTAACGGATGACATCAGTGAGGACACTGCTGTAAACAGGTTTGGGAGAGGTTTGTGCTTATTTACACATCAATTTGCATCATATATTTGCATAAGCACAACATTTTCAACAATTTTAAAATTTTTTCTTTTATAACGAAAGAGTAGAAAGTGAAAAATTACATCCAAAGATAGGAATAGTTTAAGAAAACCAAGAAAATTAGAAGTTTTCTTAAACGAACTGGTAATAAGTAGTTATGAGCTGTTGTCCCAAGGGTTAGTAAGATGAAGGAAGTCACTAATCTGAGGATAAAAATAAGTCTGAAAAATAGTTTCTATTCTGGAAGCCAAACATTTGAATGTTGATACCCTACTATATGCACTTACATACGTCTTGAAACTCGGGATAGTAGAGGATACCTTGAAATGCTCTTGTCTAAAAGCCAAAGTATGAAGGAAATGAAAAAAAATGAAGAAAATATAAAAATGGTGAAAAGAAAAAAATGAACACTGGTTTTGTATCGCCAAGGCAGCAATAAAAAAATATAGCGAGGGTGCCTCTTCACCTAGTGCCCTAAGGCCAACTGGTCTGGGAGTCACTGCTAAGCCTTAGGTGGTGCAAGACGAGGAAAATATTATCACCTAATCAACAAGCACATGAGTAATCGGTCGGTTAGTACCTCAAGAAGTATTAACGGTCGCATGAAAAGGTGTGAGCAAACCTAAGTATTCATTAAGTTAAAAAGTACTGAGATAGATGGACAAGAGTATGATAGCTTGAATTGAATTCTCCGAGTGTAGGGATGTTCTTTACACACACGTAGGGGTATATGATCAATGTTTGGACGAAAGGTACGAATGAAGAATAAAGATGATGTTTTATTGAGGGATGATGTGATTTCTAACATTTTTTCATGACTATTAAGATAGGGCTCATAACAACTGAAAAGCTAGTGTAGTTGGAAACTCTTATTTTCGAAGCCTTTCTTTTATGGTTCTTATCTTTATATGTAAATTTCACCATCTCTCTTTTATTATAGGATTTTGTGGGTGTAATCCGCTGAAAACCCTCAGGAGACAACACTCTTCCTACTAGGGACACCTAGAGGTTTAACGGCTTGTTGCACGTGCTTAGTGCAATCGTGTCTGCCTACAAAAGGGTGCTTAGTTTTCTCCTTTCTTTTTCTCTTCTTGAATAAACTAGTTTGCTCGGGATGATCATAGATAAGTTTGGGGGTATTTGTTCAGTTGATAAAACTGCACATTTGTTATTACATTTTTCCTATCATTTTCATATTAAAAAAAGTTCTTTATTATAATAGATCATACATATGAGGGTTTATGTGTAAAAATACTATTTTCCATGTGTTGATATATTATAATTAGCATTTGATAGGAAAATGTATGCAAATAATTTCATTGACCAAATCCTAGTAGAACAAAGTCTACTAAATATTATTTGAGTTGTTGTGCAGAATTTTTCCAAGTTGTGCAGAATCTTTCAAGACTAGAATCAAGGAAATCAAGTTGTTGAAGAAGACTTGCCTAATTAAGAAGCAAAACTTAGAGACCAAGTCTGGAAGCAATCACGAGAAGATTTCAAAGATACAAAGGTTCCAGAGAAGTCTACATGTCACAAAGACAGAGCACCTAAATTTTGATGGAGGGATGAGATCTAATGGCCGCGGATCCGCGGCCATACCCCACTTGGGCCGCGGATCCGCGGCAGGATTATGGAGTTAGTTGATGCGAAATTTTTGGGTGAATATTTACATCTATTTACCTAATTTGGAAGCAAAGGTTTCTGGCTTTGCACTATAAAAAGGGACCGAGAGCCTCTTGGAAAATTTATCAAGCCGACAAGATCACGAAGTCCCGGACGCTCACGCATCCAGGCTGGTCATCAACTGTTCGTCTACCTCCTTAGGAAGGATCGAGAAGCAACTAGTTTTGTAATCATTTTCTACGGAATAAAGTGTAGATTGTTCAAGTTGATTAATAAAGGTAGTTATTTTATTTATTTTTTTTACATTTTACATTATGTTTTCCCTCTCTGTCTTTTCATCTTCTTTTCCCAACATGCGCGAGTAATTCTCCGCTTGTTAGGGTTCGTAGGATTAGGGTAGGCTAATAGACGATAAAAATCCCTAAACCCTTTTTAAGTCCTATAAAGTTTATGAACTTTATCAAAAGAATTATTAACATCCTAATCGGGCGCGCTAACAATTCTTTGCTAGTTCCGACCGTGATTAGAGTTTAGATTAATGATTGTTTTGGTAAGGGCTAGATATGAACGGAGTTCCGTGTCGATATAAGGGTTAAGAGTGGGATTCCTTTTCCCTCCAGAAACCCTAGTCTACATGCATCACCGTCGTTCTAGTTTTAAATCTATTAATGGATAAAAAGGGTAACTTTTAATTAATCGTCCATAACTACTAAATCCTAACGAACCCTACAAGCCCCCTTATTATATTAACTACATCTTTGAAATAATCTAGATCTATATTTTACATTCTTGTTTAACGTAGATCTAGAAACCATTCCACAAAATTCTTTCTTCCTCATCTCTTTTTCAACACATCTAAAGTAAGAATAAAAGATTCAACGTTTCCCAGAGGACGACCCGTACTCATCTCGGTCTAGCTACACGCGACACCGGTATTGATTGCGGTTAACTACACAAACACTCTTTCGAACCAATCACCTGTCGTAGCCCTCCGTCATTTCAGATAAGTTGTATATAGTATTCGTGCTACATTTGTTGGCTTTCGTCAAGGTGTAGTGTGCGGTAGCTATATGCTGCCAATCGCATCATATGATGCGATTGGATTAGGGTAGTTGTACGGCTTTGTTGGCTTTCGTCAAGGGTAGTGCGGGTGGGTTTAATTCTGTCAAGAAATGTACGGGTTGAACTTGACTAGCGGGTTATGGTTTGTTGGCTTTCGTCAAGGTCATAGCACGTTAGGGGAAAAATTATCGGGAATTTCAAGTGTTGAAATTTGCAATGAGATTGCATACCTTCTATGAGATAGTTGGATCCTGATACCCGCTGCGAGTAAGAGTTACTCCTGGGAAAGTTTTACACATTACAATTAGCCGATCAAGTAGGTGTCTAGAAAGGTGTCAACGGGGTTACGCCTCTGGGAAAATGAGGTATACTTTAATTAGGTCCGTGCGAAAGCACGGGGAGCCTCCCTCAAAGTACCGACACTAGCCTGGCTGAAAGATTGGCAAACTTGTAGCGTGTAATTAATCCCGGCTAGTCTTTCCTTTTATGGTTTGAAGGAAGATTTGATAAAAACAGTGGGAGCCCTCCTGATTAGATAAAATAATAACCAATCTGATCTTGCAAGAGCGCACGCAGAGTGTTTTCTTCTCTCTCTCTCCAGGTAGCGACCATATCATGCCTTAATCAAGATAATAATATGGATGTATTGACCGAACCCGCTTGTTATACTGAGCTGGGGAACGCTGGTCCCGCTCCAACTTATAATTGTTATAAGACAGAGCAGGAAATAGGGGATTACCAGAATTCCCGTTCCGCCCAAACGAAGAAAGTGCATGATGATGCATCTTCTTCGGGTGTGTTCATTACAGAGAACTGTTTCTCAGTATCCTTTACGTCCTGGGAATGAGATACCGGATCAGGATCCCGTATATGTAATTTGTTACATGGGCTACTGATAGGTAGAGAACTGAGAAGGGTGATAAGTTTCATGAGATAGAAACGGTGCAAGTGTTGCAGCCAAGTCTGTTGGTAGTTATCACCCTGTATTACCAGAATACATTGATTCTGAACGAATGTTATTAGATACTGAACCTGATATACAATATCATATCAGTCTCTTTATTAGTAAAGAAAGGATATAATTTTGTATTGTTGGATAATGTTTTGAACATTTCCTATATCAAGAGTTGATCGGTTCAGGCACGTTATCTAAAAGTATAGACGTTCTAAATCAAACCACAGTTTTTAACGTACAGAACACGCACAAGCGGAAGAGTTCAGAAATGAACGAATCCTTCTTGATGTATTGTAGACTAGGTCATATCAATGTGTCCCGACTAGCTGAAGTTACATATAGATGCATATTTAAATTAGTTTGAATTTACATCTTGTGAAACTTGCCGGTCATGTCACAGAGATAAGATGACCATAGCTCTGTTTATAGGAAACAGAGAAAGAGTTAGTGAACTCTTGGGATGATACATGTTGATGTATGAAGATCCCCAGTCTACACATGCCAAGACCGGTTGTTTATACTTCATTACATTCTCTGATGATTTCTTAAGATTCAGACATATGTTCCTGTTAAAACACAAGCCCGAAGCTTTTGAGATATTCACAGAATATAAGTTAGAAAGAAGAGAACCAAAACGGGTATAAGTATTATGTCCTTTGATGTGATCAAGGAGGAGAATACTTGAGCACGGAATTCCTGGATTATTCTAAAGGAGAATGAGATTCTATCTCAGCATTACTACTCCGTATACACCACAGCACGTCGGTGTATCGGGGCGGAGCAATCACACCCTATATGATAAGGTGTGCTCTATTATGAGTACTACTGAGTTTCCTATTTCCTTTTAGGAAGTTATGCACTTGTGAAGTTGCATGCCTATTGAATAGGGTTCCCATCAAATCAGTTGCCTACCACCTCATATAAGATATGGAAAGGGAAGAGCCCATATCTTAAGTTTGTTAAGATTTGGGGTTGTCCAGCCTATGTCTAAAAGCATAATCCGGACAAGCTCGAGGCAAAGTCAGTTCTGTAGAAGTTTGTTGGATATCCTAAGCATTCGCAAGGGAATATCTTCTGCCAAACCGAGGAACAAAAGATGTTTTGTTTCTCAGCATGCCACCTTTGTGAAAGGGAATTTCATGTGAAGAAATTAGTGGACATGAGGTAGAACTGGAAAGAGTTCCAGCTCAACAAACTGCAGCTGATGATTTGGTAGAACCAAAGAATTCAATACAATGAACCTCAGCCTCTCCGCCGATCTAGCAGGGTTCCTCACCCACCCGAGAGATACTTTGGTTTCTCTATGACAGTGGGAGCGAGGATTGCATCATGAGATGATGACCCAACTAGTTTCGAGCAGGCCATCAGGAGTGGGGACTCTGTAAGAATGGCTGGATGCTTAACGATCTGAAATGGAATCCTTATACACCAACAAAGTATAGACTTTGGTTGCCTTATCTGAAGGGTTAAATCCCCATCAGGGGCAAGTATATCTTGAGAAGATTACTTGGTGTACATGGAAAAGTTGAGACTTTCAAATCTAGACTTGTTAAAGGTTTGCATCATTGACCAGGTATGGATTATGATGAAACCTTTTCTAAGTAGCTATGCTTAAGTCCATACAGATCCTACTTGCCACGGCTAGATACCATGACTACGATATCTGGTGGTTGGGTGTCATGACTGCTTTTATAAATGATGTTTTAGAAGAGAGAGTCTATAAGTACACAGTCAGAGGGCTTCGTAGATAATGGCAGCAGTAGAAACGTGTGAAAGATGTTTTATGTGATAAAGCAGGCATTGCGAAGTTGGAACGTCTGTTTTGATGTGTTAGTCAAAGAGGTTGACTTCATCAAAATGGTAGATGAACCTTGTATATACAAAAGGGTAGTAGGGAGTATGGTGGTGATCCTCGTAGAGTACGTGGATGACATACTCTAGATGGGGAAGGAGTTTCCTATGCTACGCTCAATCAATCTCCACTTATCACAATGATTCTACATATAGGATCAAAATGTTACCTCCTAAATCATGAGTTTTGATCTATGAGATAGATCTAATTGGATGTTAGAATACTCACTAGTTTTAGTGAGATGGTATCAATTGATCTTGGGGAGAATCACTGGAAAGGTTCCAGGGTGATAAGGACGACTGAATGTCAGTCGCAGGCATTGTCTTTACCCTCAGTGGAGGGACAGTATGTTGGAAGAGTTCCAAGCTAGATACCGTGACTTACTAGACGATATAGGCTGGATACATCGCTACCAAAGATATAACCAAAGAGGCAGTCTGGGTGTATATTAGTTCATATGATGAACTTCGTTCCTACCATTGTGTGACAATGGAGTTGTGGCTTATGCCAAGGAACGCCCGTCCCATCAGTGATCCAGACATATTCTAAGGCAGTATCACCTGATCATGGAGATGGTTGATCTCCAGGGGATCGAGGTCAGGAGAGTAGACTCAGAGGACAACATAGCGGATCCACTCACAAAGGCCTTTTCCAAGAGAGAGACTTTTAAGGGATGGTTGAGTATGAGATACTACAACCACTGTTATCATATGGCCCTAGTGCAAGTGGGAGATTGTTAGTCATATGTATGCCCTAGAGGCCATTACTATACATAAGATGTATATTGTAGTGGATGCTTGGACATATATAGGGATGACTTTCTTGATCGACATGATAGTATGCTATCTGGTTACTCTTTACCTTAACGTGTACACTGAATGTCTCTCTGTTACATGTTGGTAAAGCCCTTAGGATGTGTACTTGACTACCTGGACTATGATGCGGATCATACTAGTGGGGACATGGTAGTCCATAAGTACATCCTTTAAGGTCCCTAGTCGTGGGTGTATCGAGACGGGGCATCGATATACCAGAGTAGACTAGCGTATACCTTCATGACCCATGTAGATGGGCGATGGATGATCCCATATCCATTGGTGTTAGACATCAGAGATGATATACGGGTGCTCAGTGGAGACAGGGTACACTGGACGGACTCACCGAGAACTCCCAGATGGTATTATACCTTACGTCAGATGGCAGTTCTCTGGTGACACTGGTACAGGTTAGTCTGTAGACCCGAGATCATCATAGAGTCTTGTGTGATTCCCACTGTGCTTTGATTTCCACCTTACCACGTCCAAGAGGGCGTGCAAAACGGTGGTTTTTGGGTACAGTCCCGAGTCATATGGAGGCAATGAGTGATAGGAGGGGTTTCTTCTCTTCCGGTATTGGGGGTTGATGTTGCGCTATGCTCGATTGGCCGTAACAGGGAAGTCCCTGGCCAGGCCTGGTTTAGAGATTTACTGGTAAGTGTTACCAGTAGTTTCTCGACCCGTTATGAGCCTTGCATCGGCATGACTTATCGGTTATTGGGGTCTGACGTTTACCACCCCTAGACTTGATATGCGACATATCAGACGAGGAGACCGGACTGTACGGTGGTGTCACTGTCAGGCTTTTTGCAGGAGTTGGAGCGGGCTTGCTTGCTGATCTTCTGATCGCTCAATACCCGGGTAGCCTTTACGTCCAGCTAGTACCGCTGACGGCTTGTGGGTGCTTGATATGATCATCACCTACTACCGGCGTATTGACGAGTCTTTAGAGTCCTACATAGAGGTTATACTGGCTCAGGAAAAACGAAATAGGAGCGCATATGTGATATGTACGGGACCGAGAATAATGCGTGTATGTGATACCGTATTCTATTCTCGCGATATTTGTATTGATCGGTTATATGCGATATAACCAGGTTATCGAATCAAGGGTTGAGTCGATAAGTCGATACATTGGATGTTAGTCGGTTATATGAGATATAACCGGATTATTAAGTCAAGTGTTGATTTAATAATTTAGTGTATAATTGTATATGTGATATACTAATTTACATTAACTAACATTGGTTCACTTATGCATTTATTTTTTCTCACTTGTGCACAACTTAATATATATGTGATATATATATTTATTTGTGTACATATTGTTTCATGGTTGTTGATACAACTATCATGGGTGTATGATACTTACACCATGCTATTTGTTATGTTGGGTTTAATGTATTTAAAGTAATTACAAAATTAGTGGAAAATTAGAAAATGCATGAAGCTTGTGGAAGCTTGTGGATGCATTGACTAAAGTCCACTAAGTTTGTTTTTACTTTGGATTTTTGTTAAACTAACCATCACACTTAGCCATGATTAAGTCTCTACATGAGTTAGTATATGATACTCACTCACCATGGTTAGCTCACTCTCTCTTTAGTTAGTTTTCATTCTCATTTTGAGCTCATCTTCTTCCTCCTTCAAATTCTTGCTAGGGTTTGATAAAGAGAAAGAAACAATGTGAGAAAAGAAATTCTAAAGTGTACCCATTTCCTATTTCATCATCCTCTACTAGACTAGCACTTTAGTGTAGGGTGTTTGCTTCACTAATTCTTTAGTTAGTGAAGTAGAAACTTGAGTTCGTATTCCCTCGACGTAGATCATCTTCGGCCTCGAAGACTTCAAGCAATACCGTTGCTATCTTCTCAAAGAGCCGTCCAAGAGTCAGAAGCATCATGATCACAGCAAAGGGACTACTACAAGGAGCTTAAGAAGTGATGGACCGATCTATAAAGGTTGTATTTCGTATTCACTTAGTGTTAAAGAGTTTACCTTGCTAGTTTTCGCCTAATCTCTAGTTTAAAGATCTTATTTAGGGTTTTTCGGCACGGCTAAAATTTTAATCGGGCATGGTTGATGCCTTGTAGAACCTTATTAGAGTTCCTAGTAACCCTACATTGTGTGCACTCCAACATCACTCTGGTGCTGCTTGTTTTATCATTTTAATCCTGGTTTTCATGCAGAGATTTGGAGGGAAACTTGATGCCAATATCACATCAAAACTTTATAGCATTCAATGCACATTCAATGCACATCACACCCACTTGCACAAACCATCATTTCTTGTGTGCCATGGGCAGCCCCACCATGTCATGGTCTATGCCAAACAGTTGTGTGTACACTTCTATTTTGTTGGACCAAAATTGTGTACACATGTTTATTTCCAAAAGAAATCTTTGGATATCGGTCGGTTTCCTGTTCTGTTTGTAGTGTCGGCCCTAAAACGCTATATCCGTGACATTGAGATTGTTTCCTGCATTTAATCACGAACACCTGTAATTTGTAATTACTGAGCAGACACTGATTAATACCAGCAATATATCGCAAAATAGATAATGAATGAGCGGTATTAAAATGCAGTTTTCTGAGATGAACATCAGGCTCGGTAGGGTTTGGATGAGTTTGCTCGTCGGCCTTCCTTTCACTCAATACCCGGATAGCCATTACTTACAGCTAGTGCTGCTGATGTTCTTGTGGTTAAACCCAATGCCAGCGTATTGACGAGTCTTTAGAGTCCCACACAGAGCGTTTTCACGGTTCAGGTGATATGGTGTAGATGACGTATGTTGGTACATACAGGTGTCCGATTAAATATGTGTACAGGCTGCACAGACTTTAATCGGATGGTTGATAATACTAGCGGCTTAGGATTAAGCCGGATTATTAAATCAGGTTTTGATTTAATAACTTATATATGTATTTATATTCTAGTATTATTGTTCACTATTAATTTTCTCTCTTGGCTATTCATATTTTTGTACGAATACGTGTATATGTATTTCGATACGTATACCATGTTGTATTCCGTATTTATACGGAATTGTTTCTAGAAGATTGGACACCTCATTTGTATGATTTCCTTTTTTAGAAAATCATTTGTTTTACAAATGAGGTGGAGGGGGTGACATGGCATGAACGGTGCAAGGCATGTAGAGAGGTATGGTTTGCATTTGTTTATTAAAAAATTGAGATGAGATATTTGTGTGTAAATGATTGAGAGAGAGAGTGATGGCAACCACTTGCTTTGGGTGAGCCTTGCTCATTTGGTTTTCTAGACTTGGTTTTTTCTCCACTTACTTCATCACTCTCATTCTCACTCACTTAGAGAAAACACTTAGCCATTTCTTTAGGGTCTGATGCCACATGTTTCCTCACCTCCTCTTGATCTTCTATGGTTGCTCTTTGGAGCATCTTGATGAGAGAAAAATTATAGTGTGGTAATCCTACACCTCCACTCTCTATTGCTAGCAACCTTGGAGTGTCGGTTGCCTCGCTTGGCGAGGCTAAAACTTGTGTTGTTTCCCTCAGGTGCATTATCGTAGACGGAGGAAGACCGGCAACCAAACTCGATCCACAACTTCTAGGAGCTTGGGATGAAGGTTGAAGACCAAAGGACACGGATTAACTCGGTATAACCATTCCTAACTCTTTATGTTGCTTGCTAGTATAGGGTTTAGGGTAGATCCGGGCATCGGGTAATGGTAGCGCCATTTAAGAAAATTTTTCCGCATTTGGCCACGGTTTGATGGCCAGGAAACTGTTGTAACCCAACATGGTATCAGAGCCAACCCTTAAACCCTTAGCTAGCTAGTTTAGACGATGTTAAAGTATCGAAACCAAAATGACCCCAAAACAGTGCACTGCACATTCCAGTTTCTGTCAATTTTTTAAGTCTTCAAAAAAAATTTTAAGCAACTGCAGAAGACTACTTGAGTGACAACTAGAACACACCACAAATACGAGCCCAAACTGCCGGTTTTGACCTGGCGTGATTTGTGAAAAAACGGTTGAGGCAGGTTTTTTAGTGGAGTTTGGACTTGAAATTTTTGGTGTGGTCTAGTGTCTGGAATATTGGTTCAGCGGTATTTCTTGTTTTGCCCATTTTGGATATTATGTTATCTTTACTTCAGGGGCAATTCGGGGTGGTTCGAAGTCGATAATTTAACACTTCTTAAATGTTTATAGTACATGCATTACTATCTGCGATCGTGAATGTCATTAGAGCGGTACAACTCATCTAATTGCTATATGTTCTTTTAGACGAGTTTGCGAACGTGGCATTCACGTTGATGTTCTATGTTGTGCTGTAGTTGTGGTTGGATCGTTATGGTGGATAGCTATGGTGCAATGGTAGTACAGTTTAGTTTCATTTGTATATTTGATATTGTGGGGCGAGCCTCCGACTTTTGGACTGACGTCTCTGCCAGTTTGTATATTATTTATTTGTGGCACGAACGAGTTGAGGTCGATGTCACCCTTGTATATTAATTTATTTTCTGCGTTAGGATTACCCCGCGGTGGAGTGCACGAATAGCCGGGTTCTAGAGGGAAACGGGTCCGCATCTCATGGCATTAAGACGGAGAGGACCTTACTCTAGAATTGGAAAGCTATTCTCCGCACTCGTATGGGGTATAGGTTGACCCATGGAGGGGTGCCCAAGTTACCGGATTCCGTGAAATGCTAGGCGGCCCATTCACGTTGTAGCTTGGGGTTGCCTCTCTTCTGGGATTGGCGGGTAACTTGCCGCGCTCGTAGGGGTCTAGGTTTTCATTGCACAGGCTATCCACACGACAGGGAACGTCGGGTCTCACTTGCGGCTCAGGTGAAACCCGGGGCTCCAGGATTATCCACCATTCTGTGTTGCTTCTGTGATGCTTCTATGATGTTACTTTATATCATGCCTCAGACGATTGTTATATATATTTATATATATACTAGTAGATGTTGTATATATTATACACCCGCGCTAATCCAGCCCCCGCTCTGTCGTTAGTTAAGTAACCTAACGGGTGATGACGGGGCCTAGTGGCGAATGCGGATGGCATATACGTACATCATATATTTTTGTTCTTTTCTGGTGTGATTAATTGATGGGACTGCGTTGATTCTGATCAATGCTGGGATTAACAAACCTATATGATGTTGTTGGACCCAAGTTTTTTAAAAACGGACATTAAAGACGTTCTCTTTTGCTTTGCACAGTGGTATTCGATTAGGAATATCCTACACCTCATTCGACGAGGCAAGGGCCGAGATCCCATCATCGGGAGTGACCACTTGAGCAAAAGTTTGCGTCAACGTAAAAACATCACTATATTCGTTTCCTTTTACTTTGCGTCATGGTATTCAGTTTGGAATATCCTGCACCTCATTCGACGGGGAAAGAGCCGAGATCCCTTCACCGGGAGTGACCTTTTTAGCAAAAGTTTTCGCCACTATACTTTAATAAAACCACTCGGTTCCTTCAAAAATATCAAGTTCATTACGTTAAAGGTTTTTCGCTAAAAACCAGTCGTAGCCCTCCGTCATTTCTTACGAGTATTATTTAGTATTCGTGCTGCGTTTGTTGACCTAGTCAAGACGTAGTGTTCGGTAGCTAAGTGGTGTTTGTTTCTTGCATTTTAATGTGTTTGGTTAGGACAGTCGTGCGGTCTTGTTGACCTAGTCAAGGGCACGTGCGGGTGGGTTTAATGCAATCCTGGATAATGATGTGTTGAACTTGACTAGCGGTTTATGGTTTGTTGACCTAGTAAAGGTCATAAACCGCTTGAGGCAAAAATCACATTGGGGGTTTCAAACATACAGGAAACTTGCCAGGCTTGCGCATACCTTCTGGAGTTTGGTAACTTGAGTGGATTCCATCAAGTTATCATGCGATGATAGTTGGATCCCGATTCCCACTAATGAGTAGGTTTACTCGTCGAGTGATTTTACATGATCTTGACTAATTCTCCTTTTGTGTTTGGAGGAGAATTCGAGGAAACAGTGGGAGCCATCCTGATTATATAATGTGATTAACCATTCTGATCTACGTTAGAGTGCACGCTGAGTGTTTCTTTTCTCTCTCTCTTTGGTAGCGACCATTGCCCGACCTTCGACTAAAACTCATGAACCAAGTTAACTGAACCTTCTTAAAACACATTGGCTTTTGGTATGTCACGGTATCGCATATATCATTGCCACTTCTATATCACCTTTGCATTTCTCCAGAACACCCCGTATCACTACGAACATCCACTCCTATTGGATATATCCATCGTATAGTTACATACGAACTCGAAGGAACTTGTTCCAGATTCGAGGATGGATTCTGGTTCCGGAGAGATTGAAAGGGATTATTCGGTTGCCTTTTCCCTTTACCTTCTCTTAGGTTGTGAGGGCTCCTAGAATTAGGAGAGGGTACACCTATTGCGCTTATTGGATAGTCTTCTTTCAAACCATAGACAGATGCCGAAAAGTAGGGAAGGATGAAAACTAATTATCCTAAGTGTGGTGTACAGAAGGTAATAAGTAAAAACATATAAAGGGATTAGAATAAGGCAAAGGAAATTGCGACTGCTATCATTCACGACAAAACCATGTATACCCCTGTCACTCCTACATCCACTTTGGATTTCTCCAGAACACTACGTATCAATACGAACGTCCATAATGCGTGGACATGCCATTGTATAGTTACATACGCACTCGAAGGAATTCATTCCAGATTCGAGGATGGTTTCCGGTTCAGGAGAAATAGAATAAGGATTATTCAGTTGTCTTTTCCCTTTACCTTCTCTCAGGTTGCGAGGGCTCCTAGGATTAGGAGAGTACACCTATTACGCTTATTGGATTGTCTTCTTCCAAACCTTAGGCTAGTGCCGAAAGGTAGGAAAGGAAGAAAACCAATTAGCCTAAAAGTGGTGCACATAAGGTAATAAGTAAAGATATAATAAAGGGATTAGATTGAGGGCATGGAACTATACGGTTACAGTCATGAATCAGGATAGTGGAAGAGGCGTTTCTAGGAATACCAGGTAACCCCTTTTGAAACATTTTCATGTTTCAGTTTCACTGTGCGATATTAATTGAAAACAGTTTTCCCAATTAGAACCTAACTCCCGGGTATGTATTTACAAGATCAGTTTCTCACATCTGTATGTTATTACAGATAGTGAGTGGGAGTAAGATATTGGGAATTGGGTGATTAGATTCTCATTATATCGGAATTCGTTGTAATTGGTGATATTTGAGGAAATCATTTGGTTTTTGCCTGACGACAAATTTTTGGTTTTGAATATCCTTAGTTATGCACCAGTTTTAAACTGATATATCTGCACGTTTATTTTATAAAGTGAGATATAACTTTTTGAAATTATCTCTGTGAAATTTACCTATATCAGTTGATTGTTAGGTAAGGTGCATTCAACAGCGGTGTAATTCTTCTTAACCATAGTACAGTTTTCAACCTACGACGCATTGGGTTTGAGTTATTGAACACAGGGGACTTATACAAAGTGTTATATGTTGTCCAGTGTCCATTAGGACAATGGGGTTGGTACTCGTACTATATTCTATTTACTCATTACTTCTCTAGTTCTAGATAAGCATTTCGTTGAAATACAAGGTCCGGATTTTGAGAAGTTGTAGGTATAAGAATAAAGTAGAGAACCATTTGATGGAAGTATCAGGATTCTTCGAGATAGTTGAAGATGTAGATACTTGTGTTTGGTATTCCGTTGATAGTAATGGTTTTTGAGAACTTGCTGCTCTTTCAGGTTACTCATATGTGGATGCACTCCTAGTTGAGTAACGCTAATTGGCCTTTTTCCATTTAGTTGATATGCACTGCAGACAGCTGCATGATTTTTTAATCTGGTTTGAATTAAATTAGTGCTTTTGTTTCTATATTAGATATATATAGAATCAATTTATATTTTAACGATGTTAAGGTATAGGGAGTTGTTCGGCTGATGCTTAAAACCAGAATCCGGATAAACTTAAGACACGTTTCAGTAATGGCAGTTTGTGGGTTATCCCGGGCTTTGACGAGGGTTAACTTTCTACCATCAGGAAGATCAATAGTGATATTGTTCTTGACTCACCACAGTTTTAGTAAAATGGATTTTTTCAGATAACAGAAGTGGGAGTATGGTAGAACTGGAAGTGATTACAGAACCACAAACGATTACTGAAAATTTAATAGAACCTAAGGATTCAATTGGATTTGACATTCCATTAGCCACTCTGCAGATTTCATGGGTAACCTCAGGCACACGAGTGGTACTTCAGTCTTCTCAGAGACGGTGACAGTAAGGTTCTTGTTTATCCAGACTTGCAATTGCTGCTGTTCTAGACTATAAGATCCAGCAGGAGATGAGTATAGCGTCGTTCTAAACTAGCTTGAGAAGTGCACGTGTATATGACTCTGCCAGAGGGTTGTTATAGTCAGTGGGAGAAGCGGAAGCATTGTGGGAAAGTAGATTATGTCTATTTATAGACTAAAGCAAGTATAGCGGAAATAGATCGTCTATTTTTGATGTGACAGTCATAAGGTTTTGACTTAATCATAATAAGAGATGGATCTGGTAAGAAGGTAGTAGAGAGTGATATCTAAGTATTTGGATGACATGCACTTAATAAGAAGCAATATTCCTATACTATGATTGGTTATACTGTGGTTGTCACAAGGTAGTTTCTCCATATAGGATATGGATATAATATCAGGGATTCTGGTGACTAGATCTATGGTTTTAGATCTAGATTTGGGATGTGTCCCAAATGAGGATACTTTGACATTATTCTAAAGATGATTTAGAATGGTTGACTCCTGGTATGGTGATGTACCTGCAGGTGATGGAGTCACCCTCTCTAAAGGATGTCTTTTAGACTAAAGGGGAGAGGGATTTGCATGATTGGCATATCACTTGCTT
Source organism: Agapanthus africanus (assembly GCA_030015575.1). Classification (NCBI taxonomy): domain Eukaryota; kingdom Viridiplantae; phylum Streptophyta; class Magnoliopsida; order Asparagales; family Amaryllidaceae; genus Agapanthus; species Agapanthus africanus. The sequence goes on along the minus strand of CM057341.1, from coordinate 614,482,411 downwards.
AGGCAATTGAGTCAATCATGAGATGTCAAGTACAACACCAGATATTATTTTTTGCACTGGCTGCAATAAAAATATATATTAATCCATTCCTGGAGAAACGTTGGGAAGCAGTTTATGAACATAAGTGGATGTTCTAGGGATATGGTAACGGCAGCCTTCTTCGGGAGAAGGTTATCATTCGAGGCTTCCATGGTGACCTGTATGACAGAGTGACTGTCAGAGTTTTAGTTTTCCCTCTTTTGAGGGATAGTATGTTGGACAGGTGGTCCAAGCGGATACTGAGGAAAGGCATGGCGCAGGATACTGATTAAATTCAGTGGATGATATAGTCTAAGAAGTTTGCTGGATTTGGAGTTCATTTAAAAACTGGATCCTATCAGATATCCAGACAAATTCTAAGACAGTTATTGCTCATTTCAGGAGATGGTATTCTCCGCGAAGTTGAGATATAGAGAAATACAGAAAGAAACATTGGAGCGGATCTACTCACTGAGGCTATTTCTCGAACACAATAGTTTCACAAATGAGGTTTGCGAAACTGATTAGTAAAGAAGTTGGGTGTTTGATATCACACGGGCTGTGAGTATGCGACACCGCAATAATTATCCATAAGTGCAAGTAGAAGATTGTTGGCTATAGTGCCCTCACGACAATTATCGTAGTCGCAGGCAGGCGATTGCGATGATTGAAGGAGGACATATACCGGTAGAACAGTCTTACTCGAGATGATAGTATGCTATCTGGATTGTTTTTATCATCATGTACATGTTGATAGAGCCCATAGGATTCTTGCTTGACTACCAGCATTATGATGTCGATCATATACGTGGGAGCTGGGGGTCTATAAGCACATCCTTAAATGTTCGTAGTCATGGGAGTATCGAGACTGGGCATCGATACTCCAGTGTAGACTAGTGTATACTGATCGAGACCTTGACGAGGGGCGGTGGCAATGTCTCATAAGCCATTGGTGTTAGTTTGTTCACCTAAGATAGTATACAGGTGCTCATTAGGTTATGGGTACACTGGACGGACTCGCCGGGAACCTGCTAGTTGGTACTATACATATTGTCAGATAGCAGTTCCCAGGTGACATGTGTACAGGTTAGTCTGTCGACCTGGGATCGTCATTTGTCTCATGTGAGTTCCCACTGTTCTTTGATTACTACCCTACCATGGCATAAAGGAGTCGTGCAAACAGGTTTTAGTTCGGTATAGTCCCGAGCCACATGGAGGCAGTGAGCGGATTGTCGGGGATTCGTCTCTCCCGGTATTGGGGGTTGATGTCGCGCAGTGCACGGGTGGCTATCACCAGAAATCCTAGGCCGGGGTAATCGAGTATTACCGATCAAGGATCGATAGTTTCTCAGGTGGTGATGGGTTACATACCGACACGAATTATCGCGTCAGTAGGGGTCTGACTTTATCCACCGCCCTAGACTCGATATGCGATACTCTTAGACGAATAAACCAGACTGTATGGATATTTTCACTGTCAGCTTCAGTAGGGGTTTGGATGAGTTTGCTCATCGCCCTTCCTTTCGCTCAATACCTGGATAGCCGTTACGTACAGCTAGTTCCGCTGATGTGCTTGTGGTTAAACCCACTGCCAGCGTATTCACGAGTCTTTAGAGTCCCACACAGTGGGTTTTCACCGTTCAAGCGATATAGTATAGATGACGTATGTTGGTATATACAGGTGTCCGATTAAATCTGTGTATAGGCTACACAGACTTTAATCGGACGGTTGATAATACCAGCGTCTTAGGATTAAGCCGAATTATTAAACCAGGTTTTGATTTAATAATTTATATATGTATATATACTCTAGTATTATTATTCAATATTAATTTTCTCTCTTGGCTATTCGTATTTTTGTACGAATACGCGTATATGTATTTCGATACGTATACCGGGTTGTATTCTGTATTTATATGGAATTGTTTCTAGAAGATTGGACACCTCATTTGTATGATTTCCATTTTAGAAAATCATTTTCTTTACAAATGAGGTGGAGGGGGTGATATGGTATGAACAATGCAAGGCATGTAGAGAGGTATGGTTTGCATTTGTTTATTGAAAAATTGAGATGAGATATTTGTGTGTGCATGATTGAGAGAGAGAGATAGAGAGTGATGGAAGCCACTTGCTTTGGGTGAGCCTTCCTCATTTGGTTTTCTAGACTTGGTTTTTTCTCCACTTGCTTCATCACTCTCATTCTCACTCACTTGGAGAAAACACTTATCCGTTTCTTTAGTTGCTCATGCCACATGTTTCCTCACCTCCTCTTGATCTTCTATGGTTGCTCTTTGGAGCATCTTGATGAGAGAAAAATTATAGTGTGATATTCTTACACCTCCACTCTCCATTGCTCGCAACCTTAGAGTGTCGGTTACCTCGCTTGGCGAGGCTGAAGCTTGTGTCATTTTCCTCAGGTAGATCATCGTAGATGGAGGAAGACCGGCAACCAAACTCGATCCGCAACTTCTAGGAGCTTGGGATGAAGGTTGATGACCGAAGGACACGGATCAACTTGGTATAACCATTCCTAACTCTTTATATTGCTTGCTAGTATAGGGTTTAGGGTAGATACGGGCATCGGGTAATGGCAGCACCAGTTTTGAAATTTTTTGTTCCTCATTTGGCCACGGTTTGAAGGCCGGGGCGCTGCCGTAACCCAACAGAGGACATATGATACTTTATCATACGTGAGAGCAATGTTAATGTTCCTCAGTTAGTCTTTATAGTTCGGCCCGGTTAGCGTATTTTTCTCTAATAAAAGCTTAAGTCCAGTCATGGTGATCTGCTATTAGGAGAGAGAAAAGAATACACTCAGCGAAAGCACTTGCAAAGATCAGATTGGTTATTATCTTATCTAATCGATGTCTCCCAGTTCTTTTATCAAATTTTCCTTCAAACCTTTAAAAGAAAATTAGCCATGATTAATTACATTCTACAACTTCGCTAACCGTTTAGCCAGGCCAGTGTCGGTACTTTGAGAGAGGTTCCCCGTGCTTTCGTACGGACCTAATTAAAATAAACCTCATTTTCCCAGAGGCGTAGCCCCGTTGTTACCTTTCTAGACACCTAATGGGTTACCTATTGTAAAGTGAATAACTCTCCTCGGAGCAACTCTTGCTCGCAGTGGGATCGGGATCCTACTATCACATAGAAGGTATGTAATCTCATTGCAAATTCCAACTCTTGAAACTCCCGATATGGTTTTTACCCCTAGCACTCATGACCTTGGCTATGGTCAACATATCATAAGCACTAGTCAAGTTCTACCCATCATTTCATGATTAATTAGACCCACCCACACGACCCTTGGCTATGGTAGACATAATCATGTGACTGTCCTAATTAATCGCATCATATGTTGTGTAGGAAGACATCACTTAGCTACCGTACACTATGCCTTGGCTATAGTCAACATACGTGGCACGAATACTAAGTACTCTACTTCCTAAAATGACGGAGGGCTGCGAATGGTTTTTAACAAAACCTTTAACGCTTTGAACTTGATATCGTTGTAGAATCTAATGGTTATAAAAGGAGTGGCTTAAGCTCCGCACATTGAAAACTTGCTTTTTCACAAAAACGCCGAGTAGGTTTTAAATCCAATTCTACAACATCTTTTAAGTTCCTTTTTCTTTACATTAAACTCATTAATATAGTCCCATCATTTAATTCATTAAGCCATCACAGAAAAGAAACGAAAATAGAACGTACGCTTATGCCAAAGTGTCCCGTTATGTACCGTTAGGTTATTCAACTAACGGCATAGTGGGGCGGGACTAGCGCGGATGCAAGACAAAAGAAACGTTTATTATATATCATATATATAATACATCATTCGTCTCAGCATATAAAGTGATCACATCACAAAATATCAACAGCAGAAGCACATACATGAAATTATAGGATATACTAGGAGGTCCGTATTTTGTATTTAGCCAACAATAGAAAATACGGATTCCACAGTCGTGATGAATAGCCAAGCCCACACCCCTAGACCCCTATGAGAGCGGCAAGTGACCCTACCAATTCTAGAGTTAGGAGACCCGGTCTCGACTCCTCGAGATGGCCTCCCACTGGACCCTAGAACCCGGTAACTTGTGCTCCCTATCTTGGGTCTATTCTAATGCGGAAAAGTAAATAATATACAACAATGGTGACATCATCCTCAACCCTTAAGTGCCCCAATAAAAGAATATTACATGCAATGAATTTTACATGAATGAAAAGAAAAACTCTCATTTCACATAAACCCCCCGGCCATTCAATCACGATGATCCTATACATCATATCTCAGCAACACATAACATCATATGTAATCAACGTAAGTAAGCATGCGTACCCCAATTGTTGTTGATATATAGCAACGAAACCGGCGATACACCACATACTACATGTAAGTGCACGGCGGCGCCCCGGCCGTCTGAACGAGGCCAAGATGCGGAATATAAAACTTTTCTATAAACTAGAACCGACACTACCGCGCACTTTGAAACCCGGATCAGGCTATTAACCTACTCCTAGCAAACTACAGAAGGGGTAGAGAGATATACCGAGCGATCCGTGTCCTTCGGTCTTCTTGTCGTCGTCCCGAAATCCCCGCGGAATCTCCGGTCTTCAACTCCTTGTCGGAAGGGCACCACATCACCGGGTTCTTTTACGGGCTCCCACCTCTACACCGAGGCAACTCGGGCACGAAGTTGGCGAGTCAACGTGTCCAGGAATTGCTGTAGAATAAGTGTAGTGCTCTTGGTCTCTATTGGGGTTGAAGTTGCCATGGTTTTGGTGGAGAAGGAGATGCAATCTTTTTGGATGAACTAAAGGGATTTTGCAAAGCAAAAAAGGATCAAAATCCCACACCACAACATTTGGACAACCCTTCTTTCTTGTGGCCGGCCATTCCATGAATGGAAAAGAGGTGGGAGTGTGACAATAATACAAGAGAGAGAAAATGGGTGATGATGAGGAGTTATCATCACCCCAAAATCAAATAAATAACCCATCATTTAAAGCAAGCCATCATTTCTCAAAAGTCAAGCAATGATGAAGAAATAGAAGTCAAGTGATGGTGGAACCATCATGATACTACTACTTGCAAAGTCCACCCTCCACAATACTAAATTGCACAATTACAAATAAGCCCTCCTCCACCAATTTTCAGCCAAGGAAAGAAACAAAGGAAAATGGCCGAAACGGAAAGCAAACTGGCAACTTCAGAAAACTGATCCCATAATAAATTACAGGAAAACCCCGAGACAGTATATACATACCCGCATTTGTATTTCGACCGAATATAAATGCAATGAGACAAAATCTACACTGTACAATACTAGGATCCGGCTTAAACCAAAGCCCGCTAGTATTATCCGTCCGATCATGATCCGTCCAATACCGCACGTATATGATCGAGCCCTACCATATCTCCTTACGGCCTCTACAGCGTTTCGCCCGAAACTTGAGAAAACGGTCTGTGGGGGACTCTAAAGACTCATCAATACTTTGGTTGTGGATTTAACCACTAGCACGTCAGAGGTATTAGCCATACGTAACGGGCTACCAGGTATTGACCAAAAAGGACATCGATGAGTGAACTCATCCTGACACCCTACTGAGCCTGTCAGTGACAATATCCGTACAGTCCGGTCCGTTTATCTATGATCATCGCATGGCGGGCCTAGGTGGTTGGGAAAAGTCAGACTCCCAAAAACGGAACAAGTCGTGTCGGAGTGTAGCCTAGAACACCCTGAGATACTACTGGAATACCTACCAGTAAATCTCCTGCCTTGGCCAAGGACTTCGTGTAATGGCTCTCCTAGACACAGTGCGACCTCACCCCCAATACCGGGAGAGACGAACCCCTGCAGATCCGCTCACTGCCTCCATGTGGCTCGGGACTGTACCCAACTAAAACCTGTTTGCACGTCTCCTTTGAGCGTGGTAGGGTTGTAATCAAAGTACAGTGGGAACTCATACGAGACAAATGATGATCTCAGGTCGATGAACTAACCTGTACACATGTCACCAGGGAACTGCTATCTGACGTCAGGTATAAGAACAACTCGCTTGTTCTCGGCGAGTCCTGTCCGGTGTACTCATAACCCAATGAGCACCAGTATATATCTTAGGTGAACCAACTGACACCAATGGTTTGTGAGACTGGCCACCGTCCCTTGTCGGGGTCTCGACTGTATACACTAGTCTACTCTGGAGTATCGATGCCCTGTCTCGAAAACTACCACGACTAGGGACCTTTTAAGGATATGCTTATAGACCCCAGCTCCCACGTATATGATCGCCATCATACTGTTGGTCATCAAGCAAGAATCCTAAGGGCTCTATCAACGTGCTATAGTGACCTGTAAGGTCACCTAAAGCAGTACACGATGATAAAGATAAACCAGATAGCATACTATCATCTTGAGTAAGGCTGTCCTACTGGGATAGGTCCTTCCTCAATCATTGCAATCACATGCCTGTGATCCAATAATTGACTCTGAGGGCACTATCACCAACAATCTCCTACTTGCACTCAAGGCTAATTATTGCGATGTCGCATACTCACAGCCCGTGTGATACCGAACACCCAACTCCTCTACTAATCAGTCTCACAAAACCCGTTTGCGAAACTATTGCGTTCGTGGAATAGCCTCAGTGAGTGGATCCGCTCTAATGTTTCTTTCTATGTCTCTCTTTATCTCAAGTTCGCGGAGAAAGCCATCTCCCGAAATGAGCAATACCTGTCTTAGAATATGTCTGGATATCTGATGGGATCTAGTTCATAAATGAACTCCAAATCCAAACTTCTTAGACTGTATTATCAACTGAACTTAATCAGTATCCTGCGCCATGCCTCCCTCAGCATCCGCTTGGACCACCTGTCCAAAATATTGCCCCTCATCAGAGTGAAAACTATAACTCTAACAACCACTCTGTCATCCAGGTCACCTTGGAAGCCTGGAATGATAACTGTCTCCTAAAAGAGGCCGTTGTTATCATATCCCTAGAACATCCACTTATATTCTAAAACTGCTTCCGAATGTTTCTCCAGGATAGGATCAATATCAACTTACTACATCTAGTGCAAAAACAACATCTGGTGTGATACTTGACATCTCATGATCAACTCAATTGCCTAAGCAAGTGATCTGCCAATCATGCACATCCCTCTCCCCTTTAGTCTGTAAGACACCTTCAGAGAGGGTGACTCCATCAGCTGCAGGTACACCACCATGCCAGGAGTCGTCCATTCTAAAAACCTTTAGAATGCTGTCTAAGTACCCAGATTGGGACACTTCCCAAATCTAGGTCTAAAAAAATAGATCTAGTAACCAGAATGTCTGATATAATACCCAATTCCTATGTGGAGAAACCACTGTGTGACAACCAAAGTATAACCGATCGTAGTATAGGAATATCACTTCCTACTCTGTGTATGTCATCCAAATACCAGGACATCATACCCTACTACCTTCTTAACAGATCCATCCCCTATTCTGATGAAGTCAAACCTATGACTGTCACATCAGAAATAGATGATCTATCTCCGCTATATCTGCTTTAGACCATAAATAGACATAAGCCTCTTGTCCACCAATGCTTCCGCTGCTCCCACTGAATACGACAACCCTGTGGCAGAGTCATATACACGTGCTCTTCTAAAGCCAGTTCAGAGCGACGCTATAATCATCCTCCTGCCGGGTCTTATAGTCTAGAACAATAGCAATGGCAAGTCTGGGTAAGCAAGAACCTCCCTGCCACCGTCCTTGAGGCTACCGGAGTACCTCTCGGGTGCCTGTGGTTACCCACCATATCTGCGGAGTGGCCAATGGAATGTCAAACCAGATTGAATCTTTAGGTTCTTATCAAATTTTCAGTAATCGTTTGCGGTTCTGGAATCACTTCCAGTTTTACCATACTCCCACTACTGTTTTCTGAAAAAATCCATTTTTGTTAAAACTGTGGCGAGTCAAGAACAATATCACTATTGATCTTCCAGATGGTAGAAAGTCAGCCCTCGTCATAGCCTGGGTCAACCCACAAACTGCCATTACAGAAACGTGCCTTGAGTTGTCCAAAATCTGGTTTTAAGCATAAGCTGGACAACTCCCCGTACCTTAACAATGTCAAGATATGAACTGTTTTATATCCAATACAGAAATAGAGGCACTGATTTAATTGAACTAGATTCAAATCATGCAGCTGTCTCCAGTGCATGTCAACTAAATGGAAAGAGGCCGATAAGCGTTACTCAACTTAGGAGTGCTTCCAATTATGAGTAACCTGAAAGAGAAGTAAGTTCTCAAAAACCATTACTATCAACTGAATACCATACACAAGTATCTACATCTTCGATCACCTTGAAGAATCCTGATACTTGCAATACCTGGTTCTCTACTTTGTTCATATACCTATAACTTCTCAAAACTTGGACCCTGTGTTTCTACGAAACACCTGTCTAAAAACTAGAGAGGTCATAAGTGTAGGGTTCCTAGGCACTCCCAAGAGGCATCAACCATGCCAATTTCAAAAATTACGGTGCCGAGAAACCCGACTACGGATCGTTGGCTAGAAGTTTAGGCGAAAAAGAACCTAGTTAACAACTTATCTAAATGGTAAACGGAAATACAACCTTTGTAGATCCGGTTCTCCACCTCCATGGCTCCGCGATGATGTCTCCTCGCTGTACAAATCAGATCTTGGGCTCCAGCGTCGGCTTCATCGGAGAAAAAGCGGGCTAGGTCATCGACGACGATGCCGAAGATGATCTACGTCGAGGCATCGCTAGATCAAGCTCCAACTTCACCAAGTCATGAAACTTGTGAAGAAAACACACTCTACTACTTGGCAAGAAGTAGAGGATGAAGAAATAGGAAGTGGGTTCACTTTAGAATTGGATTTCTCACTCTTTTTCACAAGTTGCCATTGATGGAGGCAAGCTTGCTTCAATGTTGAAGATGAAGAAGAAGAAGAAAGAATATCATAAGTATTCTCGAAAATGAATAATAAAATGAATACTTATCATATCTCAACCATGGTCAAGTGTAGAGAATAAATCATGGTTAGTGGGAATGGTTAGGGTTAAGCATGAGACAAAATGGTGACTTAGTCAAAGCTTCATGAAGCTTCAATATGCTTCCAAAGAAAGCCACCATTTTTCTTTATGCTTAATATTTTTCCAAAAAGAATAAATAGATAAATAAATGAATAAGAAAACAAAAGGAAAACCCTAACCATTCAACAACCATGGTTTAATCTTTACACAAACCCTAGTGAGCATGTATCATCAAACATGATACAAACTTGTGTACAAAAGTATATCACATATACAATGTGCACAATCCAAGTGAGAAAATCCATTTAAAGTGAACCAATACTAGTTAATGCAAAGTAATATATCAAATATATAATTATGCATTAAATCATTAAATCAACACTTGATTTAACGATCCGGTCATATCGCATATAACCGACTAATATCCAATGTATCGATTTATCGAATCAATCCTTGATTCGATAACTAGGTTATATCGCATACAACCTTTCGACACATTCATCGCGAGAAAAGAATACGGTATCACATACACGTATTATTCTCGGTCTCGCACATATCTCATATGCGCTCCTATTTCGTTTCGCTTGAGCCAGGAAACCTCTGTGTAGGACTCTAAAGACTCGTCAATACGCCGGCAGCAGATGATGATCATATCAAACACCCACAAGCCGCAAGCGGTCTGCTAAACGTAACGGCCACCCGGGTATTGAGCGATCAGAAGATCGACGAGTAAGCCCGCTCACACTCCTGTGAATCCAACCAGTAACACTTACCGTACAGTCCGGTCTGATCGTCTGATATGTCGCATATCTCGCCTAGGGGTGGTAAACGTCAGACCCCAATAGCTTGATAAGTCGTGTCGATATGAGGTCTATAACAATTCGAGAAACTACTGGTAACACTTACCAGTAAATCTCAGCAACCCTGGCCAGGGATTTCCGGTTATAGCCAATCGAACACAGCGCAACATCAACTCCCTATACCGGGAGAGACGAATCCCCTCCTATCGCTCATTGCCTCCATGTGACTCGGGACTGTACCCAAAAACCACCGTTTTGCACGCCCTCTTGGATGTGGTAAGATGGAAATCAAAGCACAGTGGGAACGACACAAGACTCTATGACGATCTCGGGTCAACAGACTACTCTGTACCAGTGTCACCAGAGAACTGCCATCTGACGTAAGGTATAATACCATCTGGGAGTTCTCGGCGAGTCCGTCCAGTGTACCCAGTCTCCACTGAGCACCCGTATATCATCTCCGATGTCAAACACCAATGGATATGGGATCATCCATCGCCCATCTGTATGGGTCGAGAAGGTATACGCTAGTCTACTCTGGTATATCGATGCCCCGTCTCGATATACCCACGACTAGGGACTTTGAAGGATGTAATTATGGACTACCATGTCCCCACTAGTATGATCCGCATCATAGTCCAGGTAGTCAAGTACACATCCTAAGGGCTTTACCAACATGTAACAGAGAGACAATCAGTGTACACGTTAAGGTAAAGATCAACCAGATAGCATACTATCATGTTGAGCAAGAAAGTCCTCCCTATATATGTCCCAGCATCCACTACAATATACATCCTATGTACAGTAATGGCCTCTAGGGCATACATATAACTAACAATCTCCCACTTGCACTAGGGCCATCTGTAGCAGTGGTTGTAGTATCTCATACTCAACCATCCCATAAAACTCTCTCTCTGGGAAAAGGCCTTCGTGAGTGGATCCGCCATGTTGTCCTCTGAGTCTACTCTCCTAACCTCGATCACCCTGGAGATCAACCATCTCCATGATCAGGTGATACTGCCTTAGAATATGTCTGGATCACTGATGGGACCTACGTTCCTTGGCATAAGCCACAACTCCATTGTCACATAATGGGAGGAACATAGTTCATCTCATGAACCAATATACACCCAAACAGCCTCTTTGGTAGCATCTTAAGTAGCGATGTATCCAGCCTTTATCGTCTAGTATGCCACGGTATCTAGCTTGGAACTCTTCCAACATACCGTCCCTTTACCGAGGGTAAAGACAATGCCTGTGACTGACATTCAGTCATCTTTATCACCCTGGAACACTTCCAGTGATTCTCCCCAGGATCAATTGATACCATCTCACTACAACTAGTGAGAATCCTAACATCCAATTAGATCTATCTCATAGATCCAAAACCCAGGATTTAGGAGGTATCACTTTCATCCTATCTGGAGAATGATTGTGATAAGCGGAGATTGACCAAGCGTAGCATAGGAAACTCCTTCCCTATCAAGAGTATGTCATCCACGCACTCTACGAGGATCGTCACTATACTCCCTACTATCTTTTTGTTTATACAAGGTTCATCTACCATTTTGATGATGTCAACTTCTTTGACTAACACATCAAAATAGACGTTCCAACTCCGCTATGCCTGCTTTATCCTATATAGCATCTTGCACACGTTTCCGCTGCTCCCACTGTCTACGAAGCCCTCTGGCTGTGTACTTATAGACGTTCTCTTCTAAAACATCATTTAGAAAAGCAGTCATGACACCCAACCACCAGATATCGTAGTCATGGTATGTAGCCGTGGTAAGTAGGATCTGGATGGACTTAAGCATAGCTCCTTAGAAAAAGGTTTCCTCATGATCCACACCTGGTCAATGATGCAAACCTTTAACAAGTCTAGCTTTGAAAGTCTCAACTTTTCCATCTACACCTAGTAATCTTCTCAAGATATACTTGCTCCTGATGGGGATTTAACCCTTCAGATATAGCAACCAAAGTCCATATTTTGTTGGTGTATAAGGATTCCATCTCAGATCGATAAACATCCAGCCATTCTTACAGAGTCTTACTCTCGATGGCCAGCTCGAAACTAGTTGGGTCATAATCTCATGATGCAATCCTCGCTCCCACTGTCATAGAGAAACCGAAATATCTCTCAGGTGGGTGAGGAACCCTACTAGATCGGCGGAGAGGCTGAGGTTCGTTGGTAACTATTGAATCCTTTGGTTTTATCAAATCATCTGCTGTAGTTTGTATAGCTGGAACCTTTCCAGTTCTACATAGCTGACCTTGCCTCGAGTTTGTCCGGATTTTGCTTTTAGACATAGGCCGGACAACCCCAAATCTTAACTACCTTAAGACATGGGCTCTTCCCTTTCCATATCACATATGAAGTGGTAGGTAACTGATTTGATTCGAACCCTATTCAATAGGTATGCAAATTCTCAAGTGCATAACTCCCAAAAGGAAATAGGAAAATCAGTAGTACTCATCATAGAGCACACCATATCACATAGGGTGCTATTGCTCCGCCCCGATATACCATCGTGCTATGGTGTATACGGAGGAGTAATTCTGAGAGAGAATCTCATTCTCCTTTGGAATAATCCAGGATTTCCGTGCTCAAGTATTCTCCTTCTTGATCTCATCAAAGGACATAATACTTATACCCGTATTGGTTCTCTACTTCTAACTTATATTCTGTGAATATCTCAAAAGGTTCAGACTTGTGTTTCAACAGGAACATAGGTCTGAATCTCGAAAGATCATCAGAAAATGTAATGAAGTATAAAGAACCATTCCTGGCATATGTAGACAGGAGACCTTACATACATCAACATGTATCATCCCAATAGTTTACTAACTCTTTCTCTGTTTCCAATAAACAGAGCTGAGGTCATTTTATCTTTGTGACATGACTCGCAAGTTTCATAAGATGTAAATTCAAACTAATTTAAATATGCATCTATATGTAACTTCAGCCAGTCGGGTCGCATTGATATGACCTAGTGTAACCCTTCGAAAATCGTTTAGGCAGTTTTTCGGTAATCGGCCAATTTTTCGGCTTTTTCCGTAAAAAGTCGAAATAGGTATTTTTCATTGTAGACCTAATTATACAAAATTTAGACAAGATATTACTATAATTTTGTCACTAAAATGTCACTTATAATTATCTAGTTAAATAAAAAAAAATTCGTAATTAATTATTTTTTTATTATTTTAAGCATTTTTAAATACATTAAATTAGTGATAAATACAAATTTAATTAGGTAAATTTCTTAATTAGGAGTCTTTATAAGCTAAAATATGGTGTTAATAAAATTATAACATGGCTTGCAAACTTTTAGTTTTTTAAACTTTTAGTTTTTTGGTGGGAAAATTATGAAAAAAATGATGAAAAAGGGGTTTTTTTGTAAAAAAGTTGACATGAAAGCATGAAATGATAACATATGATGTTGTATTGAACTAGAAACTTTTTCAAAATTTCCCCACCTCCTCCTCATGCTGCAGCCGACCCCCATTCCAGCAGAATCCCCCATTTTCTCACTTCATTTTGCTTCATTTTCTTGCTAAAATCCATTAAAAATTCACAAATTTCTTTCTCCATTCAAAGCCTAACCCTAATCCCTTCTCTCTTCAACCCAAATTTGTTCAAAAACATGATGAAAGGAGGATTCTTTATGACTTGATCAAGCTAGGGTTCAAGCTTGAGAGGTGAAAATTCTAATCTTTTTGTTAACTTGTGGTTTAATTATGCTAGAATTGAAATTCTAAATATTAGTTTAGTGGTAAATGTTGTTTAGGAAAAATCAAGAGAAGGATTGATTTTAAAACTAGGGTTTGAAGCATAGTTGTTAGGATTAAATTAGGGCTTTGGGTTTCTAATTGGTTGTAGTGGTTAATGGTGTATTTATATGCTCGCTAAATCGTCAAATATCGATGTTTGCATTGAATCGGCGTTGAATTTGCTTGCTAGATTTTTACGAAAAATAGATTGCGTTAAATTTGCGTTAGGTTAGCAATATTATTAGCTTCGTATAGGATTATTAGAATGCGCGAACGCGGGATTTAGTCTAGTCGGGTTGTAGTTTTGTCGATTTCCCCGAAATGACGATTTTAGTTAAAGGTTAGCGATTTTCGTGCGTTTTTCCGCGAACTGAGTGCATGCTATGATTAATACGAGAGCGTGGATAATTGTATGTTGTGACTTGCATTGTGTTAGGTTTTTTAATCTTATGCTTGATATTGTGCAAATATAGGATCGGTCGGGGAAACTTCGAACACGGCGCGAAAAGGCAAGGCGGTGGCCGGAACGGATTAGTGGGGATTTCAGGTGAGTAGATGTATTCATCTATGGGGGAATCGTCTGGATGGCGCGAGGCGCCCCCTAGTTAGGATTACCCTACTTTAACAAGATTTATATATTAGCTAACTTATCCATTCATGTACACTGCATACCCTTATAGCGAACAGTATATTACATTGCATGGACATTCATCTATACTTATGCGATATCACTTCGTAGGGCACGAACACCATTACCATTGGCATCTGCTGCACACGCACTAATCATGTGACACACACGCCTTTGGTAATTGCCATGTCACGTGCACTATAGAACCGGTTTAACTTAATAATGCCATTTGCATTCATACATGATATATGAAATTGCATAGCTTGCTTATACCTCGCATTTTCATCATATTTACATAGATTCTATCTAAAATTCACATCATATACATTGATATCATAGACATTTATCATATTTAACTTGTGGACACTATAATTTTCTTGAGGATTTCAGTTTTTCTGTGATTTCTGGATTTTTGGGGAAAACCGCAAGAATTTAACAAAAGCTTGTATTTATCATTTTTAAAACAAAGTTGCGGTTTTCTCGTGACGTATGTGTCGTCCACCATGAGTTTTCATGTTTTCTGTTGGATTTCGAGACCCGATTCGAGGAGTGGATGAACCGTCTCGGGTACATGGTGGGCCCGGTATGGTACCCCGGGGCAAGAAGATCGAGTTGTAGACGATGAGCCTGGCAGGGGAAGACTACCTACCGGTGATGTCTGGAGCGGCGGATATCCGGAGGATACCGACCGTTGTCGTGAGATTTATGATATGGGCCGATACGGACTGACGGAGCCCGATATTGAGACAGATATGATTCCTATTTGGTGTCGATGCTTGACACGGGTTTTCAGATGATTTCTTGATGGTACTTAGCTATTATACAGATATTCATGTTTTAAAAAGTTAAGAATTCAGTACCCTTAGCATTTAAAATACCTAAAAGATTTAGTAATGACATTGCATACATGTGCATGCATACTAAAGATATTATATCACATATGGACATACATGTTGTGACGCATTGCGTGCATTCTTACGATTGCCTTATTAGATGTTATATTTACTCACGAGCTGGCAACTCACCCCCGTTGTGCCACAGTGTCTTGCAGGTCGGACCCGTCACCCTTGTAGCGGCGGGCTGTCTTATCATCAGCTTCTTTTACTCAGACTCGCGACATCGCCCGTAGGTGGGTTGCGAGTATACTTTATTTCTTTTTGCTTTATCATTGTATCTAGTATTCTCCATCTACCACTTTATATTGTATATGCGACCTAGTGACGAGACTGAGAGGTTTGTATATTTGTGGTTTCTTTTGGGTCGAGCTCACTTGAGCCGGCGATGTGTTTTCTGGTATTTTGCATTTCTTTTATGCTCTTTTTCTTAATATTACTATTATATTGCATGTGGTTGTGATCCGCCTTGGGCGAAGATCTAGCTCCCACTTGGGGATGCCATTTATGATTACAGGTTATACATATCTTGTTGTACCCATTTTGGGGGATAGAAAATACAGGGGAGACTCTGCCGAAATTTTCGGGAAATTTTGATGTTTTTTTTAAAAGGGATTCTATGCAACTTAATTGATTTAAAAACCGTTTTCATTTAAGGTTTTTCCTTCACTCTCTTTTGATTTTTGGTTTAGATTTTCTGGGCTTTGGCTGACTTAGGTTACGGTACGCCTTTAGACGTCTCGTAATCTAAGTGCCAGTCACGTTCCGTACTTTCGGGTCGTGACAAAGTTGGTATCAGAGCGTAGGTTTTACCTTTCTGAGTGTAGGACGACCTTGGTAGATGGAGTAGGTGACTTAAGCAGAGTGGCGTAGCGTGGGTATGATCCGCGGCATACTTACGATACGGTACTCCGCCTAAGTGACCTTAGGACATAATTGCTTGTATTTCCTTCTTGATTCCTTGCATTCCTTGATTCAATTTCAATGTCCTTATCAGTCCTGTTTCTTATTCCAGCTTAGATGCCGCCAAAGACTACGTGAGCTCAACGGGCTGCCGCTAGGGATGAGATTCGGGCGGGCCCGTCTGAGGCGAGGATCGAGCGGGATGATACGCCTGTCCCTCAGGGTCATACTGATCCGCCTTATCCAGACCGTATTGCCAGATTAGAGGCCGGCATGCAAGAGTTGCGGCAGATGATGGGATCTTTAGTTGAGTCCAGCCGGGCACAGAGATCCGAGGACGTTCCTTCCACCGCACAGACCACAATCGTACCTGCTGCACAGATGGTCACTCCTGCTGCTACTACGGAGACTATCCCTGTTTCACTACAGGAGTTCATGAGATTGAGACCTCCAGCTTTTACCGGTACAGATGCGACAGAGGACCCACAGGCATTTCTTGATAGGATGGCTCGGATTTGCCATTCGTTGAGGTGTTCTGATGATAGATTGGTGGAGTTTGCGAGTTTTCGTCTGGAGGGTCTTGCCCAGACATGGTACGATTCAGTAGAGAGAGGCCGAACTGCAGGTCTATCTTCTATGACCTGGGATGAGTTTACATCTGCATTTCTTGCCCGTTTTCTTCCGGAGAGTGTCCGAGATGCTCGAGCCCGTAGTTTTGAGTCTTTGCGTAAGACTCCTGGGATGACGGTGTCGGAGTATGATATACAATTTACCCAGTTGTCTCGATATGCTCCGTACCTAGTCGACACAGAAGAGAAGAGAATAAAGAGGTTTGTACGAGGGCTTGATATACAGCTATTCCTTGCCATCGGCACCCAGGACTTTGATACATACGCAGCCGCGATGGATGCAGCCTTACTTTTGGAGGAGCGTATTTCTGAGACTCCGGTCGTTTCTGGGCCGAAGAGGATCCGTACTGATGCGCCAGCTCAGCGGCAGATGGGCAGACACCGTAATAGATTATTTCCGGGAGATGGTGGAGGCAGAGGATTGAGACGAGGTCAGTTATTTGGTTCATATCCACAGACCCAGCAGTCGTCTCCAGGATGTTTTCGGTGTGGGAGTCAGTATCACCGTGTCAGAGACTGTACCATGGGACGCCAGGGAGCGGCGACAGTCCCGCACGTGACTTTACCACCCTCACCACCTTCTCAGAGAGCTTTACTTCCTACTCCTGATGATGCTTCACGCCAGCTAGATGCTTCTAGAGGCCGTGGGCGTGGCGGTCCAGTTCCGAGAGGACGAGGCGACAGAGGTAGAGGCAGAGGCCGAGGTAGAGGCAGAGGACAGCCAGCTATTAGTGGTGGACAGGCCCGAGTGTTCGCGTTGACTCCTCAGGATGCACAGGCATCCAATGCCGTCGTGACAGGTACTCTGCCAGTATGTTCTTTTGATGCACGGGTATTATTTGATCCAGGCTCCATACATTCCTATGTATCCACGTACTTTGCACCGAGGTTGGGCCGAGAGTCTTCTCCGTTAGATCAGCCGCTAGTCGTTATTACCCCGGTGGGCGAGTCTTTTGTTGCCCGTTTTGTGTACCTATCGTGTTCCGTTCGTATCGGGGAGAAAGATTCTTCAGTTGATTTGATTCTCCTCAATATGCTAGACTTTGACGTTCTTCTTGGTATGGACTGGCTAGCCACTTGTTATGCATCCGTGGACTGCCGTGAGAAAGCAGTCAGATTCAGTTTTCCCGGTGAGCCGGTTCTTGTTATTCAGGGAGATCGTAGCGCTACCCTTCCCAGCTTGATTTCTTCTCTTCGCGCTGGTCAGCTCTTAAGAAAAGGGTGTCAGGGATTCTTAGCCTATGTTTGTGATACTAGCTCCAAAGAGGTTCCGTTGGACCAGGTCCCTGTTGTGAGAGAGTTTCCTGATGTATTCCCTGACGAGCTGCCTGGTCTGCCACCAGAGCGCGAGATTGAGTTCTGTATTGACTTGATCCCCGGCACGGGGCCTATCTCTATACCGTCTTATCGGATGGCCCCGGCGGAGCTGAGAGAGCTAAAGGATCAGTTACAGGACTTGCTGGACAAAGGGCTTATCCGACCGAGTGTGTCACCTTGGGGTGCTCCCGTCTTGTTTGTTAAGAAGAAGGACGGAAGTATGCGCTTATGCATTGATTATCGTCAGCTGAACCGGGTTACTGTGCGGAACAGGTATCCCCTACCCCACATTGATGACTTATTCGATTAGCTCCAGGGTGCAGGGTTCTTCTCGAAGGTTGATTTACGGTCAGGTTATCACCAGTTGCGGGTTCGGAAGGAGGATATTCCGAAGACCGCCTTCCGTACTCGATATGGTCATTACGAGTTCTTGGTGATGTCGTTCGGGCTCACCAATGCCCCGACAGCATTTATGGATTTGATGAACCGCGTATTCAGGCCGTATCTCGATCAGTTAATTATTGTGTTCATTGACGACATCTTGGTTTATTCTCGGAGCCGGGAGGAGCATGAGCAGCACTTACGTATCATATTGCAGACTTTGAGGGAGCATCAGCTGTTCGCCAAATTTTCTAAGTGCGCATTCTGGTTAGACAGTGTCGATTTCTTGGGTCATGTGGTGACGAGAGACGGTATTTGCGTGGACCCGAAGAAGATCGAGGCAGTTCAGCGTTGGCCTAGACCAGTATCAGTTACAGAGGTTCGCAGTTTTCTAGGTCTGGCCGGCTATTATCGACGTTTCGTCCAGGATTTCTCCCGCATTGCTGCACCACTGACCGGGTTGACCCGGAAGGGGGTTCCTTTTGATTGGACCCAGGCATGTGAGGATAGCTTCCAGCAGTTGAAGACTCGTCTGACTACTGCACCAGTGTTAGTATTGCCTTCAGGATCAGGCGGGTTCGTGGTATATTGTGATGCTTCTAGAGTGGGGCTGGGCTGTGTATTGATGCAGCACGACAGAGTTATCGCGTATGCTTCTCGGCAGCTGAGGAAACACGAGCAGAACTACCCCACCCATGATTTAGATATGGCTGCAGTGGTATTTGCACTCAAGATCTGGAGACATTACCTATACGGTGAGTCGTGCCAGATATTCACTGACCACAAGAGTTTGAAGTATATCTTCCAGCAGGGAGATTTGAACCTGAGACAGCGCCGTTGGATGGAGTTGGTGAAGGATTATGACTGCGAGATTCTATACCATCCGGGCAAGGCGAATGTGGTGGCAGATGCTTTGAGTAGGAGGCCCGGAGGTAGCCTATCTTGTTTGAGCGCAGTACAGATGCAGTCGACGGCGGATTGGCAGGTGTTATGTGACAGCAGAGTGCAGTTCGAGTTTACTTCTTCAGGGGGACAGCTGGCCCATTTCAGAGCACGCCCACATTTACTTGACCGTATCCGCGAGGCACAGTCCGGCGACGCCCGTATCTTAGAGATTATTGAGTAGATTCGGCAGGACAGAGTTTCCGAGTTCATGATTGATGATCAGGGGATACTTCGATTTGGGACTCGACTGTGCGTGCCAGATTCAGAGGGACTGAGGCGTGATATTCTCGAGGAGGCACATAGATCAGTATACAGTGTGCATCCGGGTTCCACCAAAATGTACCGTGATTTGAGAGAGGTTTACTGGTGGGACGGGATGAAGAAGGATATTGCAGACTTTGTGTCGAGATGCCTGACTTGTCAGCAAGTCAAGGCCGAGCACCAGAGGCCATCCGGCGAGTTACAGCCTTTGCCCATCCCTGAGTGGAAGTGGGAGCAGGTCTCCATGGATTTCATTGTGGGTCTACCCAGGACCAGTCGAGGGTATGACTCTATTTGGGTGATTGTGGATCGACTGACGAAAGCGGCTCACTTTTTGCCAGTGAAGACTACTTTTGGATTTTCTCAGTACGCCCAGGTTTATATTGATGAGATAGTGCG
Organism: Agapanthus africanus; assembly: GCA_030015575.1. Taxonomy (NCBI): domain Eukaryota; kingdom Viridiplantae; phylum Streptophyta; class Magnoliopsida; order Asparagales; family Amaryllidaceae; genus Agapanthus; species Agapanthus africanus. The sequence goes on along the minus strand of CM057341.1, from coordinate 614,462,414 downwards.
ACTGCATGGCGTTCCGACTTGCATCGTGTCCGACCGTGGCACCCAGTTTACCAGCCGATTGTGGCAGAAACTCCAGGAAGCTTTGGGCACCCGATTGAGTTTTAGCATAGCCTTTCATCCTCAGACTGACGGTCAGTCGGAGCGTACGATTCAGACTCTTGAGGACATGCTCAGAGCTTGTGTTTTAGATTTTGGTGGTAGCTGGGATCGTCATTTGCCTTTGATCGAGTTTTCCTACAATAATAGCTTCCAGGAGACGATTCAGATGACACCTTTTGAGGCTTTATATGGGAGGAGATGTCGATCGTATGTTGGACAGAGCTCAGGGAGAGCAGTATTTTGGGGCCGCAGATTGTACAGGAGACGACCGAGAAGATACAGCTGATTCGGGACAGGATGAGAGCGGCACAGAGCAGGCAGAAATCATATGCTGACTGGCGCCGTCGCCGACTCGAGTTCGCAATTGGCGATCATGTTTTCCTGAAGGTCTCTCCGATGAAAGGTGTGATGAGATTTGGGCGGAAAAGGAAACTGAGTCCTAGATATGTTGGTCCTTTCGAGATCCTAGAGCGTGCTGGCCCGGTCGCTTATCGGTTAGCTCTTCCGCCCAGCTTCCCCGATGTTCACCCCGTATTCCATGTCTCGATGCTCCGCAAGTACCTTCATGATCCTTCCCAGGCGATTCAGCACCAGACGATCCAGTTAGAGCGTGATCTTTCTTTCACCGAGCAGCCGGTGGTCATTTTGGATCGGCAGGTGAAGAAATTAAGGTCGAAGGTCATACCGTCTGTCAAGGTTCTTTGGCGTGGCCCGAACAGCGAGGAGGTCACCTGGGAGACCGAGGTCGAGATGAGGAAGAGATATCCCCATCTTTTTGAAGGTACGCGTAGTTAAATTCTAAATTCGGGGACCGAATTTCCTTAAGGGGGGAAGATTGTAACCCTTCGAAAATCGTTTAGGCAGTTTTTCGGTAATCGGCCAATTTTTCGGCTTTTTCCGTAAAAAGTCGAAATAGGTATTTTTCATTGTAGACCTAATTATACAAAATTTAGATAAGATATTACTATAATTTTGTCACTAAAATGTCACTTATAATTATCTAGTTAAATAAAAAAAAAAAAAATCGCAATTAATTATTTTTTTATTATTTTAAGCCTTTTTAAATACATTAAATTAGTGATAAATACAAATTTAATTAGGTAAATTTCTTAATTAGGAGTCTTTATAAGCTAAAATATGGTGTTAATAAAATTATAACATGGCTTGCAAACTTTTAGTTTTTTGGTGGGAAAATTATGAAAAAAATGATGAAAAAAGGGGTTTTTTTGTAAAAAAGTTGACATGAAAGCATGAAATGATAACATATGATGTTGTATTGAACTAGAAACTTCTTCAAATTTTCCCCATCTCCTCCTCTTGCTGCAGCCGACCCCCATTCCAGCAGAATCCCCCATTTTCTCACTTCATTTTGCTTCATTTTCTTGCTAAAATCCATTAAAAATTCACAAATTTCTTTCTCCATTCAAAGCCTAACCCTAATCCCTTCTCTCTTCAACCCAAATTTGTTCAAAAACATGATGAAAGGAGGATTCTTGGTGACTTGATCAAGCTAGGGTTCAAGCTTGAGAGGTGAAAATTCTAATCTTTTTGTTAACTTGTGGTTTAATTATGCTAGAATTGAAATTCTAAATATTAGTTTAGTGGTAAATGTTGTTTAGGAAAAATCAAGAGAAGGATTGATTTTAAAACTAGGGTTTGAAGCATAGTTGTTAGGATTAAATTAGGGCTTTGGGTTTCTAATTGGTTGTAGTGGTTAATGGTGTATTTATATGCTCGCTAAATCGTCAAATATCGATGTTTGCATTGAATCGGCGTTGAGTTTGCTTGCTAGATTTTTACGAAAAATAGAATGCGTTCAATTTGCGTTAGGTTAGCAATATTATTAGCTTCGTATAGGATTATTAGAATGTGCGAACACGGGGTTTCGTCTAGTCGGGTTGTAGTTTTGTCGATTTCCCCGAAATGACGATTTTAGTTAAAGGTTAGCGATTTTCGTGCGTTTTTCCGCGCACTGAGTGCATGCTATGATTAATACGAGAGCGTGGATAATTGTATGTTGTGACTTGCATTGTGTTAGGTTTTGTAATCTTATGCTTGATATTGTGCAAATATAGGATCGGTCGGGGAAACTTCGGACACGGCGCGAAAAGGCAAGGCGGTGGCCGGAACGTATTAGCGGGGATTTCAGGTGAGTAGATGTATTCATCTATGGAGGAATCGTCTGGATGGCGCGAGGCGCCCCCTAGTTAGGATTACCCTACTTTTACAAGATTTATATATTAGCTAACTTATCCATTCATGTACACTGCATACCCTTATAGCGAACAGTATATTACATTGCATGGACATTCATCTATACTTATGCGATATCACTTCGTAGGGCACGAACACCATTACCATTGGCATCTATTGCACGCACACTAATCATGTGACACACACGCCTTTGGTAATTGCCATGCCACGTGCACTATAGAACCGGTTTAACTTAATAATGCCATTTGCATTCATACATGATATATGAAATTGCATAGCTTGCTTTTACCTCGCATTATCATCATATTTACATAGATTCTATCCAAAATTCACATCATATACATTGATATCATAGACATTGTTCATATTTAACTTGTGGACACTATAATTTTCTTGAGGATTTCAGTTTTTCTGTGATTTCTGGATTTTTGGGGAAAACCGCAAGAATTTAACAAAAGCTTGTATTTATCATTTTTAAAACAAAGTTGCGGTTTTCTCGTGACGTATGTGTCGTCCACCATGAGTTTTCATGTTTTCTGTTGGATTTCGAGACCCGATTCGAGGAGTGGATGAACCGTCTCGGGTACATGGTGGGCCCGGTATTGTACCCCGGGGCAAGAAGATCGAGTTGTAGACGATGAGCCTGGCAGGGGAAGACTACCTACCGGTGATGTCTGGCGCGGCGGATATCCGGAGGATACCGACTGTTGTCGTGAGATTTATGATATGGGCCGATCCGGACTGACGGAGCCCGATATTGAGACAGATATGATTTCTTTTTGGTGTCGATGCTTGACACGGGTTTTCAGATGATTTCTTGATGGTACTTAGCTATTATACAGATATTCATGTTTTAAAAAGTTAAGAATTCAGTACCCTTAGCATTTAAAATACCTAAAAGATTTAGTAATGACATTGCATACATGTGCATGCATACTAAAGATATTATATCACATATGGACATACATGTTGTGACGCATTGCGTGCATTCTTACGATTGCCTTATTAGATGTTATATTTACTCACGAGCTGGCAACTCACCCCCGTTATGCCACAGTGTCTTGCAGGTCGGACCCGTCACCCTTGTAGCGATGGGCTATCTTATCATCAGCTTCTTTTGCTCAGACTCGCGACATCGCCCGTAGGTGGGTTGCGAGTATACTTTATTTCTTTTTGCTTTATCATTGTATCTAGTATTCTCCATCTACCACTTTATATTGTATATGCGACCTAGTGACGAGACTGAGAGGTTTGTATATTTGTGGTTTCTTTTGGGTCGAGCTCACTTGAGCCGGCGATGTGTTTTCTGGTATTTTGTATTTCTTTTATGCTCTTTTTCTTGATATTACTATTATATTGCATGTGGTTGTGATCCGCCTTGGGCGAAGAGCTAGCTCCCGCTTGGGGATGCCATTTAAGATTACAGGTTATATATATCTTGTTGTACCCATTTTGGGGGATAGAAAATACAGGGGAGACTCTGCCGAAATTTTCGGGAAATTTTGATGTTTTTTTAAAAGGGATTCTATGAAACTTAATTGATTTAAAAACCGTTTTCATTTAAGGTTTTTCCTTCACTCTCTTTTGATTTTTGGTTTAGATTTTCTGGGCTTTGGCTGACTTAGGTTACGGTACGCCTTTAGACGTCTCGTAATCTAAGTGCCAGTCACGTTCCGTACTTTCGGGTCGTGACACCTAGTCTACAATGCCTCAAGAAGGATTCGTTCATTTCTGAACTCTTCCTCTTGTGTGTGTTCCGTATACTAAGAACTGTAGTTTGATTTAGAACATCAATGCTTATAGATAACGTGCCTGATCCGATCAACTTTTGATATAGGAAATGTTCAAAACATAATCCAACAATACAAAATTTTATCATTTCTTCACTAATAAAGAGACTGATATGATTTTGTATATCAGGTTCGGTATCTAATAACTTTCGTTCTGAATCAATGTATTTGTAATACAGGGTGACAGTGACCAACAGACTTGGCTGCAACACTTGCCCCGGTCTCTGCCTTATGAAACTTATCACCCGTTCTCAGTTCTCTGCCTTTCTGTAGCCCTATGTAACAGATTACATATCTGGGATCCTGATCTGGTATCATATACCCAGGACGTAGAGGATACAGAGAAACAGTTCTTTATAACGAACACACCCGAAGGAGATGCATCATATGCACTTTCTTCGTTTGGGCGGCACGGGAAATCTGGTATTCCCCAATTTCCTGCTCTGTCTTATAACAATTATAAGTTGGAGCGGGACCAACGTTCCCCAGCTCAGTATAACAAGCGGGTTCGGTCAATATTCCGTATTATTATCTTGATTAAGGCGTGATATGGTCGCTACCAGGAGAGAGAGAGAAGAAAACACTCAGCGTATGCTCTTGCAAGAATAGATTGGTTATTATTTTATCTAATCAGGATGGCTCCCACTGCTTTTTATCAAATCTTCCTTCGAACCCTAAAAGGAAAGACTAGCCGGGATTAATTACACACTACAAGTTCACCAATCTTTCAGCCAGGCCAGTGTCGGTACTTTGAGGGAGGTCCCCCGTGCTTTCGCACGAACCTAATTAATGTAAACCTCGTTTTCCCAGAGGCATAACCTCGTTGACACCTTTCTAGACACCTACTTGATCGGCTAATTGTAATGTGTAAAACTCTCCCAGGAGTAACTCTTACTCGCAGCGGGTATCGGGATCCAACTATCTCATAGAAGGTATGCAATCTCATTGCAAATTTCAACACTTGAAATTCCCGATAATATTTTGCCCCGAACGATCTATGACCTTGACAAGGTCAACAAACCATAGACCGCAAGTCAAGTTCAACCCGTCATTTCTTGATTGAATCAAACCCACCCGCACGACCCTTGACAAGGTCAACAAGGCCGCATGAGTACCCTAACCCAATATGCATCATATGCATAAGCAGATAAATACTGGTTAGCTACCGCACACTGCGCCTTGACAAGGTCAACAAACGCAGCACGAATACTAAACAGGATTTATCTGAAATGACGGAGGGCTACGACAGGTTTTTCTGAAAACCTATTGCGTAATGAACTTGATATCGCTGCAGAATCAAATGATTTTAAAATGGAGTGCTTTTGAGGCTTTTCTAGTTTTGCTAAAGGAGTCATTCCCGGTGAAGGGATCGTCGGTCCTTTCCTCGTCGAATGAGGTTCGGGATATATCATATATATCACTGTGCAAAGAAGAACTCTTAAAAGCAATCAAAAGATAAACCGAGTGTTGTAGCATCTTCCAGTTATTGCTAAAGGAGTCACTCCCGGTGAAGGGATCTCGGTCCTTTCCTCATCGAATAAGGTGCAGGGTATATCATATATACCGCTATGCAAAGCAAGAACTGTAGCTACCTGTTTTATTTTGAAATTCGATTCTACAACATCTTAGGTTTCTTTTCTTTCATTAATCACATTAATGAAGTCCCATCATTTAAGTACCTAAACATCACAGATAAATACGACGTACACTTATGCCATCCGCATTCGCCTCGATGTCCCCTCGTGCACCGTTAGGTTAGGTAACTAACGGCAGAGCGGGGCAGGGCTAGCGCGGGTGTAAAACATAAGTAACATCTATATAATATATCATATATACTATATAAAGTATCTATCACAGAACATCACATGATCACATCACAGATATCGCAGCAGAAGAATCATATGAAATATTGGATATATTAGGACGTCCGTGTTTTCAATACGAGCCAGTATAAAACACGGATTCCACGGTCGCGATGAATAGCCAAACCCACACCCCTAGACCCCTACGAGAGCGGCAAGCAACCCTACCAATTCTAGAGTTAGGAGACCCGGACTCGACTCCTCGAGTTGGTCTCCCACTGGACTCCAGAACCCGGTTACTTGTGCCCCCCTCCTTGGGTCTATCCTAGTGCAGAAAAGTAAATAATATACAAACGGTGACATCTTCCGCAACCTGGAAGTGCCCCAATAAAAGAATATTACATACAAGTTTTTACATGAATGAAAATGAAAAACACTCATCTCACATAAAAAACCCCAGCTATTCAAACACGACGATCCAATATAACATATCCAGCAACACATAACATCACATGTCATCAACGTAAGTAAATATGTCCATCCCAATTGTCATTGACATATAGCAACGAAACCGGCGATATCACATATTACACTTACGGTCACAGAAAAGAAAGTGTAAAACTACAACAGTTGGAATCCGCAACCTCCATAGACATCACATGCCTAATCAAATGAATTCCTTAGACATTGCATGCCTAACAATTATAAACCCCGCATTTTAGTCTCATTATCGAAAACTCTTTTCAATATCAAGTCGGGCAATTCAACAAGATTCCCGACATCCTGATCGAATGCTCGTCGCAAACTTCAGTAGACGGCCGCACCCCCGATACCGTCGACGAAGTGCACCAAGGCGGAACACCGCTGCCGCGAGCACCGGAACGGATGCTTTCGGCGACGGGGTTCTCCTACAGTCACTTGGTCGGGGCTATGGAGTGAGGCTGTCTATTAAGTTTACCCGGCGAGTATCCGCGTACGCTACGTGATTGCGACGGACTTTTGATCACATCAAAATTCCGTGGCAACCGATCAAGTGAGACTAAAGTGCTATGTTTACAACATTCAATCAGTTATCTCATAACTACTTGTGAATTCCAATTATTGTATCCCATTCCAGATAAATAGAAAATGTTAAACTTTCCGATCGAACAATCGAACACCCAAGTTTTCCCGATACAGATCAACACATGAAATAAGTCTAACAACATTCAGTTCGTGCATCAGTACCAACGGTCCAGCCGTAGAAGGGTCAAGCCAACGCCTCACATGTGGCACGCCGTACTGCCCCAAACCCTAAGGTTCAAAGGGCAGTTCAAGACGGTCACATAATCGAGTTAAGGTTTGTTGTCTTCTAGAGGGACCATCGCGTTACTTGCACTACTTAGAACGTCGTTAAACTACGGAAAAATCCAACACTTGGAAATTTCCCGACAGGGGAAAAATTGGGTATTTATATCCGGTCGAACGTTTTAACATATTCTGAAATTTATCCGGAAAAACACACTGACAAAATTAGACAATCCGATCGATACACCGAGTCCCTAATACAACCCAGAAAATTCAACTCTTGAAAAAAAAACATTAAAAATTCACAGGAAAACCAGCACTGCAAACTAGGAATTACTGTGCAAAATTGATTGCAAGAAGAGACAAAAGGGCCGCGGAACCGCCGCATTAGCATGCTAATGCCGCGGTTCCGCCGCGCTTTTATGGATTCAGGGGCCCCGTTTTATACAGTAATTCTTAGAATCTTCTACTGAGTTTTCTGCATATTTTTAATTCTAAAAAAACCACGATTTTCAAAAATGTACAGAGAGCAATATTAGGGTTACGGTTTCGGTTCGATCGGATTTCTAACTCCGTCAACGCATCGCCTAAGGCTCTAGCTAGGCTCTGATACCACTGTAGGGTTCCTAGGCACTCCCAAGAGGCATCAACCATGCCAATTTCAAAAATTACGGTGCCGAGAAACCCGACTACGGATCGTTGGCTAGAAGTTTAGGCGAAAAAGAACCTAGTTAACAACTTAACTAAATGGTAAACGGAAATACAACCTTTGTAGATCCGGTTCTCCACCTCCATGTCTCCGCGATGATGTCTCCTCGCTGTACAAATCGGATCTTGGGCTCTAGCGTCGGCTTCATCGGAGAAAAAGCGGGCTAGGTCATCGACGACGATGCCGAAGATGATCTACGTCGAGGCATCGCTAGATCAAGCTCCAACTTCACCAAGTCATGAAACTTGTGAAGAAAATACACTCTACTACTTGGCAAGAGGTAGAGGATGAAGAAATAGAAAGTGGGTTCACTTTAGAATTGGATTTCTCACTCTTTTTCACAAGTTGCCATTGATGGAGGCAAACTTGCTTCAATGTTGAAGATGAAGAAGAAGAAGAAGAAGAAAGAATATCATAAGTATTCTCTTAAATGAATAATAAAATGAATACTTATCATATCTCAACCATGGTCAAGTGTAGAGAATAAATCATGGTTAGTGGGAATGGTTAGGGTTAAGCATGAGACAAAATGGTGACTTAGTCAAAGCTTCATGAAGCTTCAATATGCTTCCAAAGAAAGCCACCATTTTTCTTTATGCTTAATATTTTTCCAAAAAGAATAAATAGATAAATAAATGAATAAGAAAACAAAAGGAAAACCCTAACCATTCCACAACCATGGTTTAATCTTTACACAAACCCTAGTGAGCATGTATCATCAAACATGATACAAACTTGTGTACAAAAGTATATCACATACACAATGTGCACAATCCAAGTGAGAAAATCCATTTAAAGTGAACCAATACTAGTTAATGCAAAGTAATATATCAAATATATAATTATGCATTAAATTATTAAATCAACACTTGATTTAACGATCCGGTCATATCGCATATAACCGACTAATATCCAATGTATCGATTTATCGAATCAATCCTTGATTCGATAACTAGGTTATATCGCATACAACCTTTCGACACATTCATCGCGAGAATAGAATACGGTATCACATACACGTATTATTCTCGGTCCCGCACATATCTCATATGCGCTCCAATTTCGTTTCGCTTGAGCCAGGAAACCTCTGTATAGGACTCTAAAGACTCGTCAATACGCCGGCAGCAGATGATGATCATATCAAACACCCACAAGCCGCAAGCGGTCTGCTAAACGTAACGGCCACCCGGGTATTGAGCGATCAGAAGATCGACGAGCAAGCCCGCTCACACTCCTGTGAATCCAACCAGTAACACTTACCGTACAGTCCGGTCTGATCGTCTGATATGTCGCATATCTCGCCTAGGAGTGGTAAACATCAGACCCCAATAGCTTGATAAGTCGTGTCGATATGAGGTCTATAACAATTCGAGAAACTACTGGTAACACTTACCAGTAAATCTCAGCAACCCTGGCCAGGGATTTCCGGTTATAGCCAATCGAACACAGCGCAACATCAACTCCCTATACCGGGAGAGACGAATCCCCTCCTATCGCTCATTGCGTCCATGTGACTCGGGACTGTACCCAAAAACCACCGTTTTGCACGCCCTCTTGGACGTGGTAAGATGGAAATCAAAGCACAGTGGGAACCACACAAGACTCTATGACGATCTCGGGTCAACAGACTACTCTGTACCAGTGTCACCAGAGAACTGCCATCTGACGTAAGGTATAATACCATCTGGGAGTTCTCGGCGAGTCCGTCCAGTGTACCCAGTCTCCACTGAGCACCCGTATATCATCTCCGATGTCAAACACCAATGGATATGGGATCATCCATCGCCCATCTGTATGGGTCGAGAAGGTATACGCTAGTCTACTCTGGTATATCGATGCCCCATCTCGATATACCCACGACTAGGGACTTTGAAGGATGTACTTATGGACTACCATGTCCCCACTAGTATGATCCGCATCATAGTCCAGGTAGTCAAGTACACATCCTAAGGTCTTTACCAACATGTAACAGAGAGACAATCAGTGTACACGTTAAGGTAAAGATCAACCAGATAGCATACTATCATGTCGAGCAAGAAAGTCCTCCCTATATATGTCCCAGCATCCACTACAATATACATCCTATCCTCATAGACACTGGACAACATACAATACTCTGTATAAGTCCCCTGAGTCTAATAACTCAATCCCTGTGTGTCGTAGGTTGAAAACTGTATTTATGGTTATGAAGAATTAGACCGCTGTTTAGTGCTCCTTACCTACCATCCACTGATATAGGTAAATGTCATGGACAAAATTTCAAAAAGTTTTATCTCACTCTATAAAAATAGACGTACAGATATATCAATTTGAAATTTGTGCATAGCAGCGGATATTCAAAACCAAATATTCGCCGTCCGGCAAACAACCCAGGTGATTTCCTCAAATATCACCAATTACAACGAATTCCGATATAGTGAGGATGATCACCTAATTCCCAATAACTTACTCCCACTCATCATCTGTAAAACCATACAGATGTGAGAATCATACTTGGTAAATACATACCCTGGAGTAAGGACTAATTGGGAAATCAGTTTTCTTTTAACAATACACAGTGAAACTGAAACATTGAAATGTTTCGTAGGGGTATCCTGGTATTCCTAGTAATGCCTCTTCCATTATCCAGATTCACAACTGTAACCGTATCTTTCTATGCCATCTCTCCACGTCCCTTCATCTGTCTTTAGTCATTATCTTCTGCACACCCCTTTAGGCCAAATGGTTTTCTTCCTTCCCTACCGTTCGGCACCAGCCTATGGTTTGGAAGAAAACTATCCAATAAGCATAATGGGTGTACTGTCCTAATCCTAGGAGCACTCGCAATGCGAGAGAAGGTGAAGATAAAAGACACCTGAATAAACCTTATTCATATTTCTCTTGAACCAGAATCCATCCCCGAACTGGAACAAGTTCCTTTCGAGTTCGTATATAACTATACGATGGAGTATCCAATAAACTGTGGATCTTCGTAGTGATACGGAGTGTCCTGGAGAAATACAAAGGTGAAGTGGGAGTGGTAATGAAATACTTGGATTGGTCGTGAATAGCAGTCGCAATTTACTTTGCCCTCCTTCTAATCCCTTTATTTGTCTTTACATAATACCTTCTGTACACCATCGCTAGTCTAATTGGTTTTCTTCATTCCCTACCGGTCGGCACTAGCCTATGGTTTGGAAGAAGACTATCCAATTTGCTTAATGGGTGTACTGCTCTAATCCAAGGAGCACTCGCAACCTGAGGAAGGTAAAAAGAAAAGACAATTGAATAGTCCTATTCATTTTCCCCAGAACCGGAAACCATCCTCGAATAAATTCCTTCGAGTTCGTATATAACCATACGATGGTTTTATCCAATGGAAGTGGACGTTCGTAATAATACGGGGTGCCCTTGAGAAAAGGGTAAAAGTAGGAGTGGCAATGAGGTATGCAACTCTGACAATCCAAAAGCTAGTGTTTAAGAAGGTTTGGTCAACTTGGTCACTGAGTCATAGTCTGGGGTCGGGTCATGGTCGCTGCCAAAGAGAGAGAGAGAAAAGAAACACTCAGCGTGCACTCTAACCTAGATCAGAATGGTTATCACTTTATCTAATCAGGAAACCTCCCACTGAAACGTCAAATTCTCCTCCAAACCTGAAAGAAGAATTAGTCGGGATCACCCGAGGAGTAAACCAACTCATCAGTGGGAATCGGGATCGAACTATCATCGCATGATAACGTGACGGAATCCGCTCACGTTATCACACTCCAGAAGGTATGCGCATATCTGGCAAGTTTCAGTTTCTTTAGAAACTCCCGATGTGATTTTTACCCCATGCTCTTATGACCTTGACGAAGGTCAACAAATCATAAGTCATATGTCAAGTTCTACCCGTCATTGTCCAGGTTAATTTGAACCCACCCGTAAAAGCCTTTAACGAAGGTCAACAAGGCTATACGACTGTCCCAAACCAACGCATCTATCTATGCAGCAGAAAGGTAACAAGCAGCTACCATTCACTATGCCTTGACGAAGGACAACAAACATAGCATGAATACTATGTGCTACCTGTCTGAAACGACGGAGGGCTACGAATGGTTTTTGGCGAAAAACCATTAACGTAACGAACTTGATATCGTTGAAGGAACCAGATAGCTTTTTATAAAAATATAGTGACGAAAACCTTTGCTAAAGAGGTTACTCCCGGTGAAGGGATCTCGGCTCTTTCCCCGTAGAATGGGGTGCAGGATATTCCAACTGAATATCACGATGCAAAGAAAAAGTAAACGACTATAGTGAAGTTATTGCCCTGACGCAAACTTCTGTCCAAGGGGTCACTCCCGGTGAAGGGATCTCGGCCCTTGCCTCGTCGACTGAGGTGCTGGATATTCATAACCGAATACCACTGTGCAAAACAAAAGAGAATGTCCTTGCAATAACAGCTTTTTGAAAAATTATTCCAACAACATCAGAATAGGTTTGTTTAGCTTGCATTGATCCAAATCAATGCATTCCCATCAATTGATCACACCAATAAGAACGAAAATAATGATGTACATATATGCCATCCGCATTCGCCACAGGGTCCCGTCATTACCCGTTAGGTTACTTAACTAACGACAGAGCGGGGACTGGACTAGCGCGGATGCAAAACATATACAACATCTACTAGTATATATATCAATATATAATATTCGCTCAAGGCGTGATAAAATGCAACATCACAGAAATGTAATAAGCATCACAGAACAATACAGATATCTGGGATCCCCGGGTTTCACAGAGCCGCTACTGAAACCCGACGTTCCTCTGGTTGTGTGGATAGCCCGTGCAATGAAATCCTAGAGCCCTACGGGCGCGGCAAGTTACCCGCCAAAACCTGAAACGAGGCAGCCCCCTTCAACAACGTGAATGGACCACCCAACACTTCACGGAATCCGGTAACTTGTGCACCCCTCCTTAGGTCAACTTGTACCCCCTACGAGTGCGGCGAATAGCCCGCTAATTCTAGAGTGAAGCCCCATCCGACTCAACGCCATGAGATGCCGGCCCGTTGCCCTCTAGAACCCGGCTATCCGTGCACCCCACCTTGGGATAATCCTAGTACAGAAAGTAAAATATACATACAATGGGTACATCGACCTCAGCCCGGTCGTGCCCCAAAAGAATAATATACAAACAGGCAGTGACGGCAGTCCACATGTTGGACGCTCGCCCCGCAATATCAAATGTACAGAATAAACCAAACTATACTAACATTGCATCCAGGCTATCCACCACGACAATCCGCAACATCACAGCACAACACAGAAAATCAACGTGAATGTCACGTTCGCAAATCCGTCTAAAAGGGCTATAGCAGTTAGACAGGATTTACCGATCAAATGACATTCACGGTCGCAGATATAATGTAAATACTGTGAACTAAAATGTTTAAAATTTTTCGATCGACTGAATTTTCCGAAGTGGGCCCCAAGCACAACTGTAGCACTCAAAAACATCTGGGCCTAAAAAGAATATACGAGAAACCTTATTTCCATGTCAGAGAGCCACTGTAAAATTTGATGCAGTGAAACCAAAATTAGGCGGCGGATCCGCGGCCAAAACGTGGTTTTGGCCGCTGATCCGCCGCGCTACAGTAACTTCAGCCTACCAAATTTTCACAGAATGCATAAAAAACCTTGCACGTATTTTTACAATGTACCAAATAATTTTTTGAGCATTGTAAAAATTCGACAGAAACTGAACATGAAAATGCGGTTTTTTGAAAATCCGTTCGATCGAACTTGTAAACACGTTAGAGCAAGCTAGACTAGGTTAATGGCCTGGCTCTGATACCAGTGTAATTGCACGGCGGCGCCCCGGCCGTCTGAACGAGGCCAAGATGCGGAATATAAAACTTTTTTATAAACTAGAACCGACTCTACTGCGCACTTTGAAACCCGGATCAGGCCATTAACCTACTCCTAGCTAACTAGAGAAGGGGTAGAGAGATATACCGAGCGATCCGTGTCCTTCGGTCTTCTCGTCGTCGTCCAGATCTCCCCGCGGAATCTCCAGTCTTCAACTCCTCGTCGGAAGGATACCACATCGCCGGGTTCTTTTACGGGCTCCCACCTCTGGACCGAGGCAACTCGGGCACGAAGTTGGTGAGTCAACGTGTCCAAGAATTGCTGTAGAATAAGTGTAGTGCTCTTGGTCTCTATTGGGGTTGAAGTTGCCATGGTTTTGGTGGAGAAGGAGATGCAATCTTTTTGGATGAACTAAAGGGATTTTGCAAAGCAAAAAAGGATCAAAATCCCACACCACAACATTTGGACAGCCCCTCTTTCTTGTGGCCGGCCATTCCATGAATGGAAAAGAGGTGGGAGTGTGACAATAATACAAGAGAGAGAAAATGGGTGATGATGAGGAGTTATGATCACCCCAAAATCAAATAAATAACCCATCATTTAAAGCAAGCCATCATTTCTCAAGAGTCAAGCAATGATGAAGAAATAGAAGTCAAGAGATGGTGGAACCATCATGATACTACTACTTGCAAAGACCACCCTCCACAATGCTAATTTGCACAATTGCAAATAAGCCCTCCTCCACCAATTTTCAGGCAAGGAAAGAAAGAAAGGAAAATGGCCGAAACGGAAAGCAAACTGGCAACTTCAGAAAACTGATCCCGTAATAAATTACAGGAAAACCCCGCGACTGTATATACATACCCGCATTTGTATTCCGACCGAATATAAATGCAATGAGACAAAATCTACACTGTACAATACTAGGATCCGGCTTAAACCAAAGCCCGCTAGTATTATCCGTCCGATCATGATCCGTGCAATACCGCACGTACATGATCGAACCCTGCCATATCTCCATACGGCCTTTATGGCGTTTCGCCCGAAACTTGAGAAAACGGTCTGTGGGAGACTCTAAAGACTCGTCAATACTTTGGTTGTGGATTTAACCACTAGCACGTCAGAGGTATTAGCCATACGTAACGGGCTACCAGGTATTGACCAAAAGGGACGTCGATGAGCGAACTCATCCTGACACCCTACTGAGCCTGTCAGTGACAATATCCGTACAGTCCGGTCCGTTCGTCTATGAGCATCGCATGGCGGGCCTAGGGGGTTGGTAAAAGTCAGACCCCCAAAAGTGGTACAAGTCGTGTCGGAGTGTAGCCCCGAACACCCTGAGATACTACTGGAATACCTACCAGTAAATCTCCTGCCTTGGCTAAGGACTTCGTGTAATGGCTCTCCTAGACACAGCGCGAGCTCACCCCCAATACCGGGAGAGACGAACCCCTGCAGATCCGCTCACTGCCTCCATGTGGCTCGGGACTGTACCCAACCAAAACCTGTTTGCACGTCTCCTTTGAGCTTGGTAGGGTAGTAATCAAAGTACAGTGGGAACTCACATGAGATAAATGATGATCTCAGGTCGATGAACTAACCTGTACACATGTCACCAGGGAACTGCTATCTGACATCAGGTATAAGACCAACTAGCATGTTCCCGGCGAGTCCTGTCCGGTGTACTCATAACCCAATGAGCACCTGTATACATCTTAGGTGAACCAACTGACACCAATGGCTTGTGAGACCGGCCACCGCCCCTCGTCGGGGTCTCGACTGTATATACTAGTCTATTCTGGAGTGTCGATGTCTCGAAAACTTCCACGACTAGGGACCTTTTAAGGATATGCTTATAGACCCCAGCTCCCACGTATATGATCGCCATCATACTGCTGGTCGTCAAGCAAGAATCCTAAGGGCTCTATCAACGTGCAATAGTGACCTGTAAGATCACCTAAAGCAGTACACGATGATAAAGATAAACCAGACAGCATACTATCATCTTGAGTAAGACTTTCCTACTGGGATAGGTCCTTCCTCAATCATTGCAATCACGTGCCTGTGATCCAATAATTGACTCTGAGGGCACTATCTCTAACACTACACTTACGGTCGCAGAAAAGAAAATGAAAAACTACAATAATTGGAATCAACACTGCCTTTAGACATCATAAACCCGGATTATCACATATTTTGGATTTCATGCCTAACGATGCAAATCTTACATTTGGGTCTCATCTATGAAAACATCTATGAAAACACCTTTTCAAAAGAAGTAGATATCTTGCTCTGCTAGCTTTGGATGCACCGACACCTTCTCGATTTTGAAGGAAGGACATATCGATGACAGTGTTTACAATTTGCGACTTGGTGATTCGAATATCACGTGTCCGTTATTTTGAATTCGATATTTTGGGCGATTTATTTGCATGATTGAGTTTTCGTGCACTACAGTTGCACTCGATTACGATTCGATATCATTTGAGATGTTTGATTTTGATTTCATGCCTATGGTATGTATATGATTTGACTTGTGCCTTCGGTGTAGTTTTCATGTACTTTTAGTACTTTGATTCGATTTTGTGCACGTTGATACACGTGGTTGTGAGATTATATACCATGGTATACCTGATTTGGATTGAGATGTGTTGTATACCATCGATTTTTTTTGTGATACTCGATATTTGTTTTCGTGCACCTTGTGCACTTGATTTGGATTCTTGCGCATACTTGACGCGCTTGATGCGATTTTGGTGCACACACTAAATCGGGATTCTTCATGCATATCAGATGCACCCGATTTTGTCGTTAAGCACACTCGTTGCCCTTGACAGGTGTTTTCGTGCACACCCGTTACACTTAGATTTTGTTTCTATGCACAGGTATGGCATGTTCATTGATTTCGATTTCTGTGTGCACCAGACGCTCGTGGCATTATTACATATACTATTAAGTACGATTTCTTTTGAGCAGTACGTTTTTTTTATATTACTATTTGGTTTAGTAACTGAGCAAGACTAGTGAGAGGACAGTTCCTGAATATGTTTTTGCTTGCATCGATAGTTACCGAAGGGATTTCCAAAAAAAAGGGGGAGCTATAGTCTCAGTATTTACCTACGTGTCCGAGATGAAACGAAACATTTTACAAGGAAACCCTTCTATATTATTTTCAAAATGGCGGGACGTATATATTAAACAAGGTGTGTGTATATATATATATATATGTATGTAGATAGAGTTATTTTCTTACAATAAATGTCCGCTACCTGTGCCGTGATACGCGCATCGCACAGCGACTTGAAAAAAGTTTGGCATGCATTTCTTTCAGATGTTTTAACGAGTTTACAATGAAGCGTACTATGTACATATTATAGCCTTGAGTATATCATGTTGGTTTTCGTATTGAGTTTTGACTTCGGTGTCTTCAACTCCGATGATTGCGTGATGCTTGACGGAGTTTTGATTATGAGTTATATACTCGTTTTCATGCGCATGTATTGCGCTACGATATCTTTTATGTATGTATGATTTTGGAGCCCTGACGATTGATCATTTTACTGAAATTTTTTAGTATTTGAAGGGTTTAAATTTAAATTTGGGGACCGAATTTATTTAAGGGGTGAAAACTGTAACATTTCAGGAAAATAAAATATTATTTTTGGGAAATTAAATAATTAAAATAATAATTTTTAAGAGTATTTTAATGAATGGAGATTAGTTTTATTGTCATGGTTTGATTATATACCAATAGATTGGAAAAATATTGGAAAATTACATTGAATGTTGAATTTTAAAGAATTTATGAGATTTAGACATTTTACGAATTTTTATATAATTTATTGTATACAAATTCAAGTCTAAGCATGATTTTTAATCACTGATTATGCATTTATCATGTTTATGCATATGACATGCACCATGTAACATTTCTAACACTTGTTACATTTTTGAAAACTTGGTTTAAATCCCTAATTGTGCATGGCATGTTGTTTTTCTTTTATTATATATTTGGGGTTTTGGGTTTTAAAAGAAAAGGAAAACAAAAAGAAAAGAAAATATTAAAGAAATGGGTATGGGCAAGAGAGAGAAGAGAGAGGTGAGGGGTCATTTGACCAAGGCTCACATTTGTTTTCCCTTTATTTTTCTTCACCATTCTCACCTCCTCCTCTCTCATGGCTGCCCTCTTCCCTCCACCACCTCTCTCCCCTCACAACACCATTAAATTCACATCAAAATATCATCTTCCCTTCATTAAATATGTGCACAAGCTCACTACAAGAATGGTGGATCAAGAAAAATTGGATTTTGATGCCCTAGGGGATTCTTGAGTCCTAAATGAGATAATTCTTTCACATTTAGTGTAGCATTTGAATTTCTATAGCCTCTAAACTAGTTTAGAATCCTTTTAATGAGGTTTAGTGAACTTGGAAAATTCCAAGATGAGGGTTAGGGTTTTTCTTGAGCTGTGAGGGTGCAATTGAGAGTATTTGGTGACTACAAACCCCTTTAGTGATAATCTTTTAGACCAAAAAAGAAACAAAACTAGAAACCTGGATTTAGAAACTTTCGTGTCGGTTTTTTGTTAATTTAGTGCCTACAGGGAATCTGGAGTGATCCGTGACCATTACTGGAAAAACAAGCAACGCCATTAACCTATATTGAGCACTAGGAGGCCACCCTGTAAAAACGAACCCATTCTGAGCATCCCAAACCGAGCAAGCCAGTTTTCATGGGCATATGGCCGGCCACATTGTGGTATTTAGTGCTAGGATTTGTTCTGTAGCTCATATACCTCCTATACTACACCCCAGTATTGTTTGTTTAACCTAATTTCACTTTACCAAAAATCAGGGACTTGTTTTCTGGGATTCTGTTTTGGTTTCCTCGATGTTCATAACTTGAATTTTGGATATTGTGTTTTATCTCGATCACTTGACGTTTGTACTTTGATATCGGGTGTTGTTTGGTTCTTTAACATGCGTAGGCTATAGGTTCTAACCTATAGGCATCTTGCGTGTCGTTTTGGTTTTGAATCGGATTTTAATGCGATACGATACGCTATGACATATAGGTACCTCCGTGTGAACTCCGGGATGACAAGCAAGGGCGTGGCGACATCGACTTCGGCAACCAAGGATCAATGTGAGTAGATATATATCTATAGGGGAAGTCGAGTGGATGGCTTATAGCACCCCCGCAATTTCGCAGTGTAGTATACGAATACGTTACATATGTATATAAATATGTGTATTGTGATACGTGGATGATTATCAAGATAGGCTTTAGGTGTTCACGGGTTTTTTTAGTGTAATTTGAAGATAGTGCTTATTGTATAGTTTCTTAGTCACGAACCCTAGAGTATAGGTGCACACACACACACATGCACACATGGGTTATGTTTTGGTGTATATAATATATGTATATATATATGTATGTATATGTCGATGTTTTGCTATTTATATATATACACACATACATATACATATACACGTATGATGAGGATAATATATGATACTTGGAGATGAGTCGATGTGATTGGGCATGATACCCTAAGATCGGTGATGTGACTTGGGTCGTATTATGAGATACGACATGATGTTATAGCGGATCGTTGGGCGATGTATCTTCATACACACGCGAATATATATATATATATATATATATATATATATATCTGTGTGTGTGTGTGTGTGTCTTTGATGGTATCGGAATGTACTAGACTTTAGATCAGTACCCCTAATTCAGAATACGATGATAACGATACCAGATAAATAATGTGTTACATGTGATAATTGACCCGTACCCCGATTTTGGGATGCCGTACGATGGATTTTACCGTACGATGTATAAATATGATGATTGATCTGCATTCTCGACTCGAGGATGTCGTATTATATATTTTATCATACGTGACGCTATTGAGGCGAGATCGCCGACTACTAGATATATCGACTCCAACTTCGGTGGATTTCCTTACCTGTTCGATTAGACTCTTAGTTAGTCATGTATTTATCAGGTAGATGTTAGACTGGGCTCGAGTCATACATATTTTTAAACTAACGAATCGCGAGTATTTTAAAGACAGACCGAGGGACACTACGGATATTTCAAAGGACGTACCTTTTCTTAAAAATATCGTAGCCCCTATTTCGTAAAAACCACGATTCGTTCTATTTCAAATATTAAATCTGTATTACTCGTGTATATATATATATAAATGTATATTCCTTAAATGACACGGTTACTACTTCATTTTCCGTATATTCTTGCTATTCGCATCGCATTGCATACTTAATGGTGTTTTTGTTAGCTATTATGAAACCCTGTGGTCAGGACACCAACACCATTACCGATGATGCGTATGCTCCACGTACACTTGCTTGTCGGCTCACACACATCATCATCGGTAATTTCCATGTCACGTACACTTTAGATAACATTACTTCATTGGTAAAAATTGCTAGCGGTAGTCTTAATTTAGTACTAGTGCGCTTGCTTTCATATGTTAGTTTAGATATTGCATTTATTTCCGAGATATTTCATGTTTTTATACGTTCATTCTGTTATGAAATATCGTGGGCTTTATGCCGGTATTCACTGTTTATTGACATCGTGATTTGAGATTTCGGATTTCCATGAAATTTCTGGATTTGAAGAAACCGCAAGAATTTTATAAACTCATGTTCATTTTAAAAGATAGAAATTTGCGATTTTCTCGTGATATGATGTAAGATATGTCCACCATGACTTTTCTTGGCTCTTGAGCAGTATCATACACCCGATTCGAGGAGGAGGATGAACCGTCTGTGGGTGCATGGAGGACCTGGTGCGGTACCCCGGGGCAAGATGGTCACAGATGATCGCGTTGAGCACGGCAGGGGAGCACTACCGACCGGTTATTTGTGACGCGGCGTATAGCAACAATTTAACAAAAGGTCAAGATTTATACCTCATGAACCATGGATCAAACTTTCTATCTAGACACTCAAAATGCTCTCTTTTCACCACAATCCATGTATGTTAGGCTAAACTAAAATGGGTAAGAGTTGGATTTGGATTTTGCTTTGATTTTGTATGTATTTTGAGGCATTTTCGATGAATTTTTGAAGAGAAAAGAGAAGGGAAAATGTGGGGGGGGGGGGCTGCTGCTGTTGGAGGAAGGGGAGGGTTCGGCCAGCTGAGTGTGGAGAGGAGAGAGAGTGAGGTGAGGAAAATAGTCCATGTCAAGGAATAAAGTCGAAGCCCATACCTCATTTAACAATTTCCTTTCATTTCCTTTGTTTTCTTTTCTTTTCTTTTCCAAACTTCAAGTGGGGAGTGGGGGCAGCTTGGGCTGCTGATTAGGAGAGAGGAGAGAGGGTGTGGGTGAGTTTGGGTGATAGAAAAATGATAAATGTTATACCCCAATATCTATTTACACTAATTTCACCAAAAATGCACTTTTTCTTCGATATTTTGTAAACCGTATTGGCAAACGGTTTCATTTCAAAAATAATATTTTGCATGCCAGTTTAGTGTGTCATGAATTATAAAATTTGTATCAACCCATTCCAATTTGTAATTTTCCCTAATTAAATGTATTAGTGACGGCTTAAAATAATATTAAAATAATTAATTTCGGAAAATTTTTCAGAAAATTTGAAATTTCACCAGTGGCTCAATAAACACCAAATACTAGCAATTACATAGCTAGAATATATATATTTAATTTTATAATAAAGATATTTGTATTTTGACTTTTTACAGAAAACCCCCCTTGTTTTACCGATTTTCCGAAATTTCACCGAAACGATTTTCAAAACGTTACATTGGTATATTCTGTTTAGGCCCAGATTTATTTTGAGTGCTACAGTTGTGCTTGGGGCCCACTTCGGGAATTTTGTCGATCGAAAATTTTAAATATGTTAGTTCACAGTATTTACATTATATCTGCGACCGTGAATGTCATTTGATCGGTAAATCCTGTCTAACTGCTATTGCCCTTTTAGACGGATTTGCGAACGTGACATTGACGTTGATATTCTGTGTTGTGCTGTGATATTGCGGATTTGTCGTGGTGGATAGCCTGGATGCAATGGTAGTACAGTTTGCTTGTATTTGTACATTTGATATTGCGGGGCGAGCGTCCGATATGTGGACTGCCGTCACTGCCTGTTTGTATATTATTCTTTTGGGGCACAACCGGGCTGAGGTCAATGTACCCGTTGTATGTATATTTTACTTTCTATACTAGGACTACCCCGTGGTGGGGTGCACGGATAGCCGGGTTCTAGAGGGCAATGGTCCCACATCTCAAGGCTTTGAGATGAAGGGGGCTTTACTCTAGAATTGGCGGGCTATTCGCCGCACTCATAGAGGGTACAGGTTGACCCAAGGAGGGGTGCTCAAGTTACCAGATTCCGTGAAGTGCTGGGTGGTCCATTCACGTTGTTGAAGGGGGCTGCCTCACTTTAGGTTTTGGCGGGTAACTTGCCGCGCCCGTAGGGGTCTAGGATTTCATTTCACAGGCTTTCCACACGACCAGGGGAACGTCGGGTTTCTGTAGCGGCTCAATGAAACCCGGGGATCCCAGATTATCTGTATTGTTCTGTGATGCTTATTACATTTCTGTGATATTGCATTTTATCACGCCTTGAGCGAATATTATATATTGATATATATAATAGTAGATGTTGTATATGTTTTGCATCCGCGCTAGTCCAGTCCCCGCTCTGTCGTTAGTTAAGTAACCTAACGGGTGATGACGGGACCCAATGGCGAATGCGGATGGCATATACGTACATCATTATTTTCGTTCTTTATTGGTGTGATCAGTTGATGGGACTGCGTTGATTCGGATCAATGCAAGCTAAACAAACCTTTTCTGATGTTGTTGGAACATTTTTCAAAAAAAAGCTGTTATTGCAAGGGCATTCTCTTTTGTTTTTCACAGTGGTATTCGGTTATGAATATCCAGCACCTCAGTCGACGAGGCAAGGCCCGAGATCCCTTCACTGGGAGTGACCCCTTGGACAGAAGTTTGCATCAGGGTAATAACTTCATTATAGCCGATTGCCTTTTGTTTTGCATCGTGGTATTCAGTTGGAATATCCTGCACCTCATTCTACGGGGAAAGAGCCGAGATCCCTTCACCGGGAGTGACCTTCTTAGCAAAGGTTTTCGCCACTATATTTTTATAAAAAGCTATCCGGTTCCTTCAACGATATCAAGTTCATTACGTTAAAGGTTTTTCGCCAAAAACCATTCTTAGCCCTCCGTCATTTCAGATGGGTAGCACTTAGTATTCATGTTATGTTTGTTGACCTTCGTCAAGGCATAATGAATGGTAGCTGCTTGTTACCTTTCTGCTGCATAGATAGATGCGTTGGTTTGGGACAGTCGTATAGCCTTGTTGACCTTAGTCAAGGGCTTGTACGGGTGGGTTCAAATTAACCTGGACAATGACGGGTAGAACTTGGCATGTGACTTATGATTTGTTGACCTTAGTCAAGGTCATAAGAGCATGGGGTAAAAATCACATCGCGAGTTTCTAAAGAAACTGAAACTTACCAGATATGCGC
Organism: Agapanthus africanus; assembly: GCA_030015575.1. NCBI lineage: Eukaryota > Viridiplantae > Streptophyta > Magnoliopsida > Asparagales > Amaryllidaceae > Agapanthus > Agapanthus africanus. The sequence continues at coordinate 614,439,119 of CM057341.1, read as the reverse complement.
ATACCTTCTGGAGTGTGATAACATGAGTGGATTCCATCACGTTATCATGCGATGATAGTTGGATCCCGATTCCCACTGATGAGTTGGTTTACTTCTCGGGTGATCCCGATTAATTCTTCTTTCAGGTTTGGAGGAGAATTTGACGGTACAGTGGGAGGTTTCCTGATTAGATAAATTGATAACCATTCTGATCTATGTTAGAGTGCACGCTGAGTGTTTCTTTTCTCTCTCTCTCTTTGGCAGCGACCATGGCCCGACCCTTGACTATGACTTAGTGACCAAGTTGACCGAACCTTCTTATAAGACTGGCTTTTGGATTGTCTGAGTTGCATACCTCATTGCCACTCCTACTTTTACCCTTTTCTTCAGGACACCCCGTATTACTAAGAACATCCACTTCTATTGGATAAAACCATCGTATGGTTATATACGAACTCGAAAGAACTTATTCGAGGATGGTTTCTGGTTCTGGAGAAAACGAATATGACTATTCAGTTGTCTTTTCCTTTTACATTCTCTCAGGTTGCGAGTGCTCCTTGGATTAGGATGGTACACCCATTACGCTAATTGGATAGTCTTCTTCCAAACCATAGGCTGGTGCCGAACGGTAGGGAATGAATAAAACCATTTAGCCTAAACGGTGTGCAGAAGGTATTAAGTAAAGACAAATAAAGAGATTAGTAAGATGGCAAAGTAAACCGCGACTGCTATTCACGACCAAAACAAAGTATTTCATCGCCACTCCTGCATCACCTTTGTATTTCTCTAGAACACTCCGTATCACTACGAAGATCCACAGTTTATTGGATATTCCATCGTATGGTTATATACGAACTCGAAAGGAACTTGTTCCAGTTCGGGGATGGATTCTGGTTCAGGAGAAATAGGAATAAGGTTTATTCAGTTGTCTTTTATCTTTACCTTCTCTCGGGTTGAGAGTGCTCCTAGAATTAGGACAGTACACCTATTACGCTTATTGGATAGTCTTCTTCCAAACCATAGGCTGGTTCCGAACGGTAGGGAAGGAAGAAAACCATTTAGCCTAACGATGGTGTACAGAAGGTAATGACTAAAGACATATAAAGGGATTTGGAGAGATGACAAAGAAATATACGGTTACAGTTGTGAATCTGGATAATAGAAGAGGCATTACTAAGAATACCCGGATACCCCGATGAAACATTTCAATGTTTCAGTTTGACTGTGTAATGTTAAAGGAAAAACTGATTTCCCAATTAGTCCTTGCTCCAGGTTATGTATTTACCAGGTATGATTCTCACATCTGTATGGTTTTACAGATGATGAGTGGGAGTAAATTATTGGGAATTAGGTGATCATCCTCATTATATCGGAATTCGTTGTAATTGGTGATACTTAAGGAAATCGCCTGGGCTGTTTGCCGGACGGCAAATATTTGGTTTTGAATATCCGTTGTTATGCACCAATTTAAAATTGATATATCTGTACGTTTATTTTTATAAGTGATATATAACTTTTTGAAATTATGTCTATGACATTTACCTATATCAGTGGATGGTTAGGTAAGGAGCATTAAAAAGCGGTGTAATTCTTCATAACCATAGTACAGTTTTCTACCTACGACGCACATGGTTTGAGTTATTCAACTCAGGGGACTTATACAGAGTATTGTATATTGTCCAGTGTCCATTAGGACAGAGGGGATGGTCCTCGCACTATATTCAGTCTACTTGCGACTTCTCTAGTTTTTAGACATGTGTTTCGTAGAAATACAAGGTCCAAGTTTTGAGAAGTTATAGGTATACGAGTAAAGTAGAGAACCAGATGTTGCAAGTATGGGGATCCTTCAAGGTGATCGAAGATGTAGATACTTGTGGTCGGTATTCAATTGATAGTAATGGTTTTGAGAAACTTGTTTCTCTTTCAGGTTACTCATATCTGGATGCATTCCTAAGTTGAGTAATGATGATCGGCCTCTTTCCATTTAGTTGACATGCATTGGAGACAGCTGCAAGATTTGAATCTGGTTCCAATTAAATCAGTGCCCCTGTTTCTATATTGGATATAGAACGGTTCATATCTTAACGATGTTAAGCTATGGGGAGTTGTCCGGCTTATGCTTAAAACCAGACTCTGGATAACTCAAGGCACGTTTCCGTAATAGTTGTTTGTGGGTTGACCCGGGCTATGATGAGGGTTGACTTTCTACCATCTGGAAGATCAATAGTGATATTGTTCTTGACTCGCCACAGTTTTGATAAAAATGGATTTTTTTTCAGAAAACAGTAGTGGGTGTATGGTAGAACTGGAAGTGATTCCAGAACTGTAAACGATTACTGAAAATTTGATAAGAACCTAAAGATTCAATCTGGTTTGACATTCCATTGGCCACTCCGCAGATATGGTGGATAACCTCAGGCGCTCGAGAGGTACTTCGGTATGCTCAAGGACGGTGGCAGGGAGGTTCTTGTTTACCCAGACTTGCCATTGCTGTTGTTCCAGACTGTGAGACCCGGCAGGAGGATGGGTATAGCGTCGTTCTAAACTAGCTTTAGAAGTGCATGTGTATATGACTCTGCCAGAGGATGTCGTAGTCAGTGGGAGCAGCGGAAGCATAGTGGACAAGTAGCTTATGTCTATTTATGGACTAAAGCAGATAAAGCGAAGATAGATCATTTATTTCTGATGTGACAGTCATAGGTTTGACTTTATCAGAATAGGGGATGGATCTGTTAAGAAGGTAGTAGGGTGTGATGTCCTGGTATTTGGATGACATACACAAAGTAGGAAGTGATATTCCTGTACTACGTTCGGTTATACTTTGGTTGTCACACGGTGTTTTCTCCACAAAGGATCTGGATATTATATCAAGCATTCTGGTTACTAGATCTATGGTTTTAGATCTAGATTTGGGTAGTTTCCTAATCTGGGTACTTAGACAGCATTCTAAAAGTGTTTTAGAATGGACGACTCCTGGCATGGTGGTGTACCTGCAGGTGATGGAGTCACCTTCTCTAAAGGTGTCTTACAGACCAAAGGGGAGAGGGATGTGCATGTTTGGCAGATCACTTGCTTAGGCAATTGAGTCAATCATGAGATGTCAAGTACCACACCAGACGTTGTTTTTGCACTAGATGCAATAAGTTGATATTAATCCTATCCTGAAGAAACGTTCGGAAGCAGTTTTAGAACATAAGTGGATGTTCTAGGGATATGATAACGACAACCTCTATCGGGAGACGGTTATCATTCCAGGCTTCCAAGGTGACCTGGATGACAGAGTGGCTGTCAGAGTTATAGTTTTCTCTCTGATGAGGGGAAGTATTTTGGACAGGTGGTCCAAGCGGATACTGAGGGAGGCATTACGCAGGATACTGATTAAGTTCAGTTGACGATACAGTCTAAGAAGTTTGGATTGGGTGTTCATTTATGAACTAGGTCCCATCAGATATCCAGATATATTCTAAGACAGGTATTGCTCATTTCGGGAGATGGCTTTCTCCGCGAACTTGAGATAAAGAGAGACATAGAAAGAAACATCAGGACGGATTCACTCACTGAGGCTATTCCTCGAACACAATAGTTTCGCAAACGGGCTTTGTAAGACTGATTAGTAGAGAAGTTGGGTGTTCGGTATCACACGAGCTATGAGTATGCGACATCGCAATAATTAGCCTGAGTGCAAGTGGGAGATTGATGGATATAGTGCCCTCAGAGTCAATTATTGGATCACAGGCATGTGATTACAATGATTGAGGGAGGACCTATACCGGTAGGACAGTCTTACTCAAGATGATAGTATGCTATCTGGTTTATCTTTATCATCGTGTACTACTTTAGGTGACATTATAGATCACTATTGCACGTTGGTAGAGCCCTTAGGATTTTTTCTTGATGGCCAGCATTATGATGGCGATCATATACGTGGGAGCTGGGGTCTATAAGCACATCCTTAAAGTGTTCCCTAGTCGTGGGAGTTTTCGAGACAGGGCATCGATACTCCGGAGTAGACTAGTGTATACAGTCAAGACCCCGACGAGAGGCGGTGGCCGGTCTCACAAGCCATTGGTGTCAGTTGGTTCACCAAAGATGTATACAGGTGCTCATTGGGTTATGAGTACACCGGACAGGACTCGCCGGGAACCTGTTAGTTGGGATTATACCAGACGTCAGATAGCAGTTTCCTGGTGACATGTGTACAGGTTAGTTCATCGATCTGAGATCGTCATTTGTCTCGTGTGAGTTCCCACTGTGCTTTGATTGCTACCCTACCACGGCTCAAAGGATTCGTGCAAACAGGTTTTAGTTGGGTACAGTCCCGAGCCACATAGAGGCAGTGAGCGGATCTGCAGAGGTTCGTCTCTCCCGGTAATTGGGGTGAGGTCGCGCTGTGTCCAGGAGAGCCATTACACGAAGTCCTTGGCCAAGGCAGGAGATTTACTGGTAGGTATTCCAGTAGTATCTCAGGGTGTTCTGGGCTACACTCCGATACGACTTGTACCGCTTTTGGGGGTCTGACTTTTACCAACCCCCTAGGCCCGCCATGCGATGCTCATAGAAGAATGGACCGGACTGTATGGATATTGTCACTGACAGGCTCAGTAGGGTGTCAGGATGAGTTCGCTCATCGACCTCCCTTTTGGTCAATACCTGGTAGCCCGTTACGTAGAGCTAGTACCTCTGACGTGCTAGTGGTTAAATCCACAGCCAAAGTATTGACGAGTCTTTAGAGTCCCCAACAGACAGTTTCTCATGTTTCGGGCTAAACGTTGTAGAGGCCATATGATATATGGCAGGGTTCGATCATATACGTGCGGTATTGCACGGATCATGATCGGGCGGATCATACTAGTGGGCTTTGGTTTAAGCCGGATTCTAGTATTAGATTTGTTGGATTACTTAAGTCTTATCGCATTCGCATTCAGTCGGAATGCGGATGCAGGTATGTATATACAAATGAGAGGTATCCTTGTGATCCGTCATGAGTTTACTTTAGATGTTGCCGGATCTTTTTATTGTTGCAAACATTTGGATTAATGTTTGTTAATGGAAATAATGAGCTAGAAATTCATCATGCATTGCATTAAATGTGATATGGACATTTAGATGACTCATGGTCTCCTTTTTAGCAAATATGTCACATTAGTGTTTTGTTTAATGTGTTGAAATGAGATGGAGAGAGAGAGGGGTTGCCATGGTGAGGATTCTTTGGTCTTGTATTTTTCCTTGAACTCACTCTCTCACTCTCATTCCAACAAAAGAAAACAAAAGAAAAAGAAAAGCTCTTGTTCTTTTTCTTCTTCCTCTAGCTCATTGCTTCCATCAATGGCAACATTTTAACCTCCATCCAAAGCCATGGATGCAAGAGACAAAGTGATCACAACATTCTCTACTTCACCTTGGGCACGTCGGCTAGCACACTTCGTGCCCGAGTTGCTTCGGACGAAGCGGGAGCCCGTAAAAAGACTTCTCGATGTGGTGCCCTTTCCGACGAGGAGATGGAGACCGGAGATTCCGCGAGGAGATCGGGATGGTGGCTGAAGACCGAAGGACACGGATCGCTCGGTATAGCATTTTACCCTTCTCTTATTATCTAGCATTAGGTTAATGGTTCGATTCGGGGTTTTAGAACGCGGTTTCGCCGGTTTACAAGTTTAGAAAAAGTTTTGTTTCCGCATTTTGGCCTCGGAATGACGACCGGGATGCTGCTGTGCACTTACACGGGTTTTGTTTGCGCCAAATTTTTAAAGGTTTTTGTTCCGCATATGGACACGGAAAGATGGCCGGGCATCGGCAAAACCAACATGGCATCAGAGACACCCAAACACCTTAAACTAGCTAGTTGCGACATTAGAATTCACGTTTTTTCGGGCATCGAAAACTGTCGAAAAAACAGTCTCGAATTTTTGAGTTTTGAGATGTTTGTGTAGGGTTACTAGGCACACGCACAAGGGTCTATATGGCATCAACCATGCCCGATTTAAAATTTAGCCATGCCGAACAACCCTAAACCAAGATCTTAGACTAGAGATTAGGCGAAACAAAACATGTTAAACACTTTAATATCTAAGAGTTTGGGATTACAACCTTTGTAGTCCGGTCCTTCACTTCATAAGCTTCGTGTTGTGGTCTCTTCGCTGCGATCATCAAGTTCCGGACTCTCGAGAGGCTCCATGAAGAGAAAGATGCAAGCTAGCTTCCGATCTTCGATAACAAAGATGATCTACCTTGAAGTTTCATTAACACAAGCTCTCACTCACTAAATGAAGTGAACACCCTAATCTAAATGGCTAGGATAGATTAGGATGATGAAGTAGGATTTTTGCTCTCATTTGTTTTCTTTAACTCACTTATTTTCATCACTATTGAAAAAGCTAGAAAGCTATTCCAGGAAAAGAAGAAGGAAGAAGAAGAAGCCCTTTTCTTTTGTGATGAATAATGAATCCATAATGAGGTTAGAAATGCAACCAAGGTTCAAGTAACCTTTGTAGAGATTTAACTAAGGTTAAAGGTTTTGGTTGGGTTAAATAAATATCTTGCAAAATATCAAAACAAATATTTTTGCACAAAACAAAACAAAAAAACCTTCTAGAAGGTTCTAGAAAAGATTAACCCAAATCAAACCATAACTATGTTTAATCTTTACTAAACATATTGCATTACTAACTCTAAGATGTTACAATATTATATATCACATATACAACATTTATTGTAACAAAATAAAATAATACAATTAACATATATCGCATATATATCAATGTATTACCCGAGTGAGAAAAAGAATCTTTTAGTGAGCTTATATCAGTTAATGTAATTTAATATATCAAATATATAATTATACATTAAATTATCGAATCAACACTTGATCCGATAATCCGGCTATTTCATAAATAACCGACTAATATAATCTGAATCAGTTCATCGAATCAACACTTGATCCGACGACCCGGCTAAATCACATATACTCGGCCGATATCTCATATCGTGAGAATCTAATAGGGTATCATATACACGTATTGTTCTCGGTCCCGCACATATCATATATGTGCTCCTACTCCATTTTGCCTGAGCCAAGAAACCTCTGTGTAGGACTCTAAAGAATCGTCAATACGCAGGCAGTAGGTGATGATCATATCAAACACCCACAAGCCGCAAGAGGTCAGCTAAACGTAACAGCCACCCAGGTATTGAGCGCTCAGAAGATCAACAAGCAAGCCTGTGCATTCTCCTGTGAATCCAGTCAGTAACACTCCCGTACAGTCCGGTCTCGTCGTCTGATATGTCGCATATCTTGCCTAGGGGTGGTATACGTCAGACCCCAGTAGTTTGATAAGTCGTGTCGATATGAGGTCTATAACAGTTCATGAACTACTGATAACACTTACCAGTAAATCTCAGCAACCCTGGCCTGGGATTTCCAGTTATAGCCAATCGAACACAGCGCAACATCAACTCCCTATACCGGGAGAGACGAATCCCCTCCTATCGCTCATTGCCTCCATGTGATTCGGGACTGTACCCAAAAGCCACATTTTTGCACACCCTCTTGGACGTAGTATGATGGAAATCAAAGCAGTGGGAATCACACATGACTCTATGACGATCTCAGGTCAACAAACTACTCTGTACCAGTGTCACCAGAGAACTGCCATCTGACGTGAGGTATAATACAATCTGGGAGTTCTCAGCGAGTCCGTCTAGTGTACCCAGTCACTACTGAGCACCCGTACACTATCCTTGGTGCCAAACTCCGATGGATATGGGATCATCCATCACCCATCATATGGGTCAAGATGCGTATACGCTAGTCTACTCTGGTGTATCGATGCCTTGTCTCGATACACCCTCGACTAGGAACAGTTATAGGATGTACTCGTCGACTACCATGGCCCCACTAGTATGATCTCATCATAGTCCCAGTAGTCAAGTACATATCCTAAGGGCTTTATCAACATGTAACATAGAGATAATAAGAGTACATGTTAAGATAAAGTACAACCAGATAGCATACTATCATGTCGAGCAAGAAAGTCCTCCCTATATATGTCCAAGCATCCATTACAATATACATCGTATGTACAGTAATGGCCTCTAGGGCAAACATATAACTAACAATCTCCCACTTGCACTAGGGCCATCTATTGTGGTATCACATACCCAACAATTAGCTGTGGTTGAAGTATCTCATACTCAACCATCCCATAAAAGTCTCTACTGAGACAAAGGCCTTTGTGAGTGGATCCACACTGTTGTCCTCTGTGTCTACTCTCCTAACCTCGATCTCCCTGGAGATCAACTTTCTCCATGATCAGGTGATACTGCGTAAGAATTATATCTGGATTTCTGATGGGACAGGGTTCCTTGGCATAAGCCACAACTCCATTGTCACACAATAGTAGGAACGAAGTTCATCTCTTGAACTTATATATATATCCAGACTGCCTCTTTGGTAGCATCCATGGTAACGATGTATCTTGCTTTTAATCGTCTAGCAAGTCACGGTATCTAGCTTGGAACTCTTCCAACAAACCGTCCCTCCACTGAGGGTAAAGACAATGCCTGCGATTGACATTCATTCGTCCTTATCACCCTGGAACCTTTCCAGTGATTCTCCCCAGGATCGATTGATACTATCTCACTATAACTTGTGAGAATCCTAACATCCAATTAGATCTATCTCATACATCCATAACCCAGGATTTAGGAGGTATCACCTTGATCCTATATAGACAATCATTGTGATAAAAGGAGATTGACCGAGCGTAGCATAGGAATCTCCTTCCCTATCAAGAGTATGTCATCCACGTACTCTACGAGGATCACCACCATACTCTCTACTACCTTTTTGTATATACAAGGTTCATCTACCATTTTGATGAAGTCAAACTCTTTGACTACCACAACAAAACAGACGTTCTAACTCCGCGATGCCTGATTTATCACATAAAACATCTTGCTCACGTTTCTGCTGCTCCCACTGTCTACGAAGCCCTCTGGCTGTGTACTTATAGACGCTCTTTTCCAAATCAATATTTAGAAAAGCTGTCATGACACCCAACCGCCAGATATCGTAGTCATGGCAAGTAGGATCTGGATGGACTTAAGCATAGCTTTGAAAGTCTCAACCTTTCCATGTACACTAAGTAATCTTCTCAAGATATACTTGCTCCTGATGGGGATTTAACCCTTCAGATAAAGCAACCAAAGTCCATACTTTGTTGGTGTATAAGGATTCCATCTCAGATCGCTAAGCATCCAGCTATTCTACAGAGTCCCACTCCTGATGGCCAGCTCGAAACTAGTTGGGTCATCATCTCATGGTGCAATCCTCGCTCCCATTGTCATAGAGAAAACCGAAGTATCTCTCGGGTGGGTGAGGATCCCTACTAGATCGGCGGAGAGGCTGAGGTTCATTGGAAACTATTGAATCCTATGGTTCTATCAAATCATCAGCTGCAGTTCGTATAGCTGGAACTCATTCCAGTTCTACCTCATGGCCACTAATTTTTTCACAAGAAATTCCCTTTCACAAAGGTGGCATGTTGAGAAACAAAATATCTTTTGTTCTTTGGTTAGGTAGAAGATATTCCCTTGCTAATGCTTTGGGATATCCAATAAACTTCCATAGAACTGACTTTGCCTCGAGCTTGTCTGGATTTTGCTTTTAGACATAGGCCGGACAACCCCAAATCTTAACTTACTTAAGATATGGGCTCTTCCAATTCCGTATCACATATGATTTGGTAGGCAACTGATTTGATTAGAACCCTATTCAATAGGTATGCAACTTCTCAAGTGCATAACTCCCAAAAGGAAATAGGAAACTCAGTAGTACTCATCATAGAGCACACCATATCACATAGGGTGCTATTGCTCCGCCCCGATATACCATCGTGCTATGGTGTTTACGAAGGAGTAATACTGAGAGAAAATCTCATTCTCCTTTAGAATAGTCCAAGAATTCCGTGCTCTAGTATTTTCCTCCTTGATCTCATCAAAGGACATAATACTTATACCCGTTTTTGGTTCTCTACTTCTAACTTATATTTTATGAATATCTCAAAAGGTTCAGACTTGTGTTTCAACAGGAACATATGTCCAAATCTGGAGAGATAAACAGTGAATGTAATGAAGTATAAAAAACCGGTCTTGGCATGTGTAGACAGGGGACATCATACATCAGCATGTATCAATCCCAAGAGTTCACTAACTCTTTCTCTATTTCCAATAAACGGAGCTATGGTCAACTTATCTCCGTGACATGACCGGCAAGTTTCACAAGATATAAATCCAAACTAATTTAAATATGCATCTATATATAACTTCAGCTAGTCGGGGTCGCATTGATATGACCTAGTCTACAATTCCTCAAGAAGGATTCGTTCATTTCTGAAGTCTTCCACTTGTGTGTGTTCTGTACGTTAAGAATTGTGGTTTGATTTAGAACGCCTATGCTTTTAGATTACGTGCCTGAACTGATCAACTCTTGATATAGGAAATGTTCAAAACATTATCCAACAATACAAAATTATATCCTTTCTTTACTAATAAAGAGACTGATATGATGTTGTATATTAGGTTCGGTATCTAATAACATTCATTCAGAATCATTGTATTCTGATAATACAGGGTGATATCTGCCAACAGACATGGCTGCAACACTTGCACCGTTTCTATCTCATGAACATTATCACCCGTTCTCATGTTCTCTACACTATCTGTAAGCCCATGTAACAAATTACATATGCGGGATCCTGATCCGGTATCTCGATACCCAGGGACGTTAAGGATACTGAGAAACAGTTCTCTGTAATGAACACACCCGAAGAAGATGCATCAGCATACACTTTCTTCGTTTGGGCGGCACGGGAATTCTGGTAATCCCCTACTTCCTGTTCTGTCTTATAACAATTATAAGTTGGAGCGGGACCAACGTTTCTTAGCACAGTATAACAAGCGGGTTCGGTCAATACATCCGTATTATTATCTTGATTAAGGCATGACATAGTCGCAACCAGGAGAGAGAGAGAAGAAAACACTCAGCGTGCACTTTTATAAGATTAGATTGGTTATTAATTTATCTAATCAGGATGTCTCCCACTATTTTAGTCAAATCTTCCTTCAAACCCTAAAAGGAAAGACTAGCCGGGATTAATTACACTCTACAAGTTCGCCAAACTTTCAGCCAGGCCAGTGCCGGTACTTTGAGGGAGTTTCCCCGTGCTTTCACACGGACCTAATTAAAATAAAGCTCGTTTTCCCAGGGGCGTAACTTCGTTGACACCTTTCTAGACACCTACTTGATCGACTAATTGTAATGTATAAAACTCTCCCAGGAGTAACTCTTACTCGCAGTGGGTATCGGAATCCAACTATCTCATAGAAGGTATGAAATCTCATTGCAAATTTCAACACTTGAAATTCCCAATAATATTTTACCTCTAGCGTCCTATGATCTTGACGAAAGCCAACAAACCATAGGCTACTAGTCAAGTTCAACCCGTCATTTCCCGATTGAATTAAACCCACCCGCACGACCCTTGACGAAAGCCAACAAAGTCGCACGACTACCCTAACTCAATCGCATCATATGCTTATACAGATAAGCATAAATAGCTACCGCACATTATGCCTTGACGAAGCCAACAAACGTAGTACGAATACTATGAAGTACTTATCTGAAATGACGGAGGGCCACGACAGGTTTTTAAGAAAATTCCTTTGCGTAATGAACTTGATATCGTTGTAGAATCGAGTGATTTTAAATGGAAATGTTTTTGAGGCCTTTTCTAGTTTGCTAAAGAGGTCACTCCCGTGAAGGGATCGGTCGGCTCTTTCCTCATCGAATAAGGTGCAGGATATTTCACAAATAGCACTATGCAAAGCAATCAAAAGACAAACCGAGTTTGTACCATCTGCTAGTTTCGCTAAAGAGCTCACTCTCGGTGAAGGATCTCGTCTCTTTCTTATCGAATAAGGTGCTGGATGTTCTACAAGGAACACTGCTATGCAAAGCAAGAACTAGAGCTACCGGTTTTTAAACAAGTTTCTACAACATCTTTAGGTTTCTTTTAGTTTCATTAATCTCATTAATGAAGTCCCATTTTATTATGCTTCACAAGCATCACATTTGAAACGAAATCTGCAATATAACATATATCTCATATATATAATATAAACATTCGTCTCATGCAGTAATATGATCTCATCACAGAACATTGCAGCAGAAGAACACATATGAAATATTGGATATACTAGGACGTCCGTGTTTTAATACGAGCATGTATAAAACACGGATTCCACGGTCGTGATGAATAGCCAAACCCACATCCCTAGACCCTACGAGAGCGGCAAGCAACACTGCCAATTATAGGGTTAGGAGACCCGGTCTCGACTCCTCCAGATGGTCTCCCACTGGACCCTAGAACCCGGTTATTTGTGCTCCCCGCTGTTGGATATATGTATGCCCTAGAGGACATTATGTGATAGTGGATGTATCTATACATGTATATATATTCAGTATGCATTCTTGCTCGACATGATAGTATGCTATCTGGTTCTTCTTTATCTGCATGTTGATTTGATCATGCTTATTATTCACTCATATATGCTGATAAAGCGCTGAGGATATTGGCTTGACTGCTCTGATTATGATGGAGATCAACAAGTGGGACATCTGTAGTCTATAAGCATATCCTGGAAAGTCCCTAGTCGTAGGTATATCGAGACGGGGCATCGATATACCAGAGTAGACTAGCGTTATATGATACTAGACCCATATGATGGCGATGGATGTTCCCACATTCATCGATGTTTGACATTGAGATCATATACGGGTGCTCAGTGCTGACTGGGTACACTGGACAGACTCACCGAGAACTCCTATATGGAATTATATCTATCGTCGGATAGCAGTTCTTAGGTGACACTGGTGCAGGTTAGTCTGTAGACCCGAGATCGTCATGGAGTCTTGTGTGTTCTCCCACTGTACTTTAATTACCATCCTACCACGGCTCTACTGAGTCGTGCAAACAGGTGGCCGTTGGGTACAGTCCCGAGACACACGAAGGCAATGAGCGATAGGAGGGGTTCGTCTCTCCCAGTATTGGGAGTTGATGCTGTACTGTGCCCGACTGGTTATATCAGTAAGTCCCTGGCCAGGGCTGCTGAGAATTGCTGATAAGTGTTATCAGTAGTTTCTCGATCTGTTATAGACCATTCACCGGCACGACTTATTGAGTTATTAGGGTCGACGTTACCATCCCTAGGCTCGATATGCGGCATATCTGACAAAGAGACCGGACTGTACGGTAGTGTTGCCGGTTGGCTCGACGGGAGTTGTAGCAGGTTCGCTTGTTGTCTTCTGATCGCTCAATACCCGGGTGGCCGTTACGTTTAGCTGACCGCTTGCGGCTTGGGGGTACCTGATATGATCATCACCCTCTGCCGGCGTATTGACGAGTCTTAGAGTCCCACAAAGGAGTTACCCAGTCCAGGCGAAACGTTGTGGTGCGCGTATGCGATATGCGCATGCACCCGATTAAAATGTGCGTATATGATACCGAACATTGATCGGGTGGCCTGCTTTTGGTGGGGTCATATGAGATATGACCGGATTGATAAATCAAGTGTTGATTTATCATCTAACCATTAGTTTTATCACTTGAAACCTTTTTAGAAGATGATGGATGTATGCATGCATGCATGTGTTTCTTTCTTTCATTCTAGTTTCATGCACATGTGGATGTGCATACATGCATACATACATACACCCATCTATCATGGTTGTTAGCACATGGAAATGGTGGCAATATAAGACTCACACCATGGATTAAGTAATGGTTTTTATTTGATTTTGTATTTGAAACAAAATTGAAAAGAAAAGGATAATCTTTACTAGCTTCTACATTCTTCTTCTAACCTAACCAAGCTCACCTACTTCTAACCTTGGGTTATCCTTCTCTTTATCATTTAAAACTCAAGTTAAATTATGTCTCCATCACTTAACCATGATTGGTCATGAGAAGAAATAAAATATATATAGATATATTTCATTTCTTTTCTAGGTTATCATATTAACCCTTGTTAAAAGAAAGCCTCCATCATCATCCTCCTTCTTCCTTTTGCTCTCTAGTTTTTTCTAGTGAGTAATACACACTTAAAGAAAGGTTTTTGAAGTGAGATTCTAAACCACAACTTCATTCTACACAAGTTTAGCTGACTTGTTTAGAGTGTTCTCTTCGGTTTTACGAAGTTGCGAGCTTGGACGGAGAACTCCGTGGTGGATCGTCGTGGACGCGAGAGGACTTCAAGAGGACCTCCATTCAACACCCAAGACACCAAGGAGTCCAGCTATAGGGAGCTACAAAGGTTGTAGTCTCAAAACCCTATCTTTATAAGTTTTTAGTTTCGAAACCCTAATTTTCTAGGATCGATTCCTTTGCATGCTTGTTTAGCACCATCAAAATTAAAACTTTAAGGCATGTGATGCTTCAAATCTCCTCATAGGGTGCTAAGCAAACCGTACATTGGTATCAGAGCCGACCTAGAACATTAGACGACGCTTTTACGAAGTAAAAACCCCGATCGGATAAAAATACGACACTTTTGGACCCTCTCTGGACAAATTTTAAAATTTGATCTTTTTCAGAATTAAAAATACTTAAAAAATACAGCAGGAAATTCTAAGAATAACATTGAAATTCGATGACCTGAACAGTGTAAACCGCCGCGGAACCGCCGCATTTCCTGGCTTAGGCCGCGGTTCCGCGGCCGTACGAAAGCATCATTGCATGAATTTTACACTGTTATTCTTAGGTTTTCTTGTACAGTGTTTTAGGTCTGTTTAATCTGAATATTGTACTGTATTTTCTGGAGATGGCTTTCGACGCGCAGATTTGATCGGTATTTTCATTTCGTAGCTTTTCCGGGTAAATTAGAAAGTATTGAAGTGTTTGAACGAGTATCATTTGCTCACTATTCACGGGGTTTAAATATTTTGGAGATACGTGCAAGTTTTTTTGTGGTGGTCCCTCTAGAAGACAACAAACCTTAACTCGATTATATGACCGTCTTGAACTGCCCTTTGAACCTTAGGGTTTGGGGCAGTACGGCGTGCCACATGTGAGGCGTTGGCTTGACCCTTCTACGGCTGGACCGCTACTACTGTGTCACACTCCAGGTGTTCAAACTCTGCTCAAGTGTTGGGCTTAGTTGAATCCTGGGTATTTGATCGTTCGTTCGAAAACTTCAATACTGTCTGTTTATCCGGAATGTGATGCAATGTGTGGAATTCATATTACTAGACATGAAATACGGAATATGTGATATTTCGCATTGTGATGTCTAAAGCGAATGTGGATTCCAGATATTGCAGTTTTACACTTTCTTTTCTGTGACCGTAAGTGTAGTATGTACGATATCGCCGGTTTCGTTGCTATACATCAACGACAATTGGGGTATACATACTTACTTACGTTGATGATATGAGATATTATGTGTTGCTGAGATATGATGTGCAGGATTGTCGCGATTGAATAGCCGGGGGGTTTTATGTGAGATGAGAGTTTTATATTTTCACTCATGTAAATTCTAATGTAATGTAATATTCTTTTATTTGGGGAACTTCCGGGTTGAGGTTGTGTCACCAGTGTTGTATATTATTTACTTTTTCGCATTAGGATGGACCCAAGGAGGGGAGCACAGGTGACCGGGTTCTGGGGTTCAGTGGGAGGCCATCTCGAGGAGTCGAGACCGGGTCTCCTAAACTCCAGAATTGGCAGGGTCACTTGCCGCTCTCGTAGGGGTCCAGGGTGTAGGCTTGGCTATTCATCACGACTGTGGAATCCGTATTTTCTATTATGGCTAAATACTAAATACGGACGTCCTAGTATATCCCACGTTATATCTATATTTCTGCTGCCTGTGTTCTGTGATATCTGAGACGAATGACATATTATATATATGATATATAGTAGATGTTGCTTATGTTTTACACCCGCGCTAGTCCCGTCCCGGTATGCCGTTAGTTAAGTAACCTAACGGTGCATAACGGAACATTGCGGCGAATGCGGATGGCATAAGCGTACGTGTTATTTTCGTTTCTTTTCTGTGATTGGCTTAAGGACTTAAATGATGGGATTACATTAATGTGATTAATGTAAAGAAAATAAACCTAAAAAGATGTTGTAGAATCGGATTTGAAAAACCACTCGGCTTTTTATGAAAAAGCTATATTTCAAAACTGCGGAGCTTAAGCCACTCCTTTTGAAAACCATTTGATTCTACAACGATATCAAGTTCAAAGCGTTAAAGATTTTCTTAAAAATCATCCGCAACCCTCCGTCATTTTAGGAAGTAGAGTACTTAGTATTCGTGCTACGTTTGTTGACTATAGTTAAGGCGTAGTGTACGGTAGCTAAGTGATGTCTTCCGACATTGCATATGATGCAGATTAATTAGGACATTCTTATGACTTTGTTGACCTTAGTTAAGGGTCATATGAGTGGGTCTAATTAATCAAGAAATGACGGGTAGAACTTGACTGGTGCTTATGATTTGTTGACCTTAGTTAAGGTCATAAGTGCCAGGGGTAAAAACCACATCGGGAATTTCAATAGTTGAAATTTGCAATGAGATTGCATACCTTCCATGTGATGGTTGGATCCCGATCCCACTGTGGGCAATAGTTGCTCCTAGGAGAGTTTTACAATTTACAATTAGCTAACTCATTAGGTGTCTAGAAAGGTGTTAACGGGGCTCCGCCTCTGGGAAAATGAGGTTTACTCTAATTAGGTCCGTGCGAAAGCACGGGGAACCTCCCTCAAGTACCGACACTAGCCTGGGTGAACGGTTAGCGAAGTTGTAGACTGTAATTAATCCTGGCTAGTTTTTCTTTTTAAGGTTTGAAAGAAAAACTCGATAATAGTAGTGGGAAACATCGATTAGACAAGATAATAACCAATCTGATCTATGCAAGAGCTTTCGCTGTGTGTATTCTTTTCTCTCTCTTAATGGCAGATACCCATGACTGGACTCAAGCTTTTACTAGATAAAAACAAACTGAATGGGACCAACTATAAAGACTGGCTGAGGAATCTGAAAATCGCCTTGACTTATGATAAAGTATCATATGTCCTCACGGCTTCAGCCCCGCCCGTCCCTGGTCCAAAATCCTCAGTTGCGGACATTAAAGTCCGCAAGACATGGGACGCTGACTATGCCACGGCCACATGCCTCGCGCTTGCATCGATGGATAACACACATCAAAAGCAGCACGAGGGCATGGACATTCACGGTATATTGCTCCATACAAAGGAGTTGTATGGGGAGCAATCCCGCGTATTACGATACGAAGTATCAAAGAAATTGTTTCAGATGCGAATGGCCCCTGGCACACCAGTAGGAGACCATGTTCTGAAGATGATAGCTCTTATAGAAGAGCTTGAGGACCTTGGATGGACGATGGACAATGAACAATATATAGATATTATTCTGCAGTCCCTCCCCTCCACCTTTGCTCAGTTCATAGTGAACTTCAACATGCATGGCATGGAGAAGGATCTCCCTGAACTCCTTAATATGTTAAGGAGTGCAGAGAGCACTATGAAGTTAGCAAAAACTCTCGTTATGACTATTGGACAGTCTTCCTCTTCTCGCCCGAAAGCCAAGGCCAAGGGAAAGAAAAAGAAGAAACCCACTAATCCTAAGGGCGGAGTTAAAAAGGTGAAGGGAAAGGGAAAGTCCAAGGCTGGAGACTCGGGGAAGGGCGAATGTTTTCACTGCCACAAGACAGGACATTGGAAGCGCAATTGCACGGAGTAGTTAAGTCTCAAGAAGAAGCATGGTGATGCTTCTGCTTCAGGTGCGTTTGTGACTGAAAACTGTTTTTCTATAAACTCTGCTTCCTGGGTATTGGATACCGGTTCAGGTTCTCACATTTGCAATTCTATGCTGGGGCTGAGAAATAGCAAGGTTTTGAAGACAGGTGACCATACTCTCCGCGTTGGAAATGGTTCCAATGTACATACAGTCCCAGTGGGAGAGTATCACTTGGGGTTGCCATCTGGATATATTTTGGTTTTGAATCCATGTTATTTTGTACCTAGTATGCTTTGTAATATAATATCCGTTTCTTTGTTGGACAATGAAGGATATAATTTTGTATTGCAGAACAATGTTATGAACATTAACCTGAATCAAATGTTGGTTAGGTATGGTACGCTTAACAACGGAATATATGTCCTAAATCAACACACAGTTTTCAGTATACAACACACTAATAAAAGAAAACTTTCAGAATTAAATGAAGCTTTTCTTTGGCACTGCAGACTTGGTCATATTAACGAAACAAGACTAAACAAGTTACACAAAGATGGATATTTAAATTCTTTTGAATATAAATCTTATGCGACTTGCCAGTCTTGTATCAAGGGTAAAATGACCAAAACTCCGTTTACCGGACACGGAGAAAGAGCTACTCAGCTCCTGGGCCTCATACATAGTGATGTATGTGGGCCTATGTCTACACAGGCTAGAGGTGGTTTTTCATACTTCATTACATTCACTGATGATTTCTCAAGATTCGGTCATGTATTTTTATTAAAACACAAGTCCGAAGCTTTTGAGAAATTCATTGAATATAAACAAGAAGTAGAAAAACAAACCGGCTTGAGTATCAAGATGCTTCGATCAGATCGAGGTGGTGAGTATCTCAGTACAGAATTTGCAAACTTCTTGAAAAAGAATGGGATTCTCTCTCAGCTCACTCCTCCTTACACACCACAGCACAACGGTGTGTCAGAACGAAGGAATAGGACCCTATTAGATATGGTCCGGTCCATGATGAGTGACGATGAGTTACCCGTCTCGTTTTGGGGGCATGCATTGGAGACTGCAGCGTTTCTACTAAATAGGGTTCCAACCAAAGTCGTGTGTCCCACACCATATGAGATATGGCATGGAAAGAGACCATCTCTTAAGAGAATTAAGATTTGGGGTTGCCCGGCCTATGTTAAAAAGCAGAATCCGGACAAACTCGAGACACGGTCAATCTTATGTAACTTTGTGGGATATCCAAAGAATTCTTATGGATATCTATTCTACCACAAAGAGGAACAAAAAGTATTTGTTTCTCAGTATGCCACATTCTTGGAAAAAGAGTTTTTCACAGATAAAGATAATGGCGAGGTGGTAGATCTAGAAGAGGTTCTAGAGACACAAACTACAAATGATGATTTGGTTGAACCAGCTGTTGCAACAGAAACTGAAGAAACTCGGCCACTCCGTAGGTCTGGTAGGACTTCTCGCCCACCGGAGAGGTACTATGGTTTCCTCATTGATGGTAACGGAGAAGATTGCATCATGGATGATGATGATCCTACCAGTTTTCAGCAAGCTATCACGAGTAAAGACTCTGTGAAGTGGCTGGATGCCATGAGATCCGAAATGGAGTCTATGTACACCAACAAAGTGTGGACTTTGGACGTTGTACCCCCTGGGGTGAAACCTGTAGGGTGCAAATGGATCTTTAAAAGAAAGATTGGTGTAGATGGGCAGGTGGAGACCTATAAGGCAAGGCTTGTGGAGAAGGGTTTTCGTCAAAGACCAGGTTTGGACTATGACGAGACATTTTCTCCCGTAGCCATGCTTAAATCCATTCGGATCGTACTTGCTATTGCTGCTCACTACGACTATGAAATCTGGCAGATGGACGTTAAAACCGCATTTATAAATGGAAATTTAGAAGAATGCATTTATATGGATCGGCCAGAGGGTTTCATTGACAGTGGGAGCAGCGGGAAAGCATGTAAATTGCTTAAATCCATATATGGGTTAAAGCAGGCATCACGGAGTTGGAACATTTGTTTCGATGATGTCATCAAAGAGTTTGATTTCATCAAAAATCCAGATGAACCTTGTGTTTAGAAGAAGGCTGTAGGAAGAGCTGTCACATTCCTCGTATTGTACGTGGATGACATTCTTCTGATAGGAAATGATATTCCTATGCTACAATCGGTCAAATCTTTCTTATCACTGAGGTTCTCCATGAAGGACCTGGGTGATGCCACATACATTCTGGGCATAAGGATCTATAGGGATAGATCCAAAAGGTTATTGGGATTGTCCCAAACCAGGTACATTGACACCATCCTAAGAAGGTTTAGTATGGAAGACTCCAAGCGGGGTACCTTACCTGCTTGCCATGGGGTCACTCTCTCCAAGGATTCTTGCCCAAAGGCCGATGAAGAGAGAGCTTGCATGAGTATTATACCCTATGCTTCGGCAGTAGGATCTATAATGTATGCGATGTTATGTTTACGCCCAGATGTAGCTTATGCACTTAGTGTTGTAAGCAGGTATCAATCCAACCCAGGGGAGAATCACTGGACAGCTGTGAAGAACATTCTTAAGTACTTGCGAAGGACTAAAGAATTGTTCTTGGTGTATGGTAATGGAGATCTCCAAATGGAGGCCTTTACCGATTCGAGCTTCCAGAGCGATAAGGACGACAGCAAATCTATCTCTGGGTTTGTATTTACCCTCAATGGAGGGGCGGTGAGTTGGAAGAGTTCCAAACAAGATACCGTTGCAGCCTCTACGATGGAAGCTGAGTACATTGCTGCAAATGATGCCGCCAAGGAAGCCGTCTGGATGAAGAAGTTCGTCATAGAGCTAGGAGTAGTTCCAACCATTATTGATCCAATACCCTTGTATTGTGACAATAATGGGGCTATGGCATTAGCCAAGGAGCCTAGATCCCATCAGCGGTCCAGACACATCCTGAGGCATTTTCATTTGATCCGGGAGATTGTAGATCGCCGCGAGATCGAGATTAGGAGGGTGGACACAAAGAATAACGCCGCGGATCCATTCACCAAGGCCCTCCCTCAGCCGCAACATGAGCGACTTTTTGAGATGTTGGGTATGAGATACGCCAATAACTGGCCCTAGTGCAAGTGGGAGATTGTTGGATATATGTATGCCCTAGAGGCCATTATGTGATAGTGGATGTATCTATACATGTATATATATTCAGTATGCATTCTTGCTCGACATGATAGTATGCTATCTGGTTCTTCTTTATCTGACATGTTGATTTGATCATGCTTATTATTCACTCATACATGCTGATAAAGCCCTGAGGATATTAGCTTGACTGCTCAGATTATGATGGAGATCATACTAGTGGGACATCTGTAGTCTATAAGCATATCCTGGAAAGTCCCTAGTCGTAGGTATATCGAGATGGGGCATTGATATACCAGAGTAGACTAGCGTATATGATACTAGACCCATATGATGGGCGATCGATGTTCCCACATTCATCGATGTTTGACATCAAGATCATATACGGGTGCTCAGTGCTGACTGGGTACACTGGACGGACTCACCGAGAACTCCTATATGGAATTATATCTATCGTCGGATAGCAGTTCTTAGGTGACACTGGTGCAGGTTAGTCTGTAGACCCGAGATCGTCATGGAGTCTTGTATGTTCTCCCACTGTACTTTGATTACCACCCTACCACTGCTCTACTGAGTCGTGCAAACAGGTGGCCGTTAGGTACAGTCCCGAGACACACGAAGGCAATGAGCGATAGGAGGGGTTTCGTCTCTCCCGGTATTGGAAGTTGATGCTGTACTGTGCCCGACTGGTTATATCAGTAAGTCCCTGGCCAGGGCTGCTGAGAATTGCTGATAAGTGTTATCAGTAGTTTCTCGATCTGTTATAGACCATTCACCGGCACGACTTATTGAGTTATTAGGGTCGACATTACCATCCCTAGGCTCGATATGCGGCATATCTGACAAAGAGACCGGACTGTACGGTAGTGTTGCCGGTTGGCTCGACGGGAGTTGTAGCAGGTTCGCTTGTTGTCTTCTGATCGCTCAATACCCGGGTGGCCGTTACGTTTAGCTGACCGCTTGCGGCTTGGGGGTACCTGATATGATCATCACCCTCTGTCGGCGTATTGACGAGTCTTAGAGTCCCACAAAGGAGTTACCCAGTCCAGGCGAAACGTTGTGGTGCGCGTATGCGATATGCGCATGCACCCGATTAAAATGTGCGTATATGATACCGAACATTGATCGGGTGGCCTGCTTTTGGTGGGGTCATATGAGATATGACCGGATTGATAAATCAAGTGTTGATTTATCATCTAACCATTAGTTTTCTCACTTGAAACCTTTCTAGAAGATGATGGATGTATGCATGCATGCATGTGTTTCTTTCTTTCATTCTAGTTTCATGCACATGTGGATGTGCATACATGCATACATACATACACCCATCTATCATGGTTGTTAGCACATGGAAATGGTGGAAATATAAGACTCACACCATGGATTAAGTAATGGTTTTTATTTGATTTTGTATTTGAAACAAAATTGAAAAGAAAAGGATAATCTTTACTAGCTTCTACATTCTTCTTCTAACCTAACCAAGCTCACCTACTTCTAACCTTGGGTTATCCTTCTCTTTATCATTTAAAACTCAAGTTAAATTATGTCTCCATCACTTAACCATGGTTGGTCATGAGAAGAAATAAAATATATATGGATATATTTCATTTCTTTTCTAGGTTATCATATTAACCCTTGTTAAAAGAAAGCCTCCATCTTCATCCTTCTTCTTCCTTTTGCTCTCTAGTTTTTTCTAGTGAGTAATACACACTTAAAGAAAGGTTTTTGAAGTGAGATTCTAAACCACAACTTCATTCTACACAAGTTTAGCCGACTTGTTTAGAGTGTTCTCTTCGGTTTTACGAAGTTGCGAGCTTGGACGGAGAACTCCGTGGTGGATCGTCGTGGAGCGAGAGGACTTCAAGAGGACCTCCATTCAACACCCAAGACACCAAGGAGTCCAGCTATAGGGAGCTACAAAGGTTGTAGTCTCAAAACCCTATCTTTATAAGTTTTTAGTTTCGAAACCCTAATTTTCTAGGATCGATTCCTTTGCATGCTTGTTTAGCACCATCAAAATTAAAACTTTAAGGCATGTGATGCTTCAAATCTCCTCATAGGGTGCTAAGCAAACCTTACACCCGCCATGGGTCTACCTAATGCGGAAAAGTAAATAATATACAATGGTGACATCATCCTCAGCCCGGAAGTGCCCCAATAAAAGATTATTACATACAAATGAATTTTACATGAATGAAAAAGAAAAACTCTCATCTTACATAAAACCCCCGGCTATTCAAAACGCGACGATCCAACATAACATGTCACAACAACACAAAATATCTCATATCATCAACGTAAGCAAGTATGCGTATCCCGATTGTCGTTGATGTATGACAACGAAGCCGGCGATACACCACATACTACGCTTACGGTCACAGAAAAGAAAGTGTAAAACTACAACAGTTGGAATCCGCAACCTTCTTAGACATCGCATGCCTAACCAATTGAATTCCTTAGACATCGCATGCCTAACAATTATAAACCCCGCATTTTAGTCTCAATTACCGAAAACTCTTTTCAATATCAAGTTGGGCAATTCAACAAGATTCCCGACATTTTGATCGAATGCTCGTCGCAAACTTTAGTAGACGGCCACACCCCCGATGCCGTCGACGAAGTGCACTAAGGCGGAACACCACTGCCGCGAGCACCCGAACGGATGCTTTTGGCGACAGGGTTCTCCTACAGTCACTTGGTCGGGGCTATGGGGCATAGTTATCTATTAAGTTTACCCAGCGAGTATCCGCGTACACAACATGATTGCAACAGACTTTTGATCACATCAAAATCCCGTGGCAACCGATCAAATGAGACTAAACTGCTAGATTTATAATATTCAAATTAGTTATCTCATAACTACCTGTGGATTCCAAATATTGTATCACATTCCAGATAAAAAAACAGTGTCAAACTTTCCGATCGAATAATCAACACCCAAGATTTCCCAAATAGCTCAACACTTGAGCGAAGTTCAAAAAATATCCATCACATGCCACAATACCAATGGTCCAGCCGTAGAGGGGTCAAGCCAACGCCTCACATGTGGCAACGCCGTACTGCCCCAAACCCTAAGGTTCAGAGGCGGTTCAGACGGTTACATAATCGAGTTAAGATTTGTGTTCTTCTAGAGGGTCCACCGCGTTACTTGCATGATTTTTCGGAAGTTTCAAACTCGAGAAAAAATCCAACTTTTGAAAAATTTTCCGAAAGGGGAAAAAGTGAGTTAGTGATATCCGTTCGAACTTTTTAGCAGTTTCTAAAATTACCGAGAAAAAAGTTAAACGAAGTTAAATTATCCGATCGAATCAATGAGTCCCTAATACATCCCAGAAAACTCAACACTTGAATATAATTAAAAATACCCAGAAATTTGAGGAAATACCTACGGATCAAACTGTAGCAAAATAAAACCCTAATTCACAGAGACGGCCGCGGAACCGCTGCGCAAGCAGGGGTCTTGCCGCGGTTCCGCGGCGGTTTAATTGAATTAGAGGGTCATATTTTAAAAGTATCCTTAGAATTCCCTACTGATTTTTTGAGTATTTTTAATGCTGAAAAAATCACATTTTAAATTTTTTTCTAGAAACTAGGTTATATCGGGTATTCGGAGTTCGATCGGACTTTAAACTTCGCCTAGACTTTGCCTAAAACTCTAGCTTGGCTCTGATACCACTGTAGGATTACTAGGCACACGCACAAGGGTCTATAAGTCATCAACCATGCCCGATTTAAAATTTAGCCATGCCGAACAACCCTAAACCAAGATCTTAGACTAGAGATTAGGCGAAACAAAGCATGTTAAACACTTTAACATCTAAGAGTTTGGGATTACAACCTTTATAGTCCGGTCCTTCACATCATAAGCTCTGTGTTGTGGTCCCTTCGCTGCAATCATAAGGTTTCGGACTCTCGAGAGGCTCCACGAAGAGAAAGATGCAAGCTAGCTTCCGATCTTCGATAACAAAGATGATCTACCTTGAAGTTTCATTAACACAAGCTCTCACTCACTAAATGAAGTGAACACCCTAATCTAAATGGCTAGGATAGATTAGGATGATGAAGTAGGATTTTTGCTCTAATTTGTTTTCTTTAACTCACTCATTTTCATCACTATTGAAAAAGCTAAAAAGCTTTTCCATGAAAAGAAGAAGGAAGAAGAAGAAGCCCTTTTCTTTTGTGATGAATAATGAATCCATAATGAGGTTAGAAATGCAACCATGGTTCAAGTAACCTTTGTAGAGATTTAACTATGGTTAAAGGTTTTGGTTGGGTTAAATAAATATCTTGCAAAATATCAAAACAAATATCTTTGCACAAAACAAAACGAAAAAACCTTCTAGAAGGTTCTAGAAAATATTAACCCAAATCCAACCCTAACCATGTTTAATCTTTACTAAACATGTTGCATTAATAACCTTAAGATGTTACAATATTATATATCACATATACAATATTTATTGTAACAAAATAAAATAATACAATTAACATATATCGCATATATATCAATGTATTACCCGAGTGAGAAAAAGAATCTTTTAGTGAGCTTATATCAGTTAATATAATTTAATATATCAAATATATAATTATACATTAAATTATCGAACCGACACTTGATCCGATAATCTGGCTATTTCACAAATAACCGACTAATATAATCTGAATCAGTTCATCGAATCAACACTTGATCCGACGACCCGGCTATATCACATATACCCGGCCGATATCTCATATCGCGAGAATCTAATACGGTATCGCATACACGTATTGTTCTTGGTCCTGCACATATCATATATGTGCTCCTACTCCGTTTTTCCTGAGCCAAGAAACCTCTGTGTAGAACTCTAAAGAATCGTCAATACGCCGGCAGTAGGTGATGATCATATCAAACACCCACAAGCTGCAAGCGGTCGGCTAAACGTAACAGCCACCCAGGTATTGAGCGCTCAGAAGATCAACAAGCAAGCATGTACATTCTCCTGTGAATCCAGTCTGTAACACTCCCGTATAGTCCGGTCTCGTCGTCTGATATGTCGCATATCTCTCCTAGGGGTGGTATACGTCAGACCCCAGTAGCTTGATAAGTCGTGTCGATATGAGGTCAATAACAATTTGAGAAACTACTAATAACACTTACCAGTAAATCTCAGCAACCCTGCCCAGGGATTTCCAGTTATAGCCAATCGAACACAGCGCAACATCAACTCCTAATACCGGGAGAGACGAATCCCCTCCTATCGCTCATTGCCTCCATGTGATTCGGGACTGTACCCAAAAGCCACCTTTTTGCACGCCCTCTTGGACGTGGTATGATGGAAATCAAAGCACAGTGGAAATCATACAAGACTCTATGACGATCTCAGGTCAACAGACTA
The DNA here is from genome assembly GCA_030015575.1 of Agapanthus africanus. NCBI lineage: Eukaryota > Viridiplantae > Streptophyta > Magnoliopsida > Asparagales > Amaryllidaceae > Agapanthus > Agapanthus africanus. The sequence goes on along the minus strand of CM057341.1, from coordinate 614,412,798 downwards.
CTCTGTACCAGTGTCACCATAGAACTGCCATCTGACGTGAGGTATAATACCATCTGGAAGTTCTCGGCGAGTCCGTCCAGTGTACCCAGTCTCTACTGAGCACCCGTACACCATCCTTGATGTCAAACACCGATGGATATGGGATCATCCATCGCCCATCATATGGGTCAAGATCCGTATACACTAGTCTACTCTGGTGTATCGATGCCCTGTCTCGATACATCCTCGACTGGGAACAGTTATAGGATGTACTCGTCGACTATCATGGCCCCACCAGTATGATCTCATCATAGTCCTAGTAGTCGAGTACATATCCTAAGGGATTTATCAACACGTAACATAGAGACAATCAGAGTACATGTTTAGATAAAGTACAATTAGATAGCATACTATCATGTCGAGCAAGAAAGACCTCCCTATATATGTCCAAGCACCCATTACAATATATATCGTATGTACAGTAATGACCTCTAGGGCATACATATAACTAACAGTTTGCACACCCCGCGGGCTCTCGGTTTGAACCGAGAAGCCGTGGGGTGCTGAGTGGGCTCCCTGGGGAGACCCCGGGGGGGGACCGAATGGCTGGGCCCACTCCCCAAGACCACCGAAGGTGGTCTTGGCGTTGGGGACCCGAAACTGCCCCTACATGGGCAGTTTCGGATCTGTCTCACCCTCTGGCCACATCGTGGTGGCCTCGGGGGTGGGGTACCCCCTACAGGCCCCTCAACTCGATGTTAATTTCAAGCTCTAACTCCCTGCGAAGGTTCCGGGGCATTTCGTTTTGATTCGGACCTCCGAATTGGCTCAAAACTCGACTTTTTTGGATATTTAGTGCACTTGGTTTTTTATCCTTAGTATATTTGGGATGTGCGCTAATTGTGTTTTGGAATTCTAATGTCGTGACTTCGTTTGCATATGTATATGTGTTTGTAACGTTGTCTAATTGCTATATGCTCAATTAGACGGGATTACACACTTAATTCGGTTACTTGTTCCTGTGGATAAATCTGGTTATGGTTTGTGCGGATTGTCGTGATGTATCGGGGCGGATTATCCTTGGGTGCAATAGTAGTGTAGTTTAGTTTCATTTGTACATTTTTTATTATGGGGCGGGCTTCCGACATGTAGACTGCCGTCACTGCCTCTATGTATATTATTTGTTTGGGGCACGACCGGGTTGAGGTCGATGTCACCGTTGTACATATTTTCTTTTCTGTACTAGGATTATCCCACGGTGGAGTGAACGGATAGCCGGGTTCTAGAGAGCAACGGGCCCACATCTCATGGCGTTGAGAAAGAGGAGGCCTCACTCTAGAATTGGCGGGCCATTCGCCGCACTCGTAGGGGGTATAGGTTGACCCAAGGAGCGGTGCTCAAGTTACCGGATTCCGTGAAGTGCCGGGTGGCCCATTCACTTTGCTGAAGGGGGCCGCCTCACTTCTAGTTTTGGCGAGTAACTTGCCGTGCTCGTAGGGGTCTGGGTTTTTATTGCACAGGCTATCCACACGACCAAGAGAACGTCGGGTTTCACTTAGGGCTCAAAGGAAACCCGGGGCTCCCAGATTATCTGTATTGTTCTGTGATGCTTATTACTTTTATGTGATGTTGCATTTATCACGCCTGGAGCAATTATTATATATTGTTATATATACTAGTAGATGTTGTATATGTTTTACACCTGCTCTAGTCCAGTCCACACTCTGTTGTTAGTTAAGTAACCTAACAGGTGATGATGGGAGTCAGTGGAGAATGCGGATGGCATATACGTAAATTATATTTTCGTTTTTTATGGTTTGATTAATTGATGGGAATGCGTTGATTCAGATCAATGAAAGGAAAACAAACCTATTCGATGTTGTTGGAACAATTTTCAAAAAGCTGTTATTACAAGGACGTTCTCTTTTGTTTTGTACAGTGGTATTCGATTATGAATATCCAGCACCTCATTCGACGATGGAAGGGCCGAGATCCCTTCATCGGGAGTGACCCCTTGGGGAGAAGTTTGCGTCAGGGTAATAACTTCACTATAGTCGATTACTTTTTGCTTTGTATCGCGATATTTAGTGAGAATATCTTGCACCTTATTCTACGAGGAAAGAGCCGAGATCCCTTCACCGGGAGTGGCCTCTTTAGAAAATGTTTTCGCTACTATATATTTATAAAAAGCTATCCGGTTCCTTCAACGATATCAAGTTCATTACGTTAAAGGATTTTCGCCAAAAACCAGTCGTAGCTCTCCATCATTTCTGACGGGTAGCACTTAGTATTCATATTATGTTTGTTGGCCTTCATTAAGGCATAGTGTATGGTAGCTCCTTGTTACCTTTCTGTTGCATAGATAGATGCGTTGGTTTGGGACAGTCATACAACCTTGTTGACCTTCGTCAAGAACGAGTATGGGTGGGTTCAAATTAACCTGGACAATGAAGGGTAGAACTTGACATGTGACTTATGATTTGTTGACCTTCGTCAAGGTCATAAGAGCATGGGGTAAAAATCACATCGGGAGTTTCAAACATACAGGAAACTTTCCAGGCTTGCGCATACCTTCTGGAGTATGATAACGTGAGTGGATTCCATCAGGATATCATGCGATGATAGTTGGATCCCGATACCCACTGATGAGTTGGTTTACTCCTCGGGTGATTTTAGATTATACCGACTAATTCTTCTTTCAGGTTTGGAGGAGAATTTAAGGATACAGTGGGAGACATCCTGATTAAATAAAGTGATTAACCATTCTGATCTAGGTTAGAGTGCACGCTTAGTGTGTCTTTTCTCTCTCTCTCTCTCTGGCAGCGACCATGTCCCTACCCCAGACTATAACTCAGAGACCAAGTTAACCGAACTTTCATAATACACTGGCCTTTGGATTGTCAGAGTTCCATACATCATTGACACTCCTACTTTTACCCTTTTGCTTTTCTCCGGAACATTACATATCACTACAATGATCCACACTTATTGGATATGACCATCATATAGTTACATACGAACTCGAAGAAACTTGTTTCAGATTCGAGGATTGTTTCCGGTTCTGAAGAAATTGAATAGGACTATTCAGTTGCCTTTTCCTTATACCTTCTCTCAGATTGTGAGGGCTCCTAGGATTATGTGATGGTACACCTGTTATGCTTATTGGATAGTCTTCTTCCAAACCATAGGCAGGTGCTGAACGGTAGGGAATGAAGAAAACCAATTAGCCTAAGTATGGTGTACAGAAGGTAATAAGTAAAGACAAATAAGGGGATTAGAAAGTAGGCAATGTAAATTGCGACTGCTATCATTCATGAACAAACTGCGTATCTCATCGCCACTCCTACTTCACCTTTGTATTTCTCCAGAACACCCCGTATCACTACGAAGATCCACAGTTATTAGATAATCCATCATATGGTTATATACGAACTCGAAGGAACTTGTTCTAGTTCGAGGATGGATTCTGGTTCATGAGAAATAGAATAAGGTTTATCAGTTGTCTTTTATCTTTAATTTCTCTCAGGTTGCGGTACTCCTAAGATTAAGAGAATACACCTATTACGCTTATTGGATAGTCTTCTTCCAAACCATAGGCTGGTGCTGAACGGTATGAAAGGTAGAAAACCATTTAGCCTAAGGATGGTATACAGAAGGTAATGAGTAAAGACAAATAAAGGGATTTGGAGAGATGTTAAGGAAATATACGGTTATAGCCATGAATCTGGATAATGAAAGAGGCATTACTAGGAATACCCGGATACTCTTTCGAAACATTTTCATGTTTTAGTTTCTCTGTGCATTGTTAATTGAAAACTGATTTCCCAATCAGATCCTTTTTCCAGGGTATGTATTTACCAGGTTTGATTCTCACATCTGTATGATTTTACAGATGATGAGTGGGAGTAAGTTATTAGGAATTAGGTAATCATCCTCATTATATCAGGATTCGTTGTAATTAGTGATATTTGAAGAAATCGCTTGGGTTTTTGCCGGACGACAAATATTTGGTTTTGAATATCCATTGTTATGCACCAATTTCAGACTGATATGTCTGTACTTTTATTTCATAAAGTGAGATATAACCTTTTGAAATTATGTCCATGACATTTACCTATATCGGTTGATGGTTAGGTAAGGAGTATTAAACAACGGTGTAATTCTGCATAACCATAGTACAGTTTTCAACATACGACGCACAGGGTTTGAGTTATTCAACTCAGGGGACTTATACAAAGTATTGTATGTTGTCCAGTGTCCATTAGGACAGAGGGGTTGGTCCTCATACTATATTCTGTTTACTTGTGACTTCTTCAGTTTTAGACAAGTGTTTTGTAGAAATACAAGGTCTATGTTTTGAGAAGTTATAGGTATAAGAATAAAGTAGAGAATCATGTGTTGCAAGTATCAGGATTCTTCAAGGTAATCGAAGATGTAGATACTTGTATTTGGTATTTAGTTGATAGTAATGGTTTTGAGAACTTGTTTCTCTTTCAGGTTACTCATATCTGGATGCACTCCTAAGTTGAGTAATGCCGATCGGCCTCTCTCCATTTAGTTGACATGCACTAGAGACAGCTGCATGATTTAAATCTGGTTCAAATTAAAACAGTGCCTCTGTTTCTATATTGAATATAGAATGGTTCATATCTTAACGATGTTAAGATATATGGAGTTGTCCGGCTTATGCTTAAAACCAGACTCTGGATAACTCAAGGCACGTTTCTGTAATGGCAGTTTATGGGTTAACCCGGGCTATGATGAGGGTTAAATTTCTACCATCTGGAAGATCAATAGTGATATTGTTCTTGACTCGCCACAGTTTTAGTAAAATGGACTTTTTCAGAAAACAGTAGTAGGAGTATGGTAGAACTGGAAGTGATTCCAGAACCACAGACGATTACTGAAAATTTAATAGAACCTAAAGATTCAATCAGGTTTGACATTCTATTAGCCACTCCGCAGATATGGTGGGTTACCTCAGGCACCCGAGAGGTACTCCGGTATCCTTAAGGACGGTGACATGGAGGTTCTTGTTTACTCAGACTTTCCATTACTACTGTTCTAGACTATGAGACCCAGTAGGAGGATGAGTATAGTGTCGTTCTAAACTATCTTTAATAGTCCATGTGTATATGACTCTACCAGAGGGTTGTTGTGGTCAGTGGTAGCAGCGGAAGCATAGTGGACAAGTAGCTTGTGTCTATTTATAGACTAAAGCAAATATAGCGGAGATAGATCATCTATTTTTGATGTGACAGTCATAGGATTTGACTTCATCAGAATAGGAGATGGATCTGTTAAGAAGGTAGTAGGGTGTAATGTCCTGGTATTTCAATAACATACACATTGTAGGAAGTAAAATTCCTATACTACGATCGGTTATACTTTGGTTGTCACACAGTGGTTTCTCTACATAGGATATGGACATTATATCAGGCATTCTGGTTACTAGATCAATGGTTTTAGATCTAGATTTGGGTAGTTTCCCTATTAGGGTACTTCGACAGTATTCTAAAGGTGTTTTAGAATAAACGACTCCTGGCAAGGTGGTCTACCTGCAGGTGATGGAGTCACCCTTTCTGAAGGTGTCTTACAGACTAAAGGGGAGAAGGATGTGCATGATTGGTGTTGGAGATAGTGCCCTCAGAGTCAATTATTGGGTCACAGGCACGTGATTGCAATGATTGAGGGGAGGACCTATCCCGGTAGGACAGTCTTACTCGAGATGATAGTATGCTATCTGGTTTATCTTTATCATCGTGTACTGCTTTAGGTGACCTTTCGAGTCGCTATTACACGTTGATAAAGCCCCTAGGATTCTTGCTTGACTTCCAGCAGTATGAGGGCGATCATATAAGTGGGAGCTGGGGTCTATAAGCACATCCTTAAATGGTCCCTAGTCGAGGGAGTTTCGAGACAGGGCATCGATTCTCCACAGTAGACTAGTGTATACAGTCGAGACCCCGACGAGGGGCGGTGGCCGGTCTCACAAGCCACTGGTGTCAGTTGGTTCACCTAAGATGTATACAGATGCTCATTGGGTTATGAGTACACCGGACAGGACTCGCCGGGAACCTGCTAGTTGGGATATACCAGACGTCAGATAGCAGTTCCCAGGTGACATGTGTACAGGTTAGTTCATCGACCTGGGATCGTCATTTGTCTCGTGTGAGTTCCCACTGTACTTTGATTACTACCCTACCACGGCTCAAAGGAGTCGTGCAAACAGGTTTTAGTTGGGTACAGTCCCGAGCCACATGGAGGCAGTGAGCGGATCTGCAGGGGTTCGTCTCTCCCGGTATTGGGGGTGAGGTCGTGCTGTGTCTAGGAGAGCCAGAACATGAAAAGTCCTTGGCCAAGGCAGGAGATTTGCTGGTAGGTATTCCAGTAGTATCTCAGGGTGTTCTGGGCTACACTCCGACACGACTTGTACCGCTTTTGGGGGTCTGACTTTTACCAACCCCCTAGGCCCGCCATGCGATACTCATAGACGAACGGACCGGACTGTACGGATATTGTCACTGACAGGCTCAGTAGGGTGTCAGGATGAGTTCGCTCATCGACGTCCCTTTTGGTCAATACCTGGTGGCCCGTCACGTATTGGCTTATACCTCTGACGTGCTAGTGGTTAAATCCACAGCCACAGTATTGACGAGTCTTTAGAGTCCACCACACAGACAGTTACTCAAGTTTCGGGCGAAACGCTGTAGAGGCCGTATGGAGATATGGCAGGGTTCGATCTGATACGTGCGGTATTGCACGGATCGTGATCGGACGGTTTTTTACTAGCCGGCTTTGGCTTAAGCCGGATCTTAGTATTAGATAGTGTAGATTTTTTTCTCTTTGCATTTGTGTTCAGTGGGAATACAAATGCGGGCATGTATTTGCAGTAGCGGGGTTTTCCTGTAATTTATTACGGGATCGGTTTTCTGGGGTTGCCAGTTTGTATTCCGTTCCGGCCGGTTTTCTCTTTTTCCTTCCCGGTCGGATTTTTCGTTGGAGGGTGTTAATTGCAAGTTTGCAATTAACATTTTGTGAGGGGTTTCTTTGCTTTAGTGTGGCTTCATAATCATGATATTCCATTCTTGTCCATCTCATTGCATTTATGGTGATGGTTAGTGAAAGGGTTTGAGCTTGATATATTGGAGTGACCATTATTCTTTTTGTTTTTTCTTTTTCTCCTTTTGATAAATCTATCATCCATTTTCTCCACCCAATTGTAGTGGGGCCGGCCATTTTTTCCAGCAAGGGTAGAATTGATATTGAGAGGTTTAATTGTGTGGAAATTTCCTTCTTGATTTTTTTGGTGGGCCCCTCCCTTAGTATATGATATGTGCTGTGAAGTGTTAATTCTTTGAGGATGGGTTTTTAATTAATCCCCTTCACCCATACATATCTTCCAGCAAGCACATATTGGGGGGTGGCCGAGCTCTTTTGAAAAATGCTCATTCCTTTTGATTGCATGCTTAATTTTCTTAGCATCCATCCATGAAATTTCTTTGTGCAAAATTCCTCCAACCATGGCAACCTCTTAAACCCCAAAGAGACAACTATTCTACACTATTCTATAGCAAGCCTTGGACGCGTCGGCTAGCCAACTTCGCGCCCGAGTTGCCTCGGTCAAGAGGCGGGAGCCCGTAAAAGATTCCGGCTACGTGGTGCCCTTTCCGACGAGCGAGGAGGTGACGGAGATTCCGCGGGAGATCGGAGCGGAGACGAAGACCGAAGGACACGGATCGTTTGGTATAGCATCTCTACTCTTTTCTTGTTTGCTAGCTAGCTAGGTTAATGGCCCGATCCGGGTGAAAAAGTCCGCGGCGGTGCCGTTTTGCAAAGTCCGCAAGTTTTTGTTTTCCGCGTTTCCGGCGTCGGATCGACGGCCGGGGCGCCCCCGCGGGCTTACAATGGTATCAGAGCCACGCCGTTAACCTTCCCTAGCTTGCTCTAGCGCGTTTAGAACTCGATCGAACAAAAACCCAAAAACCGTATTTTGTGCACATGTGTTCTCTGTTAAAATTTTTTGAGCTCCTAAAATTTTTCTGGTGATTGCAGAGACATGTACAACCAATTATAAGAAATCTGGGAAAATACGATCCACTCATTCCATACTTCGACCGCGGAAGCGCGGCCAAAACCCTGGTTTGGCCGCGCTTGCGCGGCGGAAAAGGGGAATTGTGGCACCATATTTTCCCAGTAAGCTTATGAGTAAGAAATAGGGATTTTGGGATATTTTCTTTGGGCCCAGTTTTTCTGTAAGTGCTACAGTAGTATTTGGGGCCCACTTGATAAAATTTGTTCGATCGGATATTTTAAACATGCCAGTTCACAGTTTTTACTTTATATCTGCGACCGTGAATGTCACTCGATCGGTAAATCCGGTCTAACTGCTATAGCCCGGTTAGACGGATTTGCGAACGTGATTTTCACGTTGATGTTCTGTGATTGTACTGTGCTGTTGCGGATCGGTCGTGGGGATAGCCTGGTTGCAGTGGTAGTACAGTTCTGTTTTATTATGTACATTTGATATTGCGGGGCGAGCGTCCGACATGTGGACTGCCGTCACTGCCTGTTTGTATTATTATTTTGGGGCACGACCTGGTTGCGGTCGATGTACCCGTTGTATGTATATTTTACTTTCTGTACTAGGATTACCCCAGGAGGAGTGCACGGATAGCCGGATTCTAGAGGGCAACAAGCCCGCATCTCATGGCATTGAGGCGGAGGGGCTTCACTCTAGAATTGGCGGGCTATTCGCCGCACTCGTAGGGGGTATAGGGTTGACCCAGGAGGGGTGCCCAAGTTACCGGATTCCGTGAAGTGCTGGGTGGTCCATTCACGTAGCTGAAGGGGGCTGCCTCGCTTCAGGTTTTGGCGGGTGACTTGCCGCGCCCGTAGGGGTCTAGGGTTTTCATTGCACAGGCTATCCACACGACCAGGGGAACGTCGGGTTTCAGCAGCGGCTCTGTGAAACCCGGGGATCCCAGATATCTGTATTGATCTGTGTTGCTATACATTTCTGTGTTGCTTTTATCACGCCTTGAGCGAAATACTATATATTGGTATATATATTAGTAGATGTTGTATATGTTTTTCATCCGCGCTAGTCCAGTCCCCGCTCTGTCGTTAGTAAGCTAACCTAACGAGTGATGACGGGACCCAGTGGCGAATGCGGATGGCATATACGTACGTCAGTATATTTTCGTTCTTTGTGGTGTGATCAATTGATGGGACTGCGTTGATTCGAATCAATGCAAGTTAAACAAACCTATTCTGATGTTGTTGGAACACTTTTTCAAAAAGCTGTTATTGCAAGGGCGTTCTCTTTTGTTTTGCACAGTGGTATTCAGTTGGAATATCCTGCTCCTCAGTCGACGAGGCAAGGGCCGAGATCCCTTCACCGGGAGTGACCCCTTGGACAAAAGTTTGCGTCAGGGCAGTAACTTCACTATAGCCGATTACTTTTGCTTTGCATCGTGATATTCGGTTATGAATATCCAGCACCCCATTCTACGGGGAAAGAGCCGAGATCCCTTCACCGGGAGTGACCTCTTTAGTAAAGGTTTTCGTCACTATATTTTCTAAAAAGCTATCCGTTCCTTCAACGATATCAAGTTCATTACGTTAAAGGTTTTCGCCAGAAACCATTCGTAGCCCTCCGTCATTTCAGTTAAATATTCGGTAGTATTCAAGCTATGTATTTTGACCTCACGCCAAGGCATAGTGTTTGGTAGTTGCCGGGTATTTATCTGTTGCATAGATAGATGCGTTGGTTTGGGACAGTCGTACTACTATTTTGGCCTACGTCAAGGGTATGTACGGGTGGGTTCAAATTAACTAGGATAATGACGGGTAGAACTTGACATATGACTTATGATATTTTGACCTCACGCCAAGGTCATAAGAGCATGGGGCAAAAATCCACATCGGGAGTTTCAAAAGTACTGAAACTTGCCAGATATGCGCATACCTCCTGGAGTGTGATAGCGTGAGCGGATTCCGTCATGTTATCATGCGATGAGAGTTGGATCCCGATTCCCACTGATGAGTTGGTTTACTCCTCGGGTTATCCCGGCTAATTCTTCTTTCAGGTTTGGGGAAGAATTTGACGTTACAGTGGGAGGTTTCCAGATTAGATAAAGTGACGACCATTCTGATCTAGGTTAGAGTGCACGCTGAGTGTTTCTTTTCTCTCTCTCTTTGGCAGCGACCATTGACCTGACCCTAGACTATGACTCAGTGACCAAGTTGACCGAACCTACTTAACACTGGCTTTTGGATTGTCAGAGTTGCAGACCTCTTTGCCACTCCTACTTTTACCCTTTTCTCCGGGACACCCCGTATTACTACGAACGTCCACTTCCATTGGACAAAACCATCGTATGGTTATATACGAACTCGAAGGACTTCGAGGATGGTTTCCGGTTCTGGAGAAAACGAATAGGACTATTCAGTTGTCTTTACCTTTTACCTTCTCTCAGGTTGCGAGTACTCCTTGGTTTAGGAGATAGTACACCTATTACGCAAATTGGATAGTCTTCTTCCAAACCTTAGGCTGGTGCCGACCGGTAGGGTATGAAGAAAGCCAATTAGCCTAAATGGTGTACAGAAGGTATTAAGTTCAGACAAAGCAAGGGATTAGTAAGAGGGCAAAGTAAATTGCGACTGCTATTCACGACCAAACCATGTACTTCTTTGTCAATCCTAAATCACCTATGAATTAAGTACATTCGGTTGTCTTTTATCCTCACCTTCTCTCGCATTGCGAGTGCTCCTCGGATTAGGACAGTACACCCATTATGCTTTTTGGATAGTCTTCTTCCAAACCATAGGCTGGTGCCGAACGGTAGGGAAGGAAGAAAACCATTTGGCCTAAAGGGGTGTACAGAAGGTAATGACTAAAGACATGTATAGGGATTTGGAGAGGTGGCAAAGAATTATACGGTTATAGTTGTGAATCTGGATAATGGAAGAGGCATTACTAGGAATACCAGGATACCCTATCGAAACATTTCAATGTTTCAGTTTCACTGTGTATTGTTAATAGAAAACTGATTTCCCGATTAGACACTTACTCCAGGGTATGTATTTGCCAGGTATGATTCTCACATCTGTATGGTTTTACAGATGATGAGTGGGAGTAAGTTATTGGGAATTAGGTGACCATCCTCATTATATCGGGATTCGTTGTAATCGGTGATATTTGAGGAAGTCACCTGGGTTGTTTGCCGGTCGGCAAATATTTGGTTTTGAATATCCGTTGTTATGCACCAATTTCAAATTGATATATCTGTACGTCTATTTTTATAGAGTGAGACATACCTTTTTGAAATTATGTCTATGACATTTACCTATACCAGTGGATGGTTAGGTAAGGAGCATTGAACAGCGGTGTAATTCTTCTTAACCAAAAGTACAGTTTTCAACCTACGACACACAGTGAATGAGTCACCAGACTCAAGGGACTTATACAGAGTATTGTATATTGTCCAGTGTCCATTAGGACAGAGGGGTAGGTCCTCGTACTATATTCTGTTTACTTTTAACTTCTCTAGTTCTTAGACATGTGTTTCGTAGAAACACAGGGTCTAAGTTTTGAGGAGTTATAGGTATAAGAGTAAAGTAGAGAACCAGGTATTGCAAGTATCGGGATTCTTCAAAGTGATCGAAGATGTAGATACTTGTGAATAGTATTCAGTTGATAGTAATGATTAAGAGAACTAGCTTCTCTTTCAGGTTACTTATAATTGGAAGTACTCCTAAGTTGAGTAACGCTGATCGGCCTCTCTTCCATTTAGTTGACATGCACTGGAGACAGCTGCATGATTTGAATCTGGTTCAATTAAATCAGTGCCTCTGTTTCTTGGATATAGAACAGTTCATATCTTGACATTGTTAAGATACGGGGAGTTGTCCGGCTTATGCTTAAAACCAGACTCTGGACAACTCAAGGCACGTTTCAGTAGTGGCTGTTTGTGGGTTGACCCGGGCTATGACGAGGGTTGATTTTCTACCATCTGGAAGATCAATAGTGATATTGTTCTTGACTCGCCACAGTTTTATCAAAAATGGATTTTTTTCAGAAAAACAGTAGTGGAAGTATGGTAGAACTGGAAGTGATTCCAGAACCACAAACGATTACTGAAGATTTGATAAGGAACCTAAAGATTCAATCTGGTTTGACATTCCATTGGCCACTCCGCAGATAAGGTGGGTAACCTCAGGCACCCGAGAGGTACTTCGGTATGCTCAAGGACGGTGGCAGGGAGGTTCTTGTTTACCCAGACTTGCCATTGCTGTTGTTCCAGGCTACGAGACCCGGCGGGAGGATGGGTATAGCGTCATTCTAAACTGGCTTTAGAAGTGCACGTCTATATGACTCTGCCAGAGGGTTGTCGTAGTCAGTGGGAGCAGCGGAAGCATTGGTGGATGTCAGGCTTATGTCTATTTATAGACTAGAGCAGATATAGCGGAGATAGATCATCTATTTCTGATGTGACAGTCATAGGTTTGACTTCATCAGAATAGGGGATGGATCTGTTAAGAAGGTAGTAGGGTGTGATGTCCTGGTATTTGATGACATACACAGAGTAGGAAGTGATATTCCTATACTACGATCGGTTATACTTTGGTCGTCACACAGTAGTTTCTCCACAAAGGACTTGGACTTTATGTCTGACATACTGGTTACTAGATCTATGGTTTTAGATCTAGATTTGGGTGGTTTCCCAATCTGGGTACTTTGACCGCATTCTATGAGTATTTAGAATGGACGACTCCTGGCACGGTAGTGTACCTGCAGGTAATGGAGTCACCCTCTCTAAAGGTGTCTTACAGACTAAAGGGGAGAGGGACACGCATGATTGACAGATCACTTGCTTAGGCAATTGAGTCAATCATGAGATGTCAAGTACCACACCAGATGTTGTTCTTGCAGTAGGTGCAATAAGTTGATATTGATCCAATCCTGGAGAAACAGTCGGAAGCAGTTTTAGAACATAAGTGGATGTTCTAGGGATATGATAACGGTAGTCTTCTTCGGTAGACAGTTATCATTCCAGGCTTCCAAGGTGACCTGGCTGTCAGAGTTATAGTTTTCCCTCTGACGAGGGGCAGTATTTTGGACAGGTGGTCCAGGTGGATACTGAGGGAAGGCATGGCGCAGGACACTGATTAAGTTCAGTTGTCGATACAGTCTAAGAAGTTTGGATTTGGAGTTCACTTATGAGCTAGGTCCCATCAGACATCCAGACATTCTAAGACAGGTATTGCTCATTTCGGGAGATAGTTTTCTCTGCGAATATGAGATATAGAGAGACATAGAAAGAAACATCAAAGCGGATCCACTCACTGAGGCTATTCCTCGAACGCAATAGTTTCGCAAACGAGCTTTGTGAGACTGACTAGTAGAGGAGTTGGGTGTTCGGTATCACACGGGCTGTGAGTATGCGACATCGCAATAATTAGCCTCGAGTGCAAGTGGGAGATTGTTGGAGATAGTGCCCTCAGAGTCAATTATTGGGTCACAGGCACGTGATTGCAATGATTGAGGGGAGGACCTATCCCGGTAGGACAGTCTTACTCGAGATGATAGTATGCTATCTGGTTTATCTTTATCATCGTGTACTGCTTTAGGTGACCTTTCGAGTCGCTATTACACGTTGATAAAGCCCCTAGGATTCTTGCTTGACTTCCAGCAGTATGAGGGCGATCATATAAGTGGGAGCTGGGGTCTATAAGCACATCCTTAAATGGTCCCTAGTCGAGGGAGTTTCGAGACAGGGCATCGATTCTCCACAGTAGACTAGTGTATACAGTCGAGACCCCGACGAGGGGCGGTGGCCGGTCTCACAAGCCACTGGTGTCAGTTGGTTCACCTAAGATGTATACAGATGCTCATTGGGTTATGAGTACACCGGACAGGACTCGCCGGGAACCTGCTAGTTGGGATATACCAGACGTCAGATAGCAGTTCCCAGGTGACATGTGTACAGGTTAGTTCATCGACCTGGGATCGTCATTTGTCTCGTGTGAGTTCCCACTGTACTTTGATTACTACCCTACCACGGCTCAAAGGAGTCGTGCAAACAGGTTTTAGTTGGGTACAGTCCCGAGCCACATGGAGGCAGTGAGCGGATCTGCAGGGGTTCGTCTCTCCCGGTATTGGGGGTGAGGTCGTGCTGTGTCTAGGAGAGCCAGAACATGAAAAGTCCTTGGCCAAGGCAGGAGATTTGCTGGTAGGTATTCCAGTAGTATCTCAGGGTGTTCTGGGCTACACTCCGACACGACTTGTACCGCTTTTGGGGGTCTGACTTTTACCAACCCCCTAGGCCCGCCATGCGATACTCATAGACGAACGGACCGGACTGTACGGATATTGTCACTGACAGGCTCAGTAGGGTGTCAGGATGAGTTCGCTCATCGACGTCCCTTTTGGTCAATACCTGGTGGCCCGTCACGTATTGGCTTATACCTCTGACGTGCTAGTGGTTAAATCCACAGCCACAGTATTGACGAGTCTTTAGAGTCCACCACACAGACAGTTACTCAAGTTTCGGGCGAAACGCTGTAGAGGCCGTATGGAGATATGGCAGGGTTCGATCTGATACGTGCGGTATTGCACGGATCGTGATCGGACGGTTTTTTACTAGCCGGCTTTGGCTTAAGCCGGATCTTAGTATTAGATAGTGTAGATTTTTTTCTCTTTGCATTTGTGTTCAGTGGGAATACAAATGCGGGCATGTATTTGCAGTAGCGGGGTTTTCCTGTAATTTATTACGGGATCGGTTTTCTGGGGTTGCCAGTTTGTATTCCGTTCCGGCCGGTTTTCTCTTTTTCCTTCCCGGTCGGATTTTTCGTTGGAGGGTGTTAATTGCAAGTTTGCAATTAACATTTTGTGAGGGGTTTCTTTGCTTTAGTGTGGCTTCATAATCATGATATTCCATTCTTGTCCATCTCATTGCATTTATGGTGATGGTTAGTGAAAGGGTTTGAGCTTGATATATTGGAGTGACCATTATTCTTTTTGTTTTTTCTTTTTCTCCTTTTGATAAATCTATCATCCATTTTCTCCACCCAATTGTAGTGGGGCCGGCCATTTTTTCCAGCAAGGGTAGAATTGATATTGAGAGGTTTAATTGTGTGGAAATTTCCTTCTTGATTTTTTTGGTGGGCCCCTCCCTTAGTATATGATATGTGCTGTGAAGTGTTAATTCTTTGAGGATGGGTTTTTAATTAATCCCCTTCACCCATACATATCTTCCAGCAAGCACATATTGGGGGGTGGCCGAGCTCTTTTGAAAAATGCTCATTCCTTTTGATTGCATGCTTAATTTTCTTAGCATCCATCCATGAAATTTCTTTGTGCAAAATTCCTCCAACCATGGCAACCTCTTAAACCCCAAAGAGACAACTATTCTACACTATTCTATAGCAAGCCTTGGACGCGTCGGCTAGCCAACTTCGCGCCCGAGTTGCCTCGGTCAAGAGGCGGGAGCCCGTAAAAGATTCCGGCTACGTGGTGCCCTTTCCGACGAGCGAGGAGGTGACGGAGATTCCGCGGGAGATCGGAGCGGAGACGAAGACCGAAGGACACGGATCGTTTGGTATAGCATCTCTACTCTTTTCTTGTTTGCTAGCTAGCTAGGTTAATGGCCCGATCCGGGTGAAAAAGTCCGCGGCGGTGCCGTTTTGCAAAGTCCGCAAGTTTTTGTTTTCCGCGTTTCCGGCGTCGGATCGACGGCCGGGGCGCCCCCGCGGGCTTACAATTGGCATATTACTTGCTTAGGCAATTGAGTCAATCTTGAGATGTCAAGTACCACACCAGATATTGTTTTTGCACTAGATGTAATAAGTTTTTATTAATCCAATCATGGAGAAACATTCGGAAGCAGTCTTTGAACACAAGTAGATGTTCTACGGACTTGATAACGGCAGCCTTCTTCGGGAGACGGTTATCATTCCAGGCATCCAAGGTGACTTAGCTGACAGAGTGACTGTCAGAGTTATAGTTTTCCCTCTGACGAGGGGCAGTAGTTTGGACAGGTGGTCTAAGCGGATACTGAGGGTAGCATGGCGCAGGTACTGATTTAATTCAGTTGGCGATACAGTCTAAGAAGTTTGATGGATTTGGAGTTCATTTGTGAACTGGGTCCCATCAGATATCTAGACATATTCTAAGATGGGTAGTGCTCATTTCGGGAGATGGCTTTCTCCGCGAACTTGAGATAAAGAGAACTATAGAAAGAAACATCAGAGCGGATCCACTCACTGAGGCTATTTCTCGAAAGCAATAGTTTTACAAACAAGCTTTGTAAAGCCGATTAGTACAGAAGTTGGGTGTTCGGTATCACATGGGCTATGAGTATGCAACACCCCAATAATTAGCCTTAAGTGCAAGTTGGAGATTGTTGGCTATAGTGCCCTTAAGTCAATTATTGGATCGCAGACATGTGATTGCAATGATTGAGGGAGGACCTATACCGGTAGAACAGTCTTACTCGAGAGGATAGTATGCTATCTGGTTTGTCTTTATCATCGTGTACATGCTTCAGGTGACATTACAGATCACTATTACATGTTGATGGAGCCCATAGGATCCTTGCTTGACTACCAGCAGTATGATGGCGATCATATATGTGAGAGTTGGGTAGTCTATAAGCACATCCTTAATGTGTCCCTAGTCGTGGGAGTTTCGAGACTGGGCATCGATACTCCGAGAGTAGACAAGTGTATACGGATCGAGACCCCGACGAGGGGTGATGGCCGGTCTCACAAGCCATTGGTGTCAGTTGGTTCACCAAAGATAGTATACAGGTGATCATTGGTTTATGAGTACACCGAACGGACTCGCCGGAAACATACTAGTTGGTATTATAGCTATCGTCAGATAGCAGTTCCCTGGTGATATATGTACAGGTTATTCTATCGATCTGAGATCGTCATTTGTCTTGTGTGAGTTCCCACTGTGCTTTGATTACTACCTTATCACGGCTCAAAGGAGTCCTGCAAACAAGTTTTAGTTGGGTACAGTCCCGAGCCACATGGAGGCAGTGAGCGGATCGTCAGGGGTTCCGTCTCTCCTGGTATTGGGGGTTGATATCGCGCTGTGTTTGGAGAGCCATTACACAAAGTCCTTGGCCAAGGCAAGCGAAATTTACTGGTAGGTATTCCAGTAGTTTCTCAGGGTGTTTTGGGCTACACTCTGACACAACTTATACCGCTATTAGGGGTTTGACATTTACCATCCCCCTAGGACCGATATGCGATACTCATAGACGAACAGAACGGACTGTGCGGATATTTTAACTGTCAGGCTCGGCAGGGTTTCAGGATGAGTTCGCTCGTCGGCCTCCCTTTCGCTCAATACCTAGGCAGCCATTACGTACAGCTAGTGCCACTGACGTGGTTGTGGTTAAACCTGCTGCCAGCATATTGACGAGTCTTTAGAGTCCCACACAAAGAGTTTCCCAAGTTCGGACGAAACGTTGTACAGGTCGTATGGTTTTATGGCATGGTTCGATCATATACGAGCACTTGTGCATGGATCATGATCGGAAGGATCATACTAGTGGGCTTTGGTTTAAGCCGGATCCTAGTATTAGATTGTTGGATTATTTTAGTCTCGTTGTATTCGTATTCAGTCGGAATACGGATGCAGGTATGTATATACAGATGAGGGGTATTCTTGTAATCCGTTACAAGATTACTTTTGAAGATGTTATTTCTTTTTATTGTCCTAAATATTTAGAGTTTTTGTAAATGTTTAATATTAATGAAGTGTAAAGTGTGAGCTTAAGTTTTAGCTTGTGGCATTTATTGTGGCATGGTGACTCATGGTGTGTTTACTTGAGCCATGTCTAACTCTTTATTGATTTTTATTGTGTGGGATATTTTGTGGAGTGAGGGGGCAGCCACTTCATGGCTGTAGGATTTTTCTTGAGTTTTTTTGATATGCTCACAATATATCACACACAATAGCCAAGTCATTTTCTTCACTAGCGAAAACTTAATCTCATAACTTCTTCCTCCAATGGCTTCTTCTTCAACCTCCATCCATACAATCTCATGCGTTGAGAATCCATAGATATATTAAGGAAAAATGATCACACACACTTTCTATTTCATCTCGGTCATCTCGGCTAGCAAACTTGGTGTACGAGTTGCTTCGGTTTAGAAGCGGGAGCCCGTATAAAGAATTCTCGATGTGAAGCCTCTTCGACGAGGGAGACCGGAGAGCGAACTCGTTCGGGGAAGCCGCGACAAGCTTGGGACAGAGATTGAAGACCGAAGGACACGGATCGATCGATATAATCTCTAAACTCCTCTTTGCATGTTTGCTAGTATAGGGTTTTTGGTTCGATCTTGTGCGGGTTTTGTTTGCGCCAAAGTTTTAAAAGTTTTTGTTCCGCATTTGGCCATATAATGATGGCCGAGGCGCCGGCAAAACCCAACAACTCGGGCTGGCGGAACGGTTGAATCGGCCCGGCACCGCCGGTTCCAGTGAGTCGAAACCCCGATTTTCTTCAACTCCCTGCAACCTTTGGACTACCCCACTCCCCCTGCATTATTTAAATTCTCTGCGATTAAACAGAGAATTAAAATACCCCCTTTTAATTTTTTAATGCAAAATTAAATACATTTTTTATCACACCCTTTCACTACCCTAAACCCTATATTTTTCCTATAAATACCACCCTCAAATGACCCCTCCTCACTCATAAATCCCTGCCCAAACTCTCAAGAAAATTCCCAATACTTTTTGTGTGCAAGTGGAGTTAGCAAAAGGCGAAGCTCCGACGAACTTCCGACGACGATCCGAGGAGTTTCCGGCGACGAAACGACGTCCCGACACCATCCATAGCTCTCTCTCTCCCCCCTCTAGTTCTAAAGACAGTAAGTCCTATTCTTCCTTCTCATCTTGATCTCTAAAAAGTTCTTTTTCTAAAACCCGAAGGAAACAGAGTTAGTTCGACTTCCGATTCGGTTTTCTTTAAAAATCTATATTTTTCTTAATTAAGATAACTTCATATTCTCACATATGGCTTACCAAACATTAACAAAACCATTAAATCAAGATTCACCACAAAAGAATCATTTTTGTAACTTTTATCACACTTTTACAGTAAAATACCATATAGTTTAGTTTCAACATAAATCCTTATAATTCCTTGCTATACCTTTAAATAGTTCACGAGATAATGACCTACCTCCTCACATCACTCATATGTAACATAGCACGATGAAATTTGGGAAAATAGATTTGGGAAAAATACGATTTTACACAAAACTACCTCCGACTTATAAAAACAATTTTCTAAAGATGTGTATTTTAACAAATCTTTGTAAATGCGCCTCTACAACCCATTTCGGGGAACCCGTTCAGGATGGTGCGGATTATCGCACTTCCTCAGGCTTAGTAGAGTGAGATTCAGACCTCCGCAAGGAGCATACGATCTCGAAAGATTTAAAAATACAATTTTCTTTAGAAAATGTGATTTCTATTATAAATAAAAATTATATTTTTAATAAATAAATATATATGTAATTAATATCAAAATATCTATTTTTAATATTTATAATATTCCACATTTCCAAAATTCAAGAAAAACATTCCATTTACAAGAAAATACCAAACAATTCCCATATTACAAATAAATACCATATATTATGAAATTAGGTTTTATTCATTAGAAATGTCATATTGATAAAATATACATCCATGAAAACTCTAAAAACGATAATAAAATATTTGATGTTTATTTTGAAAATTATAAAAAATTATTTTTACATAAAACCCCCTCAAGTTATACTAAATTACAATAAGGACCCTAGTAAACATAGGTTTATGCGGGACCAGTCTCTTGAGCCTCAGGGAGCCGGAGATATGGATGCTTGCCTATTTAAGGTAGAAAACTTAACAACCGGTGTTATCAACATGGTAACCGTCTTTGAAAAAGACACAAATCCTGCCGTCCATGTGCAGCAGTTACCGATAGCACCAAAAACATAATTCAGGATTCAATTTCTTTTCTAATTATCTGACTCAGACTGAGTCTCAATATAATTAATCTGACTTGAATATGATTCAAGCACAAACTACAATTCAACATGAATCCATGAATCTATATATTCAATCTGTTCAATCTAATCAATCTATATTGACCGAACCGAGCTATGGATATACATCCATCTACATGATTCTCCAGTTACATCCATTTACTGATATCATGGTTTCGGTAAGTCATCCATCTATACAATTCAATATACAAGACAATACGATAAAAACAATACAAACAAGACTTCGCGGGGTTAATAAGGGGTAGATTGGTACGGAAGGTGTTAGAAGTGATACGAGACAGCAACCATAAAGACACCTAACCTAAATTCAATCGCCGTTGTTCCGGGTATTATCGACGGAGCCTTGTACACAATATACCGTAGTCTTTAATCTGTAAGACTCCTCTCATATACAGCGGCCTTTTCTATACCAAGCTATAAACAACAACGTTAACACTAAATATAACATTATAACTATATAATACAACTTTAAAAGTTACTCTCTCTTCGTTTTTATTCTATCTCTTCTTACTTTTGTGACTTACCGAGCGATTTGTTCGCTGACGACATTCTCTTTCTTTTTCTTTGGAATGCCGTCAGGTGTTTCGGACTCACTGGAGATCGGGCCCAGCGACGAGGATTTGGATCAGCTAGCCTTCGACCCGGAGCTCTAGTTACTTGTATATTTCATTTCAGTACTTTCCATTTCTGTTATGCCTCTGTTTAGGTATTGCTTTATATTCCATGTATTTATGTCACGACCCAAAGGTATGGAACATGACCGGCACTTAAATTACGAAGCGTCTAGAGGCGCAACGTAATCTAAGTAAGCCGAAGCCCAGAAATCTAAACTATTTAAAAGAAAAAGTGTAGGAAAACAAGTTTAAAAGCAACATCAAATTTTCTCAAAAATTTCGACAGAGTCTCCTTTGAAAAAACTGGCCCCAAACACGTACAAACAAGAATAACATATACACGCAATAAAAAGGCATCCCTAAGCGGGAGCTAGCTCTACGCCAAAAGGTGGAAACAACCACACAATGCACTAAAATATACAATGCCGAAGGGCCGGGCTCAAAACTCAAAAGAAAACCTAATCCACCAAAAACCATAATAATACAAGCGCGACTCTAAGGTCGAAATAAAATCAACTGGTCTTCTAAATCTATCAAGTAATACAAGTTTGGTTGATGGAGCTTACTAGATACAAATGAAATAATAAAAGTACAACGGCGGTCCCGATACAAGTGAACCAACCTACCAAGCAAATCACCCTGAATGAAATGATGTGCCAGCAAGCTGCTAAGGAAACCTGTACATCGAAACCTGTAAGAAAATTTGGCACAACGAGGGTGAGTTGCCAACTCGTGAGTAGAAGACATCTGCGAGTAGAAATCGCATGCACGACGATCTCTTAGGACACAATAATATACTTAATATAACACTAGTCATCTAGTAGTGGCAGGGTAATAATCTATGCGAAAGTGCAATGCTCAGTGCTCGTGTCAGTGCTTCAAGTAATAACATGTCATGTGTATGTGTATGCATGCACCATGAATATAAACAATCAACCATGAAATCTGGATATATCTGTATAAAAAATCTTTAACTTTTATCATAGTAAAATTTGTATGGTAATCTGAAACATCATCAATGAAATCAATGGAAATCTGTGCCTAGCATCGATACAAAACATGCAAATCTCAGTCTCAATATCTCATAGTCTTAATATCTCGGGCTCCGTCAGTCCAGATCGGCCCATATCATCAAATCACACGATAACGGTCGGTATCCTCCGGATATACGCCGCGCCAGACATCACCGGTAAGTAGTCTTCCCCATTCAGGCTCATCGTCATCCCCACAAAAACACTCTCGCCCCGGGGTACCGTACTGGGCCCACCATGTACCCGAGACGGTTCCTCCACTCCTCGAATCGGGTCTCGAAATCCAACAGAAAACATGAAAACCCATGATGGACGACCCATACATCACGAGAAAACCGTAACTTTACATCTTAAAAATGATAATAATAAGCTTTTATTAAATTCTTGCGGTTTTCCCCAAATCCAGAAACCTTATAGAAATCCAAAATCCCAAAATCATGAGTAAGTAAATAATGAGTATCCCATAAGCCCCACAATACTACATGATAATATGAATATGTGAATGCATGAAGTGTCTAAGTAATAAATGTAATATCTAAACCAGCACATGAGAGAAATCACTCAATGTTATATTAGTCTAGCATTTAGCTGATTATATCAATAAAAGATAATATGTTCTAAAGTGTACGTGACATGGCAATTACCGATGATGATGTGTGTGAGCCGGCAAATAAGTGTACGTGGAACATGCGGATCATCGGTAATGATGCTGGGGTCCTAACAGGCAGAGTTTCATATTAGCTAAAAAAACATATTTATGAACATGCAATGCGATGAATATAACAGTGAATATGTAGTAAATGCATAACAAGAAAATACGTACTAATTACGAGTCATACAGTTTGTTGTTTTGAAAAAGCACGAATTGTGGGTTTTTTTTTTGGAAATTAGGGGCTACGGGGTTTTTAAGAAAAGATATGTCTCTTGAAAAATCCATAGTACCTCTCAGGCTGTCTTTAAAAATGCGCACGATTCGTTAGTTTTGAAAATAAGCATGACTCGAGCCTAAGCTAAGATCTACCTAACCAACTAAAGAACTAACTAAAGACACTAGTCGAAAGGTAAGAAGAGTCCTCCTAAAGTCTGAGTCGATATCTCTAGTAGTCGGCGATCCAACCTCAATAGCGTCACGTACATAGTACGACTTCTTCGAGTCAAGAGTGCGGAACAAACATCACATCTATGCCTCGTACGGTAAAATCCATCGTACGGCTTCTTAAAATCAGGTTACGGGTCAACCATCACATATATACATCATTATTCGTATAGTATCATCATCAAATAATATCATGATCAAGGGTACTGTACTATAATCGCGTACATTCCTATATCATCAAACATATATCATCGTCTGTGTAAATATACATAGTCAATGATCTACTAAAATATCATCATATATCATATCGTGATTAAGTCACATATTACGATCTGGGTTGTATCCTAGAGTCTCATTCATTTCAATGCCATCTACACATATCATCGTTCATATATTTCCTCATTACCCATAGATCCGCTAATATCGTAACACATTTCATATCATATCTCGATCACATATCTAATATCACACGGCATCATGCCCGATCATATCGACTCATCCCCAAGTATCATATAATACCCTCATATCACATGTATATATTGTGTGTGTATGTGTGTGTGTGTCTACACACACACACACACACACACACCCTATACACATTCCTACACACACACACATATACACCAAGTCAAGTTTATGTATGTGCGTGTGTTTGTGTTTACATGAAACCTATGAATTCCCTCCAAGGCAGTCATCCTCTGGTTAAGTCTTTCTAAATCAGTCTAGTCCAACCTAAAGTCTTGAATAGGACCCTACTCGCCAAGAATCTAAGGTCACGTCTGACTTCCTAATAACGGTACGTAATATTCTTATTCTACGTTTGTGGGGTTGCTATACGCTATCCACCCGACTTCCCCCGTAGATATACATCTACTCACCTGGTCATTGTCTACCGAAGTCGATGCCGCCATCCTCTTTTTCATCGTCCGAAGTCTATGTGAGGGGTACCTATACGTAAAAACATATATATATATATATTGTAAACCGAATCGCGGATAAAACCAAAATGGCGCACAAAACGCGCATAGTTTAAAACCTATGACCCGCTCATGCAAAAGAACCGAAAAACCCTCGACATCGGCGTACAAACGCCGATTGATCGAGATAAAACACAAACGTACAAATCGTGCTTCCAAAACTCATTAATTATAATATAAATAGGGTTTAAATCATCAAAACCTTAAAATGAATCAAATCGATTTATTTCGCAAAAACCTAGAAAGGGTCAATTAACCGTTTCACTTCAAAACTTGATGTTTAAACGAAAATAATGGCCATAATATTTGCTAAATATCATAACTAGGTTATATAAACCATTTCTATAATTTATTCTCATCAATTTGTATTAAATACAAAATTCTAGTTTGCAAAAATATCATATTTTAACACTTTTTAAAGCTAAAATTCACAATTCAACAACTAAGCTAGATTTTGCATATTTTAAATTGTTAAACCACTCATGGAAACCTTAATGATGTGCTAAAAACCCTAACTAGATTTTAATCCCACATTTTATATTAATTTCTAAAACCTAGTTTGCAAAATTTCCATAATTATCACAATTTTTAAACTAACAAATAGCAACTAGTAAGTAAATTAGGGTTTGCATTCAATTAACATGTTAATCTCCTCATTAAAACCATAATCTAATGATAGAAACCCTCATCATAATTTTATTTCACCAATATACATGATTTATAAAAATCTAGTTTGCGAATAGCTTAATTTGAACAATTAAAATGTAACAATTAGTAAATTGACAACTAAATTTCATTTTGCATACCCTAAGATGTCACACTATACTCTCAAACCATGATTACATGATAAGAACCCAATTGCATTCAAAAACCCTTTCTCGAATTTTTCAAGTTAGAAATTCAAACCATAATTAAACACACAAATTCATTAAGTTGAAGTAATTAACCAAAAATTAAGCACTAGGGTTAGGATTTTATCTCATAATCAAGATATCTAGCATGCAACTTGACCTCTAAAATGGTCTCTTGCTCCAAGGATTCAAGCTATAATAAGCAAAGAATAATGGGTAATGATTTAATTAGGAATTTGGTAGAATTATTGTGTTGATTTTGAAGAGTTTTGTGTTGGAATGAAGTGGGAAGGAGAGAGCAAAATTTTGGGGCTGCCACAAGGTGGGCTCGTCCACCATTTTGGAGAGGGAGAGAGAGAGTGTGGTGTGTAGAAACTTCACTAATTGATGCATCTTTTAGCTCATTTAATAATTCCTTTTCTCCTTTTCTTTATTTTCTATTAAAACTTTACTTAGAAAAGTCTAGAACCCTTGAGAAATTTTCCAAAAATAGCTTGTTACAATTTAAATATTAAGTTGTCATGGTGCAAAAATTGTGTAATTAACCCATTCTAATTTGTAATTTACACTAATTAAATGTATAATTAAAGCTTATGTTAATATTTTAATTTAATTAATTTAGGAAAAATATTTTAGTAAACTAGAAATTTACAAGTGACCAAATAAATACCAATTACTAGCAATTACATAATTAAAATAGGCGTATTTAAGTCTATTTTGAAAAATAATTATAGTTGAGTTTCATGGAAAATACGGTGTATTTTACCGATTATCAGAAAATTCATCTAAAGGATTTTTATTTATTTATTTATTTATTTTTAAAACGTTACAATTTACTTTTCAGATGTATTGTAAAAAGAATGTTAATAAATAAAGTTGTTGTTCAATTATATCTATTGTTTTTGTCTCTTATGATTTTTATTTATACTGCTTGGATACGCTTAGCGTGTTTACTTTAGAGTAATTACGTACCGGCCAGTCGCGTCCCCTTCGCCGTACACCGAGAAGCAGGGCGTGACATTCTCCTTCCTCTTCTTGCTCTCTTTTTTAGCATGATTCATTAGAGAAATTTTTAGTGAAAAATTCCTACATCACCGACCATCCACACCCAGCGAGTTTGGATCATCGGTTAGAGCCTCCACCGGTTTCCCTCGAGTGGATCATCTTCGGCAAGGGTGATCGATCTTCAAGCGCGATCCCGGTGGCTATGAGTTTGGAGGGGTGTTCCACAATTGGGTGGACACGTGACAAAGGTTGTATTTTCTCACCCTTGCAAATTTTAGATTTCTAGTTTAGGGTGTTTGGATCGAATCCTCTGGTGTGCACGTCCGGTGCTTGCAAAAAGTTTTTGTTTTCTCTTCTTCCTCGCCTGCGGCCTTCGCGGCGCAGGCGCCATACTGCAACATTAAATTCATTAAGACATGGGGTTGTCCGGCTTATGTTAAAAAGCGAAATCCGGATAAACTAAAGGCACGATGTGTTCTATGTAAGTTTGTGGGATATGCTAAGAATTCACTAGGATATTTACTCTACCATACTGAGGAACAAAAGGTGTTTGTAGCTCGCCACGCCACCTTTTTGGAAAGGGAGTTTCTTGCAAAAGAAGTTAGTGGGAGCACAGCATCCATAAACTGAAACTAAAGAATTGGTGGAACCGAAGAATTCAATTAAACCCGATGATGTTCAGCCACTCCGCAGATCTAGTAGGATTTCTCATCCTCCAGAGAGATACTACGGTTTTCTCATAGACGGGGATCGAGAGGATTGCATCTTGGAAGAAGATGATCCTACTAGTTTCAAGATGGCCATTAACAGCACGGACTCTGATAAATGACTGGATGCTATGAAATCCGAAATGGAGTCTATGTACACTAACAAAGTTTGGACCTTAGATATTGCTCCTCCTGGGGTAAAACCCATCGGATGAAAATGGATCTTCAAAAAGAAGATTGGTATAGATGGACGGGTGGAGAGATATAAGGCTAGACTTGTTGCAATGGGTTTTGATCAAAAACCCGGTATGGACTATGACGAAACCTTTTCTTCAGTGGCTATATTGAAATACATTCGGATTCTACTTGCTATTGCTGCCTTCCATGACTACGAGATCTGGCAGATGGACGTAAAAATGGCTTTTCTAAAAGGAAGTTTGGAAGAGTGTGTTTATATGGATTAGCCGGAAGGATTCTTGGACAGTTGGAGCAGCGGGAAGGTGTGAAAGTTGCTTAAATCCATCTATGAATTAAAGCAGACATCGTGGAACTGGAATATCTGTTTTGATAAGACAGTCAAGGAATTTGACTTCATCAAGAATGAGGATGAGCCTTGTATCTATACGAAAATTGTAGGAAGAACTGTCGTGTTACTAGTCTTGTACGTGGACGACATTCTCTTGTTAGGAAATAACATTCCTATGCTACAATCGGTCAAGATGTTCTTGTCATAAAGGTTCTCCATGAAAGACCTGGGTGATGCCTCCTACATTTTGGGGATTAAAATCTACAGAGATAGATCCAAGAGATTGTTGGGACTTTCACAGTTCAGGAACATAGAGACAATACTAAAGAGATTTAGTATGGAAGATTCCAAGTGCGGTAATATACCTGCTTTGCATGGAATCACCCTCTAATAAGAGATTCTCTCAAGACTGATGAGGAACGTGTTCGCATGAGCATTATACCTTGTGCTTCGGCGGTAGGATCTATAATGTATGTGATGCTATGTATCAGACTAGATGTAGCTTACGCACTTAACGTGGTCAGCCGGTATCAGTCAAACCCAAGGAGAACCACAGGACAGCAGTGAAGAACATTCTTAAGTACTTGAGAAGAACTAAGGAACTGTTCTTGGTGTTCGGTAATGGGGACCTCCAAGTGGAGTTCTTTACCGACTCGAGCTTCCAAAGTGACGAGGATGACAACAAGTCTGTCTCAGGTTTTGTGTTAACCCTCAACGGAGGGGCGGTTTGTTGGAAGAGCTCCAAACACGACACCATCGCAGACTTGACGATAGAGGCTGAATACATTACTGCCAACAATGCCGTAAAAGAAGCGGTCTAGATAAGAAAGTTCATTACTGTACTTGAGGTTGTTTCGTCCATTGTTGATCCAATACCTTTATATTGCGACAATAATGGGGCTATGGCTTTAGCGAAGGAACCACAGTCCTATCAGAAATCCAGACACATCTTGTGGTGGCATCACCTGATCAGGGAGATCGTTGATCGCCGGGAGATCGAAGTGCGGAAAGTAGACACAAAAGAGAACATGGTGGATCTATTCACCAAGGCCCTCCCTCAACACAGTTTGAGAGACTATTTGAGATGTTAGGTATACGATACGCCAACAACTGGCCCTATAGAAGACGTTGGGTACTCGGTATGGCAATATATGCTTTAGTGTAAGTAAGATATTGTTGGATATGTATACCCTAGAGGCCATTATTGTATATGTATATATAGTGGATGCTTGGACATATGTATGTACAGGATAATCTTGCTCGATAGGATAGTATGCTATTTGGTTTGTTTTTGTCTTAACATGTGTATATGTTTTACTTGTTATTACATATCGTTAATATATTTTGATAATGCCCGTAGGATTATTGCTTGACTACCAGCGTTATGATGGCGATCATACATGTGGGGGCTGGGTAGTCCATAAGTACATCCTTAAATGTCCCTAGTCATGGGAGTATCGAGATTGGGCATCGATATTCCGGAGTAGACTGGTGTATACGTTTCTAGACCCCAACGAGGGGCGATGGTTGGTCCAACAGCCATTGGTATTTCACACCTAAGATCATATACAGGTGCTCACTGGGGGTGAGTACACTGGATGGACTCGCCAAGAACTTCTAAATGGTACTATACTTATCGTCAAATAGAAATTCTCAAATAACATAAGTACAGGTTAGTATTTAGACCTGAGATCATCATTTGTCTCGTGTGAGTTCCCACTGTACTTAGATTACTACCCTACCATGGTTCTGCAGAATCGTGCAAATAGGTTTTATTTGGGTACAGTCCCGAGCCACATGGAGGCAGTGATCGATTGCTTGGGACTCGTCTCTCCCGGTATAGGGAGTCGATATTGCATTGTGTTTGGTTGGCCAGCACCATAAGACAGTTGGAATTTACTGATAGTTAGATCAGTAGTTTCCCGGATTGGTCCTGAGCCACATCAGCATGAATTATCGGGTTATTAGGGTATGACGTTTACCACCCCTTAGGCCCGGTATGCGATACTCTTAGACGAAGAGACCGGACCGTACGGAGATTGTCACAGATACGCTCAGTAGGGGCTCGGATGAGCTTGCTCATCGGCCTTCCTTTTCGATAGGTACCCGGATAGCCTTTACATACAGCTAGTGCCGCTGACGTACTTGTGGTTATAGATTTATCTAGTAATTCACTGCCGGCGTACTGTCGATGTTAGTGTAATATGCCCTAGAGGCCATTATTGTACAGTACTAGTTTGTATATTACATTTTGGAAGCTTGGGATATATACATGGATTTATGACAGTCTTGCTCGATATGGTAGTATACTACTTGGTTTGTATCTATCTTAATATGTGTATATGTTTCTTTTGATGTATCACTAATACATATTGGTAGAGCCCTTAGGATCTTTGCTTGACTACCAACGTTGTGATGGCAGTCACACTAGTGGAGGCTGGGTAGTCTACAAACACATCCTTATACAGGTCCCTAGTCGCAGGATTATCGACAGGGCATCGATACTCCAGAGTAGACTAGTGTATACGCTTCTCATTCCAGGAGGGGAGATGGTCTGTCCCACAGCCATCAGTACGTCGTACTGGAGATAGTATGCAGGTGCTTATTGGGTTATGAGCTACACTGGACGTACTCGTGGGGAACTGCTGGTTAGTAATATACCTATCGTAAGGTAGCAGTTCCCAGGTGACATGAGTACAGCTTAACCCGTCGACTTGATACTGCTTTTTCGCCTCAAGTGTGTTCCCGATGTTCTTAGATTACTACCGTACCATGGCTCTGCTGAGTCGTGTAAACAGGTAGTAGTTGGGTGCAGTCCCGAAGCACTTGGAGACAGTGGCGGTTAGATAAGATTCATCTTTCCCGGTATTGGGGGTTGATGTCGCGCTGTGTTTGGAAAGCCATTACACAAAGTCCTGTCCAGGGCTAGCGAGATTTGCTGGTAGGGATCCCAGCAGTTTCTCATGGTGTTTTTGGTCACAATCCAACACGACTTATTGCACAATTAGGGGTCTGATGCTTTTCGCCCCTAGGACCGATATTCGACACTCTTAGACGAACAGACTGGAATGTACGGACATTGCTACAGACAGGCTCAGTAGGGGTACGGATGAGTTTGCTCGTCGACCATCTTGTCAACAGATACCTAGGTAGCTATTACGTGCTGCTAGTACCATTGACGCGCTTGTGGTTAAACCCACTGCCAGCGTACTGTCGAGTCTTTAGAGTCCCACATAGAGGGTTTCCCAGCTTCGGGCGAAACGTGTAGAAGTCGTATGGTTTTACAACACGGTTCGATTGTAGGGTTACTAGGCACAGTCATAAGGTTCTACAAGGCATCAAACATACCAAAATCAAAATTTTCATTTGCCGAACAACCCTATCCAAGATCTTAGACTAGAGATTAGGTGAAACAAAGCAAGTAAACAACTTTACTTCTAAGAGTTAGGGATTACAATCTTTGTAGTCCGTTCCTTCACTTCTAAAGCTCCGTGTTGAGTTCCCTTTGCTGCGATCATCGAGAACCCGGACTCAAGAGAGGCTCCATGAAGAGAAAGATGCAAGCTTGCTCCAGATCTTCGATAACAAAGATGATCTACCTTGAAGAAACTCAAACCAAAGCTCTTGCTTTACTAATCAAGTATTAGCAAAGCAAACACCCTAATCTATGTGGCAAGAATAGATGAGGATGATGAAGTAGGAATTTAGCTCTCATTTTTTTTCTATTTCTCACTCATTTTCATCACACATGGAAAAGCTAGAAAGCTTTTCATCAAAAAGAAGAAAGAAGAAGAAGAAGAATCTCTTTTGTGATGAATAATGAAACTTGTGTGAGGTTAGAAATGCAACCATGGGTTAAGAATGAAAACTTAACCCATGTAGAGAATTAACTATGGTAAAGGGTTGGGTTGGGTTAAAGAAATATTTATGCAAAATATCACAAGTCAAAGTCAAAGCTTCAAGAAGCTTCTTGAAAGCTTCATGCAAACTTAACCCTAATCCAAACCCTAATCATATTTAAACTCCACAAAACATGTTGCATTTATAACCCTAACTTGTTACAATATTATATATTACATATACAATATTTATTGTAACAAAATAAAATAATACAATTAACATATATCACATATATATCAATGTATTCCCCGAGTGAGAAAATGAATGTTTAAGTGAGCTTATACTAGTCAATGTAATTTAATATATCAAATATATAATTATACATTAAATTATCGAATCAACACTTGATCCGATAATCCGGCTATTTCACAATTAACCGACTAATATATTCTATATCAGTTCATCGAATCAATACTTGATCCGATGACCCGGCTATATCACATATACCCGGCCGATATCTCATATCGCGAGAATCTAAAAAGGTATCACATACACGTATTATTCTCGGTCCTGTACATATCACATATGTGCTCCTACTCCGTTTTGCCTGAGCCAGGAAACCTCTGTGTAGGACTCTAAAGAATCGTCATTACGCCGGCAGCAGGTGATGATCATATCAAACACCCACAAGCAGCAAGCGGTCAGCTAAACGTAACAGCCACCCAGGTATTGAGCAATCAGAAGATTAATAAGCAAGCCTGTACATTCTCCCGTTAATTCAACCAGTAACACTCCCGTACAGTCCGGTCTCTTCGTCTGATATGTCGCATATCTCGCCTAGGGGTGGTAAATGTCAGACCCTAGTAGCTTGATAATTCGTGTCGATATGAGGTCCATAACTGTTCGAGAAACTACTGATAACACTTACCAGTAAATCTCAGCAACCCTGGCCAGGGATTTCCAGTTATAGCCAATCGAACATAGCGCAACATCAACTCCCTATACCGGGAGAGACGAAACCCCTCCTACCGCTCATTTCCTCCATGTGATTCAGGACTGTACCCAAAAGCCACCTTTTTGCATGCCCACTTGGATGTGGTATGATGGAAATCAAAGCACAGTGGGAATCACACAAGACTCTATGACGATCTCGGGTCTACAGACTAACCTGTACCAGTGTCACCCGAGAACTGCCATCTGACGTGAGGTATAATACCATCTGGGAGTTCTTGGCAAGTCCGTCCAGTGTACCCAGTCTCCACTGAGCACCTGTATATCTTCTCTGATGTCAAACACCAATGGATATGGGATCATCCATCGCCCATCATATGGGTCAAGAAGCGTATACGCTAGTCTACTCTGGAGTATCGATGCCCTGTCTCGGTACTCCCACGACTCGGAATATTTGAAGGATGTACTTGGCGACTACATTGTCCCCAATTGTATGATCTGCATCATAGTCCTGGTAGTCAAGTACTCATCCTAAGGTCTTTATCAACATGCAACTGTAACGTTTTAGAAATCGTTATGTGAATGTTTCCGTTTTTGGTTTAAATTGTTGGTATTTTCTGTTTTCAACTGACTATGATCAAACGGCCATATAGACTTACCAGTACCTAGTTTAGCTAAAATAAAGCTAGTGCGCAAGCTTTGTGGATATATGGGACGTTTTGGTTCAATTTGAATTTTTCCCGATTTTAATATTATTTTATTGCGGTATTCACATTTTTGGGAAAATTTATCTTTTGTGAACTTTTCATCTATTATGCTTGAGTTAACCAAAACCCACATAATATCTAGATTCTTTGTGTGGACTAGGGTTTTATGTGTGAAAAGAAAAAGAAAGGAAAAGAATCTTTTAGGTGCATGCATGTAGATGTGAAGGCATTTATGTGTGCATTTATTGCTTTTCTCGCTAGAATATTCCACACAATTCCTCACCCTTTCCTCCTTGGCCTAGCCCTCCCTCTCTCTTCCGCCCTTGACCATTTCTTTCTCCATTTGCAACTAATTCCAAGCCAATAAATCCCCAAAATCCCAAAATATATCATAAAAATCACATCTTTTCTTGGTTTTTGCCTCTTGGATGCATAGGAGGTTGGATAGCTTGGATCTTTGTGTTCTTGAGGATAGGTATTGATCACTATCTGTTGCTTATATAGTTTATGTGCTTTGTAGACTGTTAGATTTAGTTTAGATTGTTTAAAGTTAGGTTTTGTGTGTAATATCGTATTTTTAGTGCCTATATGTGACTTCTGTGATCTGCTGTGACCCGGATTTTTACGAGACAACCAAAAAATATAGTTGTGATGTACCTATGATCATAGGACCACACCTGGAGCATGAACCCATGGGGCTCAGACTCGGCCGGCGACCACTCGAGGGATGTCCGGCGACGTCGGCGGTTGGTTTGAGTTGGGGTGTGGGTTTTTGAGGGTAGGTCTATGCTGGGGTTTGGGTGTATTTAGCTCTGTTTGTTTGTTTAGTTTTCTCTGTATGCAAAATCTGGGATCACTTAGGTAGGTTGTAGTGTTTTTTGTTCGCGCGATACGTTATACGACACGGATCGTGCACTTTGTGTGGTTTTACTCTTAGGTTGTTTTCATCGTGTCGCTATGCGTGTTAGCCACAATACGAACACTTGAGAGTATGTTTTGTGTTGTTGCGTCAATCTAATGTAGTGTGTACGTGTTTTAGGGTTATTATTAATATACACTTGTTTTATTGTCTTAATATTGTAGGTTCGCAGGCGGGGACTGCGGACACAACTACAATGGGAAAACATGTGGTTGGCTACACTTAGCCAGGAGTGTTGGTGAGTAGATTTAACATCTACAGGGGAATCGCCCGCATGGCATTATGCGTCTGGGCTAGAGATGTTATTTCTGTCGCATATTCTATGTCATATTTAGAATTGCGCATTCACCCTACTGCTTAGTTAGTGTTGTGCTTGGACTAGTATCCTTAGGACACTGCACCATTATTGACGGCTTATGTTGCACGAGCACTGATTGTATGCCACACACACCGTCAATAATTGACATGTCACACATAACCTACATATAGAAATGATATTGCTTGGTTAGGAATATTGAGACATTGATTCATAGTTCTTATCGCATATGACATTTAGCATACCTGTATATCCACATACTTACACATATGCCTTCACATACTTACGTGTTAAATACCTGTATACCTATAGAGTATCGTACCATTAGTGATAGGTACATACACACTTTATGTCACAGCTACAGGTATACCTTACTCACATACTTCACTTATACTCAGGGGGTATACTACATCATTACTTATAGGTAGATACATATATCTTGCTATACCTTTATGTTGCACATATATCTGGTTATAGCTACATGTTTACCTTTACTTGATGTAATTTTAGAATTGGAGAGATTAGGAACCGCATGATATTATATTTACTTGTTACAGTTAATTGCGTCTTTTCCTTTATACGCTCGCATTTCAGATTATGATGCGTATATTATATTCATGGATTTTCGCATTGAGATATGGATTTTTTCATGATGTTTTCTGGATTTGGGGACCGTGGGAGTTCATGAAATTATGCATTATTTGAAAAACCCGGTTTCCCTTGATATGATATTTTAGCATCCACCAAGAGATTTATCGGTTTTGATTATATACTCCATACGAGGAGTGGTGCCGTATGAGGGTACATGGTGGGGCCCGGTACGGTTCCCCTCGGCAAGATGATCGACGGTCCATGCCGATTGAGCCTAGAAGGTGGGCATGTACCTACCGGTGACATTGCCAATGTCTCGGCGGTTATCATGGGGATACCGACGGGAGTCATGTACGTATAGATAAGTCGAGAGGCGAGGGTCAGAGCTAGGCACTCGTGCTTTCGGGATAGCGTGTGATACGTACCTATCAGGGTGCCAGTCATGGTGCCAGTACCTGATAGATCAGCATTTCTGTGTTGATACTTGACACATTGGTTTCATGATATTCTTTTTACTCCTTTGTATATATAACAGGATATTATGCCGCTGTTATATATGCCCTTACACCAATATTAGTGGAATGGGACGCTAATATATGTTGTAGGGTGTTTTTCGTCACCCCATTGAGATGGGAATACGCGCGCGCTTGTTAGGCGTACTACAGATTCCCCTTGCCTAGGGTAGGCTGGGGTTTAATGATTATGGGGATTCGAATCTCCAGCAGCCGCGGACTAAGCTGCCGTTAATTACCCCCGCCTTTGGGGCGAGAGAACCTCCGATTAACGGGTTAAACTGATCATGCGAACTCGATGTGCAGTGTACGTGTGTTTTGTTTTGGAGGGGGGTTTAAATATATCGGGAGCCACGCTGAGTTTTTACGGGGGTCCCGCTACCCGGATAGCGGGCTGGGGGTCAAGGAGGCTAGCAGCCCCCTTGCGGGGTGCGGGGCAGCGCCCCGTTAAATTTTGTTTTCTAACAGGGACAGTGTCGTGGAGTATGTGTGTATGTAAATATGTATACATATGTATAGATATACATGTATATATATAAAAAGGGGAAAATACATCCAAAGGATGCGTGGGGACAGCACCTTGGGCGCTGTGCGCCTAGGTGCTGTGCGCTCAGGAGCTAGAGTGCCACGTGTCGGTACGCGGGCGCTCTACGCTTGAGCGCTGGGCGCTTGAGCGCAAGTGCGCCACGTGTCGGCGCGGGGGCGACTTGCGCTCGAGCACTTGCGCTTGAGCGCAAGCGCGCCGCGTGTCGGCGCGGGGGCGACTTGCGCTGGAGCGCAAGCGCGCCACGTGTCGGCACGGGGGCGACTTGCGCTCGAGCACTTGCGCTTGAGCGCAAGTGCGCCACGTGTCGGCACGGGGGCGACTTGCGCTCGAGCGCTTGCGCTGGAGCGTAATCGCGCCACGTGTCGGCACAGGGGCGACTTGCGCTCGAGCGCTTGCACTTGGGCATAAGCGCGCCATGTGTCGGCACGGGGGCGCTCTGCGCTTGAGCACCGGCGAGAAAAAGAGGCTTTTAGCCTAAAAAAATTTCTCAGAAGAGAAATCAGAGAGGAGTTGGACTCCTGAGTGTGTTTTTTTTTTTTTTTTTGGATTAGTGAACGATGTTCTTCTTCCTCCTCCTCTGTTAGCTGGATCTTGAAGATCAAGAGATATGGGATTTCTAAAAATCTCTTCTTTTTGATATCTAATGGAAGATCTGAGTTTCCCTTTATGGGTTTTGTGGTGAAAAACTAATTTGTTTTATAAAAAGAAGAGTAAAACTCTTGATTTAATTCAAGAGAAAAAGGAAGGTTTTGGAACCTTGAAGGAGGAGAAAAGATCTCAGATCTGAAGAAAATTTTGAGAGAGAGAAAAAGTTGTTAGATTTTTTCATTATCTTTGCCTTTATAGGCCATACACTTTACACATAGCCCCTTGGGCTTCACAAAATGGCATTTTGCCTATCCCATGGCTCATATGCCATTTCTTTTTCGACATAAGCCATGGGCTTTACAAAAATTTGGCTTTATGCCTATTTTTCTTACATTTATCCATAAAACAAAACAAAAGAAATACAGAAAAATTATTTATTACAAAATTTTATCTTGGCATGGAGGGAGGCCGGCCGCTTCATGTTCGGGCTCGACCCGGGCATGGGCCCACTGGATCTGGGCTTGGGCCCGCTTGGCTTGGGGTTGACTTTGATTTTGACTTGGTCAACCGGAGTGTAAATTTTTACCCCAACAAGTTGCCCCCCATCAATAAATGCACACCACATATGTAGGTCGTGTGCATGAAATTGATGGATCTTCTTCCACATGGAGGCAACTTGATTTGGTTCCCACCTTTTGGGAAGTTGGCACTACGCTTTTTACGACAAGGACGGTCGATGCGGCCCTTTTTGCTACTTGGACGGTCGGTTCTGCCCTTTTTGCGACTTGGACGATCGGTGCTGCCCTTTTAGCGACGTGGACGGTCAGTTCTGCCCTTTTTGCGACTTGGACAGTCGGTGCTGCCCTTTTAGCGACGTGGACGGTCGGTTCTGCCCTTTTAGCGACTTGGACGGTCAGTTCTGCCCTTTTTGCGACTTGGACGGTCGGTGCTTGATTTGACTTGCTCTGCTTCTTGCAGTGTCAGGGGTAAACTTGACTTGCTCCGCTTCTTGCGGTGTCGAGATTGGATTCTGACTTGCTCCGCTTTCTGCGGTGTCGGAGTGGATGTTGACTTGTTGATTTTGATTTGGGTTGACATCAGCATCGCTATACTGGAATATGGTACCAGGAGCGAATCATTATCTGTCATTGAGAGGATTTTAGGATTTTGGTTTTTGCATCGGCATTATCCCATCCCTTTTTTTTTGGGGACATTGAATGTGGTCTCACCGGTAGGACTTGGGAGAGGTTGGGATTGTTTTACGCCCGTGGATTGTATACGGTTTTGCAGGATGTATGATCCAGACCGTAGGGCCGGAAAAATTTCGGGACTTTGTCGGCGTCTGCATCGCTGCACTGGAATATGGTATCAGGAGCGACTCATCATTCGCCGTTGGGGTATGAGATTTGGAATTTGGTTGGCGTCTGCATCGCTGCACTGGAGTATGGTGCCAGGAGCGACTCATCATTTGCCATTTGGGGATTGTGGAGCGATGGCTTAGGAGACATCGCCTAAGGCTTTTCAAATTTATGGGCCATGAGGGTCCCATAAAAGCATTTTCTCCCTACGAGTCGTAAGGATCCCGCAGGTGTATTTTCTCCTTAGGAGTCGTGAGGACTCCTAAGTGTGTTTTTCCTTTATGAGTCGTAAGGATCCCACAAAGTTTTGTTCTCCTCATATATCGTGAGGACACATGAGTCGGTCTTATCAATGGAGCATCATTCCCAAAGCCGAGACCAGCTGCATAACTGGTGATTACGGTGGGGCATGGGTATGATGAGAATTATTTGAGCCCGTGGATTGTATACGATGGTCAACTTGGGGACCCACCGTAGGGCTGGAGAATTTTGAGAAATCGGATTTTGGTTGGCGTCTGCATCGCTACACTGGAATATGGTATCAGGAGCGACTCATCATTCGCCATTTGGGGACTTGGAATTTAGATCTTGTTTGGCATCAGCATTGCTGCATTGGAATAATACCAGGAGCAACTCATCATTTGCCTTAGGAGGACTTGGGATTTGGGTTTTTGGTCGGCATCAGCACCGCTAACACTGAAGCGAAATGCCAGGAGCGACTCATCATTTGCCGTTGCCCGTTGGGGAACGATGTCTTAGGAGACAGGTTTGGGTCCCTATCATCTAAGGCTTTTCAATTTTATGAGCCGTGAGGGTCTCATAAAAGCATTTTCTCCCTACGAGTCGAGAGGATCTCGCAGGTGTATGTTCTCCTTAGGAATCGTGAGGATTCCTAAGTGTGTTGCTCCTTTGTGAGTCGTAAGGATCTCACGCAGGGGTTTTCTCCTCACAAGGTCGAGAGGACTTTGCGAGTGTATTCATCTCTTTTCACGAGTTTGCGCCCTTTCGGATTTTCACAAACTCAGCGGTAGTCCTGCTGTTTTTACTCACGGAGCCCTTTCGAGTTTTCATCCATGCCCGTTTTGCTTGTGGACATACCGTTTATTTTATTTATTTTTTTTTCTTTTATATTTTTTTTCTCTTTTTCTCTCTTTTTTTTGCCGCTGGCGGGACTTTAAAAGTAGTCTCACCGGCAGGATTTGGGAGAGATAGGGGTCATTTAAGCCCGTGGATTGTATACGGTTTTGCAGGATGTATGATCCAGACCGTAGGGCTGATGTGCTCAATTCGCCTGCGACTTGGAGCATTCATGTATAGTATTTCTTGAGATATCGGCCATTGATGGGTGGCATGGGCCTTTCTCCCTCGGCACTTATTAGTTGGTAGGATCCTCCGTCGAACACTTCCTCGATGACGTATGGTCCTTCCCAGTTTGGCTCGAATTTTCCCTTGGCATGTCGATTGGGGATGATCAGTCTTTTGAGGACCAACACCAATTCACCTTTCTTGAAAGCGCGGAGACGGGTTATCTTGTCATAGGCCCGTGACATTTGGGCTCGGTATAGCTCCAGATTTTGCTGTACCGTGAGCCTCTTTTCTTCAAGGGCATCGAGCTCTTCAAGTCGAAGGAGCATGTTTTTCTCCTCCGTCAACTCGTGCTGAACGGCCATTCTTAAGCTTGGAACTTCAACTTCAAGGGGGAGGACCGCCTCCACTCCGAAGAGCAATGAGTATGGAGTGGACTGTGTTGGAGTACGGTGCGTGGTACGATATGCCCACAACGCCTCGTGAAGTTTGAGATTCCAGTCTCTCTTGTTGGCTGAAGCATTTTTCCTCAAGAGCTTGCATAGAGTCTTATTGAAGGCTTCGGCTAGCCCATTGGCTCTTGGATTATAGATGGAGGAATATCTCCAGTCTATCTTGTGCTGAGTAGCGAACCTTGAGACATTGAAGCTCTTGAAAGAAGGCCCGTTGTCAGAAATGATTCTTCTTGGTGTACCGAAGCGGTATAGAATATTATGTTAGAAGATTGTCAGAATATCTTTAGTCTTGACTTCTTTTAGCGGGACAGCTTCTACCCATTTAGAGAAGTAGTCTGTCGCGGCCAGTATGAACCGGTGGCCTTTAGATGACGGAGGATCAATTGGGCCAACAATGTCGGTGCCCCAAACATCGAAGGGCCACGACGCCACCGTAGGATGCAATGGGTTGGGATGCTTGTGAATGAAATCACCATGTATTTGGCAGATCTAACATTTCTTTGCGTGCTCTCCGCAATCCCGTATCATGGTGGGCCAATAATACCCAAGCCGTTTAATTTGAAGTCGCATCTTGGGGCCAGATTGGTGGGCACCGCAAACGCCCGAGTGAACATCTTTCATGACCTTTTCAGCTTCGGCCAA
This sequence comes from Agapanthus africanus, assembly GCA_030015575.1. Classification (NCBI taxonomy): domain Eukaryota; kingdom Viridiplantae; phylum Streptophyta; class Magnoliopsida; order Asparagales; family Amaryllidaceae; genus Agapanthus; species Agapanthus africanus. The sequence continues at coordinate 614,373,202 of CM057341.1, read as the reverse complement.
TGACAGACACCTGAGCCAGAGTTGGTCATATGACCTGCGGTATAACGTGTCATTTACAAACACATATCGGAGAGCTCTTTTCTTCAGCTGGATCCTCGCAGATTTTTCTTCGGGCAGCTTGTTGTATCGGAGGTACTCTATGAAGGGTTCTCTCTAATCGGGCTCGTCTTAGATGATCGAAGCTTCTTCGGCAGGACCGCTCTTCTGTTCCGCGCTTTCCTCTTCTCGTAGAGAGACTGGGGGTAGAATTTGTCGGCTCCTGACTGTGATTAGAATTTCGTCCATGTCAGGATCAGCCAGCTCCTTGGCTAGGCGAGCGAGTATGTCGGCTTTTCCGTTCAACGCTCTGGGGATTCTCATTAGTTCAATGTGAGTGAACCGTTTCATGAGTTCCACCGCTCGGCCTCTGTACCGAGCTAACTCGGGTTTGTATATCTTATAGTCGCCGCTTACTTGGTTGACAACAAGCTGGGAGTCACCGTAAACCCGTAGCCGAAGAATTTCCATTTCTATGGCGAGCTCCAAACCAGCTATCAGGGCTTCATACACAGCTTCATTGTTTGTCCGAGGCTCGGTGGGAGTGAAAGAACGCCGTAGGGTTCCTATTGATGGCGTGATGAACACCAACCCTATCCCCGCTTTTACCTCCGGGATGCTTGATCGGCCGGAGCTTCTTATTGATGAGGCCCCATCGAAGTAGAGCTCCCAACATGGCTTGTCATTCTCTAGGTGCAACACTTGTTCATCGGGCAACTCGCAATTGAGTGGTCACCCCTCTGGTATAGGATGAGCAGCGAGGAAGTCTGCAAGAGCTTGACCTTTTACTGCTTTTTGAGGAGTATATACTATGTCAAACTCAAGTAGCATGACGGCCCATCTTGCCATTCTGCCGGCTAGGCTTGCTCTGGTCATCAAGTGTTTGAGCGGGTCGACCTTAGAGATTAGCATAACCTGGTGAGCTAGCAGATAGTGCCTCAGCTTCTTCACAGCAAATATCAGAGCCAGGCATTGCTTTTCGATTGGGGAATAGTTGTGTTCCGCCCCGACTAGAGTTCGACTAAGGTAGTAGAGGGCATGTTCCTTTCCCTCCTCGTTATTCTGGGCAAGGAGTGCACCGAGTGACTCATCTAGCGTGGCAGTGTAGAGAATCAGCGGTTTATTTGGAATGGGAGCGGCCAGCACTGGAGGGTGGAACAAGTATTGTTTGATGCTTTCGAACGCTGCTTGACATTCGGCATCCCAGATAAAAGGAGCTCCTTTCTTCATGAGCTTTGAGAAGGCCCTACATCTTCCCGATAAATTTGAGATAAACCTCCGTATATACGCGAGCTTGTCTTGAAAAGATCTTAGCTGCGTCAGACTCTTCGGAGGGGGAATCTCCATGATAGCCTTTATCTTTGATGGGTCAACTTCGATCCCTCGATGTCGGACTATGAAGCCCAGGAATCTTCCCGATGACACGCCAAAAGCGCATTTCAGAGGATTCATCTTCAGGTCAAATTCCCTCAGTCTGGTGAGAACGGCCCTAAGATCCTGGATATGATCGGCCTTGGTTTTAGTCTTAACGACCAGATCATCAACATAACATTCGACGACTTTATGAATTAGGTCATCGAAGATATTGGTCATTGCCCTTTGATATGTAGCACCTGCGTTCTTCAATCCGAACGGCATCACCTTGTAGCAATATATTCCGATCGGGGTTCGAAATGCTGTGTGCTTCTCATCCTCAGGCGACATCTTGATCTTATTGTATCCAGACGAGCCGTCCATAAAGGTGAACAGCTCGTAATTTGAGGTGTCATCAACCATCATTTCCATGACCGGTAGCGGGAAGTCGTCTTTAGGACATGCCTTGTTGAGGTCCCTGAAATCGACACAAACTCGGATCTGCCCATTTTTCTTCTTCACTGGGACTATGCATGCGATCCAGTCCGCATATTTCTCTTCCCTGATGAAGCCGGCATCGATGAGCTTCTTAGTTTCCTCGATGACCTTTTCTTCTAGTTCCCTTCTCATTCTTCGAGGAGCTTGTTTGACTGGCTTAGCATCAGGAGATATAGCCAACTTATGTACGGCCACTTCAGGGGAAAGGCCAGGCATTTCTTTGTATGTCCACGCGAAGCAGTCGACGAACTCATGCAGCAGGGCAATTACCTACGCTTTCATTTCCTCTGACAAGAGCGAGCTGATGTAGGTCGGCCTTGGATTATCGGGCTTTCCTAAGTCAATCTCGGTTAGCTCGTCAAAGGTTGCTTGTCCGCCATCTTCGAGCTCTTGAGGAGCTTCTTCTGGCTCGGCTATTTCGTCGTCATCATTTGATCTTTCGCTGGCCTCACCAACATGGATCATGTAGCATGCTTTGGAATCAGGTTGAACGTAGCATATGCCCCGTTTATCTGGAATTCGTCCATCGATGAGTGCTCGGACCTAGGGTGGACGCCATAGCCCTTCGTAAAACTTTGCTTCGGACTCCGTTTGGTATAACCGGCATCCACACTTTTTAAAGTATTCCCGCATCTCGGGCGCATAGTATCTGGGATTGAAGACGGCTCTTATGCCTCTCTCATAGGGAAGGCACACGATAGAAAGATCGTTCGGGTGCACCACGGGGGTTGACCCGTAAAACAGGATGCCCTTCTGTCCATTTTTCCTCCCGGGGACGTAGAAAGTTTTCAGCTGGTCCACGGTGGAGACTGACAACTCATCGAGCTCTTTGCACATCTGCTCCGGCACCCTTCTGACGGCTAAGGACCCTTCTGCAATTTCGAGGGTCTCCCGTAGTTTCGCTTTTTGCATGGGGGTCCAATCTGCACCGCTGTTGCACGACAGGTCCTCTTCCTCTGACTCTTCAGTGTCGCTGCCAAGATGAGGGCAGACTTTACTGCTAGATGGGGCTTCAGTGACAAATTCATCCGTATCGCTACCGAAATGAGGGCGAGTTTTACGGAAGGACGGACTTCCAGCATCGGACTCATCAGTGTCGCTACCGAAATGAGGGCGCACTTGGGCTTTTTTGCTTTTGAAAGTGACAGCCGGCGCAGATTTGCTTTTGAGTCTTGGGGCCGGTCTATCCTCAGTCAGTTGTGGCTTAGCATTTTGGTGGTTCATAAAGTACCGAGAATCTTCATAGCGGACTTCATGCACACCGAACGGCTGGATGTCTCCGTTGATACGTTTTTCTTCGCCATTTTTAGTATACTTCATGCATTGATGGAGAGTTGACGGAATGATGCCATAATCGTGGAGCCACGGCCGCCCCAAGAGAATCTTATAAGACGTGTCGGCGTCGATCACGTATATCTTAGCTTCAGTTTGCAGATCCTCGAATTTGATTGGCAAAGCTATAGACCCCAGAACTTGCTGGCAATTTTGGTTGAAGCCTTGAATGACAATCCTTTCCCTTGGCAGGTGTCGGACGTCCATTGACAAACTCTTCAGAGTTCGCAAGTTCATGATGTCCACTGAGGACCCCGGATCAATCAATATGCGATTAATTCGATCTCCGTCGCTGTACCCGGTCACGTAAAGCGGCCGATTATGCTCAGCCGTTTCCAGTAGCAAGTCTTCATCCTTCAATGTGACTGCGGCGGCATGCAAAGCGTGCTGGGCTTCTTTCATATTAATTTTCGCAAAGTGAGCCTGATACCGCTCGGGGTTTTGTAGAGCGTGAATGAGAACATCTCTAAGCTCCTTAGATAGGACCAAGGCGTCGTAGATGCTCAGGAGAGACAGGAGCTTCCGGAGATGTGCCAAGACATTATAGTCCACCGAGGAAGGACTTATGTTTTCATCAGTCGGTTCTCTGCCATCTTCTTCATTAGCGACTTGTTTTTCCTTCCCTTTTGGGGCGTTGCCCTGATTTGGCTGTAGAGCCCTGCCGCTTCTAAGCTGGATTTGATTAGCCTTTGTGGCGAGCTCCTCGTCCTCTTCGGGAAAACAGAGCTCATCCTCGGAGTCGCTACCCAGATGGATGGCGTAGCAGGTCACTACTGGGATCTTTTCATTGGAGTCTTCTTCTAACTCCTCCAGAATTTCAGCCGCTTGTACAGGGAAGAACTCCGTCAATTGAATCAGAGTTCTTTCCTTCTGTTCATAATCTTCAAGGGAATCGATATATTTTTGAATGGTCGATCTCCCTGCAGACTCTTTTTCGTGCCGAGCTGCACTTTTCTTCTTCTTGAGCTTCTTGGAGTTTGAGCCTGATGGAGCCGCATTGGCAGCTGGGCTGGTAGGCTTCTTCTGTCCTTCCCATTCCGTCCTGGGCTCCTTCTGAAGCAGCTTTAGCATCTTCTTCGTCTTATTAGATATGTGCGTACTCCACGGAGGCTGCGGTGAGTCAGTTTCGTTTGTTAGGGCAGCGGGTTCAGCTGTCTGCTCCCAGAAGGCTTCAACTTCTGTCTGTATAAAGTTGGCGGTTGCAACTTGATTGTTCACCAACACGCTTTTGGACAGCTCGATCTCTCCGGCCTTGTACTGCTTCTCGACCCAGTCCTTGAAGATATAGCAATCCTCGATCGCATGGCTCACCACTCGGTGGTACGGGCAATACAAGGGATTGTCGGTCATTTTCGCTTCTTGGGGTCTTTTCGACTCCGGCAATTGTAGGCCGTTGTTCAAGGCATCTTTAAATATCTTGCGGACCTTGTCCCTTCTGAAAGAGTAAACCTTGTTCTTCTTCTCCTCTAGGGAAGGCCCATCCCCTCCCAGCAATGGCTTTCGAGACCGGTTGGTTTTGGATTCGCCCGCCCTTCGCTTTTCTTCATTGTCGGACGCATTGAAAACATTGGTACTGCTGGAACTCCCGCTTCTACGGTTGTCGTCCCGCTTACTTTTCCATGTTTTATCTCTCTGAGAGTCCGGCGGGGACTCTTGCTTCGAGCGTTCCAGCATTTGGACTTTCTTGGTTAGCTCCTGAAATGTCTTGAGGCCCGCTGTACACAAGAATGGGACCATCCAATTGTTGAGATTCCCAATGAGAAGGCTGACGGACTAGTCCTGCTCCAGTGGTGGTTCGCACTTGACTGTGAGATTACGCCACCGAGCGATAAAATCGGTGTTGCTTTCATTCTTCCCCGGCTTGGTCCTCACAAGGTCGGCAATGGAGATTTTATCACTGACGCTCATGAACCTTTGCCGAAACAGAGACTCCATCTGGGCAAAGGTAATGACGGACCCGTCTGGTATACTCGCGTACCAGTCGAAGGCGACACCGGTCAGGCTGTTGACAAACTGACGAAGAAGGAGCGCGTCATTGCCCCTTGTATTTCCACACGATGCTTTGAAGTGGGCGACATGCTGATTTGCATTCCCCATTCCATCAAATCATCCGAACTTAGGAATGACGCAGCCGCTTGGGAACTCAATCAGATCGTACTACGCGGGATATGGCCGCCCACTACTGCCGATTTCTTTCTGAGCTTCAGCTTCGGCTACCAATGTTTTAACCTTGCTGGTGACCAAATCCATTATCCGATCCTGTGTTAGCGGGATAGTGCCATCTGGGGCCAAGGCGTCCCCAGAAGCGGAGTGTGGCCGGCTTTCATATGGCTCGACCGGTCTCGGATCCGAAGGAACAGGCATTGGCTGCCTCGGATTGTCATCACCCGGCTGATTAGTAGCGGCTTGTGCTTGATTGGGAGGCGCTCGAGTAATTTGAGCCGTAAGCTGCATCACAACGTTTGTTAGGTCGTCAATTTTTGAATAGAGCTTGGCCATCTCTTTATCCTTGCTCCTGAGCTGTTTTCGAAGCTCTTGAAGCAGCTCTTGCTCTGTGGTCCTGGGGCGGAAAGTCGGCTCTTCCTCGCTGTTCGAGCTTGACTCTGCATGGACCGAGAGGTCTTTCTGCCCATCTTCCTCCTCGAGAGGGTTTTCTTCATCCAACGGAGGTGACTGTTCTTGGGAAGCGGCAACCACATTCAAGCCAGATTGGACTTGGGATATGGTGGCCCCATCCTTGCTTTTGCTGCGAAGGTTGTCGCTGGGACGCCCGCCCGCCATATAGACCGTATGGACGACATATCCAGCCGTCTTTTTATTATCGGCGGCTGATTTCACGGATCGCTGTCTTGGCCCTCCTGTTTCGGTAGCGGGCGGTCGATTGAAGGCGGCTGGCCTAACCAGGTTCTTGAATGGTGCTGGCTCTTCTTTTCTGGGTTTACCATGCTGCTTTCGTGCGGCACAGAGTGCTTGATAGATTCTTGAAGAGACAGTGTCATACGTTTTCTTTTGGGGCCGGGACACGTCTCTTTGTGGCACTGTTCGGACCGCCGTCTTCTTGATTCTGGCGGTCATGGCATTTTTCTGAACCCACTTCAGAGGCTCGAAGGAATTGCTGATTCTTACGTCCGACTCAGCCGTCGTCGTGGGGCAACCCTGCACTTGGAACTTCACACGATTCCATTTGGCCGAAGCCCTGGCCCTCTTGTTGGCTCGATACCTGAGCCGCTTCTGCCTTAACTTTTCTGTTCTAAGCAACTGGCAGACTTCAGCTCGTTGGGAAGACGCCGCAGACCGGGCGATGGAGGGCCTTGGAGATACGCTCGATTGTGCATTTGTTGGAGTCATCGCCTGAGCTCGTCCGAAACATTTGATTTTGCCCTTTGTACCGAAGTTCTTGCACCCCGCTGGAGCACCAGAGAATCGTTCAGATACCGTCTTAAGTTTAGGTTGTGGTGACTTGGCGATCACGACATTCGGCCTCTTACCCTTTGAGACCGGCTTGGCCACCTGTTCCGTCGGGATCTCCACCAGATGAGCGCTTCCGGCAGGGTAGATGATGACGGAGCCAAACTGGCAGGGCGGTTCTTCCTACTGTCGACTGAGGCTCGTGGGGAGAACCACACGAGCGTTGATCTTGACCACGTACGGAATCGGGGTCACGTTGGAAGCTGAATTCGTCTGGGGAGACATTGTCGTCGAAGGTTGATTGCTGCATCGAAAAAAGAACATCATTTCAGTATAGGCAATCAATATGTATATTGATTGAGTTCGCATGAACGTTTAACCCGAAATATGGGAGGAGAGATTGGTCCCACCGGGCGTGCCAGAATCTGTAGGGTGTTTTTCGTCACCCCATTGAGATGGGAATACGCGCGCGCTTGTCAAGCGTACTACAGATTCCCCTTGCCTAGGGTAGGCCGGGGTTTAATGATTATGGGGATTCGAATCTCCGGCAGCCGCGGACTAAGCTGCCGTTAATTACCCCTCGCCTTTGGGACGAGAGAACCTCCGATTATTGGGTTAAACTGATCATGCGAACTCGATGTGCAGTGTACGTGTGTTTTGTTTTGGAGGGGGGTTTAAATATATCGGGAGCCACGCAGAGTTTTTACAGTGTCGTAGAGTATGTGTGTATGTAAATACGTATACATATGTACAGATATACATGTATATATATAAAAAGGGGAAAAGACATCCAAAGGATGCGTGGGGACAGCACCTTGGGCGCTGTGCGCTCAGGCGCTAGAGTGCCACGTATCGGCACGTGGGCGCTCTGCGCTTGAGCGCTGGGCGCTTGAGCGCACGTGCGCCACGTGTCGGCGCGGGGGAGACTTGCGCTCGAGCACTTGCGCTTGAGCGCAAGCGCGCCACGTGTCGGCGCGGGGGCGACTTGCGCTCGAGCACTTGCGCTTGAGCGCAAGCGCGCCACGTGTCGACACGGGGGCGACTTGCGCTGGAGCGCAAGCGCGCCACGTGTCGGTACGGGGGCGACTTGCGCTCGAGCACTTGCGCTTGAGCGCAAGCGCGCCACGTGTCGGCACGGCGACGCTCTGCGCTTGAGCGCCGGCGAGAAAAAGAGGCTTTTAGCCTAAAAAAATTTCTCAGAAGAGAAATCAGATAGGAGTTGGACTCCTGAGTGTGTTTTTTTTTTTGGATTAGTGAACGATGTTCTTCTTCCTCGTCCTCTGTTAGCTGGATCTTGAAGATCAAGAGATATGGGATTTCTAAAAATCTCTTCTTTTTGAGATCTAATGGAAGATCTGAGTTCCCCTTTATGGGTTTTGTGGTGAAAAACTAATTTGTTTTATAAAAAGAAGAGTAAAACTCTTGATTTAATTCAAGAGAAAAAGGAAGGTTTTGGAACCTTGAAGGAGGAGAAAAGATCTCAGATCTGAAGAAAATTTTGAGAGAGAGAAAAAGTTGTTAGATTTTTTCATTATCTTTGCCTTTATAGGCCATACACTTTACACATAGCCCCTTGGGCTTCACAAAATGGCATTTTGCCTATCCCATGGCTCATGTGGCATTTCTTTTTGCACATAAGCCATGGGCTTTACAAAAATTTGGCTTTATGCCTATTTTTCTTACATTTATCCATAAAACAAAACAAAAGAAATACAACAAAATTATTTATTACAAAATTTTATCTTGGCATGGAGGGAGGCCGGCCGCTTCATGTTCGGGCTCGACCCGGGCATTGGCCCACTGGATTTGGGCTTGGGCCCGCTTGGCTTGGGGTTGACTTTGATTTTGACTTGGTCAACCGGAGTGTAAATTTTTACCCCAACATATGTGTATTGACATTAAATTATATACATCATCATATTTATTCATTCAAATATACCTAGAATGTAAAGGACTCATTGACATTGGATTTATGACATTTGAGAATTCATTTGATATCGATTACAGGATATATATGAGATTGCTGATGTTGTACATTCGGGGTATACGAGATATACTTGATATTGTACATACGGGATATGTGAGATCTACTTGATGTTGTACATTTAGGATATGTGTATTGACATTAAATTATATACATCATCATATTTATTCATGCAAATATACCTATAATGTAAAGGACTCATTGACATTGGATTTAGGACATTTGAGAATTCATTTGATATTGATTACAGGATATATATGAGATTGCTGATGTTGTACATTCGGGGTATACGAGATATACTTGATATTGTACATACGGGATATGTGAGATCTACTTGATGTTGTACATTTAGGATATGTGAGACATACTTGATATGATAGCGAAATTTGGGGCTGATTGGAGGAATTAGGATTTGGATTGTCTTGATGGATTGTGATCCTACCACGATGTCAGGATTCCATGAAAATGACATATTTCATTCCATACTCCACATTTATTGTTTATGCACTGTTTCATGTATTAGTAGTACCTGTTAGAGTACCTTTCATGACTGTTGCATATATACATCTTCATATCATTATTGCATGATTATTACATGACTGTTACCTACATATCATCATATTATTGCTTCATGTATTAATTGTACCTGCTAGTGTACTTTTCATGATTATTGCACTACATATGACCATTCATTGATATTAAATGCTTATGTTAGATTCGCGTTGTACATGCATACTCGCGATTACCTGCATATGTTATTTACTATTCACGAGTTGTCAACTCACCCCCGTTGTGCCACAGTGTCTTGCAGGTGTTCCTCAGGATAGTCAGAGGCAGGGCTATTTTCATCCATCGTATCATCTTTTGCTGCGGATACCACTTCGCCTGACAGTGTGTAGTTTTGCCCAGGTGGGTTTTGTGGTTATCCGATGTTGTATTGTATATTCGTTGTATCCATGTGCTTTCCATCTACCAGTATTATGTATGACTTAGTAACTTGGTGTGGGGATGATATTGTATATTATTTTGCGACTTGGAGGTTTTTATGCAATTTTATTTATATCGTCTCTTTCTTCGCTACGGCGTCGTATATCTGTTGTGGTGATTGTTTTCCGCCGTTGGGCGTGGATTTTGCTCCCGTTTGGGATGGTTTTACTTATACATTATGTTGTACCTATTTTGGGGCTGGTTTTTACAAAGGAGGTGTTGCCAAAATTTTAAGGAATAAAAGTGAGACTTTAAAGAATTTGGGTTATGATTTCAAAAGTTTTGAAAATACTATTATCACTTTCTTATTATTTCTGATGGTTTAGATTTCTGGATTTTGGCTTTCTTTTACTGCGTTACGCCTGTAGACGTTGCATAGTATTAGGGTCGTCACGTGCCAATTTCAGGTCATGACAGTAACATAGAGACAATCAGAGTACATGTTTAGATAAAAAGTAACCAGATAGCATACTATCATGTCGTGCAAGAAAGTCCTCCCTATATATGTCCAAGCATCCACTACATTATACAACGTATGTACAGTAATGGCCTCTAGGGCATACATATAACTAACAATCTCCCACTTGCACTAGGGCAATCTGTTGTGGTATCGTATACCCAACAATCAGCTGTGCTTGAAGTATCTCATACTCAACCATCCCATAAAAGTCTCTACTGGGAAATAGGCCTTTGTGAGTGGATCCGCGCTGTTGTCCTCTGTGTCTACTCTCCTAACCTTGATCTCCCTGGAGATCAACCATCTCCATGATCAGGTGATACTGCCTAAGAATATGTCTAGATCTCTGATGGGACGGGGGTTCCTAGGCATAAGGCACAACTCCATTGTCACACAATAGCAGGAACGAAGTTCATCTCATGAACTAAAATATATCTAGACTGCCTCTTTGGTAGTATCTTTGGTAATGGTGTATCTTGCCTTTAATCATCTAGTAAGTCACGGTATCTAGCTTGGAACTCTTCCAACATACTATCCCCCCACTGAGGGTAAAGACAATGCCTGCGACTGACATTCAGTCGTCCTTATCACCCTGGAAGCTTTCCAGTGATTCTCCCCAGGATCGATTGATACCATCTCACTACAACTAGTGAGAATCCTAACATCCAATTAGATCGATCTCATAGATCCATAACCCAGGATTTAGGAGGTATCACCTTGATCCTATAGAGAATCTTTGTGATAAGCGGAGATTGATCGAGCATAGCATAGGAAACTCCTTCCCTATCAATGGTATGTCATCCATGTACTATACGAGGATCACCACCATACTCTCTACTACCTTTTTGTATATACTTGGTTCATCTACCATTTTGATGAAGTCAATCTCTTTGACTACTACATCAAAACAGACGTTCTAACTCCGCGATGCCTGATTTATCACATAAAACATCTTGCACACGTTTCCGCTGCTCCCACTGTCTACGAAGCCCTCTAGCTGTGTACTTATAGATGCTCTCTTCCAAATCAATATTTAGAAAAGCAGTCAAGACACCCAACCGCCAGATATAGTAGTCATGGTATATAGCAGTGGCAAGTAGGATCTGGATTGACTTAAGCATAGCTTTGAAAGTCTCAACCTTTCCATGTACACCAAGTAATCTTCTCAAGATATACTTGCTCCTGACGGGGATTTAAGCCTTCAGATAAAGCAACCAAAGTCCATACTTTGTTGGTGTGTAAGGATTCCATCTCAGATCGCTAAGCATCCAGCCATTCTCACAGAGTCCCCACTCCTGATGGCCCGCTCGAAACTAGTTGGGTCATCATCTCATGATGTAATCCTCGCTCCCACTATCATAGTGAAACCGAAGTATCTCTCATATGGATGAGGAACCCTACCAGATCGGTGGAGAGGCTGAGGTTCCTTGGAAACTATTGAATCCTCCGGGTTTACCAAATCATCAGCTGCCGTTTGTATAGCTGAAACTCCTTCCAGTTCTACCTCATAACCATTAATTTCTTCACAAGAAATTCCCTTTTCTCAAAAAGTGGTATGCCAAGAAATAAAACATATTTTGTTCCTCGGTGTGGTAGAAGATATTCCCTTGCTAATGCTTAGGATATCCAACAGACTTCCACAGAACTGACCTTGCCTAGAGCTTGTCCGGACTTTTCTTTTGACATAGGCCGGTCAACCCCAAATATTAACATCTTTAAGAGATGGGCTCTTCCCATACCATATCACATATGGAGTGGTTGGCATCTAATTTGGTTGGAACCCTATTCAATAGGTATGCAACTTCTCAAGTGCATAACCCCAAAAGAAAATAGGCAACTCAGTAGTACTCATCATAGAGCACACCATATCACATAGGGTGCGATTGCTCCGCCCCGATACACCGATGTGCTGTGGTGTATACGGAGGAGTAATGTTGAGAGAGAATCTCATTCTCCTTTAGAATAGTCCAGGAATTCCGTGCTTAAGTATTCTCCTCCTTGATCTCATCAAAGGACATAATATTTATACCCGTTTTTGGTTCTCTACTTCTAACTTATATTCATTGAATTTCTCAAAAGTTCCAGATTTGTGATTCAATAGGAACATATGTCCGGTTCTTGAGAGATAATCAGTGAATGTAATGAAGTACAAAGAACCGGTCTTGGCATGTGTAGACAGGGGACCTTTATACATCAGCATATATCAATCTCAAGAGTTCACTAACTCTTTCTCTGTTTCCAATAAACGGAGCTGTGGTCATCATATATTTGTGACATGACTGGCAAATTTTACAAGATGTAAATCCAAACTAATTTAAATATGCATTTTTATGTAACTTCAGCTAGTCGGGTCGCATTGATATGACCTAGTCTACAATGCCTCAAGAAGGATTCGTTCATTTCGGAACTCTTCCACTTGTGTGTGTTCTGTACATTAAGAACTGTAGTTTGATTTAGAACGTCTATGCTATTAGATAACATGCCTGAACTGATCAACTCTTGATATAGAAAATGTTCAAAACATTATCCAACAATACAAAATTACATTCTTCTTTACTAATAAAGAGACTGATATGATGTTATATATCAGGTTCGGTATCTAATAACATTCGTTCAGAATCAATGTATTCTGGTAATACAGAGTGATAACTGCCAACAGAGTTGGCTTGCAACAATTGCACTGTTTCCAACTCTTGAAACTTATCACCCGTTCACAGTTCTCTACCTTTCTGTAGCCCAAGTAACAGATTACATTTGTGGGATCCTGATCCGGTATCTCATACCCAGGACGTAAAGGATACTGAGAAATAGTTCTCAGTAATGAACATACCCGAAGATGATGCATCAGCATGCACTTTCTTCGTTTGGGTGGCACGGGAATTATGGTAATCCCCTATTTCCTGCTCTGTCTTATAACAATTCCAAGTTGGAGCGGGACCAACGTTCCCTAGCGTAGTATAACAAGCGGGTTCGGTCAATACATCTGTATTATTATCTTGATTAAGGCGTGACCTGGTCGCTACCTGGAGAGAGATAGAAGAAAACACTCAGCGTATGCTCTTGCAAGATTAGATTGGTTATTAATATATCTAATCAGGATGTCTCCCACTGTTTTAGTCAAATCTTCCTTCAAACCCTAAAAGGAAAGACTAGCCGCGATTAATTACACCCAACAAGTTCGCCAATCTTTCAGCAAGGCCAGTGCCGGTACTTTGAGGGAGGTTCCCCGTGCTTGTAAGTCGATGTACAACTCCCCACGACTTGCGGGGAGGCGGAATAATAAAAAACGATCTTGTTTTATGCGTAAACATCGACTAACCGAGAATCTTTGCTTAAACAATAACTAACAAGAAACCATAGAAGAGTTAACTACTATGATAAGTGATTATACCTAAAGAACCGTGTCCTTCGTCTTTCCTTTCTCCACGTCCTCTCCGGCCTTCTCTATGTAGTAGATGATCCACCCAAGAGCTTTACTACAAGCTTCATCTCTAACTTGAGGTAACTAGGTTTCTTAAATTGCTAATCTAAGTAACCTAGGTGATATATAGAATGGTTAACGATTAAGTAGTCTATTCTAATCCTTGGTCTCAACACATGAGAGGGGAGGATTAGGGTTTGAAGAGAGAGAGCTTGAGGAGAGAGAAAGTGAGCAAGAGAATGAGATGAGATAATGATCTATCATAATATATATCAAGCATTATCATTTATCCAATAAAAGAAAATAATGGATTAATAATAATGCATCATAAATACAAGAGGGTGATTCATCTCCATGAGTCATTAAGCGTTTATGATGCATTAATGACATGGATGAATCACTCATACGACTCACTAATCTCATTTAAAGCATATGCCACCTTAACCCCAAAGTCACCATCTTCTAGAAGCTTCTCGCGTAATTACGAGAACGCCCCTCCTATCCGTGAAAACAGGGAAAAACTTTAGACTGTATAAATCCAATAACCGGATACTAGAAACTGGCTTAAACCAAAGCCGGCTAGTAAAAACTGTCCGGATGTCGTACGTGCGTAAACACACGTATGCGTCCGAACCCTTGCCGTAAAACCATACGACCTCTATATCGTTTCGCCTTGAGTAGGGAAACTCTCTGTGTGGGACTCTGGAGACTCGACTACTACGCTTGCAGTGGGTTTAAACACAGACCGCAAGCGGCACTAGCTGTACGTAACGGTCCCCAGGTAGATGTCGATAAGAAGGCCGATGAGGAAACCCATCCGAACTCCTACCGAGTCTGATGTGACAATCTCCGTACAGTCCGGTCTGTTCGTCTAAGACTATCGCATATCGGGCCTAGGGGGCGGCCAGCGTCAGTCCCCTAATAGCGGTATACGTCGTGTCGGAGCGAAGCCCATTACACCCTGAGAAACTACTGGAACCTACCAGCAAATCTCGCTTGCCCTGGCCGGGGACTTTGCGTAATGGCTCTCTGACACAGCGCGATATCAACCCCCAATACTGGGAGAGACGAATCCTGTCTAACCGCCACTGCCTCCAAGTGCTCGGGACTGCACCCAACTGCTACCTGTTTGCACGACTCCTTTGAGCCATGGTAGGGTAGCAATCTAAGAACAGTGGGACACACTCGAGGCGAAGTAGCAGTGTCAAGTCTGCGGACTATGCTGTACTCATGTCACGTGGGAACTGTTAACTGACGACTGGTATAAAACCAACCAACAGTTCCCTGCGAGTCCTGTCCGGTGCACCCATAACCTAACGAGCACCTGCATACTATCTCCAGTACAACGTACTGACGGCTGTGGGACAGACCATCTCCCCAACTGGGATCAGAAGCGTACACACTAGTCTACTCCGGAGTATCGATTCCCTGTCTCGATAATCCGACGACTAGGGACCTGAATAAGGATGTGCTTGTAGACTACCCAGCCCCCACTAGTGTGACTGCCATCACAATGCTGGTAGTCAAGCAAGATCCTAAGAGCTCTATCAATACGTATACTCACATATTAAGATAGAAAAACCAAGTAGCATACTACCATGTTTAGCAAGACTGTTATATACATGTGAATATCCCAAGCTTCCATTAAGTAATATACATACTAGTATGATACAATAATGGCCTCTAGGGCATATACACTAACAATCTCCCACTTGCACTAGGGCCATGTACTGGAATATCGAAGACCGATGATCTCGAGTAGCCTCTCGAACTGAATCTGTGGTAGGGCCTTTGTGAATGGATCAACAATGTTCTCTTCAGTAGCAACTCTCCGAACCTCGATTTCCTGACGATCAATGATCTCCCTGATCAGGTGATACCGCCTTAAGATGTTTCTGGACTTCTGATGGGACCTTGGTTCCTTTGCTAAAGCTATAGCTCTGTTGTTGTCGCAATACAGAGGTATTGGATCAACAATGGTAGGAACCGCTTGAAGTTCTGTTAGGAACTTCTTCATCCAGACCGCTTCTTTTGCGGCATCGCAAGAAGCAATATACTCCGCTTCCATCGTCGAGTCAGCAACGGTGTCCTGCTTGGAACTCTTCCAGCACACCGCCCCTCCATTGAGGGTAAAGACATAACTTGACATGGACTTGGAATCGTCCTTATCACTCTGGAAGCCGGAATCAGCATAGGCCTCCAACCTGAGGTCTTTTCCGCCGTAAACCAAGAACATCTCCTTAGTCCTCCTCAGGTACTTGAGAATGTTCTTTACTGCTATCCAGTGCTTCTCCCCTGGGTCTGACTGATACCGGCTTACCATGCTCAGTGAGTAAGCTACATCTGGTCTGGTGCAAAACATCGCATACATTATAGAGCCTACCGCAGAAGCGTAGGGTATAATAGACATGCGTTCCCTTTCCAAATCAGTCTTGGGAGACATCTCTTTGGATAGGGTGATTCCCTGACAAGCCGGTAGATTACCGCGCTTAGAATCTTCCATACTGAATCTTTTCAGTACAGTATCGATATACCTGGACTGCGAAAGTCCCAACATCCTCTTGGATCTATCACGAATGATCCGGATCCCCAGAATGTAAGAAGCATCACCCAGGTCTTTCATGGAGAACCTGTGTGACAAGAATCCTTTGACAGATTGTAGCATAGGAATGTCATTTCCTATCAATAGAATGTCATCCACGTACAAGACGAGGAATACGACACTTCTGGCTACAACTTTACTATATATACATGGTTCATCTGGATTTTTGATAAAGTCATATTCTTTGACTGTCTCATCAAAACAGATGTTCCAACTCCGCGATGCCTGCTTTAGTCCATAAATGGACTTAAGCAGCTTGCATACTTTCCCACTGCTCACACTCTGATTGAAACCCTCTGGCTGATCCATATAGACGCACTCTTCTAAATTACCATTCAGAAAAGCCGTCTTTACGTCCATCTGCCAGATTTCATAATCATGGAAGGCAGCAATAGCAAGAAGGACCCGAATGGATTTGAGCATAGCCACTGGAGAAAAAGTTTCGTCATAGTCCAAACCAGGTCTTTGACGAAAACCTTTTGCAATAGGTCTAGCCTTATAAGTTTCCACCTGTCCATCTACACCAATCTTTTTCTTGAAGATTCATTTGCATCCTATGGGTTTTACCCCATCTGGAGCAAAGTCCAAAGTCCATACTTTGTTGGTGTATATGGACTCCATTTCGGTCCTCATTGCATCTAGCCATCGTACCGAGTCGCCGCTCTGGATGGCCTGCTGGAAGCTAGCAGGTTCATCATCAATGATGATGCAATCCTCCTTATCCCCATCTATGAGAAAACCGTAGTATCTCTCAGGCGGATGAGATGGCCTACTACTCCTGCGGAGGAGTGCGGGAATGTCCTGTTATTCTTGAACTACTTGTTCTACCAAACTTTCAGTAGTAGTTTGTGGTTCTGCAATTTCTTCCAGTTCTATTTCTCTCCCACTTGTATCCTTTTCTAAAACCTGTTGTTCTAGAAAATGGGCATTACGAGAAACAAAAACCTTTTGTTCCTCTGCGTTATAGAATAGATACCTTTTGGAGTTCTTTGGATATCCCACAAACTTACACTGTACTGATCGTGCCTCGAGCTTGTCCACATGCTGCGTTTTAACAAAAGCTGGACATCCCCATATTCTCAGATACTGAATATAGGGTTTCTTCCCACTCCATATCTGATATGGCGTGGTAGTCACAGTCTTGGTAGGAACCCTGTTAAGAAGATATGCCGCTGATTCTAGCGCATAACCCTAGAAAGATCGCGGTAACTCAGCATTACTCATCATGGATCGTACCATATCCAATAGGGTTCGATTCCGTCCCTTCGATACACCGTTATGCTGTGGAGTGTATGGAGGAGTAAGCTGAGAGAGAATTCCTTTCTCTTTTAGGTAACCTAGGAACTCGGCACTCAAGTATTCACCACCTCGATCAGATCTTAGTGTCTTGATACTTTTGACGGTTTGGTTTTCTACTTCATTCTTATACTCTTGGAATTTCCCAAAAGCCTCGGATTTATGTTTCATCAGATAAATGAATCCGTACCTTGAGTAATCATCCGTGAAAGTAATGAAATAGGAAAAACCACCTCTTGCATGTGTAGACATTGGACCACATACATCGCTGTGTATGAGTCCTAAGAGCTCGCTCGCTCTTACTCCATGTCCAGTAAATGGAGTCTTTGTCATCTTTCCTTTGAGACAAGATTGACAAGTGGCATAAGTTTGATATTCGAACGAGTCCAAATATCCTTCTCTATGTAACTTAGTCAACCTTCTCTCATTGATGTGACCCAGTCTACAATACCATAAGAAAGCTTTATTTAAATTTGGAGACTTTCTTTTTAGTGTGTTCTGGACATTGAAAATCTGGAGTTGGTTTAAGACATATATACCATTATTTAGTGTACCGGACCCAATCAAATCATGATTAAGGTGGATGTTAACAACATCACTTACAAACGTGAAATCATAACCTTTATTTAATAACAAGGAAACTGATATGATATTACACGTTAAGCTAGGTACATAAAAACAGTTATGTAAAACCAAAATGTGTCCACTCGTCAATCCCAGGTGATAATCCCCGACGGACACAGCTCCCACGCTAGCTCCGTTAGCAACCTTTAGGGTCATATCACCTTCCTTCAACACTCTACGGTTTCTTAGTGCCGGCAATGAATTGCATATATGAGATCCTGATCCGGTATCCAACACCCAGGAAGTAGAGTTGATTGACAAACAATTCTCAATTACAAACACACCTGAAGTCGAAGCCACAGCTTGCTTCGGTTCCTGGTTCTTGGCATTCCACGCCTTGCAATCTTTCTTCCAGTGCCCTTTCCTGTGACAATGGAATCACTCATCCTGGGCCACTACCGGCACTGCAATCTTTTTCTTTCCCTTCGTTCCTACCTCACTAACACCTCCTCTAGGTCTGGCGGCGACCATCTTCTTCCTTCCTTTGGCCCTAGCCTTGGACCTGGAAGAAGAAGCACCGCTAACAAACATAGCGGGTGTTTCCCTTGCCTTCTGCAAGGTGCCCTCTGTACTCCTCAACATGTTAAGGAGTTCCGGAAGTTCAACTTCTTTTCTTTGAATGTTGAAGTTCAGAATAAACTGGGCGTTGGTGGAAGGAAGGGACTGGAGAATAAGGTCTGTATAGAGCTCATTATCAAAAGTCGTCCCAAGGTCTGCGAGCTCTTCTATGTAGCCAATCATCTTTAGGACATGTTCTCCTACCGATGATCCGACAGCCAACCTCGCTCGAAACAAGTTTTTAGAGGTCTCGTATCTTGCTATACGAGATTGCTCTCCATAAAGTTCCTTTGTATGGAGAAATATGGCATCTAGTTCTTTATCCTCGTGCCTCCTCTGATGTTCATTGTTCATCGAGGCAAGCACGATGCACTTGGCTTTCGCGCAATCGAAATCCCAGGTTTTGCGAATTTCCTTATCCGCATTACTGGATTTGGGACCAGGGACAGCAGGTGCCTTAGCGGTGAGGACGTACCCCAATTTGTCATAGGTCAAAGCCATTTTGACATTCCGCAGCCAATCTTTATAGTTTGGCCCTGTCAGTATATTTTTCTCTAAAAGTGACTTAAGTCCAGTCATTTTCAGGGTCGCTGCAATTAGGAGAGAGAGAAGAAAACTCTTTAGCATGATGCTCTTGCAAGTTTAGAGTGGTTTTTAATTTATCTAAACTGGATGGCTCCCACTGTTTCTCGAATCCTTCCCCAAACCATAAAAGAAGAATTAGCCAGGACTATTCTCATTGTATAATACTTGCTTAACCGTTCAGCCAGGCTAGTGTCGATACTTCGAGGGAGGTTTTCCAAGGCTTTCGCGAAGTTCCTTAATTAAATAACCTCTTTTCTCTGGGGGCGTAACCCCGCTGACACCTTTCTTGACACCTACTTAGTTTATAGCATTGATCGTTAAGTGACGAATATTGATAATGTTGAAGAAATCCTACCAACATTCATCAAACTCCAAATGGTATGCATCTCTTTGCAAATTTCAGTTTCTTTAGAAATTCCCGATATGTATTTTTGCCCCATGCTTTTATGACCTTGGCGTTGGTCAAAATGTCATAAGTCACATGTCAAGTTCTGCCCATCATTATCTTGTCAATTTGAACCCATCCGTATATATCCCTGACGTTGGCCAAATTATAATACGACTGTCCCAAACTAACTCATCTATCTATGCAACAAATGAATACCTAGCAGCTACCAAACACTATGCCATGGCGTTGGTCAAAATGCATAGCATGAATACTGCTGAATACCCAAATGAAATAACGGAGGGCTACGAATGGTTTTGGCAAAACCGTGAACGTAGTGAACTTGATATAACCGAAGGAACCTGATAGCTTTTAAAAGGAGTGGTTAAAGCTCCGCAATTTCAAAATATCATCTGTTTTAAAATAACCGAGTGGTTTCATTTAAATTGTTCCAACGATTCAACTTTTGGTTTATTTTCTTTGCATTATAAATAATGCGTCCCATCATTAACCTATCATTGCAGAAAACAACGAAAATACAACGTCCACTTATGCCATCCGCATTCGCCACTGGGTCCCATCATCACCCGTTAGGTTACTTAACTAACGACAGAGCGGAGGCTGGGCTAGCGCGGGTGTAAAACATAAGTGACGTATAAATAGCTATCATATATAGATATTGTACATTCGTCAGACGCAATAATAGGCATTCCAGATCTCATATGAACTTTATTGGATTTGCAAGCAATCCGCGTTTGTTTAAAGCCTGCAATAAAAGACAGATTACACAGTTGTGATGAATAGCCATTACCCCACCCTAGACCCCTACGGGTACATCAAACTACCCGCCAAATACCCGAAGTGAAGCGGTCTCCCTCAACAAAGTGAGTAGGCCACTAAACACTTCAAAGTATCCGGTAGTTTGTGCACCCCACCTTGGGTCTATCCTAGGAGCAAAAACAGTAAAATGAAATAATACAACGGTGGCTACAACCGCAACCTGGATGTGCCCCGCAAAATAATATCACAACATATTACAATTATATCGAATGAATGAATATAACAACCCATCTCAAACCCAGGCTAATCATCACAACTGTCCAATACAGTTCACAACCACAAATAGTAAAAACCATTACAGAAATGTGCAACCCCCTGCCAACCGACATACTAGCAGTTAGGGGAGGTTGACGAACACATTATACAATCACAGATATAATCAAATTAGCAAACATCATAAAATTTCGATCAAGCAAACACTTTAGATTCTACTATGAAACTTCTCTGTGCACTGATTGTTAGAGATTCTGCGTGTTCAAGTTTAGTTAAATACCGCAATCAAGACGGTTTCGCTCGTAGCTAGCCGGTTGAGTACGGGTCGTCCGCAGGGAGATGGGAATCTTTTTCTATGTGTTTTAACGAGTTAAGTCCGAAGGTTCAGATTTTGTTTGTGATTATCAAAGTGGTAAAATGATATATAAAAAGAGCTTGTTAGGGTTAGGATTAGGTTAGTTTGAGTTAGGAGTCTCCCACATCTTTCGTTGCCCCTCTTAATATCGGATTTACGGTAATCGGCAACAACGGGGATTAGCACGACTAGGAAGGAACTTGCGAGTATAAGCTAGGCTTTCCAACGCATAAGTTCTTCCTTTTGGTGCTTGTCCGTCCGTTCTTGGCTCTTAGCCATAACCTCCGGTTAATTCAACCATAACCGGTCTCACTACGGAATCACCGCTATCATGTAGGATAGGGTGCCGTAAGGAGCGGATTGTGGTTCAATTAACGGGAGTCGAATTAAGCTGTTGGGCAAGGAAAGAGTGAGAGAGATTTCCTTCTCTCAAACTTCCCTTATCCTACCCTAACAAGTATGAAACTACTCACACATCATGATACGGTAAAATAAAACAAAACAAAAGAGGAAGATAGAAAGAAGGAGATTAGAAGATAACAACTAGCTATTTGCGACCTCACGTTGGCAAGGATCAAGCGTAAGCATCATGGTTGTTTTAATGATAAAGGAAAAGAGAAGAGAAAGAAAGAACAAGAAATAACAACAACTAAGTTAACAAATTAAAATTACAAGCAATTATAAAAGAACATGACAAGATATAATAGCAAAAGAGTCTTCTTTATTCATCATTCTTCACTCACAAAGCTCACTACAAGTTTTAATGGAGAAGAGATGAGAAGAGGAAGAAGAAACACAACTAAACCTAGAAAATAAAATACAAGATTATGCACCCTTTGCATTGGCAAGATCTGGACTATTTATAGGCAGGAAACTGGAAACCTAGGGCAAAAATCTGCCTCCCCATCAAAAGACCAAAATACCCCTAAAAGCCCAACTTCTGACTCCACAGTACGGCCGCGGTTCCGCGGCCTAAGCCTGCTATTGCCGCAGAACCGCGGCACTTTAGGGGGATTGGGTCATCGTATTTGGTGGCTTTTCCTGTTTTGCTGTGCCCTTTTGTCTGGTACATGTATTTTCTGATAATCTCTCCACATTTCTTCAAGAATTCTGGTGGATCAAAAGGTGCTTTGATGTGGACTTTTTGTCATGATTTCCTCGAGCTCCGCGTAGATTTCTTGGATCTTGTGCTGCCATTGAGCCTTGTGCATGAAAACGACATTGATTTGACATTTTGTCTCTTAAACTGGTGTGGCAACAGACGGATAAAGAGCGGAGACCCGTGTTTTATCTGTGGTTGGCAGGAACCCGGATTTTGTCGTGTTTTTCCATGAATTTCACCATTTAGAGCCGAGAACCTGTATCCTGCAATTGACTAGCAAACACGGCTCAAGAGTACCTACCGATATGCAATGTGATAAAAATTGGGCGGTATAAAAATGCAAAAATCTGATTTGAACATTTACCTGAGACTTGAGCAGAAAAATAAACATCCCAGAAAACACAAAAATATCACAGTAGAGTTACTGGTGGAAACTGGGTTGAATCGGCCCCAACTCGGCCGCGGATCCGCGGCGGATCGGTGGGATCGGCCGCGGTTCCGCGACTGTATGGCCGATTCAGGAACCCATTTTTCACCAGTGTTCTTACAATTCTCTGAAGGTTATACTGGAGCAACCTAAAAAAATTTTAGAGCCTGTTTTAAATTCGACAGAAACTTGTGATATCGATGTCGTTTTCTGGTTCGTTTTGCGTTCGAAATTCTTACGACTTTTCTAATAAGTTAATTATTGTTTAGCGAGGCTTTGATACCACTGTAAGTCAATGTACAATACCCCACGACGTGAGGGGAGGCGGAATAATGAAAAACGATCTTGTTTTATGCGTAAATATCGACTAACCGAGAATCTTTGCTTAAACAATAACTAATAAGAAACCATAGAAG
Organism: Agapanthus africanus; assembly: GCA_030015575.1. NCBI lineage: Eukaryota > Viridiplantae > Streptophyta > Magnoliopsida > Asparagales > Amaryllidaceae > Agapanthus > Agapanthus africanus. Next base: position 614,350,323 of record CM057341.1, on the reverse strand, counting down.
AGTTAACTACTATGATAAGTGATTATACCTAAAGAACCGTGTCCTTCGTCTTTCCGTTCTCCACGTCCTCTCCGGCCTTCTCTATATAGTAGATGATCCACCCGAGAGCTTTACTACAAGCTTCATCTCTAACTTGAGGTAACTAGGTTTCTTAAATCGCTAATCTAAGTAACCTAGGTGATATAGAGAATGGTTAAGGATTAAGTAGTCAATTCTAATCCTTGGTCTCAACACATGAGAGGGGAGGATTAGGGTTTGAAGAGAGAGAGAGAGCTTGAGGAGAGAGAAAGTGAGCAAGAGAATGAGATGAGATAATGATCTATCATAATATATATCAAGCATTATCATTTATCCAATAAAAGAAAATAAAGGATTAATAATCATGCTTCATAAATACAAGAGGGTGATTCATCTCCATGAGTCATTAAGCATTTATGATGCATTAATGACATGGATGAATCACTCATATGATTCACTAATCTCATTTAATGCATATGCCACGTTAACCCCCAAGACACTATCTTCTAGAAGCTTCTTGCGTAATTACGAGAACGCCCCTCCTATCCGTGAAAACACGGAAAAACTTTAGACTGTATAAATCCAATAACCGGATACTAGAAACTGGCTTAAACCAAAGCCAGCTAGTAAAAACTGTCCGGATGTCGTACGTGCGTAAACACACGTAAGCGTCCGAACCCTTGTCGTAAAACCATACGACCTCTACATCGTTTCGCCTGGAGTAGGGAAACTCTCTGTGTGGGACTTTAGAGACTCGACTACTACGCTGGCATTTGGTTTAACCACAGACCGCAAGCGGCACTAGCTGTACGTAACGGTCCCCAGGTAGATGTCGATAAGAAGGCCGATGAGGAAACCCATCCGAACTCCTACCGAGTCTGATGTGACAATCTCCGTACAGTCCGGTCTGTTCGTCTAAGACTATCGCATATCGGGCCTAGGGGTGCGGCAAGCGTTAGTCCCCTAATAGCGGTATAAGTCGTGTCGGAGCGAAGCCCATTACACCCTGAGAAACTACTGGAACCTACCAGCAAATCTCGCTTGCCCTGGACAGGGACTTTGCATAATGGCTCTCCGACACAGCGCGATATCAACCCCCAATACCGGGAGAGACGAATCCTGTCTAACCGCCACTGCCTCCAAGTGCTCGGGACTGCACCCAACTGCTACCTGTTTGCACGACTCCTTTGAGCCGTGGTAGGGTAGCAATCTAAGAACAGTGGGACACACTCGAGGCGAAGTAGCAGTGTCAAGTCTGCGGACTATGCTGTACTCATGTCACCTGGGAACTGTTAACTGACGATTGGTATAAAACCAACCAACAGTTCCCTGTGAGTCCTGTCCGGTGTACCCGTAACCTAACGAGCACCTACATACCATCTCCAGTACGACGTACTGACGGCTGTGGGACAGACCATCTCCCCAACTGGGATGAGAAGCGTACACACTAGTCAACTCCAGAGTATCGATGCCCTGTCTCGATAATCCTACGACTAGGGACCTGAATAAGGATGTGCTTGTAGACTACCCAGTCCCTACTAGTGTGACTGCCATCACAACGCTGGTAGTCAAGCAAGATCCTAAGAGCTCTATCAATATGTATACTCACATATTAAGATAGAAAAACCAAGTAGCATACTACCAAGTTTAGCAAGACTGTTATATACAATTGAATATCCCAAGCTTCCATTAAGTAATATACAAACTAGTATGATACAATAATGACCCCTAGGGCATATACACTAACAGTGCTTTCGCACGGACCTAATTAAAATAAACCTCGTTTTCCCAGAGGCATAACCCCATTAACACTTTTCTAGACACCTACTCGATTGACTAATTATAATGTGTAAAACTCTCCCAGGACTAACTCTTACACGCGGCGGGTATTGGGATCCAACTATCTCATAGAAGGTATGCAATCTCATTGCAAATTTCAACTCTTGAAATTCCCAATAATATTTTACCCCTAGCATCCTATGACCTTGACGAAAGCCAACAAACCATAGGCTATTAGTCAAGTTCAACCCGGCATTTCCCGATTGAATTAAACCTACCCGTACGACCCTTGACGAAAGCCAACAAAGTCGCACGACTACCTTAACTCAATCGTATCATATACTTATACAGATAAACATAAATAGCTACCGCACACTACGCCTTAACGAAAGCCAACAAACGTAGCACGAATACTATGAAGTACTTATCTGAAATGACGGAGGGCTACGACAGGTTTTTAAGGAAACCCTTCGCGTAATGAACTTGATATCGTTGTAGAATCGAGTAATTTTGAATGTAATGTTTTTGAGGCCTTTTCTAGTTTTGCTAAAGTGGTCACTCCCGGTGAAGGGATCTCGGCTCTTTCCTCATCGAATAAGGCGCAGGATATTTCACAAATATCACTATGAAGAGCAAAAACTATAAAAATAATCAAAAGACAAACCGAGTTGGTAGCATCTACTAGTTTCGCTAAAGAGGTCAATCCCGGTGAAGGGATCTCGGCTCTTTCCTTATCGAATAGGGTGCTGGATATTCTACAAGGAATACCGCTATGCAAAGCAAGAATTAGAGCTACCAGTTTTTAAACAAGTTTCTACAACATCTTTAGGTTTCTTTTAGTTTCATTAATCTTATTAATGAAGTCCCATTTTATTATGCTTCATAAGCATCACATTTGAAACGAAATCAGCAATATAACATATAACTCATATATATAATATAAACATTCGTCTCAGGCAGTAATATGATCTCATCACAGAACATTGCAGCAGAAGATAACATATGAAATATTGGATATACTAGGATTTCTGTGTTTTATGCGAGCCTGTATAAAACGCGGATTCCACGATCGTGATGAATAGCAAAACCCATATCCCTATACCCCTACGAGAGCGGCAAGCAACACTGCCAATTTTAGGGTTAGGAGACCCGGTCTCGACTTCTCGAGATGGTCTCCCACTAGATCCTAGAACCCGGTTACTTGTGCTCCCCGCCTTGGGTCTACCTAATGCGGAAAAGTAAATAATATACAATTGTGACATCATCCTCAGCCCGGAAGTACCCTAATAAAAGAATATTACATACAATGAATTTTACATGAATGAAAATAAAAGCCCTCATCTCACATAAAACCCCCGGCTATTCAAAACGCGACGATCCAATATAGCATATCACAGCAACACATAATATCTCATATCATCAACGTAAGCAAGTATGCGTATCCAGATTGTCGTTGATGTATAGCAACGAAGCCGGCGATACACCACATACTACGCTTACGGTCACAGAAAAGAAAGTGTAAAACTACAACAGTTGGAATCCGCAGCCTCCTTAGACATCGCATGCCTAACAATTATAAACCCCGCTTTTTAGTCTCGATCTCGAAAACACTTTTCAATATCAAGTCGGGCAATTCAACAAGATTCCCAACATCTTGATCGAATGCTCGTCACAAACTTTAGTAGACGGCCGCACCCCCGGATGCCGTCGACGAAGTGCACTAAGGTGGAACACCGCTGCCGCGAGCACCCGAACGGATGCTTTTGGCGACGGGGTTCTCCTACAGTCACTTGGTCGGGGATATGGGGCGTGGCTATCTATTAAGTTTACCCGGCGAGTATCTGTGTACGCTACGTGATTGCGACGGACTTTTGATCACATCAAAATCCCGTGGCAACCGATCAAATGAGACTAAACTGCTAGATTTATAACATTCAAATTAGTTATCTCATAACTACTTGTGGATTCCAAATATTGTATCGCATTCCAAATAAATAAACAATGTTAAACTTTCCGATCGAATAAACAAACACCCAAGATTTCCAAACTAGCTCAACACTTGAGCGGAGTTCAAAAAGTATCCATCACATGCCACAGTACCAATGGTGTAGGGTTCCTAGGCACACTAATGAAGTCTCACAAGTGATCAAACATGACTAATTCAAAATTTTACAAGTGCCTACAAACCCTAATACGGATCGTTAACTAGATAATGAGGCGATGCAAGCATGTAAACGAATTAAATGCTAAAGGAAAGAAGCTACAACCTTTGTAGATCCAGTCCACCACTTCCTAAGCTCCGCGATGATGTCCCTCCGCTGTCCAAATCGGATCCCGGACTCTAGCATCGGCTTCATCGGAAAAATGGGCGGGCTTGATCGTCGGCTTCGATGCCGAAGATGATCTACGTCGAGGCATCACAAGATCAAACTCCCACTTCACCAAGTCATGAAACTTGTGAAGAAAACACCCTATACTACTTGGCAAGAGGTAGAGGATGAAGAAATAGGAAGTGGGTTCACTTTAGAATTGGATTTCTCACTCATTTTCACTTGTTGCCATTGATGGTAGCTTGGTTTTCTTTCTTGCTCAAGATGAAGAAGAAGAAGAAAAGATATGATAAGTGTTTTTTTAAAATAAAAAACAATATGATACTTATCAGAATCTTAACCTTAGTTAGTTGTAGAGAATAAACCATGGTTAGGGTTAATGGTTAGGTTTAGGAAAAGAACAAGAATGGTCAAGCTTTCAACACATCATGAAGTTTCCACAAAACTACAAAATAAGCCACCATTCTCATTATCTTTTCTAAATGAAATAAATAAAATAAATAAATAGATAAATGAATAAGTAAATGAAATGAAACCCTAACCACTAACTAACCATGGTTTAATTCTTTACACAAACCCAAGCAAGAATGTATCATCAAACATGATACAATCAAGTGCACTAAAATATATCACATATACAATGTGCATTTCAAGTGAGTAAATCCATTTAAAGTGAACCAATACTAGTTGATGCAAAGTAATATATCAAATATATAATTATACATTAAATCATTAAATCAACACTTGATTCAATTATCCGGTCATGTCGCATATAACCGGCTAGTATCCAATGTATCGGCTTATCGAATCAATCCTTGATTCGATAACTAGGTTATATCGCATACAACCATTCGACACATTCATCGTGAGAATGAAATACGGTATCACATACACGCATTATTCTCGGTCCCGCACATATCTCATATGCGCTCCTATTTCGTTTCGCTTGAGCCAGGAAAACTCTGTGTAGGACTCTAAAGACTCGTCAATACGCCGGCAGCAGATGATGATCATATCAAACACCTACAAGCCGCAAGCGGTCTGCTAAATGTAACGGCCACCCGGGTATTGAGCGATCAGAAGATCGACGAGCAAGCCCGCTCACACTCCTGTGAATCCAACCAGTAACACTTACCGTATAGTCCGGTCTGTTCGTCTGATATGTCGCATATCTCGCCTAGGGGTGATAAACGTCAGACCCCAGTAGCTCGATAAGTCATGCCGACGTGAAGTCCATGACATGTGTGAAACTACTGATAACACTTACCAGTAGGTCACTGCAGCCCTGGCCAGGGATTTCCTGTCATGGCCAGTCGAGCATAGCGCAACATCAACCCCCAATACCGGGAGAGACGAATCCCCTCCTATCGCTCATTGCCTCCATGTGAATCTGGACTGTACCCAAAAACCACCTGTTTGCACGACTCAGTAGAGCCGTGGTAGGGTGGAAATCAAAGCACAGTGGGAGACACACAAGACTCTATAACGATCTTGGGTCTACAGACTAAGCTGTACCAGTGTCACCAGTGAACTGCCATCTGACGTGAGGTATAATACCATCTGGGAGTTCTCGGCGAGTCCGTTCAGTGTACCCAGTCTCCACTGAGCACCCGTATACCATCTCTGATGTCAAACACCAATGGATATGGGATCATCCATCGCCCATCACATGGGTCGAGACGATATAAGCTAGTCTACTCTGGAATATCGATGCCCCGTCTCGATATTCCCACGACTAGGAACATTGAAGGATGTACTCATTGACTACCCAGACCCCAATAGTATGATCTGTATCATAGTCCTGGAAGTCGAGTACACATCCTAAAGGCTTTATCAACATGTGATCAGAGAGACAGAAAGTATACATGTTAAGATAAAGAGCAACCAGATAGCGTACTATTATGTCGAGCTAGAAAGTCCTACCTATATATATCCCAGCATCCACTACAATATACATCCAATGTACAGTAATGGCCTCTAGGGCATACATATAACTAACAATCTCCCACTTGCACTAGGGCCATCTGTAGCAGTAGTTGTAGTATCTAATACTCAACCATCCCCTAAAAGTCTCTCTTTGGGAAAAGGCCTTCGTGAGTGGATCCGCCGTGTTCTCCTCTTAGTCTACTCTCCCAACCTCGATCACCCCGGAGATCATCTATCTCCATGATCAGGTGATGCTGCCTCAGAATATGTCTGGGTCACTGATGGGACCAGGGTTCCTAGGCCAAAGCCACAGTTCCATTGTCATACAATGGTACGAACCTAGTTCATCTTATGAACCAATATACACCCAAACTGCCTCTTTGGTAGTATCTTTAATAGCAATGTTACCAGCCTTTATCGTCTAGTTTGCCACGGTATCTAGCTTGGAACTCTTCCAACATACCGTCCCTTTACTGAGGGTAAAGACAATGCCTGCGACTGACATTCAGTCGTCCTCATCACCCTGGAACTTTTCCAGTGATTCTCCCCAGGATCGAGGTGGTATCACCTTTATCCTATTTGGAGAATGGTTGTGATAAGCGGAGATTGACCGTGCGTAGCATAAGTAACGCCTTCCCTATCAAGAGTATGTCATCCACGTATTCTACGAGGATCACTACCATACTCTCTACTACCTCTTTGTATATACAAGGTTCATCTACCATTCTGATGATGTCAAACTGTTTGACTAATTCATCAAAACAGACGTTCCAACTCCGCGACGCCTGCTTCATCACATAAAACATCTTGCACACGTTTCCGCTGCTCCCACTGTCTACGAAGCCCTCTGGCTGTGTACTTATAGACGTTCTCTTCTAAATCATTATTTAGAAAAGTAGTCATGACACCCAACCACCAGATATCGTAGTCATGGTATGTAGCAATGGCAAGTAGGATCTAGATGGACCTAAGCATAGTCCCTAGAAAAGGTTTCATCATTATCCACACCTGGTTGATGAATAAAACTTTTAACAAGTCTAGCTTTGAAAGTCTCAACTTTTCCATCTACACCAAGTAATCTTCTCAAGATATACTTGCTCCTGATGGGGATTTAACCCTTCAGATATAGCAACCAAAGTCCATACTTTGTTGGTGTATATGGATTCCATCTCAGATCGCTAAGCATCCAGCCATTCTTACAGAGTCCCTACTCTTCATGGCCTGCTCGAATCTAGTTGGGTCATCATCTCATGATGCATTCCTTGCTCCCACTGTCATCGAGAAACCAAGGTATCTCTCTGGCAGATGAGGAACCCTACCAGATCGGCGGAGAGGCTGAGGTTCGTCGGGGACCATTGAATCCTTTGGTTTTGTCAAATCAACTGCAGTTTTGTAAAGCTGGAACATTTCCAGTTCTACAGAACTGACCTTGCCTCGATCTTGTCCGGATTTTGCTTTTGACATAGGCCGGACAATCCCAAATCTTAACTTACTTAAGAGATAGGCTCTTCCCATACCATATCTCATATGGAATGGTAGGCACTGATTTGATCCGAGCCTAATTCAATAGGTATGCAGCTTCTCAAGTGCATAACTCCAAAAGGAAATAGGTAACTCAGTAATACTCATCATAGAGCACACGATATCTAATATTGTGCGATTGCTCCGCCCTGATACACCATTGTGCTGTGGTGTATTCAGAGGAGTAGTACGGAGAGAGAATCTCATTTTCCTTTAGAATGGTCCAGGAATGCCATGCACAAGTATTCTCCTCCCTTATCTCATCATAGGACATAATACTTATACCCGGTTATTAGTTCTCTACTTCTAACTTATATTCTGTGAATATCTCAAAAGGTTCGGACTTGTGTTTCAACAGGAACATATGTCAGAATCTTGAGAGATCATCAAAGAACGTAATGAAGTATAAAGAACCAGTCCTGGCATGTGTAGACAGGAGACCTTACATACATCATTATGTATCAGTCCCAAGAGTTCACTAACTCTTTCTCTGTTTCCAATAAACAGAGCTATGGTCATATTATCTTTGTGACAAGACTGGCGAGTTTCACAAGATGTAAATTCAAACTAATTTAAATATGCATCTTTATGTAACTCCAGCCAGTCGGGTCGCATAGATATGACCTAGTCTACAATACCTTAAGAAGAATTCGTTTATTTCTGAACTCTTCCTCTTTTGTGTGTTTCGTATACTAAGAACTGTAGTTTGATTTAGAACATCAATGCTTTTAGATAACGTGCCTGAACCGATCAACTTTTGATATAGGAAATGTTCAAAACATTATCCAACAATACAAAATTTTACCGTTTCTTTACTAACAAAGAGACAGATATGATTTTGTATATCAGGTTCGGTATCAAATAACATTTGTTCAGAATCAATGTATTGGTAATACAGGGTGACAGTGACCAACAGACTTGGCTGCAACACTTGCCCCGTTTTCTGCCTCATGAAACTTATCACCCGTTCTCAGTTTTTCTACCTTTTTGCAGCCCTATGTAACAGATTACATATCTGGGATCCTGATCCGGTATCATATACCCAGGATGTGGAGGATACTGAGAAACAGTTCTTTGTAACGAACAAACCCGAAGATGATGCATCAACATGCACTTTCTTCGTTTGGGCGGTATGGGAATCCTGGTATTCCCCTATTTCCTGCTCTGTCTTATAACAATTATAAGTTGGAGCGGGACCAACGTTCCCCAGCTCAGTATAACAAGAGGGTTCGGTCAATAATCCATATTATTATCTTGATTAAGGCGTGATATGGTCGCTACCTGGAGAGAGAGAGAAAAAAACACTCAGCGTGCGCTCTTGCAAGAATAGATTGGTTATTATTTTATCTAATCAGGATGGCTCCCACTGTTTTTATCAAATCTTCCTTCAAACCCTAAAAGGAAAGACTAGCCGGGATTAATTACACTTTACAAGTTCGCCAATCTTTCAGCCAGGCCAGTGTCGGTACTTTGAGGGAGGTTCCCCGTGCTTTCGCACGGACCTAATTACTGTAACCTCGTTTTCCCAGAGGCGTAACCCCGTTGACACCTTTCTAGACACCTACTTGATCGGCTAATTGCAAAGTGCAAAACTCTCCCAGGAGTAACAATTACTCGCAGTGGGTATCGGGATCCAACTATCATATAGAAGGTATGCAATCTAATTGCAAATTTCAACACTTGAAACTCCCGATAAAGATTTTTACCCCTAGCACTTATGACCTTAACTATGGTCAACAAATCATAAGTACTAGTCAAGTTCTACCCGTCATTTCGTGATTAATTAGACCCACCCACATGACCCTTAACTAAGGTCAACAAAGTCACGCGACTGTCCTAACCAATCGCATCATATGCGGTGTAGGAAGACATCACTTAGCTACCGTACACTGTGCCTTGACTATGGCCAACAAACACAGCACGAATACTAAGTACTCTACTTCCTAAAATGACGGAGGGTTGCGAATGGTTTTTATGAAAACCTTTAACGCTTTGAACTTGATCTCGTTGCGGAATCAAATGGTTTTTAAATGAAATGTTTTTAAGGCTTTTCTAGTTTTGCTAAAGAGGTCACTTCCGGTGAAGGGATCGTCGGCCCTTTCCTCGTCGAATGAGGTGCGGGATATATCATATATATCACAGTGCAAAGCAGAAACTATAGAAGCGATCAAAAGACAAACCGAGGGTTGTAGCATCTGCCAGTTATTTCTAAAGGAGCCACTCCCGGTGAAGGGATCTCGGTCCTTTCCTCATCGAATAAGGTGCAGGATGTTCTACAATGAACACCGCAATGCAAAGCAAGAACTGTGGCTACCTGTTTTTATTTTGAAATTCGATTCCACAACATCAATTAGGTTTATTTTCTTTCATTAATCTCATTAATGAATATCCCATCATTTAAATTACCTAAACATCACAGATAAATATGACGTACACTTATGCCATCCGCATTCGCCTCGATGTCCCCTCGTGCACCGTTAGGTTAGGTAACTAACGGCAGAGCGGGGCAGGGCTAGCGCGGGTGTAAAACATAAGTAACTTCTATATAATATATCATATATACTATATACTACATCTATCTAAACAAATCACAGAATCACATCACAGATAACGCAGCAGAAAATATCATATGAAATATTGGATATACTAGGACGTCCGTGTTTTCAATACGAGCCAGTATAAAACACGGATTCCACGGTCGTGATGAATAGCCAATCCCACACCCCTAGACCCCTACGAGAGCGGCAAGCAACCCTACTAATTCTAGGGTTAGGAGACCCAGACTCGACTCCTCGAGTTGGTCTCCCACTGGACCCCAGAACCCGGTTACTTGTGCTCCCCTCCTTTGGTCTATCCTAATGCGGAAAGGTAAATAATATACAATGGGTGACATCTTCCGCAACCAGGAAGTGCCCCAATAAAAGAATATTACATACAAGTTTTTACATGAATGAAAATGAAAAACACTCATCTCACATAAAAAACCCCGGCTATTCAAACACGACGATCCAATATAACATATCCAGCAACACATAACATCACATGTCATCAACGTAAGTAAATATGTGCATCCCAATTGTCGTTGACATATAGCAACGAAACCGGCGACATCACATATTACACTTACGGTCACAGAAAAGAAAGTGTAAAACAACAATAGTTGGAATCCGCAACCACCTCAGACATCGCATGCCTGACCAAATGAATTCTTTAGACATCGCATGCCTAGCAATTATAAACCCCGCATTTTAGTCTCATTATCGAAAACACTTTTCAATACCAAGTTGGGCAATTCAACAGGATTCCCGACATTTTGATCGAATGCTCGTCGCAAACTTTAGTAGACGGTCGCACCCCCGGTACCGTCGACGAAGTGCACCAAGGCGGAACACCGCTACCGCGAGCACCCAAACGGATGCTTTCGGCGACGGGGTTCTCCTACAGTCACTTGGTCGGGGCTATGGGGTGTGGCTGTCTATTAAGTTTACCCGGCGAGTATCCGCGTACGCTACGTGATTGCGACGGACTTTTGATCACATCAAAACTCCGTGGCAACCGATCAAGTGAGACTAAACTGCTATGTTTATAATATTCATTCCGTTATCTCATAACTACTTGTGAATTCCAATTATTGTATCACATTCTGGATAAATAGAAAACGCTAAACTTTTCGATCGAACAATCGAACACCCAAGTTTTCCCGATACAGCTCAACACATGAAATAAGTCTAACAGCATTTAGTTCGTGCCTCAGTACCAACGGTCCAGCCATAGAAGGGTCAAGCCAACGCCTCACATGTGGCACGCCGTACTGCCCCAAACCCGAAGGTTCAAAGGGCAGTTCAAGACGGTCACATAATCGAGTTAAGGTTTTTTGTCTTCTAGAGGGACCATCGCGTTACTTGCACTACTTAGAACGTCGTTAGACTACGGAAAAATCCAACAATTGGAAATTTCCCAGCAGGGGAAAAAGTGGGTATTTATATCCGGTCGAACTTTTTAACATATTCTAAAAATACCCGGAAAAACACACTGACAAAATTAGACAATCCGATCGATACACCGAGTCCCCAATACAACCCAGAAAATTCAACTCTTGAAAAAATATTAAAAATTCCCAGGAAAACCAGCACTGCAAACTAAGAATTACTGTGCAATATTTAATCCAAGAAGAGATCACATGGCCGCGGAACAGCCGCATTAGCCATGCTAATGCCGCGGTTCCGCCGCACTTTGGTGGATTCAGGGGTATGAGCTTCTCAATAATTCTTATAATCTCCTGCTGGTTTTTCTGCATATTTTTAATCTGGAAAAAACCCAGTTTTTCAAAATTGTCCAGAGAGCAAATTTGGGTTTGGGTTTTGATTCGATCGGACTTCTAATTCCGTCTACGCATCGCCTAAGGCTCTAGCTAGGCTCTGATACCACTATAGGGTTCCTAGGCACACTAATGAAGTCTCACAAGTGATCAAACATGACTAATTCAAAATTTTACAAGAGCCTACAAACCCTAATACGGATCGTTAAATAGATAATGAGGCGATGCAAGCATGTAAACGAATTAAATGCTAAAGGAAAGAAGCTACAACCTTTGTAGATCTAGTCCACCACTTCCTAAGCTCCGCGATGATGTCCCTCCGCTGTCCAAATCGGATCCCGGACTCTAGCATCGGCTTCATCGGAAAAATGGGCGGGCTTGATCGTCGGCTTCGATGCCGAAGATGATCTACGTCGAGGCATCACAAGATCAAACTCCCACTTCACCAAGTCATGAAACTTGTGAAGAAAACACCCTATACTACTTGGCAAGAGGTAGAGGATGAAGAAATAGGAAGTGGGTTCACTTTAGAATTGGATTTCTCACTCATTTTCACTAGTTGCCATTGATGGTAGCTAGGTTTTCTTTCTTGCTCAAGATGAAGAAGAAGAAAAGATATGATAAGTGTTTTTTTAAAATAAAAAACAATATGATACTTATCATAATCTTAACCTTAGTTAGTTGTAGAGAATAAACCATGGTTAGGGTTAATGGTTAGGTTTAGGAAAAGAACAAGAATGGTCAAGCTTTCAACACATCATGAAGTTTCCACAAAACTACAAAATAAGCCACCATTCTCATTATCTTTTCTAAATGAAATAAATAAAATAAATAAATAGATAAATGAATAAGTAAATGAAATGAAACCCTAACCACTAACTAACCATGGTTTAATTCTTTACACAAACCCAAGCAAGAATGTATCATCAAACATGATACAATCAAGTGCACTAAAATATATCACATATACAATGTGCATTTCAAGTGAGTAAATCCATTTAAAGTGAACCAATACTAGTTGATGCAAAGTAATATATCAAATATATAATTATACATTAAATCATTAAATCAACACTTGATTCAATGATCCGGTCATGTCGCATATAACCGGCTAGTATCCAATGTATCGGCTTATCGAATCAATCCTTGATTCGATAACTAGGTTATATCGCATACAACCATTCGACACATTCATTGCGAGAATGAAATACGGTATCACATACACGCATTATTCTCGGTCCCGCACATATCTCATATGCGCTCCTATTTCGTTTCGCTTGAGCCAGGAAAACTCTGTGTAGGACTCTAAAGACTCGTCAATACGCCGGCAGCAGATGATGATCATATCAAACACCCACAAGCCGCAAGCGGTCTGCTAAACGTAACGGCCACCCGGGTATTGAGCAATCAGAAGATCGACGAGCAAGCCCACTCACACTCCTGTGAATCCAACCAGTAACACTTACCGTACAGTCCGGTCTGTTCGTCTGATATGTCGCATATCTCGTCTAGGGGTGGTAAATGTCAGACCCCAGTAGCTCGATAAGTCATGCCGACGTGAAGTCCATGACATGTGTGAAACTACTGATAACACTTACCAGTAGGTCACTGCAACCCTGGCCAGGGATTTCCTGTCATAGCTAGTCGAGCATAGCGCAACATCAACCCCCAATACCGGGAGAGATGAATCCCCTCCTATCGCTCATTGCCTCCATGTGAATCGGGACTGTACCCAAAAACCACCTGTTTGCACGACTCAGTAGAGTCGTGGTAGGGTGGAAATCAAAGCACAGTGGGAGACACACAAGACTCTATGACGATCTTGGGTCTACAGACTAAGCTGTACCAGTGTCACCAGAGAACTGCCATCTGACGTGAGGTATAATACCATCTGGGAGTTCTCGGCGAGTCCGTTCAGTGTACCCAGTCTCCACTGAGCACCCGTATACCATCTCTGATGTCAAACACCAATGGATATGGGATCATCCATCGCCCATCACATGGGTCGAGAAGATATAAGCTAGTCTACTCTGGAATATCGATGCCCCGTCTCGATATTCCCACGACTAGGAACATTGAAGGATGTACTCATTGACTACCCAGACCCCACTAGTATGATCTGTATCATAGTCCTGGAAGTCGAGTACACATCCTAAGGGCTTTATCAACATGTGACCAGAGAGACAGAAAGTATACATGTTAAGATAAAGAGCAACCAGATAGCGTACTATCATGTCGAGCAAGAAAGTCCTACCTATATATGTCCCAGCATCCACTACAATATACATCCAATGTACAGTAATGGCCTCTAGGGCATACATATAACTAACAAATGGTCCAGCCGTAGAAGGGTCAAACCAACGCCTCACATGTGGCAACGCCGTACTGCCCCAAACCATAAGGTTTAGAGGCGGTTCGGACAGTCACATAATCGAGTTAAGGTTTGTGTTCTTCTAGAGGGTCCACCGCGTTACTTGCACGACTAAGAATGTTCTTTAATTAAGGAAAAAATCCAACACCTGGAATTTTTCCGGCAGGGGAAAAGTGAGTTATTGATATCCGTTCGAACTTTTTAACACGTTCTAAATTACCCGGAAAAAGTTAAACGAAGTTAAATTATCCGATCGAATCAACGAATAGAAAAGATCTCCAGAAAACTCAACACTTGAGTAATATCAAAAATTCCCAGAAGCATCTAGAAATACATACGGATGTTACTGTGAAAAATCAAACCCTAATACCCAATAATGGCCGCGGAACCGCCGCTCATGGCATGGTATTGCCGCGGTTTCGCGGCGGTTTGAGTGGATTAGAGGTTCTTTTTTCACAGTAATCTGTAGAATTCCCTGCTTAATTTTTTGAGTATTTTTAATACGGAAAAAATCAACATTTTAAAAAAATTCCAGAGAGGGGGTATATATCGACGTTTCGGGGTTCGATTGGAATTTAAACTTCGTCTAGACTTCGCCTAAAGCTCTAGCTTGGCTCTGATACCACTGTAGGGTTACTAGGAACAGTCACAAGGTTCTACAAGGCATCAACCATGCCAAAATCAAATTTTTCATGTGCCGAACAACCCAAACCAAGATCTTAGACTAGAGATTAAGCGAAACAAAGCAAGTAAACAACTTTACTTCTAAGAGTTAGAGATTACAACCTTTGTAGTCTGTTCCTTCACTTCTAAAGCTCCGTGTTGAGGTCCCTTCACTACGATCATCGAGTACCCAGAGTCAAGAGAGGCTTCATGAAGAGAAGATGCAAGCTTGCTTCCGATCTTCAATAACAAAGATGATCTACCTTGAAGAAACTCAAACCCAAGCTCTTGCTTTGCTAATCAAGTATTAGCAAAGCAAACAACCTAATCTAAGTGGCAAGAATAGATGAGGATGATGAAGTAGGAATTTAGCTCTCATTTGTTTTCTATTTCTCACTCATTTTCATCACACATGAAAAAGCTAGAAAGCTTTTCATCAAAAAGAAGAAGGAAGAAGAAGAAGAATCTCTTTTATGATGAATAATGAAACTTGTGTGAGGTTAGAAATGCAACCATGGGTTAAGAATGAAAACTTAACCCATGTAGAGAATTAACTATGGTAAAGGGTTGGGTTAGGTTAAAGAAATATCTATGCAAATTATCACAAGTCAAAGTCAAAGCTTCAAGAAGCTTCTTGAAAGCTTCATGCAAGCTTAACCCTAATCCAAACCCTAACCATATTTAAACTCCACAAAAAATGTTGCATTTATAACCCTAACTTGTTACAATATTATATATCACATATACAATATTTATTGTAACAAATAAAATAATACAATTAATATATATCACATATATATCAATGTATTCACCGAGTGAGAAAATGAATGTTTAAGTGAGCTTATACTAGTCAATGTAATTTAATAAATAAACTATATAATTATACATTAAATTATCGCATCAACATTTGATCCGATAATCCGGCTATTTCACAAATAACCGACTAATATAATCTGTATCAGTTCATCGAATCAACACTTGATCCGATGACCCGGCTATATCACATTTACCCGGCCGATATCTCATATCGCGAGAATCTAATGCGGTATCGCATACACGTATTATTCTCGGTCCTATACATATCACATATGTGCTCCTACCCCGTTTTGCCTGAGCCAGGAAACCTCTGTATAGAACTCTAAAGAATCGTCAATACGCTGGCAGTAGGTGATGATCATATCAAACACCCACAAGCTGCAAGCGGTCAGCTAAACGTAACAGCCACCCATGTATTGAGCAATCAGAAGATCAACAAGCAAGCCTGTACATTCTCCCGTGAATCCAACCAGTAACACTGTCGTACAGTCCGGTCTCTTCGTCTGATATGTCGCATATCTCGCCTAGGGGTGGTAAACGTCAGACCCCAGTAGCTTGATAAGTCGTGACGATATGAGGTCCATCTCAGCAACCCTGGCCAGGGATTTCCAGTTATAGCCAATCGAACACAGCGCAACATCAGCTCCCTATACCGGGAGAGACGAAACCCTACCTATTGCTTATTGCCTCCATATGATTCGGGACTGTAGCCAAAAGCCACCGTTTTGCATGCCCTCTTGGACATGGTATGATGGAAATCAAAGCACAGTGGGAATCACACAAGACTCTATGACGATCTCGGGTCTACAGACTAACCTGTACCAGTATCACCACAGAACTGCCATCTGACGTGAGGTATAATACCATCTGGGAGTTCTCGGCGAGTACGTCCAGTGTACCCAGTCTCCACTGAGCACCCATATATCTTCTCTGATGTCAAACACCAATAGATATGGGATCATCCATCGCCCATCATATGGGTCAAGAAGCGCATACGCTAGTCTACTCTGGAGTATCGATGCCCTGTCTCGGTACTCTTACGACTAGGAACATTTGAAGGATGTACTTGGCGACTACACTGTCCCCACTAGTATGATCTGCATCATAGTCCTGGTAGTCAAGTACGCATCCTAAGGGCTTTATCAACAAGTAACATAGAGACAATCAGAGTACATGTTTAGATAAAGAGTAACCAGATAGTATACTATCATGTCGAGCAAGAAAGTCCTCCCGATATATGTCCAAGCATCCACTACATTATACAACGTATGTACAGTAATAACCTTTAGGGCATACATATAACTAACATCGATCACAGACGTATACTTGTGCACATATGATGTTCGGGCGGACAATACCAGTGGGCTTTGGTTTAAGCCGGATCCTGGTATTTGATTATTGGATTAGTTCCGTCTCATTGTATTCGTGTTTCTCGGGATACGGATGCTGGTATGTATATATGGATGAGAGGGGTATACTTGTAATTTGATAAAGATTACAACTTGGAGTGAGACACCTCAATTAGGGTATTTCTTTTATGATTAGTTCTTTTGTGAGGTGGAGGAAATGAGAGAGGAAACTTTGTGGTATTTTAGTGAAATGGGATTAGGGTTTTACATTGACTTTCTTTGACTCATTTGAGTTTTGTTGACTTAGATATTTGTGAGATATTTTCATATGGTTTAAAAGCCAAAACTCAAGCCATTTTCACTTAATCTTATCTCTTAAAGAAAAACAATAGATACTTTTATCCTCTCTCATTTCCTCAAGCTTTCTCCTTCTCATCTCAAACCCTAACCATCTCATGAGTTGAGAATCCTAGGATTTAGTGAGACAACTTGATCCCTCATTACTCTCTACACATCCTGGGCTACTTAGTTTAGCACACCAAGTGCCCTTGTTGCTTCAAGTTAGAGGTTAAGCTTAAAGTTAGAACTCTCGGGTGGATCTTCTACGGTTTGGAGAAGCCGACGAGTTGGCGCAATCCGTTCTCACTTCGAGGAGCTCACGACTTGGAGAAGGACAGCGAGAAGGTGAAGGACAGCGAGAACTTGATGTATAACATTCTAACATGGTAGTTAAACCTCTAAACTAGTTTGTTAGTTAGGGTTTAATATCGATCCGGGAGTTTAGTCGATGTTATGAAGCTTATAAAAATCATTTTTTGCAAACTCCGCCTCCCCGCGAACATGTGAGGTGCGTGTCATCGCCTTACAGTGGTATCAGAGATGGCTAAACCATAACAAACAGATTAAACGACAACCAAAACTACGAAACCGAAATAACCCCAAAACATCGAAACGTAGATCCTATTTTCTGTTGAATTTTTCCGAGGCTCTAAAAATTATTTTAGCAACTGCAGAGTACTCCTTCAACTGTAACATGAACACTCACCAAAAACGAGACAATCCCCTCGGATTTTGGCCGGCTACAATAGCAAAATTTCCGGCCTCACCGGTTTTAGTGAAGGGGATTGCTTCGTGTTTTGGTCTGTAGTTTTTTTTACTTGGATCTAGTGTTTCACGAGTTGTTTATTTTTTCCAATTTTGAATATACTGTCAATTCTTCACTGAGGCAATACGGGGTTTTTTGAAGTCGTGGTTTAACGTCGTTTAATGTTTCAAGTTGCGATATATATGTTCGTAAACTTCCGCTAATTGATATATATCGGTTAGTTGGGGGTTGCACATTTCTGTGATGTTTGGTTTGTGTATATGGACTTATTGGATTATCATGAATGAATAGCCGGGGATGTGAGTCAAGAGTTTCCTTCATTCAAATGTAAATTGTAATTTGTTATAATATTTTTTCGTGGGGCACATCCGGGTTGAGGTTCCAGCCACCGTTGTATTATTTCATTTACTGTTTATTGCTTGGATAAACCCAAGGTGGTGTTAGTTATATATATGCCCTAGAGGCCATTGTTGTACATATGATGTATATTATAGTGGATGCTTGGATATATATAGAGAGGACTTTCTTGCTCGACATGATAGTATGCTATTTGGTTTCACTTTGTCTTAACATGTTGACTTGTATTAGTTTACTGTCTTGCTCTCACATGTTGATAAAGCCCTTAGGATATGTACTCGACAACTGAGACTATGATGAGATCATACTAGTGGGGCCAGGGTAGTCAATGAATACATCCTATAATTGTTCCTAGTCGAGGGTGTATCGACACAGGGCATCGATACACCAGAGTAGACTAGCGTATACGCATCTTGACCCATATGATGGGCGATGGATGATCCCATATCCATCGGTGTTTGACATTAAAGATGGTGTACGGGTGCTCAGTGGAGACTGGGTACACTGAACGGACTCGCCGAGAACTCCCAGATGGTATTATACCTCACGTCAGAAGGCAGTTCTCCGGTGACACTGGTACAGGTTAGTTTGTAGACCCGAGATCGTCATAGAGTCTTGTGTGATTCATACTGTGCTTTGATTTCCACTTTACAATGTCTAAGAGGGCGTGCAAAACGTTGGCTTTTGGGTACAGTCCCGAATCACATGGAGGCAATGAGCGATAGGAGGGGATTCGTCTCTCCCGGTATAGGGAGTTCATGTTGTGCTGTGTTCGATTGGCTATAACTGGAAGTCCCTGGACAAGGCTGATATAGAGTACTACTGGTAAGTGTTATCAGTAGGTTCTCGACCTATTATGAGCCTCACATCAACACGACTTATCGGTTACTGGGGTCTGACATTTACCACCCCTAGACTAGATATGCAACATATCAGACGAAGAGACCGGACTGTACGGTAGTGTTACTGATTGGATTCACAAGAGAATATACAGGCTTGCTTGTTGATCTTCTGATCGCTCAATATCTGAGTGGATGTTATGTTTAGCTGACCGCTTGTAGCTTGTGGGCGTTTGATATGATCATCACCTACTGCCGGCGTATTGACGATTCTTTAGAGTCCTACACAGAGGTTCATAGCTCAGGCAAAACGGAGTAGGAGCACTTATGTGATATGTGCGGAACCGAGACTAATACGATATGAGTTACCGTGTTCTATTCTCGTGATATATGATATCGGCCGAGTATATATGATATAGCCGGGTTATCGGATTAAGTGTTGATTCGATGAATCGGTACATGTTATATTAGTCGGTTATATGCGATATAGCCGGATTGTCAGATCAGGTGATGATTTGATGATTTAATGTATAATTATATATGTGATATATTACATTACGTTAACTAATATAAGCTCGCTTTATTGATTCATTTTCTCACAGGATAATAGATTGATATATATGCGATATATGTTAATTGTATTATTTTCTTTTATTGCAAAAAATATTATATATGTGATATATAATATTGTAACAATTTATGATTACAAATACAACATAATTTATGGAGATTAAACAAGTTAGGTTTTGATTTGGGTTAGCTTTTTCAAGAAGCTTCAAGAAGCTTTCTTTTGTTTTATGCTAAGATATTTTGTGTTGATATTTTGTAGATATTTCTTAACCCAACCCAAACCCTTTATCTTAGGTTTATTCTCTACATGAGTTAAGCCCATTATTTATTAACTCAAGGTTGTTTTTTAACCATAACAATAAGTCATTATTCATCACAAAAGGTTTCATCTTCTTCTTCTTCTTCATTCTCTTGAAAGAAAAAGCTTGCTAGCTTTTTGCATGTGATGAATTAGTATGAGAAATTGAAAAAAAAGAGGGCTATATTCCTACTTCATCATCCTCATCTATTCTAGCCACTTAGATTAGGGTGTTCACTTCTCTAATAAGTTGTTTAGTGAAGTGTAAGCTTGGGTTAGAGATTCTTCAAGGTAGATCATCTTAGATCATGATGACTACAAGCAAGGTGTCTCATTTATCTCATGGAGCCACTCGAGAGTCGGAGTTCATGTTGATCGCAGTGAAGGGACCTCAACACGGAGATTATGAAGTGAAGGAACGGACTACAAAGATTGTAATCCCTTTCTCTTAGATGTAATGTTGTTTACATGCTATGTTTTCCCTATAACTCTAGCAAAGATCCTCGCTTTAGGTTGTTCGGCACTTTAAAAATTTAAATTCAGCATGGTTGATGCCTTATAGACCCTTGCAATAGTTCCTAGTAACCTTACAGTGGTATCAGAGCTAAGCTAAAGCATTTGGCGACGTGTAGACGAAGTTGAAAGTCCAATGGAACCCCGAAACATCGATTTTGACCCCTTCTCTGGAAATTTTCTAAAAAGTTGGTTTTTTCCGTATTAAAAATACTCAGAAAATTAAGCAGGTGATTCTATGGATAACTGTGAAATACGAGCTCCTAATTCCCTTAAGTCGCCGCGGAACCGCGGCAATACCATGCTTCGCGTGACGGTTCCGCGGCCGTACTTGGGTATTAGGGACAGATACTTCTAGGTAATATCCGTAGGTATTACTACATGCTGCTGGGAATTTTTAATATTACTCAAGTATTGAGTTTTCTGGAGATCTTGAGAATTCGTTGATTCGATCGGAAAGTTTAACATCGTTTAGTTTTCCAGATAATTTAGAACGTGTTAAAATGTTCGAACGGATATCAATAACTCACTTTTTCCCGACACGGAAAACTTTCAAGTGTTGGATTTTTCCTGAGTTTAAAACTTTCAGAAAATCACGCAAGCGAATCTGTGGACCCTCTAGAAGAACATAACCTTAACTCGATTATGTGACCGTCAAAACTACCACTGAACCCTAGGGTTTGTGGTAGTTTAGCGTTGCCACATGTGAGGCGTTGGTTTGACCCTTCTACGGCTGGTTCATTAGGACTGTGACATGTTATGGGATTTTTGAACTCCGCTCAAGTGTTGAGCTATTTGGGAAATCTTGGGTGTTTGTTTATTCGATCGGAAAGTTTATCATTGTCTATTTATCTGGAATGTGATACAATATGTGGAATTCATATAGTTTGGCATGAAATGCGAAGTATATGATATTTCGGATTTAAGATGTCTAAAGTGATTGTGGATTCCAAATATTGTAGTTTTACACTTTCTTTTCTTTGACCGTAAGCGTAGTATGTGGTGTATCGCCGGCTTCGTTGCTATACATCAACGACAATCGGGATACGCATACTTGCTTACGTTGATGATATGAGATATTATGTGTTGCTGTGATATGTTATATTGGATAGTCGTGTTCTGAATAGCCGGGAGTTTTATATGAGATGAGGGTTTCTTTTTCATTCATGTAAAATTCAATGTATGTAATATTCTTTTATTAGGGGACTTCCGGGTTGAGGTTGATGTCACCATTGTATATTATTTACTTTTCTGCATTAGGTAGACCCGAGGAGGGGAGCACAAATAACAGGGTTCTAGGGTCTACTGGGAGGCCATCTCGAGGAGTCGAGACTGGGTCTCCTAACCCTAGAATTGGCAGTATTACTTGCCGCTCTCGTAGGGGTCTAGGGATGTGGGTTTGGCTATTTGTCGCGACCGTGGAATCCGTGTTTTATACAGGCTCGAAATAAAACACGGACGTCCTAGTATATCCAATATTTCATATGTTATCTTCTGCTGCATTGTTCTGTGATGAGATCATTTTACTGCCTGAGATGAATGCTTATATATATATGATGATATATAAATATTACTGCTTTCGTTTCTTCTGTGATGCTTAGGAAGCATGAACTGATGGGATTTATTAATGAGATTAATAAAAGAAAAGAAACCTAAAAGATGTTGTAGAATCAAAACTTTATAAAAAGGCTAACTACAATCTTGCTTTGCACAGCGGTATATATGAAATACCCTGCACCTTATTCGAAGAGTAAAGAGCCGAGATCCCTTCACCGGGAGTGACCTCTTTAGCAAAACTGGCAGATGCTACAAACTCATGGTTTAGTTTTTGATTGCTTCTATAGTACTTGCTTTGCACCGTGGTATTTGTGAAATATCCTGCACCTTATTCGATAAGGAAAGTGTCATGACCCGAAATATTAGCTCGTGACCAGCACTTGAATCACGCAACGTCTAAAGGCGTAACGAAATTCAAGTAAGCTGAAACCCAGAAATCTAAACCATTTTAAGAAAATAAAGGAGGTGAAGTTTTAAAATAAGGTATAATGAAATCAAATTTTCTTAATACATAAAAGAAAGGAACATGAATGATGCAAGTGAAATTTACTAGTTTGAAAACATGTTTCGTCTTTTAAAAATTTTGCAGCACCTCATTTGTATTTTTTGATCTAAAACCATAAATACATAATAAGAATAATGTCATCCCCAAGATGGAGCTAGGTCTTCGCCAAACGGCGTATCACAACCACGCAATACAGTATAAATAAGTATACGACGCCCAACGGTGAAGTTCACCACAGAAAGATAAAGAAAAGCAAGACAAATAAATCACAAGTAGCGGAAAACCCCTCGCTCTAAGTCTCGCAACCATAATCCTACTAAGTCTCATTACTTATACAATTTACAAGTTTTTATTGATGGAGTTTGCTAGATACAATATGAAATATAAATACAAGAGTGGGTATGATACAAGGTCCCACCTATCAAAGCAAAACACCCAAATGAAGCTGTGTGCCAGCGATGTCGCTGCTGATCCAAGCGGTCAACCTGCAAGAACTGTGGCACAACGGGGGTGAGTTGCCAACTCATGAGTCGAAAAATATCTACAAGTAGAAATCGAATAAACAACGACTACTAGGTCAACTATATCATAAAGGTAATACTATGATATCTAGGGTGACCGGGTCTGTATGTGCCAACAAGGTAGCCAAGGTCTATAAGCATGTGTATAACATCCAATAGTATAGTCAATGCATGTATCCAAGTGGGTCTCGTCCGTCCATATAATCAAAGTATGTATGCATGTGGATCTCGTCCATTTATATAATCAATGTATGTATGCATGTGGATCTCGTCCACTCATATAATCAATGTCTGCATGCACGTAAATATCATAAAGGAGTGTGCATGAAAGTATGAGGATATATATATCAACGGTGTCCCTCCCGGCACATCAAAATCATGGAACCTGAGTGCTTAGCATCGACACTCGAAAACATCATGAAAACCGTGCCAAGAATCGGCACGTAAATCCTCATACTCCGGCAGTCCGGATCGGCCCACGGGCTCCGTCAATCCGGATCAGCCCATATCATCTCTCGACTCCGGTCGGTATCCTCCGGATATCCGCCGAGCCCAAATACTATCACTGGTAGGTAGTAGTCCCTCTGCCAGGCTCACCGTCTGTATACACAGCATCCCTTTCTTGCCCCGGGGTACCATACCGG
Organism: Agapanthus africanus; assembly: GCA_030015575.1. Lineage (NCBI taxonomy): Eukaryota > Viridiplantae > Streptophyta > Magnoliopsida > Asparagales > Amaryllidaceae > Agapanthus > Agapanthus africanus. The sequence continues at coordinate 614,326,323 of CM057341.1, read as the reverse complement.
GTCCACCATATACCCGCAATCGGCCTCATCCGCTTTCACGAATCGGGTTTCACATGTCACTCTCAGAACCGAGAAAACACATGGTTGACGCACTGAAATATCATATCAAGAGAAACCGGGTTTTATTTTAAAACAGTATATGCTTTCTTTGAAATAGCCACGGTTCTCAAATACAGAAATCTCATGAAAACAGCATATCTCAATGCGTAAAAATCAAAGAGCATGATGTATGCGACATATAACAGAAATGTAAGCATATCAATATATCATGAAACATGGAACAGTGATATGACATATTAAGGGAAAACCGCTCTTTTAAATTATTCCAGTTTTTAAAATATAACATGCGGTTCCCAATTTTTCCAATAAAGCCAGTTATCTATGTATGCACAATATATAAATGCGCAAGAATAGAGGTACCAATGTGTATATGCGTCAATATGGGTATGCAATTTGCATATGCGCAAGTATAGATGTATCAATATATATGTGCACCAATGTGAATATATCAATGTATGTGTGCACCAATATAGATATACAATGTGTATGTGCGCAAACAGGTTATGTGAAGAGTCATATCATGATGCCGCAATCCTACTGTGTAGTGACATGGCAATTATCGATGACGAAGTGTGTGAGCCTACAATCTTTGTACGTGTAACATACGCATCATCGATAATGGTGCAGGTGTACTATCACAGGTATATTCAATTCAATGATAATATCATGAATGCAGCACAAGGTAAATCATCAGCTAAAAGCTATAAGGTATACGTAACTATCAAATGTCCGAGTCGGTGAATCTATCAATCGGTATCTAGCCTCACAGCATCACGTACGGTATAATCCATCGTACGACATTCTCTAGTCAAGGTATGGATCAAACATCAAGTCAAACTCATCACGCATGGAAAATCATCGTACGACGGCATTAAACTAATAGGGATCCTATCATCTTATATGACAAAAGAGGGTACGGCCCAATATCACATACGGCCTATCATCCATGATTCACAACATTCCATATACATATATATATCTATATACCTAGGTTCCATGTCACATCTGTAATAATCTCATATCAGGGGACCGGCAGGGTATAAATCATCTCGATCGACTCGTATCCGTATACCAATATATCATCAATTCATCATATCATCATATCAGTCATATATTCTTTCACCGCATTTATATCATACATCAAATCGAATTTACATAAACATTCTATCTCTACTAAGTATAAGTATCTAATCTCACATACACATCCGAACCATACAATCAGATTTTTAAAGAAGCGAATCGTAGTTTTGAAAATAGGGGTTACGGTGTTTTTAAGAAAAAGATATCATTTGAAAGTCCATAACATCCCTCAAGGTATATATTTAAAAGATACATACGATTCTTCGATTTAGAAAAAGGTATGGTTCGGATGATACATCTACATCGACTATCTAGTCCTACAGTACCCTAAAAGGCAATATCGTCTAACATCATCCTCAAATCCCGTCATCACATAATAGCCGTACTATATCATTTCTAACTATCCTTAGTTTCTAATATAGTATCACTAGCTTACCTTTAATTATAACCCTAGTTTCTAAATCTAGGTTTTCCTAACCATAAGCTACAAATCGGATTCCACCAAAACTTTGCGGGGGTGCTATACGCCATCCACCCGACTTCCCCCATGGATATAGATCCATTCACCTTGGTTCTTGTTCGCCGAAGTCGATGACGCCATGCTCCATCGCTTCGGAATCCATGCGAGGGTACCTACTATAATAAACAATCGCAATACGTATTAAAATCAAGGCGGAAAACCGATACGGCGCACGGTGCGCTCATAGGTTAGAACCTATGGCCTACACGTGCAAAAACAATCAAACAACCCCTGTTGTCGATGTACAAACATCCAGCAACCAAGTACAAATCCAAATATCAAGAATTAACATTTCAAAATACGGAAATCATAGCCAAAAACACCATAATGTGCTCCCAGATTTTACCCTAGGCCAAATTGGTCAATTCTGCATACATGGAGGGCCTAATTTACATCTAAAGGGACCCCAGAACCAAAATGAATCAATTCCACTCTACTCTGGCCACAAATTGCGGCCAAAATGATTAAATCTGTGGCCTGGTCTTTGGGTTAGGGGCTCGGGTCTTAGTGGTAGCTTCCTAGGTGCCTGCACGACTCCCAGTATTCGCAAAATTATTTCTAGTGTCCCCGGGTTGCTCCAGATTCCAGAATACCCTCACAATTCACACATTTATCCGATATCGGGGTTGCTAAATCCGTGTTTGGGTTTCTAAGCTCTGGTCCAGGTCATTAAAACAGCACCGAAGTCTAGTTAACAGCAACTAGGCATCACCCAATTCAAACAAACACTCAAATCCTTTACTAGGGTTTTCTAAGATCAAAATTCCACACACAATCAACCTCTAAACTACACAAGAATGCAAGGGCATCAAAATTAAACTAAAGGGAAGAATTATACCTCCATTAGGCAACCCAAGAAAAACCCTAGCTCCTCAAGGTTGTCAAAACCCCACATTTCTTGGTCCATTGGGTAGAGGTTGAAGAGGTGATCCCTTTTTGCGAAAGGGGTATAGGATTTTGGTGGATATTTTTAGATGATCGATAGGGGTGAAGTGGAGAGAATGAGCTTGAGGAAGAAGAAGGAAAAGATGAGAAAATGGTGGAGGGTGATGGAATGAGGCAGCCCCTCTCTCTCTCCTCTCTTATTCTCACCCACTCTCTCAATATTACCCTTTTACCCTTTCTCTTTTTAACCCTTTCCTTTTTATTAAAAACCCAAGTCACAAAATAACCAAAATAACACAAGAACACAACATGTAATCACCACATAACATGACATGGTGCACTGACCACGAAAAACTTTAGAAATGCGGATTTGGCTTAATTGCGATTAGTAGTGCACTAATCGGGTTTTTATCAAAACTGCATATAATAAATTTTTAAAATGCCAAATCCTATAATTATATTATTAAATGAATAAATCATTTTAATTTCCATTTATTTAACAATTATTGGTATATATTTATACCCTTTTTCGAAAACCCCAATTTCGCAAATCGGGCAGTTTTCGGGAAATATATTATTTTAATATTAATTTCCAAAAATAATATTTTATATTTTCTGAAATGTTACAGAAAGAGCCGAGATCCCTTCACTGGGAGTGACCACTTTAGCGAAATTAGAAAAGCCTCAAAAACACTCCTTTTCAAAATCACTTGTTTCTATAACGATATCAAGTTCATTACGCTCATGGTTTTTCTGAAAAACCTGCGTAGCCCTCCGACATTTCTGATAAGTATTACTTAGTATCCGTGCTGTATTTGTTGGCTTTCGTCAAGGCGTAGTGTGCGGTAGCTAACTATTGCTTATCTGCTGCATATAATGCAATTGGGTTAGGGTAGTCGTACGGCTTTGTTGGCTTTCGTCAAGAGTCGTACGGGTGGGTTTAATTCAATCAAGAAATGTACGGGTTGAACTTGACTAGCGGACTATGGTTTGTTGGCATTCGTCAAGGTCATAGCACGTTAGGGGTAAAAGCATTATCGGGAATTTCAAGTGTTGAAATTTGCAATGAGATTGCGTACCTTCTATGAGATAGATGGATCCCGATACCCACTGCGAGTAAGAGTTACTCCTGGGAGAGTTTTTTACACAGGACAATTAGCCGATCAAGTAGGTGACTAGAAAGGTGTTAACGGGGTTATGCCTCTGGGAAAACGAAATTTATTTTAATTAGGTACGTGCGAAAGCACTGGGAACCTCCCTCAAAGTACCAACACTGATCTGGCTGAAAGATTGGCGAACTTGTAAGGTGTAATTAATCCCGGCTAATCTTACCTTTTAGGGTTTGAAGTAAGATTTGATTAAAACAGTGGGAGACATCCTGATTAGATAAGATAATAACCAATCTAATCTTGCAAGAGCATACGCTAAAGTGTTTTATTCTCTCTCTCCAGGTAGCGACCATGTCAGGCCTTAATCAAGATAATAACATGGATGTATTGACTGAACCCGCTTATTATACTGTGCAGGGGAACGTTGGTCCCGTTTTTTCTTATAAGTGTTATAAGACTGAGCAGGAAATAGGAGAATATCTGGATTCTCATACTGCCCAAACAAAGAATAAGCATGTTGATGTATCTTCTTCAAGTGTGTTAGTTATCGAGAACTGTTTCACAGTTCACTCTACGTCCTGGGTATTAGATACCGGATCAGGATCCCACATATGTAATATGTTACATGGGCTACGAAAAGGTAGGGAACTGGGAGAGGGTGATCTTTCCCTAAGAGTAGGGAATGGTGCAAATGTTGCAGCCAAGGCAGTTGGAGAATATCACCTTGTATTACCAAATGGTAATACATTGGTTCTGAACGAGTGCTATTACATTCCGACCCTGATTTGCAATATTATATCAGTTTCTTTGTTGAATAAAGAAGGATATAATTTTGTAGTACAGGATAATGTTATGAACATATTCCTGAATCAAAAGTTGATTGGATCAGGATCGTTAAATAATGGCATATACGTTCTTAACCAAACTACAGTACTTAATGTACAAAACACACACAAGAGGAAGAGTTCACAAATGAACGAATCCTTCTTATGGTATTGTAGACTATGTCATATCAATGCGACACGGCTTGCTAAATTGCATAAGGATAGATATTTGAATCCATTCGAATTTTAAACTTATAACACTTGCCAGTCATGTCTCAAAGGCAAAATGACTAAAACTCCGTTTAGTAGACATGGAGAAAGAGTTACAGAACTCTTGGGGCTGATACATAGTGATGTATGTGGACCCATGTCTACACATGCCAGGAACGGTTCATCCTAGTTCATTACATTCACTGACGATCTCTCATGATACGGACATGTGTTCCTAATGAAACACAAGTCTGAAGCTTTTGAGAAATTCAGAGAATATAAGAACGAAGTAGAGAACCAAACGGGCAAAAGTATTAAGATCCTTCAATCAGATCGTGGAGGAGAATACGTGAGCAATGAGTTCCTGGACTATCTAAAAGAGAATGGGATTCTCTCTCAGCTTACTCCTCCTTATACACCACAACACAATAGTGTATCGGAGCGGAGGAATCACACCCTATTAGATATGGTGCGCTCTATGATGAGCAATGCTGAGTTGCCTATTTCCTTCTTGGGGTATGCGCTTGAGACAGCCATACACCTATTTAATATGGTTCCTACCAAATCAGTGCCTACCATTATATATGAGATATGGAAGGGGAAGAGACCATCTCTTAAGTATGTTAAGATATGGGGTTGTCCGGCCTATGTCAAAAGGCACAATTTGGACAAACTCGAGGCAAGGTCTGTCCTATGCAAGTTTGTAGGATATTCTAAGAACTCACAAGGGTATATCTTCTACCACACGGAGAAACAAAAGGTGTTTATTTCTCGACATGCCACCTTTTTAGAAAAGGAATTTCTTGCAAAGGAAATTTGTGGCGAGGAGGTAGAACTGGAAGAGGTTCCAGTAACACAAACAGTGACAGAAGATTTAGTGGAACCAGATGATTCAGTAGTTCCCAACGAACCCCAGCCTCTCCACCGATCTAGTAGGGTTTCTCATCCACCTGAGAGATACTACGGTTTTCTCGTTGATGGTGGGAGCGAGGATTGCATAATGGAAGATGATGACCCACTAGTTACGAGCAGGCCATCACGAGTAGGGACTCTGTGAAGTGGCTGGATGCAATGCGATCTGAGATGGAATCCATGTACACCAACAAAGTATGGACTTTGAAAGTTGCTCCTGAAGGGGTAAAACCTATTGGGAGCAAATGGATGTTTAAAAAGAAACTTGGTGTAGATGGAAAAGTTGAGACTTTCAAAGCTAGACTTGTTGCAAAGGGTTTTCGTCAACGAACAGGAGTGGATTATAACGAAACATTTTCTCCAGTGGCTATGCTTAAGTCCATCCGGATCCTACTTACCATTGCTGCATACCATGACTACGAAATCTGGCAGATGGATGTTAAGACCGCATTTCTAAATGGTGATTTAGAAGAGAGCGTGTACATGACTCAGCCAGAAGGCTTTGTAGACAGTGGGAGCAGCGAAAAGGTGTGCAAGCTGCTTAAATCCATCTACGGGTTAAAGAAGGCATCGCGGAGTTGGAATATCTGCTTTGATATTGTAGTCAAAGAGTTTGACATCATCAAAAATATAGATGAACCTTGTATATACAAGAAGGTTGCAGAGAGTAGGGTTGTCTTCCTCGTATTGTACGTGGATGACATACTCTTGATAGGAAATGATGTTCCCATGCTGCACTCGGTCAAGCTCTTCTTATCACAAATATTCTCAATGAAAGATCTAGGTGATGCCTCATGCATACTGGGAATAATGATCTATAGAGATAGATCTAAAAGGATACTGAGATTGTCCCAATCCAGGTACATTAACACATACTAAAGATATTTAGTATGGAAGAATCCAACCGTGGGAACCAACCCACGATCTCTGGACTCACTCTCTCCAAAGAGATGTCTCCCAAGACTGATTTGGAGAGAGCTCGCATGCAAGGGATACCCTATACTTCAGCAGTAGGCTCTATCATGTTCGCGATGCTATGTACCAGACCCGATGTAGTATATGTTGGAGATAGTGCCCTCAGAGTCAATTATTGGATCACAGGCACGTGATTGCAATGATTGAGGGAGGACCTATCCCGGTAGGACAGTCTTACTCAAGATGATAGTATGTTATCTGGTTTATCTTTATCATCGTGTACTGCTTTAGGTGACCAGACAGGTCGCTATTACACGTTGATAGAGCCCCTAGGATTCTTGCTTGACTGCCAGCAGTATGAGGGCGATCATATACGTGGGAGCTGGTAGTCTATAAGCACATCCTTAAATGGTCCCTAGTCGTGGGAGTTTTGAGACAGGGCATCGATACTCCAGAGTAGACTTGTTTATACAGACGAGGGGCCATGGCCGGTCTCACAAGCCACTGGTGTCAGTTGGTTCACCTAAGATGTATACAGGTGCTCATTGGGTTATGAGTACACCGGACAGGACTCGCCAGGAACATGCTAGTTGGTCTTATACCTGAGGTTAGATGGCAGTTCCCTGGTGGCATGTGTACAGGTTAGTTCATCGACCTGAGGATCATTATTTGTCTCGTGTGAGTTCCCACTGTACTTTGATTACTATCCTACCACGCTCAAAGGAGATGTGCAAACAGGTTTTAGTTGGGTACAGTCCCGAGCCACATGGAGGCAGTGAGCAGATCTTCAGGGGTTCGTCTCTCCCGGTATTGGGGGTGAGGTCGCGCTGTGTCTAGGAGAGCCATTACACAAAGCCCTTGGCCGAGGCAGGAGATTTACTGGTAGGCATTCCAGTAGTATCTCAGGATGTTCTGGCTACACTGCGACACGACTTGTACCGCTTTTGGGGGTCTGACTTTTACCAACCCCCTAAGCCCGCCATGCGATGCTCATAGACAAACGGACCGGACTGTACGGATATTGTCACTGACAGGCTCAGTAGGGTGTCAGGATGAGTTCGCTCATCGACGTCCCTTTTGGTCAATAGCTGGTAGCCCGTCACGTATGGCTAATACCTCTGACGTGCTAGTGGTTAAATCCACAGCCATAGTATTGACGAATCTTTAGAGTCCCCCACAGACAGTTGCTCAAGTTTTCGGGCGAAACGCTGTAGAGGCCGTATGGAGATATGGCAGTGTTCGATCAGATACGTGCGGTATTGCACAGATCATGATCGGACGGAAAATACTAGCGGGCTTTGGTTTAAGCCGGATCCTAGTATTGCACAGTGTAGATTTTGTCTCAGTGCATTTGTATTCGCTCGGAATACAAATACGGGTATGTATATAGAGTAGCTGGGTTTTCCTGTAATTTATTACCGGATTAATTTTTTGGAGTTGCCAGTTTGTTTTCCGTTTCGGCCATATTTCATTGTATCTTTCATTGGCCGATGATTGGTGGAGGAGTGCTTATTTGCATTTGTGCAAATAAGCATTTTGGAGGGTTGCCTTTGCATATTGTTGCATCATGATGGTGCACCATCCATTGACCTCACTTGACTTTCTTTGTCCATGATGGCTTGACTTTTAGAGTCATGATTGTTGATGATGATGAAGGGTGATGGTTGGTGGAGTGTTGGACTTTCCTTATGATGATTTCTTCTCATAATCTCATTGGACTCTCCCTTGCATTATTGTTCTCTCTCTCATTTTTTTCCATTCTCCCTTCACCATTTTGGCCGGCCATGATAGAGGGTAGGGGCTGTCCCAATTTGGAGTGGAGGTTTTTCATCTCTTTATGCTTGGAAAACCCCCCAAGTTCATCTAAAAATGCTATCACTTCATGTCCTCCACCAAAGGCAACTTCTAGTAACCCCAAATGAGACATAGAGCACTACACGTATTCTACAGCATCTCTTGGGCACGTCGACTCGTCAACTTCGTGCCCGAGTTGCCTCGGTCCAGAGGTAGGAGCCCGTAAAAGAAGCCGGCGACGTGGTGCCCTTCCGGTGAGGAGGTGGAGACCGGACATTCCGCGGGAGATCGGGACGACGACGAGAAGACCGAAGGACACGGATCACTCGGTATATCTCTCTACCCGTTCTTTATTTAGCTAGGACTAGATTAATGGCATGATCCGGGTTTATAGTGCGCGGTGGTGTCGGTTTGAAAAGTTTAAGAAAACCATCGCTTCCGCATTCCGGCATCGGATTGACGGCCGGGGCGCCGCCGTGCTCTTACAGTGGTATCATAGTCTCGCCATTAACCTAGTCTAGCTTGGTCTAATGTGTTTACTTTTCCGATCGAACAAAATTCCAAAACCGCATTTTTGAATAGCATCTGTTTCTGTCGAAATTTTTTTAGCTCAAAATTTTTTTCAGGTTGTTGCAGAATGATGTGCAGGGAATTTTAAGAGTTCTGGAAAAATTTGGTCTCGTGAATAGTCTACACCACCGCGGAACCGTGGCCAAGCCCATGCTTGGGCCGCGGAACTGTAGGGTTCCTAGGCACTCCAAGGAGGTCTCACAAGGCATCGAACATGCCATATTAAAATTTTACGGTGCCTACAAACCCTAAACTACGGATCGTTTGCTAGATTTCTAGGCGAACAATGAAATAGTTAACACTTAACTAAAAGTTTAACGGAAATACAACCTTTGTAGATCCGGTCCTCCACCTCCACGGCTCCGCAACGAGGTCGTCTCCGCTGTCCAAATCAAATCCGGGCTCTAGAGTCGGCTTCGTCGGAGAATGGGCAAGCTAGGTCGTCGATGTCCATGCCGAAGATGATCTACGTCGAGGCATCGCTAAATCAAGCTCCGACTTCACCAAGTCATGAAACTTGTGAAGAAAACACACTCTACTACTTGGCAAGAGGTAGAAGATGAAGAAATAGGAAGTGGGTAGACTTTAGTTTTGGATTTCTCACTCTTTTCCAACAATCACCATTGATGGACTTCAAGCTTCTTCACTTGAAGCAAGGAAGAAGAAGAAGGAAATTATGATAAGTTAAGATAATTCTAAAATGAAAAGAATAATACATTCTTATCATCTTAGAACCATGGTTTAGTGTAGAGAATTAATCATGGTTGAGTGGTATGGTTAGGGTTAAGGATGAGATAAGAATAGTGGACTAAGTCAAAGCTTCATGAAGCTTTAACTAAACAACAAAAGAAGCCACCATCCTTTTCTCTTTCTTTAATTCATTTATCAAAAAATAAATGGATAACTAAATAAGATAAATGAATAACTAAATGATAAACCCTAACCATTTCATTAACCAAGGTTTAATACTTTACACTTAACCAAAAAGCATGCATCATCAAACATGATACAAGCAAGTGCACAAAATCATATCGCATATGTAATGCGCACACCCGAGTGAGAAAATCCATTTAAAGTGAACCAATACTAGTTAACGCAAAGTAATATATCAAATATATAATTATGCATTAAATCATTAAATCAACACTTGATTCAATGACCCGGTCATGTCGCACACAACCGACTAGTATATGATGTATCGGCTTATCAAATCAACCTTTGATTCGATAACTAGGGTATATCGCATATAACCTAATCGATACATTCAACGCGAGAATGGAATACGGTATCACATACACGCATTATTCTCGGTCCCGCACATATCTCATATGCGCTCCTATTTCGTTTCGCTTGAGCCAGGAAACCTCTGTGTAGGACTCTAAAGACTCGTCAATACGCCGGCAGCAGGCGATGATCATATCAAACACCCACAAGCCGCAAGCGGTCTGCTAAACGTAACGGCCACCCGGGTATTGAGCGATCTGAAGATCGACGAGCAAGCCCGCTCACACTCCAGTGAATCCGACCAGTAACACTACCGTACAGTCCGGTCTGATAGTCTGATCTGTCGCATATCTGGCCTAGGGGTGGTAAAACGTCAGACCCCAATAGCTCAATAAGTCGTGTCGATATGAGGTCTATAACTGTTCGAGAAACTACTGGTAACACTTACCAGTAAATCTCAGCAACCCTGGCCAGGGATTTCCTGTTATAGCCAATCGAACACAGCGCAACATCAACCCCATATACCGGGAGAGACGAATCCCCTCCTATCGCTCATTGCCTCCATGTGACTCGGGACTGTACCCAAAAACCACCGTTTTGCACGCCCTCTTGGACGTGGTAAGATGGAAATCAAAGCACAGTGGGAACCACACAAGACTCTATGACGATCTCGGGTCAACAGACTACTCTGTACCAGTGTCACCAGAGAACTGCCATCTGACGTGAGGTATAATACCATCTGGGAGTTCTCGGCGAGTCCGTCCAGTGTACCCAGTCTCTACTGAGCACCCGTATATCTCCTCTGATGTCAAACACCAATGGATATGGGATCATCCATCGCCCATCTGTATGGGTCGAGAAGGTACACGCTAGTCTACTCTGGTATATCGATGCCCCGTCTCGATACACCCACGACTAGGGACTGTGAAGGATGTACTTATGGACTACCATGTCCCCACTAGTATGATCCGCATCATAGTCCAGGTAGTCAAGTACAGATCCTAAGGGCTTTACCAACATGTAACAGAGAGACAATCAGCATACACGTTAAGGTAAAGTTCAACCAGATAGCATACTATCATGTCGAGCAAGAAAGTCCTCTCTATATACGTCCCAGCATCCACTACAATATACATCCTATGTACAGTAATGGCCTCTAGGGCATACATATAACTAACAGGAACCGTGGCCAAGCCCATGCTTGGGCCGCGGTTCCGCCGCTCTTTTCACTGTTCATGGCCCCAAAATTTTACAGAGGCCTCCTGACTTGAAAATAGGGTTTTTGGAATGTTATTTTTTTGGGCCCAGAATTTCTTTATGTGCTAAAGTAATCCTTGGGGGCCCACTTGGTAAAATTTGATCGATCGGATATTTTAAACACATTAGTTCACAGTATTTACATTATATCTGCGACCGTGAATGTCACTTGATCGGTAAATCCTGTCTAACTGCTATGCCCGGTTAGACGGATTTGCGAACGTGACATTCACGTTGATATTCTGTGTTTGTGCTGTGATGTTGTGGATCGGTCGTGAGGGATAGGCTGGATGCAATGCCAATACAGATTTGGTTGTATTATGTACATTTGATATTGCGGGGCGAGCGTCCGACATGTGGACTGTCTTCACTGCCTGTCTGTATATTATTCTTTTGGGGCACGACCAGGTTGCGGTCGATGTACCCGTTGTATGTATATTTTACTTTCTGTACTAGGATTGCCCCGCGGAGGGGTGCACGGATAGCCGTGTTCTAGAGGGCAACGAGCCCGCACCTCATGGCATTGAGATGGAGGGGGCTTTACTCTAGAATTGGCAGGCTATTCGCCGCACTCGTAGGGGGTATAGGTTGACCCAGGAGGGGTGCCCAAGTTACCGGATTTCGTGAAGTGCTGGGTGGTCCATTCACGTTGCTGAAGGGGGCTGCCTCGCTTCAGGTTTTGGCGGGTAACTTGCCGCGCCCGTAGGGGTCTAGGATTTCATTGCACTGGCTATCCACACGACCAGGGGAACGTCGGGTTTCAGTAGCGGCTCTGTGAAACCCGGGGATCTCAGATATCTGTATTGTTCTGTGATGCTGTACATTTCTGTGATGTTGCATTTTATCACGCCTTGAGCGAAATATTATATATTATATATATATTAGTAGATGTTGTATATGTTTTGCATCCGCGCTAGTCCAGTCCCCGCTTTGTCGTTAGTTAGCTAACCTAACAGGTAATGACGGGACCCAGTGGCGAATGCGGATGGCATATACGTACATCAGTATATTTTCGTTCTTTATTGGTGTGATCAATTGATGGGACTGCGTTGATTCGGATCAATGCAAGTTAAACAAACCTAATCTGATGTTGTAGGAACACTTTTCAAAAAGCTGTTATTGCAAGGACGTTCACTTTTGTTTTGCACAGTGGTATTCAGTTGGAATATCCTGCTCCTCAGTCGACGAGGCAAGGGCCGAGATCCCTTCACCGGGAGTGACCCCTTGGACAGAAGTTTGCGTCAGGGCAATAACTTCACTATAACCGATTACTTTTGCTTTGCATCGTGGTATTCAGTTGGAATATCCTGCACCTCATTCTATGGGGAAAGAGCCAAGATCCCTTCACCGGGAGTGACCTCTTTAGCAAAGGTTTTCGTCACTATATTTTCATAAAAGCTATCCAGTTCCTTCAACGATATCAAGTTCATTACGTTAAAGGTTTTCGCCAGAAACCATTCGTAGCCCTCCGTCGTTTCAGACGGGTAGCACGTAGTATTCATGCTATGTTTGTTGACCTTCGTCAAGGCATAGTGTATGGTAGCTGCCTGCTGCCTTTCTGTTGCATAGATAGATGCGTTGGTTTGGGACAGTCATATATCCTTGTGGACCTTCGTCAAGGGCTTGTATGGGTAGGTTCAAATTAACCTAGACAATGATGGGTGGGACTTGACATGTGACTTATGATTTGTTGACCTTCGTCAAGGTCATAAGAGCATGGGGCAAAAATCACATCGGGAGTTTCTAAAGAAACTGAAACTTGCCAGATATGCGCATACCTTCTGGAGTGTGATAGCGTGAGCGGATTCCGTCACGTTATCCTGCGATGATAGTTGGATCCCGATTCCCACTGATGAGTTGGTTTACTCCTCAGGTGATCCCGACTAATTCTTCTTTCGGGTTTGGAGAAGAATTTGATGTTACAGTGGGAGGTTTCCAGATTAGATAAATTGGTAACCATTCTGATCTAGGTTAGAGTGCATGCTGAGTGTTTCTTTTCTCTCTCTCTTTGGCAGCGACCATGACCCGACCCTAAGACTATGACTTAGAGACCAAACTTAACCGAACCTTCTTAACACTGGCTTTTGGATTGTCAGAGTTGCAGACCTCATTGCCACTCCTACTTTTACCCTTTTCTCCAGGACACCCCGTATTACTACAAACGTCCACTTCCATCGGACAAAACCATCGTATGGTTATATACGAACTCGAAGGAATTTATTCGAGGATGGTTTCCGGTTCTGGAGAAAACGGATATGACTATTCAGTTGTCTTTTCCTTTTACCTTCTCTTAGGTTGCGAGTACTCCTTGGTTTAGGAGATAGTACACCTATTACGCAAATTGGATAGTCTTCTTCCAAACCTTAGGCTGGTGCCGAACGGTGGGGAATGAAGAAAACCAATTAGCATAACGATGGTGTACAGAAGGTATTAAGTAAAGACATATCAAGGGATTAGTAAGAGGGCAAAGTAAATTGCGACTGCTATTCATGACCAAACCAAGTATTTCTTCGCCAATCCTAAATCACCTTTGTATTTCTCTAGGACACTCCGTATCACTACGAAGATCCACAGTTTATTGGATACTCCATCGTATGGTTATATACGAACTCGAAAGGAACTTGTTCCAGTTCGGAGATGGATTCTGGTTCAGGAGAAATAGGAATAAGATTTATTCGGTTGTCTTTTATCCTCACCTTCTCTCGCATTGCGAGTGCTCCTAGGATTAGGACAATACACCCATTATGCTTATTGGATAGTCTTCTTCCAAACCATAGGCTGGTGCCGAACGGTAGGGAAGGAAGAAAACCATTTGGCCTAAAGGGGTGTACAGAAGGTAATGACTAAAGACATATAAAGGGATTTGGAAAGGTGGCAAAGAAATATACGGTTACTGTTGTGAATCTGGATAATGGAAGAGGCATTACTAGGAATACCAGGATACCCCATCGAAATATTTCAATGTTTCAGTTTCACTGTGTACTGTTAAAGGAAAACTGATTTCCCAATCAGATCTTACTCCAGGGTATGTATTTACCAGGTATGATTCTCACATCTGTATGGTTTTACAGATGATGAGTGGGAGTAAGTTATTGGGAATTAGGTGATTGTCCTCATTATATCGGAATTCGTTGTAATCGGTGATATTTGAGCAAATCACCTGGGTTGTTTGCCGGACGGCAAATATTTGGTTTTGAATATCCGTTGTTATGCACCAATTTCAAATTGATATATCTGTACGTCTATTTTCATAGAGTGAGATATACCTTTTTGAAATTATGTCTATGACATTTACCTATATCAGTGGATGGTTAGGTAAGGAGCATTGAACAACGGTGTAATTCTTCTTAACCATAAGTACAGTTTTAAACCTACGACACACAGGGAATGAGTTATTAGACTTAAGGGACTTATACAGAGTATTGTATGTTGTCCAGTGTCCATTAGGACATAGGAGTTGGTCCTCCTACTATATTCGGTTTACTTATGACTTCTCTAGTTTTTAGACAAGTGTTTCGTAGAAACACAAGGTCCGAATTTTGAGAAGTTATAGGTATATGGATAAAGTAGAGAACCAGGTATAGCAAGTATCGGGATTCTTCAAGGTGATCGAAGATGTAGATACTTGTGTAGGGTATTCAGTTGATAGTAATGATTAAGTAAACTTGCTTCTCTTTCAGGTTACTCATAATTGGAAGGATTCCTAAGTTGAGTAACGCTGATCAGCCTCTTTCCATTTAGTTGACATGCACTGGGGACAGCTGCATGATTTGAATCTGGTTCAATTAAATCAGTGCCTCTGTTTCTGTATTAGATATAGAACAGTTCATATCTTAACGATGTTAAGGTACGGGGAGTTGTCCGGCTTATGCTTAAAACCAGACTCTGGATAACTCAAGGCAGGTTTCTGTAATGGCTGTTTGTGGTTTGACCCAGGCTATGGCGAGGGTTGACTTTCTACCATCTGGAAGATCAATAGTGATATTGTTCTTGACTCACCACAGTTTTAATAAAAATGGATTTTTTCAGAAAACAGTAGTGGGAGTATGGTAGAACTGGAAGTGATTCCAGAACCGCAAATGATTACTGAAGATTTGATAGGAATCTAAAGATTCAATCTGGTTTGATATTCCATTGGCCACTCCACAGATATGGTGGGTAACCTCAGGCACCCGAGAGGTACTTCGGTATGCTCAAGGACGGTGGCAGGGAGGTTCTTGTTTACCCAGACTTGCCATTGCTGTTGTTCCAGACTATGAGACCCGGCAGGAGGATGAGTATAGCGTCGTTCTAAACTAGCTTTAGAAGTGTACGTCTATATGACTCTGCCAGAGGGTTGTCGTAGTCAGTGGGAGCATCGGAAGCATTGGTGGACAGGTGGCTTATGTCTATTTATAGACTAAAGCAGATATAGCGGAGATAGATCATCTATTTCTGACGTGACAGTCATAGGTTTGACTTCATCAGAATAGGGGCTGGATCTATTGAGAAGGTAGTAGGGTGTGATGTCATGGTGTTTGGATGTCATACACAGAGTAGGAAGTGGCATTCCTATACTACGATCGGTTATACTTTGGTCGTCACACAGTGGTTTCTCCATACAGGACTTGGATATTATATCTGACATTCTGGTTACTAGATCTATAGATCTAGATTTGGGTGGTTTCCCAATCAGGGTACTTTGACAGCATTCTAAGAGTATTTAGAATGGACGACTCCTGGCATGGTGGTGTACCTGCAGGTAATGGAGTCACCCTCTCTAAAGGTGTCTTACAGACTAAAGGGGAGAGGGATGTGCATGATTGGCAGATCACTTGCTTAGGCAATTGAGTCAATCATGGGATGTCAAGTACCACACCAGATGTTGTTCTTGCAGTAGGTGCAATGAGTTGATATTGATCCAATTCTGGAGAAACAGTCGGAAGCAGTTTTAGAACATAAGTGGATGTTCTAGGGATGTGATAACGACAGCCTCATTCGGGAGACAGTTATCATTCCAGGCTTCCAAGGTGACTTGGACGACAGGGAGGTTGTCAGAGTTATAGTTTTCCCTCTGACGAGGGGCAGTATTTTGGACAGGTGGTCCAAGGAAATACTGAGGGAGGCATAGCGCAGGATACTGATTAAGTTCAGGTATTTGGAGTTCATTTATGAGCTAGGTCCCATCAGACATCCAGACACATTCTAAGACAGGTATTGCTCATTTCGGGAGATGGCTTTCTCTACGAACTTGAGATATAGAGAGACATAGAAAGAAACATCAAAGCAGATCCACTCACTGAGGCTATTCCTCGAACGCAATAGTTTCGCAAACGAGCTTTGTGAGACTGACTAGTAGGGGAGTTGGGTGTTCGATATCACACGGGCTGTGAGTATGCGACATCGCAATAATTAGCCTTAAGTGCAAGTGGGAGATTGTTAGAGATAGTGCCCTCAGAGTCAATTATTGGATCGGAGGCACGTGATTGCAATGATTGAGGGAGGACCTATCCCGGTAGGACAGTCTTACTCAAGATGATAGTATGCTATCTGGTTTATCTTTATCATCGTGTACTGCTTTAGGTGACAAGACAGGTCGCTATTACACGTTGATAGAGCCCCTAGGATTCTTGCTTGACTGCCAGCAGTATGAGGGTGATCATATACGTGGGAGCTGGTAGCCTATAAGAACATCCTTAAATGGTCCCTAGTCGTGGGAGTTTCGAGACAGGGCATCGATACTCCAGAGTAGACTAGTGTATACAGTCGAGACCCCGACAAGGGGCGGTGGCCGGTCTCATAAGCCACTGGTGTCAGTTGGTTCACCTAAGATGTATACAGGTGCTCATTGGGTTATGAGTAAACCGGACAGGACTCGCCGGGAACATGCTAGTTGGTCTTATACCTGACGTCAGATGGCAGTTCCCTGGTGACATGTGTACAGGTTAGTTCATCGACCTGAGGATCATCATTTGTCTCATGTGAGTTCCTACTGTACTTTGATTACTACCCTACCACGCTCAAAGGAGACGTGCAAACAGGTTTTAGTTGGGTACAGTCCCGAGACACATGGAAGCAGTGAGCGGATCTTCAGGGGTTCGTCTCTCCCGGTATTGGGGGTGAGGTCGCGCTGTGTCTTGGAGAGCCATTACACAAAGCCCTCGGCCGAGGCAGGAGATTTACTGGTAGGTATTCCAGTAGTATCTCAGGGTGTTCTGGGCTACACTCCGACACGACTTGTACCGCTTTTAGGGGTCTGACTTTTACAAACCCCCTAGGCCCGCCATGCGATGCTCATAGACAAACAGACCGGACTGTACGGATATTGTCACTGACAGGCTCAGTAGGGTGTCAGGGTGAGTTCGCTCATCGACGTCCCTTTTGGTCAATAGCTGGTAGCCCGTCACGTATGGCTAATACCTCTGACGTGCTAGTGGTTAAATCCACAGCCATAGTATTGACGAGACTTTAGAGTCCCACACAGACAGTTGCTCAAGTTTTCGGGCGAAACGCTGTAGAGGCCGTATGGAGATATGGCAGGGTTCGATCAGATACGTGCGGTATTGCACGGATCATGATCGGACGGAAAATACTAGCGGGCTTTGGTTTAAGCCGGATCCTAGTATTGCACAGTGTAGATTTTGTCTCAGTGCATTTGTATTCAGTCGGAATACAAATGCGGGTATGTATATACAGTAGCGGGGTTTTCCTATAATTTATTACAGGATCAGTTTTTTGGAGTTGCCAGTTTTTTTTCCGTTTCGGCCATATTTCTTTGTATCTTTCATTGGCCGAATATTGGTGGAGGAGGGATTATTTGCATTTGTGCAAATAAGTATTTTGGAGGGTTGCCTATGCATATTGTTGCATCATGATGGTGCACCATCCATTGACCTCACTTGACTTTCTTTTTCCATGATGGCTTGACTTTTAGAGTCATGATTGTTGATGATGATGAAGGGTGATGGTTGGTGGAGTGTTGGACTTTCCTTCTGATGATTTCTTCTCATAATCTCATTGGACTCTCCCTTGCATTATTGTTCTCTCTCTCATTTTTTTCCATTCTCCCTTCACTATTTTGGCCGGCCATGATAGAGGGAGGGGGCTGTCCCAATTTGGAGTAGGGGTTTTTCATCTCTTTATGCTTGGAAAAACCCCCAAGTTCATCTAAAAATGCTATCACTTCATATCCTCCACCAAAGCCAACTTCTAGTAACCCCAAATGAGACATAGAGTACTACACGTATTCAACAGCAGCTCTTGGGCACGTTGACTCGCCAACTTCGTGCCCGAGTTGCCTCGGTCCAGAGGTGGGAGCCCCTAAAAGAAGCCGGCGACGTGGTGCCCTTCCGGCGAGGAGGTGGAGACCGGACATTCCGCGGGAGATCGGGACGACGACGAGAAGACCGAAGGACACGGATCGCTCGGTATATCTCTCTACCCGTTCTTTATTTAGCTAGGACTAGATTAATAGCACGATCCGGGTTTATAGTGCGCGGTGTTGTCGGTTTGAAAAGTTTAAGAAAACCATCGCTTCCACATTCCGGCGTCGGATTGACGGCCGGGGCGCCGCCGTGCACTTACAGTATACTCACTAAGTGTAGTGAGTTGGTATCATGCAGATCCTGGAGAGAGTCACTGGATAGCTGTGAAGAACATTCTCAAGTACTTGAGATGGACTAAGGAGATGTTCTTGGTGTATGGTAACGGTGAACTCCAGGTGGAGTCCTTTACCGATTCAAGCTTCCAAAGTGATAAGGATGACTCTAAGTCGCACTCGGGATTTGTCTTTACCCACAATAGAGGGGCGGTGTGTTGGAAGAGTTCCAAACAGGAAACCGCTGCAGCCTCGACGATGGTGGCTGAATACATCGCTGCCAACGATGCTGCCAAAAAGGCTGTCTGGATGAAGAAGTTCATCACTGAACTTGGTGTGGTTCCGTCCATTGAGCATCTAATACCTTTGTATTGTGATAACAATGGAGCTGTGGCTTTGTCCAAGGAACCCAGGTCCCATCAGAAGTCCAGACATATTCTAGGCGGTTTCACCTGATCCGGGAGATAGTTGATCGCCGGGAGATCGAGGTCAGGAGAGTTGATACGAAGGACAACACCGCGAATCTACTCACGAAGGCCATTCCCCAGACACAGTTTGAGAGACTCTTCGGGATGTTGGGAATGAGATACTACAACAGCTGGTCTTAGTGCAAGTGAGAGATCGTTAGTTATATATATGCCCTAGAGGCCATTGTTGTACATATGATGTATATTATAGTGGGTGTTTGGATATATATAGAGAGGACTTTCTTGCTCGTCATGATAGTATGCTATTTGGTTTCACTTTGTCTTAACATATTGACTCATATTAGTTTACTGTCTTCCTCTCACATATTGATAAAGCCCTTAGGATATGTACTCGACTATTAGGACTATGATGAGATCTTACTAGTGGGGCCAGGGTAGTCAATGAATACATCCTATAATTGTTCCTAGTCGAGGGTGTATCGAGACAGGGTATCGATACACCAGAGTAGACTAGCGTATAAGCATCTTGACCCATATGATGGGCGATGGATGATCCCATATCCATCGGTAAAATAACTGGTGTTTTCCGTAAAAATCAAGATATAATTATTTTTTCAAACATAGACTCAATTATATCTATTTTAGATATGTAATGGCTAGTATTGGTATTTATTTAGTCACTTATAAATTTGCTAGTTTACTAAAAGATTTTCTTAATTAATTATTTTAAATATTATTTTAAAACTTTCACTAATACATTTAATTAGAGATAATTACAAATTGGAATGGGTTAACACAAGTTTTGTAAACCTTGACACATCTAAACAGATATTGTAACATGTTCTTTCAAAAAAAATTGGATGGTTCTAGTTTTATTTGCATAGAAAAGGTGAAGGGAATATTGAAATAAAATAAATTGAATGGATAATTTGAGTATGGGGCTTGTTGACATAGGGTATGGGGTGGAGTTTGACTTGGTTTTTTTCTCACCTCACTCATTTTTCCTCTCCTACTCACCTTGGCCTACCACAGCAGCCCCCTCCCCAATTGCACACTTCAAAAGTCAAAAAGAAAAGAAATAGAATGATAAGATTTAAGAAAGAAGGCATGGGCATATTATATTGAGGTATGGGGTATTTTTCTTGACATGGAATTTGTTTCTACACTCACACCTCACTCTCTCTCCTCACCTCCAATTTGTGGCCGAGCCTCCCCAAGGTGCTGCCCTAAATTTCCCCACCTCATTTCAACTCCAAAATCATCAAGAAATGCATCAAATATCCACACAATTCCTAGTAAATGCTAATTAAACCTTCACCCATGATTTCCTTGGCCAAATATAGCTTGGATCTTGGAGAAAAGTTAGCATTTTTTAGGCCAAGTTTGCTAGTGGGATCTACAAATTGTGAAGTATAAAATCTTAACCCTATGGTCAAGTGTTGATTAATTACTCCAATTTAAATTATTTTGATGTTTAAATATGGTTTTAAATTCAAGTTTGAAATCTCAAGAGAGGGCTTTAAATTAAGTTAGGCTTTTTATTAATTGATTGTGATTACAATGTGTAATTTAACATCTTAAGGCATGTAAAATCTAATCTAGATTGTTAAGTTTACTAATTGTTGCTCCTAAATTGTCCAAATTGTATAGTCTTGCAAACTAGATTTTTTGGATTAAATTAAATAAGTGAGATTAAAGTCTAGTTAATAATTGGATAGCCTAATTATGTGCTAAAATGATCATTGTGGCCACTAGATCGCTAATCCACGATGTTTTGCACCAAACTTCCTTTGGGTTGCTTACTAGGTTTTCGGTATAATTTGATAGTGGGTTAATGTGACGTTGTGGTAATATATATATACTATCTCCTATGATAATTAGGGTATTATGAATGCGTGATTGGTACGATCGGGGTCTAGGCTTGGTGGTTGTTTCGTATAGCAACCCTAGTTGCGGTGTGTGGCGTTGTCGCGAGCGCTTTTGGTGCACCAAGTGCGTGCGAGTTTAGTTAGTGCGCTTGGTTGACTTGTATTGTTTGTGTCCGCGGCTATTTATATATCTAGTCTTTTATTTCCTTGTGTACGTTTCTAGGATCGGGTGTAGAGGCGTCGGATGTGGCACGGAAATGGCACAGCAGAAATCGGATCAGATTAGCCGAGGCGTCCCGGTGAGTAGGTTTAACATCTACGAGGAAATCGCTCGTATGGCGTTAAGCATCAGGGCTAGATATGATATTATAGTCACATGTTATATGCATATGAGTTGATTATGCATGAGCATCATTGCATACCATTACTTGTTGAGCCTTGACTTAGTACCCATTGGACACTGCACTATTACTGACGGTTCATGTTGCACGAGCACTAAATTGCATGCTACACACACCGATGGTAATATCTATAACACGCACAATCTATACACATATGCGATATTGTATTGTTATTGACATTGAGACGTTGATTCTTGTTCTATTGCGCATATGAAATGCATACATACTTACATGTATATACACATACCATGCAATAGCTACTTATACACCTTTATATGATGTTGCATTGACGTTGGAGAAATTGGGAACCGCATGATATATTTAAAAACTGGATTCATTTAAAAGAGCGGTTTTCCTTTGATATGTGAATATTACTGTTCTATGTTGCATACATCATGTTTTATGGATTTACGCATTGAGATACGGATTTCATGTGATTTATGGATTTGAGAGCCGTAGAGATATTTCAAGAAAGTATGCAATGTTTTGAAAACCCGGTGTCTCTTGTTATGATATTTCGGTGCGTCCACCATGAGTTTTCTCGGTTCTGAGACTTGTGTTAGAAACTCGATTCGAGGAGCTATAGGCACCGTCTACGGGTACATGGTGGACCCGGTATGGTACCCCGGAGTAAGAAATGATTTTTGTTGTATAGACAATGAGCCTGGCAGAGGGAGCACCACCTACCGATGATTGTATAGAAACCGATGGAAATCCGGATGATACCGTTTGGGAGTTATGATATTAGATATTTTCAGGGCCGATCTGGGTATGCGGTGCCTGAGAGATGCGTTTTTACGTTTGGTTGATGGACACAGGTTTTCATGATATTTCGAGTGTCGATATTGGGCACTCAGTTTCAATGAGATTTATAAATATGAGGGCCGATCAGAGTGACAGTGCCTGTGGTATTGGGATTTGGAGTGTCGTTGATGGATACCGGATTTTCCACGATGATGATTCATTGATGATGATATGTTTTATCCCATACTCAGTAGTTATTGGATATGCATTATTCATGTAGTTGTAGTACCCTGATGATATACCATGACCATGATTGTTGCATATCCATATTGCCATACTTATGCCATAAGATTGCATGTTATAGATTATCGTTGTTTGTGCATACCTGCGATTATCTGTATGATGTTACTTACTATTCACGAGTTGGAAACTCACCCCCGTTGTGCCACAGTATCTTGCAGGTCCGACCCGTCAGTACAGTAGCAGCGGGCAAACTTTCTCATTTTGTTCCTTTTGCTTGGACTTGCGGCATTGCTCGTAGGTGGGTTGCGAGGATATTTTATCCCATCATGTATATTATTTATATCTAGTATACTTCATCTACCCTTGAATATTGGACTAGACAGTGAAACTTGTGAGACTTGTATTGTGGTGTTTGGTGTCGATGCTCACTTGAACCGACGTGGTATTTTCTTATTTCATTGCTTTCAGATGCTTATTGTGCACTTTTGATATACATATTGCATGTGGTTGTGATTCCGCCATGGGCGTGTTAGTGATATGTATGCCCTAGAGGCCATTACTGTACATACGATGTATATTGCAGTGGATGCTTGGATATATATATGGAGGACTTTCTTGCTCGACATGATAGTATGCTATCTGGTTGCTCTTTATCTTAATATGTACTCTGATTGTCTCTATGTTACATGTTGATAAAGCCCTTAGGATGAGTACTTGACTATCAGGACTATGACGCAGATCATACTAGTGGGGACAGTGTAGTCGCTAAGTACATCCTTTAAATGTTCCTAGTCGTAGGTGTATCGAGACAGGACATCGATATACCAGAGTAGACTAGCGTATAGCTTCTCGACCTATGTAGATGGGCGATGGATAATCCCATATCCATTGGTGTTTGACATCAGAGATTGTATACGGGTGCTCAGTGGAGACTAGGTACACTGGACAGACTCGCCGAGAACTCCCAGATGGTAATATACCTCACGTCAGATGGCAGTTATCTAGTGACACTGGTACAGGTTAGTCTGTAGACCCAAGATCAACATAAAGTCTTGTGTGATTCCCACTATGCTTTGATTTCCACCTTACCACGTTTAAGAGAACATGCAAAACAGTGGCTTTTGGGTACAGTCCCGAATCATATGGAGGCAATGAGCGATAGGAGAGGTTTCGTCTCTCCCGGTATTGGGAGTTGATGTTGCGTTGTGTTCGATTGGCTATAACTGGAAATTCCTGGCCAGGGTTGTTGAGATATACCGGTAAGAGTTATCCATAGTTTCTCGAACTGTTATGGACCTCATATCGACACGACTTATCGGTTCCTGGGTTTGACGTTTACCACCCCTAGACTAGTTATGCGACATATCAGACGAAGAGACCGGACTGTACGGGAGTGTTACTGGTTGGATTCACAGGAGAATGTACAGGATTGCTTGTTGATCTTCTTATCGTTCAATACCTGGGTGGCTGTTACGTTTAGCTGACCGCTTGCGGCTTGTGGGTGTTTGATATGTTCATCACCTACTGCCCGCGTATTGACGATTCTTTAGAGTCCTACACAGAGGTTTCCTGGCTCAGGAAAAACGGAGTAGGAGCACATATGTCATATGTGCGGGACCAAGAATAATACGTCTATATGATACCGTATTAGATTCTCACGATACGTGATATCGACCGGGTATATGTGATATAGCCGGGTCATCGGATCAAGTGTTGATTCGATGAACTGATTCATTTTATATTAGTCGGTTATTTGTGAAATAGCCGGATTATCGGATCAAGTGTTGATTTGATAATTTAATGTATAATTATATATTTGATGTATTACTTTACAATAACTAATATAAGCTCACTTAAAGATTCTTTTTCTCACTTGATAATACATTGATGTATATGTGATATATGTTAATTGTATTCTTTTCTTTTGTTACAAAATATTGTATATGTGATATATAATATTGTAACATGTTAGGGTTACAACTGAAACTAGGGTTTTTGAGATTAAACCATGTTAGGGTTTGGATTAGGGTTATTATTTTAGATGAGCTTTGTGGAAGCTTCTTGAAGCTTTGACTTTGTCCTCACTCTTTGATATTTTCTATAGATATTTGTTAACCCAATCCTAACCTTAACCTAGGGTTTATTCTCTACAAAGGTTAAGCATGACATGCTTAACCCCAGGTTGCAATTGTAACGACAACAATAATTAATTCATCACTTTTCTTCTTCATCTTTTTCAAGCTCTTAAAAAAGCTTGCTTGAAATTTATTTTGTGATGAAATAAAGTGAGATAATGAAAACAAAAGAGAGCAAAATTCCTACTTCATTTTCATCATCTATTCTAGCCACTTAGATTAGGGTGTTTGCTTTACTAATACATGATTAGTGAAGCATGAGCTTGGGTTAGTGTTTCTGCAAGGTAGATCATCTTAGTTTTTGAAGATTAGAAGCAAGGTTGCATCATTCTCTTCATGGAGCCTCTCTAGAGTCCGGGTACTTGATGATCGCAGCGAAGGGACCTCAACTCAGAGCTTATGAAGTGAAGGAACGAACTACAAAGGTTGCAATCCTTAACTCTTAGATGTTAAAATGTTAACATGCTAGTTTTGTTTGATTCTCTAGTTAATGATCTCGGTTTTGGGTTATCTATAATGGCAAAATTTGAAATTGGCATGAGAGATGCCTCCTGAAACTTTGCTGCCGTTGTAGGTATCCCAACAGTGGTATCAGAGCCTAGCTAGAGAATTAGACGGATAAGTGTAGGATTACGAAACCGAAACAACTCCGAAACACCCGATACAAAACCCTTGTTTCTGTCGATTTTAAAATGATTTCTAAAAATTATTTTAACAGTTTCAGAATGATGTATGGGATACATTAAGAACATAGCACAAAACCCACCCACCTGCTCGGAGGATGGCCGTCGACGAGGCTAGGGATTCCGGCGACGCCGGTTTTTCCATGGCGAAAGGGTTTGGGTTTTGTGGTGTGGTCCAAGTTCTGGGGTTTGGTACTCGTGGTGTTGTTTATTTTTGCTAAAATTACATGTGTTGTTAATTTTCTGCATTAAAAATTCGGAGTGTTTCGTATTCGAAATTCTAGCTACTGTTTCGGTTTGTTTAGACAGTGTTAAAAAGTTCGAACGGATATCAATAACTCACTTTTTCCCCTGCCCGAAAATTTTCAAGTGTTGGATTTTTCCTTAGTTAAAGAACATTCAAATATCGTGTAAGTAACGCGGTGGACCCTCTAGAAGAACGAAAACCTTAACTCGATTATGTGACCGTCAGAACAACCTCTAAACCTTAGGGTTTGTGGTAGTTCGGCGTTGCCACATGTGAGGCGTTGGTTTGACCCTTCTACGGCTGGTCCATTGGTACTGTGGAATGTGATTGATGCTTTTAAACTAAGTTCATGTGTTGAGCAAATAGGGAAATTTTGGATGTTTGTTGATTCGATCGGAATGTTTAACACCGTCTAACTTTTTCTGTAATGTGATACAATATTTTTGGAATCCACATCTAGTTATGAGATAACTAATTTGAATGTTATAAATCTAGCAGTTTAGTCTCATTTGATCTGTTGCCACGGGATTTTGATGCGATCAAAAGTCCATCGCAATCACGTAGCGTACGCGGATACTCGCCGGGTAAACTTAATAGATAGACATGCCCCATAGCACCGACTAAGTAACTTTAGGAGAACCTCGTCGCCAATAGCATCCGTTCGGTTGCTCACGGCAGCGGTGTTCCACCTTAGCGCACTTCGTCGACGGCACCGGGGGGTGCGGCCGTCTACTAAAGTTTCCGACGAGCATTCGATTAGGATGTCTGGAATCTTGTTGAATTGCTCGACTAGATATTGAAAAGTGTTTTCGAGATCGAGAAAAAAATGCGGGGTTTATAATTGTTAGGCATGCGATGTCTAAGGAATTCATTTGGTTAGGTATGCGATGTCTAAGGTGGTTGCGGATTCCAACTGTTGTAGTTTTACACTTTCTTTTCTGCGGCCGTAAGTGTAATATGTAGTATATCGCCGGTTTCGTTGCTATACGTCAACGACAATTGGGATATGCATATTTACTTATGTTGATGACATGAGATGTTATGATCTGCTGTGATATGTTATATTGGATCTTCGTGTTTTGAATAGACGGGGGTTTTATGTGAGATGAGAGTTTTTCATTTTCATTCATGTAAAATTCATTGTATGTAATTTATTGGGGCACTTCCGGGATGAGGATGTTGTCACCATTGAATATTATTTACTTTTCCGCATTAGGATAGACCCAAGGTGGGGAGAACAAGTAACTGGGTTCTAGGGTCCAGTGGGAGACTATCTCGAGGAGTCAAGACCGGGTGTCCTAACTCTAGAATTGGTAGCATTGCTTGCCGCTCTCGTAGGGGTCAAGGGGTATGGGATTGGCTATTCATCGCGACCGTGGAATCCGTGTTTTATATGGGCTCGCAATAAAACACGGACCTCCTAGTATATCTGTTACATTTCAAAAAAAAAATTATTATTTTTGAGGATTTTTATAATTTAATATTATTTTATTGAATATTTTAATATTTCGGTATAATTAAATACCGATAAAAGCGAAAAATTTTGGAAAAAATTATGGAAAATTCTAAAATAGGGTATTTTATGGAATTATTCCATTTTTAAGTTTTTATGATTAATTATATGCTAATTTTGTGCTAATCGCGATTAAAAATCGCTAATCGGATTTTTAGCATTTTTGTGCAAAACGTGCATATATCATTTTTCTTACACTTGTGCATTTCTACCATGGTTCTTTGGGTTTACTATTGATGTGAGAAGGATTTAGAGGGAAAGAGAAAAGAAAACAAGAAAAGAAAAGAGAAAGGAATAAAATATGAAGTATGGGTGAGAGAAAGCGAGGTTTCCTTTGACCAAAGACTTAGCCATTCTCTTCATCCCAACACTCATTTCTCTCCCTCTTCTTCACATTGCTGCTGCTACTGCCTCTCTCTCCCTCTTCACAAAATTCCCAAGAACACTATGGAAATCACCACAAAACCCTATCCTCATTTCACAAAAATGACGCACAAGCTCAAGACAAGCATATTGGACAAAGAAAGCACGGATTTTGGCCACTTGGGGCAACTCATGAATTTTCTTGAGTTGCCAAATGAGATATTTTCTGGACCATTTGCTTAGTTTTTGTATTACTAATACCCCTATGTTATGATAGAACCGATATTGTGAGATTTTGTGGACTTAGGAAAACCTAGTTAGGGTTTATGGGAAATTGAGAGTTGTGTTGTGAAATTGAGCTCAGTAGAGGGTGCACAAACACCCTAGTGCTTGAATTAAGACCCAAACCAGAGACTTGAAATCCGGAATACGGATTTAGAAACCGATATCGAAAGAATTGTTGAATTTGGGAGGGTTATATGAAATCTGCTATCACCTCGAGACTCTGAAAATTATTTTGTGAGCACAGTGATACATGCAGGCACCCAGGAAGCTAACCCCAAGACCCCAGCCCCTAACTCCCATTGCAGGCCGCCAATTAATGCATTCTGGCCGCAAATTGCGGCCAGATCAGTGAGGAATTGTCTTGTTTTGGTTCTGTAGCTCCTACATCTATAGATTAGACCCCTGACATGTGCAAAATTGTCCAATTTGACCTAGGATGAAATCAGGGACCCTTTTCTCTAGTTGTTGTTTTAGATTCGTGTTTCCGTATTTTAAATTCTGGATTTATATATTAGTGTTTTACCTCGAATACTTGGCGTTTGTACGACGATATCGAGGATTGATTGATGGTTTTAAAAGCGTAGTCCATAGGTTCTAACCTATAGGCCTTAGCGTATCGTTTTGGGTTTCGTGTGTCGTTTTAGTTTTGATTTGGTTTTAATGCGATGCGATACGTGTGATATGTAGGCACCTCCACGGTGATCCGAGACGATGAAGACGATGATGGCGACATCAACGCCGACAAATGAAGACGCAAGGTGAGTTGATTATATCTACAAGGGAAGTCGGGTGGATGGCGTATAGCACCCCCGCAGTCCGAAGTTTGTATACTATATATGTATATGTTATATATATGTATGATAGCTTATAGTGTGTCGTGGATATTGAGATTAGATGTACTATGGATAGATAAGGGTTAGAAGTAAACTAGTGTAGTTCCTAGTCGCGAACCCTAGAATAGGTTTATACCCACACGCACACACATGCTTATTGCTATACTTATGCTTCAATGATAACGATAGTGGATGACATTAGAGATGAGTCAATGATATTGGGCATAGTGCCGTGAGATCGGTGATATGATGTGATCCGTATTTGGGATACGACATGTGATTTTTAGCGGGCCTTTGGACGTGTGTTTCAGACATGCATTCATACTTATATAGATGTTATCGATTGTACTAGACTTAGATCAGTACCCCAGATTATGTGATATGACGATAAGAATACCAGATAATTGATGTGATGAACGTGATATTGACCCGTACCCAGCTATTTGGATGTCGTACGACGATTTACCGTGCGAGCTTTATATTGATGATAGATCCGCACTCATGACTCGAGGATATTATATGATGTATATTGTATCGTATGTGATACTATTAAGGCGGGATCACCGACTATTTCATTTATATATATATATAAATCGACTCAGATGTTGGTGGTTTCCATACCCCTCCTGTTTAGCTTGTTAGTTAGGTCTGTAGATTACTTAGTAGACATTAGACTAGACCCGAGTCATACCTATTTCAACACTAACGAATCGGGGATATTTTAAAGATAGAAAATTTTCAAACGACGCATCTTTTCTTAAAACACCGTAGCCCTTATTTTACTAAAAACCCCGATTCGTCTTATTTCAAATGGCAAAGCTGCATGATATATATATTGATGTAGATTCTTCACTGTTGCGTTGATTATTTGATTTCCGCATATTCATGCTATTCGCATCGCTTTGCATGTGTAAATGTGTTTATTGCTATATTAAAACCATGCTGTTAGGACACCAGCACCATTAACGATGATGCATATGTTCCACGTACACTTGCTTGCTGGCTCACACACTTCATCATCGATAATTGCCATGTCACTACACAGTAGGATTATTGCTTCAGGATATGACCCTTTTATGTGCATACTATTATTCCATGTTGCATGATATACTGTTATACTTGCGTTTCACTTATATGTCACAAACATCATGCTTTCTGATTTTGCGCATTGAGATATTCGTTTCCATGATATTTCTGGATTTAGGAACCGTGGATATTTCAAAGAGATTATGTAAATGCTTTAAAAAGCCGGTTATCCTTGATATGATATTTCAGCATCCACCATGAGTTTTATCAGTTCTGATATATATATACCCCTACGAGGAGGCGTCGAGGCCGTATGAGGGTACATGGTGGGGCCCGGAGGTACCCGGGGCAAGAAAGGGATGTCGATGCACCACGCCAATGAGCCCGGCAGGGGAACCATACCATCCGGTGACATTACCTATGACTCGGTGGTTATCGTGAGGATACCGACCAGAGTTATGTACTATGGATACGTCGAAATTCGAGGGTCGAAGCTGGGCACTCGGGTTTTCGAGATAGCGTATGATACGTACCTATCAGGGTCAGTCCTGGTGACAGCGCCGGATAGATGAGGATTTACGTGCCGATGCTAGGCACAGGTTTCATGATGTTTTCGAGTGTCGATGCTAGGCACTCAGGTTCCATGATTTTGATTATATCCTCATATTTTCATGCATATGCTTTACGATATTTACATGCATGATGCATATTGTCACTGGGTGATACATGGACGGGATCCACATACATACAGACTTTGATTACATTGATCATACCTCATATGTATATATAACAGTGGATTAGGACGCTGTTATATATGCCCTTCCACCAATATTAGTGGAATGGGACGCTAATATATGTGAATTGATATCAATTTAGATACTTCATCATACTTATTCATGCAAATATACCTTATATTTATGATTTGTTATTACCTGAGGCACTGGCACGAGCACTTGGCACTACATACATGTTTAGATGAACATTGCCACCTTATCATGCTTCAGACTTATCCTTTTGAAGTTTATATATATACCTGATCGTATTGACCTAGGATTATGTCATGCATTTGATTTCTACTTGTAGATATTTTCTACTCACGAGTTGGCAACTCACCCTCTTGTGCCACAGTTCTTGCAGGTTTTGCCGTACAGGTTCCATGGCGGAATTTCTGGCACACTGCTTCCTTTGCGGGTGATTTGCTTGGTAGGTGGGTTCTTTTGCATCAGAACCACCATTATTGATGTATTAATCGTTGTATCTAGAAATTCCATCAAACAAAACTTGTATATTGTTTCAGACTTAGAAACCAGTTATGTATTATTTGACCTTAGAGTCGCGCGTTGTAGTATTACGGTTTTCATGTTGTTTTGAGTTTCTTTCTGAGTTTTGATCCTCGCCCTTCGGCGTTGTATATTATATTGCTTGCGTGGTTGTGACCGTCGATTGACGAAGAGCTAGCTCCCGCTTGGGGATGCCTTTTATCATTGCATATATAATATTCTTGTTGTACCCCGTTCGGGGCCAGTATTTACAAAGGAAACTCTGCCGAAATTTTTAGAAAAGACTATACATTTTTAAAATGCATATTCGGCTTAGTTATTTAAAAACCTTGTATTTAAAACATGTTTTCTTCCCTTCTAAAAACTATTTTTCTACCAATTACTCTTTAAAATGGTTATAGATTTCTGGGCTTTTGGCTTACTTGGATTAGATGAGGTCCTATAGACTTCATATAATTCAAGGGCCAGTCACGTGCTCTTTCGGGTCGTGACAAAGTTGGTATCAGAGCGCTAGGTTAACCTTGGTTTGAGTCTAAGTTTAACTATGTGGAGCCTAGGGCGTTTATATATATATGGAACTTAGACTTGACCTTACGGAACTTAGACTTAGTCGAGGGGGTATTATACCCGAACTTCCGTTGCGTAGGATGACCTTTGGTTGATGGAGTAGGTAGCTTGAGTAGAGTGACGTACCGTACGTATGTTCTGCGGCATATTTACGATACGCTACTCCTCTTAAGAAACCTTAGGATGTACATTTCCTTGCACAGTATTATATTCATTCCTATGATCTACCCTCATCGATACTGGTTGTGATTTTGCTGCCACGATGGCACGGGCAGAGAGAGCTACGGCTAGAGTTGCGTCAGCTTGAGCTCATCGCAGACGAGGACTGACCAGGGTGTGATTCTAGAGACATACGATTGCATAGAGGCTTCGTCTTATTGTGTTTTCGCGCCATGAGTGTTTGACAGATCGCTTTTACGAGATTTCTCGGATGTGACGATCGGTACCAGAGGATCAGGCTATTGCTAGAGGCCTGCCAGGATATGATGACCATTGATGTATCACTTATTCATGATGATTGAGGCGCTGTTCAGCGTACAGACGAATGAGCCAATTGTTGCTGCAAATGACGAGATATCGCCCAGATGATTGAAGCTACTGCAGCATGAATATATACTTAGAGATACGATGGTAAGTCGCTAGTCACTAGAGGATGAATGACTAGGACATGTGGTTCGTTCGCTTACCCCGATGCGAGGTCATCAGATTGATTGATTCCAGCTAGAGGCGACTTCACGCAGGTTCATTGAGAGTCGATTGAGACGATCGAATGTCAGGAGCCCATTTTCCAAGTTTAAAGTATTCGGAAAGACATGCAAGCGATTCTATGGACCCTCTAGAAGAATGAAACCCTAACTCGACATAATGACCGTGTGAAAGCTTTTGAACCTTAGAGTTTGCGGCAGTTCCGCGGCGCCATTAGTGAGGCTTGGGTTTGCCCTTCTACGGTTGGACCACCGATGCTGTGGTATGTACTCGATACAATTAAACTATACCCAAGACGTTGAGCTCTTAGGGGATTATGAGGTTTTGACAAATCGGTCGGATGATTCGACATCAGTCGGATATCATGTGATGGGACACATTGCTTGGGAGACTCCAGATACGAGTATAGCCGTTGGAGCGTCGTCCATGCAGCCATGAGAAGACGAGTCCGAATCAGTCGACATTGGAACAAGTGGAGCAAAGAGTTCGCACGAGATTTTGAAGAGATGACGTTCCACTCCGCTGACATCAGAGGTGCGATACGCATGCAGAGGCGCTGTGAGTTGATCAAGAATGGACGAGTATGGAGTATACCTCCACAGGTTGGGACGAGTTCCCGAGGACGTGTTCGGCTAGATATCTTCTACAGAGTGAAGAAGATACCGAGTTCGTGATTTCGAGTCCATGTGAGAGACTTCGGATTGACCGTAGCCGAGAACATTTGCAGTGCGCAGATAGAGATGTGACGTCGAAATGGACGATGATACAGACAAGTGGGACAAGAGGTACGTGCAAGACACTGATGAGCTGTTGTTACTCCCCGTTAAGATTAAAGGTCGAATATGTTTACAGAGGCGTTTAGATGCGATCAGTTTCCGAAGAAATGCTATGCTGAGGACGCAGATGTCCATCGAGCGAGAAGAGATTATGCAAGAATACCAGCCTCCGTACAGTTCGGCTTAGGTGAGATTGGAAAAGTCCTTGAGCGAGATTCCCCCCAGGACACTGCTGCAATAAGATTTGCACCCAGGAGCAGATGTGTGATGTGCATTCAGAGGACCAGAGGTCGGTGCCAGTGACGTGCTGCTTTACTAGTGGTCGTGAGGATTGACCGAGAGATGACCAGAGAAGTGCCAGGACGGAATCGTTCCCGTTAGCACACCTGACAGGGCCGATGAGCCGATGGATTGCGATATTGGTAATCCACAGAGAAGATAAGGACCCAGAGACAGAGGACGCCAGACCGCGAACAAGAGGCAAGTAGATATCTTGCGCTGCTAGCATTGGATGCACCGACCCCTCCTCGACCTTAAAGGAGGATATACCGATGATGGTATTTATGATTTGTGATTTCGTGATTCGATTATCACGTATCCGTCACTTTGGATTTCGGTATTTTGGACGATTTATTCGCATGATTTGGTCTTGATGGCTGAGTTTCATGATATTTGTTTTCTTGCACCATGGTTGCACCTACTGGGTATTTATATTTCACGCATAGTTATTACGCTTGAGGTATTGATTGTGATTTCATGCCTATTTTATGCCGGTGATTTGATTTATGCTTTCAGCATAGTTTTCATGCACTTTTAGTGTTTTGATTTGATTGTGCACGCTGATGCACATGGTTGTGAGCTTATATACCGTGGTATACCTGATTTTGATTGAGCCGTATTGTATACCGTCGATCTTGATTCTGATATTGATGTTCATTACTTGCACTCCGTGCATTTGATTTGGATTTTCGCGCGTGTTGAGCGCAGGTTTTGAGATACGATATTGGTGCACACTAGATGCACTAAATCGGGATTCTTTGTGCATGTCAGATGCACCTGATTTTGCTGTCAGGCACGCCCGTTGCCCTTGGCAGATGTTTCATGCACACCCGTTGCACCTAGATGTTGTTTTTGTGCACCTGTATGGTACATATATGGATTTTGATTTCCGTGCGCTCCAGACGCACAGGGTATTCATATATACATTTTGAGATTGATTCCTTATGGAGAATTACGTTTTTATGATAATTGCTATGTGTTTTCATACTGAGCAGGACTAGTTAGAGGACAGTACCTGGATATATTTTGCATGCATTTACTTCAGCTATTTACATGTATAGATTTGATATTTACATGTATAGTTCGGATTTATATCATATTGGTTTTGCTTGGATTTGATATTCGTGTTTTTATCATGACTCCGATGATTGCGGGATGCTTGACGGAGTTTCAATTTTGAGTTATCTGCTCATTACTTATGCGCATGCATTGCGCTATGATGTGTTTTATGTATTGATGATTTCGGAGCCCCGACGACTTGGACATTTTATTGAAATGTTTTAGTATTTGGGGGTTTAAATTTAAATTCGGGGACCGAATTTCTTGAAGGGGGGAAGATTGTAACATTTCAAAAAAATAAAATATTATTTTTGAAGATTTTTATAATTTAATATTATTTTATTGAATATTTTAATATTTCGGTATAATTAAATACCGATAAATGGGAAAAATATTGGAAAAAATTATGGAAAATTCTGAAATAGGGTATTTTATGGAATTATGCCATTTAAAAGTTTTTATGATTAATTATATGCTAATTTAGTGCTAATCGCGATTAAAAATCGCTAATCGGATTTTTAGCATTTTTGTGCAAAACGTGCACATATCATTTTTCTTACACTTGTGCATTTCTACCATGGTTCTTTGGGTATACTATTGATGTGAGAAGGATTTAGAGGGAAAGAGAAAAGAAAACAAGAAAAGAAAAGAGAAAGGAATAAAATATGAAGTTTGGGTGAGAGAAAGGGAGGTTTCCTTTGACCAAAGACTTAGCCATTCCCTTCATTCCATCACTCATTTCTCTCCCTCTTCTTCACATTGCTGCTGCTGCTGCCTCTCTCTCCCTCTTCATAAAATTTCCAAGAACACCATGGAAATCACCTCAAAACCCTATCCTCATTTCACAAAAATGATGCACAAGCTCAAGACAAGCATATTGGACCAAGAAAGCAAGGATTTTGGCCACTTGGGGCAACTCAAGAATTTTCTTGAGTTGCCAAATGAGATATTTTCTGAACCATTAGCTTAGTTTTTGTATTACTAATACCCCTATGTTATGATAGAACCGATATTGTGAGATTTTGTGGACTTAGGAAAACCTAGTTAGGGTTTATGGGAAATTGAGAGTTGTGTTGTGAAATTAAGCTCAGTAGAGGCTGCACAAACATCCTAGTGCTTGAATTAAGATCCAAACCAGAGACTTGAAACCCAGAATACGGATTTAGAAACCGATATCGGAAGAATTGTGGAATTTAGGAGGGTTATATGAAATCTGCTATCACCTCGAGACTCTGAAAATTATTTTGTGAGCACAGTAATACATGCAGGCACCCAGGAAGCTAACCCCAAGACCCCAGCCCCTAACTCCTATTGCAGGCCGCCAATTAATGCATTCTGGCCGCAAATTGCGGCCAGACCAGTGAGGAGTTGTCTCGTTTTGGTTCTGTAGCTCCTACATCTATAGATTAGACCCCTAACATGTGCAAAATTCTCCAATTTGACCTTGGGTGAAATCTGGGACCCTTTTCTCTAGTTGCTGTTTTGGATTCGTGTTTCCGTATTCCGTATTTTAAATTCTGTATTTATATATTTGTGTTTTACCTCGAATACTTGGCGTTTGTACGACGATATCAAGGATTGATTGATGGTTTTGAAAGCGTAGTCCATAGGTTCTAATCTATAGGCCTTAGCGTATCGTTTTGGGTTTCGTGTGTCGTTTTAGTTTTGATTTGGTTTTAATGCGATGTGATACGTGTGATATGTAGGTACCTCCACGGTGATCCGAGGTGATGAAGATGATGATGGCGACATCAACGCCGACAAATGAAGACGCAAGATTAGTAGATTATATCTACAGGGGAAGTCGGGTGGATGGCGTATAGCACCCCCGCAGTCCGAAGTTGGTATACTATATATGTATATGTTATATATATGTATGATAGCTTATAGTGTGTCGTGGATATTGAGATTAGATATACTATGGATAGATTAGGGTTAGAAGTAAACTAGTGTAGTTCCTAATCGCGAACCCTAGAATAGGCTTACACCCACACGCACACACATGCTTATTGCTATACTTATGCTTGAATGATGACGATAGTGGATGACATTAGAGATGAGTCAATGATATTGGGCATAGTGCCGTGAGATCGGTGATATGATGTGATCCGTATTTGGGATACGACATGTGATTTTTAGCGGGCCTTTGGACGTATGTTTCACACACGCATTCATACTTATATAGATGGTATCGATTGTACTAGACTTAGATCAGTACCCCTGATTATGTGATATGACGATAAGAATACCAGATAATTGATGTGATGAACGTGATATTGACCCGTACCCAGCTATTAGGATGCCATACGACGATTTACCGTGCGAACATTATATTGATGATAGTTTCGCACTCATGACTCGAGGATATTATATGATGTATATTGTATCGTATGTGATACTATTGAGGCGGGTTCACCGACTATTATATTTATATATATATATATATCGACTCAGATGTAGGTGGTTTCCATACCCCTCCTGTTTAGCTTGTTAGTTAGGTCTGTAGATTACTTAGTAGACATTAGACTAGACCCGAGTCATACCTATTTCAACACTAACGAATCGGGGATATTTTAAAGATCGACAAAAGGGATTCTACGGATATTTTCAAACGACGCATCTTTTCTTAAAACACCGTAGCCCTTATTTTACTAAAAACCCCGATTCGTCTTATTTCAAATGGCAAAGCTGCATGATATATATATTGATGTAGATTCTTCACTGTTGTGTTGATTATTTGATTTCCGCATATTCATGCTATTCGCATCGCTTTGCTTGTGTAAATGTGTTTATTGCTATATTAAAACCATGCTGTTAGGACACCAGCACCATTATCGATGATGCATATGTTCCACGTATACTTGCTTGCCGGCTCACACACTTCATCATCGATAATTGCCATGTCACTACACAGTAGGATTATTGCATCAGGATATGACCCTTGTATGTTCATACTGTTATTCCATGTTGCATGATATACTGTTATACTTGCATTTCACTTATATGTTACATATATCATGCTTTCTGATTTTGCGCTTTGAGATATTCGTTTCCATGATATTTCTGCATTTGGGAACCGTAGATATTTCAAAGAGATTATGTAAATGCTTTAAAAACCCAGTTATCCCTGATATGATATTTCAGCATCCACCATGAGTTTTATCGATTCTGATATATATATATACCCCTACGAGGAGGCGTCGAGGCCGTATGAGGGTACATGGTGGGGCCCGGAGATACCCGGGGCAAGAAAGGGATGTCGATGCACCAAGCCGATGATCCCGGCAGGGGAACCATACCATCCGGTGACATTACCTATGACTCGGCGGTTATCGTGGGGATACCGACCGGAGTTATGTACGTATGGATACGTCGAAATTCGAGGGTCGAAGCTGGGCACTCGGGTTTTCGAGATAGCGTATGATACGTACATATCAGGGCCAGTCCTGGTGACAGCGCCTGATAGATGAGGATTTACGTGCCGATGCTAGGCACAGGTTTCATGATGTTTTCGAGTGTCGATGCTAGGCACTCAGGTTCATGATTTTGATTATATCCTCATATTTCCATGCATATGCTTTACGATATTTACATGCATGATGCTTATTGTCATTGGGTGACACGTGGACGGGATCCACAT
Source organism: Agapanthus africanus (assembly GCA_030015575.1). NCBI lineage: Eukaryota > Viridiplantae > Streptophyta > Magnoliopsida > Asparagales > Amaryllidaceae > Agapanthus > Agapanthus africanus. The sequence goes on along the minus strand of CM057341.1, from coordinate 614,288,312 downwards.
ACATACAGACTTTGATTACATTGATCATACCTCATATGTATATATAACAGTGGATTAGGACGCTGTTATATATGCCCTTACACCAATATTAGTGGAATGGGACGCTAATATATGTGTATTGATATCAATTTAGATACTTCATCATACTTATTCATGCAAATATACCTCATATTTATGATTTGTTATTACCTGAGGCACTGGTACGAGCACTTGGCACTACATACATGTTTAGATGTTACATTGCCACCTTATCATGCTTCAGACTTATCCTTTTGAGGTTTATATATATACCTGATCGAATTGACCTAGGATTATATCATGCATTCGATTTCTACTTGTAGATGTTTTCTACTAACGAGTTGGCAACTCATCCCCGTTGTGCCACAGATCTTGCAGGTTTTGCCGTACAGGTTCCAGGGCGGCATTTCTGGCACACTGCTTCCTTTGCGGTTGATTTACTTGGTAGGTGGGTTCTTTTGCATCAGAACTACCATTATTGATGTATTATTCCTTGTATCTAGAAATTCCATCAACTAAAACTTGTATATTGTTTCAGACTTAGAAACCAGTTATGTATTATTCGACCTTAGAGTCGCGCGTTGTAGTATTACGGTTTTCATGCTGTTTTGAGTTTCTTTCTGAGTTTTGATTCTCGCCCTTCGGCGTTGTATATTATATTGCTTGCATGGTTGTGACCGTCGATTGACGAAGAGCTAGCTCCCGCTTGGGAATGCCTTTTATCATTGCATATATATTATTCTTTTTGTACCCCGTTCGGGACCAGTATTTACAAAGGAAACTCTGCCGAAATTTTTAGAAAAGACTATACATTTTAAAAATGCATATTTGGCTTAGTTATTTAAAAACCTTGTATTTAAAACATGTTTTCTTCCCTTCTAAAAACTATTTTTCTACCAGTTACTCTTTAAAATGGTTTTAGATTTCTGGGCTTTTGGCTTACTTGGATTAGATGGGGTCCTATAAACTTCATATGATTCAAGGGCCAGTCATGTGCTCTTTAGGATCGTGACAGTTGTTGTTAGTTAGGGTTTGGCAAAGATCCGTAAAGTTAGTCGATGTTAGTGTAAACAAAATGATTGTTTTACCTATTCCGCCACCCCGCATCATGTGGGGTGTCTAACGTCAACTTACAGTGGTATCAGAGCCTCGCTAAACCATAACTAACTTGTTAGTAAAGTCGTTAGAAATTCGATGCCAAAACGAACCCGAGAAAACATCATTTTGACCTAGTTTCTGCCGATTTTAAAACGGGGTATAAAAATTTTTCAGGGACCCTTAAAAATACAAGCAGGGAATTATAAGGTTACTGGAGAAATTTGGGATCCTAACTTGGCCAAACCGCCGCGGAACCACGGCCGATCCAAAGCGATCCGCCGCGGATCCGCGGCTAAGTTGGAGCCGAGTCTGCCCAAAATTCCCCAGTAACTCTTCTGTGTTGATTTTGTTCTTTCAGGGATGTTTTGTTTCTACTCAAGTTTCAGGTGTACAGAAAATTTTTTGGAGTAGAATCATTTGTGTTTGCTTGATCGAGATTCTAAGATGTTTGGCTAACTTGATCATATCTGTGATTTGTTTAATGTGTTCGTAAACCTCCCCTAACTGCTAGTATGTCGGTTAGCAGAGGGTTGCACATTTCTATAATGGTTTTTAATGGTTTGTGTTTGTGGACTTGTTGGATTGTCGTGAATGGATAGCTGGGGATGTGAGACGAGTGTTTCTTTCATTCAAATGTAATTTGTAAATTGTTGTAATATTTTTTTACGAGGCACATCCGGGCTGAGTTGTAGCCACCGCTGTATTATTTCATTTACTGTTTTCTGCTCCTAGGATAGACCCAAGAAGGGGTGCACAAACTACCGGGTACTTTGAAGTGTTTAGTGGCCTACTCACGTTGTTGAGGGAGACTGCTTCACTTCGGGTACTTGGCGGGTAGTTTGCCGTACCCGTAGGGGTATAGGGTGGGGTTTTGGCTATTCATCGCGACTGTGTAATCCGTCTTTCCTTGCAGGCTCAAAAGGAATGCAGATTCATAGAAAATCCAATATGTTCATCTGTGATCTGGAATGCCTATTATTGCGTCTGACGAATGTACAATATCTTTATATGATAGCTATTAGACGTCACTTATGTTTTACACCCGCGCTAGCCCAGCCCCTGCTCTGTCGTTAGTTAAGTAACCTAACGGGTGAATGACGGGACCCAGTGGCGAATGCGGATGGCATAAGAGGACATTGTATTTTCGTTGTTTTCTGCAATGATAGGTTAATTGATGGGACGCATTATATTAATGCAAAGAAAATAAACCAAAATTGAATCGTTGGAATAGTTTAAAAGAAACCACTCAGTTATTTTAAAATAGAAGATATTTTTTAAATTGCGGAGCTTTAACCACTCCTTTTAAAAGCTATCAGGTTCCTTCGATCATATCAAGTTCACTACGTTCACGGTTTCGCCAAAACCATTCGTAGCCCTCCGTTATTTCATTTGGGTATTCAGTAGTATTCAAGCTATGCATTTTGACCAACACCAAGGCATAGTGTTTGGTAGCTGCTGAGTATTCATTTGTTGCATAGATAGATGAATTAGTTTGGGGCAGTCGTATTATCATTTGGCCAACGTCAGGGATATGTACGGATGGGTTCAAATTAACAAGATAATGATGGGTAGAACTTGACATGTGACTTATGACATTTTGACCAGCGCCAAGGTCATAAGAGCATAGGGAAGAAATCCATATCGGGAATTTCTAAAGAAACTGAAATTTGCAAAGAGATGCATATCATTTGGAGTGTGATAATTTTTGTAGGATTCCTTCAGCTTTATCACACGATGATATTTGGATCCCGATCTTACTGTGAGTATCCGCTACTCATCAGGAGATTCGTCACTTAACGATCAATGCTATAAACCAAGTAAGTGTCGAGAAAGGTGTCAGTGGGGTTACGCCCCCAGTGAAAAGAGATTATTTAATTAAGAAACTTCGCGAAAGCGTCGTAAAACCTCCTTCGAAGTACCGACACCGGCCTGGCTGAACGGTTAAGTAAGTATTGTATGATGAGAATAGTCCTGGCTAGTTCTTCCTTTTTGGTTTGAGGAGGGATTCGAGAAACAGTGGGAGCCATCCTGTTTAAATAAACTAAAAACCACTCTAAACTTGCAAGAGTATCATGCTAAAGTGTTCCCTCTCTCTCTCATTGCAGCGACCCAAAACATGACATGCCTTAAGTTACTATTTGAGAAAAATATTTTGACAGGGCCAAACTATAAAGATTGGTTCCGGAATGTTAAGATGGCTTTGACTTATGACAAATTGGGGTATGTCCTTACTACTAAGGCACCTGCTGTCCCTGGTCGAAATTCCAGTATTGCGGATAAGGAAATCCACAAAACCTAGGAGTTAGATTGCGCGAAGGCCAAATGCATCGTGCTTGCCTCTATGAATAATGAACATCAGAGGAGGCATGAGGATATGGATCTTGAATCCATATTTCTCCACACAAAGGATCTGTATAGAGAGCAATCTCCTATAACAAGATACGAGACCTCGAAGAACTTGTTTCAGTCGTGGCTGGCCGTCGGATCATCTGGAGGAGAAATGTCCTAAAGATGATTGGCTATATAGAAGAGCTCGCGTACCTCGGGACGACTTTGGAGAACGAGCTCTATACAGACTTGGTTCTTCAGTCCCTTCCTTCCACCTACGCCCAGTTTATTCTGAATTTCAACATTCAAGGAAAAGTAGTTGAACTTCCAGAACTCCTTAACAAGTTAAGGAGTGCAGAGGGCACCTTGCAGAAAGCAAGAGAAACACCCACTATGTTTTTTCGCGGTGCTTCCTCTTCCAGGTCCAAGGCATGGGCCAAAGGAAGGAAGATGAAGGCCGCTACCAAACCAAGAGGTGGTATTGGTAAGGTGGGAGCTAAGGGAAAGGCAAAGGTTGCGGTGCCAGTAGTGGCAAAGGACTAGTGCTTCCACTGTCGTAGGAAAGGCCATTGGAAGAAAGATTGCAAAGCTTGGATTGCCATGAACCAGGACCCGAAGCAAGCTGTGGCTTCGACTTCAGGTGTGTTTGTAATTGAAAATTGTCTTTCAATCAACTCTACTTCCTGAGTATTGGATACCGGATCAGGATCTCATATATGCAATTCATTGCAGGCACTGAGAAACCGTAGAGAGCTGAAGGTTGGTGATATGACCCTTCAGGTTGCTAACAGAGCTAGCGTGGGTTCTGTGTCCGTAGGGGATTATCACCTAGGATTGACGAGTGGACATATTTTGGTTTTGCGCAACTGTTTTTGTGTACCTAGTTTAACGTGTAATATCATATCAGTATCGTCGTTATCAACAGAAGGTTATGATTTCACGTTTGTAAGCGATGTTGTTAACATCCACCTTAATCATGGTTTGATTAGGTCCAGTACACTAGATAACGGTATATACGTGCTAAACCAATTACAGATTTTCAATGTCCAGAACACACTAAACAGAAAGTCTCCAGATTTAAATAAGGCTTTCTTAAGGCATTGTAGACTGGGTCACATCAATGAGACAAGGTTAACTAAGTTACATAGAGAAGGATATTTGTATTCGTTCGAATATCAATCTTATGCAACTTGTCAATCATGTCTCAAAGGAAAGATGACAAAGACTCCATTCACTGGACATGGAGTAAGAGCGAGCGAGCTCTTAGGACTCATACACAGCAATATATGTGGTCCAATGTCTACACATGCAAGAGATGGTTTTTCATATTTCATTACTTTTATGGATGATTACTCTAGGTATGGATTCATTTTCTTAATGAAAAATAAATCCGAGGCCTTTGTGAAATTCCATGAATATAAGAATGAAGTAGAAAACCAAAGCGGCAAAAATATCAAGACACTGAGATCTGATCAAGGTGGTGAATACTTAAGTGCCGAGTTCCTAGGTTACCTAAAAGAGAAAGGAATTCTCTCTCAGCTTACTCCTCCATACACTCCACAGCATAACGGTGTATCGGAGAGACGGAACCGAACCCTATTGGATATGGTACATTCCATGATGAGTAATGCTGAGTTACCGCGATCTTTCTGGGGTTATGCGCTAGAATCAGCAGCATATCTTTTGAACAGGGCTCCTACCAAGGCTGTGCCTACCACGCCATATTAGATGTGGAGTGGGAAGAAACCCTATCTTCAGTATCTAAAGATATGGGGATGTCCAGCTATTGTTAAAAAGCAGCATGCGGACAAACTCGAGGCACAATCAGTACAGTGTAAGTTTGTGGGATATCCAAAGAATTCCAAGGGGTATTTCTTCTATAACTGTCACGTCCCGAAAGTACGGAATATGACCGGCACTTAAACTACGAACGTCTCGAGGCGTACGTAATCTCAGTAAGCCGAAAACCAAGAAATCCAAACCAAGAAAAGTAGTAGAGTGAAGGAAAACCAATTAAAACAAGTGGTTTCAATAGCATAAGCCGAATTATGCGGTTTAAAAAAACATCAAACATTTCCCGAAAATTTCGGCAGAGTCTCCTTTGTAAAAACTGGCCCCCAAACGGGATACAACATGAATAGTATACGAAATCAAAAAGGCATCCCCAAGCGGGAGCTAGCTCTTCGTCAATCGACGGTCACAACCACACAAGCAATATAATATACAATGCCAAGGGCGAGGATCAAAACTCAAAAGGAAACTCAAAACCACCAGAAATCCACAGAAATATAACGCGCGACTCTAAGGTCGAAAGAATAAACATCACTGGTCTCTATCTATGAAATAAATACATGTTTGGTTGATGGAACTTCTAGATACAACAGAATAATGATATACAAGATATATAATGGGGGTACGATACAAGTAAACCCACCTACTAGCAAGTCACCCGGAAATGGGAAGCGGTGCCAGCAAAGCCGTAATGAAACCTGTACGGCAAAACCTGCAAGAAACTGGGGCACAACGGGGGTGAGTTGCCAACTCATGAATAGAAAAACATCTACGGAAAGAAATCGCATAAATAACGCAACCTAGGTCAATGATCATAATATATCCTTAATTATATATATAACATGCAGCCTATAACAAAGGCTAGGGTAAATATCTAACCCGAGTGTAATCTCATGTGCCCGTGTCAGTGCCTCAGGTAGTAATATATCATATGAATGCATGAAAACAGAATATATGTAAATGAAGAAACTGTTTTCATAATTTAGTGAGATTTCCTTTGTATTTTTAAAATGAGGTATCATAATGAAATCAGCATAAAACAGTGCCTAGCATCGGCACAAAACGTAATCCCAATATCTCGATATCTCTGTATCACAGTCTCTGTACCTCAATATCTCGAAATCTCAATGTTTCAATCACAATATCTAGGGCGCCGTCAGTCCAGACCGGCCCCTACCATCCATCTCAAGACCACGACGGTATCCTCCGGATATCCGACGCGTCGGGTAATATCACCAGTCGGTAGTGCTCCCCTGCCAGGCTCAACGTCAACAACACGATCCTCTTGCCCCGGGGTACCGCACCGGGCCCACCATGTACCCGAAACGGTTCCTCCACTCATCGAATCGGGTCTCAAAATCCATCAGCAAACTCATGGTGGACGACTCATACATCATGGGAAAACGGCACTTTTTATTTAAAAGAGAGAGAAGAAGCTTATACAAGTTTTGCCGTTTTCCCCCAAATCCAGAAAATCTCATAGAAATCCGAATCATCAATAGCATATAAACCCATGAATATAGGCATAAGAATCCATGAATACGGCATAACAATGAATAACAGTATGCATGAAGTGACAAGTAATAATAACTACAATATCTAAGCTGGCAATAAGGTAAGTACACTAATATTATGTCAAACTACTAGCTATCAAGCTAAGTCAAGCAATAATATTTTCTAAGGTGTACGTGACATGGCAATTACCGATGAAGATGTGTGTGAGCCGGCAAGTAAGTGTACGTGGTAGATACGCATCATCGGTAATGGTGCTGGTGTCCTAACAGCATAATGTCAATAATGCAATATGAAATAACAATGTAAGTATGCGATGCGGAGCGAGCAACCAAAATGAGTGGGAGCTAAATATTAAACAATGGTGCAATTTGAAATAACATGAATCGTGGGGTTTTGAAAATAGGAGCTACGGTGTTTTTATGAAAAGATGCGTCTTTTGAAATATCCGTAGGATCCATTGGGCTGTCTTTTAAAATACCCACGATTCGTTAGTTTTTGAAATAGGTAAGAATCGAATCTAATCTAACAACTAAACTAAACTAAAGGGCTAAGCTAACAAGCTGGACTACAGGTAAGGAAACCGCCTAACATCTGAGTCGATACATATACATACCTGTATATATATTTGTCGGTGATCCCGCCTCAATAATATCATATCCGATACCATATCTATAATCAGACATCCCAAGTCAAAAGTGCGGATCAATCATCAAAATATAGCTCGTACGTAAATCCGTCGTACGGCATCCCCAAATCTGGGTACGGGTTAATATCATATTCATCTGGTATCCTCTTTATCCAAGATCATAGTCCAGGGTGCTGACCTATGTCTAGTACAATACTAATATCATTAATATAGTCATGATCTGACTACTGATCGACAATCTCGTACAAACCGATATCATCAGCACATATCATCATCAAGGGGTATACATCGCCCAATACGGCCTAGTATCAATATCCTAGCATATCATATCTCATATCACGATCACATGTCGACCATTTTATTTATAGCACTATTCACCCGTATCGTTGTTCAAAGACCCGCTATAACATCAGGACGTATCTCAAATACGAATCCTGCCATATCACCGATATCACAACCTCAACACAAATCTCATCGACTCATCTCAAACCCAAGTATCATCCTCAAATCCGTATGTGAACACATAGTCCCATACCCATGTGAACAGATAACTATATATTCCCGAATAAGCACAAATGAAAGAAGAAAGTATGCAAGTATGGGTGGTTGTGTGCATGTGTGGTGCGACCACTGCTCTAGGGTTTCGCGACACTAAATCATCCAAGAACACCAAATATCCATATTATCATCAATATACTCAAACAAAATATAATCAATATATATATGTGTGTATACGTATTCGTATACATCACCGCGAACTGCGGGGGTGCTATACGCCATCCACCCGACTTCTCCCCGTAGATATAAATCTACTCAACTGGTCCTCGCTCGCCGGTGCCGACGTCGCCACGAGCTTGTTTGTCGTCTCGAAGTCCATATGGGTACCTACATATCATAACGCACCGTATCGCATTAAAATCCGACTCATGATCAAAACGACACACGAAACCCACATAGGTCAAAACCTATGGTTGCTTTCACAAAAACCCAAAATTCACTTTAAAAGCCATTTTTCCGAAAATCTTGCAAGCACAAATTACCCGTTTTAGTACAAAACTCGACGTTTGAACAAATTTAATGGCCATAATACTTATTAAACAACTTAAATAAGTCATAAAAACCATTTCCATTATTTAATCTTATTAAATTTCTTTAGCCCCAAAATTCAAGTATACAATATACCTAAATTTTAATAATTTTATAGAAAAAATGCACAAACAACAATTTAGCTAGGATTTTCATGAACTAAAGACATTAAACCACACTTAATAATGTTAATGAAGTCAAGAAAAACCTAATTACATTTTTCTCTTAATCAAATTCAAGGTTTACAAAAAACCTAGTTTGCAATTTAAGCAATTTGGACAAATTACATATAACAAGTGCAATTTAATCAACCAAACTAGGTTTTACATACATTAAGATGTTAAACTAAACCTTTCATCCCTCATGATATGATAAAAACCCTAATTGAAATCACAAACCCTTACTATATTTTTCAAAACATTCAATTAATCCCAAACTATTAACTAATTATGCTAGATTTAAAGTATTCAAACAACAATTAGACATAAGGTTAAAAATTTACCCCCACAATCATCTTCAAATCTAGCACAAATCTAGCCTCCCAAACATGCTTCCCTTCACCAAGATCCATACTAGAATGGTCAAGTAAAAATGGGTAGGGATTAGATTTTGATTTTGTGGAATTTTTGAAGCATTTTGGATGATTTTTTGATGGAATTTTGAAGAGAAAAGAGAAGAAGAAATGGAAGGGGGGTTGCTGCTGCTGGTTTCAGCAGAGGAAGAGGGGGAAAAGGTGAGGGGATGATGCCAAAACATCCAAGTCAAAGCCCCTCCCAATTACCATAATACCCGCACCTACTTTACTATATATAAATAGCTTATTTTAACCCATTTCTCACATGATTTAAGGTCAAAAAGAGGGAAATAAAATTCTTGGGCTGCTACAATAGTGTGGGGCCGGCCAAGGGGAGTGAGGGTTAGTGTGAGAGACTTTACAAAAAAATTCTATGCAAAAAGACCCCCCACAATACCATATTTGTAAGTTTTAGTTCAAAATAACTATATTTTTGTTTTCCATAAAATAATTCAATTAAAACTTTAAATAAAATATTAAAAAATTATATTACAACTAGATTTTAATTAACATGATTTTAAAGATTAAAATTAGCCCATTTAAATTTGTATTTATCGCTAATTTAATGTATTTTCTTACCGGCTTAAAATAATATTAAAATAATTAATTTCGGAAAAATTTTCAGAAAATTTGAAATTTCAGCAGTGGCTCAATAAACACCAAATACTAGCAATTACATAGCTAGAATATGTATATTTAATTTTATAATAAAGATATTTGCATTTTGACTTTTTACAGAAAACCCCCTTATTTTACCGTTTTTTTCGAAATTTCACCGAAACGATTTTCAAAACGTTACAATCTTCCCCCTTAAAGAAATTCGGTCCCCGAATTTAAATTAAAACTCCCCCCAAATACTAAAATATCTAAGCAAAACCATCAAGTCGTCGGGGCTCCGGAATCGTAAATACATAAAACAAATCGTAGCGCAGCGCATGCGCATGAAAAATGAGCATATAACTCAAATCAAAACTCCGTCAAGCATCCCGCAATCATCGGAGTCATGGGGAAGACATCAATGCCAAATCCAAAGCAAAACCAATATGATATAACTCGAAACTATACATGTAAATATCGAATCTATATATGTAAGTATCTGAAGGAAATGCATGCCAAATCTCTTTAAGTCGCTGTGCAACGCGTATAACACTGCACAGTGGCGGACGTCTATCATAAGAAAATAACTATATACATATATACCTTTGTTTGAAATGTACGTTCCGCCGTTTTGGAAACAATTTAGAAGGGTCTCCTTGTTTTAAACATTTCGTGTCATATCAGACACGTAGGTAAATACTGAGGTTATAGCTCACTTTTTGGAAATCCCTTCAATAAATATCAATGCATGTAAAATATATTCAGGTACTGTCCTCTGACTAGTCCTGCTTAGTACGAAAACACATCGCAATTATCATAAAAATAAAACGTATTGCTCTATAAGAAATCAATCCCAAAATACACGTATGAATACTACGTGCGTCTGGTGCGCACGACAATCAAAATCCATATACGTGCCATATAAGTGCACAGAAATAAGATCTAAGTGCATCGGGTGTGCACAAAGCATCTGTCGTAGGCAACGTGTGTGCCTGACAGCAAAATCAGGTGCATCTGACATGCACGAAAAAAATCTCGATTTAGTGCATCTCAAGACATGCGCTCAACATGCGCGAAAACCCAAAACCAGGGGCATCCATCATACACGAAATCATGAAATCCAATATCAAGCGCCGAACATGCACAAAATCAAATCAGGTGCACAAGGTGCACAAAACAAATATCGAGTATCACAGTCGAAATCGAAGTCCAGTGCATCTACGTGCACAAAGGGCGTATCACTACACTGCAAGCATATATAAACTATACAGAGTGCGGGAACCAAATCGTGTGCGTGCATACGCACAAAATCAACTCAAATGTCTAAAACCGTAAAATCACAAACATGTGAAACTAAAGCACGAAAACGATATCAAGTGCAACACTGTGCAAAGATCGTAAATCCTCAATCATCAAAATCAAATCATAAGAATAAATCACCCAAAACATCGAAATCAATAATGGCGGAATAGTACCGCTCAAGTGCATCCTCTAAGAATCTCGGGCCAACTGTCACGGTCACTAGTGGGACGTCTCGTCGATGATCATGAACTCTGGCCTGCTTGTGTGCGTAACAATGACCACTCCTGGGTCAAGGTCTTCACTGTGAATTACCAATCTCTCGGTCCATCGGCTCATCGGCCCTGTCAGGTGTGCTAACGGGGATGATTCCGTTCTGGCACTTCTCTGTTCATCTCTCGGTCAATCATCGCGACCACTCATAAGACAGCATATCACTGGCGTCGGCCTCTGGCTCTCTTAATGTACGTGACACATTTGATCCTGGGTGCAAGTATCATTGCAGCAGTGTCCTGGAAGGAATCCTGCTCACGGTCTCTTCCTTGTCTCGTCTCTGCCAACTGTCCGGAAGTCATCGTCCTTTCCTATATCTGCATCTTGCTCTGGAACGACTGCATACTCATCGCGACTCCTTCTGGAAGGTATATCCAAGTACCATGCTTCGGCATGCGCATCGCATCTCTGATGTCGGCAGAGTGGAACGTAGTCTCATCAAGATCTCGTACGAACCTCTTACTCCACTTTTCTCTAACGTCGACTGCTTCGGACTCGTCTCGTCGTGGCTGCATGGACTGAGCTCCAATGGCTATCCTCGTATCTGGAGTCTCCCAAGAATGCATCTCACCACCGAGCATCCGATTGAAGTCGAACCATCCGATTGATTCGTCAGAACCTCATAATCCCCCAAAAGCTCAACATCTTGGGTACAGTTTAACAGTATCGAGTACGTACCACAGCATCGATGGTCCAGCCGTAAAAGGGCAAACCCAAGCCTCACTAATGGCGCCGTGGAACAGCCGCAAACCCGAAGGTTCAAAGGCTTTCACACGGTCATTATGTCGAGTTAGGGTTTCATTCTTCTAGAGGGTCCATAGAATTGCCTCCATGTCTTTCCGAATAGTTTAAACTTGGAATAATAGGTTTCTGACATTCGATCGTCTCTGTCGACTCTCAACGTCTCCGCGTGAAGTCGTCTCTTGCTGGAATCAATCTATTTGATGACCTCTCATCGGGTAGGCGAACGAACCACATGTCCTAGTCATTCTTCCTCGGGTGACTAGCGATCTTCTATCATCTCTTAGTACAACCTGTACTGCAATAGCTCCAACATATGGGGCGATATCTCGTCGCTCGCAGCAACAACTGGCTCACTCGTCTGCACGCTGAACAGTGCCTCAATCATCATGAGTAAGCAATACACCAACGGTCATCAAAATCTGGCTGGCCTCTATCATTGGATCAATCCTCTAGTGTCGATCAGCACATCCGAGTAACCTCATAAAGGCGATCTGCCAAACGCTCGTGGCACGGAAACACAGTAAAAAGACACATCTCCGCAATCGTGTGTCGCCGGAATTTCGCCCTGGTCAGTCCTCGTTCGTGACGAGCTCGTGCTGACCGCAACTCTAGCTGTAGCTCTCCCTGCCCGTAATCGTGGAAGCAAACTGCAACTGGTACCGATGATGCTAGATAAGGAATGAATATGATACTGAGCAAAGAAATGTATATCCTAAGGCTCCTTAAGTGGAGTAGCGTATCGTAAGTATGCCGCGGAACATACCCACGGTACGTCACTCTACTTTAGTCACCTATTCCATCAACCAAGGGTCATCCTACGCTCCGAAGGTAAAACCTAACGCTTTGATACTAATTTTGTCACGTCCCGAAAGTACGGAATATGACCGGCACTTAAACTACGAACGTCTCGAGGCGTACGTAATCTAAGTAAGCCGAAAACCCAGAAATCCAAAGCAAGAAAAGTAGTAGAGTGAAGGAAAACCAATTAAAACAAGTGGTTTCAATAACATAAGCCGAATTATGCGATTTAAAAAAAAAATCAAACATTTCTCGAAAATTTCGGCAGAGTCTCCTTTATAAAAACTGGCCCCCAAACGGGATACAACATGAATAGTATACGAAATCAAAAAGGCATCCCCAAGCGGGAGCTAGCTCTTCGTCAATCGACGGTCACAACCACACAAGCAATATAATATACAACGCCAAGGGCGAGGATCAAAACTCAAAAGGAAACTCAAAACCACCATTAATCCACAGAAATATAACGCGCGACTCTAAGGTCGAAAGAATAAACATCACTGGTCTCTATCTTTGAAATAAATACATGTTTGGTTGATGGAACTTCTAGATACAATAGAATAATGATATACAAGATATATAATACAAGTAAACTCACCTACTAGCAAGTCATCCGGAAATGGGAAGCAGTGCCAGCAAAGCCGTAATGAAACCTGTAAGCGCAAAACCTGCAAGAAACTGGGGCACAACGGGGGTGAGTTGCCAACTCGTGAATAGAAAAACATCTACGGAAAGAAATCGCATAAATAACGTAACCTAGGTCAATGATCATAATATATTCTCGATTATATATATAACATGCAGCCTATAACAAAGGCTAGGGTAAATATCTAACCCGAGTGTAATCTCATGTGCCCGTGTCAGTGCCTCAGGTACCAATATATCATATGAATGAGGTATGAATGCATGAAAACAGAATATATGTAAATGAAGAAACTGTTTTCATAATTTAGTGAGATTTCCTTTGTATTTTTAAAGTGAGGTATCATAATGAAATCAGCATAAAACAGTGCCTAGTATCGGCACAAAACGTAATCCCAATATCTCGATATCTCTGTATCACAGTCTCTGTACCTCAATATCTCGAAATCTCAATGTCTCAATCACAATATCTAGGGCGCCGTCAGTCCAGACCGGCCCCTACCATCCATCTCAAGACCACGACGGTATCCTCCGGATATCCGACGCGTCGGGTAATATCACCGGTCGGTAGTGCTCCCCTGCCAGGCTCAACGTCAACAACACGATCCTCTTGCCCCGAGGTACCGCACCGGGCCCACCATGTACCCGAAACGGTTCCTCCACTCCTCGAATCGGGTCTCGAAATCCATCAGCAAACTAATGGTGGACGACTCATACATCATGGGAAAACCACACTTTTTATTTAAAAGAGAGGGAAGAAGCTTATACAAGTTTTGCTGTTTTCCCCCAAATCCAGAAAATCTCATAGAAATCCGAATCCAAATCATCAATAGCATATAAACCCATGAATATAGGCATAAGAATTCATGAATACGGCATAACAATGAATAACAGTATGCATGAAGTGACAAGTAATAACTACAATATCTAAGCTGGCATATAAAGTAAGTACACTAATATTATGTCAAACTACTAGCTATCAAGCTAAGTTAAGCAATAATATTTTCTAAGGTGTACGTGACATGGCAATTACCGATGAAGATGTGTGTGAGCCGGCAAGTAAGTGTACTTGGTACATACGCATCATCGGTAATGGTGCTGGTGTCCTAACAGCATAATGTCAATAATGCAATATGAAATAACAATGTAAGTATGCGATGCGGAGCGAGCAACAAAATTGAGCGGGAGCTAAATATTAAACAATGGTGCCATTTGAAATAACACGAATCGTGGGGTTTTAAAAATAGGGGCTACGGTGTTTTTATGAAAAGTTACGTCTTTTGAAATATCCGTTGGATCCCTTGGGCTGTCTTTTAAAATACCCAAGATTCGTTAGTTTTTGAAATAGGTAAGAATCGAATCTAATCTAACAACTAAACTAAACTAAAGGGCTAAGCTAACAAGCTGGACTACAGGTAAGGAAACCGCCTAACATCTGAGTCGATACATATACATACCTGTATATATATTAGTCGGTGATCACGCCTCAATAATATCATATCCGATACCATATCTATAATCAGACATCCCAAGTCAAGAGTGTGGATCAATCATCAAAATATAGCTCGTACGTAAATCCGTCGTACGGCATCCCCAAATCTGGGTACGGGTTAATATCATATTCATCTGGTATCCTCTTTATCCAAGATCATAGTCCAGGGTACTGACCTATGTCTAGTACAATACTAATATCATCAATATAATCATGATCTGACTACTGATCGACAGTCTCGTACAAACCGATATCATCAGCACATATCATCATCAAGGGGTATACATCGCCCAATACGGCCTAGTATCAATATCCTAGCATATCATATCTCATATCACGATCACATGTCGACCATTTTATTTATAGCACTATTCACCCGTATCGTTGTTCAAAGACCCGCTATAACATCAGGACGTATCTCAAATACGAATCCTGCCATATCACCGATATCACAACCTCAACACAAATCTCATCGACTCAACTCAAACCCAAGTATCATACTCAAATCCGTATATGAACACATAGTCCCATACCCATGTGAACACATAACTATATATTCCCGAATAAGCACAAATGAAAGAAGAAAGTATGCAAGTATGGGTGGTTGTGTGCATGTGTGGTGCGACCACTGCTCTAGGGTTTCGCGACACTAAATCATCCAAGAACACCAAATATCCATATTATCATCAATATACTCAAACAAAATATAATCAATATATATATGTGTGTATACGTATTCGTATACATCACCACGAACTGCGGGGGTGCTATACGCCATCCACCCGACTTCTCCCCGTAGATATAAATCTACTCACCTGGTCCTCGCTCGCCGGTGCCGACGTCGCCACGCGCTTGCTTGTCGTCTCGAAGTCCACATGGGTACCTACATATCATAACGCACCGTATCGCATTAAAATCCGACTCATGATCAAAACGACACACGAAACCCACATAGGTCAAAACCTATGGTTGCTTTCACAAAAACCCAAAATTCACTTTAAAAGCCATTTTTCCGAAAATCTATCAAGTACAAATTACCCGTTTTAGTACAAAACTCGATGTTTGAACAAATTTAATGGCCATAATACTTATTAAACAACTTAAATAAGTCATAAAAACCATTTCCATTATTTAATCTCATTAAATTTCTTTAGCCCCAAAATTCTAGTTTACAATATACCCAAATTTTAACAATTTTATAGCAAAAATGCACAAACAACAATTTAGCTAGGATTTTCATGAACTAAAGACATTAAACTACACTTAATAATGTTAATGAAGTCAAGAAAAACCTAATTACATTTTTCTCTTAATCAAATTCAAGGTTTACAAAAACACAGTTTGCAATTTAAGCAATTTGGACAAATTACATATAACAAGTGCAATTTAATCAACCAAACTAGGTTTTACATACATTAAGATGTTAAACTAAATCTTTCATCCCTAATGATATGATAAAAAGCCTAATTGAAATCACAAACCCTTACTATATTTTTCAAAACATTCAATTATTCCCAAACTATTAACTAATTATGCTAGATTTAAAGTATTCAAACAACAATTAGACATAAGGTTAAGAATTTACCCCCACAATCATCTTGAAATATAGCACAAATCTAGCCTCCCAAACATGCTTCCCTTCACCAAGATCCATACTAGAATGGTCAAGTAAAAATGGGTAGGGATTAGATTTTGATTTTGTGGAATTTTTGAAGCATTTTGGATGATTTTTTGATGGAATTTTGAAGAGAAAAGAGAAGAAGAAATGGAGGGGGGGTTGCTGCTGCTGGTTTCAGCAGAGGAAGAGGGGGAACAAGGTGAGGGGATGATGCCAAAACATCCAAGTCAAAGCCCCTCTCAATTACCATAATACCCCCACCTACTTTACTATATATAAATAGTTTATTTTAACCCATTTCTCACATGATTTAAGGTCAAAAAGAGGGAAATAAAATTCTTGGGCTGCTACAATAGTGTGGGGCCTTCCAAGGGGAGTGAGGGTGAGTGTGAGAGACTTTACAAAAAAATTCTATGCAAAAAGACCCCCCACAATAGCATATTTGCAAGTTTTAGTTCAAAATAACTATATTTTTGTTTTCCATAAAATAAATCAATTAAAACTTGAAAAAAATAATTAAAAAATTATATTACAACTAGATTTTAATTAACATGATTTTAAATATTAAAATTAGCCCATTTAAATTTGTACTTATCGCTAATTTAATGTATTTTCTTACCGACTTAAAATAATATTAAAATAATTAATTTCGGAAAAATTTTCAGAAAATTTGAAGTTTCAGCAGTGGCTCAATAAACACCAAATACTAGCAATTACATAGCTAGAATATGTATATTTAATTTTATAATAAAGATATTTGCATTTTGACTTTTTACAGAAAACCCCTTTATTTTACCGTTTTTTCGAAATTTCACCGAAACGATTTTCAAAACGTTACAATAACGCAGAGGAACAAAAGGTTTTTGTTTCTCGTAATGCCCCTTTTCTAGAACAACTGATTTTAGAAAAGGAAACAAGTGGGAGCGCAATAGAACTGGAAGAAATTCCAGAACCACAAACCACTACTGAAAGTTTGGTAGAACCAGTAGTTCAAGAAGAACATGACATTCCCGCATTCCTCCGCAGGAGTAGCAGGCCATCTTATCCGCCTGAGAGATACTACGGTTTTCTCATAGATGGGGATAGAGAGGATTGCATCATTGATGATGATGAACCTACTAGCTTCCAGCAGGCCATCCAGAGCGGCGACTCGGTAAGATGGCTGGATGCAATGCGGACCGAGATGGAGTCCATGTACACCAACAAAGTATGGACTTTGGACTTTGCTCCAGGTGGGGTAAAACCCATAGGATGCAAATGGATCTTCAAGAAAAAGATTGGTGTAGATGGACAGGAGAAAACCTATAAGGCTAGACCTGTTGCAAAGGGTTTTCGTCAAAGACCTGGTTTGGACTTCGACGAAACTTTTTCTCCAGTGGCTATGCTCAAATCCATTCAGATCCTTCTTGCCATTGCCGCCTTCCATGATTATGAGATCTGGCAGATGGACATAAAGACGGCTTTTCTAAATGGTAATTTGGAAGAGTGCGTCTATATGGATCAGCCAGAAGGTTTCAATCAGAGTGGGAGCAGCGGGAAAGTATGCAAGTTGCTTAAGTCCATTTATGGACTAAAGCAGGCATCGCGGAGTTGGAACATCTGTTTTGGTGAAACGGTCAAAGAATATGACTTTATCAAAAATCCAGATGAACCATGTATATATAGTAAAATTGTAGCACGAACTGTCGTATTCCTCGTCTTGTACGTGGATGAAATTTTATTGATAGGAAATGACATTCCTATGCTACAATCTTTAAGTCTACGGTAGCGCCCCGGCCGTCTGTACGAGGCCAAAATGCGAAAACGAAAACTTTTCTTAACTTGAAAACCGACGCTATCGTATGCTTAAATCCCGGATCGAACCATTAACCTACTACTAGCTATCTAGAGAAGGGATAGAAAGCTATACCGATCGATCCGTGTCCTTCGGTCTTTGGCCACCATCCCAAGCTCCTCGCGGCATCTCCGGTCTTGATCTCCTCGTCGGAAAGGGCACCACATCTACGAGTCTTTTTACGGGCTCCCGCTTCATCTGAAGCAACTCGGGCATGAAGTGTGCTAGCCGACGTGTCCAAGGTGATGTAGAGAATATTTGTGATCACTTTGTCTCTTGTATCCATGAGATGGATGGAGGTTGAAGGTATTGCCATTGGAGGAAGATGATGAGCTAGAGAAAGAAGAAGAAGAATGTGCTATCTTTTTCCTTTTGTGATGCTATGATATAATGTGAGAGAGAGTGAGAAGAATAATATGAGAGCTCATCCTTGGCTGCCCCTCTCTCTCCTCTCATCAAATCAAGACACAAATCAATCCACTAATGTGACATTTTTCATAAAAAAAAAAGATCCTGAGTCATAATATATGTCCATGTCACATTAATGCATCTCATGATGAATTCTAGCTCATTATTTCCACCATCCAAACATTAATCCAAATGTCTGTTCCAACAAAAAGATCCGGCAACATCTAAAGTAAATTCGTAACGAATCACAAGGATACCCCTCACCTGTATATACATACTTGTATCCGCATTCCAATTGAATGCGAATGCGATGAGACTAAAGCAATTCAACAAATCTAATACCAGGATCCGGCTTAAACTAAAGCCCACTAGTATGATCCGTCCGATCATGATCCGTACAATACCGCACGTATATGATTGGACCCTGCCATATATCATACGTCCTCTACAACGTTTCGCCCGAAACTTGAGAAACTGTCTGTGGGGGACTCTAAAGACTCGTCAATACTTTGTTTGTGGATTTAACCACTAGCACGTCAGAAGTATTAGCCGTACGTAACGGGCTACCAGGTATTGACCAAAAGGGAGGTTGATGAGCGAACTCATCCTGACACCGTACTGAGCCTGTCAGTGAAAATATCCGTACAGTCCGGTCCGTTTGTCTATGAGCATCGCATGGCGGGCCTAAGGGGTTGGTAAAAGTCAGACCCCCAAAAGCGGTACAAGTCGTGTCGGAGTGTAGCCCAGAACACCCTGAGATACTACTAGAATACCTACCAGTAAATCTCCTGCCTTGGCCAAGGACTTCGTGTAATGGCTTTCCTAGACACAGGGCGACCTCACCCCCAATACCCGGAGAGACGAACCCCTGCCGATCCGCTCACTGCCTCCATGTGGCTCGGGACTGTACCCAACTAAAACCTGTTTGCACGACTCTTTTGTGCCGTGGTAAGGTAGTAATCAAAGCACAGTGGGAACTCACACGAGACAAATGACGATCTTAGGTCGATGAACTAACCTGTACACATGTCACCAGGGAACTGCTATCTAACGTCAGGTATAATACCAACTAGCATGTTCCCAGCGAGTCCTGTCCAGTGTACTCATAACCCAATGAGCACCTGTATACATCTTAGGTGAACCAACTGACACCAATGGCTTATGAGACCAGCCACCGCCCCTCGTCGGGGTCTCGACTGTATACACTATTCTACTCCGGAGTATCGATGCCCTGTCACGAAAACTCCCACGACTAGGGACCTTTAAAGGATGTGCTTATAGACCCCAGCTCCCATATATATGATCGCCATCATACTGCTGGCAGTCAAGCAAGAATCTTTAGGGCTCTATCAACGTGTAATAGCCACTTGTAAGGTCACCTAAAGCGGTACACGATGATAAAGATAAACCAGATAGCATACTATCATCTTGAGTAAGACTGTCTTACCGGTATAGGTCCTCCCTCAATCATTGCAATCACGTGCCTGTGATCCAATAATTGACTCTGAGGGAACTATATCCAACACAATCTGTCAAAGGATTCTTGTCACACAGGTTCTCCATGAAAGACCTGGGTGATGCCTCTTACATTCTAGGGATCCGGATCAATCGTGATAGATCCAAGAGGATGTTGGGACTTTCACAGTCCAGGTATAACAACACAATACTGAAAAGATTCAGTATGTAAGATTCTAAGCGTGGTAGTTTACCGGCTTGTCACGGAATCACCCTCTCCAAAGAGATGTCTCCCAAGAATGATTTGGAAAGGGATCGCATGTCTATTATACCCTACGCTTCTGCGGTAGGCTCTATAATGTATGCGATGTTGTGCACCAGACCAGATGTAACTTACACACTGAGCGTGGTAAGCAGGTATCAGTCAGACCCCGGGGAGAAGCACTGGATAGCAGTAAAGAACATTCTAATGTACCTGAGAAGGACTAAGGAGATGTTCTTGGTTTAAGGCGGAAAAAACCTCCAGATTGAGGCTTTTGCCGACTCCAGCTTCCAGAGTGACAAGGATGACTCCAAGTCCATGTCAGGTTATGTCTTTACCCTTAATGGAGGGGCGGTGTGCTGGAAGAGTTCCAAGCAGGACACCGTTGCTGACTCGACGATGGAAGCGGAGTATATCGCTGCTTGCGATGCCGCAAAAGAAGCGGTCTGGATGAAGAAGTTCCTAACAGAACTTCAGGTGGTTCCTACCATTGTTGATCCAATACTGCTGTATTGCGACAACAACGGAGCTATAGCTTTAGCGAAGGAACCCAGGTCCCATCAGAAGTCTAGACACATCTTAAGGCGGTATCACCTGATCAGGAAGATCATAGATCGACAGGAGATCGAGGTCTGGAGAGTTCCTACAGAGGAGAACACTATAGATCCATTCACTAAGGCCTTACCTCAGATTCAGTTCGAGAGGCTACTCGAGATGATAGGTCTTCGATACGTCAGTACATGGCCCTAGTGCAAGTGGGAGATTGTTAGTGTATATGCCCTAGGGGCCATTATTGTATCATACTAGCTTGTATATTACTTAATAGAAGCTTGGGATATTCACAATTTTATTAACAGTCTTGCTAAACATGGTAGTATGCTACTTGGCTTATGTCTATCTTAATATGTGTATATGTTAGCATATCAAGAATACATATTGATAGAGCCGTTAGGATCTTGCTTGACCACTAGCGTTGTGATGGCAGTCACACTAGTGGAGGCTGGGTAGTCTACAAGCACATCCTTTTTCAGGTCCCTATTCGTAGGATTATCGAGACAGGGCATCGATACTCCGGAGTAGACTAGTGTGTACGCTTCTCATCCCAGTTAGGGAAATGGTCTGTCCCACAGCCATTAGTACGTTGTACTGGAGATAGTATACAGGTGCTCGTTGGGTTACGGGTACACCGGACAGGACTCGCAGGGAACTGTTGGTTGGTATTATACCCGTCGTCGGTTAACAGTTCCCATGTGACAATGTTCATTCCCGTAACAATAGGAACGTCCCTCCTTTACTATATCCAGTCTC
This sequence comes from Agapanthus africanus, assembly GCA_030015575.1. Classification (NCBI taxonomy): domain Eukaryota; kingdom Viridiplantae; phylum Streptophyta; class Magnoliopsida; order Asparagales; family Amaryllidaceae; genus Agapanthus; species Agapanthus africanus. The sequence goes on along the minus strand of CM057341.1, from coordinate 614,266,526 downwards.
AAAACATTTGTCCTTCCCTTTCCTTCTACTTCCCTGGTTTCCTTCAGGGTATAAGTAGAGGGCAGAGACTGTAGAATCAAGTCAGTATTTGACCCGTTCTTCAACGTGGTCTTCAGGTTCATGAGCTCATCAAAATAGCTAGTCTCTGTAAGGACGTTGTCCCTTACAGATGACCCGAAAGCCAACCTCGCTTGAAGCAATTCGTTCGAGATCTCATATCTTGCGATACGAGATTGCTCTCCATATAAATCTTTGTTATGGAGGAAGATAGAAACTAAGTCCATCTTCTCGTGCTGCCTCCGGTATGCACCATCAACTGAGGCCAACACGAGGCACTTGGCATTTGCATAGTCCTTTTTCGATATCTTACGGATATCAATATCCGCGACAGTGGAAACTGGTCCTAAGACGGCAAGGGTTTGATTAGTTAAGAGGTGTCCCAGCTTGTCATGGGTAATGGACATCTGGACAGACCTTTGCCAGTCATAACAATCAGATTCAATCATTTTATTATCTGGATGTAACCTATGTGTGGTCGCTGCAATTAAGAGAGAGAGAGAGAAGAAAACACTCAGCATGATGCTCTTGCATGTTTAGATTGGTTTTTAATTTATCTAAACAGGATGGCTCCCACTATTTCTCGAATCCTTCCTCAAACCATAAAAGAAGAATTAGTCGGGATCAATCTCACCGTATAAACTTGCTTAACCGTTCAGCCAGGCCAGTGTCGGTACTTCGAGGGAGGTTTTACGACGCTTTCGCGAAGTTCCTTAATTAAATAACCTCTTTTCCCTGTGGGCGTAGCCCCGCTAACAACTTTCTAGACACCTACTTGGTTTATAGCATTGATCGATAAGTGAAAAGTTTCCCGAGGAGTAGCGGATACTCACAGTAGGATCGAGATCCAAATATCATTGTGAGATAATGCTGAAGGAATCCTACCAACATTATCAAACTCCCAATGGTATGCAGCACTCGTAAGTTTCAGTTTCTTTAGAAACTCCCGATGTGGATTTTTGCCCCATGCTCTTATGACCTTGACGAAGGTCAACAAATCATAAGTCACATGTCAAGTTCTACCCATCATTGTCCAGGTTAATTTGAACCCACCCGTATGTACCCTTGATGAAGGTCAACAAGGTAATACGACTGTCCCAAACCAACACATCTATCTATACTACATATGAACACCCAACAGCTACTAATCACTATGCCTTGACGAAGGTCAACAAACATAGCTTGAATACTATTGAATATTCATATGAAATGACGGAGGGCTACGAATGGTTTTGGCGAAACCGTGAACGTAGTGAACCTGATAGCTTTTAAAAGGAGTGGTTTAAGCTCCGAATTTTTAAAAGTTTTTTGTTATTGAAAAGAAACCGAGTGGTTTTGAAATTGTTCCAACGATTCAGCTTTGGTTTTTTTTCTTTGCATTAATTTAATGCGTCCCATCAATTAATCCTACCATTGCAGAAAACAACGAAAATATGACGTACGCTTATGCCATCCGCATTCACCACGGGGCCCCGTCATCTCCTTTTATGTTACTTAATAAACGACAGAGCAGGGGCTGGACTAGCGCGGATGCAAAACATAAGCAGCGCCTACTAGATATCATATATAGATATATACATTCGTCAGATGCAATGATAGCCAGTCCAGAACACAGATGAACACATTAGATATACTAGGAATCCGCGTTTCGTTCGAGCCTGCAACGAAAGACGGATTACACGGTCGCGATGAATAGGCAAAACCCCACCCTAGACCCCTACGGGTGTGGCAAACTACCCGCCAAGTACCTGAAGTGAAGCAACCTCCCTCAACAACGTGAGTAGGCAACTCGGCACTTCAAAGTACCCGGTAGTTTGTGCACCCCACCTTAGGTCTATCCAAGGAGCAAAAACAACAAAAAAAATAATATACCAACCTGTCAACCTTGATTCCCTTAGCGAAGTCAATCAAACTCCACTCTCTTTTCCGACGGCTACCTCATCCCGGATGTGCGGCCATAAAAATAATATTATATCAATTTACATATTACATCAAATGAAAGATAAAGAAACTCTCATCTCACAAAACCCCGGCTATTCATCCGCGACAATCCAACAAGTTCATATACACAATCCAACAACATTACAGATCACAGATATGCACAACCCTCACTAATCGACATATAGCGATTAGTCGACGTTCAGTGCATATATCACATCATAGATATAACCATTTAGCAAAAGTTTGTAGAACTTCGATCAAAATACCAATTTCTAAGTACCCCAAACACAACATTGTTCTCTGGATAATCTGGGCAGAAACAAAATATCTTAAAAATCCCAAAACATCATTCTGAACAATCTGCAAGAAATCCGAGTCGCGGCCGAGTCAACTCGGCCGCGGAACTGCGGCGAAACGCTTGGTTTCGCCGCGCTTCCACGGCGCTTTGACCGAGTCGTGGGCTCATTTTTCTTGCTTGTTCCTAAAAACCCCTGCACCGATTTTTGAGGTATGTGGAAATATTTTCAGAGTTGTTTTAAAAATCGGCAGAAAGTATGAATTTTTGACATGTTTCACGATTTTTTTCTGGATCGAAGTTCTAAACACTTTGCTAACATACTAGTTGTTGTTTAGCTAGGCTCTGATACCACTGTAAGTCCACGTTACGCACCCTGGTGCTTACGGGGAGGAGGAAAAGGTAAAAAAAATGATTTTTTAACACAAGGTAACATGGACTAGAACAAGAGGTTCTTTGCTAAACAAAAACTAACAAACTAACTAAAAGTTTAGCTACTCGGTTAGAAGGTTATACCTAGGTCTTTAACTCCTTCTCTTCTTGCTCCTTGGAGTGGTGTGAACGGCTCCTCCTCATCGTCTTCTCTTTGCCGAAGAAGGATCCACCCGAAGGCCTCTACCTTGAGCTCTTACCTCAACCAAGAGGTAACTAAAGTGCTTGGCTTGCTAAACCTAGAACTCTAGAATGAGTAGAGTGAAGTCTTGATGGTTTTATCTTAAGAGCTCATGGTTCTCAACACATGAGGATGAGAGCTTTTGCGAGAGGAAGAGGATGAGCTCAAAACATGAGAGAGAGAGAGAGCAAGAGTGAATGAGAGACCTTTTGCTACCATACTCTCATATGAGAGAATTATTAAATAATAATAATAATTAAAGAAATTGTGATGGTTCATTTGGAATGACCCTTATCATTTCACATTAAATGAAATTTGCAAGAATCAAGAAGCAACTTTCATATGAAATGATGATGGTCAAATTGTCAACATAAGTCAACCGGTCAACCAAAGTCAAAAAGTCAACATAAGTCAAATGGTCAACCTAACCATGGCATAATTATCTTTAATTAATATTATTAATCATATTTCTCATTTTCATTAGGGTTTGGAAAAAGTCAACGGTCAACAACCCTAATGAGAATCCTCTGCCTCTGTCAACTGTGCATACACACTCGCATCCGTGTTCCGAGGAACACGAATACAATGAGACAAAACTAATCCTAAGACAAATACTAAGATCTGGCTTAAACCAAAGCCCGCTAGTAATAACTGCCCGGACACCAAATGTGAATAAGTGCGCGGATGTGAACGAACCCCATCGCAAAACCATGCGACCTATACTCTGTTTTGCCCAAAGGCGAATAACCCTCTGTGTGGGACTCTAAAGACTCGACACTACGCTGGCAGTGGGTTTAACCACAGGCCGCAAGTGGTACTAGCTGTATGTAACGGTCCACAGGTAGATGCCGATAAGAAGACTGATGAGGCGAACCCATTCGAACTCCTACTGACCCTGAATGTGACAATCTCCGTACAGTCCGGTCTGTTCGTCTGAGAATATCGCATGGCGGGCCTGGGGGTGGTAAATGTCAGTCCCCTAATAGCGGTATAAGTCGTGTCGGAGTGTAGCCTAGAACACCCTGAGATAACACTGGAAAACCTACCAGTATATCTCGCTTGCCCTGGCCAGGGACTTTGTGCAATGGCTCTCCTAGACACAGCGCGATATCAACCCCCAATACCGAGAGAGACGAATCCTATCTAACCGCTACTGCCTCCAAGTGCTTCGAGACTGCACCCAACTACAACCTGTTTGCACGACTCCTTTGAGCCGAGGTAGGGTAGTAATCAAAGTACAGTGGGAGCACACTCGAGGCGAAGTAGCAGTGTCAAGTCGACGGACTAAGCTGTACTCATGTCACCTGGGAACTGATAACTGACGATAGGCATAATACCACCCAACAGTTCCCAGCGAGTCCTGTCCAGTGTACTCGTAACCTAACGAGCACCGGCATACTATCTCAAGAACGACGTACTAATGGCTGTGGGACAGACCATCTCCCCTGCTGGGATGAGGAGCGCATACGCTAGTCTACTCCGGAGTATCGATGCCCCGTCTCGATAATCCTACGACTAGGGACCTGTATAAGGATGTGCTTGTAGATTACCCAGCCCCCACTAGTGTGACTGCCATCACAACGCTGGTAATCAAGCAAATATCCTAAGGGCTCCACTAATGTGTATAGGCGATATGCTAAAAGAAACACATGCACACATTAAAGTAGAAACAAACCAAGTAGCATACAACCATTTTAAGCAAGGTTGTCTACACAGCTGTGAATATCCCAAGCTTCCATTAAGTAATATACAAACTAGTATGATACAGTAATGGCCTCTAGGGCATATACACTAACAATACCCAACAATCAGCTGTGGTTGAAGTTTCTCATACTCAACCATTCTATAAAAGTCTCTACTAGGAAATAGGCCTTTGTGAGTGGATTCGCGTTGTTGTCCTCTGTATCTACTCTCCTATCCTCGATCTCCCTGGAGATCAACCATCTCCATGATCAGGTTATACTGCCTAAGAATATGTCTGGATCACTGATGGGACTGGGGTTCCAAGGCATAAGCCACAACTCTATTGTCACACAATGGTAGGAACAAAGTTCTTCTCATGAACTTATATACATCCACACTACCTTTTTGGTAGCCCTTGGTAATGATGTATCTTGCCTTTAATCGTCTAGTCTGCCACGGTATCTAACTTGGAACTCTTCCAACATACCGTCCCTCCACTAAGGGTAAAGACAATGCCTGTGACTGACATTCAGTCGACCTTACCACCCTGGAAGCTATCTAGTGATTCTCCCCAGGATTGATTGATACCATCTCACTACACCTAGTGAGTGTCCTAACATCCAATTAGATCTATCTCATAGATCCAAAACCAAGGATTTAGGAGGTATTATCTTGATCCTATATGGAGAATCATTGTGATAAGAGGAGATTGACTAAGCGTAGCATATGAAACTCCTTCCCTATCAAGAGTATGTCATCCACGTACTATACGAGGATCACCACCATACTCCCTACTACCTTTTTGTATATACTAGATTCATCTACCATTTTGATGAAGTCAAACTCTTTGACTACCACATCAAAACAGACGTTTCAACTCCGCGATGCCTGATTTATCCCATAAAACAACTTTCATAAGTTTGCGCTGCTCCCATTGTCTACGAAGCCATTTGGCTGTGTAGTTATATATGTTCTCTTCTAAATCACTATTTAGAAAAGCAGTCCTGACACCTAACCGCCAGATATCGTATTCATGGTATGTAGCCGTGGCAAGTAGGATCTGGATGGACATAAGCATTTCTTTGAAAGTCTCAACTTTTCCATGTACACCTAGTAATCTTCTTAAGATATACTTGCTTCTGATGGGGTTTTAACCCTTGAGATAAAACAACCAAAGTCCATATTTTGTTGGTGTATATGGATTCCATCTCAGATCGCTAAGCATCCAGCCATTCTTACAGAGTCCCCACTCTTCATGGCCTGCTCGAAACTAGTTAGGTCATCATCTCATGATGCAATCCTCGCTCCCACTGTCATAGAGAAAATCGAAGTATCTCTCAGGTGGGTGAGGAACCCTACAAGATCGGCGGAGAGGCTTAGGTTCGTTGGGAGTTATTGAATCCTTCGGTTCTACCAAATCATCAGCTACAGTTTGTATAGCTGGAACTCCTTCCAGTTCTACCTTATGACCACTAATTTCTTCACAAGAAATTCCTTTTCTAGAAGGTGGCATGCTGAGAAACAAAACACCTTTTGTTCCTTGGTTCGGTAGAATATATTTCCTTGCGAATGCTTGGGATATCCAACAAACTTCCACGGAATCTGACCTTGCCTCGAGTTTGTCCGGATTTTTCTTTTGAAATAGGCCGGACAACCCCAAATCTTAACCTCCTTAAGAGATGGGCTCTTCCCATACCATATCACATATGGAGTGGTAGGCACCTGATTTGATTAGAACCCTATTCAATAGGTATGCAGTTTCTCAAGTGCATATCCCCAAAAAGGAAATAGGCAACTCAATAGTACTTATCATAGAGCACACCATATCACATAGGGTGCGATTGCTCTGCCCCGATGCACCGACGAGCTGTGGTGTATACGGAGGAGTAATATTGGGAGAGAATCTCATTCTCCTTTAGAATAGTCTAGGAATTCCGTGCTCAAGTATTCTCCTCCCTGATCTCATCAAAGGACATAATACTTATACCTGTTTTGGTTCTCTACTTCTAACTTATATTCATTGAATTTCTCAAAAGGTTCATACTTGTGTTTCAACAAGAACATATGTCCGAATCTTGAGAGATCATTAGTGAATGTAATGAAGTACAAAGAACCGGTCCTAGAATGTGTAGACAGGGGACCTTATATACAAAATCATGTATCAATCCAGGAGTTCTCTAACTCTTTCTCTGTTTCAAATAAACGGAGCTATGGTAATTTTATCTTTGTGACATGACTGGCAAGTTTCACAAGATTTAAGTTTAAACTGATTTAAATATGCATCTTAATGTAACTTAGCTAGTCGGGTCGTATTGATATGACCTAGTCTACAATAACTTAGCTGGAGATTTGGAGACACTACTTGTTCGGAGAGTCGTGTCAGATTTTCACGGACCACCAGAGCTTAATGTACATCTTTCTGCAGCGGGTTTTTGATTGTTGAGACAGCCTTCTGGAGATTTACAGTTCTTGTGCGATCGTTGAGTATATCTTAAGTTCGCCACTTCTGAGGGTACAGCTTGCTCATGTCCGCGCCCGTCCACTTTTCCGTAATCGTTTTCGCGAAGCACAGCCCGCTGATGCTCGTTCGTCTAAGATTCTTGAGCATACTCGGCTGGGTAAAGATTCGGAGTCCTTGATTTGTGACCAGGGTGTGCTACGTTTAGGGACACGTATGTGTGTACCTGATGCTGATGGGTAGAGACACGAAATCCTAGAGCAGGCACATCAGTCAGCTTTCTATGTTCATTCAAGTGTACCAATATGTAACGTGACTTGTGAGATAGTTACGGGTGGCCAAGGATGAAGAGTAAAGTTTCGGATTTCATTTTAAGGTGTCTGTCTTGTTGTGAGCTAAGGTTGAGCATCTGAGACCGGCTGGAGAGTTGCAACCTTTAACCGTTCCGGAGTGGGAATGGGAGCAAATCTCCATGAATTTCGTTGTGGTGTCTACCCCGGTCTAGACAGGGTGTGACTCTATTTGGATGTTTGTTGTCCGGTTATGCTCAGTTTGCTCAGTTGTTCTTTGTTAAGTTTGTGCGTTTGCATGGAGTTCCTTCTTGCGTTGTCTCCAATTGAGGCACCCAGTTCGCTTGCCGTCTTGGGCAGATGCTTCAGCAAGTCTTGGGTACTGGTTAAGCTTTAGGTCCGCTTTTCCATCCGCAGGACGAGGGTTTGTGAGAGTGGGTTATAAAGTCTCTGGAGGATATGCTTGTGCGTGCATACTAATGGTTGTTGGAAGTTGGGTTCGTCACTTGCCATTGTTAGGGTTCTCCTTCGATAGGTTATCAGGAGATATTCCAATTGGCAACCTTTAGGTTTTGTTTGGTAGGTCGTGTCGATCGCCATTCTGTTTTTCTGACTCTGCGTAAGTAAGATTTTTGGATCCAAGCTAGTCTAGAGACTTCGGAGATGATCCAGTTGGTTCAGGTCAGGATGAGAGTAGCCCAGTGCAGACAGAGGTCTTATACCGACCGTGGTGGTCGCAGACTTGAGTTCGCAGTGGGAGATCATGTATTCCTAAGGATTATTCCGATGAATGACGTATTGAGTTTTCGGAAGCTTATCCCAGGATAGTAGGTCCTTTTGAGATCCTCAAGTGAGTTAGATTCGTTTCCTTAAACTTGGCACTTCCGCCAAGATTATTGAGTATTCACCCCGTATTTCCTTGTGTCGATACTTCGTAAATACCTTTATAACCTTTCTCACACGATTCGGCACCAGACCATTTAGCTTGGACGCGTTCTTTTCGTTCACCGACAGCTAATTGTATTAGTGGTTTGGCTGGTGGAGAAACTTCGGTCAAAGGGTTTTGCCATCTGTGGAGGGTTTTTTCTTGGGCGTAGCTGTATAGTGAGGTGATCACTTAGGAGGCTGCGAGTGAGATTTGGGAGTTTTGTACTCTTCTCTTTGAATGTACGCTTAGTAAGAATTTTTAAATTCGGGGTCGAATTTTTATAAGGGGGAGATTGTAACGCCTTAGATTTCGGTTAGTGTTAGTTTAGACGGTAATGCGGGTTTACTGTAAAAAGTTTACCAATTTGGGTTCCTCACATTTTGTAACATTTGATTAATAATTTATTATTATTTGATATGGCATGCACGCACGTGTGCACGTTAATATGAGGGTTTGTTTGTGTTAATCTTGTTCTTAGCAACCATGACAATTTAACCCATAACCTAATCCTTTGCTTTAATCTAATTCCTTGCTTTGCGTTAACCCTAAACTCCTTGATCTTTTGTTGTGAGAAGATATTTCTTTTGGAAGAGAAGAGGTGGCATGATGAGTGGTATGAATGCATTTATGTGAGAGCATGGCTTGCATTTAATGTTGTGGTGCACTTACCCTTAACCTCACCTCTCTCTCACACTCATTTCCTTCTCATTTTCTTCATCTCTCTTCACCTCAAACCGAACACTTCACTACCCATCGCAAATCCATCCTAAATATTCATCAAAACTCACAAAAATTATATCTTTTGCCTTGATTTGCCTCTTGGATGCCTTGGAGCTTGCAAAGCTAGGATCTTTGAGTTTATTTGGTTAGGTAATGATCACTTTCTGTTAAATAGGTGTTTATTGTATAGCGTAGCTTATTCGTTTCAGTTTAGAACGCGTTTAGTTTCGTTTCGGGTAAATATCGTATTTTAGTGTTGTTTTGAGGTCTGGGATGATCTGCTATCAAACCAGGTAATTGTTCCAAAAGTTCCCATCACAGTGACCAAGTGTAGTGACCTAGAACTTACCCTCAAAATACGAGCCTATTCCCTCTTGTTACGGCCGCAGATTTAATGGTTCTGGCCGCAATTTTTGGCCAAAGTGGGGTCTGAGGTAGTGAGTTTTGTTGTAGGGGTCTCTGGGATTGTTTGTGGTCTCATTGTACTAGCCACTTTTACAGATTGTTAGTATAGAAAAATCTGGGACCACTTTGCGTATTTCTTGTGTTTCCTTTCACACGTTACGTTATCCGATACGGTTCGTGTTCTGCGTTGTTGTTGCTCTGAGTTAGTTTTGTAGTGTCGCTATGAACGTTAGCTACAATACGAACACTTGAGAGTACGTTTGTGTTGTAGCGTTGGTCCACGTAGTTTGTACATTTTTTGGGTCTATTGCTAATATATACTGTTATATTGTTTTATGTTTTAGGTTCGCAGGCGGGGACTTCGGACGCTGCGGCGAAGGGAAAATTGGTGGTAGGCTTCACTTAACCAGTAGCGTTAGTGAGTAGATTTAACATCTATAGGGGAATCGCCCGCATGGCGTTATGCGTCTGGGCTAGAGATGTTATATATTGTCGCATATTCTATTGCATATATAGAGTTGTGCATATACCTTATTGCTTAGTTACTTTTTGTGCTTGGACTAGTATCCTTAGGACACTGCACTATTATTGACTGCTCATGTTGCATGAGCACTAATTGTATGCCACACACACCGTCAAGAATTGCCATGACACGCACAACACACATACCTATATGATATTGTTTGGTTAGGGATATTTAGACATTGATTCATATTTCTTTATGCATATGACATATAGCATAACTGTATACCTACATACTTACACATATGCCTTGACATGCTTACATGCTAGTTACCTGTATACCTATAGGGCATTGTACCATTAGCGATATGTACATACACACATAATGATATAACTACATGTATACCAAGCATACATACTTCACTTATACCCGGAGGGTATATTACATCATTACTGATAGGTAGATACATATACCTTGCTATACCTTTATGTTCACACATATATCTGGCTATAGCTACATGTTTACCTTTATTTGATGTTATGTAGAATTAGAGAAATTAGGAACCGCATGATATATTATATTAACTTGTTGCAGTTAATTAGCGGCTTTTCCTTTATTTGCTTACATTACAGTTTTATGTTGTATATATTATATTCATGGATTTTTGCATTGAGATATGGATTTTTCATGATGTTTTCTGGAATTGAGGACCGTGGTAGTTTCATCAAATTATGCATTATTTGAAAAAACCCGGATTCTCTTGATATGATATTTCAGCAGCCACCATGAGTTTTATCGGTCCTGATATATATACCCTATGCGAGGAAGAGTCAGGGGGCCGCATGAGGGTACATGGTAGGGCCCGGAGGTACCCCGGGGCAAGAAAGGGATTTCGATGTAACATGCTGATGAGGCCTGATAGGGGAACCATACCTACCAGTGACAATACCTTTGACTCGACGGGTATCGTGGGGATACAAGTCGGGGTCATGTACATATGGATATGTCGGATTTCGAGTGTCAAAGCTAGGCACTCGGTTTTCGGAATAGCGTATGCTACGTACCTATCAGGGGCTAGTCGTGGTGACAACACTTGATAGATCTGTATTTTTTTCGATGCTTGACACATTGGTTTCATGATATTTTTACTCCTAAGTATATATAACAGTGGAATGGGACGCTGTTATATATGTGTGTGCGTGTGTGTGTCTATATATATATATATATATTAGTGGAATGGGACGCTAATATATATGTATACATATCAATTTATATACATCATCATAATTATTCATGCAAATATACTTAGGATATATGGGATTCACTTGATATTAGATTCAAGATATATGAGATTCACTTGATGTTGAATTCAGGATATATGAGATTCACTTGATATTGGATACATGATATATGAGATTTACTTGATTTTGTACATTCAGGATATAAGAGATTTACTTGATATTGTACATTCAGGATTTGTGAGACTTATATGATATGAGAGCCAATTTGGCGGCTGATTTGAGGAAATTGGGATTTGGTTTGTCTTGATGGGCTTTGATCCTACCACGAGGTCAGGATTCCGTGGAAATGACATGTTTCATCCCATACTTCACACTTATTGTTTATGCACTGCTTCATGTATTAGTAGTACCAGATAGAGTACCTTCCATAACTGTTGCATTTACATACTCTTATTTTATATGCATTGCTTCATGTATTAGTTATACCTGCTATAGTACCTTTGATGACTGTTGCATATATATATATATTGTCATATCATTGCTTCATGTATTAGTTGTACCTGATATAGTACCTTACATGATTGTTGCATACTTATTGCATTTATTGTTCAAGTATTAGTTGTACCTGATATAGTACCTTACATGACTGTTGCATACAGATTGTCATATTGTTGCTTCATGTATTAGATGTACCTACTAGTGTACCTTTCTTGACTATTACACACATATGACTTTTATTGCTATTAGCTTGAATATGTTAGATTCGCGCTGTACGTGCAAACATGTGATTAGCTGCATATATTATTTACTATTCACGACTTGGCAACTCACCCCCGTTGTGCCACAGTGTTTTGCAGGCTATCCCCCAGAGTAGTCGAGGCAGGCTATTCATCTATCTTATCATCTTTTGCTGCGGATACCGCTTCGGCTCATAGTGTGCAGTTTTGCTTAGGTGGGTTTTGTGGTTATCCGTTTTGTTCATTGTATATTCGTTTTATCCCGTACTCTCCATCTACCATTATCTTGTATGACTTAGAGACTTGATGTGAGGACGATATTGTATATTATTTTGTGACCTGGAGGTCTTTTATGTAGTTTTATTTATATCGTCTTTTATTTCATCGCTACGACATCGTATATCTATTGTGGCGGTTGTTTTCCACCTTTGGGCATGTTTTTTCTCCCGTTTAAGGATGCTTTACTTATATTTATGTTGTACCCATTTTTGGGGCTGGTTTTTACAAAAGAGGAGCTGCCAAAATTCAAAGGAAATAAAGTTGGAGTTTTAAAGAATTTGGGTTGAGATTTCAAAGGTTTTAAAAATGTTATTATTTTTTACCACTTTTGATGGTTTTGATTGCTGGGTTTTCGGCTTACTTAAATTGCATTAAGCCTGTAGACGTTGCGTAGTTTAACGGCCGTCACGTGCCAATTTCGGGTCGTGACAAAGTTGATATCAGAGCGCTAGGTTTTACCTTTCGGAGTGTAGGATGACCTTGGTATGATGGAGTAGATAGCTTAAGCAGAATAACGTAGTGTGTCTATGTCCGCGGCATACTCACGACGTGGAACTCCGCCTAAAGTGACCGAAGTTGGTATGATAGAGTAGATAGATTAAGCAGAATAACGTAGTGTGTCAATGTGTCGTGATAAATAGGTGTAACCCTTCGAAAATCGTTTAGGCAGTTTTTCGGTAATCGGCCAATTTTTCGGTTTTTTCCGTAAAAAGTCGAAATAGGTATTTTTCATTGTAGACCTAATTATACAAAATTTAGACAAGATATTACTATAATTTTTTCACTAAAATGTCACTTATAATTATCCAGTTAAATAAAAAAAATTTCGTAATTAATTGTTTTTTTAATTATTTTAAGCCTTTTTAAATACATTAAATTAGTGATAAATACAAATTTAATTAGGTAAATTTCTTAATTAGGAGTCTTTATAAGCTAAAATATGGTGTTAATAAAATTATAACATGGCTTGCAAACTTTTAGTTTTTTGGGGGAAAATTATGAAAAAATGATGAAAAAAAGGGTTTTTTTGTAAAAAAGTTGACATGAAAGCATGAAATGATAACATATGATGTTGTATTGAACTAGAAACTTCTTCAAAATTTCCCCACCTCCTCCTCTTGCTGCAGCCGACCCCCATTCCAGCAGAATCCCCCATTTTCTCACTTCATTTTGCTTCATTTTCTTGCTAAAATCCATTAAAAATTCACAAATTTCTTTCTCCATTCAAAGCCTAACCCTAATCCCTTCTCTCTTCAACCCAAATTTGTTAAAAAACATGATGAAAGGAGGCTTCTTGGTGACTTGATCAAGCTAGGGTTCAAGCTTGAGAGGTGAAAATTCTAATCTTTTTATTAACTTGTGGTTTAATTATGCTAGAATTGAAATTCTAAATATTAGTTTAGTGGTAAATGTTGTTTAGGAAAAATCAAGAGAAGAATTGATTTTAAAACTAGGGTTTGAAGCATAGTTGTTAGGATTAAATTAGGGCTTTGGTTTTCTAATTGGTTGTAGTGGTTAATGGTGTATTTATATGCTCGCTAAATCGTCAAATATCGATGTTTGCATTGAATCGGCGTTGAATTTTCTTGCTAGATTTTTACGAAAAATAGAATGCGTTCAATTTGCGTTAGGTTAGCAATATTATTAGCTTCGTATAGGATTATTAGAATGCGCGAACGCGGGGTTTCGTCTAGTCGGGTTGTAGTTTTGTCGATTTCCCCGAAATGACGATTTTAGTTAAAGGTTAGCGATTTTCGTGCGTTTTTCCGCGCACTGAGTGCATGCTATGATTAATACGAGAGCGTGGATAATTGTATGTTGTGACTTGCATTGTGTTAGGTTTTGTAATCTTATGCTTGATATTGTGCAAATATAGGATCGGTCGGGGAAACTTCGGACACGGCGCGAAAAGGCAAGGCGGTGACCGGAACGGATTAGCGGGGATTTCAGGTGAGTAGATATAGTCATCTATGGGAGAATCATCTGGATGGCGTGAGGCGCCCCCCCTAGTTAGGATTACCCTACTTTTACAAGATTTATATATTAGCTAACTTATCCATTCATGTACACTGCATACCCTTATAGCGAACAGTATATTACATTGCATGGACATTCATTTATACTTATGCGATATCACTTCGTAGGGCACGAACACCATTACCATTGGCATCTGTTGCACGCGCACTAATCATGTGACACACACGCCTTTGTTAATTGCCATGCCACGTGCACTATAGAACCGGTTTAACTTAATAATGCCATTTGCATTCATACATGATATATGAAATTGCATAGCTTGCTTATACCTCGCATTATCATCATATTTACATAGATTCTATCCAAAATTCACATCATATACATTGATATCATAGACATTTATCATATTTAACTTCTGGACACTATAATTTTCTTGAGGATTTTAGTTTTTCTGTGATTTCTGGACTTTTGGGGAAAACCGCAAGAATTTAATAAAAGCTTGTATTTATCATTTTTAAAACAAAGTTGCGGTTTTCTCGTGACGTATGTGTCGTCCTCCATGAGTTTTCATGTTTTCTGTTGGATTTCGAGACCCGATTCGAGGAGTGGATGAACCGTCTCGGGTACATGGTGGGCCCGGTATGGTACCCCGGGGCAAGAAGATCGAGTTGTAGACGATGAGCCTGGCAGGGAAAGACTACCTACCGGTGATGTCTGGCGCGGCGGATATCCGGAGGATACCGACCGTTGTCGTGAGATTTATGATATGGGCCGATCCGGACTGACGGAGCCCGATATTGAGACAGATATGATTCCTATTTGGTGTCGATGCTTGACACGGGTTTTCAGATGATTTCTTGATGATACTTAGCTAGTGTACAGATATTCATTTTCTAAAAAGTTAAGAATGCAGTAACCTTAACATTTAAAACACTTAAAGAGTTAGAAAAGACATTGCATACATGTTCATGCATACTAGAGATATTATATCACATATGGACATACAGGTTGTTCCGCATTGCGTGCATTCTTACGATTGCCTTACTAGATGTTATATTTACTCACGAGCTGGCAACTCACCCCCGTTGTGCCACAGTGTCTTGCAGGTCGGACCCGTCACTCTTGTAGCGGCGGCTATCTTATCATCAGCTCCTTTTGTGCAGACTCGCGACATCGCCCGTAGGTGGGTTGCGAGCATATTTTATATCTTTTGTTTTATCATTGTATCCAGTATTCTCCATCTACCACTTTATATATTGTATATGCGACATAGTGATGAGACTGAGAGATTTGTATATTGGTGGTTTCTTTTAGGTCGAGCTCACTTGAGCCGGCGTTGCGTTTTCTGATATTTTGGGTTTCTTCTATGCTCTTTTCTTGGTATTGCTTATATATTGCATGTGGTTGTGATCCGCCTTGGGCGAAGAGCTAGCTCCCGCTTGGGGATGCCATTGTTATGATTTCATATGTATTATCTTGTTGTACCCCTTTTGGGGGATAGAAAATACAGGGGAGACTCTGCCGAAATTTTCGGAAATTTTTGATGTTTTAAAAAAGGGATTCTATGCAACTTAAATGTTTTTAAAACCGTTTTCATTAAAGGTTTTCCTTCACTCTCTTTTGATTCTGGTTTAGATTTTCTGGGCTTTGGCTGACTTAGGCTACGGTACGCCTTTAGACGTCTCATAATCTAAGTGCCAGTTACGTTCCGTACTTTCGGGTCGTGACAAAGTTGGTATCAGAGCCAGGTTTTACCTTTCTGAGTATAGGACGACCTTGGTAGATGGAGTAGGTGACTTAAGCAGAGCGGCGTACCGTGGGTATGGTCCGCGGCATACTTACGATACGGTACTCCGCCTAAGTGACCTTAGGACATAATTGCTTGTATTTCCTTTCTTGATTCCTTGATTCAATTGCAATGTCCTTATCGGTCCTGTTTCTTATTCCAGCTTCGATGCCGCCAAAGACTACGAGAGCTCAGCGGGCTGCCGCTAGGGATGAGATTCGGGCGGGCCCGTCTGAGGCAAGGGTCGAGCGGGATGATACGCCTGTCCCTCAGGGTCATACTGATCCGCCTTATCCTGACCGTATTGCCAGATTGGAGGCCAGCATGCAAGAGTTGCGGCAGATGATGGGATCTTTAGTTGAGTCCAGCCGGGCACAGAGATCCGAGGACGTTCCTTCCACCGCACAGACCACGATCGTACCTGCTGCACAGATGGTCACTCCTGCTGCTACTACGGAGACTATCCCTGTTTCATTACAGGAGTTCATGAGATTGAGACCTCCAGCTTTTACCGGTACAGATGCGACAGAGGACCCACAGGCATTTCTTGATAGGATGGCTCGGATTTGCCGTTCGTTGAGGTGTTCTGATGATAGATTGGTGGAGTTTGCGAGTTTTCGTCTGGAGGGTCTTGCCCAGACATGGTACGATTCAGTAGAGAGAGGCCGAGCTGCAGGTCTGCCTTCTATGACCTGGGATGAGTTTACAGCTGCATTTCTTGCCCGTTTTCTTCCGGAGAGTGTCCGAGATGCTCGAGCGCGTAGTTTTGAGTCTTTGCGCAAGACTCCTGGGATGACGGTGTCGGAGTATAATATACAGTTTACCCAATTGTCTCGATATGCTCCGTACCTAGTCGACACAGAAGAGAAGAGAATAAAGAGGTTTGTACGAGGGCTTGATACACAGCTATTCCTTGCCATCGGCACCCAGCACTTTGATACATACGCAGCCGCGATGGATGCAGCCTTACTTTTGGAGGAGCGTATTTCTGAGACTCCGGTCATTTCTGGGCCGAAGAGGATCCGTACTGATGCGCCAGCTCAGCGGCAGATGGGCAGACACCGTGATAGATTATTTCCGGGAGATGGTGGAGGCAGAGGATTGAGACGAGGTCAGTTATTTGGTTCATATCCACAGACCCAGCTGTCGTTTCCAGGATGTTTTCGGTGTGGGAGTCAGTATCACCGTGTCAGAGACTGTACCATGGGACGCCAGGGAGCGGCGACAGTCCCGCACGTGACTTTACCACCCTCACCACCTTCTCAGAGAGCTTTACTTCCTACTCCTGATGATGCTTCACGCCAGCCAGATGCTTCTAGAGGCCGTGGGCGTGGCGGTCCAGTTCCGAGAGGACGAGGCGACAGAGGTAGAGGCAGAGGCCGAGGTAGAGGCAGAGGACAGCCAGCTATTAGTGGTGGACAGGCCCGAGTGTTCGCGTTGACTCCTCAGGATGCACAGGCATCCAATGCCGTCGTGACAGGTACTCTGCCAGTATGTTCTTTTGATGCACGGGTATTATTTGATCCAGGCTCCACACATTCCTATGTATCCACGTACTTTGCACCGAGGTTGGGCCGAGAGTCTTCTCCGTTAGATCAGCCGCTTGCCGTTATTACCCCGGTAGGCGAGTCTTTTGTTGCCCGTTTTGTGTACCGATCGTGTTCCGTTCGTATCGGGGAGAGAGATTCTTCAGTTGATTTGATTCTCCTCGATATGCTAGACTTTGACGTTCTTCTTGGTATGGACTGGCTAGCCACCTGTTATGCATCCGTGGACTGCCGTGAAAAAGCAGTCAGATTCAGTTTTCCTGGTGAGCCGGTTCTTATTATTCAAGGAGATCGTAGCGCTACCCTTCCCAGCTTGATTTCTTCTCTTCGCGCTGGTCAGCTCTTAAGGAAAGGGTGTCAGGGATTCTTAGCTTATGTTTGTGATACTAGCTCCACAGAGGTTCCGTTGGACCAGGTCCCTGTTGTGAGAGAGTTTCCTGATGTATTCCCTGACGAGCTGCCTGGTCTGCCACCAGAGCGCGAGATTGAGTTCTGTATTGACTTGATCCCCGGTACGGGGCTTATCTCCATACCGCCTTATCGGATGCCCCGGCGGAGCTGAGAGAGCTAAAGGATCAGTTACAGGACTTGCTGGACAAAAGGGCTTATCCGACCGAGTGTGTCACCTTGGGGTGCTCCCGTCTTGTTTGTTAAGAAGAACGACGGAAGTATGCGCTTATGCATTGATTATCGTCAGCTGAACCGGGTTACTGTGCGGAACAGGTATCCTCTACCCCGCATTGATGACTTATTTGATCAGCTCCAGGGTGCAGGTTTTTCTCGAAGGTTGATTTACGGTCAGGTTATCACCAGTTGCGGGTTCGGAAGGAGGATATTCCGAAGACAGCTTTTCGTACTCGATATGGTCATTACGAGTTCTTGGTGATGTCGTTCGGGCTCACTAATGCCCCGGCAGCGTTTATGGATTTGATGAACCGCGTATTCAGGCCATATCTCGATCAGTTCAACATTGTGTTCATTGACGACATCTTGGTTTATTCTCGGAGCCGGGAGGAGCATGAGCAGCACTTACGTGTCACATTGCAGACTTTGAAGGAGCATCAGCTGTTCGCCAAATTCTCCAAGTGCGCATTCTGGTTAGACAGTGTAGACTTCTTGGGTCATGTGGTGACGAGAGATGGTATTTGTGTGGACCCGAAGAAGATCGAGGCAGTTCAGCGTTGGCCTAGACCAGTATCAGTTACAGAGGTTCGCAGCTTTCTAGGTCTGGCCGGCTATTATCGACGTTTCGTCCAGGATTTCTCCCACATTGCTGCACCTTTGACCGGGTTGACCCGGAAGGGGGTTCCTTTTGATTGGACCCAGGCATGCGAGGATAGATTCCAGCAGTTGAAGACTTGTCTGACTACTGCACCAGTGTTAGCATTGCCTTCAGGATCAGGCGGGTTCGTGGTATATTGTGATGCTTCTAGAGTGGGGCTGGGCTGTGTATTGATGCAGCACGACAGAGTTATCGCGTATGCTTCTCGGCAGCTGAGGAAACATGAGTAGAACTACCCCACCCATGATTTAGAGATGGCTGCAGTGGTATTTGCACTCAAGATCTGGAGACATTACCTATACGGTGAGTCGTGCCAGATATTCACTGACCACAAGAGTTTGAAGTATATCTTCCAGCAGCGAGATCTGAACCTGAGACAGCGCCGTTGGATGGAGTTGGTGAAGGATTATGACTGCGAGATTCTATACCATCCGGGCAAGGCGAATGTGGTGGCAGATGCTTTGAGTAGGAGGCCCGGAGGTAGCCTATCTTGTTTGAGCGCAGTACAAATGCAGTCGATGGCGGATTGGCAGGTGTTATGTGACAGCAGAGTGCAGTTCGAGTTTACTTCTTCAGGGGGACAGCTGGCCCATTTCAGAGCACGCCCACAGTTACTTGACCGTATCCGCGAGGCACAGTCCGGCGACGCCCGTATCTTAGAGATTATTGAGCAGATTCGGCAGGGCAGAGTTTCCGAGTTCATGATTGATGATCAGGGGATACTTCGATTTGGGACTCGACTGTGCGTGCCAGATTCAGAGGGACTGAGGCGTGATATTCTCGAGGAGGCACATAGATTAGTATACAGTGTGCATCCGGGTTCCACCAAAATGTACCGTGATTTGAGAGAGGTTTACTGGTGGGACGGGATGAAGAAGGATATTGCAGACTTTGTGTCGAGATGCCTGACTTGTCAGCAAGTCAAGGCCGAGCACCAGAGGCCAGCCGGCGAGTTACAGCCTTTGCCCATCCCTGAGTGGAAGTGGGAGCAGGTCTCCATGGACTTCGTTGTGGGTCTACCCAGGACCAGTCGAGGGTATGACTCTATTTGGGTGATTGTGGATCGACTGACGAAAGCGGCTCACTTTCTGCCAGTGAAGACCACTTTTGGATTTTCTCAGTACGCCCAGGTTTATATTGATGAGATAGTGCGACTGCATGGCGTTCCGACTTGCATCGTGTCCGACCGTGGCACCCAGTTTACCAGCCGATTGTGGCAGAAACTCCAGGAAGCTTTGGGCACCCGATTGAGTTTTAGCACAGCCTTTCATCCTCAGACTGACGGTCAGTCGGAGCGTACGATTCAGACTCTTGAGGACATGCTCAGAGCTTGTGTTTTAGATTTCGGTGGTAGCTGGGATCGTCATTTGCCTTTGATCGAGTTTTCCTACAATAATAGCTTCCAGGAGACGATTCAGATGGCACCTTTTGAGGCTTTATATGGGAGGAGATGTCGATCGCCTGTATGTTGGACAGAGCTCAGGGAGAGCAGTATTTTGGGGCCGCAGATTGTACAGGAGACGACCGAGAAGATACAGCTGATTCGGGACAGGATGAGAGCGGCACAGAGCAAGCAGAAATCATATGCTGACAAGCGCCGTCGCCGACTCGAGTTCGCTATTGGCGATCATGTTTTCCTGAAGGTCTCTCCGATGAGAGGTGTGATGAGATTTGGGCGGAAAGGGAAACTGAGTCCTAGATATGTTGGTCCTTTCGAGATCCTAGAGCGTGTTGGTCCGGTCGCTTATCGGTTAGCTCTTCCGCCCAGCTTCCCCGATGTTCACCCCGTATTCCATGTCTCGATGCTCCGCAAGTACCTTCATGATCCTTCCCAGGCGATTCAGCACCAGACGATCCAGTTAGAGCGTGATCTTTCTTTCACCGAGCAGCCGGTGGTCATTTTGGATCGGCAGGTGAAGAAATTAAGGTCGAAGGTCATACCGTCTGTCAAGCTTCTTTGGCGTGGCCCAAACAGCGAGAATGTCACCTGGGAGACCGAGGTCGAGATGAGGAAGAGATATCCCCATCTTTTTGAAGGTACGCGTAGTTAAATTCTAAATTCGGGGACCGAATTTCCTTAAGGGGGGAAGATTGTAATCCTTCGAAAATCGTTTAGGCAGTTTTTCGGTAATCGGCCAATTTTTCGGCTTTTTCCGTAAAAAGTCGAAATAGGTATTTTTCATTGTAGACCTAATTATAAAAAATTTAGACAAGATATTACTATAATTTTGTCACTAAAATGTCACTTATAATTATCTTGTTAAATAAAAAAAAATTCGTAATTAATTATTTTTTTTATTATTTTAAGCCTTTTTAAATACATTAAATTAGTGATAAATACAAATTTAATTAGGTAAATTTCTTAATTAGGAGTCTTTATAAGCTAAAATATGGTGTTAATAAAATTATAACATGGCTTGCAAACTTTTAGTTTTTTGGGGGAAAATTATGAAAAAAATGATGAAAAAAGGGGTTTTTTTTGTAAAAAAGTTGACATGAAAGCATGAAATGATAACATATGATGTTGTATTGAACTAGAAATTTCTTCAAAATTTCCCCACCTCCTCCTCTTGCTGCAGCCGACCCCCATTCCAGCAGAATCCCCCATTTTCTCACTTCATTTTGCTTCATTTTCTTGCTAAAATCCATTAAAAATTCACATCATATACATTGATATCATAGAAATTTATTATATTTAACTTGTGGACACTATAATTTTCTTGAGGATTTCAGTTTTTCTGTGATTTCTGGATTTTTGGGGAAAACCGCAAGAATTTAACAAAAGCTTGTATTTATCATTTTTAAAACAAAGTTGCGGTTTTCTCGTGACGTATGTGTCGTCCTCCATGAGTTTTCATGTTTTCTGTTGGATTTCGAGACCCGATTCGAGGAGTGGATGAACCGTCTCGGGTACATGGTGGGCCCGGTATGGTACCCCGGGGCAAGAAGATCGAGTTGTAGACGATGAGCCTGGCAGGGGAAGACTACCTACCGGTGATGTCTGGCGCGACGGATATCCGGAGGATACCGACCATTGTCGTGAGATTTATGATATGGGCCGATCCGGACTGACGGAGCCCGATATTGAGACAGATATGATTCCTATTTGGTGTCGATGCTTGACACGGGTTTTCAGATGCTAAAGAGATCACTCCCGGTGAAGGGATCTTGGCTCTTTCCTCATGGAATGAGGTGCAGGATATTCCAACTGAATACTGCGATAAAGAGTTAGAAAAGACATTGCATACATGTTCATGCATACTAGAGATATTATATCACATATGGACATACAAGGTTGTTCCGCATTGCGTGCATTCTTACGATTGCCTTACTAGATGTTATATTTACTCACGAGCTGGCAACTCACCCCCGTTGTGCCACAGTGTCTTGCAGGTCGGACCCGTCACTCTTGTAGCGGCGGCTATCTTATCATCAGCTCCTTTTGTGCAGACTCGCGACATCGCCCGTAGGTGGGTTGCGAGCATATTTTATATCTTTTGTTTTATCATTGTATCTAGTATTCTCCATCTACTACTTTATATATTGTATATGCGACATAGTGATGAGACTGAGAGATTTGTATATTGGTGGTTTCTTTTGGGTCGAGCTCACTTGAGCCGGCGTTGCGTTTTCTGATATTTTGGGTTTCTTCTATGCTCTTTTCTTGGTATTGCTTATATATTGCATGTTGTTGTGATCCGCCTTGGGCGAAGCGCTAGCTCCCGCTTGGGGATGACATTTTTATGATTTCATATGTATTATCTTGTTGTACCCCTTTTGGGGGATAGAAAATACAGGGGAGACTCTGCCGAAATTTTCGGAAATTTTTGATGTTTTAAAATAGGGATTCTATGCAACTTAAATGTTTTTAAAACCGTTTTCATTAAAGGTTTTCCTTCACTCTCTTTTGATTCTGGTTTAGATTTTCTGGGCTTTGGCTGACTTAGGCTACGGTACGCCTTTAGACGTCTCGTAATCTAAGTGCCAGTTACGTTCCGTACTTTCGGGTCGTGACAATAGGAGCAGCACTTGAGGATTTGCTTTGCAGACATTGGGAGAGCCCCAGTTGTTTGCTAAATTCTCGGAGTGTTCCTTCAGGATTGTTTGTGTTGACTCCTAGGCCTTGTAGTTACAGGAGACGGTTTTCTTATGGTCCCGAGGAAGATCGAGGCCGTACAGCTTTGGCCCAGACTTGTGTACGGGCCGGAGGTCCGCAGATTTTTGAGCTTAGCAGGTTTGTACCACCATTTCGTGCAGGATTGTTTGTGTATTGCTGCACCATTGACTAAACTGACCGGAAAGGAGGTTATTTTCTTTGGACTGAGGCATGCGTGCGGAGTTTTCGGCAGTTAGAGATTCGGTTGACAACTGCACCAATTCTTTCTTTGCTTTCTGGTTCGGGCGAGTTTGTTGTTTAATTGTGGCGTTTTGCGAGTGGGGCTCGATTATGTACGGATGTGACACTATGGAGTTATCGCTTTTTCTTCCCGACAGTTGGAAGAAGTACGAGCCGGATATCCCACTCATGATCTGGAGATGGCCGTGGAGGTCGTGCGCTGGAGATTTGGAGACACTACTTGTTCGGAGAGTCGTGTCAGATTTTCACGGACCACCAGAGCTTAATGTACATCTTCCTGCAGCAGGTTTTTGATTGTTGAGACATTCTTTTGCAGATTTACAGTTCTTGTGTGATCGTTGAGTACAACTTAAGTTCGCCTCTACTGAGGGGACAACTTGCTCATGTCCGTTCCCGTCAACTTTTCTGTAATCGTTTTCGCAAGGCACAGCCCACCGATGCTCGTTCGTCTGAGTTTCTTGAGCATACTCGGCTGGGTAAAGATTCAGAGTTCTTGATTTGTGACCAGTGTGTGCTATGTTTAGGGACGCGTTTGTGTGTACCTGATGCTGATGGGTAAAGACGCGAAATCCTAGAGCAGGCACATCAGTAGTCTTTATGTGTTCATTTAAGTCCACCAATATGTAACGTGACTTGTGAGATAGTTACGGGTGGGCAGGGATGAAGAGTGAAGTTTCCGATTTCATTTCAAGGTGTCTGTCTTGTTGTGAGCTAAGGTTGAGCAACTGAGACCGGCTGGAGAGTTGCAACCTTTAACCGTTCCGGAGTGGGAATGGGAGCAGATCTCTACGAATTTCATTGTGGTGTCTACCCCAGTCTAGACAGGGTGTGACTCCATTTGGGTGTTCGTTGTCCGATTATGCTCAGTTTGCTCAGTTGTTCTTTTTTAAGTTTGTGCGTTTGCACGGAGTTCTTTCATGCGTTGTATCCAATTGAGACACCCTATTCGCTTGCCGTCTTGGGCAGAAGCTTCAGGAAGCCTTGGGTACTGGTTGAGCTTTAGCTCCGATTTTCCATCCGCAGGACGAGAGTTTCTTAGAGCAGGCTATACAGACTTTGGAGGATATGCTTGTGCGTGCGTACTAATGGTTGTCGGCAGTTGGGATCGTCACTTGTCATTGTTAGGGTTCTCCTTCGATAAGTTATCAAGAGATATTCCAATTGGCAACCTTTAGGTTTTGTTTGGTAGGTCGTGTCGATCTTCATTCTATTTTTCTGACTCTGCGTAAGTAGGATTTTTGGATCCCAGCTAGTCTAGAGACTTCGGAGATGTTCCAGTTGGTTCAGGTCAGGATGAGAGTAGCCCAGTGCAGACAGAGGTCTTATGCCGACCGTGGTCGTCGCAGACTTGAGTTTGCAGTGGGAGATCATGTATTCCTAAGGATTTTTCCGATGAATGACGCGTTGAGTTTTGGGAAACTTATCCCTGGATAGTAGGTCCTTTTGAGATCCTCAAGCGAGTTAGTTTCATTGCCTTTAACTTGGCACTTCCGTCTAGATTATTGAGTATTCACCCCGTATTTCTTTGTGTCGATACTTCGCAAATACCTTCATGACCTTTCTCATATGATTCGGCACCAGACCATTTAGCTTGAACGCGATCTTTTCGTTCACCGGCAGCCAATTGTATTAGTGGTTCGGCTGGTAGTGAAACTTCGGTCAAAGTGTCTTGCCATCTGTGTAGGGTTTTTTTTTCTTGGGCATAGCCGTATAGTGAGATGATCACTTGGGAAGCTGCGAGCGAAATTTGGGAGTTTTGTACTCTTCTCTTTGAAGATACGCTTAGTAAGAATTTTTAAATTCGGGGATGAAATTTTATAAGGGGGGAGATTGTAACACCTTAGATTTCGGTTAGTGGTAGTTTAGACGGTAATACGGGTTTATTGTAAAAAGTTTACTAATTTGGTTTCCTCACATTTTGTAACATTTAATTAATAATTTATTATTATTTGTTATGGCATGCACGCACGTGTGCATGATAATGTGATGTTTTTTTTGTGTTAATCTTATTCTTAACAACCATGACAACATAACCCTTAACCTAATCCTTACTTTAATCTAATTCCTTGCTTTGCCTAAACCATAAAATCCTTGTTCTTTTGTTGTGAGAAGATATTTCTTTTGGAAGAGAAGAGGTGGCATGATGAGTGGTATGAATGCATTTATGTGAGAACATGGCTTGCATTTAATATTATGGTGCACTCACCCTTAACCTCACCTCTCTCTCTCTCTCTTCTCTTCATACTCTCTCTCACTCTCTCTCTCACTCATTTCCTTCTCATTTTCTTCATCTCTCTTCACCTCAAACTGAACACTTCACTATCCATCACAAATCCATCCCAAATATTCATCAAACCTCACAAAAATCATATCTTTTGCCTTGATTTGCCTCTTAGATGCCTTGGAGCTTGCAAAGCTAGGATCTTTGAGTTCTTTTAGTTAGGTAATGATCTCTTTCTGTTAAATAGGTGTTTATTGTATAGTGTAGCTTATTCGTTTCAGTTTAGAACGCGTTTAGTTTCGTTTCGGGTAAATATCGTATTTTAGGGTTGTTTTGGGGTCTGGGATGATCTGCTATCAAACCAGGTAATTGTTCCAAAAGTTCCCATCACAGTGACCTAGTGTAGTGACCTAGAACCTACCCTCAAAATACGAGACCATTCCCTCTTGTTACGGCTGCAGATTTAATGGTTCTGGCCGTAATTTGCGGCCAGAGTGGGGACTGAGGTGGTGAGTTTTGGTGTAGGGATCTCTAGGGTTGTTTGTGGTCTCATGGTACTTGCAAATTTTACAGATTATTAGTATAGCAAAATCTGGGACCACTTTGCGTATTTCTTATGTTTCTTTCACGCGTTACGTTATCCGATACGGTTCGTGTTCTGCGTTGCTGTTGCTCTGAGTTGGTTTCGTAGTGTCGCTATGTACGTTAGCTACAATACGAACACTTGAGAGTACGTTTGTGTTGTCGCGTTGGTCCGGGTAGTTTGTACGTGTTTTGGGTCTATTACTAATATATACTGTTATATTGTTTTTTGTTTTAGGTTCGCAGGCGGGGACTTCGGACGCTGCGACGAAGGGAAAACATGTGGTAGGCTTAACTTAGCCAGGGGTATTGGTGAGTAGATTTAACATCTACAGGGGAATCGTCCGCATGGCGTTATGCATCTGGGCTAGAGATGTTATATATTGTCCCATATTCTGTTGCATATATAGAGTTACGCATATTACCTATTGCTTAGTTACTTGTTGTGCTTGGACTAGTATCCTTAGGACACTACACTATTATTGATGGCTCATATTGCACGAGCACAGATTGTATGCCACACACACCGTCAAGAATTGCCATGACATGCACAACACACATACCTATGATATTGTTTGGTTAGGGACATTGAGACATTGATTCATATTTCTTTATTCATATGACATATAGCATACCTGTATACCAAAATGCTTACACATATGCCTTGACATGCTTACATGCTAGTTACCTGTATACCTATAGGGTATTGTACCATTAGCGGTACATACACACATAATGACATAGCTACATGTATACCTTGCATACATACATCACTTATACCCAGAGGGTATATTACATCATTACTGATAGGTAGATACATATACCGTGATATACCTTTATTTTCACACATATATCTGGCTATAGCTACATATTTATCTTTATTTGATGTTATGTAGAATTGGAGAAATTAGGAACCGCATGATATATTATATTAACTTGCTGCAGTTTATTAGCGGCTTTTCCTTTATATGCTTACATTACAGGTTTATGTTGCATATATTATATTCATGGATTTTCGCATTGAGATATGGATTTTTCATGATGTTTTTTGGATTTGAGGACCGTGGTAGTTTCATGAAATTATGCATTATTTGAAAAAACCCGGATTCTCTTGATATGATATTTCAGCAGCCACCATGAGTTTTATCTGTTCTGATATATATACCCCATGCGAGGAGGAGTCCGGGGCCGTATGAGGGTACATGGTGGGGCCCGGAGGTACCCCAGGGCAAGAAAGGGATTTCGATGTAACATGCCGATGAGGCCTGAGAGGGAAACCATACCTACCTGTGACAGTACCTTTGACTCGACGGGTATCGTGGGGATACAGGCCGGGGTCATGTACGTATGGATACGTCGGATTTCGAGTGTCAGAGCTAGGCACTCGGTTTTCAGAATAGCGTATGCTACGTTCCTATCAGGGGCTAGTCGTGGTGACAACACCTGATAGATCAGTATTTTTGTGTCGATACTTGACACATTGGTTTCATGATATTTTTACTCCTAAGTATATATAACAGTGGAATGAGACGCTGTTATATATGTCTATATATATATATATATATTAGTGGAATGGGACGCTAATATATATGTATACATATCAATTTATATACATCATCATAATTATTCATGCAAATATACTTAAAATATATGAGATTCACTTGATATTGGATTCAGGATATATGATGTTCACTCTATGTTGGATTCAGGATATATGAGATTCACTTGATATTGGATACAGGATATATGAGATTTACTTGATTTTGTACATTCAGGATATATGAGATTTACTTGATATTGTACATTCAAGATTTGTGTGACTTATATGATATGAGAGCCAATTTGGGAGCTGATATGACGAAATTGGGATTTGGTTTGTCTTGATGGACTTTGATCCTACCACGAGGTCAGGATTCCGTGGAAATGACATGTTTCATCATACTTCACACTTATTGTTTATGCACTGCTTCTGTAAGTCGATGTACAACACCCCACGAGTTGCGGGGAGGCGGAAATATGAAAAACGATCTTGTTCTATAAGCATACATCGACTAACCGAAGATCTTGGCTAAACTATAATTAACAGCAACCATAGAAGTTCTAAGCTATTATGTAAAGAGATTATACCTAGCGAATCGAGTCCTTCGTCTTTACGATCTCTACGTCCTCCTCGGCCTCCTCTAAGTGATAGATGATCCACCCGAGAACCCTAATCCAAGCTTCACCTCAAAACTTGAGGTAACTAAGTTTCTCTAGTTGCTAATCAAAGGAACTTAGATCATATAGAGTTAGGTTATGGAATGTTTAGTCTATTCTAATCCTTGTTCTCAACTCATGAGTGGTAGGATTAGAGCTTGAAGAGAGAGTGAGCTTGAGGAGAGAGAAGGTGAACTAGAATAATGAAAATGAAATTGTTTCTCACTTGATATATGAAGCATAATGAATAAATCAATAAATGAATAAAATGAGATTATTCATCATGCTACATTAATGCATTATGAGTGATTCACTATATGAGTCATTAAGTATTTAATAATGCAATAATGACATAATGAATCACACATTATGAGTCACAATATCATTTAATGACAGCGCCACCTAAATCCTCAAGTCACCATGCTTCTAGAAGCTTCCCGGAAATTACGAGAATGCCCCTCCCATCCGTGAAAACACGGAAAAACTTTAGACTGTATAAATCCAATAACCTGATACTAGAATTTGGCTTAAACCAAAGCCGTCTAGTAAAAGCTGTCCGAATGTCGTACGTGCGTTTAAACACGTATTCGTCCGAACCCTTGTCGTAAAACCGTATGACCTCTATATCGTTTCGCCTGGAGTTGGGAAAACTCTGTGTGGGACTCTAAAGACTCGACTACTACCGTGGCAGTGGGTTTAACCACAGACAGCAAGCGGCACTAGCTGTACGTAACGGTCCCCAGGTAGATGTCGATAAGAAGGCCGATGAGGAAACCCATCCAAACTCCTAATGAGCCTGTCCGTGACAATATCCGTGCAGTCCGGTCTGTTCGTCTAAGAGTATCGCATGTATGGTCTAGGGAGGTGGTAAACGTCAGACCCCTAATAACTGTACAAGTCGTGTCGCCATGGCTCAATTACCATCCGAGAATCTACTGATCAGTCTATCAGTAATTCTCAATCAGCCCTGGCCAGGGACTTATGGTAATGACCAACCGATCACCGTGCGATATCAACTCCCTATACCGGGAGAGACGAATCCCTAACAGTCACTCACTGCCTCCACGTGGCTTGGGACTGTGCCCAACTAAAACCTGTTTGCACGACTCCTTTGAACCGTGGTAGGGTAGTAATCAAAGCACAGTGGGAACTCATACGAGACAAATGACGACCTTAAGTCAACGGACTATCTGCACACATGTCACCTGAGAACTGCTATCTGACGTTAGGTATAAATACCATCCAGTCAGTTCTCGGCGAGTCCTGTCCGGTGTACTCTCACCCTCTGAGCATCTGTATACAATTTTAGGTGCACTCCACCAATGGTTGCGGGACCAATCCATCGCCCCTCCTCAGGATCTAGATATGTATACACTAGTCTACTCCGGAGTATCGATGCCCTGTCTCGATACTCCTGCGACCAGGGACATCTAAGGATGTGCCTATTGACTATCCAGCTTCCACAAGTATGACTGCCATCACAACGCTGGTAGTCAGGAAAACACCCTATGGGCTTTATCAACATGTATATATATATATGAATACTATGCAAAATATGTCATATGTTAAGATAAAGACAAACCAAATAGCGTACTATCATATTAAGCAAGACTGTCATGTACATATATATCCCTAGTATCCTATACAATGAAGGCCTCTAGGGCATATATATCCAATAATCTCCCACTTGCATTAAGGCCTATAATTGGCACAATGAGTACCCACTGTCTGCACCAGATCCAGTTGCTGGCGTACCGCATGCCCAACATCTCAAACAGCCTCTCAAACTGGACTTGAGGGATGGCCTTGGTGAATGGATCTGTCGTGTTGTCTTTTGTGTCCACTCTTCGTACCTCGATCTCCCGAAGATCCACGATGTCCCTGATCAGATGAAACCGCCTTAAGATATGCCTGGATTTCTGATGGGACCTCGGTTCCTTCGCTAATGCTACAGCCCTATTGTTATCATAATACAAAGGTATTGGATTGGCATTGGATGGAACCACCTGAAGTTCAGAGATGAACTTCCTCATCCAGACAGTCTCTTTTGCGGCTTCACTAGCAGCTATATACTCAGCCTCCATAGTTGAGTCTGCAACGGTATCCAGTTTGGAACTCTTCCAACATACCGCCCCTCCATTGAGGGTAAACACAAAACCCTAAATGGATTTAGAATCATCTTTGTCACTTTGGAAGCCAGAGTCGGTAAAAGCCTCTACCTGGAGGTCCCCATTACCATAAACTAAGAACATTTCCTTAGTCCTTCTCAGGTACTTGAGAATGTTCTTTACCGCTATCCAATGTTTCTCACCTTGGTCAGATTGATACCTGCTTACCACACCAAGTGCGTAAGCTACATCTGGTCTTGTACATAACATCGCATACATTATAGATCCTACTGCCGAAGCATAGGGTATAATGCCCATGCGAGCCCTCTCTTCATCAGTCTTTGGAGACATCTCATTTGAGAGGGTGATCCCGTGACAAGCGGGCATATTACCGCGCTTGGAATCTTCCATACTAAATCACTTTAGTATAGTGTCAATATACCTGGACTGTGAAAGTCCTAACATTATATTAGATCTATCACGATAGATCTTAATGCCCAAAATGTTGGTTGCATCACCCAAGTCTTTCATGGAGAATTTCTGTGACAAGAAGAGCTTTACTGATTGTAGCATAGGGACATCATTCCCTATCAGTAGTATGTCGTCGACGTACAAAACGAGGAAGACTACTGCTCCTTTTACAATCATTCTATAAATACATGGTTCGTCTACATTTTTGATAAAGTCAAATTCTTTGACAGTCTCATCAAAGCAGATGTTCCAACTTCGCGATGCTTCCTTTAATCCATAGATGGATTTAAGCAACCTGCACACTCTTCCGCTTCTCCCACTGTCTAAGAAACCTTCTGGTTGATCTATGTAAACACTCTCTTCTAAATGTCCATTTAGAAAAGTTGTTTTTACGTACATCTGCCAGATTTCATAGTCATGGATGGCAGCAATGGCAAGCAGGATCTGAATGGATTTAAGAATAGCTACAGGTGAAAAGGTTTCATCATAGTCCAATCCTGGTTTTTGACGAAAACCTTTTGCAACGAGTCTAGCTTTGTAGGTTTCCACTTGTCCAAGTGCACCAATCTTCTTTTTGAAGATCCATTTGTGTCACGACCTAAAATTGGCCCGTGACGGCCCTAATACTACGCAACGCCAAAAGACGTAACGCAGTAAAAGAAAACCAAAACCCAGAAATCTAGACCAAGAAAATACGGAAAAGATAATATAAGTTTTAGAAACATTTGAAATCGCAACCCAAATTCTTTAAAAGTCCTACTTTCTTTCTTTAAAATTTTGGCAACACACCCTTTTTGTAAAAACTAGCCAAGATAAATACGATACAAATATACGACGCTGTAGCGAAGAAATAAAGACAATGGAGAGAAAGCTGTATATAAAAGGCA
Organism: Agapanthus africanus; assembly: GCA_030015575.1. NCBI lineage: Eukaryota > Viridiplantae > Streptophyta > Magnoliopsida > Asparagales > Amaryllidaceae > Agapanthus > Agapanthus africanus. The sequence goes on along the minus strand of CM057341.1, from coordinate 614,235,002 downwards.
ACAAATCCACAAATAATATACAATAACGTCCTCACCAAGTCTCTAAGTCAACAATACAATAGTAGATGGAGAGTACAAGATACAACGAGTGTACAAAACAAAATACAGATAACCACCAAAACCCACCTAAGCAAAATAGTACTGTGAGCTGATGCGGTATCTGTAGAAAAAGATGATAGCTGAAAAGCGGAATAGCTGAATAGCCTGCCTCGACTACTCTGGGAACAACCTGAAACACCTGTGGCACAACGGGGGTGAGTTGCCAACTCTTGAATAGTAGATAACATATGCAGGTAATCGCAGGAATGTACGTACAACATGAATCTAAGATATGCGATTACAGTAATAACATGTCATGCAAATGCTGAATAAAGGAAAGTACACCAACAGGTACAATCAATGTGTGAAGTTTAATAGTAACATGACAATAGTATGCAATAACCATGCAATAGGGATATGAGAATGTAAATATGCAACTATAATAAGGGTACACTAACAGGTACTACCAATATATGAAACTGTGCACAAAATAGATAAGTGTGAGGTATGGGGTGGAATATGTCATTTCCACGGAAACCTGACATCGTGGTAGGATCACAATCCATCAAGACACACAAATCCCAAATCCTCAATTCAGCCCCCAACTGGGCTCTCACGTCGTATAAGAATCACATCACCTCAATGTACAATATTGAATAGCTCTCCTATATCTCGAATGTACAAATCAACAATCTTTTTCATATCCAATGTCAATGAATCACCTATATCCCAAGTCGAATCTCAAGTAAGTTTCTAACTTCCTAAAGGTATATATATATTTGCAGAAATAAATATGATGGGGGCAATACACATATATTAGCGTCCCATTCCACTAATATTGGTGTAAGGGTATATATAACAACGGCTAATCCCCTGTTATATATACAAAGGTGTTTAAAAGAAATATCATGAAAACAATGTGCCAAGCATCGACATAGAAATCCTGATAGGTACGTATCATACTCTGTCCCGAAAGCACGAGTGCCTAGCTCTGACCCTCGCCTTTCGACGTATGCATACGTGCATGACTCCCAACGGTGTCTCCATGACCCCCTTTGAGTCATTGGTACTGTCACCGGATGGTATGGTTCCCCTACCGGGCTCACCGGCTCATAACACATCGACATCCCTTTCTTGCCCCGGGGTACCTCCAGGCCCCACCATGTACCCTCTACGGCCTCGACGCCTCCTCGTAGGGGTATATATAATCAGCACCGATAAAACTCATGGTGGATGCGCAAATATCATATCAAGAAAACCGGGTTTTTCAATGTATGCATAATTTCATGAAACTCCCGCGGTTCCCAAATCCAGAAAACATCATGTAAAATCCAAATAATAATGCGCATTCCAGGAATAAACATATACGATATATCTGAAATGCGAGCATATAAATGAGAATATGTAGCTGAAACCAGATGTATGCGAAACCGATAAGGTACAGCTAAGTAACATCAGTAAAGGTAAATATGTAACTGCAACTCGATATGTGTGTAACATACAGGTGTAGCAATGTGGGTATCTACCTATAAGAACTGATGTCGTATACCCCCCTGGGTATAAGTAAGATATGTAGGATATTCCCCCCGGTATGAGTAACATATGTGCAAGGTATACATGTAACTGTATCGCAAGGTGTATTTGTACCTATCACTAAAGGTATGATACACTATAGGTATACCGATAAACTAGATGTCATGTGTGATAAGCAATAGAATCTATAATGGTTAGTGTGTGACATGGCAATTTTTGACGGTGTGTGTGTAGCATGCAATCCGTGCTTGTGCAACATGAACCGTCAATAATGTGTGCAGTGCCCTACGGCTACTAGTCACAGTACAACTATATCTAAGTAAATAGGTAAAGGCGCAATTCTAACAATGACGTAGAATATGCGACAAGTATTGAATCCTAGCCCAGACGCATAACGACATGCGGGCGATTCCCCTGTAGATGTTAAATCTACTCACTTACACTCCACGCAAGGTGAATCCTACCATCTGCTCTTCCCTGTAGCAGTGTCCGTAGTCCCCGCCTACAAACCTGCAAATAAGACATGGAAATCATATATAAGCCAAATATTACACAAAACGCGATATCGAACCAAAACGAGAAACTCGCGTCGCGAACTAAACGCACGTGTGCACGATACGCTAAAACGTGTGTGTACGCGTCTAAAACCATCGCGACACGCCGCGATACGCTGGATTGCGGAACCCTCTCACGTATCGCGCGTATCGCGCAAACAAAACGGACATGAAAAACGGTATATTGTCCCAGATTTTCCTACAGGTCAAATATTACAAAACTAGACATGCCAAAACACTATACAACACAGAAGAGAACCCTAGCCAAGACCCCAACACCCCTGCCCCCTACTTGGCCGCAAATTGCGGCCAAACACAATAAATCTGCGGCCTCAGTTGGGAATGTGGGTCTCGTGTTCTGGTGGTGTTATCTATACCTAGTGAGCATGCCCCAGTTTTCTCAATTTTGTCCTGAAGGTCCCGGGTCAAAAGCAGATCTCAGAATGTCACAATGTTGCATTAAAACACCAATTTTGCACAATATAGAAAACCTATGGTATTTTAGTGTAATCCAAGGTTAAGCTCAGTTAAGGTGACCCTAACAACACTTAAATAAATAGGGTTTACCAACACAATCAAGACATAACCAAAATTCCACATAAAACACCATAATCTAGCACTAAACCCACTATTTAACACAAACCGACACTAATTAGCACACAAGCTAAGCAAAAGAGAGATGGGTTCAGAAAATATACCCTAGAGAACCCTAAGAAGCAGGTGAAGAAGTGTATGGAGGAGGTGAGAGCTTGCTACAACTGCTGAAGCTCCTGCTGCTGCTCTTGCCTCTGCTGCTGCTTGCTGCTACTGCTGATGGAGTTGCTGCTGATGCTGATGCTGCTGTTGCCTGTTCTGCTGCTGTTGCTGCTGCTAAAGGTGTTGCTGTTGTTGCTGCTGCTCACAGCTGAGTGTGTGTGTGAGTGTGTGAGAATGAGAGAATGAGTGAAAAGAGTAGTGAGAAATGAGAGGCAAAGTCAAAACCCCTCCTCTCTCTCTCTCTCTTCACTAATGAAGGCATGGGCAAAGCCATGATGCCCCATCATGCACTCTCTCTCTCTCACACCAAGGTCAACACAAGAACAGTCATTTCCATAAACAAAATAAAGAGAAAACAACAACCATAATTAAAACCCAAAATGACTTAATACAAAACTTAAAATGGCTTACGGAAATGTTTAGTCCACCATGGTTGCCAATCATGGTTAAACCCCAAAAACAACCCTAGTTTACATGCACAAGTGTGTGTGTGCCTAGAAAAATTCTAATAAAATATTCATTAAATAGAATAAAATAATTGAAAACCAATTTGGTAAACTTTTTATTAAAAATCATATATAAAAATATAATTAGCCACAAAACACATTCTACGGTGTTACAATCTCCCCTCTAAAAGAAATTCGTCCCTGAATTGAAAAATATACTGACACGCGTGCCTTCAAGGAGAAGATTGCAATCTCTCAAATCTCGCTCGCAGCCTCCCAAGTGATTACCTCACTATACGGCTACGTCCAAGAAAACCCTTCACAGATGGCAAGACCCTTGACCGACGTTTCTCCACCTGTCGGGCCATTAACACAACTGGCTGCTGGTGAACGAAAGATCGCGTCTAAGCTAAATGGTCTGGTGCTAAATTATGTGAGAAAGGTAATGAAGGTAATTGTAAAGTATCATCACAAGGAATACGGGGTGAAAATTCAATAATCTGGGCGGAAGTGCCAAATTAAAGGCAACGAAACTAACTCGCTTATAGGATTTTAAAAGGACCTAAATCCTGGGACAAGCTTCCCAAAATCCAACACGTTATTCATCGGAAGTCCATAGGAATATATGGTCTGTCCCTGCGAACTCGAGTCTATGACCAACACAGTCGGCATAAGACCTCTATTTGTGCTGGGCTACTCTCATCCTGACCTGAACAACCGGATCATCTCCGAAGTCTTTAGACTAGCCGGGGTCCAAAATCCTACTTACGCAGAGTCAGAAAAACAACAGACTGGTGATCGACACGACCTAACCCCTAAACCTAAAGGTGGCCAATTGGAGTGTCTCCTGATAACAGCTATCGAAGGAGAACCTGAACGTTGGCGAGTGACGATCCCCAACCACTGACAACAATCAAACAAACACACAACTTTAACAAAAACAACTGAGCAAACTGAGTATAACCGGACGACAAGAATCCGAATGGAGTCACACCCTGACTAAACTTGGGTAGAAACCATAACGAAATTCATGGAGATCTGCTCCCACTCCTACTTCGGAATGGTTAAAGGTTGCAACTCTCCAGCCGGCCTCAGATGCTCGACCCAAACACACAACAAGACAGACACCTTGAAACGAAACCTGAAACTTCTCCTTACATCCCTGTCCACCCGTAACTATCTCACAAGTCATGCTAAATGTGGGTGGAACTTAAATGCATACAGAGAGTTGACAGATGTGCATGTTCTAGGATTACACGTCTCTACCCGATGATACCAGGTACACAAACGCGTCCCTAACTTAGCACACCATTGTCACAAATCAAGGTCTCCGAATCATTACCCAGCCGAGTATGCTCAAGTATCACGGACGAACGAGTATCGGCGAGCAGTGTCTCATGAAAACGATTTAAGGAAAGTGGTCGGGCGCGGACATGAGCAAGTTGTCCCCTCCGTAGAGACGGACTTAAGCTGTACTCAACGATCACACAAGAACTGTAAATCTGTAGAAGACTATCACAACAATCAAAATCCGCTGCAGGAAGATGTACATTAAGCTCTGGTGGTCCTTGAAAATCTGACACGACTCTCGTATAAGTGCACGGCGGCGCCCCGGCCGTCAATCCGACGGCCAAATGCGGAAGCGGTGATAAACTTAAATTTTCTTGAACTGGAAAACCGCCGCGCACTAATACCCGGATCGAACCACTAACTAGTCCTAGCTATCAGTAAGAAAGGGAATAGAGATATACCGACGATCCAAGTCCTCCGGTCTTCTCGTCATCGTCCCGATCTCCTGCGGAATGTCCCGTCTCCTCCTCGTCGCCGGAAGTGCACCACACCGCCTACTTCTTTTACGGGCTCCCACCTCAATGCCGAGGCAACTCGGGCACGAAGCCGGCTACTCGACGTGCCCAAGGTTCGCTGTAGAATATGTAGTCCTCAAGTCTCACTTTGGGGTTCATGGAGGTGCCATTTTAGGTGGAGGAATTGAAGTGAACTTTTGGAGAGGGAGTTGTAGGGATTTTTCAAAGCTCAAGATACAAAAATCCCACCTCATGAAATGAAATCCCCTCTCTTCCAAGGAATGGCCGCCCCCCCTTTGTGTGTGATTGGAGAGAGAAAGAACAAAGACAAGGGGGTGGGTGGAAAGTGAGTGATGATGAAAAGAAACCAAATGATCACAACAATTCCAACACTCAATCAACAACCATCTCTCATCATCAACAACCATCATCAAAACCATGATGATAAAGAAAGTCAAGCAATCAAGAGTTTATGAAGTCAAATGATGGGACAAGTATCATGGCATGATAATATGCAAAGACCCCCTCCACAAATGCTTATTTGCAACAATGCAAATAAGCCCTCCTCCACCAATCTTCGGCCAATGAACGGAACAATGGAAATTGGCCGAAACGGAAAGCAAACTGGCAACTCCAGAAAACTGGTCCCGTAATAAATTACAGGAAAACCCCAATACTGTGCATACACACCCGCATTTGTATTTCGACCGAAATACAAATGCAATGAGACAAAATCTACACTGTACTATACTAGGATCCGGCTTAAACCAAAGCCGGCTAGTAATATCCGTTCGATCCTGATCCGTGCAATACCGCACGTATCTGATCGAACCCTGCCATATATCCATACGGCCTATAGTACAAACTGTCTGATCCTGATCCGTGCAATACCGCACGTATCTGATCGGACCTTGCCATATCTCCATACGGCCTCTACAACCTTTTGCCCGAAAGCTGAGTAACTGAATGTGGGGGACTCTAAAGACTCGTCAACACCTTGGTTGTGGATTTAACCACTAGCACGTCAGAGGTATAAGCCAATACATAACGGGCTACCAGGTATTGACTAAAAGGGATGTCTGTGAGCGAACTCAGCCTGACAACCCTACTGAGCCTGTCAGTGACAATATCCGTACAGTCCGGTCCGTTCGTCTATGAGCATCGCATGGCGGGCCTAGGGGGTTGGTAAAAGTCAGACCCCCAAAAGCGGTACAAGTCGTGTCGGAGTGTAGCCCAGAACACCCTGAGATACTACTGGAATACCTACTAGTAAATCTCCTTGCCTCGGCCGAGGGCTTCGTGTAATGGCTCTCCTAGACACAGCACGACCTCACCCCCAATACCGGGAGAGACGAACCCCTGAAGATACGCTCACTGCCTCCATGTGGCTCGGGACTGTACCCAACTAAAACCTGTTTGCACGACTCCTTTGAGCCGTGGTAGGGTAGTAATCAAAGTACAGTGGGAACTCACACGAGACAAATGACGATCCCCAGGTCGATGAACTAACCTGCACACATGTCACCAGGGAACTGCCATCTGACGTCTGGTATATGACTAACTAGCATGTTCCCGGCGAGTCCTGTCCGGTGTACTCATAACCCAATGAGCACCTGTATATATCTTAGGTGATCCAACTGACACCAGTGGCTTGTGAGACCGGCCACCGCCCCTCGTCGGGGTCTCGACTGTATACACTAGTCTACTTTGGAGTATCGATGCCCTGTCTCGAAACTCCCACGACTAGGGACCTTTTAAGGATATGCTTATAGACCCCGAGCTCCCACTTATATGATCGCCCTTATACTGCTGGTGGTCAAGCAAGAATCCTAGGGGCTCTATCAACGTGTAATAGCGACGTGTCAGGTCACTTAAAACAGTACACGATGATAAAGATGAACCAGATAGCATACTATCATCTCGAGTAAGACTGTCCTACCGGGATAGGTCCTCCCTCAATCATTGCAATCACGTACCTGTGATCCAATAATTGACTCTGAGGGCACTATCTCCAACAATCTCCCACTTGCACTCAAGGCTAATTATTGCGATGTCGCATACTCACAGCCCGTGTGATACCGAACACCCAACTCCTCTACTAGTCAGTCTTACAAAGCTCGTTTGCGAAACTATTGCGTTCGAGGAATAGCCTCAGTGAGTGGATCCGCCTTGTTGTCTCTTTCCATGTCTCTCTATATCTCAAGTTCGCGGAGAAACCCATCTCCCGAAATGAGCAATACCTGTCTTAGGATGTGTCTGGATGTCTGATGGGACATAGCTCATAAATGAACTCCAAATCCAAACTCCTGAGACTGTATCGTCAACTGAACTTAATCAGTATCCTGCGCCATGCCACCCTCAGTATTTCCTTGGACCACCTGTCCAAAATACTGCCCCTCGTCAGAAGGAATAACTATAACTCTGACAACCTCCTTGTCGTCCGGGTCACCTTGGAAGCCTGGAATGATAACTGTCTCCCGAATGAGGCTGTCGTTATCATATCCCTAGAACATCCACTTATGTTCTAAAACTGCTTCCGACTGTTTCTCCAGGATTGGATCAATATCAACTTATTGCATCTAGTGCAAGAACAATATCTGGTGTGGTACTTGACATCTCATGATTGACTCAATTGCCTGAGCAAGTGATCTGCCAATCATGCACATCCCTCTCCCCTTTAGTCTGTAAGACACCTTTAGAGAGGGTGACTCCATCACCTGCAGGTACACTACCGTGCCAGGAGTCGTCCATCCTAAATACTCTTAGAATGCTGTCAAGTACCCTGATTGGGAAACCACCCAAATCTAGATCTAATACCATAGATCCAGTAACCAGTATGTCTGATATAATGTCCAAGTCCTGTGTGGAGAAACCACTGTGTGACGACCAAAGTATAACCGATTGTAGTATAGGAGTTTCCTTTCCTACTCTGTGTATGTCATCCAAATACCAAGATATCACACCCTACTACCTTCTCAACAGATCCATCCCCTATTCTGATGAAGTCAAACCTATGAATGTCACGTCAGAAATAGATGATCTATCTCCGCTACTGGTGCTTCAGTCTATAAATAGACATAAGCTACCTGTCCACCAATGCTTCCGCTGCTCCCACTGACTACGACAACCCTCTGGCAGAGTCATATACACGTACACTTCTAAAACCAGTTTAGAACGACGCTATACTCATCCTCCCGCCGGGTCTCGCAGCCTGGAACAACAGCAATGGTAATTGTGGGTAAATAAGAACTTCCCTGTCACCGTCCTTGAGGCTACCGTAGTACCTCTCGGGTGCCTGAAGTTACCCACCTTATCTGCGGAGTGGCCAATGGAATGTCAAAACAGATTGAATCTTTAGGTTCCTATCAAATATTCAGTAATCGTTTGTGGTTCTTGAATCACTTCCAGTTCTACCATACTCCCACTACTGTTTTCTGAAAAAAAAATTCCATTTTTAATAAAACTGTGGCGAGTCTAGAACAATATCGCTATTGTTCATCCAGATGGTAGAAAGTCAACCCTCGTCATAGCCTGGATCAACCCACGAACAGCCATTACAGAAACGTGCCTTGAGTTGTCCAGTGTCTGGTTTTAATCATAAACCGGACAACTCCCCGTACCTTAACATCGTTAAGATATGAACTGTTCTATATCCCATATAGGACCAGAGGCACTGATTTAATTGAACCAGATCCAAAACATGCAACTGTCTCCAGTGCATGTCAACTAAATGGAAGGAGGCCGATCAGCGCTACTCAACTCAGGAATGCTTCCAATTATGAGTAACCTGAAAGAGAAGCAAGATCTCTTTATCATTACTAGCAACTGAATACCATTGACAAGTATCTATATCTTCGATCTCTTTGAAGAATCCCGATACTTGCTATACCTGGTTCTCTACTCTATTCAAATACCTATAACTTCTCAAAATTCAGATCCTGTGTTTCCACGAAACACTTGTCTAAAAACTAGAGAAGTCATAAGTAAACCGAATATAGTACGAGGACCAACCCCTCTGTCCTGATAGACCCTGGACAACATACAATACTCTGTATAAGTCTCTTGAGTCTGATAACTCATTCACTGTGTGTCGTAGGTTGAAAACTGTACTTATGGTTAAGAAGAATTACACCGCTGTTCAATGCTCCTTACCTAACCAACCACTGATATAGGTAAATGCCATAGACATAATTTCAAAAAGGTACATCTCACTCTATGAAAATAGACGTACAGATATATCAATTTGAAATTGGTGCATAACAGCGGATATTCAAAACCAAATATTTGCCGACCGGCAAACAACCCAGGCGATCTCCTCAAATATCACTGATTACAACGAATCCCGATATAATGAGGATGATCACCCAATTCCCAATAACCTACTCCCACTCATCATCTGTAAAACCATGCAGATGTGAGAATCATACCTGGTAAATACATACCCTGGAGCAAGTGTCTAATCGGGAAATCAGTTTTCCTTTAACAGTACACAGTGAGACTGAAACATCGAAATGTTTCGATGGGGTATCCTGGTATTCTTAGTAATGCGTCTTCCAGATTCACGACTGTAACCGTATAATTCTTTGCCACCTCTCCAAATCCCTTCATATGTCTTTAGTCATTACCTTCTGCACACCCCTTTAGGCCAAATGGTTTTCTTCCTTCCCTACCGTTCGGCACCAGCCTATGGTTTGGAAGAAGACTATCCAATAAGCATAATGGGTGTACTGTCCTAATCCTAGGAACACTCGCAATGAGAGAGGGTGAAGATAAAAGACAACCGAATAAACCTTATTCCTATTTCTCCTGAACCAGAATCCATCCCCGAACTGGAACAAGTTCCTTTCGAGTTCGTATATAACCATACGATGGAGTATCCAATAAACTGTGGATCTTCGTAGTGATACGGAGTGTCCTGGAGAAATACAAAGGTGATTTAGGATTGGCGAAGAAATACTTGGTTTGGTCGTGAATATCAGTCGCATTTTACTTTGCCCTCTTACTAATCCCTTGCTTTGTCTGAACTTAATACCTTCTGTACACCATCGTTAGGCTAATTGGCTTTCTTCATTCCCTACCGGTCGGCACCAGCCTAAGGTTTGGAAGAAGACTATCCAATTTGCGTAATAGGTGTACTATCTCCTAAACCAAGGAGTACTCGCAACCTGAGAGAAGGTAAAAGGAAAAGACAACTGAATAATCCTATCCGTTTCCTCCAGAACCTGAAACCATCCTCGAATAAATTCCTTCGAGTTCGTATCTAACCATACGATGGTTTTGTCCAATGGAAGTGGACGTTCGTAGTAATACGGGGTGTCCTGGAGAAAAGGGTAAAAGTGGGAGTGGCAATGAGGTCTGCAACTCTGACAATCCAAAAGCCAGTGTTAAGAAGGTTCGGTCAACTTGGTCACTGAGTCATAGTCTTAGGGTCGGGTCAATGGTCGCTGCTAAAGAGAGAGAGAAAAGAAACACTCAGCGTGCACTCTAACCTAGATCAGAATGGTTACCAATTTATCTAATCAGGAAACCTCCCACTGTACCTCAAATTCTCCTCCAAACCTGAAAGAAGAATTAGTCGGGGTCACCCGAGGAGTAAACTAACTCATCAGTGGGAATCGGGATCCAACTATCACCGCATGATAACGTGACGGAATCCGCTCACGCAATCACACTCCAGAAGGTATGCGCATATCTGGCAAGTTTCAGTTCTTTTGAAACTCCGGATGTGATTTCTGCCCCATGCTCTTATGACCTTGACTTTGGCCAACATATCATAAGTCACATGTCAAGTTCTACCCGTCATTCTCCAGGTTAATTTGAATCCACCCGTACCTACCCTTGACTTTGGCCAAAATGGCAGTACGACTGTCCCAAACCAACGCATCTATCTATGCTGCATATGAATACCCAATAGTTACCAATCACTGTGCCTTGACTTTGGCCAACATACACAGCTTGAATACTATTGACCACCCATATGAAACGACGGAGGGCTACGAATGGTTTCTGGCGAAAACCTTTAACGTAATGAACTTGATATCGTTGAAGGAACGGATAGCTTTTAAAAATATAGTGACGAAAACCATTGCTAAAGAGGTCACTCCCGGTGAAGGGATCTCGGCTCTTTCCCCGTAGAATGAGGTGCAGGATATTCCAACTGAATACCACGGTGCAAAGCAAAAGTAATCGGCTATAGTGAAGTTATTGCCCTGACGCAAACTTTTTGTCCAAGGGGTCACTCCCGGTGAAGGGATCTCGGCCCTTGCCTCGTCGACTGAGGTGCTGGATATTCATAACCGAATATCACGATGCAAAACAAAAGTGAACGTCCTTGCAATAACAGCTTTTTGAAAAGTGTTCCAACAACATCAGATTAGGTTTGTTTTTAAACTTGCATTGATCCGAATCAATGCAGTCCTATCAATTGATCACACCACAAAGAACGAAAATATACTGATGTACGTATATGCCATCCGCATTCGCCACTGGGTCCCGTCATTACCCGTTAGGTTAGCTAACTAACGACAGAGCGGGGACTGGACTAGCGCGGATGCAAAACATATACAACATCTACTAATATATATACCAATATATTATATTCGCTCAAGGCGTGAATAAAATGCAACATCACAGAGAATGAACAGCATCACAGAAACAATACAGATATCTGGGATCCCCGGGTTTCACAGAGCCGCTGAAACCCGACGTTCCCCTGGTCGTGTGGATAGCCTGTGCAATGAAATCCTAGACCCCTACGGGCGCGGCAAGTCACCCGCCAAAACCTGAAGCGAGGCAGCCCCCTTCAGCTCCGTGAATGGACCACCCAGCACTTCACGGAATCCGGCAACTTGGGCACCCCTCCTGGGTCAACCTGTACCCCCTACGAGTGCGGCGAATAGCCCGCCAATCCTAGAGTGAAGCCCCCTCCGTCCCAATGCCATAAGATGCGGGCTTGTTGCCCTCTAGAACCCGGCTATCCGTGCACCCCTCCGCGGGGTAACCCTAGTACAGAAAGTAAAATATACATACAACGGGTACATCGACCGCAACCAGGTCGTGCCCCAAAAAAATAATACAAACAGGCAGTGACGGCAGTCCACATGTCGGACGCTCGCCCCGCAATATCAAATGTACATAATACAACCACAACTGTACTAGCATTGCATCCAGGCTATCCCCCACGACCGATCCGCAACATCACAGCAAAAACAGAACATCAACGTGAAAGTCACGTTCGCAAATCCGTCTAACCGGGCTATAGCAGTTAGACCGGATTTACCGATCGAGTGACATTCACGGTCGCAGATATAATGTAAATACTGTGAAATAATGTGTTTAAAATATCCGATCAATCAAATTTTAACAAGTGGGCCCCAAAGCATTACTGTAGCAGATCAGGAAAATCTGGGTCCAGAATTAATATTCCAAAACCCATATTTTAAGCCCACAAGCCCTCTGGAAAAAGCTGGTGAGCTGAACCCAACTACCTGCGGCGGAACCGCGGCCAACAAGGAGTTATGGCCGCGGTTCCGCGGTCGTACGGAGGGTTCAGGCAACCAAAATTTTCCAGTGGTCTTAGGGTACTCTGTACATCATTTTGCAATCACCTGAAAAAAATTTCGAGACCAAAAATTTTCAACAGAAACTGATGCGAACTAAAATACAGTTTTGGAACATTCGATCGATCGAAACAGAAAAACACATTACACCAAGCTAGACTAAGTTAATGGCGAGGCTCTGATACCACTGTAAGTGCACGGCGGCGCCCCGGCCGTCAATCCGACGGCCAAATGCGGAAGCGGTGATAAACTTAAATTTTCTTGAACTGGCAAACCGCCGCGCACTAATACCCGGATCGAACCACTAACTAGTCCTAGCTATCAGTAAGAAAGGGAATAGAGATATACCGACGATCCAAGTCCTCCGGTCTTCTCGTCATCGTCCCGATCTCCTGCGGAATGTCCCGTCTCCTCCTCGTCGCCGGAAGTGCACCACACCGCCTACTTCTTTTACGGGCTCCCACCTCAATGCCGAGGCAACTCGGGCACGAAGCCGGCTACTCGACGTGCCCAAGGTTCGCTGTAGAATATGTAGTCCTCAAGTCTCACTTTGGGGTTCATGGAGGTGCCATTTTAGGTGGAGGAATTGAAGTGAACTTTTGGAGAGGGAGTTGTAGGGATTTTTCAAAGCTCAAGATGCAAAAATCCCACCTCATGAAATGAAATCCCCTCTCTTCCAAGGAATGGCTGGCCCCCCTTTGTGTGTGATTGGAGAGAGAAAGAACAAAGACAAGGGGGTGGGTGGAAAGTGAGTGATGATGAAAAGAAACCAAATGATCACAACAATTCCAACACTCAATCAACAACCATCTCTCATCATCAACAACCATCATCAAAACCATGATGATAAAGAAAGTCAAGCAATCAAGAGTTTATGAAGTCAAATGATGGGACAAGTATCATGACATGATAATATGCAAAGACCCCCTCCACAAATGCTTATTTGCAACAATGCAAATAAGCCCTCCTCCACCAATCTTCGGCCAATGAACGGAACAATGGAAATTGGCCGAAACGGAAAGCAAACTGGCAACTCCAGAAAACTGGTCCCGTAATAAATTACAGGAAAACCCCAATACTGTGCATACACACCCGCATTTGTATTCCGACCGAAATACAAATGCAATGAGACAAAATCTACACTGTACTATACTAGGATCCGGCTTAAACCAAAGCCGGCTAGTAATATCCGTTCGATCCTGATCCGTGCAATACCGCACGTATCTGATCGAACCCTGCCATATATCCATACGGCCTATAGTACAAACTGTCTGATCCAGATCCGTGCAATACCGCATGTATCTGATCGGACCTTGCTATATCTCCATACGGCCTCTACAACCTTTTGCCCGAAAGCTGAGTAACTGAATGTGGGGGACTCTAAAGACTCGTCAACACCTTGGTTGTGGATTTAACCACTAGCACGTCAGAGGTATAAGCCAATACATAACGGGCAACCAGGTATTGACTAAAAGGGATGTCTGTGAGCGAACTCAGCCTGACAACCCTACTGAGCCTGTCAGTGACAATATCCGTACAGTCCGGTCCGTTCGTCTATGAGCATCGCATGGCGGGCCTAGGGGGTTGGTAAAAGTAAGACCCCCAAAAGCGGTACAAGTCGTGTCGGAGTGTAGCCCAGAATACCCTGAGATACTACTGGAATACCTACCAGTAAATCTCCTTGCCTCGGCCGAGGGCTTCGTGTAATGGCTCTCCTAGACACAGCACGACCTCACCCCCAATACCGGGAGAGACGAACCCCTGAAGATACGCTCACTGCCTCCATGTGGCTCGGGACTGTACCCAACTAAAACCTGTTTGCACTACTCCTTTGAGCTGTGGTAGGGTAGTAATCAAAGTACAGTGGGAACTCACACGAGACAAATGACGATCCCCAGGTCGATGAACTAACCTGCACACATGTCACCAGGGAACTGCCATCTGACGTCTGGTATATGACCAACTAGCATGTTCCCGGCGAGTCCTGTCCGGTGTACTCATAACCCAATGAGCACCTGTATACATCTTAGGTGATCCAACTGACACCAGTGGCTTGTGAGACCGGCCACCGCCCCTTGTCGGGGTCTCGACTGTATACACTAGTCTACTTTGGAGTATCGATGCCCTGTCTCGAAACTCCCACGACTAGGGACCTTTTAAGGATATGCTTATAGACCCCCAGCTCCCACTTATATGATCGCCCTCATACTGCTGGTGGTCAAGCAAGAATCCTAGGGGCTCTATCAACGTGTAATAGCGACGTGTCAGGTCACTTAAAACAGTACACGATGATAAAGATGAACCAGATAGCATACTATCATCTCGAGTAAGACTGTCCTACCGGGATAGGTCCTCCCTCAATCATTGCAATCACGTACCTGTGATCCAATAATTGACTCTGAGGGCACTATCTCCAACATCTCGAACAAGTAGTGTCTCCAAACCATCAACGCAAAACCACCGCGGCCATCTCCAGATCATGAGTGGAATATCCTTCTCGTACTTCCTCCAAATGTAGGGAAGAAAAAGCGATAACTCTGTAGTGTCACCTCAGTACACACTTGAGCCCCACTCAAGAAACATTACAGTTAAACAACAGGGTCGCCCGAACCAAGAACAAAGAAAGAACTGATGCAGTCGTTAACCGAATCACCAACTGCCGAAAACTCCGTACACATGCATTAGTCCACAGAAAGAAACCTCCCTTCCGGGCCATTCAGTCGACGGTGCAGCACTACTCTAGCAATCCTGCAAGAAACGGCGGTAAAACCTGCTAAGCCCAACAATCTGCGGATCTCCGTCCTGCACACAGGTCTGAGCCTAATCTGTACGGTTGCGATCTTCCTCGGAACCATACAAAACCGTCTCCCGCGACTACAAGACCTAGGAGTCAGCACAAAACAAGCCTGAAGAAACACTCCGAGAATTTAGCAAACTGCTGGTACTCTCCCATTATCTGCATAAAAAATCCTCAAGTGCTACTACTGTCCCTCAAGACACATTAAGTAGAGCAGAATGTCGTAAATAACACAACAGAAACTGGTCGAGGAACGGCCTGAAGAAATCTGGTTCATCACATCTACGAATGATGCTAGGGCATCAGTGAATCCAACGACTGACAAAAACACACAAAGCCCGTCGCACGCGTAAGGCAGTCTTCGGAATGTCATCACCCCGAATCCGCAATAATGATGACCTGATCCCGAACAAACTTAGAAGATGTCTCGCACTCTGGAGCTGATCGAAGAAATCGTCACGGCGAGGTGAAGGATACCTATCTGCACCGTAAGCCTGTTCAATTGACGATCTGTCGATACACAACCTCAAACTACCGTATTCCTCCTCGACGAACAGAAATAGGAGCTTCCAAAAGCGAAACACTCAGACGCACAAAAAAAACCCCTCAACAAACAACTCTGCAGCTGATCCTTAAGTTCCCTAAGCTTCGCCGGCTCATCCGGAACAACGTCGGAAAACTCTCGCACGAAAGGAACCCGGTCCAATAATCCCACTGTGGCTCCGGTATCACGAATGAACGCCAAGAATCCACGACATCTCCTCAGTAGCTGACTAGCGAAAAAAGGCTGAATTCAAGCTGTGAGAGGCGGCACAACTATCCACCTACACAATAAGAACTGACCTGCCGGGAAAACAAAACTGACTGTTTCCTCACGGTAGTCCACAGACGCCTACCACGTAATTAACCAGTCCGTGCCCAGGAGAACGTCAAATCCAACATCTCTAGAAGGATCAAAACGATGAAGGAATCTCTATCTCCTATCCGATTGGCACACAACTGAAATACATGTCGCGCAACAAAAGAATCGCTGACAGAAGTTAAAACAACGACTACGACTAATCTACCCAACCACGGTACAAGCATGAAAAACAAACGAACACATCAAAAGAACAAGCGAATTAAAGATACCTGAAACCCCCACATTGGACGCCTGCGCGTCCCGATGAGTAGAAGCAAACTGCTGTGTCTGCCCTCTATCCGCAACTGGCTGAACTCCTCTGGTAGACTGAGCCCTCTGAGCGAATCTTCCACGTCCACGGCCTCTCTGAATACAACTCTGACGAGGTGTTAAGGAACAATCCCTGACGAAGTGCTGAAGGCTTCCGCATCGAAAACATCCACGCGCTGACTGCTGACCATCCTGGGGATGAGAGCTGAACGACTGTCCTAGTCCTAAGCCTCTGCTACTCCCGCGACGGCCACGAAATCTGTCTCGATGACCAAACCTCTGCCTCTAGGATGGTACGCTGGTACGAGTCCTCCACTGTCCTGGAACTCTCTGAGCCTCTGGAATATGTGCCTCATCAACTGGAGCTGCAACCACTGGTGCTATGTAGGTGACAGACTGCTGCATGCTGATCGCAAGTGACAACTGAGTAACAGGGGTGACAACCTCCTGTCGTAGCTCCCGAACGACCTCAACCAATGAACTCATAGTCTGGCGGAAGTCCTGCATCTCTGCCAAAAGTTTATCACTAGTATATGTCATAGGCTGATCCGTCTGCACCTGTGCAACTAGAGTGCTATCCTGGTCAGTACTCGTCTCACCCGAGCCAATTCTGACCTCGACCCTCGCTGCATCACTCTGAGTCCCTATAGTCATCGGCGGAAAGGCTATAAATAGATATAAGATTCGATGAGAATAAGGAATCGAATCTTAAGGATATGAATCATCAAGAAAGGAATTTCAAGCAAATTGTATTTAGGTTACTTAATGCAAGGTACCGCACCGTGGGTATGCTGCAGACATACACACACTACGTTACTCTGCTTAAGCTACCTACTCCATCATACTAAGGTCATCCTACACTCCAAAAGGTAAAACCTAACGCTCTGATACCAACTTTTTCACGACCCAAAATTGGCCCGTGACGGCCCTAATACTACGCAACGCCAAAAGACGTAACGCAGTAAAAGAAAGCCAAAACCCAGAAATCTAAACCAAGAAAATACGGAAAAGATAATATAAGTTTTAGAAACATTTGAAATCGCAATCCAAATTCTTTAAATGTCCTACTTTCTTTCTTTAAAATTTTTGCAACACCCCCTTTTTGTAAAAACTAGCCAAGATAAATACGATACAAATATACGACGCCGTAGCGAAGAAATAAAGACAATAGAGAGAAAGCTGTATATAAAAGGCAACAAATCCACAAATAATATATAATAACGTCCTCACCAAGTCTCTAAGTTAACAATACAATAGTAGATGGAGAGTACAAGATACAACCAGTGTACAATACAAAATGCAGATAACCACCAAAACCCACCTAAGCAAAATAGTACAGTGAGCTGATGCGGTATCTGTAGTAAAAGATGATAGCTGAAAAGCGGAATAGCTGAATAGCCTGCCTCGACTACTCTGGGGAACAACCTGAAACACCTGTGGCACAACGGGGGTGAGTTGCCAACTCGTGAATAGTAGATAACATATGCAGGTAATCGCAGGAATGTAGGTACAGCATGAATCTAAGGTATGCGATTACAGTAATAACATGTCATGCAAATGCTGAATAAAGGAAAGTACACCAATAGGTACAATCAATGTGTGAAGTAATAGTAACATGACAATAGTATGCAATAACCATGCTATAGGGACATGAGAATGTAAATATGCAACTATCATAAGGGTACACTAACAGGTACTACCAATATATGAAACTGTGCATAAAATAGATAAGTGTGAGGTATGGGGTGGAATATGTCATTTCCACGGAAACCTGATATCGTGGTAGGATCACAATCTATCAAGACACTCAAATCCCAAATCCTCAAATCAGCCCCCAACTGGGCTCTCACGTCATATAAGTATCACATCACCTCAATGTACAATATCGAATAGCTCTCCTATATCTCGAATGTACAAATCAACAATCTCTTTCATATCCAATATCCAGTGTCAATGAATCACCTATATCCCAAGTCGAATCTCAAGTAAGTTTCTAACATCCTAAAGGTATATATATATTCGCAGAAATAAATATGATGGGGGCAATACACATATATTAGCGTCCCATTCCACTAATATTGGTGTAAGGGTATATATAACAACGGCTAATCCCCTGTTATATATACAAAGGTGTTTAAAAGAAATATCATGAAAACAATGTGCCAAGCATCGACACAGAAATCCTGATAGGTACTTATCATACGCTGTCCCGAAAGCACGAGTGCCTAGCTCTGACCCTCGCCTTTCGACGTACGCATACGTGCATGACTCCCACCGGTGTCTCCATGACCCCCGCCGAGTCATTGGTACTGTCACCGGATGGTATAGTTCCCCTGCCGGGCTCATCGGCTCATAGCACATCGACATCCCTTTCTTGCCCCGGGGTACCTCCGGGCCCCACCATGTACCCTCTACGACCTCGACGCCTCCTCGTATGGGTATATATAATCAGCACCGATAAAACTCATGGTGGATGCGCAAATATCATATCAAGGAAACCGGGCTTTTCAATGTATGCATAATTTCATGAAACTCCCGCGGTTCCCAAATCCAGAAAACATCATGTAAAATCCAAATAATAACGCGCAATACAGGAATAAACATATACGATATATCTGAAATGCGAGCATATAAATGAGAATATGTAGCTGAAACCAGATGTATGCGAAACCAATAAGGTACAGCTAAGTAACATCAGTAAAGGTAAATATGTAACTGCAACTCGATATGTGTGTAACATACAGGTGTAGCAATGTGGGTATCTACCTATAAGAACTGATGTCGTATACCCCCTGGGTATAAGTAAGATATGTAGGATATTCCCTCCCGGTATGAGTAACATATGTGCAAGGTATACCTGTAGCTGTATCGCAAGGTGTATCTGTACCTATCACTAAAGGTATGATACACTATAGGTATACCGATAAACTAGATGTCATGTGTGATAAGCAATAGAATCTATAATGGTTAGTGTGTGACATGGCAATTATTGACGGTGTGTGTGTAGCATGCAATCCGTGCTCGTGCAACATGAACCGTCAATAATGTGTGCAGTGCCCTACGGCTACTAGTCACAGTACAACTATATCTAAGTAAATAGGTAAAGGCGCAATTCTAACAATGACGTAGAATATGCGACAAGTATTGAATCCTAGCCCAGACGCATAACGCCATGCGGGCGATTCCCCTGTAGATGTTAAATCTACTCACCTACACTCCACGCTAGGTGAATCCTACCATCTGCTCTCCCCTGTAGCAGTGTCCGTAGTCCCCGCCTGCAAACCTGCAAATAAGACATGGAAATCATATATAAGCCAAATATTCCGCAAAACACGATATCGAACCAAAACGAGAAACTCGCGTCGCGAACTAAACGCACGTGTGCACGATACGCTAAAACGTGTGTGTACGCGTCTAAAACCATCGCGACACGCCGCGATATGCTGGATTGCAGAACCCTCTCACGTATCGCGCGTATCGCGCAAACACAACGGACATGAAAAACGGTATATTGTCCCAGATTTTCCTACAGGTCAAATATTACAAAACTAGACATGCCAAAACACTATACAACACAGAAGAGAACCCTAGCCAAGACCCAAACACCCCTGCCCCCTACTTGGCCGCATATTGCGGCCAAACACAATAAATCTGCGGCCTCAGTTAGGAATAGGGGTCTCGTGTTCTGGTGGTGTTATCTATACCTAGTGAGCATGCCCCAGTTTTCTCAATTTTGTCCTGAAGGTCCCGGGTCAAAAGCAGATCTCAGAATGTCACAATGTTGCATTAAAACACCAATTTTGCATAATATAGAAAACCTATGGTATTTTAGTGTAATCCAGGGTTAAGCTCAGTTAAGGTGACCCTAACAACACTTAAATAAATAGGGTTTACCAACACAATCAATACTTAACCAAAATTCCACATAAAACACCATAATCTGGCACTAAACCCACTATTTAACACAAACCGACACTAATTAGCACACAAGCTAAGCAAAAGAGAGATGGGTTCAGAAAATATACCCTAGAGAACCCTAAGAAGCAGGTGAAGAAGTGTATGGAGGAGGTGAGAGCTTGCTACAACTGCTGAAGCTCCTGCTGCTGCTGCTCTTTCCTCTGCTGCTGCTTGCTGCTGCTGCTGATGGAGTTGCAGCTGATGCTGATGCTGCTGTTACCTCTTCTGTTGCTGCTGCTGCTGCTAAGGGTGTTTCTGTTGTTGCTGCTGCTCACAGCTGAGTGTGTGAGTGAGTGTGTGAGAATGAGAGAATGAGTGAAAAGATTAGTAAGAAATGAGAGGCAAAGTCAAAACCCCTCCTCTCTCTCTCTCTCTCCTCATTAATGAAGGCATGGGCAAAGCCATGATGCCCCATCATGCACTCTCTCTCTCTCTCACCCAGGTCAACACAAGAACAGTCATTTCCATAAACAAAATAAAGAGAAAACAACAACCATAATTAAAACCCAAAATGACTTAATACAAAACTTAAAATTGCTTAAGGAAATGTTTAGTCCACCATGGTTGCCAATCATGGTTAAACCCCAAAAAAAACCCTAGTTTACATGCACAAGTGTGTGTGTGCCTAGAAAAATTCTAATAAAATATTCATTAAATAGAATAAAATAATTGAAAACCAATTTGGTAAACTTTTTATTAAAAATCATATATAAAAATATAATTAGCCACAAAACACATTCTAAGGTGTTACAATTTGCATCCAACTGGTTTCACCTCTGGAGGAGCAACTTCTAAAGTCCATACTTTATTGGTGTACATGGATTCCATTTCGGATCTCATAGCATCCAGCCACTTCACCGAATCAATACTCGTGATAGCCTGCTGAAAACTAGTAGGCTCATCATCATCGATGATGCAATCCTCTCGATCCCCATCTAGAAGAAAACCATAGTATCTCTCAGGAGGATGAGAAAGCCTACTAGATCTGCGGAGTGGCGTTGGTTCGTCATGTTCTATTGAAATCTGAGGTTCTACTAAGTCCTCGGTAGCAGTTTGAGGTTCTGGAATTTCTTCCAGCTCTACCGCGCTCCCACTAATTTCTTTTGCATGAAATTCGCTTTCTAAGAAGACAATGTGGCGAGCGACAAACACCTTTTGTTCTTCAGTGTGGTAGACCATGTACCCCCTTGAATGTTTGGGGTATCCTACAAACTTGCACAAAACCGATCGTGCCTCGAGCTTGTCTGGACTATGCTTTTTAACATATGCCGGACACCCACATATCTTGATATACTTGAGATATGGTCTCTTTCCGCTCCACATTTCATATGGAGTGGTAGGCACAGACTTAGTTGGAACTCTATTCAATAAGTATGCTGCTGATTCTAGAGCAAATCCCCAGAAGGAAAGTGGCAACTCAGCACTACTCATCATTGAACGCACCATATCTAATAGCGTGCGGTTCCTCCTTTCTGATACACCATTATGCTGAGGTGTATAAGGCGGAGTAAGCTGAGAGAGAATTCCATTCTCTTTTAAGCATTCAAGGAAACTGGTACTTAAGTATTCTCCACCTCGATCAGATCGAAGTGTCTGATGCTTTTACCAGTTTGTTTCTCTACTTCATTTTTGTACTCCTTAAACATCTCAGAGGCCTCGGATTTATGTTTCATTAAGAACACATGTCCATACCTAGAGAAGTCATCAGTAAAAGTGATGAAGTAGGAGTGACCGCTTCTCGCATGTGTAGACATTGGACCACATACATCACTGTGTACAAGTCCCAAGAGTTCTGTGGCTCTTACTCCGTGTCCGGTGAACGGAGATTTGGTCATTTTTCCTTTGATACATGATTGACAAGTTGCATATGATGAATATTCAAACGGATCAAGATATCCATCTTTATGTAACTTAGTCAACCTTGTTTCGTTTATATGACCAAGTCTACAATGCCATAGGAAGGCTTGATTGGAATCTGGAGCCTTTCTTTTAAGTGTGTTTTGAATATTGAAAATTCGAGGTTGATTAAGTATGTTTATGCCGTTTTCCAGTGTGCCATACCCAATCAGTTCTTGATTTACGAGAATGTTCATGACATTTCTTTCAAGCGCAAAATTATATCCTTTATTAGATAACAAAGATACTGATATAATATTACACAACATACTGGGAATACAAAAACAGCTGTACAACACCAAAATGTGCCCACTAGTCAACCCTATGTGATATTCCCCTATTGCAATAGCATCTACATGCATTCCATTGCCCATCCGGAGAGTCATATCACCTGTCCCCAGTACTCTACTATTTCTCAGATCCTGCAATGAATTACAGATGTGAGAATCAGAACCGGTATCAAGTACCCATGATGTAGAGTTTACTGAAAGACAATTTTCGATTACGAACACACCTAAAGCAGAAGCAACAGCTTGCTTCTTGTCCTTGGCTTTGAAGGTTATACAGTCCTTCTTCCAGTGCCCTTCCTTGTGACAATAAAAGCATTCGTTTATATCCGCTTTCACCCTTCCTGCCTTGTTCGTTCCCTGCACCTTCTTGACCCCACCCTTCGGTTTCGTGGCTTTCATCTTCTTCTTCCCTTTAGCTTTCGCTTTAGATTTAGAAGAGGATAATTGGCCAACATACAGAATGGGGGTCTTCTCCTTTTTCAAGGAAGCCTCTGCTACCCTCAACATGTTGAGGAGCTTTGGAAGATCAGCTTCCATTTCGTGCATGTTGAAGCTTAGCACGAACTGAGAGAAGGTATGGGGAAGGGACTACAAAATCAAGTCGATATACAAATCATTCTCTAGCACGCATCCCAGGTTTGCGAGTTCCTCAATGAGGCTGATCATTTTGAGGATGTGCTCTCCTACAGGCGATCCTGGAGCTAACCTCATCTGGAAGAGTTTCCTTGAGGTCTCGTACCTCACGATACGGGAGTGCTCTCCATACAATTCCTTGACATGGAGAAAGATGGATATAATATCCATACTCTCGTGCTGTTTCTGGAGTTCATTGTTCATGGACGCCAGCACGATACACTTAGCTCGCTCACAGTCTAGATCCTAGGTTTTGTGAACTTCCTTGTCCACAACTGAGGAATCTGGTCCTGGGATAAGGGGAGGAACAGCGGTGGTAACATATGCTACTTTGTCATAAGTCAGTGCAATGTTGACGTTCCTTAGCCAATCTTTATAGTTCTGCCCGGTCAGTATATTTTTTTCAAGTAATAGTTTTAGTCCTGTCATGGTAGCTGCTAGAGAGAGAGAAAAGAAAACACTCAGCATATGCTTCTTGCAAGTTTAGATTGGTTATCAGTTTATCTAAACAGGATGGCTCCCACTGTTCCCTCAAATCCTTCTTCAAAACCTAAAAGAAGAACTAGTCAGGATTTAATCACACGTCACAATTCTTGCTTAACCTTTCAGCCAGGCCGGTGTTGGTACTTCGAGGGAGGTTTTCCAACGCTTTCGCGAAGTTCCTTAATTAAATAACCTCTTTTCCCTGGAGGCGTAGCCCCTCTAACACCTTTCTGGACACCTACTTGGTTTATAGCATTGATTGTTAAGTGAGAAAATTTCCCGAGAGTAATCCTACTCATCAGTGGGATCGGGATCCAACTATCATTGCATGATGCACTAGATGGAAGCCACTCTAGTCACCACACTCCAGAAGGTATGCTAAATCTTCAAGTTTCCTTTATGTTTGAAACTCCCGATGTGAGTTTTTACCCCAAGCTCTTATGACCTTGACGTAGGCCAACAAATAATAAGACGCAAGTCAAGTTCTACCCGTCGTTGTCCTGATTAATTTAGGTACATCGTATATGCCATTGACGTAGGCCAACAAGGCTGTACGTCTGTCCTATACTAATGCATCTATCTATGCAACAAATAAGCAAACTGTTGGAGATAGTGCCCTCAGAGTCAATTATTGGGTCACAGGCACGTGATTGCAATGATTGAGGGGAGGACCTATCCCGGTAGGACAGTCTTACTCGAGATGATAGTATGCTATCTGGTTTATCTTTATCATCGTGTACTGCTTTAGGTGACATGACAAGTCGCTATTACACGTTGATAGAGCCCCTAGGATTCTTGCTTGACCACCAGCAGTATGAGGGCGATCATATAAGTGGGAGCTGGGGGTCTACAAGCACATCCTTAAAAGGTCCCTAGTCGTGGGAGATTCGAGACAGGGCATCGTTTCTCCAGAGTAGACTAGTGTATACAGTCGAGACCCCGACGAGGGGCGGTGGCCGGTCTCACAAGCCACTGGTGTCAGTTGGTTCACCTAAGATGTATACAGGTGCTCATTGGGTTATGAGTACACCGGACAGGACTCGCCGGGAACCTGCTAGTTGGGATATACCAGACGTCAGATAGCAGTTCCCAGGTGACATGTGTACAGGTTAGTTCATCGACCTGGGATCGTCATTTGTCTCGTGTGAGTTCCCACTGTACTTTGATTACTACCCTACCACGGCTCAAAGGAGTCGTGCAAACAGGTTTTAGTTGGGTACAGTCCTGAGCCACATGGAGGCAGTGAGCGGATCTGCAGGGGTTCGTCTCTCCCGGTATTGGGGGTGAGGTCGTGCTGTGTCTAGGAGAGCCAGAACATGAAAAGTCCTTGGCCAAGGCAGGAGATTTGCTGGTAGGTATTCCAGTAGTATCTCAGGGTGTTCTGGGCTATACTCCGACACGACTTGTACCGCTTTTGGGGGTCTGACTTTTACCAACCCCCTAGGCCCGCCATGCGATACTCATAGACGAACGGACCGGACTGTACGGATATTGTCACTGACAGGCTCAGTAGGGTGTCAGGATGAGTTCGCTCATCGACGTCCCTTTTGGTCAATACCTGGTGGCCCGTCACGTATTGGCTTATACCTCTGACGTGCTAGTGGTTAAATCCACAGCCACAGTATTGACGAGTCTTTAGAGTCCACCACACAGACAGTTACTCAAGTTTCGGGCGAAACGCTGTAGAGGCCGTATGGAGATATGGCAGGGTTCGATCGGATACGTGCGGTATTGCACGGATCGCGATCGGACAGTTTTTACTAGCCGGCTTTGGCATAAGCCGGATCCTAGTATAAGATAGTGTAGTTTTGTCTCTTTGCATTTGTGTTCAGCGGGAATACAAATGCGGGCATGTATTTGCAGTAGCGGGGTTTTCCTGTAATTTATTACGGGATCGGTTTTCTGTAGTTGCCAGTTTGCATTCCGTTCCGGCTGGTTTTCTCTTTTTCCTTCCCGGCCGGACTTTTCGTTGGAGGGTGTTAATTGCAAGTTCGCAATTAACATGTTGTGAGGGGCTTTCTTGCATATGTTGCTTATGATGAGACTTGCTTCATCATGAGATTCCTTATTGGTCTCTTCATTATCTTTTCTTGTGATGGTTTGTGAATGGATTGAAATGAGAAAGAAGTGTGACCCTTTTTACATGCTTATCTCTCATTTTTCCTTTTCTTGATATTGTTATCTACACATATTGTTTTTCTCTCTCCAATCTATTTTGATCAAAAGAGGGGCCGGCCACTTTGGATAAGGGAAGAGAGAGAGGTTGATTGGTGTTAAAAATTTTATTCTCCATCTCATTTCATGCTTTTATGCTTACCATAATCCCAAGCTTCTCTCATTCATTCTCCTCCTCAAATCCCTCCATCAAGGCAACTTCCATAAACCCTAAAGAGACAACTCACTACACTATTCTATAGCAAGCCTTGGACGCGTCGGCTAGCCAACTTCGCGCCCGAGTTACCTCAGTCAAGAGGCGGGAGCCCGTAAAAGATTCCGGCTACGTGGTGCCCTTTCCGACGAGCGAGGAGGAGAAGGAGATTCCGCGGTAGATCGGAGCGGAGACGAAGACCGAAGGACACGGATCGTTTGGTATAGCATCTCTACTCTTTTCTTTTTGCTAGCTAGCTAGGTTAATGGCCCGATCCGGGTTAAAAGTCCACGGTGGTGCCGGTTGCAAAGTTCGCAAAGTTTTTGTTTTCCGCGTTTTCCGGCGTCGGATCGACGGCCGGGGCGCCCCCGCGGGCTTACATTGGTATCAGAGACACGCCATTAACCTTGCCTAGCTTGCTCTAGCGCGTTTAGAACCCGATCGAACAAAATCCCCAAAAACCGTATTTTTGTGCACATGTGTTCTCTGTTGAAATTTTTTGAGCTCCTAAAATTTTTCAGGTTGTTGCAGAGGCATGTACAAGCAATTATAAGAAATCTGGGAAAATACGATCCACCAATTCCTCGATTCCACCGCGGAAGCGCGGCCAAAACCCTGGTTTGGCCGCGCTTGCGCGGCGGATAAGAGGAATTGTGGCACCAAATTTTCCCAGTATGCTTGTGGTATAGAAATAGGGCTTTTGGGATATTTTATTTGGGCCCAGGTTTTCTGTAAGTGCTACAGTTCTTTTTGGGGGCCCACTTTGATAAATTTGTTCGGTCGGATATTTTAAACATGCTAGTTCACAGTTTTTACATTATATCTGCGACCGTGAATGTCACTTGATCGGTAAATCCCGTCTAACTGCTATAGCCCGGTTAGACGGATTTGCGAACGTGACTTTCACGTTGATGTTCTATGATTGTACTGTGTTGTTGCGGATCGGTCGTGGGGGATAGCCTGGTTGCAGTGGTAGTACAGTTTTGTTGTATTATGTACATTTGATATTGCGGGGCGAGCGTCCGACATGTGGACTGCCGTCACTGCCAGTTTGTATTATTATTTTGGGGCACGACCTGGTTGCGGTCGATGTACCCGTTGTATGTATATTTTACTTTCTGTACTAGGATTACCCCGTGGAGGGGTGCACGGATAGCCGGGTTCTAGAAGGCAACAAGCCCGCATCTCATGGCATTGAGACGGAGGGGGCTTCACTCTAGAATTGGCGGGCTATTCGCCGCACTCGTAGGGGGTATAGGGTTGACCCAGGAGGGGTACCCAAGTTACCGGATTCCGTGAAGTGCTGGGTGGTCCATTCACGTTGCTGAAGGGGGCTGCCTCGCTTCAGGTTTTGGCGGGTAACTTGCCGCGCCCGTAGGGGTCTAGGATTTCATTGCACAGGCTATCCACACGACCAGAGGAACGTCGGGTTTCAGCGGCTCTGTGAAACCTGGGGATCCCAGATATCTGTATTGATCTGTATTGCTGTACTTTTCTGTGCTGCATTGTTTATCACGCCTTGAGCGAAAATTATATATTATATATATATTAGTAGATGTTGTATATGTTTTTCATCCGCGCTAGTCCAGTCCCCGCTCTGTCGTTAGTTAGCTAACCTAACGAGTGATGACGGGACCCAGTGGCGAATGCGGATGGCATATACGTACATCAGTATATTTTCGTTCTTTGTGGTGTGATCAATTGATGGGACTGCATTGATTCGGATCAATGCAAGTTAAACAAACCTATTCTGATGTTGTTGGAACACTTTTTTAAAAAGCTGTTATTGCAAGGGCGTTCTCTTTTGTTTTGCACAGTGGTATTCAGTTGGAATATCCTGCTCCTCAGTCGACGAGGCAAGGGCCGAGATCCCTTCACCGGGAGTGACCCCTTGGACAAAAGTTTGCGTCAGGGCAGTAACTTCACTATAGCCGATTACTTTTGCTTTGCACCGTGGTATTCATTCGGAATATCCTGCACCTCATTCTACGGGGAAAGAGCCGAGATCCCTTCACCGGGAGTGACCTCTTTAGCAAAGGTTTTCGTCACTATATTTTTCTAAAAGCTATCAGTTCCTTCAACGATATCAAGTTCATTACGTTAAAGGTTTTCGCCAGAAACCATTCGTAGCCCTCCGTCATTTCAGTTAAATATTCGGTAGTATTCAAGCTATGTATTTTGACCTCACGCCAAGGCATAGTGTTTGGTAGCTGCCGGGTATTTATCTGTTGCATAGATAGATGCGTTAGTTTGGGACAGTCGTACTACTATTTTGGCCTACGTCAAGGGTATGTACGGGTGGGTTCAAATTAACCAGGATAATGACGGGTAGAACTTGACATGTGACTTATGATATTTTGACCTCACGCCAAGGTCATAAGAGCATGGGGTAAAAATCCACATCGGGAGTTTCAAAAGAACTGAAACTTGCCAGATATGCGCATACCTTCTGGAGTGTGATAACGTGAGCGGATTCCGTCACGTTATCATGCGATGAGAGTTGGATCCCGATTCCCACTGATGAGTTGGTTTACTCCTCGGGTTATCCCGGCTAATTCTTCTTTCAGGTTTGGGGAAGAATTTGACGTTACAGTGGGAGGTTTCCAGATTAGATAAATTGGTAACCATTCTGATCTAGGTTAGAGTGCACGCTGAGTGTTTCTTTTCTCTCTCTCTTTGGTAGCGACCATTGACCCGACCCTAGACTATGACTCAGTGACCAAGTTGACCGAACCTTCTTAACACTGGCTTTTGGATTGTCAGAGTTGCAGACCTCTTTGCCACTCCTACTTTTACTCTTTTCTCCGGGACACCCCGTATTACTACGAACGTCCACTTCCATTGGACAAAACCATCGTATGGTTATATACGAACTCGAAGGACTTCGAGGATGGTTTCCGGTTCTGGAGAAAACGAATAGGACTATTCAGTTGTCTTTTCCTTTTTCCTTCTCTCAGGTTGCGAGTACTCCTTGGTTTAGGAGTAGTACACCTATTACGCAAATTGGATAGTCTTCTTCCAGACCCTAGGCTGGTGCCGACCGGTAGGGAATGAAGAAAGTCAATTAGCCTAAACAGTGTACAGAAGGTATTAAGTTCAGACAAAGCAAGGGATTAGTAAGAGGGCAAAGTAAATTGCGACTGCTATTCACGACCAAACCATGTACTTCTTTGTCAATCCTAAATCACCTATGAATTAAGTACATTCGGTTGTCTTTTATCCTCACCTTCTCTCGCATTGCGAGTGCTCCTCGGATTAGGACAGTACACCCATTATGCTTTTTGGATAGTCTTCTTCCAAACCATAGGCTGGTGCCGAACGGTAGGGAAGGAAGAAAACCATTTGGCCTAAAGGGGTGTACAGAAGGTAATGACTAAAGACATGTAAAGGGATTTGGAGAGGTGGTAAAGAATTATACGGTTATAGTTGTGAATCTGGATAATGGAAGAGGCATTACTAAGAATACCAGGATACCCCATCGAAACATCTCAATGTTTCAGTTTCACTGTGTACTGTTAAAAGAAAACTGATTTCCCGATTAGATACTTACTCCAGGGTACGTATTTACCAGGTATGAGTCTCACATCTGTATGGTTTTACAGATGATGAGTGGGAGTAAGTTATTGGGAATTAGGTGACCTTTCTCATTATATCGGGATTCATGATATTTGAGGAAGCCACCTGGGTTGTTTGCCGGTCGGCAAATATTTGGTTTTGAATATCCGTTGTTGTGCACCAATTTCAAATTGATATATCTGTACGTCTATTTTTATAGAGTGAGATATACTTTTTGAAATTATGTCTATGACATTTACCTATATCAGTGGATAGTTAGGTAAGGAGCATTGAACAACGGTGTACTTCTTAACCAAAAGTACAGTTTTCAACCTACGACACACAGTGAATGAGTCACTAGACTCAGGGGACTTATACAGAGTATTGTATATTGTCCAGTGTCCATCAGGACAGAGGGGTTGGTCCTCGTACTATATTCTGTTTACTTTTAACTTCTCTAGTTCTTAGACATGTGTTTCGTAGAAACACAGGGTCTAAGTTTTGAGGAGTTATAGGTATAAGAATACAGTAGAGAACCAGGTATTGCAAGTATCGGGATTCTTCAAGGTGATCGAAGAGTAGATGCTTGTGAATGGTATTCAATTGATAGTAATGATTAAGAGAACTAGCTTCTCTTTCAGGTTACTCATAATTGGAAGTACTCCTAAGTTGAGTAACGCTGATCGGCCTCTCTCCATTTAGTTGACATGCACTGGAGACAGCTGCATGATTTGAATCTGGTTCAATTAAATCAGTGCCTCTGTTTCTTGGATATAGAACAGTTCATATCTTGATATTGTTAAGATACGGGGAGTTGTCCGGTTTATGCTTAAAACCAGACACTGGACAACTCAAGGCACGTTTCAGTAGTGTCTGTTTGTGGGTTAACCCGGGCTATGACGAGGGTTGACTTTCTACCATCTGGAAGATCAATAGTGATATTGTTCTTGACTCGCCACAGTTTTATCAAAAATGGATTTTTTCAGAAAAACAGTAGTGGGAGTATGGTAGAACTGGAAGTGATTCCAGAACCGCAAACGATTACTGAAGATTTGATATAGAACCTAAGGATTCAATCTGGTTTGACATTCCATTGGCCACTCCGCAGATATGGTGGGTAACCTCAGGCACTCGAGAGGTACTTCGGTATGCTCAAGGACGGTGGCAGGGAGGTTCTTGTTTACCCACACTTGCCATTGCTGTTGTTCCAGGCTGCGAGACCCGGCGGAAGGATGAGTATAGCGTCGTTCTAAACTTTCTTTAGAAGCGTACGTGTATATGACTCTGCCAGAGGGTTGTCGTAGTCAGTGGGAGCAGCGGAAGCATTGGTGGACATCAAGCTTATGTCTATTTATAGACTAAAGCAGATATAGCGGAGATAGATCATCTATTTCTGATGTGAAGTCATAGGTTTGACTTCATCAGAATAGGGGATGGATCTGTTAAGAAGGTAGTAGGGTGTGATGTCCTGGTATTTAATGACATACACAGAGTAGGAAGTGATATTCCTATACTACGATAGGTTATACTTTGGTCGTCACACAGTGGTTTCTCCACATAGGACTTGGATATAATATCAGACATTCTAGTTACTAGATCTATGGTTTTAGATCTAGATTTGGGTGGTTTCCCAATCTGGGTGCTTTGACCGCATTCTATGAGTATTTAGAATGAACGACTCCTGGCACGGTAGTGTACCTGCAGGTAATGGAGTCACCCTCTCTGAAGGTGTCTTACAGACTAAAGGGGAGAGGGACACGCATGATTGACAGATCACTTGCTTAGGCAACTGAGTCAATCATGAGATGTCAAGTACCACACCAGATGTTGTTCTTGCAGTAGGTGCAATAAGTTGATATTGATCCAATCCTGGAGAAACAGTCGGAAGCAGTTTTAGAACATAAGTTGATGTTCTAAGGAATTGATAACGGCAGCCTCCTTTAGGAGACGGTTATCATTCCAGGCTTCCAAGGTGACCTGGATGGCAGAGTGGCTGTCAGAGTTATAGTTTTCCCTCTGACGAGGGGCAGTATTTTGGACAGATGATCCAAGTGGATACTGAGGGAAGGCATGGCGCAGGACACTGATTAAGTTCAGTTGTCGATACAGTCTAAGAAGTTTGGATTTGGAGTTCACTTATGAGCTAGGTCCCATCAGACATCCAGACATTCTAGGACAGGTATTGCTCATTTCGGGAGATAGTTTTCTCTGCGAACATGAGATATAGAGAGATATAGGAAGAAACATCAAAGCGGATCCACTCACTGAGGCTATTCCTCGAACGCAATAGTTTCGCAAACGAGCTTTGTGGGACTGACTAGTAGAGGAGTTGGGTGTTCGGTATCACACGGGCTGTGAGTATGCGACATCGCAATAATTAGCCTCGAGTGCAAGTGGGAGATTGTTGGAGATAGTGCCCTCAGAGTCAATTATTGGGTCACAGGCACGTGATTGCAATGATTGAGGGGAGGACCTATCCCGGTAGGACAGTCTTACTCGAGATGATAGTATGCTATCTGGTTTATCTTTATCATCGTGTACTGCTTTAGGTGACATGACAAGTCGCTATTACACGTTGATAGAGCCCCTAGGATTCTTGCTTGACCACCAGCAGTATGAGGGCGATCATATAAGTGGGAGCTGGGGGTCTACAAGCACATCCTTAAAAGGTCCCTAGTCGTGGGAGATTCGAGACAGGGCATCGTTTCTCCAGAGTAGACTAGTGTATACAGTCGAGACCCCGACGAGGGGCGGTGGCCGGTCTCACAAGCCACTGGTGTCAGTTGGTTCACCTAAGATGTATACAGGTGCTCATTGGGTTATGAGTACACCGGACAGGACTCGCCGGGAACCTGCTAGTTGGGATATACCAGACGTCAGATAGCAGTTCCCAGGTGACATGTGTACAGGTTAGTTCATCGACCTGGGATCGTCATTTGTCTCGTGTGAGTTCCCACTGTACTTTGATTACTACCCTACCACGGCTCAAAGGAGTCGTGCAAACAGGTTTTAGTTGGGTACAGTCCCGAGCCACATGGAGGCAGTGAGCGGATCTGCAGGGGTTCGTCTCTCCCGGTATTGGGGGTGAGGTCGTGCTGTGTCTAGGAGAGCCAGAACATGAAAAGTCCTTGGCCAAGGCAGGAGATTTGCTGGTAGGTATTCCAGTAGTATCTCAGGGTGTTCTGGGCTATACTCCGACACGACTTGTACCGCTTTTGGGGGTCTGACTTTTACCAACCCCCTAGGCCCGCCATGCGATACTCATAGACGAACGGACCGGACTGTACGGATATTGTCACTGACAGGCTCAGTAGGGTGTCAGGATGAGTTCGCTCATCGACGTCCCTTTTGGTCAATACCTGGTGGCCCGTCACGTATTGGCTTATACCTCTGACGTGCTAGTGGTTAAATCCACAGCCACAGTATTGACGAGTCTTTAGAGTCCACCACACAGACAGTTACTCAAGTTTCGGGCGAAACGCTGTAGAGGCCGTATGGAGATATGGCAGGGTTCGATCGGATACGTGCGGTATTGCACGGATCGCGATCGGACAGTTTTTACTAGCCGGCTTTGGCATAAGCCGGATCCTAGTATAAGATAGTGTAGTTTTGTCTCTTTGCATTTGTGTTCAGCGGGAATACAAATGCGGGCATGTATTTGCAGTAGCGGGGTTTTCCTGTAATTTATTACGGGATCGGTTTTCTGTAGTTGCCAGTTTGCATTCCGTTCCGGCTGGTTTTCTCTTTTTCCTTCCCGGCCGGACTTTTCGTTGGAGGGTGTTAATTGCAAGTTCGCAATTAACATGTTGTGAGGGGCTTTCTTGCATATGTTGCTTATGATGAGACTTGCTTCATCATGAGATTCCTTATTGGTCTCTTCATTATCTTTTCTTGTGATGGTTTGTGAATGGATTGAAATGAGAAAGAAGTGTGACCCTTTTTACATGCTTATCTCTCATTTTTCCTTTTCTTGATATTGTTATCTACACATATTGTTTTTCTCTCTCCAATCTATTTTGATCAAAAGAGGGGCCGGCCACTTTGGATAAGGGAAGAGAGAGAGGTTGATTGGTGTTAAAAATTTTATTCTCCATCTCATTTCATGCTTTTATGCTTACCATAATCCCAAGCTTCTCTCATTCATTCTCCTCCTCAAATCCCTCCATCAAGGCAACTTCCATAAACCCTAAAGAGACAACTCACTACACTATTCTATAGCAAGCCTTGGACGCGTCGGCTAGCCAACTTCGCGCCCGAGTTGCCTCAGTCAAGAGGCGGGAGCCCGTAAAAGATTCCGGCTACGTGGTGCCCTGTCCGACGAGAGAGGAGGAGAAGGAGATTCCGCGGTAGATCGGAGCGGAGACGAAGACCGAAGGACACGGATCGTTTGGTATAGCATCTCTACTCTTTTCTTTTTGCTAGCTAGCTAGGTTAATGGCCCGATCCGGGTTAAAAGTCCACGGTGGTGCCGGTTGCAAAGTTCGCAAAGTTTTTGTTTTCCGCGTTTTCCGGCGTCGGATCGACGGCCGGGGCGCCCCCGCGGGCTTACACAAACACGCTGCTACCATCCACTATGCCTTGACGTAGGCCAACAAGCACAGCATGAATACGATGTGTTGTCTATTTGAAACGACGGAGGGTTACGGCTGGTTTTTGACAAAAAACCGTTAACGTAGTGAACTTGATATGATCGAAGGAACCATGATAGCCTTTTTTAAAAGGCGTGGTTTAAGCTCCGTATTTAAAATTTGCTTTTTGAAAAAAACCGAGTGGTTTTGAAATTGTTCCAACGATTCAGTTTAGGTTTTATTTTTCTTTACATTAAAAATAATGCGTCCCATCTTTAACTTATCATTACAGATAACAACGAAAATACAACTTCCTCTTATGCCATCCGCATTCGCCACGGGGTCCCGTCATCACCCGTTAGGTTACTTAACTAACGGCAGAGCGGGGGCTGGGCTAGCGCGGGTGTAAAACATAAGTGACGTCTAAATAGCTATCATATATAGATATTGTACATTCATCAGACGCAATAATAGGCATTCCAGATCACAGATAAACTTTATTGGATATGCAAGCAATCCACGTTTCTTTTGAGCCTGCAACGAAAGACGTATTACACAGTTGTGATGAATAGCCATTACCCCACGCCAGACCCTTACGGGTACGGCAAACTACCCGCCAAGTACCCGAAGTGAAGCGGTCTCCCTCAACAACGTGAGTAGGCCACTAAGCACTTCGAAATACCCGGTAGTTTGTGCACGCCACCTTGGGTCTATCCTAGAAGCAAAAATAGTAAAAGGAAATATTACAACGGTGGCAACAACCTCAACCTGGATGTGCCCCGAAAAATAATATTACAACTTATTACAATTACCCCGAATGAATTAATACAGTAACCCATCACAAAACCCCGGCTAATCATCACAACAATCCAATAGAGTTCAGAATCACAAACAGTTAAAACATTACAGATATGTGCAACCCCCTGCCAACCGACATATTAGCAGTTAGGGAAGGTTTACGAACACATAATACAGTTCACAGATATAATCAAACAAGCAAACATCGTATAATTTCGATCGATCAAACCCATTAGATTCTGCTCCAAAACTTCACTGTAAACCTGAGACCTGAGCAAAAAATAAACATTCCAGAAAAGACAAAATACTCACAGAAGAGTTACTGGGGAGATTTGGGGTGAATCGGGCTCAACTCGGCCGCGGAGCCGCGGTGGATCGGTGGGATCGGCCGCGGTTCCGCGGTGTGTTGGCCGATTCATGCACCCAAATTTCTCCAGTGTTCTTTGGTTTCCCTGTAGGTTATTCTGGAGGTCCCTGAAAATTTTTTGGACCTCTATTTAAAATCGACAGAAACTATGTGAATACGATGTATTTTCCGGTTCGTTTTGCGTTCGAAATTCATACGACTTTGCAAGTGAGTTAATTATTGTTTAGTGAGGCTCTGATACTATTGTAAGTCGATGTGCAACACCCCACGAGTTGCGGGGAGGCGGAAATATGAAAAACGATCTTGTTCTATAAGCATACATCGACTAACCGAAGATCTTGGCTAAACGATAATTAACAACAACCATAGAAGTTCTAAGCTACTATGTAAAGAGATTATACCTAGCAAATCGAGTCATTCGTCTTTACGATCTCTATGTCATCCTCGGCCTCCTTTAACTGATAGATGATCCACTCGAGAACCCTAATCCAAGCTTCACCTCAAAACTTGAGGTAACTAAGTTTCTCTAGTTGCTAATCAAAGGAACTTAGATCATATAGAGTTGGGTTATGGAATGTTTAGTCTATTCTAATCCTTGTTTTCAACTCATGAGTGGTAGGATTAGAGCTTGAAGAGAGAGTGAGCTTGAGGAGTGAGAAGGTGAACTAGAATAATGAAAATGAAATTGTTTCTCACTAGATATATGAAGCATAATGAATAAATCAATAAATTAATAAAATGAGATTATTCATCACGCTACATTAATGCATTATGAGTGATTCACTATATGAGTCATTAAGCATTTAATAATGCATTAATGACATAATGAATCACACATTATGAGTCACAATATCAGTTAATGACAATGCCACCTAAACCCTCAAGTCACCATGCTTCTAGAAGCTTCCCGGAAATTACGAGAACGCCCCTCCCATCCGTGAAAACACGGAAAAACTTTAGATTGTATAAATCCAATAACCTGATACTAGAATCTGGCTTAAACCAAAGCCGTCTAGTAAAAACTGTCCGAATGTCGTACGTGCGTTTAAACACGTCCGAACCTTTGTCGTAAAACCGTACGACCTCTATATCATTTCGCCTGGAGTTGGGAAAACTCTGTATGGGACTCTAAAGACTCGACTACTACGCTGGCAGTGGGTTTAACTACAGACCGCAAGCGGCACTAGCTGTACGTAACGGTCCCCAGGTAGATGTCGATAAGAAGGCCGATGAGGAAACCCATCCGAACTCCTACTGAGCCTGTCCGTGACAATATCCGTGCAGTCCGGTCTGTTCGTTTAAGAGTATCGCATGTATGGTCTAGGGAGGTGGTAAACGTCAGACCCCTAATAACCGTACAAGTCATGTCGGCATGGCTCAATTACCATCCGAGAATCTACTGATCAGTCTATCAGTAATTCTCCATCAGCCCTGGCCAGGGACTTATGGTAATGACCGACCGATCACCGTGCGATATCAACTCTCTATACCGGGAGAGACGAATCCCTAACAGTCACTCACTGCCTCTACGTGGCTCGGGACTGTGCCCAACTAATGTTAGTTATATGTATGCCCTAGAGGCCATTACTATACATAGGATGTATATTGTAGTGGATGCTTGAACATATATAGGGATGACTTTCTTGCTCGATATGATAGTATGCTTTCTGGTTACTCTTTACCTTAACGTGTATACTGATTGTCTTTCTGTTACATGTTGGTAAAGCCCTTAGGATGTGTACTTGACTACCTGGAATATGATGCGGATCATACTAGTGGGGACGTGGTAGTCCATAAGTGCATCCTTCAAAGTCCCTAGTCGTGGGTGTATCGAGACGGGGCATCAATATACCAGAGTAGACTAGAGTGTAGCTTCTCGACCCATATAGATGGGCGATGAATGATCCCATATCCATTGGTGTTTGACATCAGATATGATATACGGGTGCTCAGTGCAGACTGGGTACACTGGACGGACTCGCTGAGAACTCCCAGATGGTATTATACCTTACGTCAGATGGCAGTTCTCTGGTGACAATGTTACAGGTTAGTCTGTATACCTGAGATCGTCATAGAGTCTTGTGTGATTCCCACTGTGCTTTGATTTCCACCTTACCACGTCCAAGAGGGTGTGCAAAATGGTGGTTTTTGGGTACAGTCCCGAGTCACATGGAGGCAATGAGCGATAGGAGGGGTTTCGTCTCTCCCGGTATAGAGAGTTGATATTGCGCTGTGCTCGATTGGCTATAACAGGAAGTCCTTAGCCAAGGCTGCTTTAGGGATTTACTGGTAAGTGTTACCAGTAGTTTCTTGACCTGTTATGAGCCTCATATCGACATGACTTATCGGGTTATTAGGGTCTGACGTTTACCACCCCTAGACAAGATATGCGACATATCCGACGAACAGACCGGACTGTACGGTAAGTGTTACTTGTTGGATTCACAGGAGTGTGAGCGGGCTTGCTCGTTGATCTTCTGATCGCTCAATACACGGGTAGCCGTTACGTTTAGCAGACCGCTTGCGGTTTGTGGGTGTTTGATATGATCATCACCTACTGCCGGCGTATTGACGAGTCTTTAGAGTCTTACACAGAGCTTTCCTGGCTCAAGCGAAACGAAATAGGAGCGCATATGAGATATGTGCGGGACCGAGAGTAATACCATTATGTGATACTGTATTCTATTCTCGCGATTTGTGACATTAATCGGTTATATGCGATATAGCCGGGTTATCGGATCAAGTGTTGATTCGATAAGTTGTTACTATTGATATTAGTCGGTTATATGCAATATGACCGGATCGTTAAATCAAGTGTTGATTTAATGATTTAATGCATAATTATATATTTGATATATTACTTTACATTAACTAGTATTGGTTCACTTAAGATTGGTTTTCTCACTTGAATGTGCACATTGTTTATATGTGATATATGCAAGTGTACAAGTTTGTATCATGCTTGATGATACATACAAGTTGTGTGTATGAGAACTAAACCAAATCAAGGTTAAATTAGAGTTTACTATTTTCCTAGCAAATAACAAAAGAAATGAGACTTTGGTCAAAGTTATCAAGCTTCATGAAGATTGATAAACATCGACAAAGTCAACTCTTTTGCCATTTGTTTAGGATATTAGTTAACCCAACCTTTAACCTAATACTTTGGTTAATTCTCTACCTGAGTTAAGCATGAGGGCTTAACTTAACCATGGTGCCATAATTAAAAGGATAAGTTTCATTTGGATATTTATTCTATTGATTCTTTTCTTCTTCTTCTTCATCATCAAGCTCCTCAAAAGCTTGCTAGCTCCAATGGTGCCATGAGAAAAAGAGTGAGAAATCCAATTCTAAAGTGAACCCACTTCCTATTTATTCATCCTCTACTACTTGCCATGTAGTATAGGGTATTCTCTTCACAAAGTTTTTGACCAAGTGAAGGAATAGCTTGAGTTTGAGTCTCCCCGACGTATATCATCTTCGGCCTCGAAGTCAACGACCTATCTCGATTATTTCTCCGACGAAACCATCACTAGAGTCCAGGATTCCGATGATCGCAGTGGAGGGACGTCAACATGGAGCTAAAGAACTGGAGGACCAGATCTACAAAGGTTGTAATCCCTTTCACTTGTTAGTAAAGTTGTTTGCTAGCTTATAGTTTCGCCTATCCTCTAGTTAACGATCTATATTAGGGTTTCTCGGCACCTAAATTTTTTGAATTTGGCATGGTTGATGCCTTGTGGAACCTCTTGAGAGTGCCTAGTAACCCTACAGTGGTATCAGAGCCTAGCTAGAGCATTAGGCGAAGTGTTTACGATGTTAAAACTCCGATCGAACCCCGACGTGTCAAAGTTAACCCCCTCTCTGGAAAATTTTTGAAATCTGGGATTTTTCTCAATTAAAAATGCCTAAAAATTCAGCAGGGTTTCATTAGAATTACCATGAAAAACGGTCACCCAATACCTCCACATGGCCGCGAAACCGCGGCAACAGGCCACTTTTGGCGGCGGTTCCGCGGCAATGTAAGGGTATTAGTGACGGTTTTTTGCACAGTAATACTTTCATCTGTTGTTTCTATTTTCAGGGTATTTTTAACAGTGACTCAAGTGTTGAGTATTTTTGGGGTTTATTTTGTATTCGATGATTCAATCGGAATATTTAATTTCGTAATGTTTTCCGGATATTTAGAAAATATTAAAAAGTTCGATCCGATATCAATAACTCACTTTTTCCCCGACCCGGAAAATTTCCAAGTGTTGGATTTTTCCATTTGTTTGAGAACGTCTAGATCATGCAAGTTACGCAATGGACCCTCTAGAAGACAACAAACCTTAACTCAATTATGTGACCATCTTGAACTGCCCTTTGAACCTTAGGGTTTGGGGCAGTACGGCGTCCCACATGTGAGGCGTTGGCTTGACCCTTCTACGGCTGGACCATTGGTACTGTGGCATGTGATGGATGTTTTTAAACTCCCCTCAAGTGTTGAGAACCATTCGGGAAAACTTGGGTATTTAATTTTTCGATCGGAAAGTTTAACATTGTCTATTTATCTGGAATGTGATACAATATTTGGAATCCACAAGAAGTTATGAGATAACTGTTTTAAATGTTATAAACGTAGCAGTTTAGTCTCGAATGATCGGTTGCCACGGAATTTTGATGCGATCAAAAGTCCGTCGCAATCACGTAGCGTACGCGGATACTCGCCGGGTAAACTTAATAGACATCCATGCCCCATAGCCCCGACCAAGTGACTGTAGGAGAACCCCTTCGCCAAAAGCATCCGTTCGGGTGCTCGCGGCAACGGTGTTCCGCCTTAGTGCACTTCGTCGACGGCATCCGGGGGTGCGGCCGTCTACTAAAGTTTGCGATGAGCATTCGATCAGAATATCAGGAATCTTGTTAAATTTCCCGACTTGATATTGAAAAGAGTTTTCGATATAGAGACTAGAATGCAGGGTTTATAACTGTTAGGCATGCGATGTCTAAGGAGGTTGCGGATTCCAACTGTTGTAGTTTTACACTTTCTTTTCTGCGACCGTAAGTGTAATATGTGATATCGCCGGTTTCGTTGCTATATGTCAACGACAATTGGGATGCGCATATTTACTTACGTTGATGACATGTGATGTTATGTGTTGCTGGATATGTTATATTGGATCGTTGCGTTTTAAATAGCCGGGTTTTTTTTATGTGAGATGAGAGTTTTTATTTCCATTCATGTAAAATTAATTGTATGTAATATTCTTTTATTGGGACACTTCCGGGTTGAGGTTGCTGTCACCATTTGTATATTATTTACTTTTCCGCACTAGGATAGACCCAAGGAGGAGAGCATAAGTAACCGGGTTCTAGAGTCCAGTGGGAGACCAACTCGAGGAGTCGAGTCCGGGTCTCCTAACTCTAGAATTGGTAGGGTTGCTTGCCGCTCTCGTAGGGGTCTAGGGGTGTGGGTTTGGCTATTCATCGCGGCCGTGGAATCCATGTTTTATACAGGCTCGTATTGAAAACACGGACGTCCTAGTATATCCAATATTTCATATGTTTCTTCTGCTGCGATATCGATGATGTGATCATTTGATATGTTGTGATGGATACTGTATATAGTATATACGATATATTATATAGACGTTACTTATGTTTTACACCCGCGCTAGCCCTGCCCCGCTCTGCCGTTAGTTACCTAACCTAACGGTGCACGAGGGGACATCGAGGTGAATGCGGATGGCATAAGTGTACGTCGTATTTATCTGAGATGTTTAGGTGACTTAAATGATGGGACTTCATTAATATGTATAATGAAAGAAAAAGAAACCTAAAAGATGTTCTGGAATCGAATTTTCCAAAACAGGTAGCTACAGTTCTTGCTTTGCATCGTGGTGTTCCTTGTAGAACATCCTTCACCTTATTCGATAAGGAAAGGGCCGAGATCCCTTCACCGGGAGTGACCCCTTTAGCAATGACTGGCAGATGCTACAACCCTCGGTTTGTCTTTCGATTGCTTCTATAGTTTTTGCTTTGCACAGCGGTATATATGATATATCCTGCACCTTATTCGATGAGGAAAGGGCCGACAATCCCTTCACCGGGAGTGACCCCTTTAGCCAAACTAGAAAAGCCTCAAAAACACTCCATTTCAAAATACATTCGATTCTACAACGATATCAAGTTCATTATGCAATAGGTTTTCAGAAAAACCTGTCGTAGCCCTCCGTCATTTGAGATAAGTACTACTTAGTATTCGTGCTGCGGTAGTTTGGCATTCGTCAAGGCGTAGTGTACGGTAGCTAACTAGTATTTATCTGCCTATGCATATGATGCAGATTGGATTAGGGTATTCGTACGGCGTTGTTTGGCATTCGTCAAGGGTCGTGCGGGGGGGGGGGGTTAATTCAATCAAGAAATGTACGGGTTGAACTTGACTAGTGGACTATGGGTTGTTTGGCATTCGTCAAGGTTATAGAACGCTAGGGATAAAATATTATTGGGAATTTTAAGTATTGAAATTTGCAA
The DNA here is from genome assembly GCA_030015575.1 of Agapanthus africanus. NCBI lineage: Eukaryota > Viridiplantae > Streptophyta > Magnoliopsida > Asparagales > Amaryllidaceae > Agapanthus > Agapanthus africanus. Next base: position 614,192,911 of record CM057341.1, on the reverse strand, counting down.
TGAGATTGCATACCTTCTATGAGATAGTTGGATCCCGATACCCACTGCGAGTAATTGTTACTCCAGGGAGAGTTTTACACATTACAATTAGCCGATCAAGTAGGTGTCTAGAAAGGTGTCAACGGGGTTACGTCTCTGGGAAAACGAGGTTTACTTTAATTATGTCCGTGCGAAAGCACGGGGAACCTCCCTCAAAGTACCGACACTGGCTTGGTAGAAAGATTGGCGAACTTGTAGCTTGTAATTAATCCCGGCTAGTCTTTCCTTTTAGGGTTTGAAAGAAGATTTGATAAAAACAGTGGGAGCCATCTTGATTAGATAAAATAATAACCAATCTGTTCTTACAAGAGCGCACGCAGAGTGTTTTCTTCTCTCTCTCTAGGTAGCGACCATGTCACGCCTTAATCAAGATAATAAAATGGATATATTGACCGAACCCGCTTGTTATACTGAGCTGGGGAACATTGGTTCCGCTCCAACTTATAATTGTTATAAGACAGAGCAGGAAATTGGGGATTACCACAATTCTCGTGCCGCCTAAACGAAGAAAGTGCATACCGATGCATCATCTTCAGGTGTGTTCAGTACACAGAACCGTTTCTCAGTATCCTCTGCATCCTGGGTATCTGATACCGGATCAGGATCCCAAATATGTAATATATTACATGGGCTACAGAAAGGTAAAGAACTGAGAACGGGTGTTAAGTTTCATGAGACAGAAAACGATGCAAGTGTTGCAGCCAGGTCTGTTGGTCACTGTCACCCTGTATTACCAGAATACATTGATTCTGAACGAATGTTATTAGATACCGAACCTGATATACAAAATCATATCAGTCTCTTTATTAGTAAAGAAAGGATATAATTTTGTATTGTTGGATAATGTTTTGAACATTTCCTATATCAAGAATTGATCGGTTCATGCACGTTATCTAAAACCATTAATATTCTAAATCAAACTACAGTTCTTAGTATACAGAACACACACAAGAGGAAGAGTTCAGAAATGAACGAATCCTTCTTGAGGCATTGTAGACTAGGTCATATCAATGCGACCCGACTAGCTGAAGTTACATTAAGATGCATATTTAAATTAGTTTGAATTTACATCTTGTGAAACTTGCCAGTCATGTCACAGAGATAAGATGACCATAGCTCTGTTTATTGGAAACAGAGAAAGAGTTAGTGAACTCTTGGGATGATACATATTGATGTATGAAGGTCCCCTGTCTACAAATGCCAAGACCGGTTCTTTGTACTTCATTAAATTCTCTGATGATCTCTCGAGATTCAGACATATGTTCCTGTTAAAACAAAAGTCCGAAGCTTTTGAGATATTCACAGAATATAAGTTAGAAGTAGAGAACCAACAACGGGTATAAGTATTATGTCCTTTGATGTGATCAGGGAGAAGAATACTTGAGCACGGGATTCCTGGACTATTCTATGAATAAGATTCTCTCTCAGCATTACTCCTCCGTATACACCATTGTACGATGGTATATCAGGACGGAGCAATAGCACCCTATGTGATATGGTGTGCTCTATGATGAGTACTACCGAGTTTCCTATTTCCTTTTAGGGAGTTATGCACTTATGAAGTTGCATACCTATTGAATAGGGTTCCGATCAAATCAGATGTCTACCATTTCATATGAGATATGGAAAGGGAAGAGCCCATCTCTTAATTCAGTTAAGATTTAGGGATGTCCGGCCTATGTCTAAAAGGCAAAATCCGGAGAAGCTCGAGGCAAAGTCAGTACTGTAGAAGTTTGCTGGATATCCTAAGCATACGCAAGGGAATATCTTCTACCTAACCGAGGAACAAAAGATGTTTTGGTACTCAGCATGCCACCTTTGTGAAAGGGAATTTTTTATGAAGAAATTTGTGGACATGAGGTAGAACTGGAAAGAGTTCCAGATATACAAACTGCAACTGATGATTTGGTAGAACAAAAGGATTCAATAGCAACCAACGAACCTCAGCCTCTCCGACGATCTAGTAGGGTTCCTCACGCACCTGAGAGATACTTCGGTTTCTCTTTGATAGTGGGAGCAAGGATTGCATCATGAGATGATGACCCAACTAGTTTCGGGCTGGCCATCAGGAGTAGGACTCTGTAAGAATGGCTGGATGCTTATCGATCTGAGATGGAATCCTTATACAACAACAAAGTATGGACTTTGGTTGCTTTATCTGATGGGTTAAATCCCCATCAGGAGCAAGTATATCTTGAGAAGATTACTTGGTGTACATGGAAAACTTAAGACTTTCAAAGCTAAATTTGTTAAAGGTTTGCATCATTGACCAGGTATCGATTATAATGAAACCTTTTCTAAGTAGCTATGCTTAAGTCCATCCAGATCCTACTTGCCACGGCTACATACCATGACTACGATATCTGGCGGTTGGGTGTCATGACTGCTTTTCTAAATGATGTTTTAGAAGAGAGAGTCTGTAAGTACATAGTCAGAGGGCTTCGTAGACAGTGGGAGCAGCGGAAACGTGTGCAAGATGTTTTGTGTGATAAAGCAGGCATCGCGGAGTTGGAACATCTGTTTTGATGAGTTAGTCAAAGAGTTTGACATCATCAAAATGGTAGATGAACCTCGTATATACAAAAAGATAGTAGGGAGTATGCTGGTGATCCTCGTAGAGTACGTGGATGACATACTCTTTATAGGGAAGTAGTTTCCTATACTACGCTCGGTCAATCTCCGCTTATCACAAGGATTCTCCAAATAGGATCAAAGTGATATCTACTAAATCCTGGGTTTTGGATCTATGAGATAGATCTAATTGGATGTTAGGATACTCACTAGTTGTAGTGAGATGGTATCAATTGATCCTGGGGAGAATCACTGGAAAGGTTCCATGGTGATAAGGACGACTGAATGTCAGTCACAGGCATTATCTTTACCCTCAGTAATGGGACGGTATGTTGGAAGAGTTCCAAGCTAGATACCGTGGCATACTAGACGATAAAGGCTGGATACATCGCTAACAAAGATACTACCACAGAGGCAGTCTGGGTGCATATTAGTTCATGAGATGAACTTCGTTCCTCCCATTGTGTGACAATGGAGTTGTGGCTTATGCCTAGGAACGCCCGTCCCATCAGTGATCCAGACATATTCTCAGGCAGTATCACCTGATCGTGGAGATGGTTGATCTCCAGGGGATCGAGGTTAGGAGAGTAGATTCAGAGGACAACACGGGGGATCCACTCACAAAGGCCTTTTCCCAGAGAGAGACTTTTATGGGATGGTTGAGTATGAGATACTACAACCACTGCTATCAGATGGCCCTAGTGCAAGTGGGAGATTGTTAGTTATATGTATGCCCTAGAGGCCATTACTATACATAGGATGTATATTGTAGTGGATGCTTGGACATATATAGAGATGACTTTCTTACTCGATATGATAGTATGCTATCTGATTACTCTTACCTTAACGTGTACACTGATTGTCTCTCTGTTACATGTTTGGTAAAGCCCTTAGGATGTGTACTTGACTATCTGGACTATGATGCGGATCATACTAGTGGGGACGTGGTAGTCCATAAGTACATCCTTCAAATTCCCTAGTCGTGGGTGTATCGAGACGGGGCATCGATATACCAGAGTAGACTAGCGTGTAGCTTCTCGACCCATATAGATGGGCGATGTATGATCCCATATCCATTGGTGTTTGACATCAGAGATGATATACGGGTGCTCAGTGGAGACTGGGTACACTGGACGGACTCGCCGAGAACTCCCAGATGGTATTATACCTTACGTCAGATGGCAGTTCTCTGGTAACACTGGTACAGGTTAGTCTGTATACCCGAGATCGTCATAGAGTCTTGGGTGATTCCCACTGTGCTTTGATTTCCACCTTACCACGTCGAAGAGGGCGTGCAAAACGGTGGTTTTTGGGTAAAGTCCCGAGTCACATAGAGGCAATGAGCGATAGGAGGGGTTTCGTCTCTCCCGGTATAGGGAGTTGATGTTGCGCTGTGCTCGATTGGCTATAACAGGAAGTCCTTGGCCAAGGCTGCTTTAGGGATTTACTGTTAAGTGTTACTAGTAGTTTCTCGACCCGTTATGAGCCTTATATCGGCACGACCTATCGAGTTATTGGGGTCTGACCTTTACCACCCCTAGACAAGATATGCGACATATCAGATGAACAGACCGGACTGTACGGTAAGTGTTACTTGTTGGATTCACAGGAGTGTGAGCGGGCTTGCCCGTTGATCTTCCGATCGCTCAATACCCGGGTGGCCGTTACGTTTAGCAGACCGCTTGCGGCTTGTGGGTGTTTGATATGATGATCACCTACTGCCGGCGTATTGACGAGTCTTTAGAGTCCTACACAGGGGTTTCCTGGCTCAAGCGAAATGAAATAGGAGCGCATATGAGATATGTCCGGGACCGAGAATAATACCAGTATGTGATACTGTATTCTATTCTCGCGATTTGTGACATTAATCGGTTGTATGCGATATAGCCGGGTTATCGGATCAAGTGTTGATTCGATAAGTTGTTACTATTGATATTAGTCGGTTATATGCAATATGACCGGATCGTTAAATCAAGTGTTGATTTAATGATTTAATGTATAATTATATATTTGATATATTACTTTACATTAACTAGTATTGGTTCAATTAAGATTGATTTTCTCACTTCAATATGCACATTGTTTATATGTGATATATGCAAGTGTACAAGTTTGTATCATGCTTGATGATACATACAAGTTGTGTGTATGAGAACTAAACCAAATCAAGGTTAAATTAGGGTTTACTATTTTCCTAGCAAATAACAAAAGAAATGAGACTTTGGTCAAAGTTATCAAGCTTCATGAAGCTTGATAAACATTGACAAAGTCAACTCTTTTGTCATTTGTTTAGGATATTAGTTAACACAACCTTTAACCTAATACTTTGGTTAATTCTCTACATGAGTTAAGCATGAGGGCTTAACTCAACCATGGTTCCGTAATTAAAAGGATAAGTATCATTTGGATATTTATTCTATTGATTCTTTTCTTCTTCTTCTTCATCATCAAGCTCCACAAAAGCTTGCTAGCTCCAATGGTGCCATGAGAAAAAGAGTGAGAAATCCAATTCTAAAGTGAACCCACTTCCTATTTCTTCATCCTCTACTACTTGCCATGTAGTATAGGGTGTTCTCTTCACAAAGTTTTTGACCAAGTGAAGGAATAGCTTGAGTTTGAGTCTCCCCGACGTAGATCATTTTCGGCCTCGAAGTCAACGACCTAGCCCGATTATTTCTCCGATGAAACCATCACTAGAGTCCAGGATTCTGATGATCGCAGCGGAGGGATGTCAACACGGAGCTAAAGAAGTGGAGGACCGGATCTACAAAGGTTGTAATCCCTTTCACTTATTAGTAAAGTTGTTTGCTAGCTTATAGTTTCGCCTATCCTCTAGTTAACGATCTATATTAGGGTTTCTCGGTACCTAAATTTTTTGAATTCGGCATGGTTGATGCCTTGTGGAACCTCTTGAGAGTGCCTAGTAACCCTACAGTGCTATCAGAGCCTAACTAGAACATTAGGCGAAGTGTTTACGATGTTAAAACTCCGATCGAACCTCGACATGTCAAAGTTAACCCCCTCTCTGGAAAATTTTTGAAATCTGGGATTTTTCTCAATTAAAAATGCCTAAAAAATTCAGCAGGGTTTCATTAGAATTACCATGTAAAACGGTCACCCAATACCTCCACATTGCCGCGAAACCGCGGCAATAGGCCACTTTTGGCGGCGGTTCCGCGGCAATGTAAGGGTATTAGTGATGGTTTTTTGCACAGTAATACTTTCCTCTGTTGTTTCTATTTTCTGGGTATTTTTAACAGTGACTCAAGTGTTGAGTATTTTTAGGGTTTATTTTGTATTCGATGATTCAATCGGAATATTTAATTTCGTAATGTTTTCCGGATATTTAGAAAATATTAAAAAGTTCGATCCGATATCAATAACTCACTTTTTCCCCGACCCGGAAAATTTCCAAGTTTTGGATTTTTCCGTTTGTTTGAGAACGTCTAGATCGTGCAAGTTACGCAATGGACCCTCTAGAAGACAACAAACCTTAACTCAATTACGTGACCGTCTTGAACTGCCTTTGAACCTTAGGGTTTGGGGCAGTACGGCGTGCCACATGTGAGGCGTTGGCTTGACCCTTCTACGGCTGGACCATTGGAACTGTGGCATGTGATGGATGTTTTTAAACTACCCTCAAGTGTTGAGAACCATTCGGGAAAACTTGGGTATTTAATCATTCGATCGGAAAGTTTAACATCGTCTATTTATCTGGAATGTAATACAATATTTGGAATCCATAAGAAGTTATGAGATAACTGTTTTAAATGTTATAAACATAGCAGTTTAGTCTCGAATGATCGGTTTCCACGGAATTTTGATGCGATCAAAAGTCCGTCGCAATCACGTAGCGTACGCGGATACTCGCCGGGTAAACTTAATAGACAGTCATGCCCCATAGCCCCGACCAAGTGACTGTAGGAGAACCCCGTCGCCAAAAGCATCCGTTCGGATGCTCGTGGCAACGGTGTTTCGCCTTAATACACTTCGTCGATGGCATCCGGGGGTGCGGCTGTCTACTGAAGTTTGCGACGAGCATTTGATCAGAATATCAGGAATCTTGTTGAATTTCCCGACTTGATATTGAAAAGAGTTTTCGATATAGAGACTAGAATGCAGGGTTTATAACTGTTAGGCATGCGATGTCTAAGGAGGTTGCGGATTCCAACTGTTGTAGTTTTACACTTTCTTTTCTGCGACCGTAAGTGTAATATGTGATATCGCCGGTTTCGTTGCTATATGTCAACGACAATTGGGATGCGCATATTTATTTACGTTGATGACATGTGATGTTATGTGTTGCTGGATATGTTATATTGGATCGTCGCGTTTTGAATAGCCGGGTTTTTTTTATGTGAGATGAGAGTTTTTATTTCCATTCATGTAAAATTAATTGTATGTAATATTCTTTTATTGGGACACTTCCGGGTTGAGGTTGCTGTCACCATTTGTATATTATTTACTTTTCCGCACTAGGATAGGCCCAAGGAGGAGAGCATAAGTAACCGGGTTCTAGAGTCCAGTGGGAGACCAACTCGAGGAGTCGAGTCCGGGTCTCCTAACTCTAGAATTGGTAGGGTTGCTTGCCGCTCTCGTAGGGGTCTAGGGGTGTGGGTTTGGCTATTCATCGCGACCGTGGAATCCGTGTTTTATACAGGCTCGTATTGAAAACACGGACGTCCTAGTATATCTAATATTTCATATGTTTCTTCTGCTGCGATATCTATGATGTGATCATTTGATATGTTGTGATGGATACTGTATATAGTATATACGATATATTATATAGACGTTACTTATGTTTTACACCCGCGCTAGCCCTGCCCCGCTCTGCCGCTAGTTACCTAACCACGGTTCATGAGGGGAAATCGAGGCGAATGCGGATGGCATAAGTGTACGTCGTATTTATCTGTGATGTTTAGGTGACTTAAATGATGGGACTTCATTAATATGATTAATGAAAGAAAAAGAAACCTAAAAGATGTTGTGGAATCGAATTTTCAAAAACAGGTAGCTACAGTTCTTGCTTTGCATCGTGGTGTTCCTTGTAGAACATCCTGCACCTTATTCGATAAGGAAAGGGCCGAGATCCCTTCACCGGGGTGACCCCTTTAGCAATGACTGGCAGATGCTACAACCCTCGGTTTGTCTTTTGATTGCTTCTATAGTTTTTGCTTTGCACAGCGGTATATATGATATATCCTGCACCTTATTCGATGAGGAAAGGGCCGACGATCCCTTCACCGGGAGTGACCCCTTAAGAAAAACTAGAAAAGCCTAAAAAACACTCCATTTCAAAATTCATTCGATTCTACAACGATATCAAGTTCATTATGCAATGGGTTTTCAGAAAAACCTGTCGTAGCCCTCCGTCATTTGAGATAAGTACTACTTAGTATTCGTGCTGCGGTAGTTTGGCATTCGTCAAGGCGTAGTGTACGGTAGCTAACTAGTATTTATCTGCCTATGCATATGATGCAGATTGGATTAGGGTATTCGTACGGCGTTGTTTGGCATTCGTCAAGGGTCGTGCGGGGAGGGGGTGTCACGACCCGAAAGTACGGAACATGACCGGCACTTAAACTACGAACGTCTCGAGACGTACGTAATCTAAGTAAACCGAAAACCTAGAAATCCAAACCAAGAAAAGTAGTAGAGTGCAGGAAAAACCAAATTAAAGCAAGTAATTTCAATAGCATAAGCCGAATTATGCGGTTTTTAAAACATCAAAAATTTACTGAAAATTTCGGCAGAGTCTCCTTTGTAAATACTGGCCCCCAAACGGGATACAACATGAATAGTATACGAAATCAAGAAAAAGGGATCCCCAAGCGGGAGCTAGCTCTTCGTCAATCGACGGTCACAACCACACAAGCAATATAATATACAACGCTAACGGCGAGGATCAAAACTCAAAAGGAAACTCAAAACCACCAGAAATATAACGAGCGACTCTAAGGTCGAAAGAATAAACAACACTGGTCTCTATCTCAATAAATACATGTTTGGTTGATGGAATTTACTAGATACAACGGAATAATATTATACAAGGTAATATGATGGGTACGATACAAGAAAAACCCACCTACTAGCAAGTCACCCGAATGAAACTGAGCCCGCAAAGCCGTAATGAAACCTGTACGGCAAACCTGTAAGAAACTGGGGCACAACGGGGGTGAGTTGCCAACTCGTGAATAGAAAAATATCTACGCACAGAAATCGCATAAATAACGCAACCTAGGTCAATGATCATAATATATCCTCAAATATATGAATAACACGTAGCCTATAACAAGGCTAGGGTAAATATCTAACCCGAGTGTAATCTCATGTGCCCGTATCAGTGCCTCAGGTAGCAATATATCATATGGATGATGTATGAATGCATAAAACAGAATGCATGTACTGAATAAAACTGGTTTAATAAATCAGTGAGATTTCTGTATTTTAAAAGAAATGAGGTACCATATATGAAATCAGCATAAAACAGTGCCCAGAATCGACACAAAACAAGTGTCCAAATACCTCGATATCTCCGTGTCACAATCTATGTACCTCAAGTCTCAATCTCAATGTCTCAATCTCAATATCTAGGGCGCCGTCAGTCCAGACCGGCCCCTACCATCCATCCCAAGACCACGACGGTATCCTCCGAATATCCGACGCGTAGGGTAATATCACCGGTAGGTAGTGCTCCCCTGCCACGCTCACATCGTCATCATCACGCGCTTCTTGCCCCGGGGTACCTTACCGGGTCCAACATATACCCAAAACGGTTCATCCGTCTCCTCGAATCGGGTCTCAAAATCCATCAGCAAACTCATGGTGGACGACTCATACATCATGGGAAAACCGCACTTTTTATTTTAAAAAGAGAGAAATCAGTTCATATAAGTTTTTGCGGTTTTCCTCCAAATCCAGAAAATCTCATGGAAATCCGAATCCAAAACCTCAATAACACGTAAAATAGTGAATATATGCATGAGAATCCATGAATGCGGCATAACAATGAATAACAGTATGCATGAAGTAGCGGGTAATAACTACAATGTCTAAACTAACATATAAGGCAAGTACACTAATATCATGTCTAACTATTAGCTAACAGGCTATGTCAAGCAATAATAATTTCTAAGGTGTACGTGACATGGCAATTACCGATGAAGATGTGTGTGAGCCGGCAATTAAGTGTACGTGGTACATACGCATCATCGGTAATGGTGCTGGTGTCCTAACAGCATGATATCAATAATGGAGTATGAAACATAAAATAAGCATGCGATGCGAAGCGGACCACAAAAATGAGCGGGAGCTGAAAACTAGACGCAACTATAACTAATCTGCATTAATCTAATATCAGTCCTACAAATGGTGCCTTTTGAAATAACACGAATCATGGGGTTTTGAAAATAGGGGCTACGTTGTTTTTATGAAAAGATACGTCCTTTGAAATATCCGTAGGATCCTTTGGGCTGTCTTTAAAAATGCCCACGATTCGTTAGTTTTTGAAATAGGTAAGAAGTCTAATCTAATCTAACAACTACACTAAACTATACGGCTGAACTAACAAGCTGAACTACAGGTAAGGAAACCGCCTAACATCTGAGTCGATACATATACATACCTGTATATATATTAGTCAGTGATCCCGCCTCAATAATATCATATCCGATACCATATCTATAATCAGGCATCCCAAGTCAAGAGTGGGAATCAATCATCAATATAGCTCGTACGTAAATCCGTCGTACGGCATCCCAATCTGGGTACGGGTCAATATCACATTCATCATACTATTCACCTGGTATCCTCTTTATCAAATATCATGATCGGGGTACTGATCTACGTCTAGTACCATACTGATACCGCCTACGTATGCATGGACGTGTGTGAAACACTACGTCAAGGACCCGCTACAACGTCATGTCGTATCTCAAATACGAACCCTGCTATATCACCGATCTCACGGCCTCAAATCAAATCTCATCGACTCAGCTCAATCCCAAGTATCATCCTCAAATCCGTATGTGAACACATAGTCCCATACCCATGTGAACCCATAACTAAAAAGAATCCCATGAGCACATATCAATAGGAATGTATGCAAGTATGTATGTGTGTATGTGTAGTGCAACACTACCCTAGGGTTCGCAACACTAAAGTAATCCAACACACCAATATCCATCCTAAGTATCGTTATTAATCCCAAATAACATATAATAATTATTGGTGTGTATACGCATCCGTATACACCACCACGGACTGCGGGGGTGCTATACGCCATCCACCCGACTTCTCCCCGTAGATATAAATCTACTCACCTGGTCCTCGCTAGCCGGTGCCGACGTCGCCACGCGCTTGCTTGTCATCTCGAAGTCCACATGGGGGTACCTACATATCATAACGCACCATATCGCATTAAAACTAAATTCGAAATCGAAACGGCATACGAAAATCAAATCGGCACGCGTATGACGCATAGGTCCAAACCTATCGCCTACGCATGCAAAAATAGTCAAACCAACCCTCGATGTCGATGTACAAACGTCAAACCATCGAGAAAAATCCAATCACACTCATTTGCACATTCACGAACACTAATTTTAATATAAACTAGGTTAAAACTCACAAAAACCCCAATTTTACTTAAAAAGTCATTTTTCCGAAAATCTAGCAAGCACAATTCGCCGTTTTTGTACAAAACAGGATGTTTAAATGAATGTAGCGGCCAATATATTTATTAAATATCTTAAATAAGTCAAATAAACAATTCCCGGAATTTAATCTCATTAAATTCCAAAAATCCTAATATTCTAGTTTACAAAATACCTAAAATTTAACAATTTCAAAGCAAAAATGCACAAACTACAATCTAGCTTAGATTTGCATGATCTAAAGCATTAAACCACACTTAATAAAGTTAATGAAGTCATGAAAAACCTAAACACATTTTTAATCCCAAGTATTTAACCAATTTCAAAAACCTAGTAAGCAAATTAGCAAATTAACACAATTTTTAAACTAACCATTAGCACAAGCTACTAATCTTGTATTAACAAGACAAAAAGCCTAAATATAACACACAACCATACACCAATTTTATAAAACCCTAACTTGCATTCAAATTCATAACTTGAATTCCAAAACTTGCAACTTAAGCCTAATTAACACTTAAGTAGTTTAGCTTTAAGAAATTAGTAACAAATTAAGAAAAAATGTTTTAGAATTATACCCAAAAACATTTGAAGATCCACAAGCATCCATGGCCTCCCAAAATGCTCTCTTTTCACAAAGATCCATGCTATACGGGCTAAGCTAAAATGGGTAGGAGTCGGATTTGGGTTTTGGGATTTTTTTTGATGGATTTGAGGAAATTTTTGATGAAGTTCGAAGTGAAAAGAGAAGGGAAATGGGGGGGGCTTTTGCTACTGTAGGAGGGGGGGTCGGCTGGAATGGGAGTGCGAGAGGAGAGAGAGGGAGGTAGAGAAAGTGTGGGGAGAAGTCAAAGTCAATTCAAGGTCAAAGGTCCACCTCATTTCTCCATTTTCTTTTCTTTTCTTTCGTTTCTTTCCTTTGAAATTCAAGTGGGGTAAGAAAATGGGGGCTGCTGAATTCTTCAAGGGGAGAAGTTAATGGGAGTGTGTGGATGTGGGTACGGGTGTGGGGTGATGAAAAATGATAAATATAATACCCCAAACATCCATTTACGCTAAAAAAAAAGCCTTTTTTCTTCAATAATTTCTAAACCGTTTTGGCAAATGATTTCGTTCCAAAAACCACATGATAAAATTTTATTTAACGTTTTATGATGCAAAAAATTTGTTTCAACTCATTCCAATTTGTAATTTTCCCTAATTAAATGTATTAGTGACGGCTTAAATAATAATAAAATAATATTTTTTCCAGAAAATTTGAAATTTCACCAGCGGCTCAATAAACACCAAATAATAGCAGTTACATAGCTAGAATATGTATATTTAATTTTTATAATAAGATATTTGCATTATGACTTTTTACAGAAAACCCTCTTATTTTACCGATTTTTCGAAATTTCACCGAAACGATTTTCAAAACGTTACAATCTTCCCCCCTTAAAGAAATTCGGTCCCCGAATTTAAATTCAAACTCATCCAAATACTAAAACATCTAAGAAAAACCATCAAGTCGTCGGGGCTCCGAAATTGTAACTACATAAAACAATTCGTAGCGCAGCGCATGCGCTTGAAAAATGAGTATATAACTCAAATCAAAACTCCGTCAAGCATCCCGCTATCATCGGAGTCATGGAGAAGACATCAATGCCAAATCTAAATCAAACCAATATGATATAACTCGAAACTATACATGTAAACATCGAATCTATATCTGTAAGTATCTGAAGGAAATGCATGCCAAATCTCTTTAAGTCGCTGTGCTACGCGTATAACACTGCACAGTGGCGGACGTCTATCATAAGAAAATAACTATATACATATATACCTTTGTTTGAAATGTACGTTCCGCCGTTTTGGAAACAATTTAGAAGGGTCTCCTTGTTTTAAACATTTCGTGTCATATCAGACACGTAGGTAAATACTGAGGCTATAGCTCGCTTTTTGGAAATCCCTTCAATAACTATCAATGCATGCAAAATATATTCAGGTACTGTCCTCTGACTAGTCCTGCTCAGTACGAAAATACATAGCAATATCATAAAAACGTACTGCTCTATACGAAATCAATCCCAAAATATGCACATGAATGCTACGTGCGTCTGGTGCGCACGGAAATCAAAATCCATTAATGTGCCATACATGCGCACAGAAACAACATCTAAGTGCATCGGGTGTGCACGAAACATCTGTCGTAGGCAACATGTGTGCCTGACAGCAAAATCAGGTGCATCTATCGTGCACGAAATCATGAAATCCAATATCAAGCGCCGAACGTGCGCAAAATCAATCAGGTGCACAAGGTGCACAAAACAAATATCGGGTATCACAATCGAAATCGAAGTCCAGTGCATCTAAGTGCACAAAAGGCGTATCACTGCACTGCAAGCATATATAAACTATACCGAGTGCAGGAACGAAATCGTGTGCATGCATACGCACAAAACCAACTCAACTGTTTAAAATCGTAAAATCACAAACATGTGAAACTGAAGCACGAAAACGATATCAGGTGCAACACTGTGCAAAGATCGTAAATCCTCAATCATCAAAATCAAATCATACGAATAAATCACCCAAAACATCATAATCAATAATGGCGGAATAGTACTGCTCAAGCGCATTCTCTAAGAATCTCGGCCAACTGTCGCGGTCACTAGTGGGACGTCTCGTCGATGATCATGAACTCTGTCCTGCTGGCGTGCGTAACCATGACCACTCCTGGGTCAAGGTCTTCACTGTGAATTACCAATCTTTCGGTCCATCGACTCATCGACCCTGTCAGGTATGCTAACGGGGACGATTCCGTTCTGGCACTTCTCTGGTCATCTCTTGGTCAATCATCGTGACCACTCGTAAGACAGCATATTACTGGCGTCGGCCTCTGGCTCTATGAATGTACGTGACACATCTGATCCTGGGTGCAAGTATCATTGCAGCAGTGTCCTGGAAGGAATCCTGCTCACGGTCTCTTCCATGTCTCGTCTCTGCCAACTGTCCGGAAGTCATTGTCCTTTCCTATATCTGCATCTTGCTCTGGAACGACTGCATACTCATCGCGACTCCTTCTGGAAGGTAAGTCCAAGTACCATGCCTCGGCATGTACATCGCCTCTCTGATGTCGGCGGAGTGGAACGTCATCTCATCTAGATCTGGTGCGAACCTCTTACTCCACTTTTCTCTAATGTCGACCGCTTCGGACTCGTCTCGTCGTGGCTGCATGGACTGAGCTCCAACGGCTATCCTCGTATCTGGAGTCTTCCAAGAATGCATCTCACCACCTAGCATCAGATTGAAGTCGAACCATTCGATCGATTCGTCGAAACCTCATAATCCCCCAAGAGCTCAACATCTTGGTACAGTTTAATAGTATCGAGTACATACCATAGCATCGGTGGTCCAGCCGTAGAAGGGCAAACCCAAGCCTCACTAATGGCGCCGTGGAACTGCCGCAAACCCTAAGGTTCAAAGGCTTTCACACGGTCATTATGTCGAGTTAGGGTTTCATTATTCTAGAGGGACCAAAGAATTGCCTGCATGTCCTTCCGACTACTTTAAACTTGGAATAATAGGTTTCTGACATTCGATCGTCTCTGTCGACTCCCAACGTCTCCGCGTGAAGTCGTCTCTAGCTGGAATCCATCTATCTGATGACCTCTCATCGGGTAGGCGAACGAACCACATGTCTCAGTCATTCATCCGTGGGTGACTAGCGACCTTCTATCATTGGCTCAATCCTCTGGTGCTGAGCTGTCCGTCCGAGTAATCTCATACAGCGATCCATCAACGCTCGTGGTGCGAAAACACAATCAAAAGACACCTCACTACAATCGGGTGTCGCCGGAATCACGCCCTAGTCAGTCCTCGTTTGTGACGAGCTCCTGCTGACCGCAACTGTAGCCGTAGCTCTCCCTGCCCGAAATCGTGGCAGCAAAACCAAACTGGTAACGATGAGGCTAGATCAGGAAGGAATATAATACTGAACAAGGAAATGTACATCCTAAGGCTTCTTAAGTGGAGTGGCGTGTCGTAAATATGCCGCGGAACATACCAACGGTACGTCACTCTACTTTAGTCACCTATTCCATCAACCAAGGGTCATCCTACGCTCCGAAGGTTAAAACCTAACGCTCTGATACCTACTTTGTGACGACCCAAAAGTACGGAACATGACCGGCACTTAAACTACGAACGTCTCGAGACGTACGTAATCTAAGTAAACCGAAAACCCAGAAATCCAAACCAAGAAAAGTAGTAGAGTGCAGGAAAAACCAACTTAAAGCAAGTAATTTCAATAGCATAAGCCGAATTTTGCGGTTTTTAAAACATCAAAAATTTACTGAAAATTTCGGCAGAGTCTCCTTTGTAAATACTGGCCCCCAAACGGGATACAACATGAATAGTATACGAAATCAAGAAAAAGGCATCACCAAGCGGGAGCTAGCTCTTCGTCAATCGACGGTCACAACCACACAAGCAATATAATATACAACGCCAACGGCGAGGATCAAAACTCAAAAGGAAACTCAAAACCACCAGAAATATAACGAGCGACTCTAAGGTCGAAAGAATAAACAACACTGGTCTCTATCTCAATAAACACATGTTTGGTTGATGGAATTTACTAGATACAACGGAATAATATTATACAAGGTAATATGATGGGTACGATACAAGAAAAACCCACCTACTAGCAAGTCACCCGAATGAAACTGAGCCCGCAAAGCCGTAATGAAACCTGTACGGCAAACCTGCAAGAAACTGGGGCACAACGGGGGTGAGTTGCCAACTCGTGAATAGAAAAATATTTACGCACAGAAATCGCATAAATAACGCAACCTAGGTCAATGATCATAATATATCCTCAAATATATGAATAACACGTAGCCTATAACAAGGCTAGGGTAAATATCTAACCCGAGTGTAATCTCATGTGCCCGTATCAGTGCCTCAGGTAGCAATATATCATATGGATGATGTATGAATGCATAAAACAGAATGCATGTACTGAATAAAACTGGTTTCATAAATCAGTGAGATTTCTGTATTTTAAAAGAAATGAGGTACCATATATGAAATCAGCATAAAACAGTGCCCAGAATCGACACAAAACAAGTGTCCAAATACCTCGATATCTCTGTGTCACAATCTATGTACCTCAAGTCTCAATCTCAATGTCTCAATCTCAATATCTAGGGCGCCGTCAGTCCAGACCGGCCCCTACCATCCATCTCAAGACCACGACGGTATCCTCCGGATATCCGACGCGTCGGGTAATATCACCGGTAGGTAGTGCTCCCCTGCCAGGCTCACATCATCATCATCACACGCTTCTTGCCCCGAGGTACCTTACCGGGTCCACCATTTATCCGAAACGGTTCATCCGTCTCCTCGAATCGGGTCTTGAAATCCATCAGCAAACTCATGGTGGACGACTCATACATCATGGGAAAACCGCACTTTTTATTTTAAAAAGAGAGAAATCAGTTCATATAAGTTTTTGCGGTATTCCTCCAAATACAGAAAATCTCATGGAAATCCGAATCCAAAACCTCAATAACACGTAAAATAGTGAATATATGCATGAGAATCCATGAATGCGGCATAACAATGAATAACAGTATGCATGAAGTAGCGGGTAATAACTACAATGTCTAAACTAACATATAAGGCAAGTACACTAATATCATGTCTAACTATTAGCTAACAGGCTATGTCAAGCAATAATATTTTCTAAGGTGTACGTGACATGGCAATTACCGATGAAGATGTGTGTGAGCCGGCAATTAAGTGTACGTGGTACATACGCATCATCGGTAATGGTGCTGGTGTCCTAACAGCATGATATCAATAATGGAGTATGAAACATAAAATAAGCTTGCGATGCGAAGCGGACCACAAAAATGAGCGGGAGCTGAAAACTAGACGCAACTATAACTAATCTGCATTAATCTAATATCAGTCCAACAAATGGAGCCTTTTGAAATAACACGAATCATGGGGTTTTGAAAATAGGGGCTACGGTGTTTTTATGAAAAGATACGTCCTTTGAAATATCCGTAGGATCCCTTGGGCTGTCTTTAAAAATGCCCACGATTCGTTAGTTTTTGAAATAGGTAAGAAGTCTAATCTAATCTAACAACTACACTAAACTATACGGCTGAACTAACAAGCTGAACTACAGGTAAGGAAACCGCCTAACATCTGAGTCGATACATATACATACCTGTATATATATTAGTCGGTGATCTCGCCTCAATAATATCATATCCGATACCATATCTATAATCAGGCATCCCAAGTCAAGAGTACGGATCAATCATCAATATAGCTCGTACGTAAATCCGTCGTACGGCATCCCAATCTGGGTACGGGTCAATATCACATTCATCATACTATTCACCTGGTATCCTCTTTATCAAATATCATGATCGGGGTACTGATCTACGTCTAGTACCATACTGATACCGCCAACGTATGCATGGACGTGTGTGAAACACTACGTCAAGGACCCGCTACAACGTCATGTCGTATCTCAAATACGAACCCTGCTATATCACCGATCTCACGGCCTCAAATCAAATCTCATCGACTCAGCTCAATCCCAAGTATCATCCTCAAATCCGTATGAGAACACATAGTCCCATACCCATGTGAACCCATAACTAAAAAGAATCCCATGAGCACATATCAATAGGAATGTATGCAAGTATGTATGTGTGTATGTGTAGTGCAACACTACCCTAGGGTTCGCAACACTAAAGTAATCCAACACACCAATATCCATCCTAAGCATCGTTATTAATCCCAAATAACATATAATAATTGTTGGTGTGTATACGCATCCGTATACACCACCACGGGCTGCGGGGGTGCTATACGCCATCCACCCGACTTCTCCCCGTATATATAAATCTACTCACCTGGTCCTCGCTAGCCGGTGCCGACGTCGCCACGCGCTTGCTTGTCGTCTCGAAGTCCACATGGGGGTACCTACATATCATAACGCACCATATCGTATTAAAACTAAATTCGAAATCGAAACGGCATACGAAAATCAAATCGGCACGCGTATGACGCATAGGTCCAAACCTATCGCCTACGTATGCAAGAATAGTCAAACCAACCCTCGATGTCGATGTACAAACGCCAAACCATCGAGAAAAATCCAATCACACTCATTTGCACATTCACGAACACTAATTTTAATATAAACTAGGTTAAAACTCACAAAAACCCCAATTATACTTAAAAAGTCATTTTTCCGAAAATCTAGCAAGCACAATTCGCCGTTTTTGTACAAAACAGGATGTTTAAATGAATGTAGCGGCCAATATATTTATTAAATATCTTAAATAAGTCATATAAACAATTCCCGGAATTTAATCTCATTAAATTCCAAAAACCCTAATATTCTAGTTTACAAAATACCTAAAATTTAACAATTTCAAAGCAAAAATACACAAACTACAATCTAGCTTAGATTTGCATGATCTAAAGCATTAAACCACACTTAATAAAGTTAATGAAGTCATGAAAAACCTAAACACATTTTTAATCCCAAGTATTTAACCAATTTCAAAAACCTAGTAAGCAAATTAGCAAATTAACACAATTTTTAAACTAACCATTAGCACAAGCTACTAATCTTGTATTAACATGACAAAAAGCCTAAATATAACACACAACCATACACCAATTTTATAAAACCCTAACTTGCATTCAAATTCATAACTTGAATTCCAAAACTTCCAACTTAAGCCTAATTAACACTTAAGTAGTTTAGCTTTAAGAAATTAGTAACAAATTAAGAAAAAATGTTTTAGAATTATACCCAAAAACATTTGAAGATCCATAAGCATCCATGGCCTCCCAAAATGCTCTCTTTTCACAAAGATCCATGCTATACGGGCTAAGCTAAAATGAGTAGGAGTCGGATTTGGGTTTTGGGATTTTTTTTGATGGATTTAAGGAAATTTTTGATGAAGTTTGAAGAGAAAAGAAAAGGGAAATGGGGGGACTGTTGCTGCTGTAGGAGGGGGGTCGGCTGGAATGGGAGTGGGAGAGGAGAGAGAGGGAGGTAGAGAAAGTGCGGGGAGAAGTCAAAGTCAATTCAAGGTTAAAGGTCCACCTCATTTCTCCATTTTCTTTTCTTTTCTTTCATTTCTTTCCTTTGAAATTCAAGTGGGGTAAGATAATGGGGGCTGCTGAATTCTTCAAGGGGAGAAGTAAATGGGAGTGTGTGGATGTGGGTACGGGTGTGGGGTGATGAAAAATGATAAGTATAATACCCCAAACATCCATTTACGCTAAAAAAAAAGACTTTTTTCTTCAATAATTTCTAAACCGTTTTGGCAATTGATTTCGTTCCAAAAACCACATGATAAAATTTTATTTAATGTTTTATGATGCACAAAATTTGTTTCAACTCATTCCAATTTTTAATTTTCCCTAATTAAATGTATTAGTGACGGCTTAAATAATAATAAAATAATAATTTTTTCAGAAAATTTGAAATTTCACCAGCGACTCAATAAACACCAAATAATAGCAATTACATAGCTAGAATATGTATATTTAATTTTTATAATAAGATATTTGCATTTTGAATTTTTACAGAAAACCCCCTTATTTTACCGATTTTTCGAAATTTCACCGAAACGATTTTCAAAACGTTACAGGGGGGGTTTAATTCAATCAAGAAATGTACGGGTTGAACTTGACTTGTGGACTATGGGTTGTTTGGCATTCGTCAAGGTCATAGAGCGCTAGGGATAAAATATTATTGGGAATTTCAAGTGTTGAAATTTGCAATGAGATTGCATACCTTCTATGAGATAGTTGGATCCCAATACCCACTGCGAGTAATTGTTACTCCTGGGAGAGTTTTACACATTACAATTAGCCGATCAAGTAGGTGTCTAGAAAGGTGTCAACGGGGTTACACCTCTGGGAAAACGAGGTTTACTTTAATTAGGTCCGTGCGAAAGCACGGGGAACCTCCCTCAAAATACCGACACTGGCCTGGCTGAAAGATTGGTGAACTTGTAGCTTGTAATAATCCCGGCTAATCTTTCCTTTAAGGGTTTGAAGGAAGATTTGATAAAAATAGTGGGATCCATCCTGATTAGATAAAATAATAACCAATCTGTTCTCGCAAGAGCGCACGCAGAGTGTTTTCTTCTCTCTCTCCAGGTAGCGACCATGTCACGCCTTAATCAAGATAATAAAATGGATGTATTGACCGAACCAGCTTGTTATACTGAGCTGGGGAACATTGGTCCCGCTCCAACTTATAATTGTTATAAGACAGAGCAGGAAATTGGGGATTACCACAATTCTCGTGCCGCCCAAACGAAGAAAGTGCATACCGATGCATCATCTTCGGGTGTGTTCATTACACAGAACTGTTTCTCAGTATCCTCTGCGTCCTGGGTATCTGATACCGGATCAGGATCCCAGATATGTAATATATTACATGGGCTACAGAAAAGTAGAGAACTGAGAACGGGTGATAAGTTTCATGAGACAGAAAACGATGCAAGTGTTGCAGCCAGGTCTGTTGGTCACTGTCACCCTGTATTACCAGTGTAGGGTTTCTAGGCACCCTAATGAAGTCTCACAAGGCATCAACCATGCCAATTTCAAATTTAAACGGTGCCGAGAAACCCTAGAACGGACCGTTGGCTAGATGTCTAGGCGACAAAGCAAACTAGTTAACACTTAACTATAAGAATACGGAAATACAACCTTTGTAGATCCGGTCCTCCACCTCCACGGCTCCGTGATGAAGTCATCTCCGCTGTCCAAATCAAAATCCGGGCTCTAGCGTCGGCTTCATCGGAGAAATGGCGAGCTAGGTCGTCAATGTCCATGCCGAAGATGATCTACGTCGAGGCATCGCTAGATCAAGCTCCAACTTCACCAAGTCAAGAAACTTGTGAAGAAAACACACTCTACTACTTGGCAAGAGGTAGAGGATGAAGAAATAGGAAGTGGGTTCATTTTAGAATTGGATTTCTCACTCATATTCATCAATCACCATTGATGAAGTGAAGGTTTTCTTCAACTTGAAGAAGAAGAAGAAGAAGAAGATAATATGATAATTATTATGATAAGTTATTTTCAAAAAGGAAAAATAAGAATACTTATCATAATGTAACCATGGTAATGTGTAGAGAGTTAATCATGGTTGAATGGAATGGTAAGGGTTAAGCATGAGACAAAATGGTCACTTGGTCAAAGTCTTCATGAAGCTTCAACAAGCTTCCAAAGAAAGCCACCATTTTGCATTATGCTTATCATTTTCTAAAATGAATAAACAAATAAATAAATAGATATGAAAATGAAAACCCTAACCATTACATAACCATGGTTTAAACTTTACACAAAACACAAGTTAGCATGCATCATCAAACATGATACATACAAGTGCACAAAAATATATCACATATACAATGTGCACAAACCAAGTGAGAAAATCCATTTAAAGTGAACCAATACTAGTTAATGCAAAGTAATATATCAAATATATAATTATGCATTAAATCATTAAATCAACACTTGATTTAACGATCCGGTTATATCGCATATAACCGACTAGTATCCAATATATCGGCTTATCGAATCAACCCTTGATTTGATAACTAGGTTATATCGCATACAACGAATCGATACATTCATCGCGAGAATGAAATACGGTATCACATACACGCATTATTCTCGGTCCCGCACATATCTCATATGCGCTCCTATTTCGTTTCGCTTGAGCCAGGAAACCTCTGTGTAGGACTCTAAAGACTCGTCAATACGCCGGCAGCAGATGATGATCATATCAAACACCCACAAGCCGCAAGCGGTCTGCTAAACGTAACGGCCACCCGGGTATTGAGCGATCAGAAGATCGACGAGCAAGCCCGCTCACACTCCAGTGAATCCAACCAGTAACACTACCGTACAGTCTGGTCTGATCGTCTGATATGTCGCATATCTCGCCTAGGGGTGGTAAACGTCAGACTCCAATAGCTTGATAAGTCGTGTCGATATGAGGTTTATAACAATTCGAGAAACTACTGGTAACACTTACCAGTAAATCTCAGCAACCCTGGCCAGGGATTTCCTGTTATAGCCAATCGAACACAGCGCAACATCAACCCCCTATACCGGGAGAGACGAATCCCCTCCTATCGCTCATTGCCTCCATGTGACTCGGGACTGTACCCAAAAACCACCGTTTTGCACGCCCTCTTGGACGTGGTAAGATGGAAATCAAAGCACAGTGGGAACCACACAAGACTCTATGACGATCTCAGGTCAACAGACTACTCTGTACCAGTGTCACCAGAGAACTGCCATCTGACATGAGGTATAATACCATCTGGGAGTTCTCGGCGAGTCCGTCCAGTGTACCCAGTCTCTACTGAGCACCCGTATATCATCTCTGATGTCAAACACCAATGGATATGGGATCATCCATCGCCCATCTGTATGGGTCGATAAGGTATACGCTAGTCTACTCTGGTATATCGATGCCCCGTCTCGATACACCCACGACTAGGGACTTTGAAGGATGCACTTATAGACTACCATGTCCCCACTAGTATGATCCGCATCATAATCCAGGTAGTCAAGTACACATCCTAAGGGCTTTACCAACATGTAACAGAGAGACAATCAGTATACACGTTAAGGTAAAGAGCAACCAGATAGCATACTATCTTGTCGAGCAAGAAAGTCCTCCCTATATATGTCCCAGTATCCACTACAATATACATCCTATGTATAGTAATGGCCTCTAGGGCATACATATAACTAACAATCTCCTACTTGTACTAGGGCCATCTGATAGCAGTGGTTGTAGTATCTCATACTCAACCATCCCTTAAAAGTCTCTCTCTGGGAACAGGCCTTTGTTAGTGGATCCGCTGTGTTGTTCTCTGAGTCTACTCTCCTAACCTCGATCCCTTGGAGATCAAGCATCTCCATGATCAGGTGACACTGCCTTAGAATATGTCTGGATCACTGATGGGACCTGCGTTCCTTGGCATAAGCCACAACTCCATTGTCACATAATGGGAGGAACATAGTTCATCTCATGAACCAATATACACCCAAACAGCCTCTTTGGTAGCATCTTAAGTAGCGATGTATCCTGCCTTTATCGTCTAGTATGTCACGGTATCTAGCTTGGAACTCTTCCAACATACCGTCCCTCGATTGAGGGTAAAGACAATGCCTGCGACTGACATTCAGTCGTCTTTATCACCCTGGAACACTTCCAGTGATTCTCCCCAGGATCGATTGATACCATCTCACTACAACTAGTGAGTATCCTAACATCCATTTAGATCTATCTCATAGATCCAAAGTCCAGGATTTAGGAGGTATCACTTTGATCCTATGTGGAGAATCATTGTGATAACCGGAGATTGACCGAGCGTAGCATAGGAAACTCTTTCCCTATCAAGAGTATGTCATCCACGTACTCTACGAGGATCGTTACCATACTCCCTACTACCTTTTTGTTTATACAAGGTTCATCTACCATTTTGATGAAGTCAAACTCTTTGACTACCACATCAAAACAGATGTTCCAACTCCGCGATGCCTGCTTTATCTTATAAAGCATCTTGCACACGTTTCCGCTGCTCCCACTGTCTACGAGGCACTCTGGCTGTGTTCTTAAAGACGCTCTATTCTAAAACATCATTTAGAAAAGCTGTCATGACACCCAACCACCAGATATCGTAGTCATGGTATGTAGCTGTGGCAAGTAGGATCTGGATGGACTTAAGCATGGCCACTTGAAAAAGGTTTCATCATTGTCCACGCCTGGTCGATGACGAAAAACTTTAACAAGTCTAGCTTTGAAAGTCTCAACTTTTCCATCTACACCAAGTAATCTTCTCGAGATATACTTGCTCCTGATGGGGATTTAACCCTTCAGATATAGCAACCAAAGTCCATACTTTGTTGGTGTACATGGATCCCATCTCAGATCGCTAAGCATCCAGCCATTCTTACAGAGTCACACTCCTGATGGCCAGCTCGAAACTAGTTGGGTCATCATCTCATGATGCAATCCTCGCTCCCACTGTCATAGAGAAACCGAAGTATCTCTCAGGTGGGTAAGGAACCCTACTAGATCGGCGGAGAGGCTGAGGTTCGTTGGTAACTATTGAATCCTTTGGTTCTTTCAAATCATCAGCTGCAGTTTGTATAGCTGGAACTTTTCCAGTTCTACATAACTGACCTTGCCTCGAGCTTGTCCGGATTTTGCTTTTCAGAGATAGGCTGGACAACCCAAATCTCAACTAACTTGAGAGATGGGCTCTTCCCTTATCATATCAAATATGAAGTGGTAGGCAACTGATTTGATTTGAACCCTATTCAATAGGTATGCAGCTTCTCAAGTGCATAACTCCCAAAAAGGAAATAGGTAACTCAGTAGTACTCATCATAGAGCACACCTTATCATATAGGGTGAGATAGCTCCGTCCCGATACACCATCGTGCTATGGTGTATTCGGAGGAGTAATGCCGAGAGAGAATCTCATTCTCCTTTAGAATAATCCAGGAATTCCGTGCTCAAGTATTCTCCTCCTTGATCTCATCATAGGACATAATACTTATACCCGTATTTTGGTTCTCTACTTCTAACTTATATTCTGTGAATATCTCAAAAGGTTCGGACTTGTGTTTCAACAAGAACATATGTCTGAATCTAAAGAGATCATCAGAGAACGTAATGAAGTATAAAGAACCAGTCCTGGCATGTGTAGACAGGGGACCTTACATACATCAACATGTATCAATCCCAAGAGTTCACTAACTCTTTCTCTGTTTCCAATAAACAGAGCTATGGTCATCTTATCTTTGTGACATGACTGGCGAGTTTCACAAGATGTAAATTCAAACTGATTTAAATATGCATCTAAATGTAACTCAGCCAGTCGAGTCGCATTGATATGACCTAGTCTACAATACCTCAAGAAGGATTCGTTCATTTCTGAACTCTTCCTCTTGTGTGTGTTCTGTATACTAAGAACTGTAGTTTGATTTAGAACATAAATGCTTTTAGATAACGTGGCTGAACCGATCAAGTTTTGATATAGGAAATGTCCAAAACATTATCCAACAATACAAAATTTTATCATTTCTTTACTAATAAAGAGAGTGATATGATTTTGTATATCAGGTTCGGTATCTAATAACATTCGTTCAGAATCAATGTATTGGTAATACAGGGTGACAGTGACCAACAGACTTGGCTGCAACACTTGCCCCGTTTTCTGCCTCATGAAACTTATCACCCGTTCTCAGTTCTCTACCTATCTGTAGCCCTATGTAACAGATTACATATCTGGGATCCTGATCTGGTATCACATACCCAGGACGTAGAGGATATAGAGAAACAGTTCTTTGTAATGAACACACCCGAAAATGATGCATCAGCATGCACTCTCTTCGTTTGGGCGGCACGGGAATTCTGGTAATCCCCAATTTCCTGCTCGGTCTTATAACAATTATAAGTTGGAGCGGGACCAACGTTCCCCAGCTCAGTATAACAAGCGGGTTCGGTCAAATATCCGTATTATTATCTTGATTAAGGCGTGATATGGTCGCTACCAGGAGAGAGAGAGAAGAAAACACTCAGCGTGCGCTCTAGCAAGAATAGATTGGTTATTATTTTATCTAATCAGGATGGCTCCCACTGCTTTTTATCAAATCTTCTTTCAAACCCTAAAAGGAAAGACTAGCCGGGATTAATTACACACTACAAGTTCGCCAATCTTTCAGCCAGGCCAGTGTCGGTACTTTGAGGGAGGTCCCCCGTGCTTTCGCACGAACCTAATTAATGTAAACCTCGTTTTCCCAGAGGCGTAACCTCGTTGACACCTTTCTAGACACCTACTTGATCGGCTAATTGTAATGTGTAAAACTCTCCCAGGAGTAACTCTTACTTGCAGCGGGTATCGGGATCCAACTATCTCATAGGAGGTATGCAATCTCATTGCAAATTTCAACACTTGAAATTCCCGATAATATTTTGCCCCTAACCTCCTATGACCTTGACAAAGGCCAGCAAACCATAGGATGCTAGTCAAGTTCAACCCGTCATTTCCTGATTGAATTAAACCCACCCGCACGGCCCTTGACAAAGGCCAACAAGGTCGCACGACTACCCTAACTCAATCTGCATCATATGCATAAGCAGATAAGCACCAGTTAGCTACCGCACACTGCGCCTTGACAAAGGCCAACAAACGCAGCACGAATACTAACTACTACTTATCTGAAATGACGGAGGGCTACGACAGGTTTTTATGAAAACCTATTGCGTAATGAACTTGATATCGTTGTAGGATCGAATGAATTTTGAAATGGAGTGCTTTTGAGGCTTTTCTAGTTTTGCTAAAGGAGTCACTCCCGGTGAAGGGATCGTCGGTCCTTTCCTCGTCGAATGAGGTGCGGGATATATCACATATATCACTGTGCAAAGCAAAAACACTTAAAAGCAATCAAAAGACAAACCGAAGGTTGTAGCATCTGCCAGTTATTGCTAAAGGAGTCACTCCCGGTGAAGGGATCTCGGTCCTTTCCTCATCGAATAAGGTGCAGGATATATCGTATATACCGCTGTGCAAAGCAAGAACTGTAGCTACCTGTTTTATTTTTGAAATTCAATTCTACAACATCTTAGGTTTCTTTTATTTCATTAATCACATTAATGAAGTCCCATCATTTAAGTACCTAAACATCACAGATAAATACGATGTACACTTATGCCATCCGCATTCGCCTCGATGTCCCCTCGTGCACCGTTAGGTTAGGTAACTAACGGCAGAGCGGGGCAGGGCTAGCGCGGGTGTAAAACATAAGTAACGCCTATATAATATATCATATATACTATATACAGTATCTATTGTTAGTGTATATGCCCTAGAGGCCATTACTGTATCATACTAGTTTGTATATTACTTGATGGAAGCTTGGGATATTCACCTTGTATAAACAATCTTGCTCAATATAGTAGTATGCTACTTGGTTTGTTTCTACTTCAATGTGTACTTGTGTTTATTTCAGTATATCACTTATACGCATTAGTGGAGCCCTTAGGATCTTTGCTTGATTACCAGCGTTGTGATGGCAGTCACACTAGTGGGGGCTGGGTAATCTATAGGCACATCCTTATACAGGTCCCTAGTCGTAGGACTATCGAGACAGGGCATCGATACTCCGGAGTAGACTAGCGTATGCGCTTCTCATCCCAGTGTGGGAGATGGTCTGTCCCACAGCCATCAGTACGTCGTACTGAAGATAGTATACGGGTGCTCGTTGGGTTACGAGTACACTGGACAGGACTCGTCGGGAACTGACAGGTTGGTATTATACCTATCGTCAGTTATCAGTTCCCAGGTGACATGAGTACAGCTTAGTCCGCTGACTTGACACTGACACTTCGCCTCGAGTATGTTCCCACTGCACTTTGATCACTACCCTACCACGGCTCAAAGGAGTCGTGCAAACAGGTGGTGGTTGGGTGCAGTCCCGAAGCACTTGGAGGCAGTGACGGTTAGACAGGATTCGTCTCTCCCGGTATTGGGGGTTGACATCGCGCTGTGTCTAGGAGAGCCATTACACGAGTAGTCCCTGGCCAGGGCAAGCGAGATATACTGGTAGGTTTCCAGTGTTATCTCAGGGTGTTTTGGGCTTCACTCCGACACGACTTGTACCGCTATTGGGGGACTGACGTTTTACCGCCCCCTAGGCCCGCCATGCGATGTATCAGACGAACAGACCGGACTGTACGGAGAATGTCACATTCAGACTCAGTAGGAGTTCAGATGGGGTTTCACCTCGTCAGCCTTCTTGTCGGCATCTACCTGGGGACCGTTACGCACAGCTAGTGCCGCTTGCGGTCTGTGGTTAAACCCACTGCCAGCGTAGTGTCGAGTCTTTAGAGTCCCACACAGAGGGTATTCGCCTCTGGGCAAAACAGAGTAGAGGTCGCATGGTTTTGCGACAGGGTTCGTTCTCATCCGCGCACTTGTGTACGTTTGGAGTCCGGACGGATTATACTGGCAGGCTCTGGTTTGAGCCAGATACTGGTATATGTTTTGGGGGTTGCTTTTATCTCTTGGTATTCTTGTTCCTCGGAACGAGAATGCAGGTGTGTATGCACAGTTGCTTGAGGCGGAGAATGAGGTTTTTCATTAGGGTTTCGGATCGGGTGCGTATGCACAGTTGACAGTTATCATTTTCCAAACCCTAATGGATTTATATATTATCTATTAATAATAGTAATTAAATCAGAATTATGTTATGGTTGATTTTTTGTTGACTTGTTGACCTTGGTTGACTTGTTGACCATTGACCACCATCATGCTTTGAAAGATCCTCCTTGATTCATGCTTACACTTCATTTAAAGAAGCATGATAGTGGTCATTCCAAAATTACCATCAACTATTCTTATTTCAATTATTATCATTTAGATAATTCTTTTCTTTTGCAATATGGTTGCAAGAAAGAAATAATTGAGCTCATTCTATCATAACCTCTCTCTCTCCTCACTTCATCTTCTTCTTCCTCTAGCAAAGAGAAACCTTCTCATGTGTTGAGAATCATTCTCTTTAGAAAGAAAAGCAAACCCTAATCACTCTCTACTCATTCTAGGATGAAGGTTTAGCAAGCCGGAAACCCTAGTTCACTCAAAGATCGAGGAAGAGCCCAAAGGTCGAGCCTTCGAGGTGGATCCATCTTCGACGGGAGAAGGCGACGAAAAGAGAACCATCAACCTCTACAAGGTTTGAAGGAGAAGGAGTTCAAGTTTAGGTATAACCATCTTCCATAGTAGCTAACTCTCTTTAGCAAGAATACTAGTTTTAGTTTAGACAACGATCCCGACCTTGTTTAGTCCATGTTGCCTCTTGCGATAAAAATTCGTTTTTTATACCGTTTCCGCCTCCCCGTAAGCACCGGGGGTCGCAATATGGACTTACAGTGGTATCAGAGCCTAACTAAACTTAAACTAGCTTGGTAGTGAAGTGTAACGAAGTTCGGAACCGAAAAATCGCAAAACCGGAAAACCAAAACCCTAAGTTTCTGTTGAAATTTTTTCTGCTCAAAATGAAAAACTTTATACTTGTAAATTCGTCTCAGGGTTTTCTAAGAACACCCACCAAAAACGATAGCATGATTCATCCAAAGCGCCGCCCTTCCGCGGCCTCACCTCTTCATCTGGCCGCGGAAACGCCGCAGTTTGGTGTGCTCTCTGCATCGATTTTTGTGCAGTGTTCTTCTATGTTGGTTTTGGGATTTTTAAGATATATTATATGTACCCAGATTTTCCAGAACAGAAATTCACTTTTGGGGTCCTATAATTCCGTATTTTTTTTTCCGAACTTCACTGCACTTTGGCTATGTTGGTTATATCTGTGATGTTTGCATGTATTGAACGTCGGCTAATCGCTATAAGTCGATTAGTCGGGGTTATACATGATCTGTAATGTGCTGGAATGTGTATATGAATGTGTTGGACTGTCGCGGGTGAATAGCCGGGGTGGATGTGAGATGAGCTTTTGTTTTTCTTTCATTCATTGTAAATGTAAATTGATGTAATAATATTATTTGTTTGGCCGCACAACCGGGTCGGGGTTGTAGCCGTCATTGTATAATTCTTTTTACTGTTTTTGCTCCTAGGATAGACCCATGGAGGGGTGCACAAACTACCGGGTTCTTGGCGGGTAGTTTGCCGCACCCGTAGGGGTCTTGGGTGGGGTATTTGGCTATTCACCGCGACCGTGTTATCCGCTTTTCGTTTCAGGCTCGAAAGGATTGCGGATTGCTAGTATATCCAATGTATTCATCTGTGATCTGTAATGTCTATCATTGCTTTCTATTTAGGCGTTGCTTATGTTTTACAGCCGCGCTAGCCCAGCCCCCGCTCTGTCGTTAGTTAAGTAACCTAACGAGTGATGACGGGACCCCGTGGCGAATGCGAATGGCATAAGCGTACGTCATATTTTGGTTGTTTTCTGCAATGGT
This sequence comes from Agapanthus africanus, assembly GCA_030015575.1. NCBI lineage: Eukaryota > Viridiplantae > Streptophyta > Magnoliopsida > Asparagales > Amaryllidaceae > Agapanthus > Agapanthus africanus. The sequence continues at coordinate 614,162,599 of CM057341.1, read as the reverse complement.
AGGAATTAAATGATGGGACGCATTAAAAGAACTAATGCAAGAATATCACGCATTAAACGAACTAATGCAAGATAATAAACCAAGTTTAAGTCGATGGAACACTTTCGAAAAACCACTCGGTTCTTTTCAAAACTAACTTTTAAATGCGGAGATTGAGCCACTCCTTCTAAAAGCTATCTCGTTCCATCGATTATATCAAGTTCACTACGTTCACGGTTTCGCCAAAACCATTCGTAGCCCTCCGTCGTTTCGTATGAAAACTCAATAGTATTCAAGCTATGTTTGTTGACCTTCGTCAAGACATAGAGATTGGTAGCTGTTGGGTGTTCATATGTAGCATAGATAGATGCGTTGGTTTGGGACAGTCGTATTGCCTTGTTGACCTTCGTCAAGGGTATATACGGGTGGGTTCAAATTAACCTGGATAATGACGGGCAGAACTTGACAAGTGACTTATGATTTGTTGACCTTCGTCAAGGTCATAAGAGCATGGGGCAAAAATCCATATCGGGAGTTTCATAAGTACTGAAACTTGCTAGATTTGCATACCATTTGGAGTGTGATGATTATGGTAGGATTCCTTCATTTTCGTCACGCGATGATATTTGGATCCCGATCCTACTGTGAGTATATGCTACTCCTCGGGAAATTTCTCACTAAACGATCAATGCTATAAACCTAGTAGGTGCCTAGAAAGGTGTTAGCGGGGCTACGCCCCCAGGGAAAAGAGGTTCTTAAATTAAGGAACTTCGCGAAAGCGTTGGAAAACCTCCCTCGAAGTACCGACACTGGCCTGGCTGAACGGTTAAGCAAGTATTGTACGGTGGGATTGATCCCGGCTAATTCTTCCTTTGTGGTTTGAGGAGGGATTCGAGAGACAGTGGGAGCCATCCTGTTTAGACAAATTAAAAACCATTCTAAACTTGCAAGAGCATCGTGCTAAGTGTTTCTTCTCTCCCCCTGCAGCGACCAAATCGAAATGACTGGACTTAAGTTACTTCTAGATAAAAACATATTGACAGGGCCAAACTACAAAGATTGGCTCAGGAATGTCAAATTGGCAATCTCTTACGACAAGCTGGGGTATCTTCTTACCACCAAAGCTCCCCCCGTCCCAGGTCCCACCTCCAGCGTCGCGGATAAGGAAATCCGTAAGACTTGGGAGATTGACAGCGCGAAGGCCAGATGCCTCGTACTTGCCTCGATGGACAATGACCATCAGAGGAGGCACGAGAATATGGATTTGGAATCCATATTTCTTCATACAAAAGAACTGTATGGAGAGCAGTCTCGTATCGCAAGATACGAAGTGTCGAAGAAGTTATTTTCGACTAAGTTGGCCGTCGGATCATCGGTAGCGGACCACGTGCTTAAGATGATTGGCTACACTGAGGAGCTCGCGGAACTTGGGACCACGTTGGACAGTGAACTTTATACGGATATAATTCTCCAGTCCCTTCCATCCACTTACGCCCAGTTCATACTGAATTTCAACTTGCAAGAAAAGGAAGTTGAACTTTCAGAACTCCTCAACCTGCTGAGGAGCGCAGAGGGCACCCTACAGAAGGGTAGGGATACATCCACTTTGTTTGTAGGAGGATCTTCTTCTTCTAGGTCCAAGGCGAAAGCCAAGGGAAAGAAGAAGAAAGCCCCCGCCAAACCAAGAGGCGGTGTTAGTAAAGTGGGTGCGAAGGGAAAGGAAAAGGCAACAAAGATAGCGGGGAAGCTTGTTGGTAAAGAGGAATGCTTCTATTGTCACAAGAGTGGACACTGGAAGAAAGATTGCAGGGCTTGGAAAGCCAGGACACAGGAACTGAAGCAGGTTGCGGCTTCAGCTTCAGGTGTGTATGTTATTGAAAACTGTCTTTCTATAAACTCTACTTCCTGGGTATTGGATACCGGATCAGGATCTCATATCTGTAATTCTTTGCAGGCGTTGAGAAACCGTAGGTTTTTGAAGGAAGGTGACATGACCCTCAGAGTTGCGAACGGAGCTAGCATGGATGCTAAAGCCGTGGGGGACTATCACCTAGGAATGTCAGATGGACATGTTTTGGTTTTGCGTAATTGCTTTTTTGTACCCAACGCAACTTGTAATATCATTTCTGTATCTTTGGTTTCTAAAGAAGGTTATGAATTTGCGTTTGTAAGTAATGTTGTAAACATTCACCTTAATCAAGTTCTGATTGGGTCAGGTACACTGAGCAATGGTATATACGTATTAAACCAACCACAGATTTTCAATGTCCAGAATACACACAAAAGAAAGTCTCCAGATATCAATCAGGCTTTCTTATGGCATTGTAGACTGGGTCACATCAATGAGACACGGTTGACTAAGTTACATAAAGAAGGATACTTGGATCCGTTCGAGTATCAGTCTTATGCCACTTGTGAATCTTGTCTTATGGGAAAGATGACAAAGACTCCGTTCACTGGACACGGAGAAAGAGCGAGCGAGCTCTTGGGACTCATACACAGTGACGTGTGTGGTCCAATGTCTACACATGCCCGAAGCGGTTATTCATACTTCATTACTTTCACAGACGATTTCTCTAGGTATGGACATGTCTTCTTAATGAAGCACAAATCCGAGGCCTTTGAGAAATTTCGGGATTACAAGAATGAAGTTGAAAAACAAACCGGCAAAAGTATCAAGATTCTAAGATCGGATCGAGGTGGAGAATACTTAAGTGCCGAGTTCCTAAATTACTTAAAAGAGAATGGGATTCTCTCTCAGCGTACTCCTCCATACACTCCGCAACATAACGGTGTATCGGAAAGGAGGAATCGAACCCTATTGGATATGGTTCGTTCCATGATGAGTAAGGCTGAGTTACCGCGATCTTTCTGGGGCTATGCACTAGAAGCAGCTGCATATCTCTTGAACAAAGCTCCTACCAAGACTGTGCCTACCACTCCATATCAGATGTGGAGTGGGAAGAAACCCTGTCTTAAGTACCTTAAGATATGGGGATGTCCAGCTTTTGTAAAAAAGCAACATGCGGACAAGCTCGAGGCACGTTCAGTACAGTGTAAGTTTGTGGGATACCCAAAGAACTCCAGGGGGTATCTGTTCTATTCCGCTGAGGAACAAAAAGTTTTTGTTTCTCAACATGCCCGCTTCTTGGAAACTGAGTTTTTGGAAACCCAGATAAGTGGGAACGCAATAGAACTGGAAGAGATTCCAGAACCACAAGCTATTACTGAAAACTTGGAAGAGCCAGAAGGTTCAAAAGAACAGGACATTCCTATGCCGCTCCGCAGGAGTAGTAGGCAGTCTCATCCGCCCGAGAGATACTACGGTTTTCTCATAGACGGGGATCGAGAGGATTGCATCATAGATTATGATGAGCCTACTAGCTTCCAGCAGGCCGTTCAGAGCGTTGACTCGGTAAAATGGCTGGATGCAATGCGGACCGAAATGGAGTCCATGTACACCAACAAAGTATGGACGTTGGACATTGCTCCAGACGGGGTAAAACCCGTAGGATGCAAGTGGATCTTCAAAAGGAAGATTGGTGTAGATGGACAGGTTGAGACCTATAAAGCTAGACTTGTAGCAAAGGGTTTCCGTCAAAGACCTGGCTTGGACTACGACGAAACCTTTTCTCCAGTGGTTATGCTGAAATCCATTCGGATCCTTCTTGCCATTGCTGCCTTCCACGATTATGAGATTTGGCAGATGGACGTAAAAACCGCTTTTCTAAATGGAAATTTAGAGGAGTGTGTCTATATGGATCAGCCAGAGGGTTTCATTCAGAGTGGGAGCAGCGAAAAGGTGTGCAAGTTGCTTAAGTCCATCTATGGACTAAAACAGGCATCGCGGAGTTGGAACATCTGTTTTGATGAGACGGTCAAGGAATTTGACTTTATCAAAAATCCATATGAACCATGCATCTATAGTAGATTTGTAGCGAGAACTGTAGTATTCCTTGTTTTATACGTGGATGACATTCTCTTAATAGGAAATGACATTCCTATGCTACAATCTGTCAAGGGTTTCTTGTCACACAGGTTCTCCATGAAAGACCTGGGTGATGCCTCTTACATCTTGGGGATCCGGATCCATCGTGATAGATCCAAGAGGATATTAGGACTTTCACAGTCCAGGTACATTGACACCGTACTGAAAAGATTCAGTATGGAAGATTCCAAGCGCGGTAACTTACCGGCTTGTCACGGGATCACCCTCTCTAAAGAGATGTCTCCCAAGACTGATTTGGAGAGGGATCGCATGTCTATTATACCCTACGCTTCTGCGGTAGGCTCTATAATGTATGCGATGTTGTGTACCAGACCAGATGTAGCTTATGCACTGAGTGTAGTAAGCCGGTATCAGTCAAACCCTGGGGAGAAACATTGGATAGCGGTAAAGAACATTCTCAAGTACCTGAGGAGGACTAAGGAGATGTTCTTGGTGTATGGCGGAAAAGACCTCCAGATTGAGGCCTTTGCTGACTCCAGCTTCCAGAGTGACAAGGATGATTCCAAGTCCATGTCGGGTTTTGTCTTTACCCTCAATGGAGGGGCGGTGTGTTGGAAGAGTTCCAAACAGGAAACCGTTGCAGACTCGACTATGGAAGCGGAATACATCGCTGCATCTGATGCCGCAAAAGAAGCTGTCTGGATAAGGAAGTTCTTAAAAGAACTTCAGGTGGTTCCGTCCATTGTTGACCCAGTACCTCTGTATTGCGACAACAACGGGGCTATAGCTTTAGCAAAGGAACCCAGGTCCCATCAGAGATCCAGGCACATCTTGAGGCGGTATCACCTGATCAGGGAGATCGTGGATCGCAAGGAGATCGAGGTTCGGAGGGTTGCTTCAGAAGAGAACACTGCAGATCCATTCACCAAGGCCCTACCCCAGACTCAGTTCGAGCGGCTGATCGAGATGATAGGTCTTCGATACGCCAGTACATGGCCTTAGTGCAAGTGGGAGATTGTTAGTGTATATGCCCTAGAGGCCATTACTGTATCATACTAGTTTGTATATTACTTGATGGAAGCTTGGGATATTCACCTTGTATAAACAATCTTGCTCAATATAGTAGTATGCTACTTGGTTTGTTTCTACTTCAATGTGTACTTGTGTTTATTTCAGTATATCACTTATACGCATTAGTGGAGCCCTTAGGATCTTTGCTTGATTACCAGCGTTGTGATGGCAGTCACACTAGTGGGGGCTGGGTAATCTATAGGCACATCCTTATACAGGTCCCTAGTCGTAGGACTATCGAGACAGGGCATCGATACTCCGGAGTAGACTAGCGTATGCGCTTATCATCCCAGTGTGGGAGATGGTCTGTCCCACAGCCATCAGTACGTCGTACTGAAGATAGTATACGGGTGCTCGTTGGGTTACGAGTACACTGGACAGGACTCGTCGGGAACTGACAGGTTAGTATTATACCTATCGTCAGTTATCAGTTCCCAGGTGACATGAGTACAGCTTAGTCCGCTGACTTGACACTGACACTTCGCCTCGAGTGTGTTCCCACTGCACTTTGATCACTACCCTACCACGGCTCAAAGGAGTCGTGCAAACAGGTGGTGGTTGGGTGCAGTCCCGATGCACTTGGAGGCAGTGACGGTTAGACAGGATTCGTCTCTCCCGGTATTGGGGGTTGACATCGCGCTGTGTCTAGGAGAGCCATTACACGAGTAGTCCCTGGCCAGGGCAAGCGAGATATACTGGTAGGTTTCCAGTGTTATCTCAGGGTGTTTTGGGCTTCACTCCGACACGACTTGTACCGCTATTGGGGGACTGACGTTTTACCGCCCCCTAGGCCCGCCATGCGATGTATCAGACGAACAAACCGGACTGTACGGAGAATGTCACATTCAGACTCAGTAGGAGTTCAGATGGGGTTTCACCTCGTCAGCCTTCTTGTCGGCATCTACCTGGGGACCGTTACGCATAGCTAGTGCCGCTTGCGGTCTGTGGTTAAACCCACTGCCAGCGTAGTGTCGAGTCTTTAGAGTCCCACACAGAGGGTATTCGCCTCTGGGCAAAACAGAGTAGAGGTCGCATGGTTTTGCGACAGGGTTCGTTCTCATCCGCGCACTTGTGCACGTTTGGAGTCCGGACGGATTATACTGGCAGGCTCTGGTTTGAGCCAGATACTGGTATATGTTTTGGGGGTTGCTTTTATCTCTTGGTATTCTTGTTCCTCGGAACGAGAATGCAGGTGTGTATGCACAGTTGCTTGAGGCGGAGAATGAGGTTTTTCATTAGGGTTTCGGATCGGGTGCGTATGCACAGTTGACAGTTATCATTTTCCAAACCCTAATGGATTTATATATTATCTATTAATAATAGTAATTAAATGAGAATTATGTTATGGTTGATTTTTTGTTGACTTGTTGACCTTGGTTGACTTGTTGACCATTGACCACCATCATGCTTTGAAAGATCCTCCTTGATTCATGCTTACACTTCATTTAAAGAAGCATGATAGTGGTCATTCCAAAATTACCATCAACTATTCTTATTTCAATTATTATCATTTAGATAATTCTTTTCTTTTGCAATATGGTTGCAAGAAAGAAATAATTGAGCTCATTCTATCATAACCTCTCTCTCTCCTCACTTCATCTTCTTCTTCCTCTAGCAAAGAGAAACCTTCTCATGTGTTGAGAATCATTCTCTTTAGAAAGAAAAGCAAACCCTAATCACTCTCTACTCATTCTAGGATGAAGGTTTAGCAAGCCGGAAACCCTAGTTCACTCAAAGATCGAGGAAGAGCCCAAAGGTCGAGCCTTCGAGGTGGATCCATCTTCGACGGGAGAAGGCGACGAAAAGAGAACCATCAACCTCTACAAGGTTTGAAGGAGAAGGAGTTCAAGTTTAGGTATAACCATCTTCCATAGTAGCTAACTCTCTTTAGCAAGAATACTAGTTTTAGTTTAGACAACGATCCCGACCTTGTTTAGTCCATGTTGCCTCTTGCGATAAAAATTCGTTTTTTATACCGTTTCCGCCTCCCCGTAAGCACCGGGGGTTGCAATATGGACTTACATCTATCACAGAACATATCACATGATCACATCACAGATATCGCAGCAGAAGAAACATATGAAATATTGGATATACTAGGACGTCCGTGTTTTCAATACGAGCCAGTATAAAACACGGATTCCACGGTCGTGATGAATAGCCAAACCCACACCCCTAGACCCCTACGAGAGCGGCAAGCAACCCTACCAATTCTGGAGTTAGGAGACCCGGACTCGACTCCTCGAGTTGGTCTCCCTCTGGACTCCAGAACCCGGTTACTTGTGCCCTCTTCCTTGGGTCTATCCTAGTGCGGAAAAGTAAATAATATAGAAGAGGTGACAACTTCCGCAACCTGGAAGCTCCCCAATAAAAGAATATTACATACAAGTTTTTACATGAATGAAAATGAAAAACACTCATCTCACATAAAAACCCCCGGCTATTCAAACACGACGATCCAATATAACATATCCAGCAACACATAACATCACATGTCATCAACGTAAGTAAATATGTCCATCCCAATTGTCGTTGACATATAGCAACGAAACCGGCGATATCACATATTACACTTACGGTCACAGAAAAGAAAGTGCAAAACTTCAACAGTTGGAATCCGCAACCACCTCAGACATCGCATGCCTGACCAAATGAATTCCTTAGACATCGCATGCCTAACAATTATAAACCCCGCATTTTAGTCTCATTATCGAAAACACTTTTCAATACCATGTCGGGTAATTCAACAAGATTCCCTACATCCTGATCGAATGCTCGTCGCAAACTTCAGTAGATGGCCGCACCCCCGATACCGTCGACGAAGTGAACCAAGGCGGAACACCGCTACCGCGAGCACCCGGACGGATGCTTTCGGCGACAGCGTTCTCCTACAGTCACTTGGTCGGGGCTATGGGGCAAGGCTGTCTATTAAGTTTACCCGGCGAGTATCCGCGTACGCTACGTGATTGCGACGGACTTTTGATCACATCAAAATTCCATGGCAACCGATCAAGTGAGACTAAACTGCTATGTTTATAACATTCATTCAGTTATCTCATAACTAATTGTGAATTCCAATTATTGTATCCCATTCCAGATAAATAGAAAATGTTAAACTTTCCGATCGAACATTCTAACACCCAAGTTTTCCCGTTACAAATCAACACATGAAATAAGTCTAACAACATTCAGTTCGTGCCTCAGTACCAACGGTCCAGCCGTAGAAGGGTCAAGCCAACACCTCACATGCGGCACGCCGTACTGCCCCAAACCCTAAAGTTCAAAGGGCAGTTCAAGACGGTCACATAATCGAGTTAAGGTTTGTTGTCTTCTAGAGGGACCATCGCGTTACTTGCACTACTTAGAACGTCGTTAAACTACGGAAAAATCCAACACTTGGAAATTTCCCGACAGGGGAAAAATTGGGTATTTATATCCGGTCGAACTTTTTAACATAATCTAAAATTTATCCGGAAAGCCACATAGACAAAATCTGATACTCCGATCGAAACACCGAATCCCCAAAACAACCCCAGAAAATTCAACTCTTGAATAAATTTTAAAAATACCCAGAGAACTCAGAACCTGAAACAATGAATTACTGTGCAAACAGTTGGGGATGACGTCACATTTCTGCCGCGGAACCGCCGCATAAGCTAGGCTTATGCCCCGGTTCCGCCGCCAATTACACTGTTCATGCAAAACTTTTTGCGCCGTAATTCTTAGATTTCCCTGCTGAGTTCTCTGCATATTTTTAATTTGGAAAAATCCACGATTTTGGAAAAAGTCCAGAGAGCTTGTTTAGGTTTGGGTTTTCGGGTCGTTCGGACTTCAAATTGCGTCTAGACTTCGCCTAAGGCTCTAGCTAGGCTCTGATACCACTGTAGGGTTCCTAGGCACCCTAATGAAGTCTCACAAGGCATCAACCATGCCAATTTCAAATTTAAACGGTGCCGAGAAACCCTAGAACGGACCGTTGGCTAGATGTCTAGGCGACAAAGCAAACTAGTTAACACTTAACTATAAGAATACGGAAATACAACCTTTGTAGATCCGGTCCTCCACCTCCACGGCTCCGTGATGAAGTCATCTCCGCTGTCCAAATCAAAATCCGGGCTCTAGCGTCGGCTTCATCGGAGAAATGGCGAGCTAGGTCGTCGATGTCCATGCCGAAGATGATCTACGTCGAGGCATCGCTAGATCAAGATCCAACTTCACCAAGTCAAGAAACTTGTGAAGAAAACACACTCTACTACTTGGCAAGAGGTAGAGGATGAAGAAATAGGAAGTGGGTTCATTTTAGAATTGGATTTCTCACTCATATTCATCAATCACCATTGATGAAGTGAAGGTTTTCTTCAACTTGAAGAAGAAGAAGAAGAAGAAGATAATATGATAATTATTATGATAAGTTATTTTCAAAAAGGAAAAATAAGAATACTTATCATAATGTAACCATGGTAATGTGTAGAGAGTTAATCATGGTTGAATGGAATGGTTAGGGTTAAGCATGAGACAAAATGGTCACTTGGTCAAAGTCTTCATGAAGCTTCAACAAGCTTCCAAAGAAAGCCACCATTTTGCATTATGCTTATCATTTTCTAAAATGAATAAACAAATAAATAAATAGATATGAAAATGAAAACCCTAACCATTACATAACCATGGTTTAAACTTTACACAAAACACAAGTTAGCATGCATCATCAAACATGATACATACAAGTGCACAAAAATATATCACATATACAATGTGCACAAACCAAGTGAGAAAATCCATTTAAAGTGAACCAATACTAGTTAATGCAAAGTAATATATCAAATATATAATTATGCATTAAATCATTAAATCAACACTTGATTTAACGATCCGGTTATATCGCATATAACCGACTAGTATCCAATGTATCGGCTTATCGAATCAACCTTTGATTTGATAACTAGGTTATATCGCATACAACCAATCGATACATTCATCGCGAGAATGAAATACGGTATCACATACACGCATTATTCTCGGTCCCGCACATATCTCATATGCGCTCCTATTTCGTTTCGCTTGAGCCAGGAAACCTCTGTGTAGGACTCTAAAGACTCGTCAATACGCCGGCAGCAGATGATGATCATATCAAACACCCACAAGCCGCAAGCGGTCTGCTAAACGTAACGGCCACCCGGGTATTGAGCGATCAGAAGATCGACGAGCAAGCCCGCTCACACTCCAGTGAATCCAACCAGTAACACTACCGTACAGTCCGGTCTGATCGTCTGATATGTCGCATATCTCGCCTAGGGGTGGTAAACGTCAGACCCCAATAGCTCGATAAGTCGTGTCGATATGAGGTCTATAACAATTCGAGAAACTACTGGTAACACTTACCAGTAAATCTCAGCAACCCTGGCCAGGGATTTCCTGTTATAGCCAATCGAATACAGCGCAACATCAACCCCCTATACCGGGAGAGACGAATCCCCTCCTATCGCTCATTGCCTCCATGTGACTCGGGACTGTACCCAAAAACCACCGTTTTGCACGCCCACTTGGACGTGGTAAGATGGAAATCAAAGCACAGTGGGAACCACACAAGACTCTATGACGATCTCGGGTCAACAGACTACTCTGTACCAGTGTCACCAGAGAACTGCCATCTGACGTGAGGTATAATACCATCTGGGAGTTCTCGGCGAGTCCGTCCAGTGTACCCAGTCTCTACTGAGCACCCTTATATCATCTCTGATGTCAAACACCAATGGATATGGGATCATCCATCGCCCATCTGTATGGGTCGAGAAGGTATACGCTAGTCTACTCTGGTATATCGATGCCCCGTCTCGATACACCCACGACTAGGGACTTTGAAGGATGCACTTATAGACTACCATGTCCCCACTAGTATGATCCGCATCATAATCCAGGTAGTCAAGTACACATCCTAAGGGCTTTACCAACATGTAACAGAGAGACAATCAGTATACACGTTAAGGTAAAGAGCAACCAGATAGCATACTATCATGTCGAGCAAGAAAGTCCTCCCTATATATGTCCCAGCATCCACTACAATATACATCCTATGTATAGTAATGGCCTCTAGGGCATACATATAACTAACAACCAGAATACATTGATTCTGAACGAATGTTATTAGATACCGAACCTGATATACAAAATCATATCAGTCTCTTTATTAGTAAAGAAAGGATATAATTTTGTATTGTTGGATAATGTTTTGAACATTTCCTACATCAAGAGTTGATCGGTTCTTGCACGTTATCTAAAACCATTAATGTTCTAAATCAGACTACAGTTCTTAGTATACAGAACACACACAAGAGGAACAGTTCAGAAATGAACGAATCCTTCTTGAGGCATTGTAGACTAGGTCATATCAATGCGACCCAACTAGTGGAAGTTATATTAAGATGCATATTTAAATTAGTTTGAATTTACATCTTGTGAAACTTGCCAGTCATGTCACAGAGATAAGATGACCATAGCTCTGTTTATTGGAAACAGAGAAAGAGTTAGTGAACTCTTGGGATGATACATATTGATGTAAGAAGGTCCCTTGTCTACAAATGCCAACACCGGTTCTTTGTACTTCATTAAATTCTCTGATGATCTCTCGAGATTCAGACATATTTTCCTGTTAAAACAAAGGTCCGAAGCTTTTGAGATATTCACAGAATATAAGTTAGAAGTAGAGAACCAACAACGGGTATAAGTATTATGTCCTTTGATGTGATCAGGGAGGAGAATACTTGAGCACGGGATTCCTGGACTATTCTATGAATAAGATTCTCTCTCAGCATTACTCCTCCGTATACACCATTGCACGATGGTATATTGGGGCGGAGCAATAGCACCCTATGTGATATGGTGTGCTCTATGATGAGTACTACTGAGTTTCCTATTTCCTTTTAGGGAGTTATGCACTTATGAAGTTGCATATCTATTGAATAGGGTTCCGATCAAATCAGATGTCTACCATTTCATATGAGATATGGAAAGAGAAGAGCCCATCTCTTAAGTCAGTTAAGATTTAGGGATGTCCGGCCTATGTCTAAAAGGCAAAATCCGGACAAGCTTGAGGCAAAGTCAGTACTGTAGAAGTTTGCTGGATATCCTAAGCATACGCAAGGGAATATCTTCCACCTAACCGAGGAACAAAAGATGTTTTGTTACTCAGCATGCCACCTTTGTGAAAAGGAATTTCTTATGAAGAAATTTGTGGACATGAGGTAGAACTGGAAAGAGTTCCAGATATACAAACTGCAGCTGATGATTTGGTAGAACAAAAGGATTCAATAGCAACCAACGAACCTCAGCCTCTCCGACGATCTAGTAGGGTTCCTCACCCACCTGAGAGATACTTCGGTTTCTCTTTGATAGTGGGAGCAAGGATTGCATCATGAGATGATGACCCAACTAGTTTCGGGCTGGCCATCAGGAGTAGGACTCTGTAAGAATGGCTGGATGCTTATCGATCTGAGATGGAATCCTTATACACCAACAAAGTATAGACTTTGGTTGCTTTATCTGATGGGTTAAATCCCCATCAGGAGCAAGTATATCTTGAGAAGATTACTTGGTGTACATGGAAAACATAAGACTTTCAAAGCTAGATTTGTTAAAGGTTTGCATCATTGACCAGGTATGGATTATAATGAAACCTTTTCTAAGTAGCTATGCTTAAGTCCATCCAGATCCTACTTGCCACGGCTACATACCATGACTACGATATCTGGCGGTTGGGTGTCATGACTGCTTTTCTAAATGATGTTTTAGAAGAGAGAGTCCGTAAGTACACAGTCAGAGGACTTTGTAGACAGTGGGAGCAGCGGAAACATGTGGAAGATGTTTTGTGTGATAAAGCAGGCATCGAGGAGTTGGAACATCTGTTTTGATGAGTTAGTCAAAGAGTTTGACATCATAAAAATGGTAGATGAACCTTGTATATACAAAAAGATAGTAGGGAGTATGCTGGTGATCCTCGTAGAGTACGTGGATGACATACTCTTCATAGGGAAGTAGTTTCCTGTACTACGCTCGGTCAATCTCTGCTTATCACAAGGATTCTCCATATAGTATCAAAATGATACCTACTAAATCCTGGGTTTTGGATCTATGAGATAGATCTAATTGGATGTTAGGATACTCACTAGTTGTAGTGAGATGGTATCAATTGATCCTGGGGAGAATCACTGGAAAGGTTCCATGGTGATAAGGACGACTGAATGTCAGTCACAGGCATTATCTTTACCCTCAGTAATAGGACGGTATGTTGGAAGAGTTCCAAGCTAGATACCGTGGCATACTAGACGATAAAGGCTGGATACATCGCTACCAAAGATACTACCTAAGAGGCAGTCTGGGTGTATATTAGTTCATGAGATGAGCTTCGTTCCTCCAATTGTGTGACAATGGAGTTGTGGCTTATGCCTAGGAACGCCCGTCCCATCAGTGATCCAGACATATTCTCAAGAAGTATCACCTGATCGTGGAGATGGTTGATCTCTAGGGGATCGAGGTTAGGAGAGTAGATTCAGAGGACAACACGGCGGATCCACTCACAAAGGCCTTTTCCCAGAGAGAGACTTTTATGGGATGGTTGAGTATGAGATACTACAACCACTGCTATCAGATGGCCCTAGTGCAAGTGGGAGATTGTTAGTTATATGTATGCCCTAGAGGCCATTACTATACATAGGATGTATATTGTAGTGGATGCTTGGACATATATAGGGATGACTTTCTTGCTCGATATGATAGTATGCTATCTGGTTACTCTTACCTTAACGTGTACACTGATTGTCTCTCTGTTACATGTTGGTAAAGCCCTTAGGATGTGTACTTGACTATCTGGACTATGATGCGGATCATACTAGTGGGGACGTGGTAGTCCATAAGTAAATCCTTCAAATTCCCTAGTCATGGGTGTATCGAGACGGGGCATCGATATACCAGAGTAGACTAGCGTGTAGCTTCACGACCTATATAGATGGGCGATGGATGATCCTATATCCATTGGTGTTTGACATCAGAGATGATATACGGGTGCTCAGTGGAGACTGGGTACACTGGACGGACTCGTCGAGATCTCCCAGATGGTATTATACCTTACGTCAGATGGCAGTTCTCTGGTGACACTGGTACAGGTTAGTCTGTATACCCGAGATCGTCATAGAGTCTTGTGTGATTCCCACTGTGCTTTGATTTCCACCTTACCACGTCCAAGAGGGCGTGCAAAACGGTGGTTTTTGGGTACAGTCTCTAGTCACATAGAGGCAAGGAGCGATAGGAGGGGTTTCGTCTCTCCGGGTATAGGGAGTTGATGTTGCGCTGTGCTCGATTGGCTATAACAGGAAGTCCTTGGCCAAGGCTGCTTTAGGGATTTACTGGTAAGTGTTACCAGTAGTTTCTCGACACGTTATGAGCCTCATATCGACACGACTTATTGAGTTATTGGGGTCTGACGTTTACCACCCCTAGACAAGATATGCGACATATCAGACGAACAGACTGGACTGTACGGTAAGTGTTACTTGTTGGATTCACAGGAGTGTGAGCGGGCTTGCTCGTTGATCTTCCGATCGCTCAATACCCGGGTGGCCGTTACGTTTAGCAGACCGCTTGCGGCTTGTGGGTGTTTGATATGATCATCACCTACTGCCGGCGTATTGACGAGTCTTTAGAGTCCTACACAGGGGTTTCCTGGCTCAAGCGAAATGAAATAGGAGCACATATGAGATATGTCCGGGACCGAGAATAATACCAGTATGTGATACTGTATTCTATTCTCGTGATTTGTGACATTAATCGGTTGTATGCGATATAGCCGGGTTATCGGATCAAGTGTTGATTCCATAAGTTGTTACTATTGATATTAGTCGGTTATATGCAATATGACCGGATCGTTAAATCAAGTGTTGATTTAATAATTTAATGTACAATTATATATTTTATATATTATTTTACATTAACTAGTATTGGTTCAATTAAGATAGATTTTCTCACTTGAATGTGCACATTGTTTATATGTGATATATGCAAGTGTACAAGTTTGTATCATGCTTGATGATACATACATGTTGTGTGTATGAGAACTAAACCAAATCAAGGTTAAATTAGGGTTTACTATTTTCCTAGCAAATAACAAAAGAAATGAGACTTTGGTCAAAGTTATCATGCTTCATGAAGCTTGATAAACATTGACAAAGTCAACTCTTTTGTCATTTGTTTAGGATATTTGTTAACCCAACCTTTAACCTGATACTTTGGTTAATTCTCTACATGAGTTAAGCATGATGGCTTAACTCAACCATGGTGCCATAATTAAAAGGAGAAGTATCATTTGGATATGTTAGTGTATATGCCCTAGGGGCCATTATTGTATCATACTAGTTTGTATATTACTTAATGGAAGCTTGGGATATTCACATGTATATAACAGTCTTGCTAAACATGGTAGTATGATACTTGGTTTTTCTATCTTAATATGTGAGTATACGTATTGATAGAGCTCTTAGGATCTTGCTTGACTACCGGCGTTGTGATGGCAGTCACACTAGTAGGGGCTGGGTAGTCTACAAGCACATCCTTATTCAGGTCCCTAGTCGTATGATTATCGAGACAGGGCATCGATACTCCGGAGTAGACTAGTGTGTACGCTTCTCATCCCAGTTGGGGAGATGGTCTGTCCCACAACCGTCAGTACGTCGTACTGGAGATAGTATGCAGGTGCTCGTTGGGTTACGGGTACACCGGACAGGACTCACAGGGAACTGTTGGATGGTTTTATACCAGTCGTCAGAGAACAGTTCCCAGGTGACATGAGTACAGCATAGTCCGCAGACTTGACACTGCTACTTCGCCTCGAGTGTGTCCCACTGTTCTTAGATTGCTACCCTACCACGGCTTAAAGGAGTCGTGCAAACAGGTAGCAGTTGGGTGCATTCCCGAGCACTTGGAGGCAGTGGCGGTTAGACAGGATTCGTCTCTCCCGGTATTGGGGGTTGATATCGCGCTGTGTCAGAGAGCCATTACGCAAAGTCCCTGGCCAGGGCAAGCGAGATTTGCTGGTAGGTTCTAGTAGTTTCTCAGGGTGTAATGGGCTTCGCTCCGACACGACTTATACCGCTATTAGGGGACTGACGCTTGCCGCCCCCCTAGGCCTGATATGCGATAGTCTTAGACGAACGGACTGGACTGTACGGAGATTGTCATATCAGACTCAGTAGGAGTTCGGATGGGTTTCCTCATCGGCCTTCTTATCGACATCTACCTGGGGACCGTTACGTACAGCTAGTGCCGCTTGCGGTCTGTGGTTAAACCCACTGCCAGCGTAGTAGTCGAGTCTCTAGAGTCCCACACAGAGAGTTTCCCTACTCCAGGCGAAACGATATAGAGGTCGTATGGTTTTACGACAAGGGTTCGGACGCATACGTGTGTTTACGCACGTACGACTTTCGGACAGTTTTTACCAGTCGGCTTTGGTTTAAGCCAGTTACTGGTATCCGGTTATTGGATTTATACAGTCTAAAGTTTTTCCGTATTTTTGCAGAAAGGAGGGGCGTTCTCGTAATTGCGCGAGAAGCTTCTAGAAGATGGTGACAAAGGAGGTTTAGGTGGCATATACATTGAATGAGATTAGTGAGTCATATGGATGATTCATCCATGTCATTAATGCTTCATAATTGCTTAATGACTCATGGAGATGAATCACCACAAGATATTTATCAAGCATGGTTGTAAATCATTTTCTTTTCTTTTCTTGATATTACAAAATGCTTGATATATATTATGATAACTCATTTTCTCTTCTCATTATTATGTTCATCTTCCCTCTCCTCAAGCTCTCCCTCTTCAAACCCTAATCCTCCCCTCTCATGTGTTGAGTACAAGGATTAGTTAGACTAATTAAACCATAACCCTCGCTCTATATCACCTAGCTTCTTTGATTAGCACTTAATGAAAGTTAGTTGCCTCAAGTTTAGAGGCTAAGCTTGGAGTAAAGCTCTCGGGTGGATCGTCTACTACTTCGAGAAGGCCGAGGGGGAGGTGGAGTTCGTAAAGACGAAGGACACGGTTCTTTAGGTATAATCCCTTTACATAGTAGTTGTTAACTTCTATGTTTGATGTTAGTTATCGTTTAGCTTCGATTCATGCGGTTAGTCGATGTTTAAGCAAAGAAGAAGATCGTTTTTCATATTTCCGCCTCCCCGCTAGTCGTGGGGTGTTGTACATCGACTTACAGTGGTATCAGAGACTCGCTAAACAGTAAATAACTTACTTGCAAATTTGTATGAATTTCGAACGGAAAAAACTAAACCGGAAAATCCCGAAATCACAAGTTTCTGTCGATTTTTAAATGAAGTCCAAAAATTTTTCAGGGATGTTCAGAAAGCTTGAAAAGATAGTAGAAGAACACCCAAGAAAATTGGGCCCCTGAATCACCTAAAGCGCCGCGGAACCGCGGCGGATCCCACCGATCCGCCGCGATTCCGCCGCCGAGTTGGCGATTCAGGAACCCAATTTTCCTGTGTTGCTTCTCTGTGATATTTGGTATTTTCAGGAAGTTTTTATTTTTGCTCAGGTTTCAGATTTACAGAGAAGTATTGGAGCAAAATTAAAAGTGTTTAATCGATCGAAATTATACAGTATTTGCTTGTTGGATTATATCTGTGTTTGTATAATGTGTTCGTAAACCTCCCCTAACTGCTAGTATGTCGGTTGGCAGGGGGTTGCACATTTCTGTAATGGTTTTTACTGTTTGTGGATACGAACTGTGTTGGACTGTTGTGATGTATAGCCGGGGTTTTGTGATGGGTTATTATTTAATTCATTTGATGTAAATATAATTTGTTGTAATATTATTTTGCGGGGCACATCCAGGTTGCGGTTGTAGCCACCGTTGTATTATTTCATTTTACTGTTTTTTGCTCCTAGGACAGACCCAAGGTGGGGTGCACAAACTGCCGGGTGGGTAGTTTGCCGTACCCGTTGGGGTCTTGGGTGGGGTAATGGCTATTCATCACAACTGTGTAATCCGTCTTTTGTTGCAGGCTCAAAACAAACACGGATTACTTGCAAATCCAATAAAGTTCATCTGTGATCTGGAATGCCTATTATTGCGTCTGACGAATGTACAATATCTATATATGATAGCTATTTAGACGTCACTTATGTTTTACACCCGCGCTAGCCCAGCCCCCGCTCTGTCGTTAGTTAAGTAACCTAACGGGTGATGACGGGACCCCGTGGCGAATGCGGATGGCATAAGAGGACGTTGTATTTTCGTTGTTTTCTGCAATGATAGGTTAATGATGGGACGCATTATTTATAATGCAAAGAAAATAAACCAAAAAGTTTAATCGTTAGAACAATTTAAAAGAAACCACTCGGTTAATTTTAAAAACAGATATTTTTAAATGCGGAGCTTTAACCACTCCTTTTAAAAGCTATCAGGTTCCTTCGGTTATATCAAGTTCACTACGTTCACGGTTTCGCCAAAACCATTCGTAGCCCTCCGTCATTTCATCTGGGTATTCAGTAGTATTCAAGCTATGTATTTTGACCTAACGCCAAGGCATAGTGTTTGGTAGCTACTTTGTATTCATTTGTTGCATAGATTGATGAGTTAGTTTGGGACAGTCGTATTATCATTTTGGCCGAACGTCAAGGATATATACGGATGGGTTCAAATTGACAAGATAATGATGGGTAGAACTTGACATGTGACTTATAACATTTTGACCTAACGCCAAGGTCATAAGAGCATGGGGCAGAAAAATATATATCGGGAATTTCTAAAGAAACTGAAATTTGCAAAGAGTTGCATACCATTTGGAGTTTGATGAATGTTGGTAGGATTCATTCAACATTATCATACAATGATATTTGGATCCCGATCCTACTGTGAGTATATGATACTTATCAGGATATTCGTCACTTAACGATCAATGCTATAAACCAAGTAGGTGTCAAGAAAAGTGTCAGCGGGGTTACGCCCCCAGAGAAAAGAGGTTATTTAATTAAGGAACTTCGCGAAAGCGTTGGAAAACCTCCCTTGAAGTATCGACACTAGCCTGGCTAAACGGTTAAGCAAGAATTGTACAGTGAGAATAGTCCTGGCTAATTCTTCTTTTATAGTTTGAGGAAGGATTCGAGAAACAGTGGGAGCCATCCAGTTTAGATAAACTAAAAACCACTCTAAACTTGCAAGAGCATCATGCTAAAGAGTTTTCTTCTCTCTCTCCTAATTGCAGCGACCCTGAAAATGACTGGACTTAACTTACTTTTAGAGAAAAATATACTGACAGGGCCAAACTATAAAGATTGGCTGCGGAATGTCAAAATGGCTTTGACTTATGACAAATTGGGGTACGTCCTCACCGCTACGGCACCTGCTGTCCCTGGTCCCAAATCCAGCAATGCGGATAAGGAAATCCGCAAAACCTGGGATTTAGATTGCGCGAAAGCCAAGTGCATCGTGCTTGCCTCAATGAACAATGAACATCAGAGGAGGCACGAGGATATGGACCATGATGGCATATTTCTCCATACAAAGGAACTTTATGGAGAGCAATCTCGTATAGCAAGATACGAGACCTCTAAGAACTTGTTTCGAGCGAGGTTGGCTGTCGGGTCATCGGTAGGAGAACATGTCCTAAAGATGATCGGCTATATTGAAGAGCTCGCAGACCTTGGGATGACTTTGGATAATGAGCTCTATACTGACCTTATTCTCCAGTCCCTTCCTCACACCTACGCCCAGTTTATCCTGAACTTCAACATTCAAAGAAAAGAAGTTGAACTTCCGGAACTCCTGAACATGTTAAGGAGTGCAGAGGGCACCTTGCAGAAGATAAGGGAAACACCCGCTATGTTTGTTAGCGGTACATCTTCTTCCGGGTCCAAGGCAAGGGCCAAAGGAAGGAAGAAGAAGGCCGCCACCAAACCTAGAGGAGGTGTTAGTAAGGTGGGAGGGAAGGGAAAGAAAAAGTTTGCCGTACCGGTAATTGGCCAGGATGAGTGCTTCCATTGTCACAGGAAAGGGCACTGGAAAAAGGATTGCAAGGCGTGGAACGCCAAGAACCAGGAACCGAAGCAAGCTGTGGCTTCGACTTCAGGTGTGTTTGTAATTGAGAATTGTCTGTCGATCAACTCTACTTCCTGGGTATTGGATACCGGATCAGGATCTCATATTTGCAATTCATTGCAGGCACTGAGAAACCGTAGAGTGCTGAAGGAAGGTGATATGACCCTAATGGTTGCTAACGGAGCTAGCGTGGGAGCTGCGTCCGTCGGGGATTATCACCTAGGATTGACGTGTGGACACATTTTGGTTTTACATAACTGTTTTTTTGTACCAAGCTTAACGTGTAATATCATATCAGTTTCCTTGTTATCAAATAAAGGTTTTGATTTCACGTTTGTAAGAGATGTTGTTAACATCCACCTTATTCATGGTTTGATTGGGTCCGGTACACTAAATAACGGTATATATGTTTTAAACCAACTCCAAATTTTCAATATCCAAAACACACTTAAAAGAAAGTCTCCAGATTTAAATAAATCTTTCTTATGGCATTGTAGACTGGGTCACATCAATGAGAGAAGGTTGACTAAGTTGCATAGAGAAGGATATTTGGACTCGTTCGAATATCAAACTTATGACACTTGTCAATCTTGTCTCAAAGGAAAGATGACAAAGACTCCATTTACTGGACATGGAGTAAGAGCGAGTGAGCTCTTAGGACTCATACACAGCGATGTATGTGGTCCACTGTCTATACATACAAGAGGTGGTTTTTCCTATTTCATTACTTTCACGGATGATTACTCAAGATACGGATTCATTTATCTGATGAAACATAAATCCGAGGCTTTTGAGAAATTCCGAGAGTATAAGAATGAAGTAGAAAACCAAACCGGCAAAAGTATCAAGACACTTAGATCTGATCGAGGTGGTGAATACTTGAGTGCCGAGTTCCTAGGTTACCTAAAAGAGAAAAGAATTCTCTCTCAGCTTACTCCTCCATACACTCCACAGCATAACGGTGTATCGGAGAGACGGAATCGAACCCTATTGGATATGGTACGATCCATGATGAGTAATGCTGAGTTACCGCGATCTTTCTGGGGTTATGCGCTAGAATCAGCGGCATATCTTTTGAACATGGTTCCTACCAAGACTGTGCCTACCACTCCATATCAGATGTGGAGCGGGAAGAAACCCCATCTACAGTATATTAAGATTTTGGGATGTCCAGCTTTTGTTAAAAAGCAGCATGTGGACAAGCTCGAGGCACGATCAGTAAAGTGTCAGTTTGTGGGATATCCAAAGAATTCCAGGGGATATCTATTCTATTACGCAGAGGAACAAAAGGTTTTTGTTTCTCGTAATGCCCATTTTCTAGAACATCAGTTTTTAGAAAAGGAAATAAGTGGGAGCGAAATAGAACTGGAAGAAATTCCAGAACCACAAGCTGCTACTGAAAGTTTGGTAGAACCGGAAGTTCAAGAAGAACAGGACATTCCCGCACCCCTCCGCAGGAGTAGTAGGCCGTCTCATCCGCCTGAGAGATACTACGGTTTTCTCATAGATGGGGATAGAGAGGATTGCATCATAGGTGATGATGAACCTACTGACTTCCAGCAGGCCATCCAGAGCGGCGACTCGGTACGATGGCTAGATGCAATGCGGACCGAAATGGAGTCCATGTACACCAACAAAGTATGGACTTTGGACTTTGCTCCAGATGGGGTAAAACCATAGGATGCAAATGGATCTTCAAGAAAAAGATTGGTGTAGATGGACAGGTGGAAACCTATAAGGCTATACTTGTTGCAAAGGGTTTTCGTCAAAGACCTGGTTTGGACTATGACGAAACTTTTTCTCCAGTGGCTATGCTCAAATCCATTCGGGTCCTTCTTGCTATTGCTGCCTTCCATGATTATGAAATCTGACAGATGGACGTAAAGACGGCTTTTCTGAATGGAAATTTAGAAGAGTGCGTCTATATGGATCAGCCAGAGGGTTTCAATCAGAGTGGGAGTAGCGTGAAAGTATGCAAGCTGCTTAAGTCCATTTATGGACTAAAGCAGACATCGCGGAGTTGGAACATCTGTTTTGATGAAACAGTCAAAGAATATGACTTTATCAAAAATCCAGATGAACCGTGCATATATAGTAAAGTTGTAGCCAGAAGTGTCGTATTCCTCGTCTTGTACGTGGATGACATTCTATTGATAGTAAATGACATTCCTATGCTACAATCTGTCAAAGGATTCTTGTCACACAGGTTCTCCATGAAAGACCTGGGTGATGCCTCTTACATTCTGGGGATCCGGATCTATCGTAATAGATCCAAGAGGATGTTGGGACTTTCGCAGTCCAGGTATATCGACACTGTACTGAAAAGATTCAGTATGGAAGATTCTAAGCGCGGTAATCTACTGGCTTGTCACGGAATCACCCTCTCCAAAGAGATGTCTTCCAAGACTGATTTGGAAAGGGAACGCATGTCTATTATACCCTACTCTTCTGCGGTAGGCTCTATAATGTATGCGATGTTGTGCACCAGACCAGATGTAGCTTACGCACTGAGCGTGGTAAGCCGGTATCAGTCAGACCCAGGGGAGAAGCACTGGATAGCAGTAAAGAACATTCTCAAGTACCTGAGAAAGACTAAGGAGATGTTCTTGGTTTACGGCGGAAAAGACCTCAGGTTGGAGGCCTTTGCTGATTCCGGGTTCCAGAGTGATAAGGACGATTCCAAGTCCATGTCGGGTTATGTCTTTACCCTCAATGGAGGGGCAGTGTGCTGGAAGAGCTCCAGGCAGGACACCGTTGCTGACTCAACGATGGAAGCGGAGTATATAGCTGCTTGCGATGCCGCAAAAGAAGCAGTCTGGATGAAGAAGTTCCTAACAGAACTTCAGGTGGTTCCTACCATAGTTGATCCAATACCTCTGTATTGCGACAACAACGGAGCTATAGCTTTAGCAAAGGAACCAAGGTCCCATCAGAAGTCCAGACACATCTTGAGGCGGTATCACCTGATCAGGGAGATCATTGATCGTCAGGAGATCGAGGTATGGAGAGTTGCTTCTGAAGAGAACATTGCCGATCCATTCACAAAGGCCCTACCTCAGATTCAGTTCGAGAGGCTACTCGAGATCATCGGTCTTCGATATGCCAGTACATGGCCCTAGTGCAAGTGGGAGATTGTTAGTGTATATGCCCCAGGGGCCATTATTGTATCATACTAGTTTGTATATTACTTAATGGAAGCTTGGGATATTCACATGTATATAACAGTCTTGCTAAACATGGTAGTATGCTACTTGGTTTTTCTATATTAATATATGAGTATACGTATTGATAGAGCTCTTAGGATCTTGCTTGACTACCGGCGTTGTGATGGCAGTCACACTAGTAGGGGCTGGAAGTCTACAAGCACATCCTTATTCAGGTCCCTAGTCGTAGGATTATCGAGACAGGGCATCGATACTCCGGAGTAGACTAGTGTGTACGCTTCTCATCCCAGTTGGGGAGATGGTCTGTCCCACAGCCGTCAGTACGTCGTACTGGAGATAGTATGCAGGTGCTCGTTGGGTTACGGGTACACCGGACAGGACTCACAGGGAACTGTTGGATGGTTTTATACCAGTCGTCAGTGAACAGTTCCCAGGTGACATGAGTACAGCATAGTCCGCAGACTTGACACTGCTACTTCGCCTCGAGTGTGTCCCACTGTTCTTAGATTGCTACCCTATCACGGCTCAAAGGAGTCGTGCAAACAGGTAGCAGTTGGGTGCAGTCCCGAGCACTTGGAGGCAGTGGCGGTTAGACAGGATTCGTCTCTCCCGGTATTGGGGGTTGATATCGCGCTGTGTCAGAGAGCCATTACGCAAAGTCCCTGGCCAGGGCAAGCGAGATTTGCTGGTAGGTTCCAGTAGTTTCTCAGGGTGTAATGGGCTTCGCTCCGACACGACTTATACCGCTATTAGGGGACTGACGCTTGCCGCCCCCTAGGCCCGATATGCGATAGTCTTAGACGAACGGACCGGACTGCACGGAGATTGTCACATCAGACTCAGTAGGAGTTCGGATGGGTTTCCTCATCGGCCTTCTTATCGACATCTACCTGGGGACCGTTACGTACAGCTAGTGCCGCTTGCGGTCTGTGGTTAAACCCACTGCCAGCGTAGTAGTCGAGTATCTAGAGTCCCACACAGAGAGTTTCCCTACTCCAGGTGAAACGATATAGAGGTCGTATGGTTTTACGACAAGGGTTCGGACGCATACGTGTATTTACGTACGTACGACTTTCGGACAGTTTTTACCAGTCGGCTTTGGTTTAAGCCAATTACCGGTATCCGGTTATTGGATTTATACAGTCTAAAGTTTTTCCGTATTTTTGCGGAAAGGAGGGGCGTTCTCGTAATTGCGTGAGAAGCTTCTAGAAGATGGTGACTAAGGAGGTTTAGGTGGCATATACATTGAATGAGATTAGTGAGTCATATGGATGATTCATCCATGTCATTAATGCTTCATAATTGCTTAATGACTCATGGAGATGAATCACCACAAGATATTTATCAAGCATGGTTGTAAATCATTTTCTTTTCTTTTCTTGATATTACAAAATGCTTGATATATATTATGATAACTCATTTTCTCTTCTCATTATTATGTTCATCTTCTCTCTCCTCAAGCTCTCCCTCTTCAAACCCTAATCCTCCCCTCTCATGTGTTGAGTACAAGGATTAGTTAGACTAATTAAACCATAACCCTCACTCTATATCACCTAGCTTCTTTGATTAGCACTTAAAGAAAGTTAGTTGCCTCAAGTTTAGAGGCTAAGCTTGGAGTAAAGCTCTCGGGTGGATCGTCTACTACTTCGAGAAGGCCGAGGAGGAGGTGGAGTTCGTAAAGACGAAGGACACGGTTCTTTAGGTATAATCCCTTTACATAGTAGTTGTTAACTTCTATGTTTGATGTTAGTTATCGTTTAGCTTCGATTCATGCGGTTAGTCGATGTTTAAGCAAAGAACAAGATCGATTTTCATATTTCCGCCTCCCCGCTAGTCGTGGGGTGTTGTACATCGACTTACAGGATATTTATTCTATTGATTCTTTTCTTCTTCTTCTTCATCATCAAGCTCCACAAAAGCTTGCTAGCTCCAATGGTGCCATGAGAAAAAGAGTGAGAAATCCAATTCTAAAGTGAACCCACTTCCTATTTCTTCATCCTCTACTGCTTGCCATGTAGTATAGGGTGTTCTCTTCACAAAGTTTTTGACCAAGTGAAGGAATAGCTTGAGTTTGAGTCTCCCCGACGTAGATCATCTTCAGCCTCGAAGTCAACGACCTAGGCCGATTATTTCTCCGACGAAACCATCACTAGATTCCAGGATTTCGATGATCGCAGCGGAGGGACGTCAACACGGAGCTAATGAAGTGGAGGACCGGATCTACAAAGGTTGTAATCCCTTTCACTTGTTAGTAAAGTTGTTTGCTAGCTTATAGTTTCGCCTATCCTCTAGTTAACGATCTATATTAGGGTTTCTCGGCACTTAAATTTTTTGAATTTGGCATGGTTGATGCCTTGTGGAACCTCTTGAGAGTGCCTAGTAACCCTACAACAAAAACCTGTTTGCACGACTTCTTTGAACCGTGGTAGGGTAGTAATCAAAGCACAGTGGGAACTCACACGAGACAAATGACGACCTTAAGTCAACGGACTATCTGCACAAATGTCGCCTGAGAACTGCTATCTGACGTTAGGTATAAATACCATCCGGTCAGTTCTCGGCGAGTCCTGTCCGGTATACTCACACCCTCTGAGCATCTGTATACAATCTTAGGTGCACTCCACCAATGGTTGCGGGACCAATCCATCGCCCCTCCTCAGGATCTAGATATGTATACACTAGTCTACTCCGGAGTATCGATGCCCAGTCTCGATACTCCTGCAACCAGGGACATCTAAGGATATGCCTATTGACTATCCAGCTCCCACAAGTATGAGTGCCATCACAACGCTGGTAGTCAGGCAAACACCCTATGGGCTTTATCAACATGTATATATATATGAATACTATGCAAAATATATCATATGTTAAGATAAAAATAAACCAAATAGCTTACTATCATATTAAGCAAGACTGTCATGTACATACATATCCCTAGCATCCTATACAATGAAGGCCTCTAGGGCATATATATCCAACAACTTCATGTATTAGTAGTACCTGATAGAGTACCTTCCATGACTGTTGCATTTACATACTCTTATTTTATATGCATTGCTTCATGTATTAGTTGTACCTGGTAGAGTACCTTTCATGACTGTTGCATACATACATTGTCATATCATTGCTTCATGTATTAGTTGTACCTGATATAGTACCTTATATGATTGTTGAATACTTATTGCATTTATTGTTCATGTATTAGTTGTACCTGATATAGTACCTTACATGACTGTTTCATACAGATTTTCATATTATTGCTTTATGTATTAGATGTACCTGCTAGTGTACCTTTCATGACTATTGCACACATATGACTTATAATGCTATTAGCTTGCATATGTTAGATTCGCGCTGTACGTGCATACTTGCGATTACCTGCATATGTTATTTTCTATTCATGAGTTGGCAACTCACCCCCGTTGTTCCACAGTGTGTTGCTGGTTATCCCCCAAAGTAGTCGAGGCAGGCTATTCATCCATCTTATCTTCTTTTGCTGCGGATACCGCTTCGGCTCATATTGTGCAGTTTTGCTCAGGTGGGTTTTGTGGTTATCCATTTTGTTCATTGTATATTCATTGTATCCTGTACTCTCCATCTACCATTATCTTGTATGACTTAGAGACTTGATGTGAGGACGATAATGTATATTATTTTGTGACTTGGAGGTCTTTTATGCAGTTTTATTTATATCGTCTTTTATTACTTCGCTACGGCGTCGTATATCTGTTGTGGTGGTTGTTTTCCTCCTTTGGGCGTGTTTTTGCTCCCGATTGGGGATGCATTACTTATATTTTTGTTGTACCCATTTTTGGTGTTGGTTTTTACAAAGGAGGTGCTGCCAAAATTTAAAGGAAATAAAGTTGGACTTTTAAAGAATTTTGGTTGAGATTTCAAAGATTTTAAAAATGTTATTATTTCTTACTACTTTTGATGGTTTAGATTGCTGGGTTTTCGGCTTACTTAAATTGCGTTATGCCGGTGGACGTTGCGTAGTTTAAGGGCCCTCACGTGCCAATTTCGGGTTGTGGCAGGTATCTAATAACATTGGTTCAGAATCAATGTATTTGTTAATACAGGGTGATAACTGCCAACAGACTTGGCTGCAACACTTGCACCTTTTCCAACTCTTAAAACTTATCACCCTTTCTCAGTTCTCTACCTATCTGTAGCCCATGTAACATATTACATATGTGGGATCCTGATCCGGTATCTCATACCTAGGACGTGAAGGATATTGAGAAACAGTTCTCTGCAATGAACACACCCGAAGAAGATGCATCATCATGCACTTTCTTTGTTTGGGTGGCACGGGAATTCTGGTAATCCCCTATTTCCTGCTCGGTCTTATAACAATTATAAGTTTGAGCGGGACCAACGTTCCCCTAGTACAGTATAACAAGCAGGTTCAGTCAATATATCCGTATTATTATTTTGATTAAGGCGTGACAAGATCACTACTAGGAGAGAGAAAGAAGAAAACACTCAGCGTATGCTCTTGCAAGATTAGATTGGTTATTAATATATCTAATCAGGATGGCTCCCACTGTTTTAGTCAAATCTTCCTTCAAACCCTAAAAGGAAAGACTAGCCGGGATTAATTACACTTTACAAGTTCGCCAATCTTTCAGCCAGGCCAGTGTCGGTACTTTGAGGGAGGTTCCCCGTGCTTTCGCACGAACCTAATTAAAATAAACCTCGTTTTCCTAGAGGCATAACCCCATTAACACCTTTTTAGACACCTACTTGATCGGCTAATTGTGATGTGTAAAACTCTCCGAGGAGTAACTCTTACATGCAGCGGGTATCGGGATCCAACTATCTCATAGGAGGTATGCAATCTTGTTGCAAATTTCAACACTTGAAATTCCCGATAATATTTTACCCCCAGCATCCTATGACCTTGACGAAGCCAACAAACCATAGGCTACTAGTCAAGTTCAACCCGTATATTTCCCGATTGAATTAAACCCACCCGCACGACCCTTGACGAAAGCCAACAAAGTCGTACGACTACCCTAAATCAATCGCATCATATGCTTATGCAGATAAGCATAAATTGCTACCGCACACTACGCCTTGACGAAAGCCAACAAACGCAGCTTGAATACTATGAAGTACTTATCTGAAATGACAGAGGGCTACGACAGATTTTTAAGATAACCCTTTGCATAATGAACTTGATATCGTTGTAGAATCAAATGATTTAAATTTAGTGTTTTTGAGGCTTTTACTAGTTTCGCTAAAGAGGTCACTCCCGGTGAAGGGATCTCGGCTCTTTCCTCATCAAATGAGGTGCGGGATATTTCACAAATACCACTATGCAAAGTAAAAACTATAGAAGCAATCAAAAAACAATCCGAGGGTTGTAGCATCTGCTAGTTTCTCTAAAGAGGTCACTACCGGTGAAGGGATCTCGGCTCTTTCCTTATCGAATAAGGTGCTGAATGTTCTACAAGGAACACCGCTATGCATAGCAAATACTAAAGCTACCTGTTTTTGAAAATTCAATTCCACAATATCTTTAGGTTTCTTTTATTTCATTAATCTCATTAATGTAGTCCCATCATTTTAGTTTACCTAAACATCGCAGATAAATACAACGTACGCTTATGCCATCCACATTCGCCTCGATGTCTCCTCGTGCACCGTTAAGTTAGGTAACTAACGGCAGAGCGGGGCAGTGCTAGCGCGGGTGTAAAACATAAGCAACGTCTATATAATATATCACATATACTATATCCTGTACTCATCTCATCATATATCAAATGATGACATCACAGATATCGCAGCAGAAGAATCATATAAAATATTGGATATTGTGCGGCTTCGGCCAGAGCGAACAATACTCTCTGTATTGGGGTGGGTCATGACAACAACATAGAAGTGTTCAACTACTATGGAAGATGATTATACCTAATGAATCAAGTCCTTCTTGTTCTCGTAGACCACCTCCTCGTCGGCCTCCTCGTTGTGATAGAAGATCCACCCGAGAGCTACTTCTCCAAGCTTTAACCTCACACTTGAGGTAACTAAGTGGCTATGAGTGCTAATCAAAGCAACCTAGAGTATATAGAAGAGGATTAGGGATCTATTAGTCTTGCTAACCCTTGAATCTCAATACATGAGAGGTTAGGGTTAGTTCTTGAAGAGAGAGAGCTTGAGGAGAGAAGGTGAGAGTGAGAATGATATTGGAAAAATATATCTCATTATGAATATATGAAGCATAAGATATTTATTAAATGAATAACAAATAAAAATATCATCATGCTTCATTAACTCACCTTGTGTGATCCCATGAGTGATTATTCAATAAATGCATCATTAACCCCTTTGGATGAATCACACCATGAGTCATTAAACCAATTAATGCAAATTCCACCTAAGCCTCCAACTCATCAATCTTCTAGAAGCTTCTCGACAAATTACGAGAATGCCCCTCCCATCTGTGAAAACACGGAAATGCTGAGACTGTATAAATCCAATAATCAAATACTAGAATCTGGCTTAAACCAAAGCATGCTAGTATAAACTGTCCGAACATCGTACGTGCATAAAAACACGTATGTGCCGAACCCTATCGTAAAACTATACGACCTCTATATCGTTTCCCCCGAAGCAGGAAAACTCTCTGTGTGGGACTCTAAAGACTTGACTACTACGCTGGCAGTGGGTTTAACCACAGACCGCAAGCGGCACTAGCTGTACGTAACGGTCCCCAGGTAGATGTCGATAAGAAGGCTGATGAGGAAACCCATCAGAACT
Source organism: Agapanthus africanus (assembly GCA_030015575.1). Lineage (NCBI taxonomy): Eukaryota > Viridiplantae > Streptophyta > Magnoliopsida > Asparagales > Amaryllidaceae > Agapanthus > Agapanthus africanus. The sequence goes on along the minus strand of CM057341.1, from coordinate 614,132,574 downwards.
CCGACTGAGCCTAATGTAACAATCTCCGTACAGTCCGGTCTGTTCATCAATGACTATCGCATATCGGGCCTAGGGCGGCGGCAAGCGTCAGTCCCCTAAAAGTGGTATAAGTCGTGTTGGAGCGAAGCCCATTACACCTTGAGAAGCTACTGGAAAACCTACCAGTAAATTTCGTCCGCCTTGGCCAGGGACTTTGCGTAATGGCTCTCCAAACACAGCGCGATATCAACTCCCAATACCGGGAGAAACGAATTCTATCTAACCGCCACTGCCTCCAAGTGCTTCGGGACTGCACCCAACTGCTACTTGTTTGCACGACTCCTTTGAGCCATGGTAGGGTAGGAATCTAAGAACAGTGGGAACACACTCGAGGTGAAGCCGCAGTGTCAATTCTGCGGACTATGTTGTACTCATGTCACCTGGGAACTGTTAACCGACGACGGGTATAATACCAACCAACAGTTCCCTGTGAGTCCTGTCCGGTGTACCCATAACCCAACGAGCACCTGTATACTATCTCCAGTACAACGTACAAATGGCTGTGGGACAGACCATTTCCCCAACTGGGATGAGAAGCGTACACACTAGTCTACTCCGGAGTATCGATGCCCTGTCTCGATAATCCTACGACTAGGGGCCTGAAAAAGGATGTGCTTGTAGACTACCCAGCCCTACTAGTGTGACTGCCATCACAACGCTGGTAGTCAAGTAAGATCCTAACGGCTCTATCAATATGTATTCTCGATATGCTAACATATACACATATTAAGATAGACATAAACCAAGTAGCATACTACCATGTTTAGCAAGACTGTTAATAAAACTGTGAATATCCCAAGGTTCCATTAAGTAATATACAAGCTAGTATTATACAATAATGGCCCCTAGGGCATATACACTAACATGAATCCAACACAAAGAGTTTCCCTGCATTGGGCAAAAGGTGTAGAGGCCGTATGGTTTTACGGCAGGACTTCGATCACTTACGTGCACTTGTGCTCGTATGATGTTCGGGCGGATAATACTAGTGTGGTTTGGTTTGAGAGGGATCCTAGTATTATATTGATGGATCAGTTTCTTCTTTTTGTATTCGTGTTTCTCGGAACTCGAATGCGGGTATGTCTATACGGATGAGAGGGGCATAGAAGGAGACAGCTCAATAGGGTTTTGACCATTGACTTGATTAAAACAATTATAAGGAGGATGAAAGTATTTGTTATTTTTGTAAATGATTATTGAGACATGGCTACTAGTTTTGACTACTTGACTTTGTTAGACCTTTTGACTTTGCTTGACCACTTGACTTGGTTTGACTATTTGACTTAGATATTTTTGTGAGATATTTTGTGACCTAGATATTTTGGATGCTATGTGTGTGGTCATGTCAAGGGAGCCATCTCATTTTCATCAGTGATTATCATTTATCAAAATACTTTCTCTTTTTTCAAGTGAGCTCTCATGTTAGCACTCTTCTTCTCCCTCTCAACAAAACCCTAAAAGCTCTTATATGTTGAGAATCCTAGGGTTTCAAGAGACAAATAAATCCATCCTCATATTCTACATCACCTAGGACATCATGTTTACCAAGCTTGTTGCCCTAGTTACCTCGGTTTTGAGGTGGAGCTCGGACTATATACTCTCGGGTGGATCGTCTTTGACTCGAGGAGGCCGTCGAAGAAGCTACGATCCGGATCAATCCTTGGAGCCTATATAGACGATGAGGACAGCGATGAAGACCCGAAAGACATGTATCGTGTTGTATAACGTCGTATCCGAGTAATTAAACCTCAAATAGTTTGCTAGCTAGGGTTTATGGACGATCCTTGGTTCTAGTCGGTGTTGCGTAGCTCATAAAAATCATTTTTGCAAATTCCGCCACCCTGCGAACATGTGGGGTGCGCGACATCGACTTACAGTGGTATCAGAGCCTCTCATAAACCTTAGATATCTTGTAGCGATGTTAGAATTCCACCGTTTTTGTCGCGCAAAAACTGTCAACAAAAACAATTTTCAAAAGTGAGATTTTGAGTTGTTTGCACACCACGAAGGCTCACGGTTTGAACTGAGAAGCCGTGGGGTGAAGCGTGTGGACCTCGGGGACACCTCGAAGGGGACCAATGGCTGGGACCACCCCCCAACGCCACCACTTAGTGGCCTTGGGTGCTGGTGACCCGAGAGCACCAGAAACAGGTGCTCTCGGGTCTGCCCTCCTTTGGAGGCCACCTCATTGTGGCCTCCAGAGGTGGGTACCCCTTTAAGCCCTCCATTTGATGGTTTATCATGTGTCTTCATCTCCGCGAAGATTCGGGCGGGTTTCGAGTTAGTTTCGACTCCCGGATTGGCTCAAAACTTTCAGTTTTGGAACTTTAGCTCACTGGATTTTCATGTCTTGGAAAATTGTTTAAGTTTGCTAATTGCATGAGGAATTCTAATGTCGTAGTTACTTTACAAGCTCTGTGTTGTATATATATGTTTGGAAACGTCGACTAATTGCTATACGTCGATTAGTTGGGATTGCACATATCTATGATGATGTTGTGATGGTTTGTGTTTATGAACTTGTTGGATCGTCGTGGATGATTAGCCGGGGATGTGAGATGAGGTTTTTCATTCTTTCAATAGATGTATAAATATGTAAAGTGTTGTAATATTATTTTTGCGGGGCACATCCTGGTTGAGGTTGTATCCACCGTTGTATTATTCTTTTACTGTTTTTGCTCCTAGGATAGACCCAAGGTGGGGTGCACAAACTACCGGGTACTTTGAAGTGCCGAGTGGCCTACTCACTTTGTTGAGGGAGGTTTCTTCACTTCAGGTATTTGGCGGGTAGTTTGCCGCACCCGTAGGGGTCTAGGGTAGGGTTTGGCTCTTCATCACAACCGTAGGATCCGTCTTTAATTACAGGCTCAAACGAAACGCGGAATTCTAAATATATCCAATGTGTTCATCAATGATCTGGAATGCCTATCATTGCGTCTGACGAATGGATATTATTATATTTTAGACGTTGCTTATATTTTGCATCCGCGCAAGTCCAGCCCCTGCTCTGTCGTTAGTTATGTAACCTAACGGGTGATGACGTGGCCTCGTGGCGAATGCGGATGGCATAAGCGTACGTTATATTTTCGTTGTTTTCTGGAATGGTAGGTTAATTGATGGGACTGCATTACATTAATGCAAAGCAAACAAACCAAAGCTGAATCGTTGGAACAAATTTTAAAACCACTCGGTTATTTTAAAACAGCAGACTTTTAAATGCGGAGCTTAAACCACTCCTTTTAAAAGCTATCAGGTTCCTTCGATTATATCAACTTCACTACGTTCACAGTTTCGCCAAAACCATTCGTAGCCCTCCGTCATTTCATATGAATAGTCAGTAGTATTCAAGCTATGTATGTTGGCCTTTGTCAAGGCATGGTGTTTGGTAGCTGCTGGATATTCATCTGTAGCATAGATAGATGCGTTGGTTTAGGACAGCCGTACTACTATTTTGGCCTTCGTCAAGGGTATGTGCGGGTGGGTTCAAATTAACCTGGACAATGACGGGTAGAACTTGACATGTGACTTATGATATGTTGGCCTTCGTCAAGGTCATAAGAGCATGGGGCAAAAATCCACATCGGGAGTTTCTAAAGAAACTGAAACTTTCGAGTGTTGCATAGCATTTGGAGTTTGATAATGTTGGTAGGATTCTTTCAGTATTATCACACAATGATATTTGGGTCCCGATCCTACTGTGAGTATCCGTGTCATGACCCGAAAAGTACGAAACATGACCGGCACTTAAATTACGAAACGTCTCGAGGCGTATGTAATCTAAGTAAGCAAAAACCCAGAAATCAAAACCAATTAAAGCAGTGGAGTGAAGAAAAAACCAATTTTAAAGCTAGAAGTTTAACAACATAAGCCGAATTATGCATTTTTTTAAAATCTCAAGACTTTTCTGAAAATTTCGGCAGAGTTTCCTTTGTAAATACTGGCCCTAAAAGGGTACAACATGAAAAGTATACGAAATGATAAAAGGCATCCCCAAGAGGAAGCTAGCTCTTCGTCAATCGACAGTCACAACCACACAAGCAATAAATATACAACGCCGAAGGGCGAGGATCAAAACTCAAAAGAAAGTCAAAATCAACATGAAAACCATAATAATACAATGCGCGACTCTATGGTCGACATAATATAAAACAGGTCTTCTAAGTCTATAAATAATATACAAGGCTGGTTGATGAAGTTACTAGATACAACTGAATATAATAAATGTACGAGGGTGGTCACGATGAGAGTGAACCCACCTACCAAAGCAATCACCCGGAATGGAAGCAGTGTGCCAGAAAGCCGCAATGAAACCCGTACGGCAAAACCTGCAAGAACTATGGCACAATGAGTGTGAGTTGCCAATTCGTGAGTAGAAAACATCACAGAGCAGAAATCGCATGTATGACGCTATCCTAGGTCATATCAAGTAATATCCTCAAATAAATATCCTGATCCATCTACACATAAGTGCAATACCACATGCTCATGTCAGTGCCTCAGATAGCAACATATCAGATATATGATGTATGAATGCATTACTAATGGAAACAGAATACATCATGAATGGGACAACTATTTTGTTTATTTAATGAGATTTCTGTATATATATAAATCGAGTGTCATCAATGAAATCAACAGAGGAATCAGTGTCAGGCATCGACACAAAACATAAATCTCAGTATCTCAATATCTCAGGCTCCGGCTATCCAGACTGGCATGTACCATTAAATCTCAATATCTCAGTGTCTCGGGCTCCGTCAGTCCGGATCGGCCCATATCATCAAATCACACGACCACGGACGGTATCCTCCGGATATTCGCCACGCCAGACATCACCGGTAGGCAGTCTGCCCCTGCCGAGCTCATCGTCTACAACTCGAGCTTCTTGCCCCGGGGTACCATACCGGGTCCACCATGTACCAGCAGACGGTTCATCCAACTCCTCGAATCGGGTCTTAAAAACCATCTCAGAACCAAGAAAACATCATGGTGGACAATCCTAATCATATCAAGGAAAACCACATCTATCTCTTTAAACAAATCATCAGTTTATAAAACTTTCACATGCGGTTTCCAAATCCAGAAATCTCAAGAAAGATCCGAAATCATCAAAATGATGATATCAATAAACAGTAAATACCGGCATAAATCTCCATAATACTGCATGACCAATAAATATATGAATGCATCTGATATCAAGCAATAAATGCAATAGTTAAACTAGCATATGAAAGCTATAACATATTGCAACTATCAACTAGCAAACTATGTCAATGAATAGTATTCTCTAAAGTCTACGTGACATGGCAGTTACCGATGATGATGTGTGTGAGCCGGCAAGCAGGTGTACGTAGAACATACGCATCATCGGTAATGGTGCTGATGTCCTAACAGCAGGGTTTCATAATAATTACAGATAACACATGTATAAGCATGCAATGCGATAGAACATCATGAATATACAGAAAGTGATGTAGTAACAGCAACACCGAAGAATATACCTACCAATTATACGATTTATACAGTTTGGTATTTAAAATACTCACAATTCTCCACTTTTGAAAACAAGTATGACTCGAGCTCAGTCAAAGGGGTAAGGAAATCCACCTAAGACTGAGTCGATATATATATATATATATATAGTAGTCGGTGATCTCGCCTCAATAATATCACGTATGATACAATATATATATATATATATATATATATGACATCCTCGAGTCAAGAGTGCGGATCTAACATCATAAATATATCTCGTACGGTAAATCTATCGTACGTCATCGCCAAATCTGGGTATGGGTCAAATATCATATTTATCTAATTACTCATCTGGTATCCTTATCATCATATGTCATGAACTGGGGTACAGATCTAAGTCTAGTATAAACTGATACCATCAACAAATATATGTGCGTATGTTTGAAACACACCGCCTAAAGATCCGCTAATATCGTGTCGTATTTCCTAATACGAACCAATCATATCACCGATCTCATGGCACCATGGCCAAACTCATCGACTCATCTCCAAATACCATATACTATCCTCAATCATCCGTATATACGTATATGTATATATATAAACCCACGCATTCACATCTATCCACATACATAAAACGTATACACCCATAAACATATCCCGTGCGTGTATGTGTACGTGTAACAATCTTACTCTAGGGTTCGCGACTAAGAAACCAACTAAAACACTTTCCTCAATTCTCACAAACACTAACCTATGATCTCCTAAAGCTTTTCTTGCTAAGGTTCATATCTCGAAATAACCCACATATGTATATCTATATCACATCACATCATATTCTTACAAAATTGCGGGGGTGCTATACACCATCCACCCGACTTCCCCCGTAGATATATATCTACTCACATTGATCTTCGCTTGCAGATGCCGATGTTGCCATGCGCTTTCTTGTCGTCTCGAAGTCCTCGTGAAGGTACTTACGTATCATAACACATCATATCGCATTAAAATCCGACTCATGACTAAAACGACACACGAATCTCACATAGGTCAAAACCTATGGTTCGCTTATGCAAAAGAACCAAATAACCCTCGACATCGGCGTACAAATGCCGATTGATCGAGAAAAACCCAAACGTACAATTCGTGGTTTCACAACACACTAAACATATATATTAAATAGGGTTTAAATCATCAAAACTTCAAATTCACTTTAAAAGCTATTTTTCCGAAACTCTAATAAGCAACAATTGCCAATTTAGTTCAAATATAGTTGTTTTAACAATTCTAGCGGTCATAATGCTCACTAAATATCTTGATTAAGTCACCCAAACCCAAACTAAATTTTAAACTCACTCATTTCCATTAATTCTAAAAACCTAGTTTGCAATTTAAGCAATTTGGACAATTTAATTATAATAAATTTACAATTTAACAACTAGACTACAATTTGCATAACTTAAAATGTTAACCCATACATTGTAACCTTAATGATGTGCTAAAAACCCTAAATAGATTTTAAAATCACTTAATTACATAAATCCTAAAATCTAGTTTGCAACATAGCTTAATTATTACAATTTTAAATTAACAATTTGCAAACTAGCAACTAGATTAGGTTTTTCATTTCATAAGGTGATAAATTACACTTTGCAACCATAATTACATAATAAAAACCCTAACTTGCATTCAACCCCTCTTTTGAATTCTCAAGTTTGAAATTGGAACCATAATTAAACACCAATTATGTTAGATTCAAGTAATTAAACAACAAATTAAGCAAAGGGGTTAGAATTTATACCTAACAAATTGAAGATCCCACATGCAAACTTAGCCCTCCAAATTAGCTTCTTTTCACCAAGAACCATACAAGATAGGCTAAGGAAAAATGGGTAGGGCTTGGATTTTGATTTTGTGAGCTTTTTGTATTGATTTTTGGGCATTTTGTGGAACTTTTTTGAAGGTAATGAGAAGCTAATTTGGGAGGGCTGCTGTTTGCAGCAGGGAATGGGAGTGCTCGGCCATGAAGAAATGTAACGTTTTAAAAATAATTAAATAAATAATTAAATGAATAAAATTGTTTAAGTGAATTTTATGATTTTCGGTAAAGTAAAATGTATTTCTCGAAAAACTAAACCGTGATTGTTTTTCATTATAATTTCAAAAATACGTATTTTAATTATGTAATTACTAGTAAATAGTGTTTATTTAGCCACTTATAAATTTTTAGTTCAATTAAATATTTTTCCTAAATTAAATATTTTAAATATTAACATAAGCTTTATTTTTTATTTAAATTAGTGTAAATTACAAATTTGAATGGTTTTAATTTATAAAAATGAGCCATGGTATATGAGAATCAAGTGTGTAATATGCAAAATCTTTTCCAAAATCTCTCCATGGTTCTAGAAATTTCTAGGAAAAGGGTTAAATTGAAAAAGTTAGATAATAAAGGGTTTAAGTGAAAAAATGCATTATTTATGAACTTTCTACACAATACCACACATTTTTTCTCTCTCTCCACCCTCCTCCCTCTCCATGGCCGGCCTCCCCTCCATGGGTAGCCCCAAAATTTTACCCCCATCATTTTTGCATTTAAAATCATCAAAAATTCCAAAAATAAATCTCAAAAATCAACATTCAACCTCTACCATTTTCCTTTGACCTATTTAGCATGCATTTTGGAGATGGAAAGCATGCATTTTGGAGGCTTATTTCATGTTTGGGTTTCATATTTTGGAGGTATAAATTTCCTTCTTTTGATTTATTGTTATTAGATGTTCATTTAAGCATAATTAGATTTAATATATTAATTCTATTTGCTACTTTTAAAATTCAAGTTAGGGTTTGAAAAATCAAGTTGTGATTTTTATTAATTAAATATGGTTATAATAGCTAGTTTAACATTTTTAGAGTGGAAAAATCTTGCATGGTTGTTGTATAATGATTTGTTTATCCAAAATTGATTTAATTAAGCTATTTAGCTAACTAGGTTTTTATAAAATGTGTTTGTGGGTAATATAAAATTCTAATTAAGGTTGCTATCATTAGATTATAGTTTTAGTGAGAATATTAGCATGTTAATGGAAAGAAAAACTTAGTTTGATCACTAGTTTCTTTTGATGATTGGAAAAATACTAATAAAATGCTATTTTTGTAAACTAGATTTTGGAAATTCCTAAATAAATGAGATTAAAAATATAATTTATGGTTTCATTATATCATTATCATCATGAATTGTAGTTTAAAACATTAATCCATGTAAAATCAAGTTTTGTTGTGGAATTGTGGTATTTTGCTTGAAAAATGTTGAAAATTGTTAAAGGTTGCAAACTAGAAATTTCAAATTTATACAAATTTGTGTAATAAAAATATAGTAATGGTTTGTATAGTCTAGTTATGCTATTTAATGAGTTTTATGACCATTGGTTTCATTTAAATGTCAAGTTTTGTTGAAAAACGGTAAATTGGTATTTTCGGGTTTTACGAAATTGGACGGTTTGATGGATTTTAGGTTTTCGATGGATTTAATCATGTTTTATAATATAAGTAAGGTGTTTTAAAACTACGAGTTATTTGTTGATATTTATTTCGATCCATCGGAGTTTGTACGCCGATATCGAGCGATATTTGGTTCTTTTGCGTGGACGGGACATAGGTTTTAACCTATGCTTGTTCTTTGTATCGTTTGACTTTCGTATGTGATTCAGTTTACGATACTATTTATATGTTTGCATTTAGGTACCCCTCACGTGGACTGCACGCGATGAAGAGGATGATGGCGACACTGTCTTCGGCAGACATGGACCTGGTGAGTAGATGTATATCTACGGGGGGAAGTCGGGTGGATGGCGTTTAGCACCCCCGCAACGTAGAATAGGAATAGTACTTATTGACATTAGGAAACCAGATGTGACCCAAGATTCTTAATGAGTAGGACCCTAGTAATGACCCTAGGCTGGACTAGACTGATTTAGGTAAAACATATCTGAGGATGAGTACCTTGGAAGAGGTTCGTAGGTTTCAGATAGAAACATACACACGCACACACTGAAACTCGACATGGGGTATACGTGTATGTGTGTGTATATATAGAACTAGGTATAGGTATATACATATATATACAACACGTATATGGGATACATTGATATGATATGATATCCGAGATATGATGAAACAGTGTAACTGGGCTTGATGCCGTGATTCTTGGCTATACAGTCGTATTAAGTGTTAGCGGATCATTAGAGAATGAGATAATGAACATGTATACTTAAATTATAAGGGGTAGTGATGATATTGAGGTACATAGGACTCTAAAATAGTACCCGGACTGTAACCTGTGATTGATCACGATATGGGATATGTATGACTTGATTACGACATCATATAGGTGTGACCTGATGTCGATATCATAGAGGTGTGACTTGCGGACGATATGATATCAGTATGACTTAATCACAATATGATACATATGACATGATATTTCTGAGGATAAACTAATGATGCTTATTATGATGGCAATGATATATGATTGATGTAGGCGATTACAGTTTAGCACCTTGATCATGAGATGTGTTGGTGATGACATTATACGAATAATGAGACACATAGGAGATACTTGACCCGTACCCCGATATTGGGATGCCGTACGATGGATTTTACCGTACGAGGCATAGATATGATGATTGATCCGCACTCTTGATTCGAGGAAGCCGTACTTCGTACGTGACGCTATTGAGGCTGGATCGCCGACTATTAGAGATATTGATTCAGACCTAGGTAGACTCTTGTTTCTTAATGACTAGTTTCTTAGGTTAAGTTCCTTAGGAGGTTAGATGGACACTAGGTTAGGTTCGATTCATATAGTGATAGTTGTTCTCGTATGTCGAAGAGGGGTGGATAATGCACATCTGTCTTGCATTCATACTGTAATCATCATGGTGCATGTTCTTTTATATGTAGCTATAATCAGTATAAACTTTACCTGTTAGGACACCGGCACTATTACCGATGATGCGCATACTCCACGCACACTTATTTTCCGGCTCACACACATCATCATCGGTAATTGCTATGTCACGTACACTTTAGATCATATTGTCTTTTATGGATAGAATCAGTTAACAACTAGACCGCTATAATATTGTGATTATTCTCTGACATTAGTACAGACATGATATTTATTGCTTAGACATTCATGCATTCATATTTTCATGTTATCATGCAGTATTATGGGCATATGCCGACACTTATCATATAGTTACTCATGATTTTGAGATTTGGATTTCTATGAGATTTCTGGATTTTGGGGAAAACCGCAAGAATATGTAAAAACTTCTCTCTCTCCTCCTGCTCTCTTTTTAAAAACATAAGATGCGGTTTTCTCATGATGTATGTGTCGTCCACCATGAGATTTCTTGTTTTCTGATGGATTTCGAGACCCGATTCGAGGAGTGGATGAACCGTCTCGGGTACATGGTGGGCCCGGTATCGTACCCCGGGGAAAAGAAGATCGAGTTGTAGACGATGAGCCTGGCAGGGGAAGGCTACCTACCGGTAATGTCAGGCACGGCGGATATCCGGAGGATACCGACCGTTGTCGTGAGATTTGATGATATGGGCCGATCCGGACTGACGGAGCCCGAGATCTTGAGACTTGAGATTACATGTGTTGTGTCGACGCTTGACACGGATTTCCATGGATTTCATTGTTGAGATTTCAGATTCTTATACACATTTTACTATGATAACAGCTAAAGATGTCTTATACATATATATCTGGATTTCAGGATTTGTTACTTTACATTCATGGTGCTGTTAGTTATATGTATGCCCTAGAGGCCATTACTGTACATAGGATGTATATTGTAGTGGATGCTGGGACATATATAGGGAGGACTTTCTTGCTCGACATGATAGTATGCTATCTGGTTGATCTTTACCTTAACGTGTATAATGATTGTCTCTCTGTTACATGTTGGTAAAGCCCTTAGGATGTGTGCTTGACTACCTGGACTATGATGCGGATCATACTAGTGGGGACATGGTAGTCTATAAGTACATCCTTCAAAGTCCCTAGTCGTGGGTGTATCGAGACAGGGCATCGATATACCAGAGTAGACTAGCGTGTACCTTCTCGACCCATACAGATGGGCGATGGATGATCCCATATCCATTGGTGTTTGACATCAGAGGAGATATACGGGTGCTCAGTAGAGACTGGGTACACTGGACGGACTCGCCGAGAACTCCCAGATGGTATTATACCTCACGTCAGATGGCAGTTCTCTGGTGACACTGGTACAGAGTAGTCTGTTGACCCGAGATCATCATAGAGTCGCGTGTGGTTCCCACTGTGCTTTGATTTCCATCTTACCATGTCCAAGAGGGCGTGCAAAACGGTGGTTTTTGGGTACAGTCCCGAGTCACATGGAGGCAATGAGCGATAGGAGGGGATTCGTCTCTCCCGGTATAGGGGGTTGATGTTGCGCTGTGTTCGATTGGCTATAACAGGAAATCCCTGGCCAGGGTTGCTGAGATTTACTGGTAAGTGTTACCAGTAGTTTCTCGAATTATTATAGACCTCATATCGACACGACTTATCGAGCTATTGGGGTCTGACGTTTACCACCCCTAGGCGAGATACGCGACATATCAGACGATCAGACCGGACTGTACGGTACTGTTACTGGTTGGATTCACTGGAGTGTGAGTGGGCTTGCTCGTCGATCTTCAGATCGCTCAATACCCGGGTGGCCGTTACGTTTAGCAGACCGCTTGCGGCTTGTGGGTGTTTGATATGATCATCACCTGCTGCCGGCGTATTGACGAGTCTTTAGAGTCCTACACAGAGGTTTCCTGGCTCAAGCGAAACGAAATAGGAGCGCATATGAGATATGTGCGGGACCGAGAATAATACGTGTATGTGATACCGTATTCCATTCTCGCGATAAATGTGTCGAATGGTTGTATGCGATATAACCTAGTTATCGAATCAAGGATTGATTCGATAAACCGATACATTGGATATTAGTCGGTTGTATGCGATATGACCGGATCGTTAAATCAAGTGTTGATTTAATGATTTAATGCATAATTATATATTTGATATATTACTTTGCATTAACTAGTATCGGTTCACTTAAGATAGATTTTCTCACTCGGATGTGCGCATTGTATATGCGATATATTTTTGTGCACTTGATTGTATCATGTTTGATGATGCATGTGAACTTGGTTAAGTGTAAAGTTTAAACCATAGTTAAGTTAATGATTAGGGTTTTCCTTATCTTATTTATTTATTTATTTATTAAGGAAAAGATTAAAGAGAAGAATGGTGGCTTTCTTTGTTTCTAGTTGAAACTTCATGAAGGTTTGACCAAAGCTACCATTCTTGTCTTCTTCTCCTAACCCTAACCCTTTAACTAACCTTGGTTAATTCTCTACACTTGACTATAGTTAATGATATGATAAGTATTGTTTTTCTATTCTTTTTTAATTAACTTATCATAATTAGCTTCTTCTTCTTCTTCTTCTTCTTTTCTTCAAGTGAAGAAAGCAAGCTCCATCAATGGTGATTGATAGAAATGAGTGAGAAATCCAATTCTAAAGTCTACCCACTTCCTATTTCTTCATCCTCTACCTCTTGCCAAGTAGTAGAGTGTGTTTTCTTCACAAGTTTCATGACTTGGTGAAGTGAGAGCTTGATCTTGCGATGCTTCGACGTAGATCATCTTCGGCATGGACATCGACGACCTAGCTCGCCTATTCTCCGATGAAGCCGATGCTAGAGCCCGGGATTTATTTTGGACAGCGAGAGGAATTCATTGCGGAGCTATGGAGGTGGAGCACCGGATCTATAAAGGTTGTATTTTCGTATTCTCTTAGTTAAGATGTTAACTAGTTAACTTTTCGCCTAGACATCTAGCCAACGATCCGTAGTTTAGGGTTTCTCGGCACCGTAAAATTTTAAATTGGCATGATCGATGCCTTGTGAGACCTTCTTGGAGTGCCTAGGAACCCTACAGTGGTATCAGAGCCTAGCTAGAGCCTTAGGCGAAGTCTAGACGGAATTTGATGTCCGAACGAACCGAAAACCCAAAATTTCCATGCTCTCTGTCCTTTTTCTAAAAACGTGGTTTTTTCCAGATTAAAAATATGCAGAAAAACCAGCAGGGATATCTTAGAGTTACGGTGAAGTTTGATGAGCCAATTCCATTGAACATCCGCGGATCCGCGGCACGAGCATGCTCGTGCGGCGGTTCCGCGGCCTAATGGTCTCATTGCCCCATTTTATTTGCACAGTAACTCCTATTTTGTGGTTCTGGTTTTCCTGGGAATTTTTAATAATTAATTCAAGAGTTGAATTTTCTGGGGTTATTTTGGGGATTCGTATATTCGATCGGATTATCAAATTTTGTCTGTGTGGCTTTCCGGGTAAATTTTAGAATATGTTAAAAAGTTCGACCGGATGTAAATACCCAATTTTTCCCCTGTCGGGAAATTTCCAAGTGTTGGATTTTTCCGTAGTTTAACGACGTTCTAAGTAGTGCAAGTAACGCGATGGTCCCTCTAGAAGACAACAAACCTTAACTCGATTATGTGACCGTCTTGAACTGCCCTTTGAACCTTCGGGTTTGGGGCAGTACGGCGTGCCACATGTGAGGCGTTGGCTTGACCCTTCTACGGCTGGACCGTTGGTACTCAGGCACGAACTGAATGTTGTTAGACTTGTTTCATGTGATGAGCTGTTTCGGAAAACTTGGGTGTTCGACTGTTCGATCAGAAAGTTTAACATTTTCTATTTATCTGGAATGGGATACAATAATTGGAATTCACAAGAAGTTATGAGATAACTGAATGAATGTTATAAACATAGCACTTTAGTCTCACTTGATCGGTTGCCACGGAATTTTGATGTGATCAAAAGCCCGTCGCAATCACGTAGCGTACGCGGATACTCGCCGGGTAAACTTAATAGACAGCCTCGCTCCATAGCCCCGACCAAGTGACTGTAGGAGAACCCCATCGTCGAAAGCATCCGTTCGGGTGATCCCGGTAGCGGTGTTCCGCCTTGGTGCACTTCGTCGACGGTATCGGGGGTGCGGCCGCCTACTAAAGTTTGCAACGAGCATTCGATCAGGATGTCGGGAATCTTGTTGAATTACCCGATTTGGTATTGAAAAGAGTTTTCAATTTTGAGACTAAATTGCGGGGTTTATAATTGTTAGGCATGCGATGTCTAAGTAATTCATTTGGTCAGGCATGCGATGTCTGAGGTGGTTGCGGATTCCAACTGTTGTAGTTTTACACATTCTTTTCTGTGACCGTAAGTGTAATATGTGATATCGCCGGTTTCGTTGCTATTTGTCAACGACAATTGGGATGGACATATTTACTTACGTTGATGACATGTGATGTTATGTGTTGCTGGATATGTTATATTGGATTGTCGTGTTTGAATAGCCGGGGTTTTTTTTGTGAGATGACTGTTTTTCATTTTCATTCATGTAAAAACTTGTATGTAATATTCTTTTATTGGGGCACTTCCAGGTTGCGGAAGATGTCACCCATTGTATATTATTTACTTTTCTGCACTAGGATAGACCCAAGGAGGAGGGCACAAGTAACCGGGTTCTGGAGTCCAGTGGGAGACCAACTCGAGGAGTCGAGTCCGGGTCTCCTAACTCTAGAATTGGTAGGGTTGCTTGCCGCTCTCGTAGGGGTCTAGAGGTGTGGGTTTGGCTATTCATCGCGACCGTGGAATCCGTGTTTTATACTGGCTCGTATTGAAAACACGGACGTCCTAGTATATCCAATATTTCATATGTTTCTTCTGCTGCGATATCTATGATGTGATCATGTGATGTTCTTTGATAGATACTGTATATAGTATATATGATATATTATATAGACGTTACTTATGTTTTACACCCGCGCTAGCCCTGCCCTGCTCTGTCGTTAGTTACCTAACCTAACGGTGCACGAGGGGACATCGAGGCGAATGCGGATGGTATAAGTGTACGTCGTATTTATCTGTGATGTTTAGGTACTTAAATGATGGGACTTCATTAATGTGATTAATGAAAGTAAAAGAAACCTAAGATGTTGTAGAATCGAATTTCAAAATAAAACAGGTAGCTACAGTTCTTGCTTTGCACAGCGGTATATGTGATATATCCTGCACCTTATTCGATGAGGAAAGGACCGAGATCCCTTCACCGGGAGTGACTCCTTTAGCAATAACTGGCAGATGCTACACACTCGGTTTGTCTTTTGATTGCTTTTAAAAGTTCTGCTTTGCACAGTGATATATATGATATATCCCGCACCTCATTCGATGAGGAAAGGACTGACGATCCCTTCACCGGGAGTGACTCCTTTAGCAAAACTAGAAAAGCCTCAAAAGCACTCCATTTTAAAATCATTTGATTCTACAACGATATAAAGTTCATTACGCAAAAGGTTTTCTTAAAAACCTGTCGTAGCCCTCCGTCATTTCAGATAAGTAATAGTTAGTATTCGTGCTGCGTTTGTTGACTCAGTCAAGGCGTAGTGTGCGGTAGCTGATTATTGCTTATCTGCAAAGCATATGATACGATTGGATTAGGGTAGTCGTGCGGCCTTGTTGACTCAGTCAAGGGTCGTGCGGGTGGGTTTAATTCAATCGAGAAATGACGGGTTGAACTTTACTTGCGGTCTATGGTTTGTTGACTCAGTCAAGGTCATAGATCGCATGGGGCAAAATATTATCGGGAATTTCAAATGTTGAAATTTGCAATGAGATTGCATACCTTCTATGAGATAGTTGGATCCCGATACCCGCTGCGAGTAAGAGTTACTCCTGGGAGAGTTTTATACATTACAATTAGCCGATCAAGTAGGTGTTTAGAAAGGTGTTAACGAGGTTACGCCTCTGGGAAAACGAGGTTTACTGTAATTAGGTTCGTGCGAAAGCACGGGGGACCTCCCTCAAAGTACCGACACTGGCCTGGCTGAAAGATTGGCGAACTTGTAGTGTGTAATTAATCCCGGCTAGTCTTTCCTTTTAGGGTTTGAAGAAAGATTTGATAAAAAGCAGTGGGAGCCATCCTGATTAGATAAAATAATAACCAATCTATTCTTGCAAGAGCGCACGCTGAGTGTTTTCTTCTCTCTCTCTCCAGGTAGCGACCATATCACGCCTTAATCAAGATAATAATACGGATTATTGACCGAACCCGCTTGTTATACTGAGCTGGGGAACGTTGGTCCCGCTCCAACTTATAATTGTTATAAGACAGAGCAGGAAATTGGGGAATACCAGAATTCCCGTGCCGCCCAAACGAAGAGAGTGCATGCTGATGCATCATCTTCGGGTGTGTTCATTACAAAGAACTGTTTCTCTGTAAACTCTACGTCCTGGGTATGTGATACCAGATCAGGATCCCAGATATGTAATCAGTTACATAGGGCTACAGAAAGGTAGAGAACTGAGAACGGGTGATAAGTTTCATGAGGCAGAAAACGGGGCAAGTGTTGCAGCCAAGTCTGTTGGTCACTGTCACCCTGTATTACAATACATTGATTCTGAACGAATGTTATTAGATACCGAACCTGATATACAAAATCATATCAGTCTCTTTATTAGTAAAGAAATGATAAAATTTTGTATTGTTGGATAATGTTTTGAACATTTCCTATATCAAAAGTTGATCGGTTCAGGCACGTTATCTAAAAGCATTCATGTTCTAAATCAAACTACAGTTCTTAGTATACGGAACACACACAAGAGGAGGAGTTCAGAAATGAACGAATCCTTCTTGAGGCATTGTAGACTAGGTCATATCAATGCGACCCGACTGGCTGAAGTTACATTTAGATGCATATTTAAATCAGTTTGAATTTACATCTTGTGAAACTCGCCAGTCATGTCACAAAGATAAGATGACCATAGCTCTGTTTATTGGAAATAGAGAAAGAGTTAGTGAACTCTTGGGATGATACATGTTGATGTATGTAGGTCCCCTATCTGCATATGCCAAGACTGGTTCTTTGTACTTCGTTAAATTCTTTGATGATCATTCGAGATTCAGACCTATGTTCCTGTTGAAACACAAGTCCGAACCTTTTGAGATATTCACAGAATATAAATTAGAAGTAGAGAACCAAAATACGGGTATAAGTATTATGTCCTTTGATGTGATCAAGGAGGAGAATACTTGAGCACGGAATTCCTGGACCTTTCTAAAGGAGAATGAGATTCTCTCTCAGCATTACTCCTCTGTATACACCATAGCACGATGGTATATCGGGGTGGAGCAATCACACCCTATATGATAAGGTGTGCTCTATGATGAGTACTACTGAGTTTCCTATTTTCCATTTTGGGAGTTATGCACTTGAGAAGCTGCATACCTATTGAATAGGGTTCTAATCAAATCAGTTGCCTACCGCTTCATATGTGATATGGAAAGGGAAGAGCCCATATCTTAAGTTAGTTAAGATTTGGGGTTGTCCGGCCTATGTCTAAAAGCAAAATCCGGACAAACTCGAGGCAAGGTCAGTTATGTACAACCGGAAAGGTTCCAGCTATACAAACTACAGCAGATGATTTGGTACAACCAAAGGATTCAATAGATACCAACGAACCTCAGCCTCTCCGCCGATCTAGTAGGGTTCCTCACCTATAGGAGAGATATTTCGATTTCTCTATGACAGTGGGAGCGAGGATTGCATCATGAGATGATGACCCTGTAGGGTTCCTGGGCACTCTAGTGAGGTCTCACAAGGTATCAACCATGCCAATTTCAAAAATTCTAGGTGCCGAGAGACCCGACTACGGATCGTTTGCTAGAAAACTAGGCGAAAAGATAACTAGTTAACAATTAACTAAGAGATACAGAAATACAACCTTTGTAGATCCGGTGCTCCACCTCCATAGCTCCACAACGAAGTCCTCTCCGCTGTCCAAATCAAATCCGGGCTCAAGCGTCGGCTTCGTCGGAGAATGGGCAAGCTAGGTCGTCGATGTCCATGCCGAAGATGATCTACGTCGAGGCATCGAAAGATCAAGCTCCACCTTCATCAAGTCATGAAAACTTGTGAAGGAAACACACTCGACTACTTGGCAAGAGGTAGAGGATGAAGAAATAGGAAGTGGGTAGACTTTAGAATTGGATTTCTCACTCTTAATCATCAATCACCATTGATGGACTTTGGTTTTCTTCACTTGAAAAATGAAGAAGAAGAAGAATCTTATTATGATAAGAATTATAATAATGAGAAAAGAAATTCATTCTTATCATAATTGAACCATAGTTAAGTGTAGAGAGTCAATCATGGTTATGTGGAATGGTTAAGTTAAGCATGAGACAAAAATGGTTACCTTTATTCAAACCTTCATGAAGATTCATGAACAAAACAAAACTAGCATCCATTTTTCCCTTTTTGCTTTTCCCAAAATGAATAAACAAATAAATAAATAAATGAATAATCAAATAGTAAACCCTAACCATTCCATTAACCAAGGTTTAATTCTATACACTTAACTAAAAAGGCATGTATCATCAAACATGATACAAGCAAGTGCACAAAATCATATCGCATATGCAATGCGCACATGCGAGTGAGAAAATCCATTTAAAGTGAAACGATACTAGTTAATGTAAAGTAATACATCACATATATAATTATACATTAAATCATTAAATCAACACTTGATTTAACGACCCGGTCATATCGCATATAACCGACTAGTATACAATGTATCGGCTTATCGAATCAATCCTTGATTCGATAACTAGGTTATATCGCATACAACCATTCGATACATTCATCGCGAGAATGGAATATGGTATCACATACACGCATTATTCTCGGTCCCGCACATATCTCATATGCGCTCCTATTTCGTTTCGCTTGAGCCAGGAAACCTCTGTGTAGGACTCTAAAGACTCGTCAATACGCCGGCAGCAGGTGATGATCATATCAAACACCCACAAGCCGCAAGCGGTCTGCCAAACGTAACGGCCACCCGGGTATTGAGCGATCAGAAGATCGACGAGCAAGCCCGCTCACACTCCTGCGAATCCAACTAGTAACACTTATCGTATAGTCCGGTCTGTTCGTCTGATATTTCGCATATCTCGCCTAGGGGTGGTAAACGTCAGACCCTAATAGCTCGATAAGTTATGCCGACTTGAGGTCCATAACATTCGTGAAACTACTGATAACTCTTACCAGTATATCACTGCAACCCTGGCCAGGGATTTCCTGTTATGGCCAGTCGAGCATAGCACAACATCAACCCCCAATACCGGGAGAGACGAATCCTCTCCTATTGCTCATTGCCTCCATGTGAATCGGGACTGTACCCAAAAACCACCTGTTTGCACAACTCAGTAGAGCCGTGGTAGGGTGGAAATCAAAGCACAGTGGGAGACACACAGGACTCTATGACGATCTCGGGTCAACAGACTAAGCTGTACCAGTGTCACCAGAGAACTGCCATCTGACGTGAGGTATAATACCATCTGGGAGTTCTCGGTGAGTCCGTTCAGTGTACCCAGTCTCCACTGAGCACCCGCATACCATCTTCGATGTCAAACACCATTGGATATGGGATCATCCATCGCCCATCTCATGGGTCGAGAAGATATGCGCTAGTCTACTCTGGAATATCGATGCCCCGTCTCGATATTCCCTCGACCAGGAACATTTCAAGGATGCACTCATGGACTACCCAGGCCCCACTAGTATGATCTACATCATAGTCCTGGAAGTCGAGTACATATCCTAAGGGCTTTATCAACATGTAATCAGAGAGACAGAAAGTATACATGTTAAGATAAAGTGCAACCAGATAGCGTACTATCATGTCGAGCAAGAAAGTCCTTCCTATATATGTCCCAGCATCCACTACAATATACATCCAATGTACAGTAATGGCCTCTAGGGCATACATATAACTAACAATCTCCCACTTGCACTAGGGCCATCTGTAGCAGTGGTTGCAGTATCACATACTCAACCATCCCCTAAATTGTCTCTCTTTGGAAAAAAAGGCCTTCGTGAGTGGATCCGCCGTGTTGTCCTCTGAGTCTTCTTTCCTAACCTCGATCACCCTGGAGATCAACTATCTCTATGATCAGGTGATGCTGCCTCAGAATTTGTCTGGGTCACTGATGGGACCAGGGTTCCAGGGCAGCAGCCATACTTCCATTGTCATACAATGGCAGGAACCTAGTTCATCTTATGAAGCAATATACACCCAAACTTCCTCTTTGGTAGTATCTTCAATAGCGATGTTACCAGCCTTAATTGTCTAGTTTGCCACGGTATCTAGCTTGGAACTTTTCCAACATACCGTCCCTTTACTGAGGGTAAAGACAATGCCCGTGACTGACATTCAGTCGTCTTTATCATCCTGGAACTCTTCCAGTGATTCTCCCCATGATCGATTGATACCATCTCGCTACATCTAGTGAGAATCCTAGCATCCAATTACATCTATCTCATAGATGAAAACTCACGATTTAGAAGGTATCACTTTGATCCTATTTGGAGAATCCTAGTGATAATAGGAGACTGACCGATCGTAGTATAGGAAACTCTTTTCCTATCAAGAGTATGTTGTCTATGTACAATACGAAAATGACCACCTTACTCTCTACTACCCTTTTGTATATACAAGGTTCGTCTACCATTTTGATGAAGTCAAACACTTTGACAATCACATCAAAACAGACGTTCCAACTCCGCGATGCCTGCTTCATTATGTAAAGCAACTTGCACACGTTTCCGCTGCTCCCACTGTTTACGAAGACCTCTGGCTGTGTTCTTATAGACGTTCTCTTCTAAATCCGTATTTAGAAAAGCAGTCATGGCACCCAACCGCCAGATATCGTAGTCATGGTATGTAGCCGTGGTAAGTAGGATCTGGATAGACTTAAGCATAGCTACTGGAAAAAACTTTCATCATTATCCACGCCTGGTCGATGACGAAAACCTTTAACAAGTCTAGCTTTGAAAGTCTCAACTTTTCCATCTACACCAAGTAATCTTCTCAAGATATACATGCTCCTGATGGGGATTTAACCCTTCAGATATCGCAACTAAAGTCCATACTTTGTTGGTGTATATAGATTCCATCTCAGATCACTAAGCATCCAGCCATTCTTACAGAGTCCCTACTCTCGATGGCCTGCTCGAAACTGGTTGGGTCATCATCTCATGATGCAATCCTCGCTCCCACTGTCATCGAGAAACCGAGGTATCTCTCAGGCGGATGAGGAACCCTGCTAGATCGGCGGAGAGGCTGAGGTTCGTCGGAAACTATTGAATCCTTTGGTTCTATCAAATCATTAGCAGTTTTGTACAGCTGGAACCTTTCCAGTTCTACAGAACTGATCTTGCCTCGATCTTGTCCGGATTTTGCTTTTGACATAGGCCGGACAATCCCAAATCTTAACTTACTTAAGAGATAGGCTCTTCCCATACCATATCTCATATGGAATGGTAGGCACTGATTTGAATCAAACCTAATTCAATAGGTATGCAGCTTTTCAAGTGCATAGCCTCAAAAGGAAATAGGTAACTCAGTAATACTCATCATAGAGCACACCATATCTAATATTGTGCAATTGCTCCGCCCTGATACACCGTTGTGCTGTGGTGTATTCAGAGGAGTAACATTGAGAGAAAATCTCATTCTCCTTTAGAATAGTCCAGGAATTCTATGCACAAGTATTCTCCTCCCTGATCTTATCATAGGACATAATACTTATACCTGTATTTTGGTTCTCTACTTCTAACTTATATTCTGTGAATATCTCAAAAGGTTCGGACTTATGTTTCAACAGGAACATATGACTGAATCTTGAGAGATTATCAGAGAATATAATGAAGTATGAAGAACCAGTCCTGGCATGTGTAGACAGGAGACTTTACATACATCAACATGTATCAGTCCCAAGAGTTCACTAACTCTTTCTCTGTTTCCAATAAACAGAGCTAGTGTCATTATATCTTTGTGACATGACTGGCAAGTTTCACAAGATGTAGATTCAAACTGATTTAAATATGCATCTACATGTAACTTCAGCTAGTCGGGTCATATTGATCTGACCTAGTCTACAATATCTTAAGAAGGATCCGTTCATTTCTGAACTCTTCCTCTTATGTGTGTTCCATATACTAAGAACTGTAGTTTGATTTAGAACATCAATGCTTTTAGATAACGTGCCTGAACCGATCAACTTTTGATATAGGAAATGTTCAAAACATTATCCATCAATACAAAATTATATCCTTTCTTTACTAATAAAGATACTGATATAATTTTGTATATCAGGTTCGCTATCTAATAGCATTTGTTCAGAATCAATGTATTCGTAATACAGGGTGACAGTGACCAACAGACTTGGCTGCAACACTTGCCCCGTTTTCTGTCTCATGAAACTTATCACCCGTTCTCAGTTTTTCTACCTTTCTGTAGCCCTATGTAACAGATTACATATCTGGGATCCTGATCAGGTATCACATACCCAGGACGTAAAGAATACTGAGAAACAGTTCTGTATAATGAACACACCCGAAGATGATGCATCAACATGCACTCTCTTCGTTTGGGCGGCATAGGAAATATGGTATTCCCCTATTTCCTGCTCTGTCTTATAACAATTATAAGTTGGAGCGGGACCAACGTTCCCCAGCTCAGTATAACAAGCGGGTTCGGTCAATTCATCCATATTATTATCTTGATTAAGGCGTGATATGGTCGCTACCTGGAGAGAGAGAGAAGAAAACACTCTGCATGCGCTCTTGCAAGATCAGATTGGTTATATATTTTATCTAATCAGGATGGCTCCCACTGTTTTTATCAAATCTTCCTTCAAACCTTAAAAGGAAAGACTAGCCGGGATTAATTACACTCTACAAGTTCGCCAATCTTTCAGCCAGGCCAGTGTCGGTACTTTGAGGGAGGTTCCCCGTGCTTTCGCACGGACCTAATTACTGTAAACCTCGTTTTCCCAGAGGCGTAACCCCGTTGACACCTTTCTAGACACCTACTTGATCGGCTAATTGTAAAGTGCAAAACTCTCCCAGGAGTAACAATTACTCACAGTAGGTATCGGGATCCAACTATCACATAGAAGGTATGCAATCTCATTGCAAATTTCAACACTTGAAACTCCCGATAATGGTTTTTACCCCTAGCACCTATGACCTTGGCTAAGGTCAACAAATCATAGGTACTAGTCAAGTTCTACCCGTCATTTCGTGATTAATTAGACCCACCCACATGACCCTTGGCTAAGGTCAACAAAGCCACATGACTGTCCTAACTAATCGCATCATATGCTGTGTAGGAAGACATCACTTAGCTACCGTACACTGTGCCTTGACTATGGTCAACAAACACAGCACGAATACTAAGTACTCTACTTCCTAAAATGACGGAGGGTTGCGAATGGTTTTTGTGAAAACCTTTAACACTTTGAACTTGATCTCGTTGCGGAATCAAATGGTTTTTAAATGGAATGTTTTTGAAGCTTTTCTAGTTTTGCTAAAGGGGTCACTCCCGGTGAAGGGATCGTCGGCCCTTTCCTCGTCGAATGAGGTGCGGGATATATCATATATATCACTGTGCAAAGCAAAAACTATAGAAGCGATCAAATAACAAACCGAGGGTTATAGCATCTGCCAGTTATTGCTAAAGGAGTCACTCCCGGTGAAGGGATCTCGGTCCTTTCCTCATCGAATAAGGTGCAGGATGTTCTATAATGAACACCGCGATGCAAAGCAAGAACTGTAGCTACCTGTTTTATTTTGAAATTCGATTCCACAACATCAATTAGGTTTATTTTCTTTCATTAATCTCATTAATGAATATCCCATCATTTAAGTCCACCTAACCATCACAGATAAATATAACGTACGCTTATGCCATCCACATTCGCCTCGATGTCCCGTCTGCACCGTTAGGTTAGGTAACTAACGCCAGAGCGAGGCAGGGCTAGCGCGGGTGTAAAACATAAGCAACGTCTATATAATATATCATATATACTATATATAATATCTGTCACAGAACATCACATGATCACAGATAAATCACAGCAGAAGAAACATATGAAATATTGGATATACTAGGACGTCCGTGTTTTCAATACGAGCCAGTATAAAACACGGATTCCACGGTCGTGATGAATAGCCAATCCCACACCCCTAGACCCCTACGAGAGCGGCAAGCAACCCTACCAATTCTAGGGTTAGGAGACCCGGACTCGACTCCTCGAGTTGGTCTCCCACTGGACCCCAGAACCCGGTTACTTGTGCTCCCCTCCTTGGGTCTATCCTAGTGCAGAAAAGTAAATAATATACAAACGGTGACTACTTCCGCAACCTGGAAGTACCCCAATAAAAGAATATTACATACAAGTTTTTACATGAATGAAAATGAAAAACACTCATCTCACATAAAAAACCCCGGCTATTCAAACACGACGATCCAATATAACATATCCAGCAACACATAACATCAGATGTCATCAACGTAAGTAAATATGCGCATCCCAATTGTTGTTGACATATAGCAACGAAACCGGCGATATCACATATTACACTTACGGTCACAGAAAAGAAAATATAAAACTACAACAGTTGGAATCCGCAACCTCCTCAGACATCGCATGCCTGACCAAATGAAATACTTAGACATCGCATGCCTAACAATTATAAACCCCGCATTTTAGTCTCATTATCGAAAACTCTTTTCAATATCAAGTCGGGAAATTCAACAAGATTCCCGGCATCCTGATCGAATGCTCGTCGCAAACTTTAGTAGGCGGCCGCACCCCCGATGCCGTCGACGAAGTGCACCAAGGCGGAACACCGCTGCCGCGAGCACCCGAACGGATGCTTTCGGCGACGGGGTTCTCCTGCAGTCACTTGGTCGGGGCTATGGAGTGAGGCTGTCTATTAAGTTTACCGGCGAGTATCCGCGTTCACAACGTGATTGCAACGGACTTTTGATCACATCAAAATTCCATGGCAACCGATCAAGTGAGACTAAACTGCTATGTTTATAATATTCATTCCGTTATCTCATAACTATTTGTGAATTCCAATTATTGTATCACATTCCGGATAAATAGAAAATGCTAAACTTTTCGATCGAACAATCGAACACCCAAGTTTTCCCGATACAGATCAACACATGAAACAAGTCTAAAAACATTCAGTTCGTGCCTCAGTACCAACGGTCCAGCCGTAGAAGGGTCAAGCCAACGCCTCACATGTGGCACGCCGTACTGCCCCAAACCCGAAGGTTCAAAGGGTAGTTCAAGACGGTCACATAATCGAGTTAAGGTTTGTTGTCTTCTAGAGGGACCATCGTGTTACTTGCACTACTTAGAACGTGATTAAACTACAGAAATATCCAACACTTGGAAATTTCCCGACAGGGGAAAAATTGGGTATTTATATCCGGTCGAACTTTTTAACATATTCAAAAAATTATCCGGAACGACACATAGACAAAGTTTGACAATCCGATCGAATGTATGAACTCCCAATACAACCCAAAATACTCAACTCTTTATTTCAGATTAAAAATTCCCAGGAAAACCAGCACTGAAAAATAGGAGTTACTATGCAAAATTCAATGGCAGATAAGACAAAAGTGCGGCGGAAGGGCCGCATTAGCACGCTAATGCCGCGGTTCCGCCGCACTTTAGAAAGATCATTAGGTAATTTTTGCATCGTAATTCTTAGATTTACCTGCTTGTTTTTCTGCATATTTTTAATTTGCAAAAATCCACATTTTACAAAAATGTCCAGAGAGCATTTTAAAGTGGGGGTTTCGGATCGATCGGACTTCTAACTCCGTCTACGAATCGCCTAAGGCTCTAGCTAGGCTCTGATACCACTGTAGGGTTCCTGGGCACTCTAGTGAGGTCTCACAAGGTATCAACCATGCCAATTTCAAAAATTCTAGGTGCCGAGAGACCCGACTACGGATCGTTTGCTAGAAAACTAGGCGAAAAGATAACTAGTTAACAATTAACTAAGAGATACAGAAATACAACCTTTCTAGATCCGGTGCTCCACCTCCATAGCTCCACAACGAAGTCCTCTCCGCTGTCCAAATCAAATCCGGGCTCAAGCGTCGGCTTCGTCGGAGAATGGGCAAGCTAGGTCGTCGATGTCCATGCCGAAGATGATCTACGTCGAGGCATCGAAAGATCAAGCTCCACCTTCATCAAGTCATGAAAACTTGTGAAGGAAACACACTCTACTACTTGGCAAGAGGTAGAGGATGAAGAAATAGGAAGTGGGTAGACTTTAGAATTGGATTTCTCACTCTTAATCATCAATCATTATTGATGGACTTTGGTTTTCTTCACTTGAAAAATGAAGAAGAAGAAGAATCTTATTATGATAAGAATTATAATAATGAGAAAAGAAATTCATTCTTATCATAATTGAACCATAGTTAGGTGTAGAGAGTCAATCATGGTTATGTGGAATGGTTAAGTTAAGCATGAGACAAAAATGGTTACCTTTATTCAAACCTTCATGAAGATTCATGAACAAAACAAAACTAGCATCCATTTTTCCCTTTTTGCTTTTCCCAAAATGAATAAACAAATAAATAAATAAATGAATAATCAAATAGTAAACCCTAACCATTCCATTAACCAAGGTTTAATTCTATACACTTAACTAAAAAGGCATGTATCATCAAACATGATACAAGCAAGTGCACAAAATCATATCGCATATGCAATGCGCACATGCGTGTGAGAAAATCCATTTAAAGTGAACCGATACTAGTTAATGTAAAGTAATACATCACATATATAATTATACATTAAATCATTAAATCAACACTTGATTTAACGACCCGGTCATATCGCATATAACCGACTAGTATACAATGTATCGGCTTATCGAATCAATCCTTGATTCGATAACTAGGTTATATCGCATACAACCATTCGATACATTCATCGCGAGAATGGAATACGGTATCACATACACGCATTATTCTCGGTCCCGCACATATCTCATATGCGCTCCTATTTCGTTTCGCTTGAGCCAGGAAACCTCTGTGTAGGACTCTAAAGACTCGTCAATACGCCGGCAGCAGGTGATGATCATATCAAACACCCACAAGCCGCAAGCGGTCTGCCAAACGTAACGGCCACCCGGGTATTGAGCGATCAGAAGATCGACGAGCAAGCCCGCTCACACTCCTGCGAATCCAACTAGTAACACTTATCGTATAGTCCGGTCTGTTCGTCTGATATGTCGCATATCTCGCCTAGGGGCGGTAAACGTCAGACCCCAATAGCTCGATAAGTTATGCCGACTTGAGGTCCATAACATTCGTGAAACTACTGATAACTCTTACCAGTATATCACTGCAACCCTGGCCAGGGATTTCCTGTTATGGCCAGTCGAGCATAGCACAACATCAACCCCCAATACCGGGAGAGACGAATCGGGACTGTACCCAAAAACCACCTGTTTGCACAACTTAGTAGAGCCGTGGTAGGGTGGAAATCAAAGCACAGTGGGAGACACACAGGACTCTATGACGATCTCGGGTCAACAGACTAAGCTGTACCAGTGTCACCAGAGAACTGCCATCTGACGTGAGGTATAATACCATCTGGGAGTTCTCGGCGAGTCCGTTCAGTGTACCCAGTCTCCACTGAGCACCCGCATACCATCTTCGATGTCAAACACCAATGGATATGGGATCATCCATCGCCCATCTCATGGGTCGAGAAGATATGCGCTAGTCTACTCTGGAATATCGATGCCCCGTCTCGATATTCCCTCGACTAGGAACATTTCAAGGATGCACTCATGGACTACCCAGGCCCCATTAGTATGATCTACATCATAGTCCTGGAAGTCGAGTACATATCCTAAGGGCTTTATCAACATGTAATCAGAGAGACAGAAGGTATACATGTTAAGATAAAGTGCAACCAGATAGCGTACTATCATGTCGAGCAAGAAAGTCCTTCCTATATATGTCCCAGCATCCACTACAATATACATCCAATGTACAGTAATGGCCTCTAGGGCATACATATAACTAACAGACCCAACTAGTTTCGAGCTGTCCATCAGGAGTAAGACTCTATAAGAATGGCTGGATGCTTAGTGATCTGAGATGGAATCCTTATACACCAACAAAGTATGGACTTTGGTTGCTATATCTGAAGGGTTAAATCTCCATCAGGAGTAAGTATATCTTGAGAAGATTACTTGGTGTACATGGAAAAGTTGAGACTTTCAAAGCTAGACTTGTTAAAGGTTTGCATCATTGACCAGGTGTGGATCATGATGAAACTTTTTCTAAGGATCTATACTTAAGTCCATCCAGATCCTACTTGCCACGGCTACATACCATGACTACGATATCTGGCGGTTGGGTGCCACGACTACTTTTCTAAATAATGATTTAGAAGAGAACGTCTATAAGTACACAGCCAGAGGGCTTCGTAGACAGTGGGAGCAGCGGAAATGTGTGCAAGATGCTTTATAGGATAAAGCAGACATCGCGGAGTTGGAACATCTGTTTTGATGTGTTAGTCAAACAGTTTGACATCATCAAAATGGTAGATGAACCTTGTATATACAAGAAGGTAGTAGGGAGTATGGTGACGATCCTCGTAGAGCACGTGTATGACATACTCTTGATAAGGAAGGAGTTTCCTATGCTACGCTCGATCAATCTCCGCTTATCACAATGACTCTCCACATAGGATCAAATTGATACCTCCTAAATCCTGGATTTTGGATCTATGAGATAGATCTAATTGGATGTTAGGATTCTCACTAGTTGTAGTGAGATGGTATCAGTTGATCCTAGGGAGAATCACTGGAAGTGTTCCAGAGTGATAAAGACGACTGAATGTCAGTCACAGGCATTGTCTTTACCCTCAGTAAAGGGACGGTATGTTGGAAGAGTTCCAAGTTAGATACCGTGACACACTAGACGATAAAGGCAGGATATATCGCTACTAAAGATGCTACCAAAGAGGCTGTTTGGGTGTATATTAGTTCATGAGATGAACTAGGTTCCTACCATTGTGTGACAATGGAGTTATGGCTTGTGCCAAGGAACGCAGGTCCCATCAGTGATCCAGACATATTCTAAGGCAGTATCACCTGATCATGGAGATGGTTGATCTCCAAGGGATCGAGGTTAGGAGAGTAGACTCAGAGGACAACACAGCGGATCCACTCACAAAGGCCTGTTCCCAGAGAGAGATTTTTATGGGATGGTTGAGTATGAGATACTACAACCACTGCTACAGATGGCCCTAGTGCAAGTGAGAGATTGTTAGTTATATGTATGCCCTAGAGGCCATTACTGTACATAGGATGTATATTATAGTGGATGCTGGGACATATATAGGGAGGACTTTCTTGCTCGACATGATAGTATGCTATCTGGTTGATCTTTACCTTAACGTGTATAATGATTGTCTCACTGTTACATGTTGGTAAAGCCCTTAGGATGTGTGCTTGACTACCTGGACTATGATGCAGATCATACTAGTGGGGACATGGTTGTCTATAAGTACATCCTTCAAAGTCCCTAGTCGTGGGTGTATCGAGACAGGGCATCGATATACCAGAGTAGACTAGCGTGTACCTTCTCGACCCATACAGATGGGCGATGGATGATCCCATATATATTGGTGTTTGACATCAGAGGAGATATACGGGTGCTCAGTAGAGACTGGGTACACTGGACGGACTCGCCGAGAACTCCCAGATGGTATTATACCTCACGTCAGATGGCAGTTCTCTGGTGACACTGGTACAGAGTAGTCTGTTGACCCGAGATCGTCATAGAGTCTCGTGTGGTTCCCACTGTGCTTTGATTTCCATCTTACCACGTCCAAGAGGGCGTGCAAAACGGTGGTTTTTGGGTACAGTCCCGAGTCACATGGAGGCAATGAGCGATAGGAGGGGATTCGTCTCTCCCGGTATAGGGGGTTGATGTTGCGCTGTGTTCGATTGGCTATAACAGGACATCCCTGGCCAGGGTTGCTGAGATTTACTGGTACGTGTTACCAGTAGTTTCTCGAATTGTTATAGACCTCATATCGACACGACTTATCGAGCTATTGGGGTCTGACGTTTACCACCCCTAGGCGAGATATGCGACATATCAGACGATCAGACCGGACTGTACGGTAGTGTTACTGGTTGGATTCACTGGAGTGTGAGCGGGCTTGCTCTTCGATCTTCAGATCGCTCAATACCCGGGTGGCCGTTACGTTTAGCAGACCGCTTGCGGCTTGTGGGTGTTTGATATGATCATCACCTGCTGCCGGCGTATTGACGAGTCTTTAGAGTCCTACACAGAGGTTTCCTGGCTCAAGCGAAACGAAATAGGAGCGCATATGAGATATGTGCGGGACCGAGAATAATACGTGTATGTGATACCGTATTCCATTCTCACAATAAATGTGTCGAATGGTTGTATGCGATATAACCTAGTTATCGAATCAAGGATTGATTCGATAAACCGATACATTGGATATTAGTCGGTTTTATGCGATATGACCGGATCGTTAAATCAAGTGTTGATTTAATGATTTAATGCATAATTATATATTTGATATATTACTTTGCATTAACTAGTATCGGTTCACTTAAGATAGATTTTCTCACTCGGATGTGCGCATTGTATATGCGATATATTTTTGTGCATTTGATTGTATCATGTTTGATGATGCATGTGAACTTGGTTAAGTGTAAAGTTTAAACCATAGTTAAGTTAATGATTAGGGTTTTCCTTATCTTATTTATTTATTTATTTATTAAGGAAAAGATTAAAGAGAAGAATGGTGGCTTTCTTTGTTTCTAGTTGAAACTTCATGAAGGTTTGACCAAAGCTACCATTCTTGTCTTCTTCTCCTAACCCTAACCCTTTAACTAACCTTGGTTAATTCTCTACACTTGACTATAGTTAATGCTATGATAAGTATTTTTTTTCTATTCTTTTTTAATTAACTTATCATAATTAGCTTCTTCTTCTTCTTCTTTTCTTCAAGTGAAGAAAGCAAGCTCCATCAATGGTGATTGATGGAAATGAGTGAGAAATCCAATTCTAAAGTCTACCCACTTCCTATTTCTTCATCCTCTACCTCTTGCCAAGTAGTAGAGTGTGTTTTCTTCACAAGTTTCATGACTTGGTGAAGTGAGAGCTTGATCTTGCGATGCTTCGACGTAGATCATCTTCGGCATGGACATCGACGACCTAGCTCGCCTATTCTCCGATGAAGCCGATGCTAGAGCCCGGGATTTATTTTGGACAGCGAGAGGACTTTATTGCGGAGCTATGGAGGTGGAGCACCGGATCTACAAAGGTTGTATTTCCGTATTCTCTTAGTTAAGATGTTAACTAGTTTACTTTTCGCCTAGACATCTAGCCAACGATCCGTAGTTTAGGGTTTCTCGGCACCGTAAAATTTTAAATTGGCATGATCGATGCCTTGTGAGACCTCCTTGGAGTGCCTAGGAACCCTACAGGTGCATGCATTTCATTTCATATGACATAGTATTATATGAGGCACTGACACAAGCACGGAGTATCTGCACTTACACGTAGTTATACCCTGCTATTACTAGATGATTAGGATATTATAGTGTATTATTATGACCTAGGATAGCGTCGTGCATTCGATTTCTTTTCGTAGATGTCTTCTACTCATGAGTTCGCAACTCACCCCAGTTGTGCCAAATTTTATTACAAGTTCGGTGTACAGGTTTCCCTGGCAGCTTGCTGGCACATCTATTCTTTCAGGGTGATTTGCACGGTAGGTTGGTTCACTTGTATCCGAACCACCATTGTACTTTTATTCATTCATTTGTATCTAGTAAGCTCCATCAACCATACTTGTATTACTTGATAAGTTTATTGGACCAGTCTTTTATTTCGACCTTAGAGTCGCGCATGTATTATTCTGATCTGGTGGTTTTGTTTTCTTTTGAGTTTTGAGCCTCGCCCTTTGGCGTTGTATATTATTATGCTTGTTGTGGTTGTTTCCGCCTGTTGGCGTTGATGCTAGCACCCGTTTGGGGATGCTTTTTATTGTTTATTTATATTATACTTGTTGTACCCGTATGGGGGCCAGTTTTTACAGAGGAGACTATGCCGAAATTTTTGGGAAAAATTGCTGATATTTTTAAACGTGTTTTTCTTCATGTTCTTTTACTTCTTCTTCTTCTTTTATGGTTTAGATTTCTGGGGGCTTCGGCTTACTTAGGTTATGTTGCGCCTCTAGACGCTTCGTAATCTAAGTGCCGATCATGTTCCGTACTTTCGGGTCGTGATTAAGTTGGTATCAGAGCGCTAGGTTTAACCTTGTATAAGTCTAGGTGACCCTTGGTTGATGGAGTAGGCGATTTAGGTAGAGTAACGTACCGTGGGTATGGTCCGCGGCATACTTACGATACGCTACTCTGCTTAAGGAATCTTAGGATGTACATTTGTTTGCACCGTATTTCATTCGTTCCTTTGATCTATCTTCGTCGATGTCGGAGAGTGGTTTCTGTTACCACGGGGCGCACTGGCAGAGGGAGCTGCGGCTCGAATGCGATAACCATTAGAGTATTGGTTATTCTTGAGGATTGAAGCATTGCTTAGCGTGCGAACGAAGGGTATTCACATGCCGTCCGGATGAAGTTAAAGGGTTCGATCGATTATCAGAAAACCATTTTCCCAAGTTCAAAGTATTCGGAAGAACATGCAGGTATTTCGATGGACCCTCTAGAAGAATGAAACCCAAACTCGACATAATGACCACGAGAACGCCCTTGAACCTTAGGGTTTACGGCAGTTCCGCGGTGTCATTAGTGAGGCTTGGGTTTGCCCTTCTACGGCTGGATCATTGATGCTGGGGTATGTACCGGATATTTTTAAACTGTACTTGAGTGTTGAGCTCTCGCGGACTTATGGGATTTTGATGGATTGATCGAAAAGTTTAATATAGTCCGGATATCATGTGAAGGGATCGACTACGTGGGAGACTCTAGATATGAGTATTGCCGTTGGTAGCGCAGTCAGCACAGCTACGAAGAGACGAGTTCGAAGCAATCGACATCAGAGGAAAGAGGCGCACATTGACGATAGTGTTTACGATTGTGATTTAGTGATTTGAATTTCATATTTTCGTTGATTGGATTTTGGTATTTTGAGGACTTTGTTCTACGATTGGTATTTCATGTGTGTACCTTCATTTCATTCTATTTGTGTTTCATATATCAGTTGTATTGATGTTGTTTAGTACATACCCAGTGCACTTGATTTGGTTTTAATACCTTTTGTGATTTTGATTTGATTTCGTGCATATGGTTACACATGATTTTGACATATGTTTCGACCTAGTTTTCATGCATTTTTGTGCTGTGATTTCGATTTTGATATTCGATGTATGTTTTCGTGGACCATGTGCACCTGATTAGGATTCTTGCGCATACTTGGCGCACTTGATGCGATTTTGTGCACACCAGATGCACTAAATCGGGGTTTTGTGCAGATTAGATGCACCTAATATTGAGTCGTGCACGCCCGTTGCACTTGACCGTTGTTTTTGGTGCACACCTGTTGCACTTAGTTTTGTTGTTGTGTGTATTCGTGGTATCTGTATTTTTTTTCGATTTCAGTGCGCACCGGACGCACATGATATTTTATTGATGTGATTGGGAATGATTTCAGTTTGAGCAGTATGTTTCCATAATCACTATTATTTGATTTAGTAACCAGGCAGGACGTGTATGTTAAATAAAAGATATATATATATATATATATATAGTTATTTTTTTAAATAAACGTCCGCTACTTATGCCGTGACACGTGCATCACACGGCGATTTTCAAAAAGGGGTGTTGCATATTTCCTTATCCAGATATTTGGACGATTTTACTATGATGCGCACTATATTTAAGTTATAGTTTTGATGTATATTATGCTGGTTTTCGTATTGGGTTTTGATATTTTGTCTTCACCATAACTCCGATGATCGCGTTATGCTTGATGGAGTTGATTTTTGTTATGTATTGATGATTTCGGAGCCCCGACGATTTGAGTGTTTTGCTAAATGTTTTAGTATTTGGAGGGGGAGTTTTAATTTAAATTCGGGGACCGAATTTCTTAAAGGGGGGAAGATTGTAACGTTTTAAAAATAATTAAATGAATAAAATTGTTTAAGTGAATTTTATGATTTTCGGTAAAGTAAAATGTATTTTTCGAAAAACTAAACCGTGATTGTTTTTCATTATAATTTCAAGAACACCTATTTTAATTATGTAATTACTAGTAAATAGTATTTATTTAGCCACTTATAAATTTTTAGTTCAATTAAATATTTTTCCTAAATTAAATATTTTAAATATTAACATAAGCTTTATTTTTTATTTAAATTAGTGTAAATTACAAATTTGAATGGTTTTAATTTATAAAAATGAGCCATGGTATATTAGAATCAAGTGTGTAATATGCAAAATCTTTTCCAAAATCTCTCCATGGTTCTAGAAATTTCTTGGAAAAGGGTTAAATTGAAAAAGTTAGATAATAAAGGGTTTAAGTGTAAAAATGCATTATTTATGAACTTTCTACACAATACCACATATTTTTTCTCTCTCTCCACCCTCCTCCCTCTCCATGGCCGGCCTCCCCTCCATTGGTAGCCCCAAAAATTTTCCCCCATCATTTTTGCATTTAAAATCATCAAAATTCATCAAAAATTCCAAAAATAAATCTCAAAAATCAACATTCAACCTCTACCATTTTCCTTTGACCTATTTAGCATGGATTTTGGAGATGGAAAGCATGCATTTTGGAGGCTTATTTCATGTTTGGGTTTCATATTTTGGAAGTATAAATTTCCTTCTTTTGATTTATTGTTATTAGATGTTCATTTAAGCATAATTAGATTTAATATATTAATTCTATTTGCTACTTTTAAAATTCAAGTTAGGGTTTGAAAAATCAAGTTGTGATTTTTATTAATTAAATAAGGTTATAATAGCTAGTTTAACATTTTTAGAGTGGAAAAATCTTGCATGGTTGTTGTATAATAATTTGTTTATCCAAAATTGATTTAATTAAGCTATTTAGCTAACTAGGTTTTTATAAAATGTGTTTGTGGGTAATATAAAATTCTAATTAAGGTTGCTATCATTAGATTATAGTTTTAGTGAGAATATTAGCATGTTAATGGAAAGAAAAACTTAGTTTGATCACTAGTTTCTTTTGATGATTGGAAAAATACTAATAAAATGCTATTTTTGTAAACTAGATTTTGGAAATTCCTAAATAAATGAGATTAAAAATATAATTTATGGTTTCATTATATCATTATCATCATGAATTGTAGTTTAAAACATTAATCCATGTAAAATCAAGTTTTGTTGTGGAATTGTGGTAGTTTGCTTGAAAAAATATTGCAAATTGTTAAAGGTTGCAAACTAGAAATTTCAAATTTATACAAATTTGTGTAATAAAAATATAGTAATGGTTTGTATAGTCTAGTTATGCTATTTAATGAGTTTTATGACCATTGGTTTCATTTAAATGTCAAGTTTTGATGAAAAACGGTAAATTGGTATTTTCGGGTTTTACGAAATTGGACGGTTTGATGGATTTTAGGGTTTCGATGGATTTAATCATGTTTTATAATATAAGTAAGGTGTTTTAAAACTACGAGTTATTTGTTGATATTTATTTCGATCCATCGGAGTTTGTACGCCGATATCGAGCGATATTTGGTTCTTTTGCGTGGACGGGACATAGGTTTTAACCTATGCTTGTTCTTTGTATCGTTTGACTTTCGTATGTGATTCAGTTTACGATACTATTTATATGTTTGCATTTAGGTACCCCTCACGTGGACTGCACGCGATGAAGAGGATGATGGCGACACTGTCTTCGGCAGACATGGACCTGGTGAGTAGATGTATATCTACGGGGGGAAGTCGGGTGGATGGCGTTTAGCACCCCCGCAACGTAGAATAGGAATAGTACTTATTGACATTAGGAAACCAGATGTGACCCTAGATTCTTAATGAGTAGGACCCTAGTAATGACCCTAGGCTGGACTAGACTGATTTAGGAAAAACATATCTGAGGATGAGTACCTTGGAAGAGGTTCGTAGGTTTCAGATAGAAACATACACACGCACACACTGAAACTCGACATGGGGTATACGTGTATATGTGTATATATATAGAACTAGGTATATGTATATACATATATATACAACACGTATATGGGATACATTGATGTGATATGATATCCGAGATATGATGAAACAGTGTAACTGGGCTTGATGCCGTGATTCTTGGCTATACAGTCGTATTAAGTGTTAGCGGATCATTAGAGAATGAGATAATGAACATGTATACTTAAATTATAAGGGGTAGTGATGATATTGAGGTACATAGGACTCTAAAATAGTACCCGGACTGTAACCTGTAATTGATCACGATATGGGATATGTATGACTTGATTACGACATCATATAGGTGTGACCTGATGTCGATATCATAGAGGTGTGACTTGCGGACGATATGATATCAGTATGACTTAATCACAATATGATACATATGACATGATATTTCTGAGGATAAACTAATGATGCTTATTATGATGGCAATGATATATGATTGATGTAGGCGATTACAGTTTAGCACCTTGATCATGAGATGTGTTGGTGATGACATTATACGAATAATGAGACACCTAGGAGATACTTGACCCGTACCCCGATATTGGGATGCCGTACGATGGATTTTACCGTACGAGGCATAGATATGATGGTTGATCCGCACTCTTGATTCGAGGAAGCCGTACTTCGTACGTGACGCTATTGAGGCTGGATCGCCGACTATTAGAGATATTGATTCAGACCTAGGTAGACTCTTGTTTCTTAATGACTAGTTTCTTAGGTTAAGTTTCTTAGGAGGTTAGATGGACACTAGGTTAGGTTCGATTCATATAGTGATAGTTGTTCTCGTATGTCGCAGAGGGGTGGATAATGCACATCTGTCTTGCATTCATACTGTAATCATCATGGTCCATGTTCTTTTATATGTTGCTATAATCAGTATAAACTTTACCTGTTAGGACACCAGCACTATTACCGATGATGCGCATACTCCACGCACACTTATTTGCCGGCTCACACACATCATCATCGGTAATTGCTATGTCACGTACACTTTAGATCATATTGTCTTTTATGGATAGAATCAGTTAACAACTAGACCGCTATAATATTGTGATTATTCTCTGACATTAGTACAGACATGATATTTATTGCTTAGACATTCATTCATTCATATTTTCATGTTATCATGCAGTATTATGGGCATATGCCGACACTTATCATATAGTTACTCATGATTTTGAGATTTGGATTTCTATGAGATTTCTGGATTTTGGGGAAAACCGCAAGAATATGTAAAAACTTCTCTCTCTCCTCCACCTCTCTTTTTAAAAACATAAGATGCGGTTTTCTCATGATGTATGTGTCATCCACCATGAGATTTCATGTTTTCTGATGGATTTCGAGACCTGATTCGAGGAGTGGATGAACCGTCTCGGGTACATGGTGGGCCTGGTATGGTACCCTGGGGCAAGAAGATCGAGTTGTAGACGATGAGCCTGGCAGGGGAAGGCTACCTACCGGTGATGTCTGGCGCGGCGGATATCCGGAGGATACCGACCGTTGTCGTGAGATTTGATGATATGGGCCGATCCGGACTGACGGAGCCCAAGATATTGAGACTTGAGATTACATGTGTTGTGTCAACGCTTGACACGGATTTCCATGGATTTCATTGTTGAGATTTCAGATTCTTATACACATTTTACTATGATAACAGCTAAATATTTCTTATACATATATATCTGGATTTCAGGATTTGTTACTTTACATTCATGGTGCATGCATTTCATTTCATATGACATAGTATTATATGAGGCACTGACACAAGCACGGAGTATCTGCACTTACACGTAGTTATACCCTGCTATTACTAGATGATTAGGATATTATAGTGTATTATTATGACCTAGGATAGCGTCGTGCATTCGATTTCTTTTCGTAGATGTCTTCTACTCACGAGTTGGCAACTCACCCCCGTTGTGCCAAATTTTATTACAGGTTCGGTGTACAGGTTTCCCTGGCAGCTTGCTAGCACATCTATTCTTTCAGGGTGATTTGCACGGTAGGTTGGTTCACTTGTATCCGAACCACCATTGTACTTTTATTCATTCATTTGTATCTAGTAAGCTCCATCAACCATACTTGTATTACTTGATAAGTTTATTGGACCAGTCTTTTATTTCGACCTTAGAGTCGCGCATGTATTATTCTGATCTGGTGGTTTTGTTTTCTTTTGAGTTTTGAGCCTCGCCCTTTGGCGTTGTATATTATTGTGCTTGTTGTGGTTGTTTCCACCTGTTGGCATTGATGCTAGCACCCGTTTGGGGATGCTTTTTATTGTTTATTTATATTATACTTGTTGTACCCGTCTGGGGGCCAGTTTTTACAGAGGAGACTATTCCAAAATTTTTGGGAAAAATTGCTGATATTTTTAAACTTGTTTTTCTTCATGTTCTTTTACTTCTTCTTCTTCTTTTATGGTTTAGATTTCTGGGCTTCGGCTTACTTAGGTTACGTTGCGCCTCTAGACGCTTCGTAATCTAAGTGCCGATCACGTTCCGTACTTTCGGGTCGTGACAAGAAATGAGGGGGAGAGAGAGAATGAGGTGTTGAAAGTCAAAGGCAACAATGTCTCACATATCCTAAACCATACCTTGTTAATTTACTATATTTCCTATCTTTTGTTTTACTTTTCATTTGAGGTGAACCAAAAATTTGGGGGTGGGGATTCCTTGCTGGGCTCTGCCAGATTGAGGGGTGGAAAATGGGTATTTGTGAGTGTAGAATTTTCCATGACAATAAAACCCCTCAAGTCTCCTTATTGCAATTTACAACATTCCCTATTTTATTTTCTTTTATATTTTTCTAAAACCATCATTATAACTTCTTTTCATTACAAAAACCACATGTTAAATTTTGGTTTAATGTGTCATGATGCATTAAACTTGTATTAACCCATTTCAAATTTGTAATTATCACTAATTAAATGTATTAGTGACGGCTTAAAATAATATTAAATAATTAATTTCGGAAAAATTTTCAGTCAACTAGAAATTCACAAGTGACCCATTAAATACCAAATACTAGCAATTATATAGCTAGAATAGGTATATTCAATTTTATGTTGAAAGATAATTATACCGGGGTTTTTACGGAAAACACCAGTTATTATACCGATTATCTGAAATTTCACCTAAATGATTTTCAAAACGTTACAATCCGCTACTCCTCGGGAGATTTTTTACTTAACGATCAATGCTATAAACCAAGTAGGTGTCTAGAACAGTGTTAGCGGGGCTATGCCTCTAGGGAAAAGAGGTTATTTAATTAAGGAACTTCGCGAAAGCGTCGTAAAACCTCCCTCGAAGTACCGACACTAGCCTGGCCGAACGGTTAAGCAAGTATTGTACGGTAAGATTAATCCTGACTAATTATTCTTTTATGGTTTGAGGAAGGATTCGAGAAACAATGGGAGACATCCTGTTTAGATAAATTAAAAACCAATCTAAAGTTGCAAGAGCATCATGCTGAGTGTAATCTTCTCTCTCTCCTAATTGCAGCGACTAGGTGACCAGATTAGGTTACAGATAGATAATAAAATGACTGAGTTATACTATAATGACTGGCAAAGGTTTGTCTAGATGTCCATCACCTTTGACAAGCTGGACCACCTCATTACTACTCAAGCCCCCGCCGTCCAAGGTCCAGTTTCCACCGTCGTGGATAAGGATATCCGTATAACAAGGGAAAAGGACAGTGCGAATGCCAAGTGCCTCGTGTTGGCCTCAGTTGATGGTGTATACTAGAGGCAGCACGAGAAGATAGACTTAGTTTTTATCTTCCTCCATAACAATGTTTTATATGGAGAGCAATCTTGTATCCCAAGATATGATACCTCGAAGGAATTGCTTCAAGCGAGGTTGGCTGTCGGATCATTTGTAGGGGACCATGTTCCTACAATGATTAGCTATATTAAAAAGCTCATGGACCTGGAGACCACGTTGGGAAACGGGTCATATGCTGACTTGTTTCTACAGTCCCTACCATCTACTTTTGCCCAGGGGAAGAAAGTTATACTTTCAGTTGAGGGCACCCTGAAGGAAACCAGGGTGACACCCACTCATCTTATTGGGGAATCTTCCTCTTCTGCATCCAAGGCGAAAGCAAAGGGTGAGAAAAAGAAAACCTCCACAAAGCCGATATGCGGTGTCAGTAAGGTAAAAGGACAGGGAAGGGCAAAAGTTTCATGGCTAACAGTAGGGATGGAGGGATGTTCCTATTATTACGAAAAAGGGTATTGGCAGAAGGGATACAGGGCTTGGAAAGCCAGAAGCCAGGATCCAAAGCATGTTGTGG
This sequence comes from Agapanthus africanus, assembly GCA_030015575.1. Classification (NCBI taxonomy): domain Eukaryota; kingdom Viridiplantae; phylum Streptophyta; class Magnoliopsida; order Asparagales; family Amaryllidaceae; genus Agapanthus; species Agapanthus africanus. The sequence goes on along the minus strand of CM057341.1, from coordinate 614,091,510 downwards.
CTTCAACTTCGGGTGTATTTGTGATTGAAAACAGTCTGTCAATTAACTATACTTCCTCGGTACAAGATACCGGATCAGGATCTCATATATGTAATTTATTACAGGCTTTGAGAAACCGTAGAGTTATCAGGGCAGGTGATATGACTCTCACGGTTGCTAACGGAATAAGTTTGGACGCTGTATCCGTAGGGTATATCACATAGAATTGACAAGTGAGAAGATATTGATTCTACATAACTGTTTGTGTGTACCAAGTCTAGTTTGTAAGCGATGTGGTCCACATCCACCTAAATCAAAGTTTGATTGGGTCACGTACACTAGAGGACATTATATATTGAATCAATCTCAGGTTTTCAAACGTCCAGAATACACTTAAAAGAAAGTCTCCAGAATTAAATAAAACTTTCTTATGGCATTATAGACAGGGTCACATCAATGAAACATGGTTGTCAAAGTTACATAGAGAGGGATATTAGGATCTGTTCAAATATCAGTATTATGCAACTTGTCAATCTTGTCTCATAGGAAAGATGACAAAGACACCGTTCACTGGACACGGAGTAAGAGCAAGTGATCTCTTGGGACTCACACACAGCGACGTGTGTAGTCTTATATCTACAGATGCACGAAGTGGTTATTCTTATTTCATTACTTTTACGGATAATTTCTCTAGGTATGGACATATCTTCTTGTTGAAGCATAAATCCGAAGCCTTTGAGATATTCCGGGATTAAAAGAATGAAGTGGAAAAACAAACAGGCAAAAGTATCACTGAGATCTGATCGTTGTGGTAAATACTTAATTGTCGAGTTCCTGGATTACTTAAAAGAGAATGGAATTCTCTCTCAGATTACTCCTCCATACACACCACAACAAAATGGTGTATAGGAAAGGCGGAACAGAACCCTATTGAATATCGTTCATTCCATGATGAGTAACGCTGGGTTGTCGCGATCTTTCTGAAGTTGTGCACTACAATAAGCTGCAAATCTTTTGAATAAGGTTTCTGCCAAGACTGTACCTACCACACCATATCAGATTGGAGTGGGAAGAAACCCTATCTTCAGTATCTGAAGATATAGGGGTGTCCAGCTTTTGTTGAAAAGCAGTATGCGGACAAGCTCAAGGCACACTCGGTACTGTGTAAGTTTGTGGGATACCCAAATAACTCCAGAGGGTATCTTTCCTATTACGCAGAGGAACAAAAGGTTTTTGTTCCTCGTCATGCCCACTTTTTAGAAAATCAATTTTTGTAAAAGAAATAGTGGGAGGGCAGTAGAACTGGAAGAAATTCCAGAACCATAAACTATTACTGAAAGTATGGTAGAACCGGAGGTTTCAAAAGAACCAGACATCCCTACGCCAATCAGCAGAACTAGTAGGCAGTCTCATCCGTCCGAGAGATACTACGGTTTTCTCATAGACGGGGATCGATAGGATTGTATCATTGACAATGATGAGCCAACTAGTTTCCAGTAAGCCATTCAGAGCGGCCACTCAGTAAAATGGCTGGATGCAATGTTGGATATATGTATTCCCCAGAGGCCATTATAAGATAGTGTATGTACCGGTATGTGTGTGTGTATTCAGGGGACATTCTTGCTCGACATGATAGTATGCTATCTGGTTGCACTTTTATCTTGACATGTTCATTTGATCATGCTTTCATTCATTTGGTACATGTTGATATAGCCCTTCGGATATGCTTGACTACTGAGATTATGATGCGGATCATACTAGTGGGACATGTGTAGTTTATGAGCATATCCTTGAAATGTTCATAGTCGTGGGTGTATCGAGACCGGGCTTCGATATTATCAGAGTAGACTAGCGTATACGTCACTTGTCGCATATGATGGGCGATGGATGATCCCATATCCATTGGTGTGGTGACACCAAAGACCGTATACGGGTGCTCAGTGAGACTGGCTACACTGAACGGACTCACCGAGAACTCCTATGTGGTATTATATCTATCGTAGGATAGCAATTCTCAGGTGACACTAGTACAGGTTAGTCTGTAGACCCGAGATCGTCATAGAGTCTTATGTGCCTCCCACTGTACTTTGATCTCCACCCTACCACGGCTCTATTGAGTCATGCAAACAGGTGGATTTTGGGTACAGTCCCGAGGCACATGGAGCCAATGAGCGATAGGAGGGGTTTCGTCTCTTTCGGTATTGGAGGTTGATGTTGCACTATGTACGATTGCCTATAACAGGAAGTCCCTGGTCAGGGCTGCTGAGATTTACTGATAACTGTTATCAGTAGTTTCTCGATCTGTTATAAGACATATACCGGCATAACTTATTGGTTTAATGTGGTCGACGATACCACCCTTAGACTTGATATGCAACACTATTGACGAAGAGACAGGACTGTACCGTAAGTGTTACCAGTTGCTCGACGGGAGTTTTAGTAGGTTTGCTTGTGTTTCTTCTGATCGCTCAATACCTAGGAGCCATTACGTACAGCTTGTGCCATTGACGGTTAGTAGGAATGTGATGTGATCACTTCCTACTGCTAGCGTATTGACGAGTCTTAGAGTCCCACAAAGGGGTCTCCTAGCTCAGGCGAAACGATGTGGAGTGCATATGAGATATGCGCGGGAGCTCGATTAAATGCGTGTATTCGATACTGTATTTTAATCGGGCGTTTACTATTGGAAAAGTCATATGTGATATGACCGGGTTATTAAATCAAGTGTTGATTTAATATTAAATCCATTAGCTCATTTATTAAAACCTATTTCTTTATGACGCATGCATGAGTGTATGTATAAGTTGATATGGATGCACACATGCAAGCATACATGTGTCATGGTTGATGATACATTGGTGGTGGCAATGCAAGACTTACAAGGTTACATATTTTGATATTTTGATTCTTTGAGAAAAGCAAAAATGGGATTAATACCATGGTTTAATTACCTATGGTTTTTGTTAGTTATATGTATACCCTAGAGGCCATTACTATACATGTGATGTATATTGTAGTGGATGCTTGGACAAATATAGGGATGAATTTCTTGCATGACATGATAGTATGCTATCTGGTTACCCTTTACCTTAACGTGTACACTGATTGTCTCTCTGTTACATGTTGGTAAAGCACTTAGGATGTGTACTTGACTACCTGGACTATGATGCGGATCATACTACTGGGGACAGGGTAGTCCTTAAGTACATCCTTCAAGGTTCCCAGTCGTGGGTGTATCGAGACGGGGCATCGATATACCAGAGTAGACTAGCGTATGCCTCTCGACCCATACAGATGGGCGATGGATGATCCCATATCCATTGGTGTTTGACATCAGAGATGATATACGGGTGCTCAGTGGAGACTGGGTACACTGGACGGACTCGCCGAGAACTCCCAGATGGTATTATACCTTACGTCAGATGGCACTTCTCGGGTAACACTGGTACAGGTTAGTCTGTAGACCCAAGATCGTCATAGAGTCTTGTGTGATCCCCACTGTGCTTTGATTTCCACCATACCACGTCCAAGAGGGCATGCAAAACGGTGGTTTTTGGGTACAGCCCAGAGTCACATGGAGGCAATGAGCGATAGGAGGGGTTTCGTCTCTCCCGGTGTTGGGGGTTGATGTTGCGCTATGCTCGATTGGCTATAACAGGGAAGTCCCTGGACAGGGCTGGTTTAGAGATTTACTGGTAAGTGTTACCAGTAGTTTCTCGATCCGTTATGAGCCTTATATCGGCATGACTTATCCGTTATTGAGGTCTGATGTTTTACCACCCCTAGACTTGATATGCGACATATCAGACGAGGAGACCGAACTGTACGGTAGTGTCACTGTCAGGCTTTTTGCAGGAGTTGGAGCGGGCTTGCTTGCTGATCTTCTGGTCGCTCAATACCCGGGTAGCCGTTACGTCCAGCTAGTACCGCTGACGACTTGTGGGTGCTTGATATGATCATCATCTACTGCCGGCGTATTGACGTGTCTTTAGAGTCCTATATAGAGATTGTACTGGCTCAGGCAAAACGAAATAAGAGCGCATATGTGATATGTGCGGGACCGAGAATAATGTGAATATGTGATACTGTTTTCTATTCTCGTGATGTTTGTATCGATCGGTTATATGCGATACAACCGGGATATCGAATCAAGTGTTGATTCGATAAGTCGATACATTGGATGTTAGTCGGTTATATGTGATATAACCGGATTATTAAGTCAAGTGTTGATTTAATAATTTAGTGTATAATTGTATATGTGATATACTAATTTACATTAACTAACATTGGTTCACTTAAGCATTGTTTTTTTCTCACTTGTGCACAACTTGATATATATATTTATTTGTGTTTACTATTTGTATCATGGTTGTTGATACACTTGACATGGGTGTATAAGACATACACCATTCTAATTTTAGTTGAGGGGTTATTGTATTTAAGGTAAAACAAATTGAGTTGAATTTGTCAAGTGCATGAAGCTTGTACACGTAGTGTGCGGTAGCTAACTGTAGGACTTATCTGAAATGACGGAGAGCCACGACAGGTTTTTCTGAAAACCTATTGCGTAACGAACTTGATATCGTTGTACAATTAAATGATTTTAAAATGGAGTGTTTTTTAGGCTTTTACTAGTTTCGCTAAAGTGGTCACTCCCGGTGAAGGGATCTCGGCTCTTTCCTCGTCGAATGAGGTGCAGGATATATCATATATATCACTGTGCAAAGCAAGAACTAGAAAAGCAATCAAAAGAAAAAACCGAGGGGTGTAGCATCTGCCAGTTATTGCTAAAGGGGTCACTCTCGGTGAAGGGATCTCATCCCTTTCCTTATCGAATAAGGTGCAGGATGTTCTACAAGGAAGACCACAATGCAAAGCAAGAACTGTAGCTACCTGTTTTTGAAAATTCGATTCCACGACATCTTTTAGGTTTCTTTTCTTTCATTGATCATATTAATGAAGTCCCATCCTTTAAGTCACCTAAACATCACAGATAAAAACGTCGTACACTTATGCCATCCGTATTCGCCTCGATGTCCCCTCATGCACCGTTAGGTTAGGTAACTAACGACAAAGCGGGGCTGGGCTAGCACGGGTGTAAAACATAAGTAACGCCTATATAATATATCATATATACTATATACAGTATTTATCATAGAACATCAAATGATCACATCACAGATATCGCAGCAGAAGAAACATATGAAACATTGGATATACTAGGACGTCCGTGTTTTATTTTGAGCCACTATAAAACACGGATTCCACGGTCGCGATGAATAGCCAAACCCACACTTTTAGACCCCTACAACAGCGGCAAGTAACCCTACCAATTCTAGAGTTAGGAGACCCGGACTCGACTCCTCGAGTTGGTCTCCCGCTGGACCCTAGAACCCGGTTACTTGTGCTCTCCTCCTTGAGTTTATCCTAGTGCGGGAAAGTAAATAATATACAAATGGTGACATCAACCTCATCCCGGAAGTGCCCCAATAAAAGAATATTACATACATTGAATTTTACATGAATGAAAATAAAAAACCCTCATCTCACATAAAAACCCCCGGCTATTCAAAACGCGACGATCCAATATAACATATCCAGCAACACATAACATCACATGTCAGCAACGTAAGTAAATATGCGTATCCCAATTGTCGTTGACATATAGCAACGAAACCGGCTATATCACATATTACACTTACGGTCGCAGAAAAGAAAGTGTAGAACTACAACAGTTAGAATCCGCAACCTCCTTAGACATCTCTTGCCTAACAATTATAAACCCCGCATTTTAGTCTCTATATCGAAAACACTTTTCAATATCTAATCGGGCAATTCAACAAGATTCCCGATATTCTGATCGAATGCTCGTTGCAAACATAAGTAGACGGCCGCACCCCCGATGCCATCGACGAAGTGCACTAAGGCGGAATACCGCTGCCGCGAGCACCCGAACGGATGCTTTTGGAGACGGGGTTCTCCTACAGTCACTTGGTCGGGGCTATGGGGCATGGCTGTCTATTAAGTTTACTCGGCGAGTATCCGCATACGCTATGTGATTGCAACGGACTTTTGATCGCATCAAAATTCCGTGGCAACCGATCAGTTGAGACTAAACTGCTATGTTTATAACATCCAAATCAGTTATCTCATAACTACTTATGATTCCAAATATTGTATCACATTCCAGATAAATAGACAATGTTAAACTTTCCGATCGAATGATCAAACACCCAAGTTTTCCGAAATAGTTATCAACACTTGAGGGGAGTTTAAAAACATCCATCACATGCCACAGTACCAATGGTCCACCCGTATAAGGGTCAAGCCAACGCCTCACATGTGGCACGCCGTACTGCCCCAAACCCTAAGGTTCAAAAGGCAGTTCAAGACGGTCACATAATCGAGTTAAGGTTTGTTGTCTTCTAGAGGGTCCATCGCGTAACTTGCATGATCTAGACGTTCTTAAACAAATGGAAAAATCCAACACTTGGAAATTTTCCGGGTCGGGAAAAAGTGAGTTATTGATATCCGTTCGAACTTTTTAATACTTTCTAAATATCCGGAAAACAAAACGAAATTAAATTTTCCGATCGAATCTATGAATACAAAATAAACCCCAGAATACTCAACACTTGAGTCAGATAAAAATACCCAGAAAATATCAGTAAATTAAATAGGAACTTTACTGCGCAAAACGACAAGGGTGACATCATCTTATGGCCGCGGAACCGCCGCACGTGCCATGCTCGTGCTGCGGTTCCGCGGCGCTTTGGGCGCCAAACTTTGTCGTTTTGCACAGTAAAGTTCCTATTTAATTTACTGATATTTTCTGGGTATTTTTATCTGACTCAAGTGTTGAGTGTTCTGGGGTTTATTTTGTATTCGTAGATTCGATCGGAAAATTTAATTTTGTTTTGTTTTCCGGATATTTAGAAAGTATTAAAAAGTTCAGACGGATATCAATAACTCACTTTTTCCCGACCCGGAACATTTCCAAGTGTTGGATTTTTCCGTTTGTTTAAGAACGTCTAGATCGTGCAAGTTACGCGATGGACCCTCTAAAAGACAACAAACCTTAACTCGATTATGTGACCGTCTTGAACTGCCTTTTGAACCTTAGGGTTTGGGGCAGTACGGCGTGCCACATGTGAGGCGTTGGCTTGACCCTTCTACGGCTGGACCATTGGTACTGTGGCATGTGATGGATGTTTTTAAACTCCCCTCAAGTGTTGAGAACTATTAGGGAAAACTTGGGTGTTTGATCATTCGATCGGAAAGTTTAACATTGTCTATTTATCTGGAATGTGATACAATATTTGGAATCTACAAATAGTTATGAGATAACTGATTTGGATGTTATAAACATAGCATTTTAGTCTCAACTGATCGGTTGCCACGGAATTTTGATGCGATCAAAAGTCCGTTCCAATCACGTAGCGTACGCGGATACTCGCCGAGTAAACTTAATAGACAGCCATGCCCCATAGCCCCGACCAAGTGACTGTAGGAGAACCCCGTCGCCAAAAGCATCCGTTCGGGTGCTTGCGGCAGCGGTGTTCCGCCTTAGTGCACTTCGTCGACGGCATCGGAGGTGCGGCCGTCTACTAAAGTTTACGACGAGCATTTGATCAGAATATCGGGAATCTTGTTGAATTGCCCGATTAGATATTGAAAATTGTTTCCGATATAGAGACTAAAATGCGGGGTTTATAATTGTTAGGCATGCGATGTCTAAGGATGTTACGGATTCCAACTGTTGTAGTTTTACACTTTCTTTTCTGCGACCGTAAGTGTAATATGTGATATCGCCGGTTTCGTTGCTATATGTCAACGACAATTGGGATGCGCATATTTACTTACGTTGATGACATGTTATGTTATGTGTTTTGGATATGTTATATTAGATCGTCGCGTTTTGAATAGCCGGGGGTTTTTATGTGAGATGAGGGTTTTTTATTTTCATTCATGTAAAATTCAATGTATGTAATATTCTTTCATTGGGGCACTTCCGGGATGAGGTTTATGTCACCATTTGTATATTATTTACATTCCCGCACTAGGATAGACCTAAGGAGGAGAGCATAAGTAACCGGGTTCTAGGGTCCAGTGGGAGACCAACTCGAGGAGTCTAGTCTGGGTCTCCTAACTCTAGAATTGGTAGGGTTACTTGCCGCTCTCGTAGGGGTCTTGTGGTGTGGGTTTGGCTATTCATCGCGACCGTGGAATCCGTGTTTTATAGTGGCTCAAAATAAAACACGGACGTCCTAGTATATACAATGTTTCATATGTTTCTTCTGCTGCGATATCTGTGATGTGATCATTTGATGTTCTGTGATAAATACTGTATATAGTATATATGCTAAATTATATAGGCGTTACTTATGTTTTACACCCGCGCTAACCCTGCCCTGCTTTTCCGTTAGTTACCTAACCTAACGGTGCATGAGGGGACATCGAGGCAAATGCGGATGGCATAAGTGTACGTCATTTTTATCGATGATGTTTAGGTGACTTAAATGATGGGACTTCACTAATATGATTAATGAAAGAAAAGAAACCTAAAAGATGTTGTGGAATCGAATTTTCAAAAACAAGTAGCTACAGTTCTTGCTTTGCATCGCGGTGTTCTTTGTAGAACATCCTGCACCTTATTCGATAAGGAAAGGGCCGAGATCCCTTCACCGGGAGTGACCCCTTTAGCAGTAACTGGCAGATGCTATATCCCTCGGTTTTGTCTTTTGACTGCTTTTCTAGTTCTTATTTTGCACAGTGATATATATGATATATCCTGCACCTCATTCGACGTGGAAAGAGCCGAGATCCCTTCACCGGGAGTGACCTCTTTAGCGAAACTAGTAAAAGCCTCAAAAACACTCCATTTTAAAATCATTTGATTCTACAACGATATCAAGTTCGTTACGCAATAGGTTTCAGAAAAATCTGTCGTAGCCCTCCGTCATTTCAGATAAGTCCTCCTTAGTATTCATGCTATGTTTGTTGACCTCTGTCAAAGCGTAGTGTGCGGTAGCTAACTAGTATTTATCCGCTTATGCATATGATGCAGATTGGATTAGGGTAGACGTACGACCTTGTTGACCTCCATCAAGGGTCGTGCGGGTGGGTTTGATTCAATCAAGAAATGACCGGTTGAACTTGACTAGTAGCCTATGGTTTGTTGACCTCCGTCAAGGTCATAGGGTGCTAGGGGCAAAATTATCGGGAATTTCAAGTGTTGAAATTTGCAATGAGATTGCATACCTTCTATGAGATAGTTGGATCCCGATACCCACTGCGAGTAATTGTTACTCCTCGGAGAGTTTTACACATTACAATTAGCCGATCAAGTAGGTGTCTAGAAAGGTGTCAACGGGGTTACGCCTCTGGGAAAACGAGGTTTACTTTAATTAGGTCCGTGCAAAAGCACGGGGAACCTCCCTCAAAGTACCGACACTGGCCTGGCTGAAAGATTGGCGAAGTTGTAGGGTGTAATTAATTCCGGCTAGTCTTTCCTTTTAGGGTTTGAAGGAAGATTTGATAAAAACAGTGGGAGCCATCCTGATTAGATAAAATAATAACCAATTTTTTCTTGCAAGAGCGTACGCAGAGTGTTTTCTTCTCTCTCTCTCCAGGTAGCGACCATGTCACGCTTTAATCAAGATAATAATACGGATGTTTTGACCGAACCCGCTTGTTATACTGCGCTGGGGAACGTTGGTCCCGCTCCAACTTATAATTGTTATAAGACAGAGCAGGAAATTGGGGATTACCACAATTCCCGTGCCGCCCGAAGAAAGTGCATACCGATGCATCATCTTCGGGTATGTTCAGTACAGAGAACTGTTTCTCAGTATCCTTTACGTCCTGGGTATGTGATACCGGATCAGGATCCCATATATGTAATTTGTTACATGGGCTACAGATAGGTAGAGAACTGAGAACGGTTGATAAGTTTCATGAGATAGAAAACGGTGCAAGTGTTGCAGCTAAGTCTGTTGGTCACTATCACCCTGTATTACTAGAATACATTGATTCTGAACGAATGTTATTAGATACCGAACCTGATATACAACATCATATCAGTATCTTTATTAGTAAAGAAGGATATAATTTTGTATTGTTGGATAATGGTTTGAACATTTCCTATATCAAAAGTTGATCGGTTCAGGCACGTTATCTAAAAGCATTGACGTTCTAAATCAAACTACAGTTCTTAGTATACAGAACACACACAAGAGGAAGTGTTCAGAAATGAACGAATCCTTCTTGAGGTATTGTAGACTAGGTCATATCAATGCGACCTGACTAGCTGAAGTTACATAAAGATGCATATTTAAATTAGTTTGAATTTACATCTTGGGAAACTTGCCGGTCATGTCACAGAGATAAGATGACCATAGCTCCGTTTATTAGAAATAGAGAAAGAGTTAGTGAACTCTTAGGATGATACATACTGATGTATGAAGGTCCCCTGTCTATACATACCAAGACCGGTCCTTTGTACTTCATTACATTCTCTGATAATCTCTCAAGATTCAGACATATGTTCCTGTTGGAACACAAGTCCGAACCTTTTGAAATATTCACAGAATATAAGTTAGAAGTAGAGAACCAAAAAGGGTATAAGTATTATGTCCTTTGATGTGATCAAGGAGGAGAATACTTGAGCACGGAATTCCTGGATTATTCTAAAGGACAGCATTATTCCTCCGCATACACCACAGCACGTCGGTGTATTGGGGCGGAGCAATCACACCCTATATTATAAGGCGTGCTCTATGATGAGCACTACTGAGTTACCTATTTCTTTTTGGGAGTTATGCACTAATGAAGTTGCATACCTATTGAATAGGGTTCCGATCAAATCAGTTGCCTACCACTTCATATGAGATATGGAAAGGGAAGAGCCCATATCTTAAGTTTGTTAAGATTTGGGGTTGTCCAGCCTATGTCTAAAAGCATAATCCGGACAAGCTCGAGGCAAAGTCAATTCTGTAGAAGTTTGTTGGATATCCCAAGCATTAGCAAGTGAATATCTTCTACCAAACCGAGGAACAAAAGATGTTTTGTTTCTCAGCTTGCCACCTTTGTGAAAGGAATTTCTTGTGAAGAAATTAGTGGACATGAGGTAGAACTGGAAGGAGTTCCAGCTGTACAAACTGCAGCTGATGATTTGGTAGAACCAAAGGATTCAATAGGTTCCAACGAATCTCAGCCTCTCCGCCGATCTAGTAGGGTTACTCACCCACCTGAGAGATACTCCGGTTTCTCTATGACAGTGGGAGCGAGGATTGCATCATGAGATGATGACCCAACTAGTTTCGAGCTGGCCATCAGGAGTGGGACTCTGTAAGAATGGCTGGATGCTTAGCGATCTGAGATGGAATCCTTATACACCAACAAAGTATAGACTTTGGTTGCTTTATCTGAAGGGTTAAATCCCCATCATGAGCAAGTATATCTTGAGAAGGTTACTTGGTGTACATGGAAAAGTTGAGACTTTCAAAGCTAGACTTGTTAAAGGTTTGCATTATTGACCAGGTATGGATTATGTTGAAACCTTTTCTAAGTACCTATGCTTAAGTCCATCCAGATCCTACTTGCCACGGCTACATACCATGACTGCGATATCTGGTGGTTGGGTGCCATGACTGCTTTTATAAATGATGTTTTAGAAGAGAGAGTCTATAAATACACAGCCAGAGGGCCTCGTAGACAGTGGGAGCAGCGGAAACGTGTGCAAGATATTTTATGTGATAAAGCAGGCATCGCGGAGTTGGAACGTCTATTTTGATGTGTTAGTAAAAGAGTTTGACATCATCAAAATGGTAGATGAACCTTGTATAAACAAAAAGGTAGTAGGGAGTATGGTGGTGATCCTCGTAGAGTACGTGGATAGCATACTCTTGATAGGAAAGGAGTTTCCTATGCTACGCTCGGTCAATCTCCGCTTATCACAATGATTCTCCATATAGGATCAAAGTGATACCTACTAAATCCTGGGTTTTGAATCTATGAGATAGATCTAATTGGATGTTAGGATTCTCACTAGTTGTAGTGAGAAGGTATCAATCGATCCTAGGGAGAATCACTGGAAGGGTTCCAGGGTGATAAGGACGACTGAATGTCAGTCACAGGCATTGTCTTTACCCTCAGTAAAGGGATGGTATGTTGGAAGAGTTCCAAGCAAGATACCGTGATATACTAGACGATAAAGGCTGGATATATCGCTACCAAAGAGGAAGTCTGGGTGTATATAAGTTCATGAGATGAACTTCGTTCCTACCATTGTGTGACAATGGAGTTGTGGCCTATGCCTAGGAACGCCCGTCCCATCAGTGATCCAGACATATTCTAAGGCAGTGTCACCTGATCATGGAGATGGTTGATCTCCAGGAGATCGAGGTCAGGAGAGTAGACTCAGAGGACAACACGGCGGATCCACTCACAAAGGCCATTTCCCAGAGAGAGACTTTTATGGGATGGTTATACTACAACCACTGTTATCAGATGGCCCTAGTGCTTGTGGGAGATTGTTAGTTATATGTTTACCCTAGAGGCCATTACTGTACATGTGATGTATATTGTATTGGATGCTTAGACATATATAGGGATGACTTTTTTGCTCGATATGATAATATGCTATCTGGTTACCCTTTACCTTAACGTGTACACTGATTGTCTCTCTGTTACATGATGGTAAAGCCCTTAGGATGTGTACTTGACTACCTGGACTATGATGCGGATCATATTAGTGGGGACAGGGTAGTCCTTAAGTACATCCTTCAAGGTCCCCAGTCGTGGGTGTATCGAGACGGGGCATCGATATACCAGAGTAGACTAGCGTATGCCTTCTTGACCCATACAGATGGGCGATGGATGATCCCATATCCATTGGTGTTTGACATCAGAGATGATATATGGGTGCTCAATGGAGACTGGGTACATTGGACGGACTCGCCGAGAACTCCCAGATGGTATTATACCTTACGTCAGATGGCAGTTCTCTGGTGACACTGGTACAGGTTAGTCTGTAGACTCGAGATCGTCATAGAGTCTTGTGTGATTCCCACTGTGCTTTGATTTCCACCATACCACGTCCAAGAGGGCATGCAAAACGGTGGCTTTTGGGTATAGTCCCGAGTCACATAGAGGCAATGAGCGATAGGAGGGGTTTCGTCTTTCTCGGTATTGAGGGTTGATGTTGCGCTATGCTCGATTGGCCATAACAGGGAAGTCCCTGGCCAGGGCTGGTTTAGAGATTTACTGGTAAGTGTTACCAGTAGTTTCTCGACTCGTTATGAGCCTCATATCGGCATGACTTATCGGTTATTGGGGTCTGACGTTTTACCACCCCTAGACTTGATATGCGACATATCAGACGAGGAGACCGGATTGTACGGTAGTGTCACTGTCAGGCTTTTTGCAGGAGTTGGAGTGGGCTTGCTTGCTGATCTTCTGATCGCTCAATACCCGGGTAGCCGTTACGTCCAGCTTGTACCGCTGACGGCTTGTGGGTGCTTGATATGATCATCATCTACTGCCGGCGTACTGACGAGTCTTTAGAGTCATACATAGAGGTTGTTCTGGCTCAGGCAAAACGAAATAGGAGCGCATATGTGATATGTGCGCGACCGAGAATAATGCGAGTATGTGATACCGTATTCTATTCTCGCGATGTTTGTATCGATCGGTTATATGCGATATAACCGGGATATCGAATCAAGTGTTGATTCGATAAGTCGATACATTGGATGTTAGTCGGTTATATGTGATATAACCGGATTATTAAGTCAAGTGTTGATTTAATAATTTAGTATATAATTGTATATGTGATATACTAATTTACATTAACTAACATTGGTTCACTTAAGCATTTATTTTTTCTCACTTGTGCACAACTTGATATATATATGTGATATATATATTTATTTTTGTTTACTATTTGTATCATGGTTGTTGATACACTTGACATGTGTGTATAAGACATACACCATTCTAATTTTAGTGGAGGGGTTATTGTATTTAAGGTAAATCTAAATTGATTGAATTTATTAAGTGCATGAAGCTTGTAGAAGCTTTGACAAATTCAACTCAATTTGTTTTACTTATGATATTTAGTTAACCCAACCACTATTATTAGCCATGGTTATGTTTGTACATGAGTTAAGTATATGATACTCACTCACCATGGTTAGTTCATTCTCTCTCTTGATAAGTTTCATTCTCATTTGAGTTCATCTTCTTCCTCCTTCATTTTTTCTTTCTAGGGTTTGTAAAAGAGAGAGATACAAAATGAGAAAAGAAATTCTAAAGTGTACCCATTTCCTATCTCACCATCCTCTACTAGACTGGCACTTTAGTTTAGGGTGTTTGCTTCACTAATTCTTTGGTTAGTGAAGTAGAAGCTTGAGTTCGTATTCCCTCGACGTAGATCATCTTCGGCCTCGAAGACTTCAAGCAATCCCGTTGCAACTTTCTCATAGAGCCGTCCGAGAGTTCGGGAGTTCGATCATCGCAGCGAAGGGACTACTATAAGGAGCTTAAGAAGTGAAGGACCGATCTACAAAGGTTGTATTTCGTATTCACTTAGAGTTAATGAGTTTAACTTGCACTTGAAACCCTAATTTTCTAGCAAAGATCTTGTTTAGGGTTATTCGGCACGGCTAAAATTTTAAACGGGCATGTTTGATGCTTCCTTAACCCTTGTTAGAGTGCCTAATAACCCTACAGTTTTAGCCCATGGTTTTGCTTAAACTCAAGTTACAAAATATCTAGATATTTTGTAACCATAGTTAAGCATGAGATAATTTCATTCACTTGAGATTATGTTTGATATTATTCTCATTCTAACTTGAGTCAAGCTTGAGCCATCTCCTTCTTCCTCTCTCTCCTCAAAGCTCTCTAGGGTTTAAAAAGAAAGAGAAGAAATTTAAAAGAAAAGGTTTTTAAGTGAGATCCAAACCCACATCACTATTCTACTTTAGTCTAGCCCACTAGCGTGGAGTGTTTGCTTCATCTTCATCGTTGATCAAGTGAAGCTTGGAGCTTGAGCAAAGGTACTTCATGGTGGATCATCGTGGACTTGGAAGGACACAAGACAACCGGTTCAAACCCTACTCGATCCAAAGAGTCTCAAAGAGGAGGTCTACAAAGGTTGTATTTTCTCCCCACTTAGTGTTAGACACTATATAGTATGTGATACTATAGTTTGTTACTCTATTTTTCTAGTTCGATTCATGGTTGGAATTGTTTAGCAACCCCTAAATTTTTTATTATAGCATCTGTGATGCAACCCATATACTAGGATGGTGTAACATTTCAGAAAATATAAAATATTATTTTGGAATTTAATATTAAAATAATATATTTCGCGAAAACTACCGATTTGCGAATTGGGGTTTTCGTAAAATGGTATAAATATATATACCAATATTTGTGGAATAATTTGGAGATTTAAATGATTTATTCATTTGAAAATATAATTAATGGTTAATGTATGTGTGAAATGTGAGCATGTTAGTTTTTCCTTGCCAAATACATTTTGGTCGAACCTTGTGATGGCAGTGGGCTTCATTTGGATTTTTGTATGTCATTGTTTTGGGCATTGAATGGGCATGGGTTCTTTTGGGTGAGGTGTGCATTTAGCTTTAATGGATTTTTGGTTGAGCTTAAGATTTTTGTGATAGATATTTTGCTTATGCTCACCACTTGAAATCCTTGTGCTCACCTCTCCAATTAAAATCCCCAGTGAACCATTTCTTGAATGGTGGCCGAGCACAATTTTTGGGCTGCTTAATATTGTGTAGGCTAATTTGTTTGCTTGATTTTTTCCAAGCTAAATTCCTTTGATCGCAATTTCCATGGCAACTTCAATTTACCTCCACCCAATTACTTGGGTGCCTTGAGAAAAAGTATTCACACAATATCTCTACTTCGTCCTGGGTATCTAGACTAGCAAACTGGATGCCCGAGTTATTTCGGTTTGGAAGTGGGAGCCCGTATAAGAATCCTCGACATGTGCCCTCTTCGACGAGCGTGACCAGAGAGCGAACTTCGTCGAGGCAGCCGCAACATGCTGAGGACTAAGATTGAAGACCGAAGGACACGGATCGATCGGTATAATTTCTTAAACCACTTTACAGTTTACTAGTATAGGGTTATTGGTACGATTCGGGTTTTAGGCTTGGCGGTATTCATGAATAGCGACCCTAGTTAGGGTTTTAGCTATGTTTTCAAGTATTGGGATTCTTGTTTTTGAGACTTGATATTGTATTTGGTCGTTGGACGTTTGTACGTCAACGACGAGGGTTGTTTGGTTGTTTTGCATGCGTAGGCTATACGTTCTAACCTATGAGCGCACCGCGTGCCGTATTTGGATTTCGTAATTTGATGTTAATAGCTTTGCGATTTCATATTGATTGTAGGTACATTCGTGTGGATTCCGAGACGACGAAGCGCATCGACTACGGCTAAGCAAGGTGTTTAACATGTGAGTATATATATGGGAGAAGTCGGGTGGATGGCGTATAGCACTCCCACAAATTTATGAATGGAAACCGATATATACATAGAATACTGTAGGAGGAACCTACATTTGAAAACTATAGCTGCGGTTAAAAAGATAGTTAGTGGTGATATTAATGCTTGAGTATATATCGAGTATGAGATGAAAGCTATAGGGACATAACCCTTGGACATGATATGATAGAATTGATGTTTCGATTTGATATATATAAGGATATGAAAAGTGGATGTGAATCACAATATATAAATATGTAGTCGCACGGGTTTAAGTATGAGATTTAGAGTAGAGTGACATGAGATTCATATGATAAAATGCGTATGTAAAATGACTTAATGTGAGAGATTGATGCGATGAAAAGAGTATACGATGAGATATGATGACTTGGTTGATATGTCGTTATATGGATACGAGTCGATAAGAAATAGTTGATACCTTGCCGGTCCCCTGACACGAGATTGACCCGGATGTGACCTGAGAGATAGGTATTTATATATGGACAATGAGGTGCATAATGAGTGATATGCCGTACGAGACATAGATTCGTACCCCCGTTGTTGTATAGGTTGATAGAATCCCTATTTGTTTAATACCGACGTACGTTAGATTATCGTACGCGATGAGTTTTACTTGTTGTTTTATCCATACAATTGATTAGAGGATGTCGTACAATGGTTTGCACCGTACGTGATGTTATGAGGCTGGATGCCGATTGTTAGATTCACCGACTCGGTTATATTGCTAGATACGTATACCTTATAGCATTTAGTTCATGATGTACCTCATATTGCATTCATGTTATTCTCATTGCATTTCATATACCTGTTCTAGCACACCTACACCATTATCGATGATGCGTATGTTACACTTACACCGATTGCCGGCTCACACAGTTTCATCATCGATAAATGCTATGTCACTCACACAGTAGAATTGCTACATCATGCTATGATATATTTGCTATGCTCACATCATTATGCCATGTTGCATGACATACCCTGCTATAGCTGCATATACCCCTAAGTGGTGTTGTTCATGTCGGAAAATTGCATTCTAATACCGCTCATTCATTATCTAATTGTTGTATTTATCGGTATTTTGGACCAGTGTCTGCTCAGTATTACAGATTACAGGTATCCATGACAAAATACTGGAAATGCATCCAACAGCACGGATATATCACTTGAGGGAAGACACTGCGACCAGAAACGCAAACAGACCGATACTTCAGGAGTTCCATTTTGCAGCATGTTGTGTACACATTTTTTTTTATCTAAATGGTCCAACACAACAAATGCGTACACAAGACTTTTAGGCACACATGGATATGATTTTATATGCATTCAAGGATATTATTTTATATGCATTCAAGACAAAACATCGTGTGTTGGTTTTCTCCTTCGAAAACTGAAATCAAATCAAAAGGAATCAAAAAAATCAGCATGAGCCATAATGGGGCAGCCATGAATCAAGCCATATGTGGGAATGAAGTAATGAGCATTTAATGGTGAAGATTAAGTGTTGAACTGAAGGTTCAAAATTCCTTCCAAAAGCTGGGTGCAAATCAGGTCGAAACAGAGGAAATAAACTAGACCAAAGAGATACCGGGGACAATATAAGACACTGCACCAAATTTTGCACCAAACCACCTTATTTGGACCGGCCAAACTCCCCAAAAAACCGGCCTGGCCGGCCCCAAGTTGTCCAGTGGGTCCCATCTTCTCACACACCCTCTCTCTCTGCCAGTTGGTCTCGATTTTGTTGTTTATTTGATTTCTTTCTGAGCCATAAATACAGACCAGAGGTAAGAGGAAAGGGGTAGCTTTTTCTTTAGTTTTATCTTAGAATTCTTGTAATTTTTCTTTTCATTCTTCATCTCTTGACCTTGCAACTTCTCATTTTGAACTTGCAAGCTTAAGGCTTAGGTTCTTGACTTCAAGATCTCTTGTAACAAGTTGTTCTTCAATAAGAGTTCTTATTTTTATTACATGTCTTGTTCCATTTTACATGATTTCAATTGTGAAATTCTTGCTTTGCTTTGATCTTGCAATCTCTTAAGTGAGCTTGCAACCTTAAAGCTTGGTATTTGGATTTCACACGTTGCCGGGGATCGAACACTTGGAGATAACACTCTTGAACTCATCGGTTCTCTTTTCATCTTTATTTCATTGCATGTTTTTATGTATCTTCTCTTTTCTTTCTTTTTAATTTGTAAATATGTGTGAGTAATTTTTTCACTTGTTAAGAGTGTAATATGTAATATGTTAGATCGTATTCGAAGATTTTCTTTGTCCAAACTTTAAAACCTAAAACTTGCCTATTGAAACTCCGTGCAAATCACCCGCAACTCCGCTCACTAGGCATCCTATCCTACTACGATAGTGATGATTCCTTATCATGACCGGATTGCCCGTGGTTTGCCGAAGGCTAAAATCAAGAGATAACAACGGAAGGACAAGGGACAAGGAAAACGGATTTAGCGAAATGCCGCAACTACCGTATTTCAAGTTCGCTAATTCGCGTTGTTACGTATTGTTTTAGTGTCAATACCAAGTTGGGGCTATAAGGAATTGGCAAACATCACCTTCATACAATCTAACTTATTACTACATTTAACAAGTCCTTTTTATTCATATCTTTGTTACGACAATTAGTTAATCAACAAATCAAAACACGGTATTAATGTAAGCGCACGGTAGTGCCCCGGCCGTCAATCCGACGCCGGAGTGCGGAAACGAAACTTTTACAAAACTAGTAAACCGGCGCTACCGCGCACTATTAATCCCGGATCGGGCTATTAACCTAATGCTAGCTAACAAGAGAAAGGATAGAATGCTATACCGAGCGATCCATATCCTTCGGTCTTCGGACTCCACTCCGATCTCCTCGCGGAATCTCCGGTCTTCATCTCCTCGTCGTAAGGGGAACCACATCGCCGGGTTCTTTTACGGGCTCGCACCTCTGGATCGAGGCAACTCGGGCAAGAAGTTGGTGAGTCGACGTGTCCAAGAATACTGTAGGCGAAGTGTAAAATGGATTGTCTCGATGCGGGTATGAAGTTGCCATATATGATGGAGGAATGAATAATGAGCAAGAGGAAATGAGCTTTGGGATTTTTGGTGTAAGCTAAAAAGGAGATGAAGAATTTTCCACACCAAAAATTATTCTCACTCTACCAAGAAGTGGCCGGCCATGTAATATTGAGAAGGGAAAATACAAGGGAGGTGTGTGTAGGAAATCAAAATGGTGACCATAAGCCATGTGAAGAAAATGAGGAAATAATATCACATCAATTTCTAATCCAAATCCAAATCAATTCTCATCTCATTAATGCTAACTATGATGAAAGAAAAAAGCAAAAATGCTAGAACCATCATAATCCTCCATTTACAAATAAACCCCTCCACAATTGCTAATTTGCACATTTTCAAATTAGCCCCTCCATAAGAAAAATCCGGTCATGAAGGAACGAAGAAAAACTGGCCGAAACGGAATGCAAACTGGCAACTTCAAAAAACTGATACCGTAATAAATTACAGGAAAACCCCGCGACCGTATATACATACCCGCATTTGTATTCCGACCGAATACAAATGCAAAGAGACAAAATCTACACTGTACAATACTAGGATCCGGTTTAAACCAAAGCCCGCTAGTATTATCCGTCCGATCATGATCCGTGCAATACCGCACGTATAAGATCGAACCCTGCCATATCTCCATACGGCCTCTACAGCATTTCGCCCGAAACTTGAGAAACTGTCTGTGGGGGAATCTAAAGACTCGTCAATACTTTGGCTGTGGATTTAACCACTAGCACGTCAGAGGTATTAGCCATACGTAACGGGTTACCAGGTATTGACCAAAAGGGACGTCGATGAGCGAACTCATCCTGACACCCTATGGAGCCTGTCAGTGACAATATCCGTACAGTCCGGTCCGTTCGTCTATGAGCATCGCATGGAGGGCCTAGGAGGTTGGTAAAAGTCAGACCCCCAAAAGCGGTACAAGTCATGTCGGAGTGTAGCCCAGAGCACTATGAGATACTACTGGAATACCTACCAGTAAATCTCCTGCCTTGGCCAAGGACTTCATGTAATGGCTCTCCTAGACACAGCGCGACCTCACCCCCAATACCGGGAGAGATGAACCCCTGCAGATCCTCTTACTGCCTCCATGTGGCTCGGGACCGTACCCAACTAAAACCTTTTTGCACGACTCCTTTGAGCATGGTAGGGTAGTAATCAAAATACAGTGGGAACTCACACGAGACAAATGATGATCTCAGGTCGATGAACTAACCTATACACATGTCACCAGGGAACTGCTTTCTGACGTCAGGTATAAGACCAACTAGCATGTTCCCGGCGAGTCCTGTCCGGTGTATTCATAACCCAATGAGCACCCGTATACATCTTAGGTTAACCAACTGACACCAGTGACTTATGAGACCGGCCACCGCCCCTCGTCAGGGTCTCGACTGTATACACTAGTCTACTCTGGAGTATCGATGCCCTGTCTCGAAACACCCACGACTAGGGACCTTTTAAGGATGTGCTTATAGACCCCAGCTCCCACGTATATGATTGCCCTCATACTGCTGGCAGTCAAGCAAGAATCCTAGGGGCTCTATCAACGTGTAATAGCGACCTGTAAGGTCACCTAAAACAGTACACGATGATAAAGATAAACCAGATAGCATACTATCATCTTGAGTAAGACTGTCCTACCAGTATAGGTCCTCCCTCAATCATTGCAATCACGTGCCTATGATCCAATAATTGACTCTGAGGGCACTGTCTCCAACAATTAACTTGTTAAAATAAGCTATAAAAATCTTACCATCTCCCTGCGGACGACCCGTATTCATCGCGGCTCGCTACAAGCGACACCGTTTTGATTGCGGTAATTTCAAGACTCTTTTTAAACACGACACGGTTAGAACGTGACAATCAAATAGCACCGTTGCCGGGGAGACGGTAACGCTTTTATACTTGTAGTCTTGGGTTAAATTTGTGCATATTCTGTATAAAACTAACTTCTAACACATTCAAACGGATAACCATTCTTTTTGAAACCAACCACAAACACAAATAAAATTCTTTTCTTCTCTGGATTTGAATTCTGCTAACACTCTGATGCTAAAGAAATAAATCAAGTTATAAAATTGGAATGACATTTCTTCATTGAGACAACACACAAAATTTGAGCCAATTTCCTCACACAAAAACCGGCGACATACCCTGAAAAACCGAGCTCGCCGGCCTTGGTGTGACCTTTTCACTTTTGTTTTTCTGTGTTGCTTCCAGTGTTTTGATATAAATTCCATTTTTATTATTTGATTTTCTTAATTATTTGTGTTCAGAATTGTGGTTATTAATATTGCTTTTTGGCTCAAATATCTGTATTTTTCCAACATGTGCAGATTTGACGGATTTTGAGCAGCGATCGTGCGGAACGAAGGGGCATTTTCAAGTGCAAAGGAGGGTGAACACTCAGTGCCAAAGATCCGGGTAGTTGGACCCGCGCAAGCGAACCATTCGACTACTCGGAGGAAATATCGACACGAGTTTCTGAAACTCGATACTTTTTGGTACGTATTTTTCTAAACTTCCCCTCTCAAACCCGACACTCCAATATTCTTGTCTTTGCAGGATTCTTAGCAAAAATCGCCGCAAAAAGCCAAAAAAAACTAAACGTATTTGTTGCAGCGCCGCATTAAATGTAAAAAAAACGATAACTGATTGCTTGAAAACAAAACTTGGTTGAATTTTGCGCATTGCATCATTTAATACGGACTTAAGGGGCTCTAACACCAATCCAGATTGGGTAGGTATTTCATCACCCTTCCTAAGACCCCGGAAATCACTAATTGTATAAGTGTCACCTCAAGTTAATAAAAAAGATTAGACTCAGCCCTAAGGAATTCGCGCTCAATAGGACAGAGGACTAGTTATAGGCATCGACCATTTATCCTAACCTGACTTTGCGGTGTCTAGGCAAGTGTGTCTAAGGCGAGTGGTTACTTAATTAGGACCACTACTTTTGTAGTGGGGAGCCTCCCACTCACCTGGCACTTACCTGGCCGCAATTGGCGATTAAGAGGCGGTTTGAGGTCCTATTTCTTGACCTTTGGAACAGTTAGGAGCAGGTCTAGTGAACTTAGAGAACCCTAGTCTAGGTATTGACTGTGCATTTGTAATTGTGTTTGTTGAACCATCGTTTCATCTTCCCATTCTTTTGAAACAGACACAAAATTGCCATTTTTGCCACCATCACCCAATTTTCTCCACTTTCATTTTCTTACCCTCACATTCTACGCTTTGACTATACTAAACACGTTTAGTGTATGTCCGCTTGGACTAGGGACCCTAGTTCTTATTTAGTCCGCGTTTCGTTTGTCCCTACGGACTACGCGATCGACTCCAACGTCGAAAATCCCTCCACCCCTTTATCACCTTTACCTTTGCCGGTCAACTCCGACGTTAACCGAGATTCTGTTCATACATCTTCACCTTCTCTATCTCCTAATTCTTCTTCTGAGATGTCAGGATTTAATCCAAACATCCCTCCACCTGCCCAGGGACTGATTCCACCTAATCTGGGTGCGAATAACCCGCAACCTGTTGCAGCGCCACAGCGAATCGCGCTCCAGGATCGTTTCTACCCTATCCGCTCTGCACTTCCAACCCGTCTTTCACTTCCGCCGGCCAATAGGGATAATTTCGAAATTAAACCCCACTTTATCAATATGTTGCCCAAATTTCACGGGCTAGAATCCGAAGATGCTTACATCTTCATCAACAAATTCCAGAACGTATGTGCAATGATGAAGACAACCCAACTGTCTGAAGATGCTATACGGCTACGAGTTATTCCGTTCACTTTGTGCGATCTTGCTGAAAAGTGGCTGTATAGCACCGCATCGTACTCCATAACCAGTTGGGATGAGTTTGTTAAAGCGTTTCTTAAAAAGTTCTACCCGAACCACAAGACCGCTAGAATCCGAAACGAAATCAACCAATTTTCCCAACTTCCTACCGAACCTTTTTGGAAGTGCTTTGACCGATACAAAGACCTTCTTGTTCAGTGCCCTCATCACGAAATGGCAACTTTGCCAAACTTTATACGAGGGCCTGAATCCAACAACCAAACAGTTGCTGGAAACTATTTGTCAAGGCCACCTCCTTTCCAAATCTGACGAGGAAGCATGGCAATTCTTCGACGATCTTGCAAAACAAACACTTCAATGGGAGAGCACCAGACCAAGAAATTCTTCTTCTTCTACTTCTACTGGTCAATCTAGGGCAGGCATTCACCAACTTGATGTCTCTATTGCGTTGAAAGCTGAGATGGCTGCAATAACGAAAAAACTTGAAGCAATAGAGAGCAAATTTTCATCTCCCGCTCCTGCCCCCGTTCTTCCCCTTCGTACCATTTGCGCTTGTTGTTCCGATCCATCTCACCTAACCGAAGAGTGTCCTTATAATCCATCTTCCTAAGGACAGGATCAGGTCAATGCTGCATTTCAGCAAAGACCAAGAAATGATCCGTACTCTTCCACGTACAACCCTGGATGGAGAAACCACCCTAACTTCGCTTGGAACCAGAATCAAAATCAGTTCCAAGGGCAGAACAACTTTTAAAGGGGGCCTCCTCAACAACAAGCACAACAACAATTTTAACAGCCCTTCCAACCCCAACCTTTTCAAAATCCGACGAACAATTTTGCACCCAACAATTCTTTCCTAGAAAACAAATTTGTTCCGTCAAACAACGATAAGGTTTCCTCGCTAGAACGAAGTCTGGAGGCGTTCATAAAACAATCAACTCAATCCACTCCGAACATCCAGTCTTCTATTCAGTCTCTGGTGCAACACACCGCTGCTCATGGGCAAAGCATCAAGACCATCGAAGCCCAGATTGCACAGCTGAATGCGGCTCTAAGCGAGCAAGAGAAAGGGAAACTTGCATCTCAACCACTCCCAAATCCTGGTCACCCATATAATGTACATGTTGCTCTTGAACAACAAAACTATAATGTGAGTGCTGTGACTACATTGAGATCTGGAAGGATGCTGCAAAACAACACCGGTACGCAGATAGTTGATGACACCCCGTCTTCTTCTTCTTCCTCTGCTTCTTCTTCTTCGTCTTCCAAGCCTATTCTCCATTCTCAAAAGGCTCCTCTCCTTCTTCTGCTCTGAACGGACCCACATCTCACTCCACGAAAACTCCAGCTCTGGGATCCGTTCCAACTCCACAATCCCCTCCATAAGCATTGGACTCAACCAATTTCAAAAACGTTCCATTTCCAAACCGGTTAAGGTCCAATAAACAAAATCTACAAATGGAGAAGATTCTGAAGTTGTTTAAACAGATTAACATCAACATTCCCTTCTTAGACGCAGTCCAACAAGTCCCATCATATGCAAAAATCTTAAAGGACTTGTGT
This sequence comes from Agapanthus africanus, assembly GCA_030015575.1. Lineage (NCBI taxonomy): Eukaryota > Viridiplantae > Streptophyta > Magnoliopsida > Asparagales > Amaryllidaceae > Agapanthus > Agapanthus africanus. The sequence continues at coordinate 614,066,551 of CM057341.1, read as the reverse complement.
ACTAAGAAGAGGAAGTCTCAGGTACCCAAGAATGTTTTCTTCGCTAGTGCCGTGAGTGATGCTCTTACCCAATCCTTACCTCAAAAACGAAAGGACCCCGGCTGTCCTACGATTTCAATAACCATTGGGGATAAAAACATCAACCGCGCACTTTTGGATCTTGGTGCCAGTGTTAACCTATTTCCTTACTCTGTATATGAGCAACTAGGTGTAGGAGAGCTAAAACCCACACATTGTACTCTCCAAATGGCCGACCGATCTATCACCCATCCTAGGGGTGAGCTAGAGGATGTGTTAATAAAGGTTGGGGACTTCATATTCCCCGTCGACTTCATTGTTGTAGACACACAACCTGTAGCTAACCCCCGAAATCAAATCCCGGTGATACTCGGTCGTCCATTCCTTGCTACCTCAAATGCTGTGATCAATTGTCGAAATGGTTCAATGAAACTATCGTTTGGAAACATGACAATTGAACTCAACATTTTCAGGTTAGGGAATCAACCGTCTGAACCTAATGCTCATATACTAGACGTTTTTTCGATTCAGGAGATCACTTCTGAGGACTGTGAATTCGAGGAGTTTTTGTTCGATCACAGCAATCTTGACGCCACTAGTGCGTTCCTCTTCGAACCTGCCGCTGCTTCTGCTCCCGACAGTGATTACGAGTGTTTCACTCTCTCGAGCAATCTTGGCCCGTCACCACCTGAGTTTGAATCTTTAGAATTTCCGGATGAGTTAGCTGAACCATCCATCTCGGTCGCTTACACTCATTTTGAACCTCCGCTGGAATCCTTTGAGTTCGAGACCTTTTCACCAATCTTGCCTTCAATCGTTTCACCTGCAACGCTCGAACTCAAGCCATTGCCATCTCACCTTAAGTACGCTTACTTGGGTAAGAACCAGACCCTCCTTGTTATCATTTCAGCTTCTCTAGCTCCAGAGCAGGAGAAAGCCCTTCTTACGGTCTTGCACAACAATCGGCAAGCATTTGGCTGGTCAATGGCGGACATCAAGGGGATTAGTCCTCTGATTGTTGAACATCATATTCATATGATGGATGATGCCAAACCAGCCAAGGATCCACAAAGGCGACTAAACCCAGTCATGAAGGAGGCTGTAAAAAAGGAGATTGTCAAGTGTCTAGATAGTGGTTTTATTTACCCTATCTCTGATAGCCAGTGGGTTAGCCCCATTCATGTTGTCCCTAAGAAGTCGGGCATAACGGTCATCACCAATGAGGCAAACGAGTTAATCCCTACTCGCACCCAGACTAGGTGGTGAGTATGTATCGATTATAGAAAACTCAATGCCGCAACGCGGAAAGACCACTTTCTGCTACCTTTCATTGACCAAATGCTTGAACGATTGGCTGGACACGAGTACTACTGCTTTCTTGATGGCTACTCCGGCTATAATCAGATTCCCATCGCTGAAAAAGACCAGGACAAGACCACATTCACCTGTCCTTTCGGCACGTTTGCATATCGCCGCATGTCCTTTGGGTTATGCAATGCACCCGCTACCTTCCAGCAGTGTATGATGGGAATCTTCTCGGACATGGTGGAAAAATTCTTGGAGATCTTCGTGGATGATTTCTCCATTTTCGGCGATTCCTTTAACGAGTGTTTGTTGCATCTCGACGCTGTCCTTACCCGGTGTAAGGATAAGAACCTCACTTTGAACTGGGAGAAGTGCCACTTCATGGTATGGGAAGGTATTGTCCTAGGACATATCATTTCGAAAAAAGGCATTGAGGTAGATAAAGCGAAGATTGAAGTCATTTCCAATCTCCCTCCTCCCAAATGCGTCAGAGACATCCGAGCCTTCCTTGGCCATGCCGGTTTCTATAGACGGTTCATCAAGGACTTTAGCAAGATTGCTTGGCCCTTGACTCTTTTGCTGGCTAAGGACACGACATTTTACTTCAACTCGAACTGTTTGACTGCGTTCGAGTCATTGAAAAGATCACTCACTTCTGCCCCCGTCCTTTCCTCTCCTGACTGGACGCATCCATTTGAGATTATGTGTGATGCATCTGACTTTGCCATCGGTGCGGTCCTTGGACAACACATCGATAAGATGCCACACGTAATCTATTATGCTAGCCGAACCCTGAACGATGCCCAAATGAACTACACAACAACCGAGAAGGAATTCTTGGCTGTTGTGTTTGCCTTAGAAAAGTTCAGGCCTTACTTGATCGGCTCTCCAGTCATAGTCTACACGGATCATTCAGCCCTTCGCCATCTTTTTGCGAAGAAGGATGCAAAATCTCGGCTGATACGTTGGATCCTCTTGCTTCAAGAGTTTGACCTTGTCATCAAGGCAAAAGAGGATGTGAAAACATGGTCGCCGACCATCTCTCACGACTTCCTTCTTCGTCGTCGCTTCAAATTCCGATCAACGATGTCTTTCCGGATGAACAACTCTTGACGGTATCTTGCGAACCCTGGATCGCAGATATTGTGAACTATTTGGCCACATGACTACTACCGACTGAATGGTCAAGTCAGGATAGACTTCGATTCTTATCCCAAGTGAAACACTTTTACTGGGACGAACCCTATCTGTTCAAGTACTGTCCCAACCAGATTATTCATCGCTGTGTCCCTGACAATGAAATCAAGAGTGTGCTGTCGTTTTGCCACGATCAAGCATGTGGCGGGCATTTTGGCCCAAGAAAGACAGCTGAGAAGATCTTGCAGTGTGGCTTCTATTGGTCACAACTCTTCAAAGACGTTCATAACTACTGCAAGACTTGCTCCCGGTGCCAACACTTGGGCCGGATATCCAAAAGAAACGAGTTGCCGCTCCAACCAATCTTGGTTGTTGAGATTTTCGATGTTTGGGGTATTAACTTCATAGGGCCGTTTCCCAGCTCCTTTGGGAACCTGTATATTCTTCTTGCTGTTGATTACGTCACTAAATGGGTCGAGGCCGTGCCCAGCCAGACTAACGACAACAAGGTTGTCGTTAAATTCCTTAAAGAAAACATCTTTTCCCGGTTTGGACACCCCCGCGCGATCGTTAGTGACAATGGAACACATTTCTGTAATAGGACTTTCGAGGCCTTAATGCGGAAATATTCCATAAATCATAATCTATCTACGCCTTATCACCCCCAAACGTGTGGGCAAGCCGAAGTGTCTAATCGGCAAATCAAACAGATTTTGGAGAAGACGGTTTCCAAGAACCGTAAGGATTGGTCTTTGAAACTCACTGATGCCCTTTGGGCATTTCGAACTGCTTATAAAACTGATCTTGGCATGTCTCCTTATCGGCTTGTTTACGGAAAGGCTTGCCATCTTCCAGTCGAAATAGAGTATCGCGCATTTTAGGCGATTAAGGAGCTGAATCTATCTCTCAATGATGCGGGCTGCTATCGGAAGCTGCAGCTGAACAAATTGAACGAGCTTCGGGATGAAGCTTACGACAACGCGGTTATTGTAAAGAACCGAATGAAGGTGTTTCATGATAAACACCTTACGCGCAATACTTTCACACCTGGACAGCAGGTGCTTCTTTACGACACCCGACTACATTTTCATCCCGATAAGCTCAGATCTCGCTGGAAGGGACCATTTGTTGTGCAGACTGTATTTCTGCACGGCGCGGTGGATTTGGAAAATCCAAAGGACGGTTCTCTTTTCAAAGTAAATGGACACAGACTGAAACCGTACCTTAGCGCTGAACCATCAGAGGAGCTCTTGCTCTTGCAGGAGTCGGTTTACCCTGCATAATCTTCCTCTGTCTACCACCAAACTTCGGTTATCCAGCCAAAACAGTGGACGCTGTTTCAAATAAGTTTGGGGGTATGTATATACGATTTTCCTTTGTATATATATGTTAAAAAATAAATAAATAAAAATATAAAATTTGTATATCTAACCTTCAATATTTTTGCCCTTTTAATGTACAACGACAGTAAGGGCACTGTCAAGTTTAAATTTGGGGGTACGCTCGGTATGCATTTCTAACCTTTGCATTCATTTGTATATTCTGCATTTTCATACTTATTTAAAAAACCCATAAAAATCAGAAAATTTTCTAAAAACATAAAAACTTTGTCGCCAAGTTAGCTAGTGAAAGAACTTAGATTCAATATTTTGACGGTTTTGTTTAATAAGATAGGAACAACTAAATCCTATTTTTAGATTTTGAAAACCTGAAAAATAACTGTCCTTTGAAGTTAACTATAGCTGATATATGTCTTTATATCACACTACACGTGTCGTGAGTTTTGAGAATTAGATGACAAGTCTATTATGTCTGAATTTTTTTTTTATAAACTATTTTCTGAGGATCAAATAAGTTTGTTCTGAAATAAGTAATATCAAGACTAGTTTATAAAGAGAGGTGGATATGAAGGGATATTATTGACGTCTGTATTGGAACTAATTCTGAAGAATAACCCATCTGAATCTTGATTAGAATGATTACACACCTAACCTACTAAACACGTCTTATATCCAAAAAAATAATTGAACTACCGGTTATATCTCCGTTCGCATTAAATCATCATTGTCTTTTGTTTTTGGTCCTAGGTAACTTGAGTAATTAAGTCCGCTGGGGTGTCTCTACACCTAATGCCCTAAAACCAACTGGTTTGGGAGCATTGTCCCAAAGCTCGCTAAGAAGCCTAGAAAGTCCAGGTTAAAACAAAGTCAAGCAAGTGTTCTCTCCGAGTTAAAGTTCCTAACGGTTCTTTGTGTGAGAATAATCTTGACAAAAGGCAGGTTTTTATAAAAAGTATTTCTAGCGGAGATATGGAGGTTTTATTCTATGATAAAGACTATTGCACGTTCACAAAGGTGTGTATGAAATGAAAACAAGAAATAGGTGGAGTGAAAATTAAGACCTAGTTTCCTGTTAAGGAAGATTGAAATTCTGAATTTGAAATCTAACTGGAAAACGAAACTTGAGAAATACTTAACTCTTTATAAAACTTATGAGATCCTTCTTAAGTTTTTATCTGGGCTTTATTTTGTGACATGACGACTTTAATCGATCCTTTTGAAACTTAACAACACTATTTGCATTGCACGTAAAAACATATAAAATCATAAGTTAAATGAGAAGCGAGGTGTGAAAAATAAAGGTTCGATAGTTCTAAATTTAGGATAATAGAATTGTTATCTTTAAAACAAAACCATAGGGTATGAATCATAGTTATTTCGCAAAACTAGCTTGACGGGATTTTGTGGGTAGTATCCGCTGAAAACCTTCAGGAGACAATACTCCTCCTACTAGGGACACCTAGAGGTTTAACGGCTTGTTGCACACGCTCAGTGCAATCGCGATCCCTGCGAAAGTGCGGTTAGGATTATCTTTTGTGAATAAATGGTTTTGCTCGGGACGAGCAATAGATAAGTTTGGGGGTATTTGTTCATATCAGAAAATTGCATTCTAATACTGCTCATTCTTTATCTAATTGTTGTATTTATCGGTATTTTTGACCAGTGTCTGCTCAGTATTATAGATTATAGGTATCCATGACAAAATACTGGAAATACATCCAACAGCACGGATATATCACTTGAGGGAAGACACTGCGACCAGAAACGCAAACAGACCGATACTTCAGGAGCTCCTTTTTGCAGCAAGTTGCATACACATTTTTTTCTCTAAATGGACCAACACAACAAATGTGTACACAAGACTTTTAGGCACATATGGATATGATTTTATATGCATTCAAGGATATGATTTTATATGCATTCAAGACTAAACATCATGTGTTGATTTTCTCCTTCCAAAACTGAAATCAAATCAAAGGGAATCAAACAAATCAGCATGAGCCATAATGGGGCAGCCATGAATCAAGCCATATGTGGGAATGAAGTAATGAGAATTTAATGGTGAAGATTAAGTGTTGAACTGAAGGTTCAAAATTCCCTCCAAAAGCTGGGTGCAAATCAGGTCGAAACAGAGGAAATAAACTAGACCAAAGAGATACCGAGGACAACATAAGACACTGCACCAAATTTTGCACCAAGCCACCTTATTTGGACCGGCCAAACTCCCCAAAAAACCGGCCTGGCCGGCCCCAAGTTCTCCAGTGGGTCCCATCTTCTCACACACCCTCTCTCTATGCTAGTTGGTCTCGATTTTGCTGTTTATTTGATTTCTTTCTGAGCCTATAAATACAGACCAGAGGCAAGAGGAAAGGGGTAGCTTTTTCTTTAGTTTTATCTTAGAATTCTTGTAAATTTTCTTTTTATTCTTGAGCTCTTGCCCCTTTGTCTTGACTTTGCAACTTCTCATTTTGAACTTGCAAGCTTAAGGCTTAGGTTCTTGACTTCAAGATCTCTTGTAACAAGTTGTTCTTCAATAAGAGTTCTTATTTTTATTACATGTCTTGTTCCATTTTACATGATTTCAATCGTGAAGTTCTTGCTTTGCTTTGATCTTGCAATCTCTTAAGTGAGCTTGCAACCTTAAAGCTTGGTATTTGGATTTCACACGTTGCTGGGGATCGAACACTTGGAGATAACACGTTTGAACTCATCGGTTCTCTTTTCATCTTTATTTCATTGCATGTTTTTATGTATCTTCTCTTTTCTTTCTTTTTAATTTGTAAATATATGTGAGTAATCTTTTCACTTGTTAAGGGTGTAATATGTCAGATCGTATTCGAAGATTTTCTTTGTCCAAACATTAAAACATAAAACTTGCCTATTAAAACTCCGTGCAAATCACCCGCAACTCCGCTCACTAGGCATCCTATCCTACCACGATAGTGATGATTCCTAATCATGACCGGATTGCCCGTGGTTTGCCGAAGGCTAAAATCAATAGATAATAACGGAAGGACAAGGGACAAGGAAAACGGATTTAGCGAAATGCCGCAACTACCGTATTTCAAGTTCCCTAATCCGCGTTGTTACCTATTGTTTTAGTGTCAATACCAAGTTGGGCCTATAAGGAATTGGCAAACATCACCTTCATATAATCTAGCTTATTACTACCCTTAACAAGTCCTTTTTATTCATATCTTTGTTACGACAATTAGTTAACCAACAAATCAAAACACGGTATTAACTCGTTAAAACAAGCTATAAAAAGCTTACCATCTCCCTGCGGACGACCCGTATGCATCGCGGCTCGATACAAGCGACACCGTTTTGATTGCGGTAATTTCAAGACTCTTTTTAAACACAACGCGGTTAGAACGTGACAATCAGGTGTTGTATAGTTATTTGATATTGAGACATTGATTATTGTGCTATTGTGCTTATGTGATGCATCATACATACCTACTTACATGTAGATACACATATCTTGCTATAGTTACATGTACACCTCATATGTGGTGCACTTGATTTCGGAAGGTTTGGGAACCGCATGATATATTTTAAAAACTATATTCATTTAAAAGAGCGGTTTTCCCTTAATATGCTCATATTGTTGTTTTATATTGCATATATCAGTTTTCATGGATTTATGCATTTAGATATGGATTTCATATGGTTTATGGACTTGAGAACCGTGGGAGTATTTCAAGAATTTATGTGTTGTTTGAAAACCCGGTTTCTCTTGATATGATATTTCAGTGCATCTACCATGATATTTCTCGGTTCTGAGATTTGTGATATATACCCGATGCGAGGAGTGGAGTGGGCCGTGTACGGGTACATGGTGGAGCCCGGTATGGTTCCCCTCGGCAAGAAGATCGCAGATGATGGCGATGAGCCTGGAAGGCTGAGCAAGTACCTACCGGTGATAGTATTTGGACTTGGCGGTTATCGGGGGGATACCGACCGGAGTGATTTATGGACATGACATCTGTAGGGTTCCTAGGCACACTAATGAGGTCTCACAAGGCATCAACCATGCCAATTTCAAATTTTACAAGTGCCGAGAAACCCTAATACGGATCGTTGACTAGAGTTTAGGCGAAACTAGAAGCTAGTTAACAACATAACTAAAGGGTAAACGGAAATACAACCTTTGTAGATCCGGTCCTCCACCTCCATAGCTCCATGACGGTGTACCCTCGCTGCGATCATTGGATCCCGGACTCAAGCGTCGGCTTCATCGGAGAAATGGGCGGGCTAGGTCGTCGACTTTGATGCCGAAGATGATCTACGTCGAGGCAACAGAAGATCAAGCTCCAACTTCACCAAGCCATGAAACTTGTGAAGAAAACACCCTATACTACTTGGAAAGTGGTAGAGGATGAAGAAATAGGAAGTGGGTTCACTTTAGAATTGGATTTCTCACTCTTTTTCTCAAGTTGCCATTGTTGGTAGCAAGGGTTTTCTTCATCTTTTAAGAAGAAGAAGATAATATGATAAGTATTTTAAAAATAGAAAATAAAATAATTCTTATCATATTTTTAACCATGGTTTTGTGTTGAGAACTAACTAGAGTTTAGATGAATGGTTAGGGTTAGGAGAAGAAGACAAAATGGTCACTTGGTCAAAGCTTCATGAAGCTTCAACAAGCTTCATGTTTGAAAGCAACCATTTTGTTTTTCTTTTATCTTTTAACCAAAAATGAAAAGATAAATAAATGAGTGAAATGAAACCCTAACCATTCACTAAACATGGTTTAATTCTTTACACAAATCCAAGTTTGCATATATCATCAAACATGATATATAAAATATGCATTTTAAGTGAACCAATACAAGTGCACAAAATTATATCATATATACAATGTGCACATCAAGTGAGAAAATCCATTTTAAGTGAACCAATACTAGTTAATGCAAAGTAATATATAAAATATATAATTATGCATTAAATCATTAAATCAACGCTTGATTTAATGATCCGGTCAAACTGCATATAACCGACTAATATCAATAGTAACAACTTATCGAATCAACACTTGATCCGATAACCCGGCTATATCGCATATAACCGATCAATGTTACAAATCGCGAGAATCGAATACAGTATCACATACTGGTATCATTCTCGGTCCCGCACATATCTCATATGCGCTCCTATTTCGTTTCGCTTGAGCCAGGAAACCTCTGTGTAGGACTCTAAAGACTCGTCAATACGCCGGCAGCAGGTGATGATCATATCAAACACCCACAAGCCGCAAGCGGTCTGCTAAACGTAACGGCCACCCGGGTATTGAGCGATCAGAAGATCGACGAGCAAGCCCTCTCACACTCCTGTGAATCCAACCAGTAACACTTACCGTACAGTCCGGTCAGTTCGTCTGATATGTCGCATATCTCGCCTAGGGGTGGTAAACGTCAGACCCCAATAGCTCGATAAGTCGTGTCGATATGAGGTTTATAACAATTTGAGAAACTATTGGTAACACTTACCAGTAAATCTCAGCAACCCTGGTCAGGGATTTCCGGTTATAGCCAATCGAACACAGCGCAATATCAACTCCCTATACCGGGAGAGATGAATCCCCTCCTATCGCTCATTACCTCCATTTGATTCAGGACTGTACCCAAAAACCACCGTTTTGCACGCCCTCTTGGACGTGGTAAGGTGGAAATCAAAGCACAGTGGGAATCACACAAGACTCTATGACGATCTCGGGTCAACAGACTACTCTGTACCAGTGTCACCAGAGAACTGCCATCTGACGTAAGGTATAATACCATCTGGGAGTTCTCGGCGAGTCCGTCCAGTGTACCCAGTCTCTACTGAGCACCCGTATATCATCTCTGATGTCAAACACCAATGGATATAGGATCATCCATCGCCCATCTGTATGGGTCGAGAAGGTATACGCTAGTCTACTCTGGTATATTGATGGCCCGTCTCGATACACCCACGACTAGGGACTTTGAAGGATGTACTTATGGACTACCATGTCCCCACTAGTATGATCCGCATCATAGTCCAGGTAGTCAAGTACACATCCTAAGGGCTTTACCAACATGTAACAGAGAGACAATCAGTGTACACGTTAAGGTAAGGAGCAACCAGATAGCATACTATCATGTCGAGCAAGAAAGTCCTCCCTATATATTTCCAAGCATCCACTACAATATACATCCTATGTATAGTAATGGCCTCTAGGGCATACATATAACTAACAATCTCCCACTTGCACTAGGGCCATCTAATAGCAGTGGTTATAGTATCTCATACTCAACCATCCCATAATAGTATCTCTCTGGGAAAAAGCCTTTATGAGTGGATCCACCGTGTTGTCCTCTGAGTCTACTCTCCTAACCTTGATCCCTTGGAGATCAACCATCTCCATGATCAGGTGACACTGTCTTAGAATATGTCTGGATCACTGATGGGACCGGCGTTCCTTGGCATAAGCCACAACTCCAATGTCTCACAATTGTAGGAACGTAGTTCATCTCATGAACCAATATACATCCAAACATCCTCTTTTGTAGCATCTTAAGTAGCGATGTATCCTGCCTTTATCGTCTAGTTAGCCACGGTATCTAGCTTGGAACTCTTCCAACATACCGTCCCTTTACTGAGGTTAAAGACAATGCCTATGACTGACTTTCAGTCGTCCTTATCACCCTGGAACCCTTCCAGTGATTCTCCCCAGGATCGATTGATACCATCTCACTACAACTAGTGAGAATCCTAACATCCAATTAGATCTATCTCATAGATCCAAAACCCAGGATTTAGGAGGTATCACTTTGATCCTATATGGAGAATCATTGTGATAAGCGGAGATTGATCGAGCGTAGCATAGGAAACTCCTTCCCTATCAAGAGCATGTCATCCACGTACTCTACGAGGATCGTCACTATACTCCCTACTACCCTTTTGTTTATACAAGGTTCATCTACCATTTTGATGATGTCAAACTCTTTGACTAACACATCAAAACAGATGTTCCAACTCCGCGATGCCTGCTTTAACCTATAAAGCATCTTGTACACGTTTCCGCTGCTCCCACTTTTTACGAAACCCTCTGACTGTGTACTTATAGACTCTCTCTTCTAAAACACCATATAGAAAAACAGTCATGGCACCCAACCGCCAGATATCGTAGTCATGGTATGTAGCCGTGGCAAGTAGGATCTGGATGGACTTAAGCATAGCTCCTTAGAAAAGGTTTCATCATTATCCACGCCTGGTCGATGACGAAAACCTTTAACAAGTCTTGCTTTGAAAGTCTCAACATTTCCATCTACACCAAGTAATCTTCTCAAGATATACTTGCTCCTGATGGGGATTTAACCCTTCAGATATAGCAACCAAAGTCCATACTTTGTTGGTCTACATGGATTCCATCTTAGATCACTAAGCATCCAGCCATTCTTACAGAGTCTCACTCCTGATGGACAGATCGAAACTAGTTGGGTCATCATCTCATGATGCAATCCTAGCTCCCACTGTCATCGAGAAACCGAAGTATCTCTCAGGCGGATGAGGAACCGTACTAGATCGGCGGAGAGGCTGAGGTTCGTTGGTATCTATTGAATCCTTTGGTTGTACCAAATCATTAGCTGCAGTTTGTATATCTGAAACATTTCCAGTTCTACATAACATATCTTGCCTCGAGTTTGTCCGGATTTTGCTTTTAGACATAGGCCGGACAATCCCAAATCTTAACTAGCTTAAGACATAGGCTCTTCCCATACCATATCTCATATGGAGTGGTAGGCTGTGATCTGATTCAAACCCTATTCAATAGGTATGCAGCTTCTCAAGCGCATAACTCTCAAAAGGAAACAGGTAACTCAGTATTATTCATCATAGAGCGCACCATATCGAATAGGGTGCAATTGCTCCGCCCCGATATACCATCGTGCTATGGTGTATACGGAGGAGTAATGCTGAGAGAGAATCTCATTCTCCTTTAGAATAGTCCAGGAATTCCGTGCTCAAGTATTCTCCTCCCTGACCACATCAAAGGACATAATACTTATACCCTCATTTTGGTTCTCTACTTCTAACATATATTCCGTGAATATCTCAAAAGGTTCGGACTTGTGTTTCAACAGGAACATATGTCTGAATCTCGAGAGATCATCAGAGAATGTAATGAAGTACAAAGAACTGGTCTTGGCATGTGTAGACAGGGGACCTTTATACATCAACATGTATCATCCCAAGAGTTCACTAACTCTTTCTCTGTTTCCAGTAAACAGAGCTATGGTCATCTTATCTCTGTGACATGACTAGCAAGTTTCACAATATGTAAATTCAAACAGATTTAAATATGCATCTATGTGCAACTTAGCTAGTCGGGTCGCATTGATATGACTTAGTCTACAATACCTCAAGATGGATCCGTTCATTTCTGAACTCTTCCTCTTGTATGTGTTCCGTATACTTAGAACTGTAGTTTGATTTAGAACATCAATACTTTTAGATAACGTGCCTGAACCGATCAACTTTTGATATAGGAAATGTTCAAAACATTATCCAACAATATAAAATTTTATCATTTCTTTACTAATAAAGAAAGTGATATGATTTTGTATATCAGGTTCGGTATCTAATAACATCCGTTCAGAATCAATGTATTTGGAATACAGGGTGACAGTGACCAACAGACTTGGCTGCAACACTTGCCCCGTTTTCTGCCCCATGAAACTAATCACCCGTTCTCAGTTCTCTACCTATCTGTAGCCCTATGTAACAGATTACATATCTGGGATCCTGATCCCGTATCAAATACCTAGGACGTAGAGGATACAGAGAAACAGTTCTTTGTAACGAACACACCCGAAGATGATGCAACAGCATACACTTTCTTCGTTTGGGCGGCACGGGAAATCTGGTATTCCCCTATTTCCTTCTCTGTCTTATAACAATTATAAGTAGGAGCGGGACCAACGTTCCCCAGCTCAGTATAATAAGCGAGTTTGGTCAATACATCCGTATTATTATCTTGATTAAGGCGTGATATGGTCGCTACCTGGAGAGAGAGAGAAGAAAACACTCAGCGTGCGCTCTTGCAAGAATAGATTGGTTATTATTTTATCTAATCAGGATGGCTCCCACTATTTTTATCAAATCTTCCTTCAAACCCTAAAAGGAAAGACTAGCCGGGATTAATTACACACTACAAGTTCGCCAATCTTTCAGCCAGGCCAGTGTCGGTACTTTGAGGGAGGTCCCCCGTGCTTTCGCACGAACCTAATTAATGTAAACCTCATTTTCCCAGAGGCGTAATCTCGTTAACACCTTTCTAGACACCTACTTGATCGGCTAATTGTAATGTGTAAAACTCTCCCAGGAGTAACTCTTACTCGCAGCGGGTATCGGGATCCAACAATCTCATAGAAGGTATGCAATCTCATTGCAAATTTCAACACTTGAAATTCCCGATAATATTTTGCCCCTAACGTGCTATGACCTTGACAAAAGCCAACAAACCATAGCCCGCTAGTCAAGTTCAACCCGTACATTTCTTGATTGAATTAAACCCACCTGCACGACCATTGACGAAAGCCAACAAAGCCGCACGACTACCCTAATCCAATCGCATCGTATGCAGCAGATAAGCAGCATATAGCTACCGCACACTACACCTTGACGAAAGCCAACAAATGTAGCACGAATACTATATACAACTTATCTGAAATGACGGAGGGCTACGACAGGTTTTTCTGAAAACCTATTGCGTAATGAATTTGATATCGTTGTAGAATCGAATGATTTTGAAATGGAGTGTTTTTGAGGCTTTTCTAGTTTTGCTAAAGGGGTCACTCCCGGTGAAGGGATCGTCGGCCCTTTCCTCGTCGAATGAGGTGCGGGATATATCATATATATCGCTGTGCAAAGCAGAAACTATAGAAGCTATCAAAAGAAAAACAGAGGGTTGTAGCATCTGCCAGTTATTGCTAAAGGAGTCACTCCCGGTGAAGGGATCTCGGTCCTTTCCTCATCGAATAAGGTGCAGGATATATCATATATACCGCTGTGCAAAGCAAGAACTGTAGCTACCTGTTTTATTTTTGAAATTCGATTCCACAGCATCTTAGGTTTCTTTTCTTTCATTAATCATATTAATGAAGTCCCATCATTTAAGTCCACCTAAACATCACAGATATATACGACGTATACTTATGCCATCCGCATTCGCCTCGATGTCCCCTCGTGCACCGTTAGGTTAGGTGACTAACGGCAGAGCGGGGCAGGGCTAGCGCGGATGTAAAACATAAGTAACGTCTATATAATATATCATATATACTATATAAAGTATCCATCACAGAACATATCACATGATCACATCACAGATATCGCAGCAGAAGAATCATATGAAATATTGGATATACTAGGACGTCCGTGTTTTCAATACGAGCCAGTATAAAACACGGATTCCACGGTCGCGATGAATAGCCAAACCCACACCCCTAGACCCCTACGAGAGCGGCAAGCAACCCTACTAATTCTAGAGTTAGGAGACCCGGACTCGACTCCTCGAGTTGGTCTCCCACTGGACTCCAGAACTCGGTTACTTGTGCCCTCCTCCTTGGGTCTATCCTAGTGCGGAAAAGTAAATAATATACAAAGGGTGACATCTTCCGCAACCTGGAAGTGCCCCAATAAAAGAATATTACATACAAGTGTTTACATGAATGAAAATGAAAAACACTAATCTCACATAAAAAAACCCCGGCTATTCAAACACGACTATCCAATATAACATATCCAGCAACACATAACATCACATGTCATCAACGTAAGTAAACATGCGTATCCCAATTGTCGTTGGCATACAGCAACGAAACCGGCGATATCACATATTACACTTACGGTCACAGAAAAGAAAATGTAAAACTACAACAGTTGGAATCCGCAACCTCCATAGACATCGCATGCCTAATCATATGAATTCCTTAAACATCGCATGCCTAACAATTATAAACCCTGCATTTTAGTCTCATCATCGAAAACACTTTTCAATATCAAGTCGGGTAATTCAACAAGATTCCCGACATCCTGATCGAATGCTCGTCGCAATCTTTAGTAGACGGCCACACCCACGATACCGTCGACGAAGTGCACCAAGGCGGAACACCGCTACCGTGAGCACCCGGACGGATGCTTTCGGCGACGGGGTTCTCCTACAGTCACTTGGTTGGGGCTAAGGGGTGTAGCTGTCTATTAAGTTTACCCGGCGAGTATCCGCGTACGCTACGTGATTGCGACAGACTTTTGATCGCATCAAAATTCCGTGGAAACCGATCAAGTGAGACTAAAGTGCTCAGTTTATAACATTCAAATCAGTTATCTCATAACTGCTTGTTGATTCCAAATATTGTATTACATTCCGGATAAATAGAAAATGTTAAACTTTTCGATCGAACAACCAAACACCCAAGTTTTCCCGATACAGCTCAACACATGAAATAGGTTTAAAAACATCCAGCTCATGCCTCAGTACCAACGGTCCAGCCGTAGAAGGGTCAAGCCAACGCCTCACATGTGGCACGCCGTACTGCCCCAAACCCGAAGGTTCAAAGGGCAGTTCAAGACGTTCACATAATCGAGTTAAGGTTTGTTGTCTTCTAGAGGGTCCATCGCGTTACTTGCACTACTTAGAATGTTATTAAACCACGGAAAGATCCAACACTTGGAAATTTCCCGACAGGGGGAAAAGTGGGTATTTATATCCGGTCGAACTTTTTAACATATTCTAAAATATCCGGAAAACACATAGACAAAGTTTGATAATCCGATCGAATCTACGAACTCCCAATACAACCCAGAAAACTCAACTCTTCAGTAAATATTAAAAATTCCCAGAAAACTCAGCATTAAAATTGTAACATTTCCAAAATAATAAAATATTATTTTTAGGAATTTTTATAATTTAATATTATTTTATTGATTATTTTAATAATAAATTTATAATTAAATGCTAATAAATGAAGAAAAATTATGGAAAATTATGGAAAATTCTAAAATGGGTTATTTATTGGAATTATGATTAAGTGTTTGTGATCATTTATATGCTAATTTAGCGCTAATCGCGATCAAAAATCGCTAATCGGATTTTTTGGCTTTTTGTGCAAAATTGTGCACATATCATTTTGGACTTGTGTTACACTTTTTTTCTAGCCATGGTTTTCTTTTGGGATCACTATTGGTGTGAGAAGGAATTGGATTAAAAGAAAAAGGAAAAGAAAAGAAAAAGAAAAAGAGAAAAGAATGGGGTTGGTGAGAGAGGGTATGGGTTGCACTTTGACTTGAACCTTAGCCATTTCCCTTTGGATTTTCCTCTCACTTCCTCCCCCTCTTTCTTGAGCTGCTGCTGCTGCTGCTATTGCCCATTCTTCCCTCCACAAAACCCTCTCAAATCATCTCACAAATCACTCCAAAACCTCACACTCATTTCACTAAAATTGCACACAAGCTCATAAGCTATAGGATGGACCAAGAAAGTTGCTGTTTTGGTGCTGTTGAGGAATCATGAGTCTCTTGTGAGGTAATTTCTTCACAATTAGAGTGTTAATCCTTATGCTTAAGCTTTAATTCAAGTTTCATATCGATATCGTGTGAATTGGTGCACTTTGGACAAAATTAGAGAGGATTAGGGTAATTTTGAGTTATGACTTTGCAATTGGACTCTAATGGTGACCTTAGACCCTATTTTGACCAAGACCCTGACCTAGAACAACCTGAAACCCAAAAATACGGAATTACGGGACTTTCATGTCGGTTTGTGAGTGTTTAGAGTGTGCAGGGAAATCTGGAATGTACTGGGACTTTTTCAGAAAAATTAAGTGACACCAGGGACCCAATTGAGACCATAGGAAGCCACCCTGACCAGACGGACCCCATTGGAGATAGGGGGCCGGCCAGGCCGGTTTTGGGAAGGTTTTGGCCGGCCAAGTAGTGATGGAATGCATCGGGGTTGGTCCAGTGGCTCAAATATATCATATACATCACCCTGGACTTGTTTAATTGGCTAAATTTGACCCGAGGTGAAATCTGGGATCGTTTTCTTGGGTTGCTGCCTTACTTTCAGTATTTGGTTTTACACATTTTGATTTCCATAATTTGGTGTTTGTACGTTATCTCGATCGTGTGACGTTTGTACGACTGCATCGAGTGATTTCGGGTTGTTTTGCGAAGGCTAACCGTAGGTTCTAACCTATAGGCCTTTTAGCGAATCGTATTGGTTTTAGCGTGTCGTTTCAAGTTTTGATTTGGTTTTGATGCGATGCGATACGTGTGATATGTGTAGGTACCCCACGACGATCCGAGGCGATGCAGAAGATGACGGTGATATCGACACCGACACGCAGGATTCAGGTGAGTAGATTTATATCTACGGGGAGAAGTCGGGTGGATGGCGTATAGCACCCCCGCAGTCCGTGGTGTTGTATACGAATACGTATACACACGTATATTTATTATGTGTGGTTTAGATTAGTGATGGTAATAATGGTATTATTGATGATCGGAATGTATTGGTTTAGTATAGTGCGAACCCTAGAGTAGTGGTTGCACCCACACATACACTTACACACATACTTGCATACATTCCTTCATTTGTTTATGTGCATATGATGATGCGTATATCTACACATGGGTATGGGACTATGTGTTTATATACGGGATTTGAGGATGATACGTGGGTTTGAGATGATACTTGATGTGAGGCCGTGAGATCGGCGATGTGACATAGCTTGTCTTTGAGGTGCGAGATGATAGTTTTAGCGGGCCTTTGGACATGTGCTTTACCCGCATTCATATTCTTATAGATGGTATCGTTTTGTACTAGACTTGGAGTAGTACCCCAGATTATGCGATCTGATGATAGTGATACCTGATATGTGATGAGATAGTGTGATATTGACCCCTACCCAACTATTGGGATGCCGTACGACGATTTACCGTACGAGCCGATATTGATGATTGATCCGTACTCTTGACTTGAGATGTCTGATTATAGATATGGTATCGGATATGATATTATTGAGGCGGGATCACCGACTAATATATATACAGGTATGTATATGTATCGACTCAGATGTTAGGCGGTTCCCTTACTGTAGCTCAGCTTGTTAGTTCAGCCGTATAGTTTAGTGTAGTTGTTAGATTAGATTAGACTCCTACCTATTTCAAAAACTAACGAATCGTGGGTATTTTAAAAGACAGCCCAAGGGATCCTACGGATATTTCAAAAGACGTATCTTTTCATAAAAACACCGTAGCCCTATTTTCAAAACCCCATGATTCGTGTTATTTCAAAAGGCACCATTTGTAGAGGTTATATTAGATTAATGCAGATTAGTTGTAGTTGCGTCTTGTATTCAGCTTCCGCTCATTATTGTGGTTCGCTTCGCATCACATGCTTATATTATGTTTCATACTCCATTATTGATGTTATGCTGTTAGGACACCAGCACCATTACCGATGATGCGTATGTACCACGTACACTTACTTGCCGGCTCACACACATCTTCATCGGTAATTGCCATGTCACGTACACCTTAGAAAATATTATTGCATCGACATAGGTTGTTAGCTAATAATTTAGACATGATATTAGTGTACTTGCCTTATATGCTAGATTAGACATTGTAATTATTACTTGTTACATCATGCATGTTATTATTCATGGATTTTTATGCCTATATGCACTGTTTACATGCTATTGAGGATTGGATTCGGATTTCCATGAGATTTTCTGGATTTGGGGGAAAACCGCAAAACTTATATAACTTTCTTTCTCTCTTTAAAATAAAAAGTGCGGTTTTCCCATGATGTATGAGTCATCCACCATGAGTTTGCTGATGGATTTGGAAACCCGATTCGAGGAGACGGATGAACCGTTTCGGGTACATGGTGGACCCGGCACGGTACCCCGGGGCAAGAGGAATGTGGTGATGACGTTGAGCCTGGCAGGGGAGTACTACCTACCGGTGATTTTACCCGACGCGTCGGATATCCGGAGGATACCGTCGTGGTCTTGAGATTGATGGTAGGGGCCGGTCTGGACTGACGGCGCACTAGATATTGTGGTTGAGACTTTGAGATATCGGGATATTGGGATTTCGTTTTGTGCCGATGCTAGGCACAGTTTTATGCTGATTTCATTATGGTACCTCATTTTAAAAATACAAGGGAAATCTCACTAAATTATGAAAACAGTTGCTTCATGTAAGTGTATTCTGTTTTCACGCATTCATATCTCATTCATATGCTATATTGTTACCTGAGGCACTAGCACGAGCACTTGGCACTACACTCATGTATAGAGATTACATTGCCAGTTTAGCATGCTTCAGCTTTATCCATATTGAGGTTTATTTATATCTGATCGTATTGACCTAGGATAGGTCATGCATTCGATTCCTGCTTGTAGATATCTTTCTATTCACGAGTTAGCAACTCACCCCCGTTGTGCCCCAGTTCTTGCAGGTTTGCCGTACAGATTCCATAGCGGCATTTCTGGCACATTGCTTCCTTATGGGTGACTTGCTTGGATAGGTGGGTTCTTTTGTATCAGAACCGCCATTGTTCATGTATTATTTATTGTATCTAGAATTGTCCATCAACCAAAACCTGTATTTTTCTTTCAGACTTAGACTTCAGTGTTGTTTTATTTCGACCATAGAGTCGCGCTTAGTAGTATTGCGGTTTTCTTGTTTTTGGAGCTTTCTTTTGAGTTTGATCCTCGCCATTCGGCGTTGTATATTTTTATTGCTTGTGTGGTTGTGACTGTCGATTGACGAAGAGCTAGCTCCCGCTTGGGGATGCCTTTTATCATTGCATATTTATGTTATTATTGTTGTACCCCGTTCGGGGCCAGTTTTTACAAAGGAAACTCTGCCGAAATTTTCAGGAAAGGTTACACATTTTAAAAATGCATATTCGGCTTAGTTATTTAAAAACCTTGAATTTCAAACACGTTTCCTTCACTTCTTTAAACCAGTTTTCTTTACTTACTCTTAAAATGGTTTTAGATTTCTGGGCTTTTGGCTTACTTGGATCAGATGGAATCCTATAGACTTCATATGGTTCAAGGGCCAGTCACGTGCTCCTTCGGGTCGTGACAAAGTTGGTATCAGAGCGCTAGGTTGACCTTGATTCGAGTCTAAGTTTGACTATGTGGAGCCTAGGGCGTTATCTATATACGGAACTTAGGCTTGACCTTACGGAACTTAGACTTGGTCGAGGGGGTATTAGACCTGAACTTTCTTCGTGTAGGATGACCCTTGGTTGATGGAATAGGTGACTAAAGTATAGTAACGTACCGTTGGTATGTTCCGCGGCATACTTACGACACGCCACTCCGCTTAAGAAACCTTAGGTTGTACATTTCCTTGCATTGTGTCATATTCCTTCCTATGATCTATCTTCATCGATACTGGTTATGGTTTTGCTGCCGCGATTGCACGGGCAGAGTGAGCTACGGCTCGAGTTGTCAGCATGAGCTCGTCGTGGACGAGGACTGACCAGGGCGTGATTCCCGAGGCTTACGATTGCATTTTGAGGCGTCGTCTTTTTGTGTTTCCGCACTATGAGCGTTTGACAGATCGCTGTTGCGAGATTTTCCGGTTGTGCTGATCGGCACCAGAGGATTGAGCCACTGATAGAGGCCAGCCAGGATGTGATGACTGTTGATATGTCGCTTATCCAGGATGATTGAGGCGCTGTTCAGCGTACGGACGAATGAGCCAGTTGTTGCTGCGAATGATGAGATATCGCCCAGATGATTGGAGCTACTGCAGCATAGGCATGTTCTTAGAGACATGATAGTGAGTCGCTAGTCACCGAGGAGGAATGACTAGGACATGTGGTTCGTTCGCTTACCCCGATGCGAGGTCATCAGGTAGATTGATTCCAGCTAGAGGCGACTTCACGCAGATTCGTTGAGAGTCGATTGAGACGATCGAATGTCAGGAACTTATTTTCCAAGTTTAAAGTATACGGAAAGACATGCAGGTGATTCTATGGACCCTCTAGAAGAATGAAACCCTAACTCGACTTAATGACCGTGTGAAAGCCTTTGAACCTTAGGGTTTGCGGCGGTTCCACGGCGCCATTAGTGAGGCTTGGGTTTGCCCTTCTACGGCTGGACCACCGACGCTGTGGCATGTACTCGATACTATTAAACTGTACCCGAGATGTGAGCTCTTGGGGGATGGTGAGGTTCTGACGAGTCGATCGGATGGTTCGACATCTTTCGGATATTGTGATGGGACACTGCTTGGGAGACTCCAGATGCGAGCATAGCCGTCGGAGCGTAGTTTGTGTAGCCACGATGAGATGAGTCCGAATTAGTCGACATTTGAGCAAGGTGGAGTAAAGAGTTCGCACGAGATTTCGACGAGATGACGTTCTACTCCGCTGACATCAGAGATGGGACATGCACGCTGAGGACGTGTTCGGCTAGATATCTTCTACTGAGTGAGGAAGATACCGAGTTCATAATTTCGAGTCCGTGTTGGAGACTTCGGATGGACCGTAGCCGAAGGCATTGCAGTGCGCAGATAGAGGCACGATGTTGAAATGGACGATGATACAGACAAACGGAACAAGAGGTTCGTGCGAGACACTGGCGAGCTGTCATTAATTTCCGTCGAGACCAGAGGTCAAATATGCTTACAGGGGCGTTGGAATGCAACCAATCCCCGAGGAAATGCTGTGCTGAGGACACAGATGTCCATTGGACGAGAAGAGACTATGCAAGAGTACCAGCCTCCGTACGGATCGGCATAGGCAAGATCGGCAGAGACCTTGAGTAGGATTCCTTCCAGTACACTGCTGTTATAAGATTTGCACCAGGAGTAGATGCGTGATGTGCACTCCGAGGACCCGAGGTCGGCGCCAGTGATGTGCTGTTTTACGAGCGGTCGTGAGGATTGATCGAGAGATTTCCAAAGAAGTGCCAGAACGGAATCGTTCCTGTCAGCACTCCTGACCGGGCCGGTGAGCCGATGGATTGCGAGATTGGTAATCTACAGGAAAGATCATGAACCAAAGGCAGAGGACGCCAGCCGCGAGCGAGAGGCCAGTGGAGATCTTGCGCCGCTAGAATTGGATGTGCCGGCACCTTCTCGACTTCGAGGGAGGATATACCGACGATAGTATTTATGATTTGTGATTTTGTGATTTGACTATCACGTATCTTTCACTTTGGGATTTCGGTATTTTGGCGATCCATTTGCATGATGGGTTTTGATGGCTGAGTTCTATGACTTCTGTTTTCGTGCACCATGGTTGCACTTAATGGGCATTTATACCTGGCGCATCATTATTATTTCTGAGGTGTTGTTGCGATTTCATGCTTAGTTTATGCCAGTGATTTGATTTACGCTTCTAGCAGAGTTTTCATGCATTTCGAGTGTTTTGATTTGATTTGTGCATGCTGATGCACACGGTTGTGAGATTTGCCATTGCGATACACTTGATTTTGGATTGAGCCGCATTATATCGTTGATTTTGACCTTGACATTGATGATTGATTCTTGCACTCCGTGCTTTTGGTTGGACTTGCGTATGTTCGACGTTTGCTATGGGATTTTGTGATTTCGTGCATGTTGAGAGCGCAGGGTTTGGATTTTCATTCGTGCACGATGGGTGCACCGATTTGGATTTTCGCGCATGTTGGGCGCATGTTTTTAGTTACGACTTTAGTGCACACCAGATGCACTAAATCGAGATTCTTCGTGCATGTCAGATGCACCGGTTTTTTGGCTGTCAGGCACATACGTTGCCTATGACAGATGCTTCGTGCACACCCGTTGCACCTAGATGTTGTTTTGTGCACCTGTTTAGCACATATATGGATTTTTGATTTCCGTGCGCACCAGACGCACCGGATTGAGTTATGTATATTTTTGAGATTTATTCCTTTTGGAGCAGTACATTTTTATGATATGGGATATTTGTTTTCATACTGAGCAGGACTAGTCAGAGGACAGTACCTGGATATATTTTGCATGCATTGATAGTTTGAAGGGATTTCCAAGGAGCGAGCTATAGTCTCGATATATATATATATACTTACGTGTCCGATATGACACGAAACGTTTTAAAAACAAGGAAACCCTTCTGATTGTTTTCAAAACGGCGGAACGTGCTTAGTAAACAAAAGATATATATACATATATAGTTATTTTCTTATAAGAAACGTCCGCCACTGTGCAGTGTTTGTTAGGTCCACGTTACCTCTCCCGGTACTTTCGGGGTTGCGGAAACGGTAAATCAAAATTTTTCTAAACTTTGTAACATGGACCGTAAAAGCCGGATCTTGGCTAAACTAAACTAGCATACTTGCAAAGAAGAATTAACTACTCGGCAAAGTGGTTATACCTCAACTTGAACTCCTTCACTTCTTGTTGTTGTTCTTCTTTGATGTTCTTCTCTTCTTGTTGTTCTTCTCATTGCTTGCTCAATGGTTGATCCGGACTTCGGTCACCTCCGCGGCCTCCTTGAGTCCAAGACGATCCACCCGAGAGATGTACACCGAGCTCCACCTCAAGCCGAAGTATCTAGGGCAAGGAGATTGCTAATCTAGAAGCCCTAGGTTGTGTAGAGAGGATGTATGGATGTGTTTATCAAGTAGAATCCTTTTTCTCTCAACACATGAGATCAAAGGAGAAATCAAGAGGAGGAAGAAGAAGGAGATTTTCTAGCAACCATAGAGCTTCTCATTTCAAGAGAGAGAATGAGAGTGAGCAAATGAAAAGCTTAACCAAGAGAAAAACTAACCATGGTTGCAATAATGCACAAACATTATCATTACAAATCCAATCAAGATAAAGGTGATGGCTACAAATGACATGACCATTATCATAACTAAATAAAAAGAAAACCAAAGAATACTTTAGATCTTCTAAGAAGATCCAAGTCAACTTTGGTCAAATGGTCAACAAAGTCAAGATGGTCAAACGGTCAATGTAATTAGCCATAACAAAATTATCAATGAAAGGATTAGTAAATAATGTCCCCGGCTCATTATGGTTTTGACCAAACGAACTGTCGAAACGCTAATGAGTCCGCCTCAAAATGGTTTTGACCGAATCAACTGTCAAAACCCTAATGAGCCTGCCATATAGTGGTTTTGGCCGAACCAACTGCCAAAACCCTAATGAGGCACCTCCTCCTTCATCGCTCCAGAAAACTGTGCATACACACCTGCATCCGTATTCCGTAGAATGCGGATGCGCAGAAGACAAAACAAATCCATCCGTGCAATACTAGGATCTGGCTTAAACCAAAGCCCACTAGTATTGCCTGCCCGAACATCATACGCACACAAGTGTACGTAAGTGATCGCAGTCCTGCCGTAAAACCATACGGCCTCTACACGTTTCGCTCAGTGCAGGGAAACTCTCTGTGTGGGACTCTAAAGACTCGACACTACGCTGGCAGTGGGTTTAACCACAGACCGCAAGCGGCACTAGCTGTACGTAACGGTCCCAAGGTAGACGTCGATAAGAAGGCCGATGAGGTAAACCCATCCGAACTCCTACTGAGTCTGTATGTGACAATCTCCGTACAGTCCGGTCTGTTCGTCTGATACATCGCATGTCGGGCCTAGGGGGGCGGCAAGCGTCAGACCCCTAATAGCGGTACAAGTCGTGTCGGAGTGAAGCCCAGAACACCCTGAGATAACACTGGAACCTACCAGTATATCTCGCTTGCCCTGGCCAGGGACTACTCGTGTAATGGCTCTCCTAGACACAGCGCGATGTCAACCCCCAATACCAGGAGAGACGAATCCTGTCTAACCGTCACTGCCTCCAAGTGCTTCGGGACTGCTCCCAACTACTACCTGTTTGCACGACTCAGTAGAGCCGTGGTAGGGTAGTAATCAAAGAACAGTGGGAACACACTCGAGGCGAAGTGACAGTGTCAAGTCAGCGGACTAAGCTGTACTCATGTCACCTGGGAACTGATAACTGACGATAGGTATAATACCAACCATCAGTTCCCGACGAGTCCTGTCCAGTGTACTCGTAACCCAACGAGCACCCGCATACTATCTCAAGTACGACGTACCGACGGCTGTGGGACAGACCGTCTCCCGTGCTGGGATGAGAAGCGTATACGCTAGTCTACTCCGGAGTATCGATGCCCTATCTCGGTACTCCCACGACTAGGGACGTGTATAAGGATGTGCTTGTAGATTACCAAGCCCCCACGAGTGTGATCGCCATCACAACGCCGGTAATCAAGCAAAGATCCTAAGGGCTCTACTAATGCGTATAGGTGATATAATAAATAAACACACATGTACACATTAAAGTAGAGACAAACCAAGTAGCATACTACTATATTGAGCAAGATTGTCTGTACAACTGTGAATATCCCAAGCTTCCATCAAGTAATATACATACTAGTATGATACAGTAATGGCCTCTAGGGCATATACACTAACAATCTCCCACTTGCACTAAGGCCATGTACTGGCGTATCGAAGACCTATCATCTCGATCAGCCGCTCGAACTGAGTCTGGGGTAAGGCCTTCGTGAATGGGTCCGCAGTGTTGTCCTTTGTGTCCACTCTCCACACCTCGATCTCCTGTCGATCAATGATCTCCCTGATCAGGTGATACCGCCTTAAGATGTGCCTGGATTTCTGATGGGACCTTGGTTCCTTCGCTAAAGCTATAGCCCCATTGTTATCGCAATACAAAGGTATTGGGTCAACAATGGACGGAACCACCTGAAGTTCACTAATGAACTTCTTCATCCAGACCGCCTCTTTTGCGGCATCGCTTGCAGCAATGTATTCAGCCTCCATCGTCGAGTCTGCGACGGTATCCTACTTGGAACTCCTCCAACATACCGCCCCTCCGTTGAGGGTAAACACAAAACCCGAGACAGACTTGCTGTCATCTTTGTCACTCTGGAAGCTTGAATCGGTAAAGGACTCGACCCTGAGGTCTCCATTACCGTAAACCAGGAACATCTCCTTAGTCCTTCTCAGGTACTTGAGAATGTTCTTTACTGCTGTCCAGTGGTCCTCCCCTGGGTCTGACTGATACCGGCTTACCGTGCTCAACGCGTAAGCTACATCTGGTCTTGTACATAGCATCGCATACATTATAGATCCTACCGCCGAAGCGTAGGGTATAGTGCTCATGCGAACCCTCTCCTCGTCAGTCTTAGGAGACATCTTCTTGGAGAGGGTAATTCCGTGTAATGCGGGTGTGTTACCGCGCTTGGAATCCTCCATACTAAATCTCTTTAGTACGGTCTCTGTGTACCTGGACTGCGAAAGTCCCAACAGTTTCTTGGATCTATCTCTATAGATCTTGATCCCCAGAATGTACGAGGCATCACCCAGGGCCTTCATGGAGAACCTTTGTGACAAAAATAGCTTGACCGATTGTAGCATCGGAATATTATTTCCTATCAAAAGAATGTCGTCCACGTACAAGACTAGGAATACGACAATTCGTCCTACAATCTTCTTATATACACAGGGTTCATCTTCGTTCTTGATGAAATCAAATTCCTTGATTGCCTCATCAAAACAGATGTTCCAGCTCCGCGATGCCTGCTTTAATCCATAAATGGATTTAAGCAACTTGCACACCCTTCCGCTGCTCCCACTGTCTACGAAACCTTCTGGTTGATCCCTGTAAACGCACTCTTCCAAACAACCGTTTAGGAAAGCCGTCTTAACATCCATCTGCCAGATTTCATAGTCATGGAAGGCAGCAATGACAAGTAAGATCCGAATGGATTTGAGCATAGCCACTGGAGAAAAAGTCTCATCATAGTCCAAACCAGGTCTTTGACGAAAACCTTTTGCAACGAGTCTAGCTTTATAGGTTTCCACCTGCCCATCTACACCAAGTTTCCTTTTGTAGATCCATTTGCATCCAACGGGTTTTACCCCAGGTGGAGCAATATCCATGGTCCACACTTTATTGGCGTACATGGACTCCATTTCAGATTGCATTGCTTCCTGCCACTTATCAGAGTCCCTACTGATAATGGCCTGCCTGAAACTGGTAGGGTCATCTTCTTCCAAGATGCAATCCTCTCGATCCCCGTCTATGAGAAAACCGTAGTATCTCTCGGGCGGATGAGAAATCCTACCAGATCTGCGGAGTGGCTGAGGTTCTTCTGGGGTTATTGAATTCTGAGGTTCTGTCAAATTTTCAGTTTCATTTTGTGGTCGCTGAATTTCTTCCAGTTCTACCGAACTCCCACTTGTTTCTTTTGCAAGAAATTGCCACTCTAAAAAGGTGGAGTGGCGAGATACAAACACCTTCTGTTCCTCGGTGTGGTAGAACAGATATCCAGCGGAGTTCTTAGGATATCCCACAAATTTACATAGAACTGAACGTGCCTTAAGTTTGTCCGGATTTTGTACTTTTACATAGGCCGGACAACCCCATATCTTAATGCCTTTAAGATACGGCTTCTTACCATTCCATATCTCGAACGGTGTCTTAGGCACAGATTTAGACGGAACATCGTTCAATAGGTACGCCGCTGTCTGAAGCGCATGTCCCCAAAATGAAAGAGGCAACTCAGCACTACTCATCATGGAGCGAACCATATCCAATAGGGTACGATTCCTCCGCTCCGAAACACCGTTGTGCTGTGGCGTATAAGGAGGAGTAAGCTGAGAGAGAATACCATTCTCTTTTAAGTAATCTAGGAATTCTGTGCTTAAGTACTCCCCTCCCCTGTCAGACCGGAGGATCTTGATACTTTTGCCAATCTGGTTCTCTACTTCCTTTCTGAATTCCTTGAATTTCTCAAAAGCTTCAGATTCGTGTTTCATCAGATACACATATCCGAACCTAGAGAGATCGTCAGTGAATGTGATGAAGTATGAGAACCCACCCCTTGCATGTATAGACATCGGACCACATACATCACTATGTATGAGTCCCAAGAGCTCTGCTGCTCTTTCTCCATGTCCGGTGAACGGAGATTTGGTCATCTTCCCTTTGAGACAAGACTGACAAGTTTCATAAGATGAAAACTCGAACGCATCCAAGAGTCCATCTTTATGCAACTTACTCAGTCTTTTCTCTCCGACATGACCAAGTCTATAATGCCACAAGTAGGATTCATTCGTATCTGAATTCTTCCTCTTGCGTGTGTTTTGTATATTGAGAACTGTATTCTGATTTAGAACGTAGATACCATTAAACAGTGTACCCTCTGCAACCAGTACCTTATCAAGGTAAATGTTCATGATATTCTTTTCAAGAACAAACTTATATCTATCTTTATCGAGTAAAGAAACTGATATGATGTTGCAAACCATGGAGGGTACATAGTAGCAATCGTTCAAAATCATAGTCTTGCCATTTGGCAATACTAGGTGATATTCACCGACGGCTGCCGCATTAACTTGTGCTCCATTCGCTACTCTGAGCGACATATCACCCGGTGCAACTTTCCTACTTTTTCTCAGTCCTTGCAATAAATTACAGATATGAGATCCTGATCCGGTATCAAGTACCCAGGAGGTAGGGCTGACCGTAAAACAGTTCTCAATTACAAGAACACCTGAAGTAGATGCAAAACCATGCTTCTTCTTCGACTGGGTATCCTGGAAATCCATACAATCCCCTTTCCCATTCTTATACTCATGACTGTTGTCACAAGTTAGAGCTGAACCAACTTTCCCCAGTCCCGAATAAGAATTCGGATCGGTCAAGCGATACATTTTATTATCTTGATTAGGGCGGGAAAAGGTTGCTGCCTGGAGAGAGAGAAAAGAAACACTCAGCGTATGCTCGTGCAAGATTAGATTGGTTTATTAATTTATCTAACCAGGATGTCTCCCACTGTTTCCTCAAATCCTTCTTAAAACCTTTTAAAAGAAGAACTAGCCGGGTTTTAATTCACATCACAATACTTGCTTAACCTTTCAGCCAGGCTAGTGTCGGTACTTCGAGGGAGGTTTTCCAACGCTTTCGCGAAGTTCCTTAATTAAAGAACCTCTTTTCCCTAGGGGCGTAACCCCGCTAACACCTTTCTTGACACCTACTAGGTTTATAGCATTGATCGTTAAGTGAAATAATCTCCCGAGAGTAAACCAACTCATCAGTGGGATCGGGATCCAACTGTCATTGTGTGATAGCCTAGATGGAATCCACTCTAGTCACCACACTCCAGAAGGTATGCTAAATCTGCAAGTTTCAGTTCTTTTGAAACTCCCGATGTGGTTTTTGCCCCTAGGACCCAAGTGACCTTGACGAATAATCAACAAATCAAAAGGTCCTAGTCAAGTTCAACCCGTCGTTATCCAGGATTGCATTAGACCCGCCCGCATGACCCTTGACGAATAATCAACAAAATCATGCGACCGTCCTAACCAATCGCATCTATCAGTGCAACAGAGAATTATTACTCAGCTACCGTTCACTGTGTCTTGACGAATAATCAACAAACGCAGCACGAATACTAAGTATTAATTATCCGAAACGACGGAGGGCTACGGCTGGGTTTTTGGCGAAAAACCCGTTAACGTAATGAACTTGATATCGTTGAAGGAACCTGATAATCTTTTTGAAAATATAGTGGCGAAAACTTTTGCTAAAGAGGTCACTCCATGCGAAGGGATCTCGGCTCTTTCCTCGTCGAATGAGGTGCAGGATATTCCAAACTGAATACCTCGATGCAAAGCAAGAATAATCGACTATAGTGAAGTTATTACCCTGACGCAAACTTTTGTCCAAGGGGTCACTCCCTGTGAAGGGATCTCGGCCCTTGCCTCGTCGACTGAGGTGCTGGGCATTCACAACCGAATACCGCGATGCAAAAAAAAAATGAACGTCCTTGTAATAACGGCTTTTTGAAAAATTGTTCCAACAACGTCTTTTAGGTTTATTTTCTTGCATTAGTTCTTTTAATGCGTGATATTCTTGCATTAGTTCTTTTAATGCGTCCCATCATTTAATCCTACCATTGCAGAAAACAACCAAAATATGACGTACGCTTATGCCATTCGCATTCGCCACGGGGTCCCGTCATCACTCGTTAGGTTACTTAACTAACGACAGAGCGGGGGCTGGGCTAGCGCGGCTGTAAAACATAAGCAACGCCTAAATAGTAAAGCAATGATAGACATTAGAGATCACAGATGAATACATTGGATATACTAGCAATCCGCAATCCTTTCGAGCCTGGAACGAAAAAGCGGATAACACGGTCGCGGTGAATAGCCAAATACCCCACCCAAGACCCCTACGGGTGCGGCAAACTACCCGCCAAGTACTCGGCAGTTTGTGCACCCCCTCCATGGGTCTATCCTAGGAGCAAAAACAGTAAAAAGAATTATACAATGACGGCTACAACCCCGACCCGGTTGTGCGGCCAAACAAATAATAATATTACATCAATTTACATTTACAATGAATGAAAGAAAAACAAAAGCTCATCTCACATCCACCCCGGCTATTCACCCGCGACAGTCCAACACATTCATATACACAAACCATCAAGAACAATCACAGATCACAGATATGTATAACCCCAACTAATCGACATATAGCGATTAGCCGACGTTCAATACATAAGAACATCACTAACCTTTATAGTCAAAGTATATTGAAGTTCGGAAAAATACGGAATTATAGGCCCCCAAAAACAAATTTCTATTCTGGAAAATCTGGGCACATATAATATATCTGAAAAATCCTAAAACCATGTCAGAAACACACTGCACCAAAATCGATGCAGTAACTCACCAAGTTGGCTGCGGTTCCGCGGCAAGAGCTTGCTCTTGCCGCGGAAGCGCGGCGCTTTGGTTGAGTCGCTGCATCGTTTTTGGTGGTTTTCTTATAAAAACCCTGAGATGATTTTTGGGATATAACAAATTTTGTTTTGACCAGAAAAAGTTTTAACAGAAACTCAGATTTTTACAACTTGGTTTTTTTCGATTTTTCCGTTTCGAACTTCGATACACTTTACTACCAAGCTAGTTTATGTTTAGTTAGGCTCTGATACCACTGTTAGGTCCACGTTACCTCTCCCGGTACTTTCGGGGTTGCGGAAACGGTAAATCAAAATTTTTCTAAACTTTGTAACATGGACCGTAAAAGCCGGATCTTGGCTAAACTAAACTAGCATACTTGCAAAGAAGAATTAACTACTCGGCAAAGTGGTTATACCTCAACTTGAACTCCTTCACTTCTTGTTGTTGTTCTTCTTTGATGTTCTTCTCTTCTTGTTGTTCTTCTCATTGCTTGCTCAATGGTTGATCCGGACTTCGGTCACCTCCGCGGCCTCCTTGAGTCCAAGACGATCCACCCGAGAGATGTACACCGAGCTCCACCTCAAGTCGAGGTAACTAGGGCAAGGAGATTGCTAATCTAGAAGCCCTAGGTTGTGTAGAGAGGATGTATGGATGTGTTTGTCAAGTAGAATCCTTTTTCTCTCAACACATGAGATCAAAGGAGAAATCAAGAGGAGGAAGAAGAAGGAGATTTTCTAGCAACCATGGAGCTTCTCATTTCAAGAGAGAGAATGAGAGTGAGCAAATGAAAAGCTTAACCAAGAGAAAAACTAACCATGGTTGCAATAATGCACAAACATTATCATTACAAATCCAATCAAGATAAAGGTGATGGCTACAAATGACATGACCATTATCATAACTAAATAAAAAGAAAACCAAAGAATACTTTAGATCTTCTAAGAAGATCCAAGTCAACTTTGGTCAAATGGTCAACAAAGTCAAGATGGTCAAACGGTCAATGTAATTAGCCATAACAAAATTATCAATGAAAGGATTAGTAAATAATGTCCCCGGCTCATTATGGTTTTGACCAAACGAACTGTCGAAACGCTAATGAGTCCACCTCAAAATGGTTTTGACCGAATCAACTGTCAAAACCCTAATGAGCCTGCCACATAGTGGTTTTGGCCGAACCAACTGCCAAAACCCTAATGAGGCACCTCCTCCTTCATCGCTCCAGAAAACTGTGCATACACACCTGCATCCGTATTCCGTAGAATGCGGATGCGCAGAAGACAAAACAAATCCATCCGTGCAATACTAGGATCTGGCTTAAACCAAAGCCCACTAGTATTGCCTGCCCGAACATCATACGCACACAAGTGTACGTAAGTGATCGCAGTCCTGCCGTAAAACCATACGGCTTCTACACGTTTCGCTCAGTGCAGGGAAACTCTCTGTGTGGGACTCTAAAGACTCGACACTACGCTGGCAGTGGGTTTAACCACAGACCGCAAGCGGCACTAGCTGTACGTAACGGTCCCCAGGTAGACGTCGATAAGAAGGCCGATGAGGTAAACCCATCCGAACTCCTACTGAGTCTGTATGTGACAATCTCCGTACAGTCCGGTCTGTTCGTCTGATACATCGCATGTCGGGCCTAGGGGGGCGGCAAGCGTCAGACCCCTAATAGCGGTACAAGTCGTGTCGGAGTGAAGCCCAGAACACCCTGAGATAACACTGGAACCTACCAGTATATCTCGCTTGCCCTGGCCAGGGACTACTCGTGTAATGGCTCTCCTAGACACAGCGCGATGTCAACCCCCAATACCGGGAGAGACGAATCCTGTCTAACCGTCACTGCCTCCAAGTGCTTCGGGACTGCTCCCAACTACTACCTGTTTGCACGACTCAGTAGAGCCGTGGTAGGGTAGTAATCAAAGAACAGTGGGAACACACTCGAGGCGAAGTGACAGTGTCAAGTCAGCGGACTAAGCTGTACTCATGTCACCTGGGAACTGATAACTGACGATAGGTATAATACCAACCATCAGTTCCCGACGAGTCCTGTCCAGTGTACTCGTAACCCAACGAGCACCCGCATACTATCTCAAGTACGACGTACCGACGGCTGTGGGACAGACCGTCTCCCGTGCTGGGATGAGAAGCGTATACGCTAGTCTACTCCGGAGTATCGATGCCCTATCTCGGTACTCCCACGACTAGGGACGTGTATAAGGATGTGCTTGTAGATTACCCAGCCCCCACGAGTGTGATCGCCATCACAACGCCGGTAATCAAGCAAAGATCCTAAGGGCTCTACTAATGCGTATAGGTGATATAATAAATAAACACACATGTACACATTAAAGTAGAGACAAACCAAGTAGCATACTACTATATTGAGCAAGATTGTCTGTACAACTGTGAATATCCCAAGCTTCCATCAAGTAATATACATACTAGTATGATACAGTAATGGCCTCTAGGGCATATACACTAACAGTGTTATGCGCAGCGCACCGCGATTTTAAAAAGATTTGGCATGCTTTTACATCAGCTATTTACATGTATGGATTGGATGTCTACATGTGTAGTTCTGATCCATATCATATCGGTTTTGTATTGGATTTGACATTGTGTTTTTACCTTGACTCCGATGATTGCGGGATGCTTGATGGAGCGTTGTTTTTGAGTTATCTGCTCAGTACCCATGCGCATGCATTGCGCTGTGACGTTCTATGTGTTGATGATTTCGGAACCCCGACGACTTGGAAATTTGTATTGAAATGTTTTAGTACTTGGGGATTTTAAATTTAAATTCGGGGACCGAATTTCTTTAAGGGGGGTAGATTGTAACATTTCCAAAATAATAAAATATTATTTTTAGGAATTTTTTTAATTTAATATTATTTTATTGATTATTTTAATATTAAATTTATAATTAAATGCTAATAAATGAAGAAAAATTATGGAAAATTATGGAAAATTCTAAAATGGGTTATTTATTGGAATTATGATTAAGTGTTTGTGATCATTTATATGCTAATTTAGCGCTAATCGCGATCAAAAATCGCTAATCGGATTTTTTGGCTTTTTGTGCAAAATTGTGCACATATCATTTTGGACTTGTGTTACACTTTTTTTCTAGCCATGGTTTTCTTTTGGGATCACTATTGGTGTGAGAAGGAATTGGATTAAAAGAAAAAGGAAAAGAAAAGAAGAAGAAAAAGAGAAAAGAATGGGGTTGGTGAGAGAGGGTATGGGTTGCACTTTGACTTGAACCTTAGCCATTTCCCTTTGGATTTTCCTCTCACTTCCTCCCCCTCTTTCTTGAGCTGCTGCTGCTGCTGCTATTGCCCATTCTTCCCTCCACAAAACCCTCTCAAATCATCTCACAAATCACTCCAAAACCTCACACTCATTTCACTAAAATTGCACACAAGCTCATAAGCTATAGGATGGACCAAGAAAGTTGCTGTTTTGGTGCTGTTGAGGAATCATGAGTCTCTTGTGAGGTAATTTCTTCACAATTAGAGTGTTAATCCTTATGCTTAAGCTTTAATTCAAGTTTCATATCGATATCGTGTGAATTGGTGCACTTTGGACAAAATTAGAGAGGATTAGGGTAATTTTGAGTTATGACTTTGCAATTGGACTCTAATGGTGACCTTAGACCCTATTTTGACCAAGACCCTGACCTAGAACAACCTGAAACCCAAAAATACGGAATTACGGGACTTTCATGTCGGTTTGTGAGTGTTTAGAGTGTGCAGGGAAATCTGGAATGTACTGGGACTTTTTCAGAAAAATTAAGTGACACCAGGGACCCAATTGATACCATAGGAAGCCACCCTGACCAGACGGACCCCATTGGAGATAGGGGGCCGGCCAGGCCGGTTTTGGGAAGGTTTTGGCCGTCCAAGTAGTGATGGAATGCATCGGGGTTGGTCCAGTGGCTCAAATATATCATATACATCACCCTGGACTTGTTTAATTGGCTAAATTTGACCCGAGGTGAAATCTGGGATCGTTTTCTTGGGTTGCTGCCTTACTTTCAGTATTTGGTTTTACACATTTTGATTTCCATAATTTGGTGTTTGTACGTTATCTCGATCGTGTGACGTTTGTACAACTGCATCGAGTGATTTCGGGTTGTTTTGCGAAGGCTAACCGTAGGTTCTAACCTATAGGCCTTTTAGCGAATCGTATTGGTTTTAGCGTGTCGTTTCAAGTTTTGATTTGGTTTTGATGCGATGCGATACGTGTGATATGTGTAGGTACCCCGCGACGATCCGAGGCGATGCAGAAGATGACGGTGATATCGACACCGACACGCAGGATTCAGGTGAGTAGATTTATATCTACGGGGAGAAGTCGGGTGGATGGCGTATAGCACCCCCGCAGTCCGTGGTGTTGTATACGAATACGTATACACACGTATATTTATTATGTGTGGTTTAGATTAGTGATGGTAATAATGGTATTATTGATGATCGGAATGTATTGGTTTAGTATAGTGCGAACCCTAGAGTAGTGGTTGCACCCACACATACACTTACACACATACTTGCATACATTCCTTCATTTGTTTATGTGCATATGATGATGCGTATATCTACACATGGGTATGGGACTATGTGTTTATATACGGGATTTGAGGATGATACGTGGGTTTGAGATGATACTTGATGTGAGGCCGTAAGATCGGCGATGTGACATAGCTTGTCTTTGAGGTGCGAGATGATAGTTTTAGCGGGCCTTTGGACATGTGCTTTACCCGCATTCATATTCTTATAGATGGTATCGTTTTGTACTAGACTTGGAGTAGTACCCCAGATTATGCGATCTGATGATAGTGATACCTGATATGTGATGAGATAGTGTGATATTGACCCCTACCCAACTATTGGGATGCCGTACGACGATTTACCGTACGAGCCGATATTGATGATTGATCCGCACTCTTGACTTGAGATGTCTGATTATAGATATGGTATCGGATATGATATTATTGAGGCGGGATCACCGACTAATATATATACAGGTATGTATATGTATCGACTCAGATGTTAGGCGGTTCCCTTACTGTAGCTCAGCTTGTTAGTTCAGCCGTATAGTTTAGTGTAGTTGTTAGATTAGATTAGACTCCTACCTATTTCAAAAACTAACGAATCGTGGGTATTTTAAAAGACAGCCCAAGGGATCCTACGGATATTTCAAAAGACGTATCTTTTCATAAAAACACCGTAGCCCTATTTTCAAAACCCCATGATTCGTGTTATTTCAAAAGGCACCATTTGTAGAGGTTATATTAGATTAATGCAGATTAGTTGTAGTTGCGTCTTGTATTCAGCTTCCGCTCATTATTGTGGTTCGCTTCGCATCACATGCTTATATTATGTTTCATACTCCATTATTGATGTTATGCTGTTAGGACACCAGCACCATTACCGATGATGCGTATGTACCACGTACACTTACTTGCCGGCTCACACACATCTTCATCGGTAATTGCCATGTCACGTACACCTTAGAAAATATTATTGCATCGACATAGGTTGTTAGCTAATAATTTAGACATGATATTAGTGTACTTGCCTTATATGCTAGATTAGACATTGTAATTATTACTTGTTACATCATGCATGTTATTATTCATGGATTTTTATGCCTATATGCACTGTTTACATGCTATTGAGGATTGGATTCGGATTTCCATGAGATTTTCTGGATTTGGGGGAAAACCGCAAAACTTATATAACTTTCTTTCTCTCCTTAAAATAAAAAGTGCGGTTTTCCCATGATGTATGAGTCGTCCACCATGAGTTTGCTGATGGATTTGGAAACCCGATTCGAGGAGACGGATGAACCGTTTCGGGTACATGGTGGACCCGGCGCGGTACCCCGGGGCAAGAGGAATGTGGTGATGACGTTGAGCCTGGCAGGGGAGTACTACCTACCGGTGATTTTACCCGACGCGTCGGATATCCGGAGGATACCGTCGTGGTCTTGAGATTGATGGTAGGGGCCGGTCTGGACTGACGGCGCCCTAGATATTGTGGTTGAGACTTTGAGATATCGGGATATTGGAATTTCGTTTTGTGCCGATGCTAGGCACAGTTTTATGCTGATTTCATTATGGTACCTCATTTTAAAAATACAAGGGAAATCTCACTAAATTATGAAAACAGTTGCTTCATGTAAGTGTATTCTGTTTTCACGCATTCATATCTCATTCATATGCTATATTGTTACCTGAGGCACTAGCACGAGCACTTGGCACTACACTCATGTATAGAGATTACATTGCCGGTTTAGCATGCTTCAGCTTTATCCATATTGAGGTTTATTTATATCTGATCGTATTGACCTAGGATGGGTCATGCATTCGATTCCTGCTTGTAGATATCTTTCTATTCACGAGTTGGCAACTCACCCCCGTTGTGCCCCAGTTCTTGCAGGTTTGCCGTACAGATTCCATAGCGGCATTTCTGGCACATTGCTTCCTTATGGGTGACTTGCTTGGATAGGTGGGTTCTTTTGTATCAGAACCGCCATTGTTCATGTATTATTTATTGTATCTAGAATTGTCCATCAACCAAAACCTGTATTTTTCTTTCAGACTTAGACTTCAGTGTTGTTTTATTTCGACCATAGAGTCGCGCTTAGTAGTATTGTGGTTTTCTTGTTTTTGGAGCTTTCTTTTGAGTTTGATCCTCGCCATTCGGCATTGTATATTTTTATTGCTTGTGTGGTTGTGACCGTCGATTGACGAAGAGCTAGCTCCCGCTTGGGGATGCCTTTTATCATTGCATATTTATGTTATTATTGTTGTACCCCGTTCGGGGCCAGTTTTTACAAAGGAAACTCTGCCGAAATTTTCAGGAAAGGTTACACATTTTAAAAATGCATATTCGTCTTAGTTATTTAAAAACCTTGAATTTCAAACACGTTTCCTTCACTTCTTTAAACCAGTTTTCTTTACTTACTCTTAAAATGGTTTTAGATTTCTGGGCTTTTGGCTTACTTGGATCAGATGGAGTCCTATAGACTTCATATGGTTCAAGGGCCAGTCACGTGCTCCTTCGGGTCGTGACAAAAATAAAGAAGTTACTGTGCAAAAATAATTGACTGAAGAGACTAATTGGCTGCGGAACCGCCGCATTAGCCATGCTAATGCCGCGGTTCCGCCGCACTTTGATCGAATTAGAGGTTCCATTTTGTACAGTAATTCTTAGAAACTCCTGCTGAGTTTTCTGCATATTTTTAATTCGTAAAAATCCACAATTTTCAAAAATGTACAGAGAGCAAGTTTTGAATTAGGGTTTCGGTTCGATCGGACTTCTAACTCCGTCTACACATCGCCTACGGCTCTAGCTAGGCTCTGATACCACTGTAGGGTTCCTAGGCACACTAATGAGGTCTCACAAGGCATCAACCATGCCAATTTCAAATTTTACAAGTGCCGAGAAACCCTAATACGGATCGTTGACTAGAGTTTAGGCGAAACTAGAAGCTAGTTAACAACTTAACTAAAGGGTAAACGGAAATACAACCTTTGTAGATCCGGTCCTCCACCTCCATAGCTCCGTGACGGTGTACCCTCGCTACGATCATCGGATCCCGGACTCTAGCGTCGGCTTCATCGGAGAAATGGGCGGGCTAGGTCGTCGACTTCGATGCCGAAGATGATCTACGTCGAGGCAACAGAAGATCAAGCTCCAACTTCACCAAGCCATGAAACTTGTGAAGAAAACACCCTATACTACTTGGCAAGTGGTAGAGGATGAAGAAATAGGTAGTGGGTTCACTTTAGAATTGGATTTCTCACTCTTTTTCTCAAGTTGCCATTGTTGGTAGCAAGGTTTCTCTTCATCTTTTATGAAGAAGAAGAAGAAGAAGATAATATGATAAGTATTTTAAAAATAGAAAATAAAATGATTCTTATCATATTTTTAACCATGGTTTTGTGTAGAGAACTAACTAGAGTTTAGATGAATGGTTAGGGTTAGGAGAAGAAGACAAAATGGTCACTTGGTCAAAGCTTCATGAAGCTTCAACAAGCTTCATGTTTGAAAGCAACCATTTTGTTTTTCTTTTATCTTTTAACCAAAAATGAAAAGATAAATAAATGAGTGAAATGAAACCCTAACCATTCACTAAACATGGTTTAAGTCTTTACACAAATCCAAGTTTGCATATATCATCAAACATGATACAAACAAGTGCACAAAACTATATCATATATACAATGTGCACATCAAGTGAGAAAATCCATTTTAAGTGAACCAATACTAGTTAATGCAAAGTAATATATCAAATATATAATTATGCATTAAATCATTAAATCAACGCTTGATTTAATGATCCGGTCATACTGCATATAACCGACTAATATCAATAGTAACAACTTATCGAATCAACACTTGATCCGATAACCCGGCTATATCGCATATAACCGATCAATGTTACAAATCGCGAGAATCGAATACAGTATCACATACTGGTATCATTCTCGGTCCCGCACATATCTCATATGCGCTCTTATTTCGTTTCGCTTGAGCCAGGAAACCTCTGTGTAGTACTCTAAAGACTCGTCAATACGCCGGCAGCAGGTGATGATCATATCAAACACCCACAAGCCGCAAGCGTCCTGCTAAACGTAACGGCCACTCGGGTATTGAGCGATCAAAAGATCGATGAGCAAGCCCGCTCACACTCCTGTGAATCCAACCAGTAACACTTACCGTACAGTCCGGTCTGTTCGTCTGATATGTCACATATCTCGCCTAGGGGTGGTAAACGTCAGACCCCAATAGCTCGATAAGTCGTGTCGATATGAGGTCTATAACAATTAGAGAAACTATTGGTAACACTTACCAGTAAATCTCAGCAACCCTGGCCAGGGATTTCCGGTTATGGCCAATCGAACACTGCGCAACATCAACTCCCTATACCGGGAGAGACGAATCCCCTCCTATCGCTCATTGCCTCTATGTGATTCGGGACTGTACCCGAAAACCACCGTTTTGCACGCCCTCTTGGACATGGTAAGGTGGAAATCAAAGCACGGTGGGAATCACACAAGACTCTATGACGATCTCGGGTCAACAGACTACTCTGTACCAGTATCACCAGAGAACTGCCATCTGACGTAAGGTATAATACCATATGGGTGTTCTCGGCGAGTCCGTCCAGTGTACCCAGTCTCTACTGAGCACCCGTATATCATCTCTGATGTCAAACACCAATGGATAAGGGATCATCCATCGCCCATCTGTATGGGTCGAGAAGGTATACGCTAGTCTACTCTGGTATATCGATGCCCCGTCTCGATACAACCACGACTAGGGACTTTGAAGGATGTACTTATGGACTACCATGTCCCCACTAGTATGATCCGCATCATAGTCCAGGTAGTAAAGTACACATCCTAAGGGCTTTACCAACATGTAACAGAGAGACAATCAGTGTACACGTTAAGGTAAAGAGCAACCAGATAGCATACTATCATGTCGAGCAAGAAAGTCCTCCCTATATATGTCCAAGCATCCACTACAATATACATCCTATGTATTGTAATGGCCTCTAGGGCATACATATAACTAACAACATCAGGGCCACTCATGGTGACGGCGCCTGAGTTATGAGGATTTACGTGTCGATGCTGTAGACGGGTTTCATGATGTTTCGAGTGTCGGTGTTAGACACTCAGGTTTCTATGATTTTTACGTATCGTCGATGGACATACGTGGTTGATATCCTTATACATATATATATACATATAGGTATATGATTCATGATGTTTCGGGTGTCGATGTTTGACACTCAGGATACATGAGACTTACAGGATATAAGGGTCGATCTGAGGATGCGGTGCCTGAGGATTTTGTGATTTGATATGTCAATGAGGGACAAACGTTGATTTATATCCTCATATTTACATGCATATGTTTTCATGATATTTACATCCATGATGTTGTTGTGTCATTGGTTGACACGTAGATGAGATACACATGCATACTGGCATTGATTATATTGGTTGGATGAGATCCACTTGCTGATAGGCATTGATTATGTTGTTGGCACATATGCAGATACGGTCACCCTAGATATCATAGTATTACCTTTATGATATAGTTGACCTAGGAATCGTTGTTTATTTCAATTTCTACCTGTTGATATTTTCTACTCATGAGTTGGCAACTCACCCCGGTTATGCCTCAGTTCTTGCAGGTTGTCCGCTTGGATCAGTAGTGGCATCGTTGGCACACAACTTACTTTCCGGTGTTTTCTTTTGGTAGGTGGTACATGTTGGATCGTGCCCATCTCATATTTGTTATTCATATTGTATCTAGTTGACTCCATCAAATCAGAAACTAGTATTTGTTTATGTAGTTAGACTTAGAAAGACTTGTAGTTGCGAGACTTGAGCGATGGGTTTTATGTTCGCTTTTGGGATGATGTCTTGCTTCTTTGTTTATCTTTTGTGTTGATCTTCACCGTTGGGCGTCGTATACTTTTTATTGTACTTGTGGTTGTTGTTTCCGCCGTTGGGCATGTTTTGCTCCCGTTTGGGGATGCTTTCTTTTTATTCTTTGTTGTACCCATTTCGGGGCAAGTTTTTACAAACGAGGTGCTGCCGAAATTTTTATGAAAACAAAAGAAAAGAAAAATAAATTTAAGGTTTTGTAATTAAGTTTTCCAAGTATTGTATAAATTTTTTCATTATTTACTTCTGTTGGAAGGTTTAGATTTCTGGGTTTCGGCTTACTTAGGTTACGTTACGCCTGTAGACGTTGCGTAATATAAGTGCCGGTCATAAGCTATTATTTTGGATCATGACAGATGGTGCTAGAGTGTCACGCCCCGCTTCCCAGAATACGCTAGATTGGGGACGTGACATAACCAACAATGCTACCTGTGGGTAGGAAGTATCCATCCACAGTCACATTACAGCTGTAGAGATATCAAGAACAAGATAAAACTATCTAAAAACATGTCCATAAACCACAATAACAAGAGTCAATAATAAATCAATGCGGAAGCAAATGATCCAATACAAATAACTGAAAAGTATGTCCCATAATGCGGGCTCACATCAGGAAATAAATGCAGGAAATAAAACTAACTACTACTGAACTCACAGCTCAGCCTGCTGGCTGAAGTACTCCTGCTCGGACTGCGACAGCGGTACAGAATCTGGGCCATGCAAATCCCAGACGTCAGCACGTCATGTCAACAAGTAATATAATATGAGCAATGTAACAGGCAATGCAAGATAAACATGAATAAAGCAATAATGTGAAACAAGTAGTGCAGGGTAGTGTGCAGTGGGTAACTAAACTGTTCTATCAGTTTTTCTATTCTAAAGTCTTTGAAATCAATTGATGAATCGTCGATGTAACTCAATAGTATCCCGTGCATGCCCGGGACCACGGTCAAGATCCTCGAGGCTGAATCCGAGACGTGCCGCTAGGCAGTAACAAGTAGCAGGATGGGCGAGTGATGTCAGCATCATCACTCCAGGGCTGGCCTAGCCCGTAAGACTGATCAGAACATGTATCGAACTGTTGAGTTACAAGTCGGTTTCACCTTTGATTTCCCCATACCCCTAAGTTATGTATGTCAGGTCAGGTATTCAGTAATC
This sequence comes from Agapanthus africanus, assembly GCA_030015575.1. Lineage (NCBI taxonomy): Eukaryota > Viridiplantae > Streptophyta > Magnoliopsida > Asparagales > Amaryllidaceae > Agapanthus > Agapanthus africanus. The sequence continues at coordinate 614,024,351 of CM057341.1, read as the reverse complement.
AAGAACTAATGCCAACACAGGATCAGGTAAAAGCAGGTTTGTCTGGATAGATAACAGGAATGGTCCATGAGGACTACATGTCAGGTTTGTTGGCATTAGGCACTAGATCAGGTAACAGGTCGGGTCATGGTACATCAGGTCAAGTCAACAGTATACGGTACCATGTCAGGTGTATCAATATATATATATGTGTAGCAATGTCAGGTCAAGATGTAAGCAATATCGTGAGTGTGCTCCCAATCAGATATATAAACAAACATGGGTATTAACTACCTGATATAAGCAATGAATTACATAATAAGCAGTTTCATTCAAATTACAAGAGTGCAGTAAGATGATATAGCCGTTTAGTCATGTTAACAGGTTTGAGCACCCTTAGCGGTGCAATAATTTATGTAACGGTTTAATACAGTTATTTCAGGTTAATGCATGCGAGTGTCCGAATGTAACCGAACTACATGGATAATTGCTACCAGCTATTTTAACAGTAAAATGTGATTGAACAGGTAGATATGATTATTAGGTTCAATTTGCAAATTGTAAGTTCCATGTTTAACAGTAAAATGATATAATGAAATTTTGTAACCGAAATGGAAAATGATTGTACCAAGCTAATTTTACAGGTTTAGGGTGTCGATACATATATAAATATATTGTATAGCATGTAGCAAGGGGTACTTGCCTCGACGGGTCGCGAACCGGGAAAAACGGAACGTAAACGTCGGCGGGGAAACTTGCGACGGACACATGGTTCACGGATTGAACCCAAACAATGAATCGAGGAACCACACGGGTCAGAGTACTCTGCTGGATCGTCGGGACACGTCGCCGGCACGGCTGGATTCCGGCGAGGTACAAAATAGTGAATAGGGTTTCTAAAGGGTGTGGATCTAGAGAAAGAAAGAAATGAACAGAGAAAGAAGAAGATGGGGGATACTCACTGGTCTCAGAGGGAACTAGCAACGACGGCGAGATCGACAGCGGTGAGAACGGCGTCTCCGGCGATCTGCAGAAACATCCAGCGGTTTGTTTGCAGTTTTGAAAATGAAGAGAGGAAGGGTGAGATGGAGAAACACTTACGAGCTGTTCTGGGGTGGTCGGGGATCGTCGGCGGCTGCCAGGGGCGGCGCAGGTGGTCTTCGGTGGCGTCTCAGGCGACGCAGAGGAGTGCAGTGAAGACTGCAGGCGGTCGCGGCTCTGCAGGGTGCACTGGGGTGGAAGAAAGAAGGTGTGGGTGAGGCGAGGCAGAGGAGGCGAGGGTGCTGGTGACGCTGGCGCCGGCATCGGGGCAGCGGCGGCAAGGATAGAGGTGGCTAAGGTTGAGGGCGAGGCTCGTGATGGGTTTCTGTCGCTGCGTTTTGGAAAAAATAAAGGAGAGGGAATTTATATAAGAGAGAGAGAGAATAGATTGAGAGAGAGAGAGAGATAGAGAAAGTGAGAGAGAAAGACGGTGAGGGAGAGAGAGAAAGAGATATGAGAGATAGAGAGAGAGAGAGGTAAAGAAAGTGGGGCCCAGGGGAGATATAAGCCTCGCGATTGGCTAGAGTGGGGATTTGATTTGTAGGTTAGGGGAAAAAATACTTAAAGATTTAATAACAGTAAAATATACATATATGTTAACGATATATATTATGGTTTTAAATATTATTAAAATTTGGGATTTTGGCGCCAAATAAAACATTTCCAAATCGCGCCCGGGTCGGGTCCAAAAATTCGAAATTTAAATAATAGGATTTTAAGCGGGTTCCAAATTTTAAAATTAAGTGTCTTACGATTAAAAAGCATACCCCTAAGACGGACACCTGTACGCGCGCATAGCCGTCCAAACTCGCCCGTTTCACCGAACGGGACGAGAACTCGATGCACGTACGCTACCACAAGGCTAAGGGTGTCGAGTAGGCCAAGATGGATATTTTTTATTTTATTTTAGATACTAAAATTTGTTATGTGCATAAATGACTTTGCCAGGTAAAAATTTACAGTAAGTGACAATCAAGCAGGCTTGAAATGAGTATCACATTAATGCTCAAACAGTAACTGAAAAACAGTAGCGTTGGGCTCGGGTGTTACATTATACCCAACTACAAAAGAATTTCGTCCTCGAAATTCTAAGAATACAAAGATAGAAAACTACAGGAAAAGGTGAGGAAACTTCTGTCGGATTTCATCTTCTCGTTCCCAAGTGGACTCTCCATGCGAGCGATTACCCCAAGAAACAAGCACAAGGGGGATAACCTTATTCTTGAGAACCTTTTCCCTTCGATCCACGATTTCAACCGGTCGCTCCTCAAAAGTTAAGTCTTCTCGTACTGTTAACTCCGAATGATCCAAAACGTGTGTTTCATCTCGAACATACTTTCGTAGTTGAGATACGTGAAACACATCGTGCACATTTGCCAAGGTCTGTAGTAACGCCAAACGGTACGCTACCTCACCAACACGCTCCAAGATCTCATAGGGTCCAACGAATCAAGGACTAAGCTTTCCTCGACTCCCAAAACGAATCACCCCTCTAGTCGGTGATATCTTCAAGAATACCAAATCACCCACGGCGAACTCTGGAGGTCTTCTTGACGTGTCAGCCCAACTCTTCTGTCTGTCTTGAGCTGCCTTCATATGATTCCTGATAGTGTTAACCTTTTCAACTATCTGCACAACCAAATCTGGTTCCAACAATCTTCGTTCACCGACATCATCCCAACAAACAGGTGAACGGCATTTACGACCATACAAAGCTTCAAACGGAGCCATCTGGATAGTTGCTTGAAAACTGTTGTTGTAAGAAAACTCCACCAAATGTAGATGATCCTCCCAAGAACCCTTGAAGTCCAACAAGCATGCTCTCAACACGTCTTCAAGAGTTTGGATCGTTCTCTTCGACTGACCATCAGTTTGAGAATGATAGGCTGTGCTAAACTTCAATCGAGTCCCCAAACTTTCCTGCAAACTCCTCCAGAAGTGTGATAAGAACCGAGTGTCCCGATCGGACACGATGCTTACCGGTACTCCATGCAATCTTACAATCTCCTGCATGTACCGCTCTGCCAAAGTCTCCGTTGATTGACCAACCCGGAAAGGAATAAAGTGAGCTGCCTTGGTCAACCGATCAACAATCACCCATACTGCATTGTTGCCCTTTGGACTCCGCGGTAAAGCCGTCACGAAATCCATGGTTATATGTTCCCACTTCCACTGAGGAATCGGAAGTGGTTGCAATAAACCAGCAACCCTTTGATGTTCAGCCTTAACTTGCTGACACACCAAGCACTTAGCCACAAAGCGAGAAATCTCCCGTTTCATGCCTTCCCACCAGAAATGCTGTCGAATATCTCGGTACATCTTTGTGCCCCCTGGATGTACAGAATAAGCTGAACTGTGTGCCTCCTTCATAAGCTCTTCACAAACATCACCCTTCGGCACAGACAAACGGCTACCATACCTTAACGAACCATTTTCGTGGACTAGTAAATCCGTTCGTAGTCCGGCTTTAACCTGCTCTCGAAACTTTTGCAATCTAGGATGCTGCGATTGTGCTGCTTTAATTTTCTCAATCAAAGATGACTGCACTTGCAGCTGCATCAACTGTCCCATAGAACGCGGTAGCACAACCTCCAAGTCAAATCTTCGAAAATCTGCAACGATCTCCTTCTGCGTAGTTAACACCTGAATTGCTGGTAACCGACTAAGCGCATCTGGCACGACGTTAACCTTCCCCGGATGGTACTTAAGATCAAAGTCATAGTCAGCCATCAGCTCCAACCATCTGCGCTGCCTCATATTAAGCTCCTTCTGCGCGAACACGTACTTCAAGATCTTATGATCTGTAAAAACTTCGACTCTTTCGCCCAAAAGGTAGTGTCTCCAAATCTTCAAGGCGAAAATCACAGTCGCAAGCTCCAAGTCATGAGTTGGATAATTCTTCTCATGGGTCTTCAATTGTCTCGATGCGTATGCTACAACCTTCCCATGCTGCATCAAAACACATCCTAATCCTTTCCCAGATGCGTCGCTGTGAATCACCAATCCTCCGGAATTGTCTAGCACGGTGAGAATAGGGGCGGTTATCAACTTCTGCTTCAACGTCTCAAAAGCTAACGCACATTTATCCGTCCATACAAAAGGTACCTCCTTGCGCGTAAGCTTGGTCAACGGCTCTGCCAGACGAGCAAAGTTCTCCACAAATTTCCTTTCGTATCCGGCTAATCCAAGGAAACTTCTTATCTCAGCAACATTCTTTGGAATCGGCCAATCTCGAATTGCTGCAATCTTTTCTGGATCGACGGCAATGCCATCGCCAGACACAACATGCCCCAAAAACTTCACTTCCTCCAGCCAAAATTTGAACTTACTCATCTTCGCATAAAGCTTTTCCTGTCTCAACGTCTGCAGTGCGATCTTTAAATGCTCAGTAAGCTCCTCAAAACTCCTCGAGTAAACCAGAATATCGTCAACGAAGACTACTATAAACTGGTCCAAGAACGGCGAAAAGATTCGGTTCATCAAGTCCATGAAAACTGCCGGCGCATTCGTTACTCCGAAAGGCATCACTAAGTACTCGTAATGTCCATACCGAGTTCGGAACGCCATCTTGCAAATATCACCACCTTTCACTCGAACCTGATGATATCCGGATCGCAAATCCAGCTTCGAGAATACCCTCGCGCCACTAAGCTGCTCAAAAAGTTCTTCAATGCGAGGGATTGGGTACTTGTTCTTAATAGTCACCCGGTTTAATTCTCGATAGTCGATGCACATCCTTCTCGTGCTATCCTTCTTCTTTACTAGAAGAACTGGAGCACCCCAAAGCGAGTTACTGCTTCGAATCCAACCCTTCCCAAGCAATTCAGCAACCTGTTTCTTAACTTCTTCCAACTCTACTGGTGCCATTGGATAATACGCTTTAGATACTGGCGCTGCACCAGGAATAAGATCAATTGCGAACTCCACATCTCGCTTCGGCGGTAAACCCGATATATCTTCAAATACGTCCATAAAATCGCGAACAACCGCCGGCTCTTCACCACTATCAACTTCCATTGCTGCAAGAATATTGTTTGTCAGCCTAGCCCTAAACTCGACTGGCCCGACAGAACTGCTTCCTCCAGTGAAGGTAAACTCAGGATGTCCGGGAATCTGGAAAATTACTTTCTTTGCCCTACAGTCAATGTGAGCGTGGAAAGTACCAAGAAAATCCATTCCCAAGACGACTTCATAGCTGCCCGTATCAATCGCCAAGAAATCTGCAAAGAGTCCCCGTCCGCACACAACAACTGTACAATCTCTACACTCCCTACTAGATATGATTTTCCCATTCCCAGTGTGTATGTCCCAGAAACTAGATAGGGTCATGTAGGTAATCGAGTGTGTAGTTATAAATTTGGATGACATAAAACAGTGGGATGCACCAGAATCAAATAATGCCAATGCGGGAAAACCATGAACGAGTAAAGTACCTGAAACCACTTCTCCTGACGCCTTGGTTTCCTCAGCTGTCAAGGTAAAAGCTCGAGCCTGATTAGGTCCTTGAGTCAGTTGTTTCTGCTCTTGGAACGGTTTCTGCGGAGGCTTCTGAGTATCATCCCTCGTACGAAGTTTCGACGGACAAGCACCAATGGCGGGATCAGCCGCTCCACAAACCAAACAAAGTCCCAGCCTCCTTCGACAATCCTTCTGCACGTGCCCAGGTAAACGGCAGTAGTCACAAATCACGCTCTTTCTTCGATCAACAATCATAGGCTTCTTCATGGGTGCTACACCTCGACGGTCCACTGGAATACCCTTGCGACCATGAGCTCGGTTAGGTACAAATGCGGGCTTCCTGGCCGCAACTGCTGTCTGCTGCAAGCTCCCTTTCATCCCAGATAAACTTTGCTGTTCCCGAGCTGCCGTAAGAACCTGTGAGAAAGTGTTCAAACCCAGGGAGACAATCTGCCTCTGGATGTCCACATCCAAACTGCGCATGAACCTTCGTGCCCTGTCTGCATCGTTGGCGACTAAAGGTCCAGCGAATCTGCTGAGTCTCGTCTACTCTGCTGCATGCACGTCCATGGGTGCTCCATTCTGCCTTAGCCCAATAAACTTCTCTTCCATTTCCTCCCGTGCAGTCCGCGGGAAGAACTTCTCCAGGAAACTCTTAGAAAAATCCGCCCACTTGATCGGCTTGGGCAAACGGGTCTCTTCCACAAGCCACCATTCTCGGGTGTAGTCCACTAACTGAATGCGTACCACATCAACTCTTTTGTCTTCTGGAATCTGTGCCGCAATCAGCAAATTCTCCGTGTCCACTAGCCTCTGCTCGGCTGGCAACGGCTCCTCCAAACCAGTGAATGTAGACGGACCCAAACGTCTGAAATCTGCCACGGTCCCTACTCGGTCAACTGGTTTAGCTCCAACGTTGTTTACAGACTGCTGAACGATCTGCAAACCTTCTTGGAACGAGTCTGCTTGCTGCTGGATCAGCTCGGTCAGTCTCTTTTGATTCTCCAGCATTCCCCTTATCACTCCAAGAATGGCGGATTCGTCCACACGCCTCTGGTACGTCTTGAAATTCTTATCTGCCATATTCCTGAAATCAAAAACACCCAACATTAGCATAATGATAGATTCAATATATAGATCAAGGCTAGAACTCCAAGATACTTAAATAGAGTACCGCATTGTAACTATGCCGCGGTATCATAGCCACAATTACTTAACTCCACCTAAGTCGCCTGAGTCCTAGAGATAATAAGGAATCATGTTTTTTGAGTCGACATGCAAAAGAAGTTTGCATTTCGTAAAAGATATAATCAGGAAGAATGTGATTCAAGAACGGCAAACGGCAAAGTGGCAGGACATGTTTCCTAAACACGGGCATTCTGATTCGTGTATTGGGTACCATACCAAACTACAAAAGAATCAACCCAACTAACCTATGGCTCTGATACCAAAAGAACCATGTCACGCCCCGCTTCCCAAAATACGCTAGATTGGGCACGTGACAAAGCCAACCAAGCTACCTGTGGGTAGGAAGTATCCATCCACAGTCACATTACGGCTGTAGAGATATCAAGAACAAGATAAAACTATCTTAAAACATGTCCATAAACCAGAATAACAGGAGTTAATAATAAATGAATGCGGAAGCAAATGATCCAATACAAATAACAGAAAAGTATTTCCCATAATGCGGGCACACATCAGGAAATAAATGCAGGAAATAAAACTAACTACTACTGAACTCACAGCTCAGCCTGCTGGCTGAAGTACTCCTGCTCGGACTGCGACAGCGGTACAGAATCTGGGCCATGCAAAACCCAGACGTCAGCGCATCATGTCAACAAGTAATATAATATGAACAATGTAACAGGCAATGCAAGATAAACATATATTAGGAATAATGTGAAACAAGCAGTGCAGGGTAGTGTGCAGTGGGTAACTAAACTGTTCTATCAGGTTTTCTATTCTAAAGTCTTTGAAATTAATTGATGAATCGTCGATGTAACTCAATAGTATCCCGTGCATGCCCGGGACCACGGTCAAGATCCTCGGGGCTGAATCCGAGACGTGCCGCTAGGAAGTAACAAGTAGCAGGATGGGCGAGTGATGTCAGCATCATCACTCCGGGGCTTGCCTAGCCCGTAAGACTGATCAGAACAGGTATCGAACTGTTGAGTTACAAGTCGGTTTCACCTTTGATTTCCCCATACCCCCAAGTTATGTATGTCAGGTCAGGTATTCAGTAATCAAGAACTAATGCCAACACAGGATCAGGTAAAAGCAGGTTTGTCTGGATAGACAGCAGGAACGGTACATGAGGACTACAAGTCAGGTTTGTTGGCATTAGGCACGAGATCAGGTAATAGGTCGGGTCATGGTACATCAGGTCAATTCAACAGTATACGGTACCATGTCAGGTGTATCAATATATATATATATATGTGTAGCAATGTCAGCTCAAGATGTAAGCAATATCGTGAGTGTGCTCCCAATCAGATATATAAACAAACATGGGTATTAACAACCTGATATGAGCAATGAATTACATAATAAGCAGTTTCATTCAAATTACAAGAGTGCAGTAAGATGATATAGCCGTTTAGTCATGTTAACATGTTTGAGCACCCTTAGCGGTGCAATAATTTATGTAACGGTTTAATACAGTTATTTCAGGTTAATGCATGCGAGTGTCCGAATGTAACCGAACTACATGGATAATTGCTACCAGCTATTTTAACAGTAAAATGTGATTGAACAGGTAGATATGATTATTAGGTTCAATTTGCAAATTGTAAGTTCTATGTTTAACAGTAAAATGATATAATGAAATTTTGTAACCGAAATGGAAAATGATTGTACCAAGCTAATTTTACAGGTTTAGGGTGTCGATACATATATAAATATATTGTATAGCATGTAGGAAGGGGTACTTGGCTCGACGGGTTGCGAACCGGGAAAAACGGAACGTAAACGTCGGCGGGGAAACTTGCGACGGACGCACGGTTCACGGATTGAACCCAAACAGCGAACGAAGGAACCACACGGGTCAGAGTACTCTGCTGGATCGTCGGGACATGTTGCCGGCACGGCCGGATTCCGGCGAGGTACAAAATAGTGAATAGGTTTCTAAAGGGTGTGGATCTAGAGAAAGAAAGAAATGAATAGGGAAAGAAGAAGATGGGGGATACTCACTGGTCTCAGAGGGCACTAGCAACGACGGCGAGATCGACGGCGGCGAGAACGGCGTCTCCGACGATCTTCAGAAACATCCAGCAGTTTTTTTTCAGTTTTGAAAATGAAGAGAGGTAGGGTGAGATGGAGAAACACTTACGAGGTGTTCTGGGGTGGTCGGGGATCGGCGGCGGCGGCCAGGAGCGGCGCAGGTGGTCGCCGGTGGCGTCTCAGGCGACGCAGAGGAGTGCAGTGAAGACTGCAGACGGTCGCGGTTGTGCACGGTGCGCGGGGGTGGAAGAAAGAAGGTGTGGGTGAGGCGAGGCAGAGGAGGCGAGGGTGCTGGTGACGCTGGCGCCGGCGTCGGGGCTGCGGCGGCAAGGATAGAGGTGGCTAGGGTTGAGGGCGAGGCTCGTGATGGGTTTCTGTCGCTGTGTTTTGGAAAAAAATAAAGGAGAGGGAATTTATATAAGAGAGAATAGATTTAGAGAGAGAGAGAGATAGAGAAAGAGAGAGAGAGAGAGAGAGAGAGATATGAGAGATAGAGAGAGAGAGAGAGGTAGAGAAAGTGGGGCCCAGGGGAGATATAAGCCTCGCGATTGGCTAGAGTGGGGATTTGATTGGCTAGAGTGGGGATTTGATTTGTAGGTTAGGGAAAAAAATACTTTAAGATTTAATGACAGAAAAATATATATATGTTAACGAAATATATTATGGTTTTAAATATTATTAAAATTTGGGATTTTAGCGCCAAATAAAACATTTCCAAATCACGCCCGGGTCGGGTCCAAAAATTCAAAATTTAAATAATAGGATTTTAAGCGGGTTCCAAATTTTAAAATTAAGTGTCTTACGATTAAAAAGCATACCCCCAAGACGGACACATGTACGCGCGTGTAGCCATCCAAACTCGCCCGTTTCACCGAACAGGACGAGAACTCGATGCACGGACGCTACCACAAGGTTAGGGGTGTCGAGTAGGCTAAGATGGATATTTTTAATTTTATTTTAGATGCTAAAATTTGTTATGTGCAGAAATGACTTTGCCAGGTAAACTTTACAGTAAGTGACAATCAAGCAGGCTAAAAGAAATGAGTATCACATTAATGCTCAAACAGTCACTGAAAAACAGTAGCATTGGGCTCGTGTGGTACATAGAGAATCCCTACAGTAGTATCAGAGCCAAGATAGAAAGTTAGACGATATTAGATTAATTACGAAACAGAAACAACTCAGAATTAACAATTTCTGCAACCCTGAAATTAAGCTCTCTATCGATTTTAAAATGGGCTCGAAAAATTTTTAAACAGCTGCAGAAGCTTGTATATGTTGCACTGAGAACACAGAACAAAATTTAGGCAATTCCCTCGGATTTCACCCCAGCACCACCCCTAAAAACCCGGTGTAGCCAGCCCCGTGTGCCCAGAATCGCCTCGATTTTTTCCTGTGCTCTGGTCTGTAGATTTTGGGGTTTCAGGTGTTGTTTGTTCAGGCAAAAATTTCATGTGATGCTAATTTTGCTTAGGGGCTTATTCGGAGTATTTCGTAGTCGTAATTTTAACATTGTTTTGGTAACTTGAATGACGTTAAACAGTTCGAACAACATCACACACCACCTCACTACCCTCGCTGGATATTTTCTATGTGTTGGAATTTCCCAAGTTAAATATATTTGAATGTTCATGCAAGTAACCCTATGGACCCTCTAGAGGAACAAAACCCTAACTCGATTCTATGACCATGGAACCGCGGCTAAACCTTAGGGTTTGCAGTAGTCCTGTGGCGCCATAGGTGAGGCAAGGGTTAACCCTTCCACGGTTGGTCCATAGGCACTATGGCACGTTTTTGGGTATTTTAGCTTTGCTCAAGTGTTGAGCTCTCGGGGTAATTTGTGGATGTTTGTTGTCTCGATCGAAACGTTTAACATTGTCTAGATATTTGTGATGTGATACAATAGTTGGAATCTACACTAATTAGTTTTGTGAAAAGTAATTAGTTGGGTGTAAATCTAATATTTTGGCCTCGGTAGAATCGGGAATCTTGTTGAATTACCCGACTTCTTTTGAAAAGGTGTTTTCATAGTTGAGACCTAAATATAAGATTTGCATTGTTAGGCATGAAATTCTGAATATGTGATATTCCGGGTTTATGATGTCTAAAGGCAGTGCCGATTCCAATTGTTGTAGTTTTTCACTTTCTTTTCTACGACCGTAAGTGTAGTATGTGATGTATCGCCGATTTCGTTGCTATACATCAACAACAATTGGGGTACACATACTTACTTACGTTGATGATATGTGATATTATGTGTTGCTCAGATATGATGTACATGATCGTCGTGAATGAATGGCCGGAAGGGTTTTATGTGATATGAGAGTTTTTCTTTTCATTCATGTAAAATTAATTGTATGTAATATTCTTTTATTGGGGCACTTCCGGGTTGAGAATGATGTCACCATTGTTGTATATTATTTACTTTTCCATATTAGGATAGATCCAAGGAGGGGAGCACAAGTGACCGGGTTCTAGGGTTCAGTGGGAGGCCATCTCGATGAGTCGAGACCGGGTCTCCTAAACTCTAGAATTGGTAGGGTCACTTTCCGCTCTCGTAGCGGTCTAGGGGTGTGGGCTTGGATATTCATCGCGACCGTGGAATCCGTATTTTCTATTGTTGGCTAAATACAAAATATGGACCTCCTAGTATATCCTGTACTTTTATATATGTGCTTCTGCTGTTGATATTCTGTGATGTGATCACCTTATATATTGAGACGAATGATATATTATATATATGATATATAATAAACGTTGCTTATGTTTTGCATCCGCGCTAGTCCATCCCCGCTATGTCGCTACTTAAGTAACCAAACGGTACATAACGGGACATTGTGACGAATGCGAATGGCATAAGCGTACGTTCTATTTTCGTTTCTTTTCAGTAATGGCTTAAGGACTTAAATGATGGGAATACATTAATAAGATTAATGTAAACAAAAGAAACCTAAAAAGATGTTTTAGAATCAGATTTGAAACCTATTCGTCTTTTTATGAAAAAGCAAGTTTTCAAATTGCGGAGCTTACGCCACTCCTTTTTAAACCATTGGATTCTACAACGATATCAAGTTCAAACCGTTAAAGGTTTTCTTAAAAGCTATTCGCAACCCTCCGTCATTTTAAGAAGTAGAGTACTTAGTATTCGTGCAGCGTATTTTGATTATAGTTAAGGCACAGTGTACGGTAGCTAAGTGTACGGTAGCTAAGTGATGTCTTCCTACAACGGATATGAGGCGATTAGTTAGGACATTCATATGATTATGTTGACTATAGTTAAGGGTCAAATGGGTGGGTCTAGTTAATCACGAAATTACTGGAAAAACATGACTAGTACTTATGATATGTTGAATATAGTTAAGGTCATGAGTGCTAGGGGTAAAAACCATATCTGGAGTTTCAAGTGTTGAAATTTGCAATGAGATTGCATACCTTCTATATGATAGTAGGATCCCGATCCCACTATGAGAAATAGTTTGTCATGACCCAAAATTTGGCACGTGACGGCCTTTAAACCACGTAACGTCTCCAGGCGTAACGTAATTCAAGTAAGCCGAAAACCCATCAATCTAAACCATCAAAAGTAGTAACTAATAATAACATTGTTAAAACTTTTGAAATCTCAATCAAATTCTTTAAAGTCCAAATTTACTTTCTTTAAATTTTGGCAGCACCTCCTTTGTAAAACAAGCCCCCAAAAAGGGTATAACAATAGATATAAGTAAAGCATCGCCAAACGGGAGCAAATCCACGCCCAAAAGCGGAAAACAAGCACCACAACAGATATACGACGCCGTAGCAAAGAAAAAGACGATATAAATTGAACAGCATGAAAATATCCAAGTCACAAATAATATACAATATCGTCCTCACAAATCATCTCTAAGTCAAAACATGAAAATGGTAGATGGAGAGTACTGGATACAACGAATATACAATGAGCAATATCGGATAACTGCAAAAACCCACCTATAGCAAAACTGCACCCAGTAAGTCGTTGCTGTATCCACTACAAAAGATGATACGATAGAGGAAAGCCCTGCCACGACTGCTCTGAAGGACAACCTGTATAACCCTGTGGCACAACGGGGGTGAGCTGCCAACTCGTGAATAGTAAATAACATATGCAGGTAATCGCAAGTATGCACGTACTGCGGTAATCTAACACATGCAAGCTGATAGAAATAAACAGCGATATATATATATATATATGCAACAGTCATGAAAGGTAATCGATCAGGTACTACTAATACATGAAGCAATGCATATAAAATAAATGCGGAGTACGGAATAAAACATGCCATCCTCACATCGGGCACATAGGCCCCTCACACTGGGCATATAGGCCCCTCATATTGAGCACACAGGCCCCTCACATCGAGCACATAGGCCCCTCATATCGAGCACATAGGCCCCTCACATCGACCATTGAATCGGCCCGGCCATTCAATCGGCCCACATATCGACCATTGAATCGGCCCGGCCATTGAATCGGCCCACATATCGACCATAATATCGGCCCGGCCATTGAATCGGCCCACATATATAATGAATAATTATATTTGCATAGATCATTATGATGATATATTATGTAGCTGTATATATATAACAGCGTCTCATACCACTGATATATATATACGATAGGTACACATATATATTTCAGCGTCCCATACCCGTGGTATATATACGCAGGAGTAAAACAATGCAGAAAACATCATATGAAAACCGTATCTCAATGCGAAATCCATGATATATAATATATGCAACATGAAACAGTAATATGAGCATATAAGGAAAAACCGCTATTTAACTGCAACAAGTTATTAAGTATAGCATGCGGTTCCTAATTTCTCCGAAACCAAACGCAATATCATATAAAAGTTAAAATGTAGCTATAGCCAGGTATGCGTAACCATGTCGGTATAGCAAGATATGTGTATCTACCTATCAGTAATGATGTAATACCCTCCAAGTATATGTGTAGCTATATCAAGGTATACGGGTGTACATATAAGTATGTATGAAAGATGTACATGTAGCCATGTCTCAAATGTGTATATACCTATCTCTAATGGTACAATACCATATAGGTATATGGGTAACTAGCATGTAGGCATGTCTAGGCATATGTGTAAGAATGTGGGTATACAGGTATGCTATATGTCATATGCACAATGGAATATAAGGATCACGTCTCAATGTCCCTAACCAATACAATCTCACGTATACATAAGTGTTGTGCGTGTCATGGCAATTAGTGACGTTGTGTGTGGCATACAATCAGTGCTCGTGCAACATGAGCCGTCAATAATATTGCAGTGTCCAATGGGTACAAGTCCAAACACAACAAGTAATAATATGCAATGAAGTTTTATGCACAATCTCTATATGTGCAATATAACATGCGGCTAATATCATATCATATCTAGCCCTGACGCATAATGCCATGCGGGTGATTCCCTTGTAGATGTTAAATTACTCACTGAAGATCTTGGGCTAAGTAAAGCCAACCACTTGCTTTCCCCTTTTCGCATCGTCCGAAATCCCAGCCTGCGAACCCAAAGATCATAAAACAACAATATAACAAGTGTATATTAGCAATCGACCAATAACACGTATCAACTACATTTGACCGACGCACCAACTCCAACATACTCTCAAGTGTTCGTCTAGTTGCTAACGCGTGTAGCGACACTACGAAACTAACCTAAGAGCAATAGATACACAAAGACACGAACCGTATCGGAAAAAATATCGGAAAAAATAACACTAGAAACTAGCAAAGTGATCCCAGATTTCGATACACAAACAATTTGCAAAAGTTTCACATACCACAAGACCACACATAACCCTAGAGAACCCCAGACTAAAACACACAACCCCAGCCCCCACTCTGGCTGCAAATTGCGGCCAGAACCAATAAAACTGCGGCTATAAAGAAAGGGAATTGGCTCGTATTTTGAGGGTATCTTCTAGGTCACCACACTAGGTCACTGTGATGGGAACTTTTCCAACAAATACTGATTTGATAGCAGATCATCCGAGACCCAAAACTACACTAAAATACAATATTTGCACGAAACCAAACTTTGCGCGTTCTAAACTGAAACTTACAAGCTATACAACATTAAAAAGGTTTACTTAACAGAAAGAGATCATTACCTACTCCCACAAGCTCAAACATCCTAGCTTCCTAAGCTCCAAGGCATCAAAGAGGTAAAACAAGGTTTATGATGTGATTTCGGTGAGATTTAATGATGTTTGTGAAGTTTTTGCGAAGGGGTATTGAAGAATATGAAGGTTTCAGTTGAGGGAGAAAAGAGATGGGAAACATAATTGAGAAAGAGATAGAGAAGTGAGAATGAGAGAGGGTGAGATGAAAAGAGAGAGAGAGGTGAGTGTAGGGTGAGTGCACCTCCACCATAAATGCAGGCCATGTCACACCTTGCCACCTCCTCTCCAAAACAAAAATCCAAATGAAATATCTCACACAAATATCTAGGGTTTTAGTGTTAAGGTTAAACAAGGATTGGATTAGCTTAAAGTTGTCATGGTTGCTAAACTAGATTATAAAAACGCACCCTCATATTAACATGCACATGTGTGTGCAAGCCATAACAAATAATAATAAATTATTAATTAAATGTTATAAAATATGAGGAAACCGAATTCGTAAACTTTTTACAGAAAACCCGCACTATCGCTTAATAACACTAATTGAAATCCTAAGGTGTTACAATCTCTCTCTTAAAGAAAATTCGTCCCCGAATTAAAATTCTTACTATGCATACCTTCAAGAGATGAGTGCCAAACTCCCAAATCTCTCTCGCAGCCTCCTAAGTGATCTCCTTACGATACGGCTACGCCAAAGAAAGCTCCACAGATGGCAAGACCCTTGACCGAAGTTTCTCCACCTGCCGATCTCCTAACACTATTGGCTGCCGGTGAACGAAAAGATCACGTCAAGCTAAATGGTCTGTTGTTGAATCATGTGAAAAAGGTCATGAAGGTATTTGTAAAGTATCAACACACGGAATATGGGATGAATACTTAAAAATCTGGGAGAAAATGCCAAATTAAAGGCAACGGTACTAACTCGCTTCAAGGATCTCAAAAGGACCTACAATCTGGGACTAAGCTTCCCAAAACCCAACACGCCAAACATCGGAAAATCCGTAGGAATACATGATCACCCACTGCGAACTCAAGTCTGCGACAACTACGGTCGGCATAGGACTTCTGTCTGCACTAGGCTGCTCTCATCCTGACTTGAATCAACTGGATCTCCTCCGAAGCCTCTCGACTAGCTGGGGTCCAAAAATCCTGCTCTCGCGGAGTCAGTAAAACAGACTGGCGATCGACACAACCTATCACACAAGGTCGAAAGTTGCCAATTGAAATGTCTCCTGATAGCTGTCATCGTAGGAGAACTCCATCAATGGCAAGTGACGATCCCAACTGCCAAAAAACAATTAGTACGTATGCACAAGCACATCCTCCAGAGTCTGTATAGTCTGCTCTGTCTGATTATCAGCCTACAGAGGGAAAGCGGAGCTAAAGCTCAAATAGTACCCAATGCTTCCTGAAGCTTCTGCCAAAGACGGCTAGCAAAGTAGGTGCCTCTATCGGATATAACGCTTGAAGGAACTCTATGCAAACGCACAAACTTAACAAAGAACAACTAAGCAAACTGAGCATAACCGGACAACAGACACTCGAATGGAGATCTGCTTCCATTCCTACTCTGGAACGGTAAAAAGGTTGCAACTCTCCAGCCGGCTTCAAATGCTTACCTTAGCTCGCAGACATGCCAAGCACCTCAAAACGAAATCTAAAACTTCACTCTTCACCCTGCCCACCAGTAACCAACACTCAAGTCACGTTACATCTCAGTGGCACTTGGATGAATACAGAAAGCTGACTGATGTGCCTGCTCTAGGACCTCGCGTCTCTACCCATCAGTATCGGGTATACGCCATCGAGTCCCTAACGTAGCACACCCTGGTCATAAATCAAGAACTCTGAATGTTTACCCAGCCGAACATGTTCAGAGTCTCAAACAACGAGCATCGGCAGGTTGTGCCTCATGAAAACGATTAACTAAAAGTGGATGGGTGCGGATAAGAGCATGCTGTCCCCTGGAAAAGGCGAACTTAAACTGTACTCAACTGTCGCACAAGAACTGTAAATCTGCATAAGACTGTCTCTGAACTGCGCACAACTGCAACAAGAACCCCGGGCCTACGACTTAGGCATCAGCTACCACAATCGCCTCGCCACGGGTAAATAAAGGATCTCACAATCACAATCCTTCACTAGCTCCATCCAAAAGCGTTGTCTCAACAATCAAAACCCGCTGCAGGAAAATGTACACTAAGCTCTGGTGGTCCGTGAAAATCTGATACGACTCTCCGCACAAGTAGTGTCCCCAAATCTCCAATGCACGACCACCGCGGCCATCTCCAGATCTTGAGTGGGATAAATTCCTGCTCGTACTTCCTCCAACTGTCGGGAAGCATAAGCGATAACTCTATCATGCTACATCAGTACACAATCGAGCCTCACTCGCGAAACATCACAATAAACGACAAGGTCGCCCGATCCAGAAACAAGGATAGAATATCTGCAATCGTCAACCGAGTCTTCAACTGTAGAAAACTCCACACGCATGCCTCAGTATAAAGAAAAGAATCTCCCTTCCTTGTCAATCCGGTCCACGGTGCAGCGAATACATAAGAAATTCTACACGAAACGGCGGTAAAAACCGGCTAAGCCCAAAAATCTGCAGACCTCTGTCCCTGATCAGGTCTTGGCCAAAGTTGTACGGCCTCGATCTCCCTCGGGTCCATACGAATACCGTCTCCCGTAACCCCATGACCTAGGAAGTCAACACTATCAAGCCAGAAGGAACAATCCAAGAATTTAGCAGACCGCTGGTGCTCTCCCAATATCTGCAACGCAAATCCTCAAGTGCCGCTCAAGTTCCTCACGACTCTTGGAAAAGACCAGAATATCATCTATAACACAACAATCAACTGGTCGAGGAATGGCCTGAAAAAATCTAGTTCATCATATCCACGAATGCTGCTAGGGCATTGGTGAGTCCAACGACACCACCAAAACTCGTAAAGCCCGTAGCACGCACAAAAGCAGTTTTCGAAATGTCATCACTCCGAACCCGCAACTAATGATCACCTGATCCCAAAACAACCTTAGAAAATTTCTCGCACTCTGGAGCTGATCGAACAAATCGTCAATGCGAGGTAAAAGATGCCTAATCTGCACCATAACTCGGTTCAATTGAGGATCAATCAATGCACAACCTCAAACAGTCGTGCTTCTCCTTGACGAACAGAATAGGAGCTCCCCAAAGCGTAACACATGGACATACAAGTCCCCCTCTATCTAGCAACTCTGTAGCTGATCCTTAAGCTCCCTAAGATCCGCCGGCTCATCTAGAACAACGTCGGAAAATCATGCCCAAAAGAAACCCGGTCCAACGAGCCCACTGTGGCTCCGGTATAATGAATAGAAGCCAAGAATTCTCGACGTCCCCTCCTTAAAAGCCGACTAGCGAAAAAGGCTGAAATCAAGCTGTGAGGGGCGGCACCACTGTCCCCCAGCACAACAAGAACTGACTCGCCGGGAAAACAAAACCTAGCTGTTTTCTCGCGGCAGTCCATAGATGCAAAGCACGTAGCTAACCAGTCCGCGCCCAGGAGAACGTCAAAGTCCAACATCTCTGGAAGGACCAAATCGACGGACGAATCTCTATCTCCTACCAAATTGGCACATGACCGAAACACGTGTCGCGCAACCAAAGAATCGCTCACAGAAGAAAACACAACAAACGGCTTATCTAGCATACACAACCCTCGGCCCAACCACGACATGAAGTATGTAGAACAACAAGTGCATAGATCCCGAATTAACAACATACACATCAAAGGAACATACGAAAAAGATTACCTGAACTCTGTATTGGATGCCCGTGCATCCCGAGGAGTAGAAGCAAACGCTCATGTCTGCCCTCTACCCTCAACTGGATGTCTTCCTCCTTTACCATTCTGTCCTCTCGGAACAAAACCTCCACAACCACAACCTCTCTGAAGATAAGTCTGACGCGGATCAACAACAGGCGCAACAGACGATTCTCCCTAAGGTGAAGGTGGTAAGGTATCATGTGGTACGGCTGTCCTCCTCTGGTGTACCAAGGTACAATCTCTGACGAGGTGATGGAAACTCCCGCACCGAAAACATCCATACGATAGCTGCTTATCCTCCTGGGGATAAGAGCTAAACGACTGTCCTCGTCCAAAGCCTCTGCTACTCCCACGACATAAACGAAATCTATCACGGCGACTAAGCCTCTGTCTCTGGGCTGATACACCCCTACGAGCCCTCCTCAGTCTCGGAACTCCCAAAGTCTCGGGAAGACGCCCCTCAGCTAAACGGGCTGCATCCACTGCTGTTGTATACATGACATAATGCTGTGTCCTGATAGCAAGGAATAACTGAGTAACAGGGGTGGAAAACTCCTGTCGCTGCGCTCAACTGGCCTCAACCAACGACCACATCATCTGGCGCAAGTCCTGCATATCTGCTTCAAGCCTAGCGATATGATCTATCGAAGGCGGATCAAACTGCTCCAGTACAATGAGCGTACCGTCCCGATCAGTCCTCGTCCCACATAAGTCAACTCTGACCTCGGCTCTCGCTGCCTCTCTCTGAGCCCTCAAAGTCATCGGCGGCAAAAGGATATAAATGGAAATAGGATTCGATAAGAACACGGAAATCAAATCACAAGGATATGTATCATCATGGAAGGAATTTCAAGCAATTAGTACTTATGTCACTTTCGGCGGAGTACCATGTCGTAAGTATGCAGCGGACATACACACTCTATATCAATCTGCTTAAGCTACCTACTCCATCATACCAAGGTCATCCTACACTCCAAAAGGTAAAACCTAGCGCTCTGATACGAACTTTGTCACGACCCGAAATTTGGCACGTGACGGCCCTTAAACCACGTAACGTAATTCAAGTAAACCGAAAACCCAGCAGTCTAAACCATCAAAAGTAGTAAGTGATAATAACATTGTTAAAACTTTTGAAATCTCAATCAAATTCTTTAAAGTCCAAATTTACTTTCTTTAAAATTTGGCAGCACCTCCTTTGTAAAACAAGCCCCCAAAAAGGGTACAACAAAAGATATAAGTAAAGCATCCCCAAACGAAAGCAAATCCACGCCCAAAAGAGGAAAACAACCACCACAACAAATATACAACGCCGTAGCGATGAAAAAGACGATATAAAGTGAACAACATGAAAATCTCCAAGTCACAAATAATATACAATATCGTCCTCATAATTCTTCTTTAAGTCAATATCACGACCCGAAATTTGGCACGTGACGACCCTTAAACTACGCAACGTCTACCGGCATAACGTAATTTAAGTAAGCCGAAAACCCAGCAATCTAAACCATCAAAAGTAGTAAGTGATAAAACATCGTTAAAACTTTTGAAAATCTCAAGCTAAATTCTTTAATGTCCAACTTTATTTTCTTAAAAAAATTGGCAGCACCTCCTTTGTAAAAACTAACCCCAAAAATGGGTACATACAAAGATATAAGTAAAGCATCCCCAACGGGAGCAAATCTGCGCCCAAAGGCGGAACACAACCACCACAACAGATATACGACACCGTAGCGAAGAAATAAAAAACAATATAAGTAAAACTATATAAAAGACCTCCAAGTCACCAAAAATATACAATATCGTTCTCACATCAAGTATCTAAGTCAATACATGAAAATGGTAGATGGAGAGTATAAGGTACAAAGATATACAAAGTGCATCATCGGATAACCGCAAAACCCACCTATAGCAAAATTGTATGCAGTCAGCCGAAGCGGTATCCACTGCAAAAGATGATATGATAGGTAGAAGCCCTGCCTAGACTACTCTGATGAACAACCTGCAAACCCTGTGGCACAACAGGGGTGAGTTGCCAACTCGTGAATAGTAAATAACTTATGTGTAAGTCCACGTTACCCTTCCCGGATCTTTCGGGGATGCGGAAACGGTAAAAAACGATTTTTCACGGTGAAGGTAACATGGACTTTAGAACAGGATCTTTGCTAAACAAACATCTAGCAACCTAACTACAAGTTTAATTACTATGTTAGGGGTTATACCTAGGTCATGAACTCTTTCTCTTCTTGCTCCTAGGTGTGGTTGGATCGGCCTCACCTCGTCGTCTTCTTGTTGTCGAAGATGGATCCACCCGAAAGCTTCTACCTTATGCTCCTACCTCAACCGAGAGGAAACTAATGTGCTTGGCTTGCTAGACCTTGAACTTTAGAATGAGTAGAGAAGTGTTTTTAGGGTTTTATCTCAATGGCTCATGTTTCTCAACTCATGAGACATGAGAGCCATTAGCAAGAGGAAAAGGGAGAGCTTGGATGAGAGAGAATGAGAATGATAGAATGAGCTTGACTTTTTTTTACAACCATGCTCTCAAAAAGAAAATGATCATGATAATAATAATAATTAAGTATTTGTGATGGTTCATATCAATGGCCATTATCATTTCATGCATTTAATGCATTTTGTAAAGAACAAGAAAGCAAAAGTCATAGCCATGAAATGATAGCCATGAAATGATGATGGTCAACAAGTCCAAAATAGTCAACCGGTCAACAAAGTCAACAAGTCAACAAAAGTCAAACATTCAACTCAACCATGGCACAATAATACTTAATTGATATTATTATTAATCATATTTCCTATTCTCATTAGGGTTTAGAAAAGGTCAACACTCAACAACCCTAATGAGAATCCTCTGCCTCTGTCTCAGTCAACCGTGCATACACACCTGCATCCGTGTTCCGAGGAACATGAATACAAAGGAGATAAAACCAATCCCAAAACGCATACTAGGATCTGGCTTAAACCAAAGCCCGCTAGTAATAACTGCCCGGACACCAAACGTACACAAGTGCGCGGATGTGAACGAACCCTGTCGCAAAACCATGCGACCTCTACTCTGTTTTGCCCAAAGGCAAATAGCTCTCTGTGTGGGACTCTAAAAACTCGACACTACGCTGGCATTCAGTTTAACCATAGGCCGCAAGCGGTACTAGCTGTACGTAACAGTCCCCAGATAGATGCCGATAAGAAGACTGATGAGGTGAACCCATCCGAACTCCTACTGAGCCTGAATGTGACAATCTCCGTACAGTCCGGTCTGTTCGTCTGAGAATATCGCATGGCGGGCCTAGGGGTGGTGAACGTCAGTCCCCTAATAGCGGTACAAGTCGTGTCGGAGTGTAGCCTAGAACACCCTGAGACAACACTGGATAACCTACCAGTATATCTCGCTTGCCCTGGCTAGGGACGACTATATGTAATGGCTCTCCTTGACACAGCGCGATATCAACCCCTAATACCGGGAGAGACGAATCCTGTCTAACTGTCACTGCCTCCAAGTGCTTCGGGAATGCACCCAACTGCTACCTGTTTGCACGATTCTTTTGAGCCTTGGTAGGGTAACAATTTAAGAACAATGGGAACACACTCGAGGCGAAGTGACAGTGTCAAGTCAACGGACTAAGCTGTACTCATATCATCTGGGAACTGATAACTGACGATAGGTATAGCACCAACCAACAGTTCCCGACGAGTCCTGTCCAGTGTACTCGTAACCTAACGAGCACCAGCATACTATCTCAAGTACGACGTACTGACGGCTGTGGGACAGACCGTCTCCCCTGCTGGGATGAGAAGCACATACGCTAGTCTACTCCAGAGTATCGATACACTGTCTCGATAATCCTACGACTAGAGACCTGTATAAGAATGTGCTTGTAGATTACCCAGCCCCCACTAGTGTCACTGCCATCACAACGCTGGTAATCAAGCAAAGATCCTAAGGGCTCCACTAATGTGTATAGGCGATATGCAAAAAGAAACACTTGCACACATTAAAGTAGAAACAAACCAAGTAGCATACTACCATTTAGAGCAAGATTGTCTATACAACTGTGAATATCCCAAGCTTCCATCAAGTAATATACAAACTAGTATGATACAGTAATGGCCTCTAGGGCATATACACTAACAATCTCCTACCTGCACTAAGGCCATGTACTGGTGTATCGAGGACCTATCATCTCGATCAGCCGCTCGAACTGAATCTGGGGTAAAGCCTTCGTGAATGGATTTGTAGTGTTATTCTCTGAATTTACTCTCTTCATCTTGATCTCCCGGCGATCTACGATCTCCCTGATCAGGTGGTACAGCCTCAAAATGTGCCTGGACTTCTGATGGGACCTGGGTTCCTTCGCTAAAGCTATAGCGCCGTTGTTGTCACAATACAGCGGTATTGGATCAACAATGGTAGGAACCACCTGAAGTTCCGTGAGGAACTTCTTCATCCAGACAGCTTCCTTTGCGGCATCGCAAGCAGCTATGTACTCCGCTTCCATAGTTGAGTCAGCAACGGTTTCCTGATAGGAGCTCTTCCAGCAAACCGCCCCTCCATTGAGGGTAAAGACATAACCCGACATGGACTTGGAGTCATCCTTATCACTCTGGAAGCTGGAGTCAGCAAAGGCCTCGATCTGGAGGTCTTTTCGGCCATACACCAAGAACATCTCCTTAGTCCTTCTCGGGTACTTGAGAATGTTCTTTTCTGCTATCCAGTGTTTGTCCCCTGGGTCCGACTGATACCGGCTTACAATGCTCAATGCGTATGCTACATTTGGTCTGGTACACAACATCGCAAACATTATAGAGCCTACCGCTGATGCGTAGGGTATAGATGACATGCGAGCCCTTTCCAAATCAGTCTTGGGAGACATATCTTTGGAGAGGGTGATTCCGTGACAAGCCGTTAGATTACCGCGCTTTGAATCTTCCATACTGAATTGTTTCAGTATGGTGCCGATGTACCTGGACTGCGAAAGTCGCAACATCCTTTTAGATCTATCACGATAGATCTGGATCCCTAGAATGTAGTTGGCATCGCCCAGGTCCTTCATGGAGAACCTCTGTGACAAGAATCCTTAGACTGACTGTAGCATAGGAATATCATTTCCTATTAGGAGAATGTCATCCACGTACAAGACGAGGAATACCACAGTTCTCCCTACAATCTTACTGTAAATGCATGGTTCATCTGGATTCTTGATAAAGTCGAATTCTTTGACAGTATCATCAAAGCAGATGTTCCAACTCCGTGATGCCTGCTTCAGTCCATAGATGGACTTGAGCAACTTGCACACTTTACCGCTGCTCCCACTCTGAATGAATCCCTCCAGCCGATCCATATAGAAGCACTCTTCCAAATTTCCATTTAGGAAAGTCGTCTTTATGTCCAGCTGCCAGATCTCATAATCGTGGAAAGCAGCAATGGCAAGAAGGATCCGAATGGATTTGAGCATAGCCACTGGAGAAAAGGTCTCGTCATAGTCCAAACCAGGTCTTTGACGAAAACCTTTTACAACAAGTCTAGCTTTATAGCTTTCAACCTGCCCATCTACACCAATCTTCTTTCTGAAGATCCATTTGCAGCCTACGGGTTTTAGCCCTTCTGGAGCAAAGTCCAAAGTCCAAACTTTGTTGGTGTACATAGACTCCATCTCGGTCCGCATTGCATCCAGCCATTTTACTCAGTCACCGCTCTGAATGGTCTGCTGGATGCTAGTAGGCTCTTCATAATCAACGGTGCAATCCTCTCTATCCCCGTCTATGAGAAAACCGTAGTATCTCTTGGGCGGATGAGACTGCCTACTAGTCCTGCGGTGTGACGCCGGGATGTCCGGTTCTACTGAAACTTCTGGTTCATTCAAGCTTTCAGTAATAGCTTGTGGTTCTGGAATTTCTTCCAGTTCTACTGCGCTCCCACTTATTCCTTTTTCTAAAAACTGATGTTCCAGAAAGTGGGCATGACGAGAAACAAAAACCTTTTGTTCCTCTGCGTAATAGAAAAGATACCCCCTGGAGTTCTTTGGGTATCCCACAAACTTACACAGTACTGAGCGCGCCTCGAGTTTGTCCGCATGCTGCTTTTTAACAAAAGCTGGACATCCCCATATCTTCAGATATTGAAGATGGGGTTTCTTCCCACACCACATCTGATATGGTGTGGTAGGCACAGTCTTGGAGGGAACCTTGTTCAAAAGATACGCAGCTGATTCTAGTGCATAACCCCGGAATGATCGCGGTAACTCAGCCTTACTCATCATGGAAGGAACCATATCCAATAGAGTTTGATTCCGCCTTTCCGATACACCGTTGTGCTGTGGTGTGTATGGAGGAGTAAGTCGAGAGAGAATTCCATTCTCTTTTAAGTAGCCCAGAAACTCGGCACTCAAGTATTCACCACCTCGATCAGATCTCAGTGTCTTGATACTTTTGCCTATTTGTTTTACTACTTCATTCTTGTATTCCTGGAATTTTCCAAAGGCTTCAGATTTATGTTTCATTAAGAAGACATATTCGTACCTTGAAAAGTTATCCGTAAAAGTAATGAAGTAAGAATAACTTCTTCGCGCATGTGTAGACATTGGACCGCACACATCGCTGTGTACGAGTCCTAAGAGCTCGCTCGCTCTTACTCCGTGTCCAGTGAACGGAGTCTTTGTCATCTTTCCCATGAGACAAGATTCAAAAGTGGCATAAGACCGGTACTCGAACGGATTCAAGTATCCCTCTTTATGTAACTTTGTTAACCATGTCTCATTAATGTGACCTAGTCTACAATGCCATAAGAAAGCCTGATTTAATTCCGGAGACTTTCTTTTAAGTGTGTTCTGGACACTGAAGATCTGAGCTTGATTCAATACGTATATACCATTTTTTAATGTACCTGACCCAATCAGAACATGATTTAGGTGGATGTGGACCACATCGCTTACAAAAGTAAAATCATATCCTTCCTTAGAAAGTAAGGATACAGATATGATATTACAAGTCGCACTAGGTACATACAAACAGTCACGCAGAATCAATATCTGCCCAGTTGTCAGTCCAAAATGATATTCCCCTACGGATTTAGCGTCCATGCTCATTCCGTTGGCAACCCTGAGAGTCATATCACCTATCCTGATAACCCTACGGTTTCTCAGAGCCTGTAATGAATTACAGATGTGAGATCCTGATCCGGTATCCAATACCCAGGAAGTAGGGTTAACTGACATACAGTTTTCTACTACAAACACACCCGAAGCCAAAGCCACAACATGCTTTGAATCCTGGCTACTGGCTTTGCTAGCCCTGCAATCCTTCTGCCAATGTTCATTCCCATAACAATAGGAACGTCTCTCCTTTACTACATCTAATCCCGAAACTTTTGCCCTTCCTTTCCCTTCTACTTCCCTGGTTTCTTTCAGGGTATAAGTAAAGGGCAGCGACTGTAGAATCAAGTCAGCATTTGACCCGTTCATCAACGTGGTCTTCAGGTCCGTGAGCTTATTAAAATAGCTGGTCTCTGTAAGGACGTTTCCCCCTACAGATGACCCGAAAGCCAACCTCGCTTGAAGCAATTCGTTCGAGGTCTCATATCTTGCGATACGAGATTGCTCTCCATATAAAACTTTGTTATGGAGGAAGATAGAAACTAAGTCCATCTTCTCGTGCTGTCTCTGGTATGCACCATCAATTGAGGCCAACACGAGGCACTTGGCATTCACAGTCTTTTTCCGATGTCTTACGGATATCAATATCCCTGACAGGGGAAACTGATCCTGAGACGGCAGGGGTTTGATTAGTTAAGAGGTGTCCCAGCTCGTTGTGGGCAATGGACAACTGGACAGACCTTTGCCAGTCATAACAGTCAGATTTAGTCATTTTATTATCTAGATGTAACCTATGTGTGGTCACTGGGTTGCTGCAATTTAAGAGAGAGAGAAGAAAACACTCAGCATGATGCTCTTGCAAGTTTAGATTGGTTTTTTGTTTATCTAAACAGGATGGCTCCAACTGTTTCTCGAATCCTTCCTCAAACCAAAAAGGAAGAATTAGTCGGGATCAATCTCACCGTACAATTCTTGCTTAACCGTTCAGCCAGGCCAGTGTTGGTACTTCGAGGGAGGTTTTCCAACGCTTTCGCGAAGTTCCTTAATTAAATAACCTCTTTCCCTGTGGGCGTAGCCCCGCTAACACCTTTTTAGACACCTACTTGGTTTATAGCATTGATCGTTAAGTGAGAAAGTTCCTGAAGAGTAGCATATACTCACAGTAGGATCGGGATCCAAATATCATCATGTGATAAAATGAAGGAATCCTACCAGAATCATCACACTCCAAATGGTATGCAGCGCTAGCAAGTTTCAGTTTCTTTAGAAACTCCCGATGTGAATTTTTTGCCCCATGATCTTATGACCTTGACGAAGGCCAACATATCATAAGTCACATGTCAAGTTCTACCCGTCATTATCCAGGTTAATTTGAACCCACCCATACATACCCTTGACGAAGGCCAAAATAGTAGTACGACTGTCCCAAACCAACGCATCTATCTATGCTATAGATAAATATTCAGCAGCTACCAATCACTATGCCTTGGCGAAGGTCAAAATACATAGATTGAATATTACTGAATATTTATCTGAAATGACGGAGGGCTACGAATGGTTTTGGCGAAACCGTGAACGTAGTGAACTTGATATAATCGAAGGAACCTGATAGCTTTTAAAAGGAGTGGTTTAAGCTCCGCATTTTTAAAAGTTTTCTGTTTTGAAAAGAAGCCGAGTGGTTTTGAAACTGTTCCATCGACTTTAACTTTGGTTTATTTTCTTGCATTAATTTAATGTGTCCCATCATTTAATCCTACCATTGCAGAAAACAACGAAAATATGACGTACGCTTATGCCATCCGCATTCGCCATGGGGCCCCATCATTACCCATTAGGTTACTTAACTAACGACAGAGCGGGGGCTGGACTAGCGCAGATGCAAAATATAAGCAACGCCTAAATAGATATCATATATAGATATTTACATTCGTCAGATGCAATGATAGCCATTCCAGATCACAGATGAACACATTAGATATACTAGGAATCCACGTTTCGTTCGAGGCTGCAACGAAAAGCGGATTACACGGTCGCGATGAATAGCCAAGACCCCACCCTAGACCTCTACGGGTGCGGCAAACTACCCTCCAAGTACCCGAAGTGAAGCAACCTCCCTGAACAACGTGAGTAGGCCACTCGGCACTTCGAGGTACCCGGTAGTTTGTGCACCCCACCTTGGGTCTATCTTTGGAGCAAAAACAGTAAAAGAAATAATATACAATGGCGGCTACAACCTCATCCCGGATGTGCGGCCATAAAAACAATATTACATCAATTACATATTACATCAAATGAAAAGTAAAGAAAGCTCTCATCTCACAACCCCCCGGCTATTCATCCGCGACAATTCAACGAGTTCATATACACAAACCATCAAAATTACAGATCACAGATATGTATAACCCCCACTAATCGACGTATAACGATTAGCAGACGTTCAATACATATATCACATCACAGATATAACCCATTAGCTAAAGTCTACAGAACTTCGATCAAAAATACGGATTTGTAACTACCCCAAAGACAACTTTGTTCTCTGAAAAATCTGGGCAGAAACAAAATACTTTAAAAATCCCAAAATAGAACATTGAACACACTGCAGCAAAGACGAGTCACGGTCGAGTCAACTCGGCCGCGGATCCGCGGCAAGAAGCATGGTTCTCGCCGCGGTTCCGCGGTGCGTTGACCGAGTCAGTGACTCGTTTTTCTTGTGTGTTCATACAAAACCCTGACCCGATTTTTAGTGTATGTGGAATCATTTTTTGAACAGTTTAAAAATCGGTAGAAAGTTCAGTTCCTGGACTCGTTTTGTGATTTTTTTCTCCGATCGAAATTCTAAATACTTTGCTGACTTGCTAGTTGTTGTTTAGCTAGGCTCTGATACCACTGTATGTCGACGTTACCCTTCCCGGTTCTTTCGGGGATGCGGAAACGGTAAAAAACGATTTTTCACGGTGAAGGTAACATGGACTTTAGAACAGGATCTTTGCTAAACAAACATCTAGCAACCTAACTACAAGTTTAACTACTATGTTAGGGGTTATACCTAGGTCTTGAACTCCTTCTCGTCTTGCTCCTTGGAGTGGTTGGATCGGCCTCACCTCGTCGTCTTCTTGTCGTCGAAGATGGATCCACCCGAAAGCTTCTACCTTGAGCTCCTATCTCAATCGAGAGGAAACTAAAGTGCTTGGCTTGCTAGACCTTGAACATTAGAATGAGTAGAGAAGCGTTTTTAGGGTTTTATCTCAATGGCTCATGTTTCTCAACTCATGAGACATGAGAGCCATTAGCAAGAGGATGAGGGAGAGCTTGGATGAGAGAGAATGAGAATGATAGAATGAGCTTGACTTTTTTTACAACCATACTCTCAAAAAGAAAATGATCATGATAATAATAATAATTAAGTATTTGTGATGGTTCATATTAATGGCCATTATCATTTCATGCATTTTGTAAAGAACAAGCAAGCAAAAGTCATAGCCATGAAATGATAGTCATGAAATGATGATGGTCAACAAGTCCAAAATAGTCAACAAAGTCAACAAGTCAACAAAAGTCAAACTTTCAACTCAGCCATGGCACAATAATACTTAATTGATATTATTATTAATCATATTTTCTATTCTCATTAGGGTTTAGAAAAGGTCAACAGTTAACAATCCTAATGAGAATTCTCTGCCTCTGTCTCAGTCAACCGTGCATACACACCCACATCCGTGTTCCGAGGAACACGAATACAAACGAGATAAAACCAATCCCAAAACGCATACTAGGATCTGGCTTAAACCAAAGCCCGCTAGTAATAACTGTCCGGACACCAAACGTGCACAAGTGCGCGGATGTGAACGAACCCTGTCGCAAAACCATGCGACCTCTACTCTGTTTTACCCAAAGGCGAATAGCTCTCTGTGTGGGACTCTAAAGACTCGACACTACGCTGGCAGTGGGTTTAACCACAGGCCGCAAGCGGTACTAGCTGTACATAACGGTCCCCAGATAGACGCCGATAAGAAGACTGATGAGGTGAACCCATCCGAACTCCTACTGAGCCTGAATGTGACAATCTCCGTACAGTCTGGTCTGTTCGTCTGAGAATATCGTATGGCGGGCCTAAGGGGTGGTGAACGTCAGTTCCTAAATAGCGGTACAAGTCATGTCGGAGTGTAGCCCAGAACACCCTGAGACAACACTGGATAACCTACCAGTATATCTCGCTTGCCCTGGTCAGGGACGACTATGTGTAATGGCTCTCCTTGACATAACGCGATATCAACCCCTAATACCGGGAGAGACGAATCCTGTCAAACCGTCACTGCCTCCAAGTGCTTCGGGACTGCACCCAACTGCTACCTATCTGCACGACTCTTTTGAGCCGTGGTAGGGTAGCAATCTAAGAATAGTTGGAACACACTCGAGGCGAAGTGACAGTGTCAAGTCAGCGGACTAAGCTGTACACATGTCACCTAGGAACTGATAACTGACAATAGGTATAGTACCAACCAACAGTTCTCGACGAGTCATGTCCAGTGTACTCGTAACCTAACGAGCTCCCGCATACTATCTCAAGCACGACGTGCTGACGGCTGTGGGACAGACCGTCTTCCCTGCTGGGATGAGAAGCGCATACGCTAGTCTACTCCAGAGTATCGATGCCCTGTCTCGATAATCCTACTACTAGGAACTTGTATAAGGATGTGCTTGTAGATTACCCAGCCCCCACTAGTGTGACTACCATCACAACGCTGGTAATCAAGCAAAGATCCTAAGGGCTCCACCAATGTGTATAGGCGATATGCAAAAAGAAACACATGCACACATTAAAGTAGAAACAAACCAAGTAGCATACTACCATTTAGAGCAAGATTGTCTATACAACTGTGAATATCCCAAGCTTCCATCAAGTAATATACAAACTAGTATGATACAGTAATGGCCTCTAGGGCATACACACTAACAATATGCAGGTAATCGCAAGTATGCACGTACTACGCGAATCTATCACATGCAAGCTAAAAGCAATAAATGGCCATATGTATGCAACAGTCATGAAAGGTACTCTATCAGGTTCAACTAATACATGAAGCAATATGTATATGCAACCGTCATGAAAGGTACTTTATCAGGTACTACTAATACATGAAGCAATGCATATAAAGTAAATGCGGAGTATGGGATAAAACATGTCATCCTCACGGAATCCTAACCTCGTGGCAGGACCAAAGTCCATCAAGACAATCTAAATCCCAAATTTCCTCAAATCAGCCCCCAAATTGGCTCTCATATCATATAAGATCATATATATAACCAGTATCTAACCTCAAGTAAGTCTTATATAACCGGTATCCAACCTCAAGTAAGTCTCATATAACCGGTATCTAATATCGAGTATGTATCATGTAACCTGAGTGTCCAACATCGACACCCAAAAATATCATGAAAACAAGTGTCTAGCATCGACACATAAATACTCATCTCTGAGGCGCCGTCAGCTAGGACTGGCCCTCCTATGTCATGTACATACATCCTATGGAACTTGAGTGTCCACCACCCGCAATCGACAAGGGCATGTGCGTACATAACCTCGATCGGTATCCCCCAGATATCCGTCGAGTTCAAATACTATCACCGGTTGGTACATTCCCCCAGCCAGCTCATCGGCATGTACCGTCGATCTTCTTACCCCGAGGAACCAACCGGGTTCCACCATGTGCCCGCACACGGCCCACGACACCTCCTCGCATGGGGTATCTATAAGCTCAGAACCGAGAAATCTCATGGTGGAAGCTGAAATATCATATCAAGAGAAACCGGGTTTTTCAAATAATGCATAATTCATGAAACAACCACGGTCCTGAAATCCATAAAACATCAAGTAATGAATAAGTATAACTGCATGAATCAATACATATATATTAGCATCCCATTCCACTGTTATATATACTTAGGAGTAAAAATATCAGAGAACATCATATGAAATTCATGAATGTAATATATGCAACATGAAACAGTAATATGAGCATATAAAGGAAAAACCGCTATTTAACTGCAACAAGTTAATATATATATCATGCGGTTCCTAATTTCTCCAAGTCCATACAACATCAAATAAAGGTTAACATGTAGCTATAGCCAGGTATGCGTAACCATATTGGCATAGCAAGATATGTGTATCTACCTATCCATAATGATGTAATACCCTCCAGGTATATGTGTAAGTATATATGCAAGATGTACATGTAGCCATGTCTCATATGTGTATATACCTATCAATAATTATACAATACC
The DNA here is from genome assembly GCA_030015575.1 of Agapanthus africanus. Taxonomy (NCBI): domain Eukaryota; kingdom Viridiplantae; phylum Streptophyta; class Magnoliopsida; order Asparagales; family Amaryllidaceae; genus Agapanthus; species Agapanthus africanus. The sequence goes on along the minus strand of CM057341.1, from coordinate 613,992,277 downwards.
ATATAGGTATATGGGTAACTGGCATGAAAGCATGTCAAGGCATATGTGTAAGCATGTAGGTATACAGGTATGCTATATGTCATATACACGAAGGAAAATAAGGATCATGTCTCAATGTCCCTAAGCAATACAATATCACATATGTACGTGTCATGGCAATTATCGACGGTGTGTGTATAGCATACAATTAGTGTTCGTGTAACATGAACTGTCAATAATGGTGTTGTGTTTCATTAATACTAAGTCCATGCACAATAGGAAATGAGATATGCAACAATGGTACATATGCACAATTAATATCCATATACATTTAACTAATAGTCATATCATTTAATCTAGTCCAGACGCATAACGCCATGCGTGTGATCCCCTTGTAGATGTTAAATCTATTCACGACAATCCTGGCCAAGTAAAGCAAACCACTCGCTTTTCCTTCTTTGCAGAGCCCGAAGTCCCCGCCTGCGATCCTGAAAGCATATAACAATATAACAAGTATATATTAGCAATCGACCAATAACACATACCAACTACGTTTGACCGACGCGCCAACTCCAAATATACTCTCAAGTGTTTTGTCTAGTGGCTAACGCGCATAGCAACACTACGAAACCAACTCAAGAGCAAAAGCTACACAAAGACACGAACGACATCGGCACAACCCGAGCTAGGAACGCTAAACGACACAACCTTCAAGCATAGACCCTGATCATACCGATCGCGCATTCATAAAAAGCTAATAAACGTGAAATTTAATATAAATAATGTCGCAACGTCAAAAGAAACCCACACCAAAACTTACCGAAATCTATTAAGCAACATATAACATTTTAGCTCAAAACTACAAGTTTTACCGAAACGAGAAATCACAAACATCATAATAGAGCATGATTAAACCATTCATACCTTTACTAGAATTTTAAACTCACTAAAGTAGGATTAGTAAAAGTTTAGTTTGCTAATTAGCTTAATTATACAATTAGGAAAATATCATTTAACAAACTAGCAATTAGGTTAAATTTTCATTTGCCTAAACTTGATAAACAAAAACTCTTGCGAGAAATTCTAAATATGCAATTACAAGCTTTAATTAAACATCTTATATGCTAGCTTAAAGTATTAACACCACAATTAAAGATTAGAGTTAGAATTTTGTATCTCCTTAAGAACACAAATTAGCAACAAACTCCAAAATTTAATCCTCCAAAATGATGTCTTTCTTAAATATCCGAGCAAGATTAAAGTTGAAGAATGATGGGTTATGATTTGTATTTGAGTTTGTGGGATTAATTTATGATTTTAGATTAATTTGTGAAGCTTTATGAAGTTGAAATGGGGTGAAAAAGGAAATGGGGCAGCAAGGAAGTGGTCAGCCCAAACAAGAAGAAAATGGAAATTGTCTGGAAATTTCCAAGTTAAAACACATTAATGTTCAATTACAAAGCTTAAAATAATATTTTAATTAGGGAAAAATATTAAAATGCACAAAAATTACAAGTGGCTTGCAAAAACTCGCAAACTAGCAATTTCTTAGCTAAACTAGGTGCAGTGAATTCTATACTGCAAAAAGATCGCTTCTAGGTTTATGGGAAATAAAAATTATTTTACCAAAACGGAAAATCGCTTAAACAATTTCCAAAACGTTATAATCTTCCCCCTTAAAGAAATTCGGTCCCCGAATTTAAAATTCATCTATGCATACCTTCGAAGAAATGAGGGAAAACTTCTTCCGCATCTCGCTCGCAGGCTCTCAAATGATCCCCTCACTATACGGTTACGCCAAAGAATCCTTCACAAATGGCAAGACCCTTAAATGAAGTTTCTCCACCTACCGATCTTGTAACATTTCAGAAAAATAAAATATTAGTTTTGGGGATTTTTTTTAATTAAATAATATTATATTGAATATTTTAATAAGGCGGTATAATTAAATACCGATAAATGGGGAAAATTTGGAAAATTATAGAAATTACTAAAAAGTGGGTGCTTTATGTGATTTATGCAAATTGTGAAATTTAATGATTTATTATACACTATTTTAATGCTAATCGCGATTAAATATCGCTAATCGGACATTAAGCGTGCTTTGTGCACATGTCATTTTTAACACTTGTTACGTTTTTATCATGGTTTTCCTTCATGATCATTTCATTTTGGGTTTTAAATGAAAAGAATAGAAAAGAAAAGGAAAAGGAAAACAATATTATATGAAGCATGGGCATGAGAGAGAGTGAGGGGTCTTCTTTGACATGGCTTCATCCTTCATTTTCTATACCATTTTCCTTCGCATTTCAGAAATTGGCTGCCCTCTTCCTCCCCCATCTCAAAAACCCTCACAACTCTATGAAAAATTCATCAAATGTTCATTCCCATTTCATAAAAAGCATGCACAAAATCACAAGCTTCACTTTGGACCAAGAAAAATCGGATTTTGGACACTTAGGGCAACACAAGAATTTTCTTGAGTTGCCAATTGAGGTAATCACTTTACCATTAGTATAGAATTTCATTCACTTTTGTATCCTTGTTTGTTTAGAACCGATTTGGTGTCATTTAGTGAGATTTGGAAATTTCTAGTTAGGGTTTATGGAATTCTTGAGTTGTGATGTGTAATTGAGCTTATTAGAGGCCACACAAACCCCCTAGTGTTAGAATTCAGACCCAAACCAGAGACTAGAACCCTGGAATACGAACTTAGAAAACCCGATATCAGAGAATTTTAGATTCTGTGAGCGTATATTGACATCTGCTATCACCGGAGAAACCTGAAAAATATTTAGCAAATACAGAGACACAAGCAGGCAACCTAGAACCTATACCCAAAACCCTGGACCCAACCCCAACTTCCAGGCCACAAATTTAATCATTCTGGAATTTGCGTCCAGAGTAGGGTCATTTTGGTCCGTGTTTGTTCTGTGGCTCCTTTATTAGTAAAATAGACCCTCCATATATGCAAAATTGGCTAATTTGACATAGGGTAAAATTTGGGACCATTTTCTTGAGTTGCTGCATTATTTTGCGACTTCCTTTTAATTTGGGATTTGGTATTTGATATTGTGTTTCCGTCGTGTGGCGTTTTAACGCCAACGACTAGGGTTATTGGTTGTGTTTTGCAAGCGACACTATAGGTTTTGACCTATGAACGTTACGCGTGCCGATTTGGTTTTCGTGCACGATTTCTATTTACAATGTCATGTGATACACATGTAGGTACCCTCAAGTGGGCTCGGAGCAACAAAGATGGGCATGGCGACATCGACTCCGGGAAGCGAAAAGCAGGTGAGTAGATTAGATCTACGGGGGAAGTCGGGTGGATGGCGTATAGCACCCCTACAGTTCGTAGTATAGTGTATGGTATATATATTATATGGATATATTATATGTTATTGTGAGGTTATGATTATCAAGATAGACTTTGGGAGTCATGGATAATTCTAGTATCATTGGATGCTGGTGTCACTAGTTAGTTTAGTCGGGAGCCCTAGAATAAGGTTTACACCCACACGCACACACATGCTTACTTTGTTTTTACAAGTGCGTATATGGGGATATGTATATATACACACACAGTTATGAGACTATGTATATATATATATATACGTATACCTACACATGGATGATGAGGATTGTATATGGTATTTGGAGATGAGTCGATGAGATTAGGCATGGTGCCATGAGATCGGTGATATGATGTGGTTCGTATTATGAGATACGACATGAGATTTTAGAAGGCCTTTAGACATGTGTTTTAATACACGCATATATATGTATATATATATTGATGGTATCTGTTTGTACTATACTTAGATCAGTACCCCAGTTCATGAGATATGATGATAAGAATACCAGATAAATAATGAGTTGAATGTGATTTTTGACCCGTACCCTGATTGGGATGCCGTACGATGGATTTACTGTACGAGCTTTATATTGATGATAGATCCGCACTCTTGACTCGAGGATGTCATGTTATTTATTGTATCGTATGTGATACTATTGAGGCGGGATCACCGACTATTATATTTATATCTATCTACTCAGATTTAAGTGGTTTCCTTACCTTTCGATTAGACCTGTAGTTTACTTATAGATGTTAGACTAGACTCGAGTCATACCTATTTCAAAACTAACGAATCGTGAGTATTTTAAAGACAGGCCAAGCGATTCTATGGATATTTTCAAAAGACGCATCTTTTCCTAAAAACACCGTAGCCCTTATTTTTCTAAACACCACGATTCGTGTTATTTTAAATGGAAAAACTATATGACATATATATATTGATGTAGATTCTACACTGTTATGATTGTTATTCATTTTCCGCATATTCTTGCTATTCAGGTGTTTATTGTTATATTAAACCCATGCTGTCAGGACACCAGCACCATTACCGATGATGCGTATGTTCCACCACGTACACCTGCTTACCGGCTCACTCACTTCATCATCGATAATTGCCATGTCACTACACAGTAGGATTGTTGACATCAGGATATGACTCTTTGCATGACATACTTGCGTACATACATATTGTTCACTCATACTTGCGTACACATATACTGTATAGCCATACTTGCATACATAAGTATTTGCACATACATAGATGTTTCTGGCTTGATTTTGGAGATTTGGGAACTACAAGATATATTTTAAAACTGGATTCATTTTAAAAGAGCGGTTTTCCCTCGATATGTGCATATTACTGTTCCATATTGCATGATATACGGATATGCTTACATTTCTGTTATATGTCGCATACATCATGCTTTATGATTATACGCATTGAGATATATTGTTTTCATAAGATTTCTGGATTTGGGAACCGAGGTTATTTCAAAAGAGAGTATGCATTGTTTTAAAAACCCAGTTACCCTTGATATGATATTTCAGTGCGTCCACCATGTGTTTTCTCGGTTCTGAGAGTGGCAAGTGAAACCCGATTCGAGGAGCGGTAGGCACCGTCTGCGGGTACATGGTGGACCCGGTGAAGTACCCCAGGGCAAGAAGACTCATATATGTTGGACGGTGAGCCTGACAGGGGAGCACTACTACCGGTGACAGTATTCAGACTCGGCGGTTATCATGGGGATACCGACCAGCGTTATGTACGTATGGATACGTCGAATTGCGAGGGTCAAAGCTGGGCACTCGGATTTTCTAGTTAGCGTATGATACGTATCTATCAGGGCTAGTCATGGTGACAGCACCTGATAGATAAGGATTTACGTGTCGATGATGGACACGAGTTTCATGATGTTTTCATGATTTTGATGTGTCGCGAGGGACACAGGTTGATTTATATCCTTATACTTTTATGACTTTTACATGCATGATGTTGCTATGTCATTAGTTGACACGTGGACGGGATCCACATGCATACAGACATTGATTACATAGTTGGATAATATCCACATACTTATAGACTTCATGATATAGTTGACACTGATTTCATGATGATTAAATTGATCACACGTCAAGTGTACGATATGTTGCTACCTGAGGCATTGACAGGAGCACTTGGTATAGATGTTTACCCTTGCCACCTTTTCATGCTTCAGACTTTATCATATTGAGGATATATATTACTGATCGTATTGACCTAGGATAGAGTCATACATACAATTTCTGCTCTGTGATGTTTTCTACTCACGAGTTGGCAACTTACCCCTGTTGTGCCACAGTTTCTTGCAGGTTTTGACGTACAGGTTTCATTGCGGTTTTGCTGGCACACTGCTTCCATTCCGGGTGATTTGCTTTGGTAGGTGGGTTCACCTGCATCGTGACCACCATTGTATTTTTTACATTCAGTTGTATCTAGTAACTCCATCAACCAGACTTGTATATTGTTTCAGACTTAGAAAACCAGTTGTTTATTCTTTCAACCTTAGAGTCGCGCGTTGTATTTTTATGGTTTTCTTGATATTTTGAGTTCCTTTAGAGTTTTGATATTCGCCTTTCGACGTTGTATATTATATTGCTTGCGTGGTTGTGACCGTCGATTGACGAAGAGCTAGCTCCCGCTTAGGGATGCCTTTATTCATATTATGCATGTTGTATCCCGTTTGGGGCTAGTATTTACAAAGAAAACTCTTCCGAAATTTTCAGAAAAGACTTGAGATTTAAAAATGCATATTCGGCTTATGTTATTTAAAGCCGCTTATTTTAAAACATGTTGTCTTCACTTCTTATTTAAAATGGTTTAGATTTCTGGGATTTCTTGGCTTACTTGAATTAGATGGGGTCCTATAGACTTCATATGATTCAAGTGCCAGTCACGTGCCATTTCGGGTCATGACAAAGTTGGTATCAGAGCGCCAGGTTAACCTTGGTTCGAGTCTAAATTTGACTATGCGGAGCCTAGAGCGTTTGTATATATCCAGAACTTAGGCTTGACCATACGGAACTTAGACTTAGTCGAGGGGGTATTATATCCGAACTTTCGTCGCATAGGTTGACCTTGGTTGATGGAGTAGGTGACTTAAGAAGAGTGGCGTACCGTGTGTATGTTCCGCGGCATACTTACGATATGTTACTCCGCTTAAGAATCCTTAGGATGTACATTTCGTTGCACCGTATTATATTCATTCCTATGATCTATCCTCATCGATATTGGTTATGATTTTGCTGCCACGATTATACGGGCAGAGAGAGATACGGCTAGGGTTGCGTCAGCACGAGCTCGTCACGGACAAGGACTGACCACGGCGTGATTCCAGGGACTTACGATTGCATAGAGGCGTCGTTTTATTGTTTTTTCGCGCCAGGAGGTTTGATGGATCGCTTTTACAAGATTACTCGGACGTGTAGATCAGCACCAGAGGATTGAGCCGCTGATAGAGGCCAGCTAGAATGTGATGACCGTCGATGCACCAATTAATTGATGATTGAGGCACTGTTCAGCGTCCGGACAAATGAGCCAGTTGCTGCTGCGAATGACGAGATATCGCCCCAGATGTTGGACCTATGTCACACGAGTTGTACTTAGAGATATGATAGAAGTCGCTAGTCACCCATGGAGGAAGGACTAGGACATGTGATATGTTACCTATCCCGATGCGAGGTCATCAGATTGATTGATTCCAGCTTGAGACGACTTCACGCAGGTACGTTGGGAGTCGATAGAGACGATCGAATGTCAGAAGCCTATTTTCCAAGTTTAAAGTATTTAGATACAAATGCAAGTAATGCTATCGACCCTCTAGAAGAATGAAACCCTAACTCGACGTAATGACCATGGAACGCCTTTGAACCTTAGGGTTTGCGGCAGTTCAGCGCTGCCATTTGTGAGGCTTGGGTTTGCCCTTCTACGGTTGGTCCACAGGTGCTGTGGCATGGAATACTATTAAATTGTACCCAAGATGTTGAGTTCTTAGGGGATTATGGAAGTTTGACGAATCGATTGAAAGGTTCGACATCATTCGGATATCATGTGATAGGACACATTGCTTGGGATACTCTAGATACGAGTATAGCCGTTGGAGCGCAGTCCATGCAGCCACGAAGAGACGAGTCCGAAGCAGTCGACATTAGAGAAATGTGGAGTAAGAGGTTCGTACGAGATCTTGATGAGATGACGTTCCACTCCGCCGGTATCAGAGCCACCACGGTATACCTGATTTGGATTTGGATTGAAATGTGCTTTACACCGTCGATTTCGATTATGATACTCGATATTTGTTTTGTGCACCGGATTGGATTTTGCGCATATTCGGTGCTTGATATTTGATTTCCTGATTTCGCACATGTTGAATGCATATGATTTAGATTTTATTCGTGCATATGGATGCACCTAATTTGGATTCTTGCGCATACTTCGGCGCTTGATGCGATTTTGGTGCACACCAGATGCACTAAATCGGGATTCTTCATGCATATCAGATGCACCTGATGTTGTTGTCTAGCACACCCGTTGCCTTTGACAGGTGTTTAGTGTACACCCGTTGCACTTAGATTTTTGTTTCTGTGCACATGTAAGGCACATTTGTTGATTTCGATTTCCATGCGCACCAGACACACGTAGCATTCATATGCACATTTTGGGATTGATTTCTTATGGAGCAGTACGTTTTTATGATATTTGCTATTTGTTTTTGTACTGAGCAGGACTAGTCAGAGGACAGTACCTGGATATATTTTGCATGCATTGATAGTTATCGAAGGGATTTCCAAAAAGGGAGCTATAGTCTCAGTATTTTCCTACGTGTCTGATATGACACGAAACATTTTATAAAGGAAACCCTTCTAAATTATTTTCAAAACGGCGGGACGTATGTGTTAAATAAAGGATAAGTATATATATAGTTATTTTCTTACAATAGACGTCCGCCACTGTGCCGCGATACGCGCATCGCACAGCAACATGAAAAGTTTGGCATGTATTTCCTTCAGATGTTTACATGTATAGTTTTGATGTATATCATATTAGTTTTCATATTGGATTTTGTAGGGTTACTAGGCACTGTCACAAGGGTCTATAAGGCATCAACCATGCCCGATTTAAAATTTAGACGTACCGAACAACCTAAAGCGAGGACCTTTGCTAGATAATTAGGGTTAAACATGCAAGTAAACATCTTTACAACTAAGAGAGAGGGATTACAACCTTTGTAGTCCACTCCTTCGCTTCATAAGCTCCGAGTAGAAGTCCCATCGCCACGATCCATGATCTCCTGGACTCAAGAGAGGCTTCACAAGCCGAATGATCCATGCTTGCTTGTAGTCTTCCTATTCGAAGATGATCTACCTTGAAATCTCTTTAACTCAAGCTCTCACTCACTAATGAGGTGAACACCCTAATCTAAATGGCTAGATTAGATGAGAATGATGAAATAGGATTTATGCTCTCTTTTATTATCAAATTCTCACACTCATTCATCACAAAATAAAAACCTAGAAAGCTTTTGTGAGCTCAAGGAAGAAGAAGAAGAAAATGAATATCCTTTTGTGATGAATAATGAATTGTAGTGATAATTACAAATGCAACTATGGTTGATAATAGAAAGGGCTAACAATTGTAGACAGTTAACTAGGGTTAAGGGTTTGGGTTAGGTTTACAAATATCTCACAAAATATCAACACATAATATCTTTGCAAGAAACAAAAGAAAAGCTTCTAGAAGCTTCATGAAAGAACTAACCCAAATCAAACCCTAACCATGTTTAATCTCCACTAATCATGTTGCATTAGTAATTATAACATGTTACAATATTATATATCACATATATAATATATTTTTGTAACAAAAGAAAATAAAACAATTAACATATATCGCATATATATCAACGCATTATCCGGTGAGAAATGAATTAATAAAGCGAGCCAATATTAGATAATGTAATGTAATATATCACATATATAATTATACATCAAATTATCGAATCAACACTTGATCCGATAATCCGGCTATATCGAATATAACCGACTAATATATCAATGTACCGATTCATCGAATCAACACTTGATCCGATGTCCCGGCTGATATCAAATATCGCCGTCCGATATCATATATCGCGAGAATAGAATACGGTATCTCATATCGTATTATTCTCGATCAAGTACATATCACATATGTGCTCCTACTCCGTTTTGCCTGAGTCAAGAAACCTTTATGTAGGACTTTAAAGAATCGTCAATACGCCGGCAGTAGGTGATGATCATATCAAACACCCACAAGCTGCAAGCGATCAGCTAAATATAACAGCCACCCAGGTATTGAGCAATCAGAAGATCAACAAGCAAGCCTGTACATTCTCCTGTGAATCCAATCAGTAACACTCCCGTACAGTCCGGTCTCTTCGTCTGATATATTGCATATCTAGTGTAGGGGTGGAATACGTCAGACCCCAGTAACCGATAAGACTTGTTGATGTGAGGCTCATAACAGGTCAAGAAACTACTGATAACACTTACCAGTAGCACTCTATAGCAGCCCTGGCCAGGGACTTCCAGTTATAGCCAATCGAATACAGCACAACATCAACTCCCTATACCGGGAGAGACGAATCCCCTCCTATCGCTCATTGCCTCCATGTGATTCGGGACTGTGCTCAAAAGCCACCGTTTTGCACGCCCTCTTGGACGTGGTAAGGTGAAAATCAAAGCACAGTGGGAATTACACAAGACTCTATGACGATCTCGGGTCTACAGACTAACCTGTACCAGTGTCACCAGAGAACTGCCATCTGACTTGAGGTATAATACCATCTGGGAGTTCTCGGCGAGTCCGTCCAGTGTACCCAGTCTCCACTGAGCACCCATACACCATCCTTGATGTCAAACACCGATGGATATGGGATCATCCATCGCCCATCATATGGGTCAAGATGCGTATACACTAGTCTACTCTGGTGTATCGATGCACTGTATCGACACACCCTCGACTAGGAACAGTTATAGGATGTACTCATCGACTACTGTGGCCCAACTAGTATGATCTCATCATAGTCGCAGTAGTCGAGTACATATCCTAAGGGCTTTATCAACATGTGAGAGTAAGACAGTAAACTAATATAAGTCAACATGTTAAGATAAAGTGAAACCAAATAGCATACTATCATGACGAGCAAGAAAGTCCTCTCTATATGTATCCAAGCATCCATTATAATATACATCATATGTACAACAATGGCCTCTAGGGCATATACATAACTAACAATCTCCAACTTGCACTAAGGCCAGCTGTTGTAGTATCTCATACCTAGCATCCTGAATAATCTATCAAACTGTATCTGGGGAATGGCCTTTGTGAATGGATCCGCAGAGTTGTCCTTCGTATCAACTCTCCTGACCTCGATCTCCCGGCAATCAACTATCTCCCTGATCAGGTGATACCGCCTCAGAATATGTCTGGACTTCTGATGGGACCTAGGTTCCTTGGCCAAAGCCACAGCTCCATTGTTATCGCAATACAAAGGGATTGGATGCTCAATGGACGGAACCACACCAAGTTCTGTAATGAACTTCTTTATTCAGACAGCCTCTTTGGCAGCATCGTTGGCAGCGATGTATTCAGCCTCCATCGTCGAGTCTGCAACGATATCCTATTTGGAACTCTTCCAACACACTGGACCTCCATTAAGGGTAAAGACAAATTCCGAGTGCGGCTTAGAGTCGTCCTTATCACTTTGGAAGCTCGAATCGATAAAGGACTCCACTTGGAGTTCTCCGTTACCATACACCAAGAACATCTCTTTAGTCCATCGCAAGTACTTGAGAATGTTCTTCACAGCTATCCAGTGACTCTCTCCAGGATCTGCTTGATACCGACTCACTACACTTAGTGAGTATGCTACATCAGGTCTGGTACTTAGCACCGCATACATGATAGAGCCTACTACCGAAGCATAGGGTATCTCTTGCATGCGAGCTCTCTCCAAATCAGTCTTGGGAGACTTCGCTTTGGAGAGAGTGAGTCCAGAGATCGTGGGTTGGTTCCCACGCTTGGATTCTTCCATACTAAACCTCTTTAGTATGGTGTCAATGTATCTGGATTGGGACAATCCCAGTATCCGTTTAGATCTATCTCTATACATCATTATTCCCAGTATGCAGGAGGCATCACCTAGATCTTTCATTGAGAATCTTTGTGATAAGAAGAGCTTGACCGACTGCAGCATAGGAACATCATTTCCTATCAAGAGTATGTCATCGATGTACAATACGAGGAAGACTACCTTACTCTCTGCAACATTTTTATATATACAAGGTTCATCAACATTTTTGATGAAGTCAAACTCTTTGATTACAATATCAAAGCAGATGTTCCAACTTCGCGATGCTTGCTTTAACCCATAGATGGATTTAAGCAGTTTGCACACCTTTCCGCTGCTCCCACTATCTACGAAGCCCTCTGGCTGAGTCATGTACACGCACTCTTCTAAATCACCGTTTATAAAGGTGGTCTTAACATCCATTTGCCGGATTTCGTAGTCATGGTATGCAGCAATGGCAAGTAAGATCCGGATGGACTTAAGCATAGCCACTGGAGAAAAGGTTTCGTCATAATCCATACCTGGTCGTTGACGAAAACCCTTTGCAACAAGTCTAGTTTTGAAAGTTTCAACTTTTCCATCTATACCAAATTTCTTCTTAAAGATCTATTTTCTCCCAATGGGTTTTACCCCTTCAGGAGCAACTTCCAAAGTCCATACTTTGTTGGTGTATATGGATTCCATCTCAGATCGTATTGCATCCAGCCATTTCACAGAGTCACCACTCGTGATGGCCTGCTCGAAACTAGTCGAGTTATTATCTTCCATGATGCAATCATCGCTTCCACCATCGATGAGAAAACCGTAGTATCTCTTAGGTGGATGAGAAACCCTGCTAGATCGGCGGAGAGGCTGGGGTTCGTCGGGAGCTACTGAATCCTCTGGTTCCAATAAATCATCAGTTGTAGTTTGTGGTGCTGGAACCTCTTCCAGCTCTACCTCTTTGCCACTAATTTCTTTTGCAAGAAATTCCTTTTCCAAAAAGGTGGCATGTTGAGCAACAAACACTTTTTGTTCCTCAAGGTGGTAGAAAAAATATCCTTGAGAATTCTTTGGATATCATACAAACATGCAATGAACTGATCGTGCCTCGAGTTTGTCCGGATTTTGCCTTTTGACATAGGCCGGACAACCCCATATCTTAACTCGTTTAAAATATGGTCTCTTCCCACTACATATCTCATATGGTGTGGTAGGTATAGATTTAGATGGAACTAGATTCAATAGGTATATGGCTGTCTCAAGCGCATACCCCCAAAAGGAAATAGGTAACTCAGCATCACTCATCATAGAGCGTACCATATCTAATAGGGTGCGATTCCTCCGTTCCGATACACCGTTGTGTTGTGGTGTATAAGGAGGAGTAAGGTGAGAGAGAATCCCATTCTCTGTTAGATAATCTAGGAACTCATTGCTTAAGTATTCTCCTCCTCGATCAGATCGTAGAATCTTAATACTTTTGCCTGTTTGGTTCTCTACTTCGTGCTTATATTCTCTGAATTTCTCAAAAGCTTCAGACTTGTGTTTCATCAGGAATACATGTCCGTATCTTGAGAGATAGTCAGTGAATATAATGAAGTAGGAAGAACCGTTCCTGGCTTGTGTAGACATGGGACCGCATACATCACAATGTACCAGTTCTAAAAGTTCCGTAACTCTTACTCCTGTTAGTGTATATGCCCTAGAGGCCATTATTGTATCATACTAGTTTGTATATTACTTGATGGAAGCTTGGGATATTCACAGTTGTATAGACAATCTTGCTCAATATAGTAGTATGCTACTTGGTTTGTCTCTGCTTTAATGTGTACATGTGTGTTTCTTTATTGTATCACCTATACGCATTAGTAGAACCCTTAGGATCTTTGCTTGATTACCGGCGATGTGATGGCGATCACACTCGTGGGGGCTGGGTAATCCACAAGCACATCCTTATACACGTCCCTAGTCGTGGGATTATCGAGACAGGGCATCGATACTCCGGAGTAGACTAGCGTATGCGCTTCTCATCCCAGCACGGGAAACAGTTTGTCCCACAGCCGTCAGTATATCGTACTTGAGATAGTATTCGGGTGCTCGCTAGGTTACGAGTACACTGGACAGGACTCGTCGGGAACTGATGGTTGGTATTATACCTATCGTCAGTTATCAGTTCCCAGGTGACATGAGTACAGCTTAGTCCGCTGACTTGACACTGTCACTTCGCCTCGAGTGTGTTCCCACTGTTCTTTGATTACTACCCTACCACGGCTCTACTGAGTCGTGCAAACAGGTAGTAGTTGGGTGCAGTCCGGAAGCACTTAGAGACAGTGACGGTTAGACAGGATTCGTCTCTCCCGGTATTGGGGGTTGACATCGCGCTGTGTCTAGGAGAGCCATTACACGAGTAGTCCCTGGCCAGGGCAAGCGAGATATACTGGTAGGTTTCCAGTGTTATCTCAGGATGTTCTGGGCTTCACTCCGACACAATTTGTACCGCTATTAGGGGACTGACGTTTACCGCCCCCCTAGGCCTGCCATGCGATGTATCAGACGAACAGACCGGACTGTACGGAGATTGTCACATACAGGCTCAGTAGGAGTTCGGATGGGTGTACCTCATCGGCCTTCTTATCGACATCTACCTGGGGAGCGTTACGTACATCTAGTGCCGCTTGCGGTCTGTGGTTAAACCCACTGCCAGCGTAGTGTAGAGTCTTTAGAGTCCCACACAGAGAGTTTCCCTGCACTGAGGAAACGTGTAGAGGCCGTATGGTTTTACGTCAGGGCTGCGATCACTTACGTACACTTGTGTGCATGTGGTGTTCCGGCAGGCAATACTAGTGGGCTTTGGTTTAAGCCAGATCCTAGTATTGCACAGATGGATTTGATTTGTCTTCTGTGCATTCGCATTCTACGGAATGCGGATGCAGGTGTGTATGCACAGTTTTGAGGAGCGATGAAGGAGGAGGTGCCCCATTAGTGTTTTGGCAGTTGGTTCGGCCAAAACCGTAATATGGCACACTCATTAGGGTTTTGACAGTTCGTTTGGTCAAAACCGTTATGAGCCGGAGACATTGTTTACTAAACCTTTTAGTGATAGATTTGTGATGGCTAATTGTATTGACCATTTGACCACTTAGATCTCTCTTGACTTTGTTGACCCGTTGACCGTGTTGACCATTGACCTTCAAGAGAGATCCACACTGTTCTTTCATTTTCTTTTTATTTCTTGTCTTATGATAATAGTCAATTCAATGTGCCATCAACTTCTATCATGATGGGATTAGTAATGATGATTTTGTGTATTATTGGAACCATGGTTCATTTCTTTTGGTTTAATCTTTTCATTATTCTCTTCTCATTCTCTCTCTTGAAGTGAGAAGAAAAAGAAAAGCTCCATGGTTGCTAAGTTTCTCCTTCTTCTTCCTCCTCTTGATCTCATCTTTTGATCTCATGTGTTGAGAGAAAAAGATCCCACAAAGACAAACACATCCATACATCTCCTCTACACAACCTAGGGCTTCTAGATTAGCAATCTCTTTGTCCTAGTTACCTCGGCTCGAGGTGGAGCTCGGTGTACATCTCTCGGGTGGATCGTCTTCGACTCAAGGAGGCCGCGGAGGTGACCAAAGTCCGGATCAAGCCTCGGAGCAAGCAAGGAGAAGAACAACAAAAAGAGAAGGAGTACAAGTTGAGGTATAACCCCTAACCGAGTAGATAAATCTCTAGTTAGGATTCTAGTGTATTATTTAGTAAAGATCCGGCTTTTACGGTCCATGTTACCATGTTCAGAAAAAATTTTGTTTTACCGTTTCCGCAACCCCGAAAGTACCGGGAGAGGTAACGTGGACCTAATAGTGGTATCAGAGCCTAACTAAACACACCCTAGCATGCTAGCAAAGTGTTTAGAATTTCGACCGGACGAAAAACCGCAAAAAACTCCGGATATTTCAAGTTTCTGCCGATTTTTTTTCTGTTCAAAAATTAATAAATCATGCACTAAAAATCGGCTCAGGCTTTTGTTAGAAAACTGGAGAAATTTGACCCCCCAACTCGACTAAAGCGCCGCAGTTCCGCGGCATAAGCTTGTTTATGCGCGGCCGATTTAACTTAGTTGGGGGATCTGCTTCTTGCAGTTTTCTTATATGGGTATTTTGGGATTTTTACAATATGTCTTTTCTGCCTAGATTTTCCAGAAAGCAAAATTTGTTTTTGGGGCTTAAAAATCCGTATTTTTGGTCGATGTTCTGTAGACTTTGGCTATTGGTTATATCCTGTGATGTTATATGTGTATTGAACATCTACTAATCGCTATACGTCGATTAGTGGGGGTTATACATATCTGTGATCTGTGTTGTTGATGGTATGTGTATATGAACTCGTTGGATTGTCGCAGATGAATAGCCGGGTTGGATGTGAGATGAGAGTTTCTTTTTCTTTCATTCATGTAATAAATTTGTAAATTGATGTAATATTATTTGTATGGCCGCACAACCAGGTCGGGGTTGTAGCCGTCATTGTATAATTCTTTTTACTGTTTTTGCTCCTAGGATAGACCCATGGAGGGGGTGCACAAACTACCGGGTATCTCGAAGTGCCGAGTGGCCTACTCACGGCGTTGAGGGAGGTTGCTTTGCTTCGGGTACTTGGCGGGTAGTTTGCCGCACCCGTAGGGGTCTTGGGTGGGGTATTGGCTATTCATCGCGACCATGTAATCCGCTTTTCGTTGCAGGCTCGAACGAATCGGGGGTTCCTAGTATATCCAGAGTGTTCATCTGTGATCTGGATTGGCTATCATTGTTATATTGTTGGAGATAGTGCCCTCATAGTCAATTATTGGATCGCAGGTATGTGATTGCAATGATTGCGGAGGACCTATACCGGTAGAACAGTCTTACTCGAGATGATAGTATGCTATCTGGTTTGCCTTTATCAGTTGTGTGCATGTTCAGGTGACTGATTACATGTTCCACTTTGATAGAGCCCTTAGGATTTTGTTTTACTACAAACTGTATGATGGCGATCATATACGTGAGAGTTGGGTAGTTTATACGCATATCCTTAATTGTGGTCCCTAGTCGTGGGAGTTTCGAGACAGGGCATCGATACTCCGGAGTAGACTAGTGTATACAGTCGAGACCCCGACGAGGGGCGGTGGCCGGTCTCACAAGCCACTGGTGTCAGTTGGATCACCTAAGATGTATACAGGTGCTCATTGGGTTATGAGTACACCGGACAGGACTCGCCGGGAATCTGCTAGTTAGTACTATACCTATCGTCAGATAGCAGTTCCCTGGTGACATGTGTACAGGTTAGTTCATCGACCTGAGGTCGTCATTTGTCTCGTGTGAGTTCCCACTGTGCTTTGATTTCTACCCTACCACGGCTCAAAGGAGTCGTGCAAACAGGTAGCTTTTGGGTACAGTCCCGAGCCATATGGAAGCACGTGAGCGGATCGGCAGGGGATTCGTCTCTCCCGGTATTGGGGGCGAGGTCGTGCTGTGTCTAGGAGAGCCATTACACAAAGTCCATGGCCATGGCAGGAGATTTACTGGTAGGTACTCCAGTAGTATCTCAGGGTGTAATTGGGCTACACTCCGACATGACTTATACTACTTCTGGGGGTCTGACGTTACTAGCCCCCTAGGCGGATATGCGATACTCATAGACGAACGGACCGGACTGTATATACATTGTCACTGTTAGGCTCAGTAGGGTTTCTGGATGAGTTCGCTCATCAGCCTCCCTTGAGGTCAGTCCATGGGCAGCCGTTACGCATAGCTAGTGCCGCTGACGGTTTGTGGTTAAAACTACTGCCAGGGTACTGACGAGTCATTAGAGTCCCCCATAGACAGTTTCCCAAGTTTGGGCGAAACGTTGTAGAGGCCGTATGGTTTTATGGCAGGGTTCGGAAAATGCACGTGCGTTTACGCACGTGTCAGTTTTCGGGCAGATGATACTGGTCGGCTTTGGTTTAAGTCAGATCCGAGTATTGTATTGAGTAGATATAATATCTTTGTCTCAGATGAATTTGTATTCGGTCGTAATACAAATGCGGGTATATTTATACAGTTACGGGGTTATCCTGAAAGTCGTTTCGGGATCAGTTTTTGGAAGTTGCCAGTTTCCAGTTTTCTATCAGCCGTCTTTTAACATTTGGTTAAAGACGGATTTATCTTTTCTTGGATGAGGGTGAGTCATGCTTCTAGAGGGTTCTAGAAGGTTCTAGAATTTGATGACAAGGTTAATGACTCATGCTTTGATTTCAATGAGCTTTTGTTTTCCTTAAGATATTTTCATGTGTTCACACATGATATTTTCCTTGTGGTCACCCTCTTTGCTCCTACGATCACCTCCTCCTCCATATAAGAGGCCGGCCCCCTCTCTCTCCAGATACACTCTCTCACACTTGATGTTTTCACTTGAAAAGATTATGATAGATTTTGGGGTGTATGGAATTCACAGCTCATTTCATTCCATCACCCGATTCCCTCGGCAACTTCATTAACCGATCGTCCACGGACTTGGACAAAGTGAGACAAAGTCATCTACTCATTCTCTACATCAATCTTGGTCGTCTCTTTTAGCAAACTTGACGACCGAGTTGCCTCGAGTCAGAGGCGGGAGCCCGTTTAAAGAATCAGTGATGTGGTGCCACCTGGACGAGCAGATCGGAGATCGACGAGATCAGAGCAGCCGCAACGGAGCGTGGGATGATGGTTAAAGAACGAAGGACTCGGATCGTTCGATATAACCTTTCTACACTCTTTACAGTTTGTTAGTTTAGCAATAATGGAAGATCCGGGTGAAAGTATACGATAGCGCCAGATAAAAAGTTTTTGTTCCGCATTTGGCGTCTGTAGACGGCCGGGGCGCTAGCGTAGACTTACAGTGGTATCAGAGCCTCACCATTTTGCTATACTAACTTGTGCTAACGCGTTTAAAACATCGATCGAACCGGAAATCAAAAACTGCAAAATCCAAGCTTGACAGTTTCTGTTGATTTTAAACGGTGTCCTAAAAATATTTCACACATCTCAGAAAACTGTGCAGGGTTTTTTAAGAACGACGTACAAATTTGAGCACGTGAATCGACAAGACAGCCGCGGAAACGCAGCCAAACCCATGGTTTGGCCACGCATCCGCGGCCGTTCTGAGCGATCATGCCCCCAAATTTGTACAGTGTGTTCCCCTCTGGAAATTGGGGTTTTTGGTATATATCTTTTGGGCCCAGGTTTTGTTACTGTTCTGCAGATTTGCGTGGGGCCCACTTTGTGATATTTAGTCGATCGAAATTTAAACATGTTAGTTTACAGTGCTTACATTATATCTCCGACCGGGAATGTCATTTGATCGGTAAACCGCGTCTGATTGCTATAGTTCTTTTAGACGGGTTTGCGAACGTGACATTCGCGTTGATGTTCTGTGTTGTGCTGTGATGTTGCGGATTTGTCGTGGTGGATAGCAGTGTGCAATGGTAGTACAGTTTGAGTTTATTTGTACATTTGATATTGCGGGGCGAGCGTCCAACATGTGGACTGCCGTCACTGCCTGTTGTATAATATTCTTTTTGGGGCACGACCAGGTTGCGGTCGATGTACCTGTTGTACTATTTTTCATTACTGTACTAGGTTTTACCCCGAGACGGAGTGCACGGATAGCCGGGTTCTGAGGGGCAACGGGTCCGCATCTCATGGCTTTGAGAGGCAGAGGGGTCCCAGTCTAGAATTGGCAGACTATTCGCCGCACTCATAGGGGGTACAGGTTGACCCATGGAGGGGTGCTCAATTTACCGGATTCCGTGAAATGCCGGGTGTTCCATTCACTATGCTGTGGGGGACTACCTCACTTCAGGTTTTTGGCGGGTAACTTGCCGCACCCGTAGGGGTCTAGGTTTCATTGCACAGGCTATCCATACGACAGGGGAATGTCGGGTTTCAGCAGCGGCTCTGTGAAACCCGGGGATCCCAGATTATCTGTATTGTTCTGTGATGCTTATTACTTTTCTGTAATGTTGCATATTATCACGCCTGGAGCGATTATTGTATATTAGTTTATATATTATTAGATGTTGTATATGTTTTACACCCGCGCTAGTCCAGTCCCCGCTCTGTCGTTAGTTAAGTAACCTAACGGGTGATGACAGGACCCAGTGACGAATGCGGATGGCATATACGTACATTTTATTTTTGTTCTTTTCTGGTGTGATTGATTGATGGGACTGCGTTGATTCTGATCAATGCAAAATTAAACAAACCTGTTTGATGTTGTTGGAAAAAATTTAAAAAGTGTTATTGCAAAGACGTTTCCTTTTGTTTTGCATAGCGGTATTCAGTGGAATATCCTGCACCTCATTCGACGGGGCAAGGGCCGATATCCCTTCACCGGGACTGACTCCTTGGGCAGAAGTTTGCGTCAGGGTAATAACTTCACTATAGTCGATTACAAGTTGCTTTGCATAGCGATGTTCAGTGGAATATCCTGCACCTCATTCCACAAGGAAAGAGCCGAGATCCCTTCACCGGGAGTGACCTCTTTAGCAAAAGGTTTTCGCCACTATATTTTAAAAAGCTATCAGGTTCCTTCAACGAGATCAAGTTTATTACGCTAAAGGTTTTTCGCCAAAAACCAGCCGTAGCCCTCCGTCGTTTCTTATGGATGGTCAGTAGTATTCAAGCTATGTTTGTTGGCATACGTCAAGGCACAGTGTTTGGTAGCTGCTGGGTATTCATTTGTTGCATAGATAGATGAGTTGGTTTGGGACAGTCGTATTACCTTGTTGGCATACGTCAAGGGTATGTACGGGCAGGTTCAAATTAACAAGATAATGACGGGCAGGTTCAAATTAACAAGATAATGACGGGCAGAACTTAACATGTGACTTATGATTTGTTGACATACGCCAAGGTCATAAGAGCATGGGGCATAAATCATATCGGGAGTTTCTAAAGAAACCGAAACTTGCCAAGTATGCGCATACCTTCTGGAGTATGAGTAACGTGGATGCATTCCGTCACGTTATCATGCGATGAGAGTTGGATCTCGATTCCCACTGATGAGTTGGTTTACTCTTCGGGTGATCCCGATTGATTCTTCTTTTAGGTTTGGAGGAGAATTTGACAGGACAGTGGGAGGTTTCCGGATTAGATAAAGTGATAACCATTCTGATCTAGGTTAGAGTGCACGCAGAGTGTTTCTTTTCTCTCTCTCTTTGGCAGCGACCTTTGACCGACCCTAGACTATGACTCATTGACCAAGTTGACCGAATCTTCTTAAAATACTGGCTTTTGGATTGTCTATGTTGCATAAGTCATTGCCACTCCTTCTTTTACCCTTTGAATTTCTCAGTACACCCGTATTACTACGGACATCCACTTCCATTGGATAGATCCATCGTATGGTTATATACGAACTCGAAGGGATTTCTTCGAGGATGGATCAAAGTTCAGGAGAAATAGAATTGGTTTATTCAGTTGTCTTTTATTATCACCTTCTCTCAGGTTGCGAGGGCACCTTGGTTTAGGAGAGTACACCTATTACGCTTATTGGACAGTCTTATTCCAAACCATAGGCAGGTGCCGAAAGGTAGGGAATGAAAAAAACCAATTAGCCTAAGTAGGGTGTGCAGAAGGCAATAACTAAAGACAAAATAAAAGGATTAGAAAGAGGGCAAAGTAAATTGCGACTGATATCATTCACGACCAAAACCGCGTACTTCATCGCCACTCCTATTTCACCTTTAAAGGAATAAGGTATTATTCAGCTGTCTTTTGTCATCACATTCTCTCGAGATGCGAGTACTCCTTGGTTTAGGAGGGTACACCTATTATGCTTACTGGATAGTCTTCTTCCAAACCATAGGCTGGTGCCGAAAGGTAGGGAAGGAAGAAAACCATTTAGCCTAACGATGGTGTACAGAAGGTAACGACTAAAGACAAATAAAGGGATTTGGAGAGATGGCAAAGAGATATACGGTTGAAGTCATGAATTGGATTATGGAAGAGGCATTGCTATGAATACCAGGATATCCCTACGAAACATTTTCATGTTTCAGTGCATTGTTAAAGAAAAACTGTTTTCCCGATTAGACACTTACTCCAAGGGTATGTATTTACCAGGTTTCATTCTCATATCTGTATGGTTTTTACAGATGATGAGTGGGAGTAAGTTATTGGGAATTAGGTGATTATCCTCATTATATCGGAATTCGTTGTAATTGGTGATATTTGAGGAAATCGCCAGGGTACAGTTTTCAACCTACGACGCACAGGTTTTGAGTTGTTCAACTCAGCGGACTTATACAGAGTATTGTATGTTGTCAAGTGTCCATCAGGACAAAGGGGTAGGTCCTCGTACTATGTTCTGTTTACTTATAACTTCTCTAGTTTTTAGACAACTGTTTCGTAGAAATACAAGGTCTAAGTTTTGAGAAGTTGTGGGTATAAGAATAAAGTAGAGAACCAGGTATTACAAGTATCGGGATTCTTCAAAGAGATCGAAGATGTAGATTCTTGTGAATGGTATTCAGATGATAGTAATGGTTTTGAGAAACGTGTTTCTCTTTCTGGTTACTCATAATTGGATGGATTCCTAAGTTGAGTAATGCTGATTAGCCTCTTTCCATTAAGTGATATAAACTGGAGACAGCTGCATGATTTGAATATGGTTCCAATTAAATAAGTGCCAAAGTTTCTATATTGGATATAGAATAGATCGTACCTTAAAAAATGTTAAGGTACGGGGAGTTGTCCAGCTTATGCTTAAAACCAGACACTGGATAACTCAGGGCACCTTTCTGTAATGGCTGTTTGTGGGTTGACCCTGGCTATGACGAGGGTTGATAATCTACCATTTGGAAGATCAATAGTGATATTGTTCTTGACTCGCCACAGTTTTAGTAAAATGGATTTTTTCAGAAAACAGTAGTGGGAGTATGGTAGAACTGGAAGTGATTCCAGAACCACGAACGATTACGGAAAATTTAATAGGACCTATATATTCAATCAGGTTTGACATTCCAATAGCCACTCCGCAGATATGGTGGGTAACCTCAGACACCCGAGAGGTACTTCGGTAGCCTCAAGGACGGTGACAGGGAGGTTCTTATCTACCCAGACTTGACACTACTGTTGTTCCAGGCTATGAGACCCGGTAGGAGGGTTGTCGTAGTCAGTGGGAGCAGCGAAAGTATAGTGGGCAAGTAGCTTATGTCTATTTATAGACTAGAGCAGTTATAGCGGAGATAGATCATCTAATTTTGATGTGACAGTCATGGGTTTGACTTCATCAGAATAGGGGATGGATCTGTTAAGAAGGTAGTAGGGTATGATGTCATGGTATCTGGATGACATACACAGAGTGGGAAGTAAAATTCCTATACTACGATCGGTTGTACTGTGGTCGTCACACAGTTGTTTCTCCAGACAGGATATGGATATAATATTTGACATTCTGGTTTCTAGATCTATGGTTTTAGATCTAGATTTGGGTAGTTTCCCAATGTGGGTACTTTGACAGATATTCTAATGGTTTTTTAGAATAGTTGACACCTAGCATGGTAGTGTACCTGCAAGTGATGGAGTCACCCTCTCTAAAGGTGTCATATAGACTAAAGGGGAGAGGGCTGTGCATGATTGGCAGATCACTTGCTTAGGCAATTGAGTCAATCGTGAGGTGTCAAGTACCACACCGGATGTTGTTTTTGCACTAGATGCGATAAGTTTGTATTAATCCAATCCTGGAGAGATATAAGGAAGCAGTTTTAGAACATAAGTGGATGTTCTACGGATTTGATGACGGCAGCCTCCTTTGGGAGACGATCATCATTTCAGGCTTCAAAGGTGACATGGATGACAGAGTGATTGTCAGAGTTACAGTTTTCCCTATGACGAAGAGGGACAGTATTATGGACAGGTGGTCCAAGAGGATACTGTGGGAGGCATGGTGCCGGATACTGATTAGGTTCAGTGATCGATACAGTCTAAGAAGTTTGGATTTGGAGTTCATCTATGAACAAGGTCCCATCAGATATCCAGACATATTCTAAGAAAGGTATTACTCAATTCGGGAGATGGCTTTCTCCGCGAATTTGAGATTTAGAGAGATATAGAAAGAAACTTCTAGGCGGATCCACTCACTGAGGCTATTTCTCGAACACAATAGTTTTACAAACGGGCTTTGTGAAACTGATTACTAGAGGAGTTGGATGTTCGGTTTCACACGGGCTGTGAGTAGTCGACATTGCAATAATTAGCTTGAGTGCAAGTGGGAGATTGTTGGAGATAGTGTCCTCATAGTCAATTATTGGATCGTAGGTACGTGATTGCAATGATTGCGGAGGACCTATACCGGTAGAACAGTCTTACTCGAGATGATAGTATGCTATCTGGTTTGCCTTTATCAGTTGTGTGCATGTTCAGGTGACTGATTACATGTTCCACTTTGATAGAGCCCTTAGGATCTTGCTTTACTACCAACTGTATGATGGCGATCATATACGTGAGAGTTGGGTAGTTTATACGCATATCCTTAATTGTGGTCCCTAGTCGTGGGAGTTTCGAGACAGGGCATCGATTCTCCGGAGTAGACTAGTGTATACAGTCGAAACCCCGACGAGGGGCGGTGGCCGGTCTCACAAGCCACTGGTGTCAGTTGGATCACCTAAGATGTATACAGGTGCTCATTGGGTTATGAGTACACCGGACAGGACTCGCCGGGAATCTGCTAGTTATTACTATACCTATCGTCAGATAGCAGTTCCCTGGTGACATGTGTACAGGTTAGTTCATCGACCTGAGGTCGTCATTTGTCTCGTGTGAGTTCCCACTGTGCTTTGATTTCTACCCTACCACGGCTCAAAGGAGTCGTGCAAACAGGTAGCTTTTGGGTACAGTCCCGAGCCATATGGAGGCACGTGAGCGGATCGGCAGGGGATTTGTCTCTCCCGGTATTGGGGGCGAGGTCGTGCTGTGTCTAGGAGAGCCATTACACAAAGTCCATAGCCATGGCAGGAGATTTACTGGTAGGTACTCCAGTAGTATCTCAGGGTGTAATTGGGCTACACTCCGACACGACTTATACTGCTTCTGGGGGTCTGACGTTACTAGCCCCCTAGGCGGATATGCGATACTCATAGACGAACGGACCGGACTGTATATACATTGTCGCTCTTAGGCTCAGTAGGGTTTCTGGATGAGTTCGCTCATCAGCCTCCCTTGAGGTCAGTCCATGGGCAGCCGTTACGCATAGCTAGTGCCGCTGACGGTTTGTGGTTAAAACCACTGCCAGGGTACTGACGAGTCATTAGAGTCGCCCACAGACAGTTTCCCAAGTTCGGGCGAAACGTTGTAGAGGCCGTATGGTTTTATGGCAGGGTTCGGAAAATGCACGTGCGTTTACGCACGTGTCAGTTTTCGGGCAGATGATACTGGTCGGCTTTGGTTTAAGCCGGATCCGAGTATTGTATTGAGTAGATGCATTTGTATTCGGTCGTAATACAAATGCGGGTATATTTATACAGTTACGGGGTTATCCTGAAAGTCGTTTCGGGATCACTTTTGGAAGTTGCCAGTTTCCAGTTTTCTATCAGCCGTCTTTTAACATTTGGTTAAAGACGGATTTATCTTTTCTTGGATGAGGGTGAGTCATGCTTCTAGAGGGTTCTAGAAGGTTCTAGAATTTGATGACAAGGTTAATGACTCATGCTTTGATTTCAATGAGCTTTTGTTTTCCTTAAGATATTTTCATGTGTTCACACATGATATTTTCCTTGTGGTCACCCTCTTTGCTCCTACGATCACCTCCTCCTCCATATAAGAGGCCGGCCCCCTCTCTCTCCAGATATACTCTCTCACACTTGATGTTTTCACTTGAAAAGATTATGATAGATTTTGGGGTGTATGGAATTCACAGCTCATTTCATTCCATCACCCGATTCCCTCGGCAACTTCATTAACCGATCGTCCACGGACTTGGATGAAGTGAGACAAAGTCATCTACTCATTATCTACATCAATCTTGGTCGTCTCTTTTAGCAAACTTGACGACCGAGTTGCCTCGAGTCAGAGGCGGGAGCCCGTTTAAAGAATCAGTGATGTGGTGCCACCTGGACGAGCAGATCGGAGATCGACGAGATCAGAGCAGCCGCAACGGAGCGTGGGATGATGGTTAAAGAACGAAGGACTCGGATCGTTCGGTATAACCTTTCTACACTCTTTACAGTTTGTTAGTTTAGCAATAATGGAAGATCCGGGTGAAAGTATACGATAGCGCCAGATAAAAAGTTTTTGTTCCGCATTTGGCGTCTGTAGACAGCCGGGGCGCTAGCGTAGACTTACATATATATCTATATATAATAACTATTTAGGCGTTGCTTATGTTTTTCAGCCGCGCTAGCCTAGCCCCCGCTCTGTCGTTAATTAAGTAACCTAACGGGTGATGACGGGGCCCCATGGCGAATGCGAATGGCATAAGCGTACGTTATATTTTGGTTGTTTTCTGCAATGGTAGGATTTAAATGATGGGACGCATTAAAAGAACTAATGCAAGAGAATAAACCTAAAAGACGTTGTTGGAACAATTTTTCAAAAAAGCTGTTATTACAAGGACGTTTACTTTTGTTTTGCATCGAGGTATTCGGTTATGAATGCCCAGCACCTCAGTCGACGAGGCAAGGGCCGAGATCCCTTCATCGGGAGTGACCCCTTGGACAAAAGTTTGCGTCAGGGTAATAACTTCACTATAGTCGATTATTCTTGCTTTGCATCGAGGTATTCAGTTTGGAATATCCTGCACCTCATTCGACGAGGAAAGAGCCTAGATCCCTTCACAGGGAGTGACCTCTTTAGCAAAAGTTTTCGCCACTATATTTTCAAAAACTGTATCACGTTCCTTCAATGATATCAAGTTCATTACGTTAATGGGTTTTCGCCAAAACCCAGTCGTAGCCCTCCGTCGTTTCAGATTGATATTGCTTAGTATTCGTGCTACGTATTTCGTGCTCAGCCGAGGCGTAGTGTACGGTAGCTATGTAATATTTTTCCGTAGGATACAAAGTGATTGGTTAGGACAGTCGTGCGGTCATTTTGGCTCAGTCAAGGACTCGTACGGGTGGGTCTAATGCAGTCAAGATAATGACGGGTTGAACTTGACTAGGATCCTTTGATATGTTGGCTCAGTCAAGGTCACTTGGGTCCTAGGGGCAAAAACCACATCGGGAGTTTCAAAAGTACTGAAACTTGCTAGTGTTGCATACCATTTGGAGTGTGATGATTCTGGTAGGATTCCTTCAGTTTTGTCACGCGATGATATTTGGATCCCGATCCTACTGTGAGTATATGCTACTCCTCGGGAACTTTCTCGCTTAACGATCAATGCTATAAACCAAGTAGGTGTCTAGAAAGGTGTTAGCGGGGCTACGCCCACAGGGAAAAGAGGTTACTTAATTAAGGAACTTCGCGAAAGCGTTGGAAAACCTCCCTCGAAGTACCGACACTGGCCTAGCTGAACGGTTAAGCAAGAATTGTACGGTGAGATTGATCCCGACTAATTCTTCCTTTATAGTTTGAGGAGGGATTCGAGAGACAGTGGGAGCCATCCTGTTTAGATAAATTAAAAACCAATCTAAACTTGCAAGAGCGCACGCTGAGTGTTTCTTTTCTCTCTCTCCAGGTAGCAACCATTTCACGCCCAAATCAAGATAATAAAATGTATCGCTTGACCGATCCGAATTCTTATTCGGGGCTGGGGAATGTTGGTTCAGCTCTAACTTGTGACAACAGTCATAAGTATGAGCAAGGGAAAGGGGATTGTATGGATTCCCAGGATACCCAGTTGAAGAAGAAGCATGGTTTTGCATCTACTTCAGGTGTTCTTGTAATTGAGAACTGTTTTACGGTCAGCCCTACCTCCTGGGTACTTGATACCGGATCAGGATCTCATGTCTGTAATTTATTGCAGGGACTGAGAAAAAGTAGGAAAGTTGCACCGGGTGATATGTCGCTCAGAGTAGCGAACGGAGCACAAGTTAATGCGGCAGCCGTCGGTGAATATCACCTAGTTTTTCCAAATGGCAAGACTATGATTTAGAACGATTGCTACTATGTACCTTCCATGGTTTGCAACATCATATCAGTTTCTTTACTCGATAAAGATGGATATAATTTTGTTCTTGATAGAAATATCATGAACATTTACCTTCATAAGGTACTGGTTGCAGAAGGTGCACTGTGTAATGGTATCCACGTTCTAAATCAGAATAAAGTTCTCAATGTACAAAACACACGCAAGAGGAAGAATTCAGATACGAATGATTCCTACTTGTGGCATTGTAGACTTGGTCATATCGGAGAGAAAAGACTGAGTAAGTTGCATAAAGATGGACTCTTGGATGCATTCGAGTTTTCATCTTATGAAACTTGTCAGTCTTGTCTCAAAGGGAAGATGACCAAATCTCCGTTCACCGGACATGGAGAAAGAGCAGCAGAGCTCTTGGGACTCGTACATAGTGATGTATGTGGTCCGATGTCTATACATGCAAAGGGTGGGTTCTCGTACTTCATCACATTCACTGACGATCTTTATAGGTTCGGATATGTGTATCTGATGAAACACAAATCTAAAACTTTTGAGAAATTCAAGGAATTCAGAAATGAAGTAGAGAACCAGACTGGAAAATGTATCAAGATCCTCTGGTCTGATAGAGGAGGGGAGTACTTAAGCACGGAATTCCTAGATTACTTAAAAAAGAATGGTATTCTCTCTCAGCTTACTCCTCCTTATACACCACAGCACAACGGTGTATCGGAGCGGAGGAATCGTACCCTACTGGATATGGTTCGCTCCATGATGAGTAATGCCGAGTTACCTCTTTCCTTTTGTGGACATGCGCTGTTGACAGCAGCATATCTATTGAACGATGTTCCGTCTAAATCTGTGCCTAAAACACCGTTCGAGATATGGAATGGTAAAAAGCCGTATCTTAAACGTATTAAGATATGGGGTTGTCCGGCCTATGTAAAAGTACAAAATCCGGACAAACTGCAGGCACGTTCAGTTCTATGTAAATTTGTGGGATATCCTAAGAACTCCACAGGATATCTGTTCTACCACACCGAGGAACAGAAGGTGTTTGTATCTCGCTACGCCACCTTTTTAGAGTGGCAATTTCTTGCAAACGAAACAAGTGGGAGTTCGGTAGAACTGGAAGAAATTTAGCGACCACAAAATGAAACTGAAGATTTGACAGAACCTCAGAATTCAATAACCCCAGACGAACCTCAGCCACTCCGCAGATCTGGTAGGATTTCTCATCCGTCCGAGAGATACTACGGTTTTCTCATAGACGGGGATCGAGAGGATTGCATCTTGGAAGAAGATGACCCTACCTGTTTCAGGCAGGCTATTATCAGTAGGGACTCTGATAAGTGGCAGGAAGCAATGCAATCCGAAATGGAGTCCATGTACGCCAATAAAGTGTGGACCTTGGATATTGCTCCACCTGGGGTAAAACCCGTTGGATGCAAATGGATCAACAAAAGGAAACTTGGTGTAGATGGGCAGGTGGAAACCTATAAGGCTAGACTCGTTGCAAAAGGTTTTCGTCGAAGACCTGGTTTGGACTATGATGAAACTTTTTCTCCGGTGGCTATGCTCAAATCCATTCGGATCCTACTTGCCATTGCTGCCTTCCATGACTATGAAATCTGGCAGATGGATGTTAAAACGGCTTTCCTAAACGGTTGTTTGGAAGAGTGCGTTTACATGGATCAGCCAGAAGGTTTCGTAGACAGTGGGAGCAGAGGGAAGGTGTGCAAGTTGCTTAAATCCATTTATGGATTAAAGCAGGCATCGTGGAGCTGGAACATCTGTTTTGATGAGGCAATCAAGGAATTTGATTTCATCAAGAACGAAGATGAACCTTGTGTCTATAAGAAGATTGTAGGACGAACTGTCGTGTTCCTAGTCTTGTACGTGGACGACATTCTTTTGATAGGAAATGACATTCCTATGCTACAATCGGTCAAGCTATTTTTGCCACAAAGGTTCTCCATGAAGGACCTGGGTGATGCCTCGTACATTCTGGGGATCAAGATCTATAGAGATAGATCCAAGAGACTACTGGGACTTTCGCAGTCCAGGTACATAGAGACCGTACTAAAGAGATTTAGTATGGAGGATTCCAAGCGCGGTAACATACCCGCATTGCACGGAATTACCCTCTCCAAGAAGATGTCTCCTAAGACTGACGAGGAGAGGGTTCGCATGAGCACTATACCCTACGCTTCGGCAGTAGGATCTATAATGTATGCGATGCTATGTACAAGACCAGATGTAGCTTACGCGCTAAGCACGGTAAGCCGGTATCAGTCAGACCCAGGTGAGGACCACTGGACAGCAGTGAAGTACATTCTCAAGTACCTGAGAAGGACTAAGGAGATGTTCCTGGTTTACGGTAATGGAGACCTTAGGGTCGAGTCCTTTACCGATTCAAGCTTCCACAGTGACAAAGATGACAGCAAGTCTGTCTCGGGTTTTGTGTTTACCCTCAACGGAGGGGCAGTATGTTGGAGGAGTTCCAAACAGGATACCGTCGCAGACTCGACGATGGAGGCTGAATACATTGCTGCAAGCGATGCCGCAAAAGAGGCGGTTTGGATGATAAAGTTCATTAGTGAACTTCAGGTGGTTCCGTCCATTGTTGACCTAATACCTTTGTATTGCGATAACAATAGGGCTATAGCTTTAGCGAAGGAACCAAGGTCCCATCAGAAATCCAGGCATATCTTAAGGCGGTATTACCAGATCTGGGAGATCATTGATCGCCAGGAGATCGAGGTGCGGAGAGTGGACACAAAAGACAACACGGCGGATCCATTCACGAAGGCCTTACCCCAGACTCAGTTCGAGCGGCTGATCGAGATGATAGGTCTTCGATACGCCAGTACAAGGCCTTAGTGCAAGTGGGAGATTGTTAGTGTATATGCCCTAGAGGCCATTACTGTATCATACCAGTTTGTATATTACTTGATGGAAGCTTGGGATATTCACAGTTGTACAGACAATCTTGCTCAATATAGTAGTATGCTACTTGGTTTGTCTCTGCTTTAATGTGTACATGTGTGTTTCTTTATTGTATCACCTATACGCATTAGTAGAGCCCTTAGGATCTTTGCTTGATTACCGGCGTTGTGATGGTGATCACACTCGTGGGGGCTGGGTAATCCACAAGCACATCCTTATACACGTCCCTAGTCGTGGGATTATCGAGACAGGGCATCGATACTCCGGAGTAGACTAGCGTATGCGCTTCTCATCCCAGCACGGGAGACGGTCTGTCCCACAGCCGTCAGTATGTCGTACTTGAGATAGTATGCGGGTGCTCGTTAGGTTACGAGTACACTGGACAGGACTCGTCGGGAACTGATGGTTGGTATTATACCTATCGTCAGTTATCAGTTCCCAGGTGACATGAGTACAGCTTGGTCCGCTGACTTGACACTGTCACTTCGCCTCGAGTGTGTTCCCACTGTTCTTTGATTACAACCCTACCACGGCTCTACTGAGTCATGCAAACAGGTAGTAGTTGGGTGCAGTCCCGAAGCACTTGGAGGCAGTGACGGTTAGACAGGATTCGTCTCTCCCGGTATTGGGGGTTGACATCGCGCTGTGTCTAGGAGAGCCATTACACGAGTAGTCCCTGGCCAGGGCAAGCGAGATATACTGGTAGGTTTCCAGTGTTATCTCAGGGTGTTCTGGGCTTCACTTCGACACGACTTGTACCGCTATTAGGGGACTGACGTTTACCGCCCCTTAGGCCCGCCATGCGATGTATTAGACGAATAGACCGGACTGTACGGAGATTGTCACATACCGGCTCAGTAGGAGTTCGGATGGGTGTACCTCATCGGCCTTCTTATCGACATCTACCTGGGGACCGTTATGTACAGCTAGTGCCGCTTGCGGTCTGTGGTTAAACCCACTGCCAGCGTAGTGTCGAGTCTTTAGAGTCCCACACAGAGAGTTTCCCTGCACTGAGGGAAACGTGTAGAGGCCATATGGTTTTACGGCAGGGCTGCGATCACTTACGTACACTTGTGTGCGTGTGGTGTTCGGGCAGGCAATACTAGTGGACTTTGGTTTAAGCCAGATCCTAGTATTGCACAGATGGATTTGATTTGTCTTCTGTGCATTCGCATTCTACGGAATGCGGATGCGGGTGTGTATGCACAGTTTTGAGGAGCAATGAAGGAGGTGGTGCCCCATTAGGGTTTTGGCAGTTGGTTCGGCCAAAACCGTAATATGGCGCACTCATTATGGTTTTGACAGTTCGTTTGGTCAAAACCGTTATGAGCCGGAGACATTGTTTACTAATCCTTTTAATGATAGATTTGTGATGGCTAATTGCGTTGACCATTTGACCACTTGGATCTCTCTTGACGTTGTTGACCCGTTGACCGTGTTGACCATTGACCTTCAAGAGAGATCCACACTCTTCTTTCATTTTCTTCATATTTCTTGTGTTATGATAATAGTCAATTCAATGTCCCATCAACTTCTATCATGATAGGATTAGTAATGATGATTTTGTGTATTATTGGAACCATGGTTCATTTCTTTTGGTTTAATCTTTTCATTATTCTCTCTCTTGAAGTGAGAAGAAAAAGAAAAGCTCCATGGTTGCTAAGCTTCTCCTTCTTCTTCCTCCTCTTGATCTCATCTTTTGATCTCATGTGTTGAGAGAAAAAGATCCCACAAAGACAAACACATCCATACATCTCCTCTACACAACCTAGGGCTTCTAGATTAGCAATCTCTTTGCCCTAGTTACCTCGGTTCGTGGTGGAGCTCGGTATACATCTCTCGGGTGGATCGTCTTCGACTCAAGGAGGCCGCGGAGGTGACCAAAGTCCGGATCAAGCCTCGGAGCAAGCAAGGAGAAGAACAACAAGAAGAGAAGGAGTACAAGTTGAGGTATAACCCCTAACCGAGTAGATAAATCTCTAGTTGGGATGCTAGTGTATTGTTTAGTAAAGATCCGGCTTTTACGGTCCATGTTACCATGTTCAGAAAAATTTTTGTTTTACCGTTTCCGCAACCCCGAAAGTACCGGGAGAGGTAACGTGGACCTAATATCTCCGTGTCCACTAAACGGAGTTTTGGTCATTTTTCCTTTGAGACATGAATGGAAAGTTTCATAAGATGATAGTTCGAACGAATTCAAATATCCATCCTTATGTAACTTAGCTAGTCATGTCGCATTGATATGACCAAGTCTACAATGCCATAATTAGGATTCGTTCATTTCTGAACTCTTTCTCTTGTGTGTGTTTTGTATATTAAGGACTGTATTTTGATTGAGAATGAATATGCCATTATGTAACGAGCCTGATCCAATCAAATTTTGATTTAGGAATATGTTCATAACTTTATCCTGTATTACAAAATTATGCCCTTCTTTACTTAATAAAGAAACTGATATAATATTGCACATCATGTTCGGTATATAATAGCACTCATTCAGAATCAATGTATTACTACTTGGTAATACAAGGTGATATTCGCCAACTGCTTGGGCTGCAATATTTGTACCATTCCCTACTTGTACGGAATGATCACCCTTTCCCAGTTCTTTACCTTTACGTAGACCACGTAACAATTTACATATGTGGGATCCCGATCCGGTATCTAATACCCAGGACGTAGGGTAAACTGAGAAACAATTCTCAATAACTAACACATCCGAAGAAGATGCATCAACATGTTTGTTCTTCTTTTGGGCGGCGTGAGTATCCAGATATTCTCCTGTTTCCTGCTCAGTCTTATAAATCTTATAAGAAAGATAGGGACCAACGTCCCCCTGTTCAGTATAATAAGCGGGTCCAGTCAATACATCCATATTATTATCTTGATTAAGGCCTGACATGGTCGCTACCTGGAGAGAGAGAGAAGGAAACACTTTAGCAAATGCTCTTGCAAGATTAGATTGGTTATTAGCTTATCTAATCAGGATGTCTCCCACTGTTTTTATCAAATCTTCCTTCAAACCCTAAAAGGCAAGATTAGCCGGGATTAATTACACCCTACAATTTCGTCAATCTTTCAGCCAGATCAGTGTTGGTACTTTGAGGGAGGTTCCCCGTACATTCGCACGGACCTAATTAAAATAAATCTCGTCTTCCCAGAGGCATAACCCCGTAAACACCTTTCTAGACACCTACTTGGTCGGCTAATTGTCCTGTGTATAATTCTCCCAGGAGTAACTCTTACTCGCAGTGGGTATCGTGATCCAACTATCTCATAGTAGGTATGCAATCTCATTGCAAATTTCAACACTTGAAATTCCCAATAATACTTTTACCCCTAGCGTCTTATGACCATGACGGAGGCCAAACTACCCATAAGGCGCTAGTCAAGTTCAATCCGTTATTTCCTGATTGAATTAGACCTACCCGCACGACCCTTGACGGAGGCCAAATAACGCCGTACGAATACCCTAATCCAATCGCATCTCATGCAACAGGTAAGTACTAAATCAGCTACCATACACTACGCCTTGACGGAGACCAAACTACCGTAGCACGAATACTAATTAATACCTATCTGAAATGACGGAGGGCTACGCAGGTTTTTCAGAAAACCATGAGAGTAATGAACTTGATATTGTTGTAGAAACAAGTGATTTTGAAAAGGAGTGTTTTTGAGGCTTTTCTAGTTTCGCTAAAGAGGTCACTCCCGGTGAAGGGATCTCGGCTCTTTCCCCATCGAATAAGGTGCAGGGTATATTATATATACCGCGGTGCAAAGAAAGAACTGTTTAAGCTGTCAAAAACTAAACCGTGAGTTTGTAGCATCTGCCAGTTTTTCTAAAGAGGTCACTCCCGGTGAAAGGATCTCGGCTCTTTCCTCATCGAATAAGGTGCAGGGTATATCAT
The DNA here is from genome assembly GCA_030015575.1 of Agapanthus africanus. Taxonomy (NCBI): domain Eukaryota; kingdom Viridiplantae; phylum Streptophyta; class Magnoliopsida; order Asparagales; family Amaryllidaceae; genus Agapanthus; species Agapanthus africanus. Next base: position 613,957,880 of record CM057341.1, on the reverse strand, counting down.
ATATACCGCTGTGCAAAGAAACACTGTAGCTACTCTTTTTATAAAGTTTTGATTCTACAACATATTTTAGGTTTTTTTTCGTTTATTAATCTCATTAATAAAATCCCATCAATTATGCTTCCTAAGCATCACAGAAGAAACGAAAGCTGTAATATTTATATATCATATATATAGTATAAGCATTCGTCTCAGGCAATAATATGATCTCATCACAGAACATTGCAGCAGAAGATAACATATGAAATATTGGATATCCTAGGACGTCCGTGTTTTATTTCGAGCCTGTGTAAAACACGGATTTCACGGTCGCGATGAATAGCCAAACCCGCATCCCTGGACCCTTACGAGAGCGGAAAGCAACATTGCCAATTCTAGGGTTAGGAGACCCAGTCTCGACTCCTCGAGATGGCCTCCCACTGTACCGTAGAACCCGGTTACTTGTGCTCCCCTCCTTGGGTCTACCTAATGCGGAAAAGTAAATAATATACAATGGTGACATCATCCTCATCCCCGAAGTGCCCCAATAAAAAAATATTACATACAAATGAATTTTACTTGAATGAAAATAAAAACCCTCATTTCACATAAAACCCCCCGGCTATTCAGAACACGACGATCCAATATAACATATCACAGCAACACATAATATCACATATCGACAACGAAAGCAAGTATGCGTATCCCGATTGTCGTTGATGTATAGCAACGAAGCCGGTGATACACCACATACTACGCTTACGGTCACAGAAAAGAAAGTGTAAAACTATAACATTTGGAATCCACATTCACTTTAGACATCATAAATCCGAAATATCACATACTTCGCATTTCATGCCAAACTATATGATTTCCACATATTGTTTCACATTCCAGATAAATAGACAATATTAAACTTTCCGATCGAATAATCAAATACCCAATATTTCCTAAATAGCTCAACACTTGAGCGGAGTTCAAAAAATCCAAGAATATGTCACAGTACCCATGGTCCAGCCGTAGAAGGGTCAAACCAACGCCTCACATGTGGCAACGCCGTACTGCCCCAAACCCTAAGGTTTAGAGGCGGTTTAGACGGTCACATAATCGAGTTAAGGTTTGTGTTCTTCTAGAGGGTCCACCGCGTTACTCGCACGCTTTTCCGAAAGATTTAAACTCAAGAAAAAATCAACACTTGAAAGTTTTTCGTGTCGGGAAAAAGTGAGTTAATGATATCCGTTCGAACATTTTAATACTTTCTAAATTATCAGGAAAACAGAACGAAGTTAAACTTTCCTATCGAATCAAAGATTAAAAAATATCCCCAGAAAACTCAACACTTGAGTAAGATTAAAAATACCCAGAAGCATGTACAAATACCTGCGGATATACCTTTCAAATACGTGTCCCCAATTCCCTCTTATGGCCACGGAACCGCCGCAACAAGCATGTTCTTGCCGCGGTTCCGCGGCTCTTTAAAAGAATTGAGGGCTCGTATTTCATGGTTATCCTTAGAATTCCCTGCTAATTTTTTTGAGTATTTTTAATGCAGAAAAAACCAACCTTTCAGAAAATTTGCAGAGAGGGGGTCTAGTTCGATGTTTCGGGGTTCGATCGGAGTTTTAACTTCGTATACACATCGTCTAATGCTCTAGCTAGGCTCTGATACCACTGTAGGGTTACTAGGCACTGTCACAAGGGTCTATAAGGCATCAACCATGCCCGATTTAAAATTTAGACGTGCCGAACAACCCAAAGCGAGGATCGTTGCTAGATAATTAGGGTTAAACATGCAAGTAAACATCTTTACAACTAAGAGAGAGGGGTTACAACCTTTGTAGTCCGCTTCTTCGCTTCATAAGCTCCGAGTAGAAGTCCCTTCGCCACGATCCATGATCTCCCGGACTCAAGAGAGGCTTCATAAGCCGAACGATCCATGCTTGCTTGTAGTCTTCCTATTGGAAGATGATCTACCTTGAAATCACTTTAACTCAAGCTCTCACTCACTAATGAGGTGAACACCCTAATCTATTTGGCTAGATTAGATGAGGATGATGAAGTAGGATTTATGCTCTCTTTTATTATCAAATTCTCACACTCATTCATCACAAAATAAAAACCTAGAAAGCTTTTGTGAGCTCAAGGAGGAAGAAGAAGAAAATGAATATCCTTTTGTGATGAATAATGAATTGCAGTGATAATTACAAATCCAACCATGGTTGATAATAGAAAGGGCTAACCATTGTAAAGAGTTAATTAGGTTTAAATGTTTGGGTTGGGTTTACAAATATCTCATAAAATATCAACACATAATATCTTTGAAAGAAACAAAAGAAAAGCTTCTAGAAGCTTCATGAAAGAACTAACCCAAATCAAACCCTAACCATGTTTAATCTCCACTAATCATGCTGCATTAGTAATTATAACATGTTATAATATTATATATAACATATATAAAATATTTTTGTAACAAAAGAAAATAATACAATTAACATACATCGCATATATATCAATGTATTATCCGGTGAGAAAATGAATTAATAAAGCGAGCCAATATTAGATAATGTAATATAATATATCACATATATAATTATACATCAAATTATCGAATCAACACTTGATCCGACAATCTGGCTATATCGAATATAGCCGACTAATATATCAATGCACCGATTCATCGAATCAACACTTGATCCGATGACCCGGCTGATATCAAATATTGCCGGCCGATATCATATATCGCGAGAATAGAATACGGTATCTCATATCGTATTATTCTCGATCATGCACATATCACATATGTGCTCCTACTCCGTTTTGCCTGAGTCAAGAAACCTCTGTGTAGGACTCTCAAGAATCGTCAATACGCCGGCAGTAGGTGATGATCATATCAAACACCCACAAGCTGCAAGCGGTCAGCTAAACGTAACAGCCACTCAGGTATTGAGCGATCAGAAGATCAACAAGCAAGATGTACATTCTTCTATGAATCCAATCAGTAACACTCCCGTATAGTCCGGTCTCTTCGTCTGATATATTGCATATCTAGTCTAGGGGTGGTATACGTCAGACCCCAGTAACCGATAAGTCGTGTCGATGTGAGGCTCATAACAGGTCAAGAAACTACTGATAACACTTACCAGTAGCACTCTATAGCATCCCAAGTGAGGGACATCCAGTTATAGCCAATCGAACACAGCACAACATCAACTCCCTATACCGGGAGAGATGAATCCCCTCCTATCGCTCATTGCCTCCATGTGATTCGGGACTGTGCCCAAAAGCTACCGTTTTGCATGCCCTCTTGGACGTGGTAAGGTGTAAATCAAATCACAGTGGGAATTACATAAGACTCTATGATGATCTCGGGTCTACAGACTAACCTGTACCAGTGTCACCAGAGAACTGCTATATGACGTGAGGTATAATACCATCTGGGAGTTCTCGGCGAGTCCGTCCAGTGTACCCAGTCTCCACTGAGCACCCGTACACCATCCTTGATGTCAAACACCGATGGATATGGGATCATCCATCGCCCATCATATGGGTCAAGATGTGTATACGCTAGTCTACTCTGGTGTATCGATGCCCTGTCTCGACACACCCTCGACTAGGAATAGTTATAGGATGTACTCATCGACTACCGTGGCCCCACTAGTATGATCTCATCATAGTCGCAGTAGTCGAGTACATATCCTAAGGGCTTTATCAACATGTGAGAGTAAGACAGTAAACTAATATAAGTCAACATGTTAAGATAAAGTGAAACTAAATAGCATACTATCATGACGAGCAAGAAAGTCCTCTCTATATGTATCCAAGCATCCATTATAATATAAATCATATGTACAACAATGGCCTCTAGGGCATATACATAACTAACAGATTTGACATTTGTGTCTTCATCATGACTTCGATGATTGCCGGATGCTTGACGGAGTTTTGATTTGGAGTTATCTGCTCATTTTTCATGCGTATGCATTGCGCTACGATGCGTTTTATGTATTGTTGATTTCGGAGCCCCGACGACTTGGACTTTTTACCGAAATGTTTTAGTATTTGAGGGGTTAAATTTAAATTCGGTGACCGAATTTCTTTAAAGGGGGAAGATTGTAGCATTTCAGAAAAATAAAATATTATTTTTGGGGATTTTTTTAATTAAATAATATTATATTGAATATTTTAATAAGGCGGTATAATTAAATACCGATAAATGGGGAAAAAATTGGAAAATTATACAAATTACTAATAAGAGGTTGCTTTATGTGATTTATGCAAATTATGAAATTTTATGATTTATTATACACTATTTTAATGCTAATCGCGATTAAATATCGCTAATCGGAGATTAAGCGTGCTTTGTGCACATGACTTGCACGTGTCATTTTTAACACTTGTTACATTTTTATCATGGTTTTCCTTCATGATCATTTCATTTTGGGTTTTAAATGAAAAGAATAGAAAAGAAAAGGAAAAGTAAAACAATATTATATGAACCATGGGCATGAGAGAGAGTGAGGGGTCTTCTTTGACTTGGCTTCATCCATCATTTTCATCACCATTTTCCTTCTCATTTCAGAAGTTGGCTGCCCTCTTCCTCCCCCATCTCAAAAACCTTCACAACTCCATGAAAAATTCATCAAAAGTTCATTCCCATTTCACAAAAAGCGTGCACAAGCTCACAAGCTTCACTTTGGACTAAGAAAAATCGGATTTTAGACAATTGGGGCAACTCAAGAATTTTCTTTAGTTGCCAATTGAGGTAATCACTTTACCATTAGTATAGAATTTCATTCACTTTTGTATCCTTGTTTGTTTAGAACCGATTTGGTGTCATTTTGTGAGATTTGGAAATTTCTAGTTAGGGTTTATGGAATTCTTGAGTTGTGTTGTGTAATTGAACTTAGTAGAGGCCACACAAACCCCCTTGTGCTAGAATTCAGACCCAAACCAGAGACTAGAACCCCGGAATACGAACTTAGAAAACCCGATATCGGAGAATTTTGGATTTTCTGAGGGTATATTGACATCTGCTACCACCCGAGACACCTGAAAAATATTTAGCAAATACAGAGACACAAGCAGGCAGCCTAGAACCTATACCCAAAACCCTGGACCCAACCCCTACTTCCATACCACAAATTTAATCATTCTGGCCGCAATTTACGGCCCGAGTAGAGTAATTTTGGTCCGTGTTTGTTCTATGGCTCCTTTATCAATAAACAGACCATCCATATATGCAAAATTGGCTAATTTGACATAAGGTAAAATCTGGGACCATTTTCTTGAGTTGCTGCATTATTTTGCGACTTCATTTTAATTTGGGATTTTGTATTTGATATTGTGTTTCCGTCGTGTGCCGTTTGAACGCCAACGACTAGGGTTATTGGTTTTGTTTTGCATGCGAGACTATAAGTTTTGACCTATGAACGTTTCGCGTGTCGATTTGGTTTTTGTGCACGATTTCTATTTACAATGTTATGTGATACACATGTAGGTACCCTCAAATGGGCTCGGAGCAACAAGGATGGGCGTGGCGACATCGACTCCGGGAAGCGAAGAGCAGGTGAGTAGATTATATCTATGGGGGAGTCGGGTGGATGGCGTATAGCACCCCTGCTGTTCGTAGTATAGTGTATGGTATATATATTATATGGATATATTATATGTTATTGTGAGATTATGATTATCTAGATAGATTTTGGGAGTCATGGATAATTCTAGTATCATTGGATGATGGTCTCGCTAGTTAGTTTAGTCGCGAGCCCTAGAATAAGTTTTACACCCACACGCACACACATGCTTACTTTGTTTTTACTGGTGCGTATATAGGGATATGTATAAATATATACACACACACATAGGTATGCGACTATGTATATATATATATACGTATACCTATACATGGATGATGAGGATTGTATACGGTATTTGGAGATGAGTCGATGAGATTGAGCATGGTGCCATGAGATCGGTTATATGATGTGGTTCGTATTATGAGATACGACAAAAGATTTTAGAGGGCCTTTAGACGTGTGTTTTCATACACGCATATATATAGATGGTATCTGTTTGTACTAGACATAGATCAGTACCCCAGTTCATGAGATATGATGATAAGGATACCAGATAAATAATGAGTTGAATGTGATTTTTGACCCGTACCCAGATTGGGATGCCGTACGATGGATTTACCGTACGAGCTTTATTTTGATGATAAATCAACACTCTTGACTCGAGAATGTCATGTTATTTATTGTATCGTATGTGATACTATTCAGGAGGGATCACCGACTATTATATTTATATGTATCGACTAAGATTTAGGTGGTTTCCTTACGTTTCGATTAGTCCTGTAGTTTACTTATAGATGTTAGACTAGACTCGAGTCATACCTATTTCAAAACTAATGAATCGTGAGTATTTTAAAGACAGGCCAAGCGATTCTACGGATATTTTCAAAAGTCGCATCTTTTCCTAAAAACACCGTAGCCCTTATTTTTCTAAACACCACGATTTGTGTTTTTATAAATGGAAAAACTGTATGACATATATATATATTGATGTAGATTCTTCACTGTTGTGTTTATTATTCATTTTCCGCATATTCTTCCTATTCGCATCGCATTGCATGTTTAAAGGTGTTTATTGTTATATTAAACCCATGCTATCAGGATACCAGCACCATTATCGATGATGCGTATGTTTCACGTACATCTGCTTGCCGGCTCACACACTTCATCATCGATAATTGCCATGTCACTACACAGTAGCATTGTTGACATCAGGATATGACTCCTTGCATGACATACTTGCGTACATAGATAATGTACACTCATACTTGCGTACACATATACTGTACAGCCATACTTGCATACATAAGTATTTGCACATACATAGATGTTTCTGGCTTGATTTTAGAGATTTGGGAACCGCAAGATATATTTTAAAAATGGATTCATTTTAAAAGAGCGGTTTTCCCTCGATATGTGCATATTACTGTTCCATGTTGCATGATATACGGATATGCTTACATTTCTGTTATATGTGGCATACATCATGGTTTATGATTATACGCATTGAGATATGTTGTTTTCATGAGATTTCTGGATTTGGGAACCGTGGTTATTTCAAAAGAGAGTATGCATTGTTTTAAAATCCCGGTTACCCTTGATATGATATTTCAGTGCGTCCACCATGTGTTTTCTCAGATCTGAAAGTGGCATGTGAAACCCGATTTGAGGAGCGCTAGGCACCATCTGCGGGTATATGGTGGACCCGGTGAGGTACCCCGGGGCAAGAAAACTCGTATATGTTGGACGGTGAGCCTGACAGGGGAGCACTACCTACCGGTGACAGTATTCAGACTCGGCGGTTATCGTGAGGATACCGACCGGAGTTATGTACGTATGGATACGTCGAATTGCGAGGGTCGAAGCTGGGCACTCGGATTTTCGAGATAGCGTATGATACGTACCTATCAGGGCCAGTCATTGTAACAGCACGTGATAGATGGGGATTTACATGTCGATGATGGACACGGGTTTCATGATGTTTTCATGATTTTGATGTGTCGCGAGGGACACATGTTGATTTATATCCTCATACTTTCATGCATATGCTTTTATGACTTTTACATGCATGATGTTGCTATGTCATTGGTTGACACGTAGACGGGATCCACATGCATACAAAAATTGATTACATAGTTGGATGATATCCACATACTTATAGACTTCATGATATAGTTGACACTGATTTCATGATGATTACATTGATCACACCTCATGTGTATGATATGTTGCTACCTGAGGCACTGACACGAGCACTTGGTATAGATGTTTACCCATGCCACCTTTTCATGCTTCAAACTTTATCATATTGAGGATATATATATTACGGATCGTATTGACCTAGGATGGAGTCATACTTACGATTTCTACTCTGTGATGTTTTCGACTCACGAGTTGGTAACTCACCGCCGTTGTGCCACGGTTTCTTGCAGGTTTTGCCGTACAGGTTTCATTACGGCTTTGCTGGCACACTGCTTCCATTCCGGGTGATTTGCTTTGGTAGGTGGGTTCACTTGCATCGTGACCACCATTGTATTTTTTTACATTCAGTTGTATCTAGTAACTCCATCAACCAGACTTGTATATTGTTTCAGACATAGAAAACTAGTTGTTTATTCTTTCGATCTTAGAGCCGCGCGTTGTATTATTATGGTTTTCTTGATATTTTGAGTTCCTTTGGAGTTTTGATCCTCGCCCTTCGGCGTTGTATATTATATTGCTTGCGTGGTTGTGACCGTCGATTGACGAAGAGCTACCTCCCGCTTGGGGATGCCTTTATTCATATTATGCATGTTGTATCCTATTTAGGGCCAGTATTTACAAAGGAATCTCTGCCAAAAATTTCAGAAAAAACATGAGATTTAAAAATGCATATTCGGCTTATGTTATTTAAAACCACTTATTTTAAAACATGTTTTCTTCACTTCTTATTTAAAATGGTTTAGATTTCAGGGATTTCTTGGCTTACTTGAATTAGATGGGGTCCTCTAGACTTCATATGATTCAAGTGCCAGTCACGTGCCATTTCGGGTTGTGACAGATCCACTCTAACTATCGGCTGATGGTGAACGAAAAGATCACGTCCGAATGGTCTGGTGCTGAATCATGTGAGAATGGTCATGATGGTAATTGCGAAGTATCGACATAAGGAATACGGGGTGAATACTCAAAAATCTATGCGGAAGTGCCATATTATAGGCAACGGTACTAACTCGCTTCAAGGATCTCAAAAGGACTAACAATCTGGGACTAAGCTTCCCAAAACTCAACATGCCATTTCATCGGAAAAAATCCGTAGGAATACATTATCACCCACTACGAACTCAAGTCTGCGACAACTACTGTCAGCATAAGACTCCTGTCTGTACTGGGCTGCTCTCATCCTGACCTGAATCAACTGGATCTTCTCCGTGGTCTCATGACTAGCTGGGGTCCAAAAATCCTACTCTCGCAGAATCAGTAAAACAGACTGGCGATCGACACAACGAACCATACAAGGCCAGAAGGTTGCCAATTGGAATGTCTCCTAATAACAGCTATCGAAGGAGAACCCTATCAATGGCAAGTGACAATCCCAACTGCCAACAAACAAAAAGTATGTACGAACAAGCATATCCTCCTGATTCTGTATAGTCCGCTCTCACAAACCATCGGTCTACGGATGGAAAAGCGGAGCTAAAGCTCAACCACTACCCAAGGCTTCATGATGCTTCTGCCAAAGACAGCTAGCGAACTGGGTGCCTCTTTTGGATACAACGCATGAAGGAACTCCATGCAAGCGCACAAACTTAATAAAGAACAACTGAAAAAACTGAGCATAACCGGACAACAACACCCAAATGCAGTCACACCCTGGGTAGACACCACAACGAAAAATATAGAGATCTACTCCCATTCCCACTCAGGAACAGTTAAAAGATTGTAACTCTCTAGCCGGTCTCAATGCTCAACCTTAGCTCGCAACAAGACAAGCACCTAGAAACAAAATCCTAAACCTCACTCTTCATCCCTGCCCACCCGTAACTATCTCACAAGTCACGTCACATCGTGGTGGAACTTGGATGAACACAGAAGGCTGGCTAATGTGCCTGCTCTAGGACTTCGCGTCACTACCCATCAGAAACAGGTACACAAACGTGTCCCTAAACGTAGCACACCTTGGTCACAAATCAGAACTCCGAATCTTTACCCTGCCGAACATGCTCAGAATCTGCAGCAACAAGCATCGGCGGGTTGTGCCTCACGACAACGATTAAGTAAAAGTGGACGGACGCGGACATGAGCAAGCTTTCCCCTCAGTAGAGGCAAACTTAAACTGTACTCAACGATCCCACAAGAACTGTAAATCTGCAGAAGATTGTCTCAGAACTGCGCACAACTGGGACAAGCTAACCCCGGACCTACGACTCAAGCATCAGCTACCACAATCGCCTTGCCACGGGTAATAAGGATCTCACAATCATAATCCCTTACAAGATCCATCCAACGGCGTTGTCTCAACAATTATAACCCACTGCAGGAAGATGTACACTAAGCTCTAGTGGTCCGTGAAAATCTGACACGACACTCCGCACAAGTAATGTCTCCAATCTTCAACGCACGACCACCACGGCCATCTCCAGATCAGGAGTGGGATATCCTGCTCATACTTTCTCCAACTATCGGGAAGCATGAGCGATAACTCAATAGTGCCACATCAGTACACAATTGAGCCCCACTCATGAAACATCACAGTTAAAAAACAAAGTTGCCCGATCCAGAAAGCAAAGAAAGAACTGGCGCAGTTGTCAACCGAGTCTTCAACTGCTGAAAACTCAGCACGCATGCCTCGGTCCAAGAAAAAGAACCTCCTTCCCGATCAGTCCAGTCAACGGTGTAGCATACACAAACAATCCTGGACGAAACGGCAGTAAAAACCTGCTAAGCCCAAAAATCTGTAGACCTTTGTCCCGGATAAGTATAGGCCAAAGCTGTACGGCCTCGATCTTCCTCGGGTCCATACAAATACCGTCTCCCATAACTACGAGACCTAGGAGTTCAACACATTCAAGCCTGAAGGAACACTCTGAGAATCTAGCAAACAGCCGGCGCTCTCCCAAAGTCTGCAAAACAAATCCTCAAGTTCTGTTCCTGTTCCTCATGACCCTTGGAATAGAACAGAATGTCATCAATAACACAACAATAACTGGTCGAGGAACGGCCTGAGAAATCTGGTTCATCACATCCACGAATGCTAGTAGGGCATTGGTGAGTCTGACGACACCACCAAAAACTCATACTGCCCGTAACGCACACAAAAGCAGTCTTCGGAATGTCATCACTCCAAACCCGCAACCAATGATGACCTAATCCCAAAACAAACTTAGAAAAATGTCTCGCACTCTGGAGATGATCGAACAAATCGTCAATGCGAGATAGAGGATACTTATCTGCACCGTAACTCGGTTCAATTGACGATCACTCAATACACAACCTCAAACTGCCGTCCTTCTCTTGAAGAACAGAATAGGAGCTCCCCAAAGCGAAACACTTGGACGTACAAGTCCCCCTATCTAGAAACTCTGCAGCTGGTCCTTAAACTCCCAAAGCTCCGCCAGCTCATCTGGAACAACGTCGGAAAACTCTTGCACGATAGGAAGCCGGTCCAACAAACCCACTGTGGCTCCAGCATCCCGAATGAAAACCAAGAATCCTCGACATCCTCTCCTCAAAAGCCTACTAGTGAAAAAGGATGAATTCAAGCTGTGATGGGAGGCACCACTGTCCCCCCTGCACAACAAGAACTGACTCGCCGACAAATCAAAACCTGACTGTTTCATCACGGCAGTCCACAGACGCCTAGCACGTAGCTAACCAGTCCATGCCCAGGAGAACGTCAAATCCAATATCTCTAGAAGGATTAAAACGACGGACGAATCTCTATCTCCTATCCGATTGTCACACGACCGAAACACGTGTCGCGCAACAAAAGAATCGCTGACAGAAATTAACACAACAAAAGGATGATCTAGCTAACACGACTTTCCTCGTCCTAAGCCTCTGCTACTCCCACGACGTGCACGAAACCTGTCACGGCGACTGAACCTCTGTCTCTAGGCTCGTACACCTTCATGAGCCATCCTCTGTCCTCGAACTCCCAAAGTCTCGGAAAGACGCTCCTTGTCAAATAGGGCTGATAGCTAGGAATAACTGGGTAACAGAGGTGACAACCTCCTGTCGCTGCGCTCGAATGGTCTCAACCAAAGACCTCATCGTCTGGCGCAAGTCCTGCATCTCTGCCTCAAGCCTAGCGATACGATCTATCGAAGGCGGATCCATCTGCTCCTGTGCAATGAGCGTGCCATCCTGGTCAGTCCTCGTCCCACATGAGTCAACACTAACCTCGGCTCTCGCCGCATCACTCTGAGTCCTTATGGTCATCGGTGGAAAAGGCTATAAATGGAAATAGGATTCGATATGAACATGGAAATCGAATCACAAGGATATGTATCATCAAGGAATGAATTTCAAGAAATTAGTACTTAGATCACTTTAGACGGAGTACCATGTCGTGAGTATGCCGCGGACATACACACACTACGTTACTCTGCTTAAGCTACCTACTCTATCATACCAAGGTCATCCCACACTCCGAAAGGTAAAACCTAGCACTCTGATACCAACTTTGTCATGACCCGAAATTTAGCACGTGACGGCCCTTAAACTACGCAACGTTTACAGGCGTAACGTAATTTAAGTAAGCCGAAAACCCAGCAATCTAAACCATCAAAAGTAGTAAGTGATAAAACATTGTTAAAACTTTTGAAAAACTCAAGCCAAATTCTTTAAAATCCAACTTTACTTTCTTAAAAATTTTGGCAGCACCTCCTTTGTAAAAACTAACCCCAAAAATGGGTACATACAAAGATATAAAAAAAGCATCCCCAACGGGAGCAAATTCACGCCCAAAGGCGGAACCAACCACCACAACAGATATACGACGCCGTAACGAATAAATAAAAGACAATATAAATAAAACTGTATAAAAGACCTCCAAGTCACCAAAAATATACAATATCGTCCTCACATCAAGTCTCTAAGCCAATACATGAAAATGGTAGATGGAGAGTACAAGGTACAAAGCTATACAAAGAGCATCATCGAATAACCGCAAAACCCACCTATAGAAAAACTGCACGCAGTCAGCCGAAGCGGTATCCGCTGTAAAAGAAGATATGATAGATAGAAGCCCTGCCTCGACTACTCTGATGAACAACCTGCAAACCCTGTGGCACAACGGGGGTGAGTTGCCAACTCGTGAATAGTAAATAACATATGCAGGTAATCGCAAGTATGCACATACTGCGCGAATCTATCACATGCAAGCTAAAAGCAATAAATGGCCATATGTATGCAATAGTCATGAAAGGTACTCTATCAGGTACAACTAACACATGAAGCAATAATATGTCAATATGTATATGCAACCGTCATGAAAGGTACTCTATCACGTACTACTAATATATGAAGCAATGTATATAAAGTAAATGCAGAGTATGGGATAAAACATGTCATCCATACGGAATCCTGACCTCGTGGCAGGACCAAAGTCTATCAAGACAATCTAAATTGCAAATTTTCTCAAATCAGCCCCCAAATTGGCTTTCATATCCTGTAAGATCATATATATAACAAGTATCCAACCTCAAGTTAGTCTCATATAACCAGTATCCAACCTCAAGTAAGTCTCATATAACCAGTATCCAATATCGACTATGTATCATGTAACCTGAGTGTCCAACATCGACACCCAAAAACATCATGAAAATAAGAGTCTAGCATCGACACATAAACACTCATCTCTGAAGCGCCGTCACCTGGGACTGGACCTCCTATGTCATGTACGTACATTCTATAGAACCTAAGTGTCCACCACGCACAATCGACAAGGGAAAGTGCGTACATAACCTCGATCGGTATCCCCCAGATATCCGTCGAGTTCAAATACTATCACCGGTTGGCACACACCCCCAGCTAGGCTCATCGGCACGTACCGTCGATCTTCTTGCCCCGGGGAACCAATCGGGTTCCACCATGTACCCGCACACGGCCCACGACACCTCCTCGCATGGGGTATATATAAGCTCAGAACCGAGAAATCTCATGGTGGAAGCTAAAATATCATATCAAGAGAAACCGGGTTTTTTAAATAATGCATAATTTCATGAAACAACCACTGTCCTCAAATCCAGAAAACATCAAATAATGAATAAGTATAACTGCATGAATCAATACATATATATTAGCGTCCCATTCCACTAATATATATATATATATATATATATATATATATATATGCATATATAACAGCGTTCCATTCCACTATTATATATACTTAGGAGTAAAAATATCAGAGAACATCATATGAAATCCATGAATGTAATAAATGCAACATGAAAAAGTAATATGAGCATATGAAGTAAAAACCGATATTTAACTGCCACAAGTTAATATATATATATATATATATATCATGCGGTTCCTAATTTCTCCAAGTCCATACAATATCAAATAAAGGTGAACATGTAGCTATAGCCAGGTATGCGTAACCAAGTTGGCGTAGCAAGATATGTGTATCTACCTATCCATAATGATGTAATACCCTCCAGGTATATGTGTAAGTATGTATGCAAGATGTATATGTAGCTATATCTCATATGTGTATATACCTATCAATAATGGTACAATACCATATAGGTATATGGGTAACTAGCATGTAATCATGTCAAGGCATATGTGTAAGCATGTAGGTATGCAGGTATGCTATATGTCATATGCACGAAGGAAAATAAGGATCATGTCTCAATGTCCCTAAGCAATACAATATCACATATGTATAGGTGTTGTGCGTGTCATGGCATTTATCGACGGTATGTATGTAGCATACAATTAGTGCTCATGAAACATGAACCGTCAATAATGGTGTTGTGTCTCATTAATACTAAGTCCATGCACAATAGAAAATGAGATATGCAATAAAGGTACACATGCACAATCAATATTCATATACATCTAACTAATAGTCATATCATTTAATCTAGCCCAGATGCATAACACCATGCGGGCAATCCCCCTGTAGATTTTAAATCTACTCACAACAATACTGGCTAAGTAAAGCCAACCACTCGCTTTTCCTTCTTCGCAGCGCCCGAAGTCCCCGCCTGCAATCCTGAAAGCATATAACAATATAACAAGTATATATTAGCAATCAACCAATAACACATACCAACTACGTTTGACCGACGCACCAACTCCAAACATACTCTCAAGTGTTTCGTCTAGTGGCTAACGCGCGTAGCAACACTATTAAACCAACTCAAGAGCAAAAGCTACATAAAGACACGAACGATATCGGCACAACCCGAGCTAGGAACGCTAAATGACACAACCTTCAAGCCTAGACCCTGATCGTACCGATCACGCATTCACAACACACTAATAAACGTGGAATCTAATATAAATAATGTCGCAACGTAAAAAGCAACCCACGCCAAAACTTACCGAAATCTAGTAAGCAACATATAACATTTTAGCTCAAAACTACAAGTTTTACCAGAACTAGAAATCACAAACATCATAATATAGCATGATTAAACCATTCATACCTTTACTAGAATTTTAAACTCAGTCAAGTAGGATTAGTAAAAGTTTAGTTTGCTAATTAGATTAATTATACAATTAGGAAAATATCATTTAACAAACTAGCAATTAGGTTAAATTTTCATTTGCCTAAACTTCACACTTAACTATTTCACTAGTCAAAACCTAACTTGATTAACAAAAACTCTTGATAGAAATTCTAAATATGAAATTAAAAGCTTTAAATAAACATCTTATATGCTAGCTTAAAGTATTAACACCTCAATTAAAGATTAGGGTTAGAATTTTATACCTCCTCAAGAACACAAATTAGCAACATGCTCCAAAATTTAATCCTCCAAAATGATGTCTTTCTTGAATATCCGAGCAAGATTAAGGTTGAAGAATGATGGGTTATGATTTGTATTTGAGTTTGTGGGATTAATTTATGATTTTAGATGAATTTGTGAAGCTTTAAGAAGTTGAAATGGGGTGAAAAAGGAAATGGGGCAGCAAGGAAGTGGTCGGCCCAAACAAGAAGGAAAAGGAAATTGTGTGGAAATTTCCAAGTTAAAACACATTTGTGTTCAATTAAAAAGCTTATAATAATATTTTAGTTAGGGAAAAATATTAAAATGCACAAAAATTACAAGTGGCTTACAAAAACCCGCAAACTAGCAATTTCTTAGCTAAACTAGGTGCAGTGAATTCTATACTGCAAAAAAATCACTTCTAGGTTTACGGAAAATACAAATTATTTTTCCTAAAAAAGGAAAATCGCCTAAACAATTTCCAAAACGTTACAGTCAAAACATGAAAATGGTAGATGGAGAGTACTGGATACAACGAATATACAATGAGCAACATCGGATAACTGCAAGACCCACCTATAGCAAAACTGCACCTAGTCAGCCGTAGCGGTATCCGCTGCAAAAGATAATACGATAGATGAAAGCCCTGCCGCGACTGCTCTGAGGGACAACCTGTACAATCCTGTGGCACAACGGGGGTGAGTTGCCAACTCATGAATAGTAAATAACATATGCAGGTAATCGCAAGTATGCACGTACTGCGGTAATCTAACACATGCAAGATGATAGAAATAAACAGCGATATATATATATATATGAAACAGTCATGAAGGAGACTCTATCAGGTACTACTAATACATGAAACAATACATATCAAATAAATGCGAAGTACGGAATAAAACATGTCATCCTCACATCGGGCAAATAGGCCCCTCACACCGGGCACAGAGGCCCCTCACATCGACCATTGAATCAGCCCGGCCACTGAATCGGCCCACATATCGACCATAATATCGGCCCGGCCATTGAATCGGCCCACATATATAATGAATAAGTATATTTGCATAGATCATTATGATGATATATTATGTTGGTGTACATATATAATAGTATCTCATACCACTGATATATATATACGATGGGTATACATATATATATCAGCTTCCCATACCACTGATTTATATACGCAGGAGTAAAACAATCCAGAAAACATCATATGAAAACCATATCTCAATGCGAAATCCATGATATATAATATATGCATCATGAAACAGTAATATGAGCATATAAGGAAAAACCGCTATTTTACTGAAACAAGTTATTAAGTATATCATGCGGTTCCTAATTTCTCCGAAACCAAACAAAACATCATATAAAGGTGAACATATAGCTATAGCCAGGTATGCGTAACCATGTCGGTATAGCAAGATATGTGTATCTACCTATCAGTAATGATGTACTACCTTCCAGGTATATGTGTAGCTATATCAAGGTATATGGGTTTACACGTAAGTATGTATGCAAGATGTACGTGTAGCTATGTCTCAAATGTCTATATACCTATCTCTAATGGTACAATATCATATAGATATATGGGAAACTAGCATGTAGGCCTGTCAAGGTATGTGTGTAAGCATGTAGGTATACAGGTATGCTATATGTCATATGCATAATGGAATATAAGGATCACGTCTCAATATCCCTAACTAATACAATCTCACGTATGCATAATTGTTGTGCGTGTCATTGCAATTATTGACGGTGTATATGGCATACAATCAGTGCTCGTGCAACATGAGCCGTCAATAATAGTGCAGTGTCCATTGGGTATAAGTCCAAGCACAACAAGTAATAATATGCAATGAAGTTTTATGCACAATCTCTATATGTGCAATATAACATGCGGCTAATATCATATCATATCTAGCCCTGACGCATAACGTCATGCGGGCGATTCCCCTGTAGATGTTAAATCTACTCACTGATGATCTTGGGCTAAGTAAAGCCAACCACTCGCTTTCCCCTTTTCGCATCGTCCGAAATCCCCGCCTGCGAACCTAAAGATCATAAAACAATAGTATAACAAGTGTATATTCGCAATCGACCAATAACATGTATCCACTACGTTTGACCGATGCACCAACTCCAACATACTCTCAAGTGTTCGTCTGGTGGCTAACGCGCGTAGCGACACTACGAAACTAACCCAAGAGCAACAGCTACACGAAGACACGAACCGTATCGGATAACGTAACGCGCATAATCGAAACACTAGAAACTAGCAAAGTGATCCCAGATTTTGATACACAAACAATTTGCAAAAGTTGCATATACCACAAGACCACATACAACCCCAGAGACCCCCAGACCAAAACACACAACCCTAGCCCCCACTCTGGCTGCAAATTGCGGCCAGAACCAATAAAACTGCGGCCATAAAGAAAGGGAATGGGCTCATATTTTGAGGGTATCATCTAGGTCACCACACTAGGTCATTGTGATGGGAACTTTTTCAACAAATACCTGGTTTGATAGCAGATCATCCGAGACCCAAAACTACACTAAAAATACGATATTTGCACGAAACGAAACTTTACGCGTTCTAAACTGAAACTTACAAGCTACACAACATTAACAGAAAGAGATCATTACCTACTCCCACAAGCTCAATGATCCTAGCTTCCCAAGCTCCAAGGCATCAAAGAGGTAAAAAAAAGGTTTAAGATGTGATTTGGGTGAGATTTAATGATGTTTGTGAAGTTTTTGTGAAGGGGTAGTGAAGAATGATGAAGGTTTCAGTTGAGGGGAAAATAGATGGGAAAAATAAATGAGAAAGAGATAGAGAAGTGAGAATGAGAGACGGTGAGATGAAAAGAGAGAGAGGTGAGTGAAGGGTGAGTGCACCTCCACCATAAATGCAAGCCATGACTCATCTTGCCGCCACCTCTCCAGAACAAAAATCCAAATGAAATATCTCACACAAATATCTAGGGTTTTAGGGTTAAGGTTAAACAAGGATTTGATTAGCTTAAAGTTGTCATGGTTGCTAAACTAGATTACACAAACACACCCTCACATTATCATGGACATGTGTGTGCAAGCCATAACAAATAATAATAAATTATTAATTAAATGTTATAAAATGTGAGGAAACCGAATTGGTAAACCTTCTACAGAAAACCCGCACTATAGCTTAATTAACACTAATCAAAATCCTAAGGTGTTACATAGTTGCTTCCGGGAGAGTTTTGCACTTTACAATTAGCTAACTCATTAGGTGCCTAGAAAGGTGTCAACGGGGCTACGTCTCTGGGAAAATGAGGTTTATTTTAAATAGGTCCGTGCGAAAGCACGGTGAACCTCTCTCAGAAGTACCGGCACTGGCCTGGTTGAACGGTTAGCGAAGTTGTAGAATGTAATTAATCCTGGCTAATTTTTTCCTTTTAAGGTTTGAAGGAAAATTTGATAAAAGCAGTGGGAGACATCGATTAGATAAGATAAATAATCAATCTGATCTTTGCAATAGCTTTCGCTGAGTGTATTCTTTTCTCTCTCCTAATGGCAGATAACCATGACTGTACTTAAGCTACTGTTAAAGAAAAATAAGCTTACCGGGCAGAATTATAAAGACTGGTTGAGAAATATTAAATTGCTCTCACATATGATAAAGTATCATATGTCCTCACTGTCTCAGCCCCGCCCAAACCAGTCCCTGAATCTTCTGTTGCGGATAGGGAGATCCGCAAAACATGGGATATTGACTGTGCTACCACCAAATGCCTCGGGCTTGCATCGATGGACGATGCACATCAAAAGCAGCACGAGGAGATGGATGTTCAATCCATCTTTCTCTATACAAGGGAGTTGTATGCAGAGCAATCTCGTATCCTATGATATGAAGCGTCTCGAAAGCTATTTCAGATGATGATGGCTCCTGGCACATCAGTAGGTGACCACGTTTTGAAGATGATAGCTCTTATTGAAGAGCTTGAGGGCCTCAGATGGACAATGGATAACGAGCAATATACGGATATTGTTCTGCAGTCTCTTCCCTCTGCCTTTGCTCCTTTCATAGTGAACTTCAACATGCACAACATGGAGAATTCACTACCCGAACTTCTCAATATGTTGAGAAATGCGGAGAGCACGCTTAAGGCGATCTCTTCCTCCCTGATTGCTGGACAATCTTCCTCTTCCGTTCCAAAAGCCAAGGCCAAGGGAAAGAACAAGAAGAAATCCACCAAGCCGAGAGGTGGAATCAAGAAAGCAAACGGGAAAGACAAATCCAAAGCTGCAGAGTCGGGAAAAAGAGAATGTTTCTATTGCAAGAAGACGGGGAACTGGAAGCGGAACTGTACTGAGTACCTTGGTCTCATGAAAAAGAAGAATGGTGATACTTCATCTTCAGGTGTGTTCGTAACCGAAAACTGTTTTTCTATAAACTCTGCTTCCTGGGTATTGGATACCGATTCGGGTTCTCATATCTGCAATTCTGTGCTGGGTCCGAGAAATAGTAGAGTTTTGAAGACCGGTGGCCATACTCTCCGAGTGGAAATGGTTCCAATGTACATGCAGTTTCAGTGGGAGAGTATCACCAAGGGTTGCCATCGGGTTGTATATTGGTTTTGAACCCATGTTATTTTGTACCAAGTATGCTTTGAAACATAATAGAAGTTTCTTTAATGGACAATAAAGGATATCATTTTGTATTGCAGCATAATGTTATAAACATTAAACTGAATCAAGAGTTGATTGGTTGTGGTACACTTAATAACGGGATATACGTACATAATCAACACACAGTTTTCAACATACAACACACAAATAAAAGAAAATTTTCAGATATAAATGAAGTTTTCCTTTAGCGTTATAGACTTGGTCATATTAATAAAACAAGACTAAACAAGCTTCATAAAGATGGATATTTAAATTCTTTTGAGTATAAATCTTATGCGACTTGTCATTCTTGTATCAGAAGGAAAAAGACCAAAACTCCGTTTACTGGACACGGAGAAAGAGCTACTGAGCTCTTGGGCTTCATATATAGTGATGTATGTGGGCCAATGTCTACACATGCAAGAGGCGTTTTTTCTTACTTCATAACTTTTACTGATGATTTCTCAAAATTCGGTCATGTGTTTTTTATTAAAGCATATGTCTGAAGCTTTCGAGAAATTCAAGGAGTACAAACTTGAAGTAGAAAAACAAACAGGAATGAGCATCAAAATACTTCGATCAGATCGAGGTGGAGAGTATCTTGGTACAGAGTTTTCGAACTTCCTAAAAGAGAATGGGATTCTCTCTCAGCTCACTCCCCCTTACACACTACAGCACAACGGTGTGTCAGAGAGGCGAAATCGTACCCTATTAGATATGGTATGATCCATGAGGAGTGATGTTGAGTTGCCTCTCTCCTTTTGGGGGTATGCATTGGAGACTGCAGCTTTTCTGTTGATCAATGTTCCAACCAAGACCGTGTCTACCACTCCATATGAGATATGGTATGGGAAGAAACCATCTCTTAAACG
The DNA here is from genome assembly GCA_030015575.1 of Agapanthus africanus. NCBI lineage: Eukaryota > Viridiplantae > Streptophyta > Magnoliopsida > Asparagales > Amaryllidaceae > Agapanthus > Agapanthus africanus. The sequence continues at coordinate 613,936,874 of CM057341.1, read as the reverse complement.
AGTTAAGATATGGGGTTGTCCGGCTTTTAATAAAAAGCATAATCCAGACAAACTCGAGACACGATCGGTCAAATGTATATTTGTGGGATATCCGAAACATTCGTTTGGGTACCTTTTCTACCACAAGGAGGAACAAAACGTGTTTGTTTATCAATATGCCACGTTTTTAGAAAATGAGATTTTTCCAAATGATGCAGATGGCAATATGGTTGATCTAGAACAGGTTCTAGAGACACAAGTTACAAATGACGACTTGGTTGAACCTAAAGTTGCAACAGAACATAATCAACCTCAGCCACTCCGTAGATCTGGTAGGACTTCTCGCCGACCGGAGAGATACTACGGTTTTCTCGTTGATGGTGATGGAGAAGATTGCATCATGGATGATGATGACCCTACCAGTTTTTAGCAAGCTATCACGAGTGGTGACTCTGTGAAATGGCTTGATGCCATGAGATCCGAAATAGAGTCTATGTACACCAACAAAGTATGGTCTTTGGATGTTGTACCCCCTGGGGTAAAACCCATAGGGTGCAAATGGATCTTTAAGAGAAAGATCGGTGTAGATAGGCAGGTGGACACCTATAAGGCAAGACTTGTGGAGAAAGGATTTCGATAAAGACCAGGACTGGACTATGACGAAACCTTTTCTCCTGTAGCCATGATTAAATCCATTCGGATCCTACTTGCTATTGATGCTCACTACGACTATGAAATATGGCAGATGGACGTTAAAACGGCTTTTCTAAATGGTGATTTAGAAGAATGCGTTTATATGGATCAGCCAGAGGGCTTCATTGTTGGAGATAGTGCCTCAGAGTCAATTATTGGATCACAGGAACGTGATTGCAATGATTGAGGGAGGACCTGTCCCAGTAGGACAGTCTTACTCAAGATGATAGTATGCTATCTGGTTTATCTTTATCATCGTGTACTGCTTTAGGTGACATTACTGATCACTATTGCACGTTGATAGAGCCCCTAGGATTCTTGCTTGACTACCAGCAGTATGAGGGCGATCATATATATGGGAGCTGGGGTCTATAAGCAAATCCTTAAAAGGTCCCTAGTCGTGGGAGTTTCGAGACAGGGCATCGATACTCCAGAGTAGACTAGTGTATACAGTCGAGACCCCGACGAGGGGCAGTGGCCGGTCTCACAAGCCACTGGTGTCAGTTGGTTCACCTAAGATGTATACAGGTGCTCATTGGGTTATAAGTACACCGGACAGGACTCGCCGGGAACCTGCTAGTTGGTATTATACCTGACGTCAGATAGCAGTTCCCTGGTGACATGTGTACAGGTTAGTTCATCGACCTGAGATCGTCATTTGTCTCGTGTGAGTTCCCACTGTGCTTTGATTACTATCCTACCACGCTCAAAGGAGACGTGCAAACAGGTTTTAGTTGGGTACAGTCCCGAGCCACATAGAGGCATTGAGCGGATCTGCAGGGGTTCGTCTCTCCCGGTATTGGGGGTGAGGTCGCGCTGTGTCTAGGAGAGCCAGTACATGAAAAGTCCATGGCCAAGGCAGGAGATTTACTGGTAAGTATTCCAGTAGTATCTCAGGGTGTTCTGGGCTACACTCCGACACAACTTGTACCGCTTTTGGGGCCTGATTTTTACCAACCTCCTTGGCCCGCCATGCGATGCTCATAGACGAACGGACCGGACTGTACGGATATTGTCACTGCCATGCTCAGTAGGGTGTCAGGATGAGTTCGCTTATCGACGTCCCTTTTGGTCAATACCTGGTAGCCCGTTAAGTATTGGCTAATACCTCTGACGTGCTAGTGGTTAAATCCTCAGCCAAAGTATTGACGAGTCTTTAGAGTCCCCCACAGACCAGTTTCTCAAGTTTCGGGCGAAACGCTGTAGAGGCCGTATGGAGATATGGCAAGGTTCGATCAGATACGTGCGGCATTGCACGGATCATGATCGGACGGATTTTACTAGTAGGCTTTGGTTTAAGCCGGATCCTAGTATTGTACAGTGTAGATTTTGTCTCTTTGCATTTGTGTTCAGTGCGAATACAAATGCGGGCATGTATATGCAGTCGCGGGGTTCTCCTGTAATTTATTACGGGATCAATTTTCTGAAGTTGCCAGTTTGTATTCCGTTCCGGCCAGTTTTCCTTTGTTCCTTCACGGCCGGACTTTTTCTGTTGGAGGGGTTATTTGCGAGTGTGTAAATATGTTTTTGTGGAAGGGTTATTTGTTTATGTGGCTTCATAATCATGAGATTCTTTTTTAGTCTCTTTCTTGCATTAATGAGATGAGAGTTTTGATTAGATTAGATGTGAAATGGTGTGACCATTTTTGTTAATGATTATCATTCATATTCTTTCCATGCATTATTTCAATTTTATCCTCCACCATTGTAACGCTTCGAAAATCGTTTAGGCAGTTTTTTGGCAATCGGCTAAATAGAAGTCTTTTCCGTAAAAAGTCAAAATAGGTATTTTTCATTATAGACCTAATTATAGAAAATTTAGATAAGATATTACTATAAATTGGTCACTAAAATATCACTTAAAATTTTCTAGTTAATTAAAATTTTTCCTTAATTAATTATTTTTAATATTATTTTAAGCTTTTAAAAATACCTTTAATTAGTGATAAATACAAATTTAATTGGGTAAATTACATAATTAGGAACCATTATAAACTAAAATTAAGTGTAACAAAAATTTTAGCAAAACATTTCAAGTTTAATAGTTTATGGTAAAAGGAGGTTGAAAAATGGAAAGAAAAAGGGGTTTTTTTTGAAAAGTTTTGATGTAACATGCATTAATTGACCTTAGATGATATTTTTTGTGGAAATTTCCACACAATTCTCTCATTTCATCCCCTCCCACAACTTAGCCGAGCCACCCTCCAACAGCCCCCATTTTCCCCCATTTTCTTTCTCAAAAAGTTCATGAAAAAGTGCAAAAAATCCAACGAAATCAACAAATTTCTTCACAAATTCAAACCATAATCCTATTCCACCTCTTTCCAAACACTAATTTGTTTAAAACAAGGTGAAAGAAGACATCTTTGGAGGCTAATTGCAAGAGGTTCAAAACTTGGGAGGTATAAATCTAATCTAAATGTTTAATTTGTAGTGTAAGGTAGCTAAACTAGAATTCTAAAAGTGTTAATTTAGTTATAATTTATTGTCTAGGAAATTCTAGAAAGGGTTTTAAAATGAAGTTAGGGTTTTATTAATTAAGAGGGGTTATAATAAGTAGTTTAAAATTTTTAGAAGTGGAAAATCTTGTATGGTTGATATATTGTAAATTGTTCATTCAAAATTATTTAAATTAAGCAATTTTGCTAACTAGATTTTTATAAATTATATATATTGGTGTGTTAAAATTCTAATTAAGGTTTTTATCATTATATTGTGGTTTTAATGAGAATATTAACATGTTAAATGAATGAAAGACCTAATCTAATTATTAGTTTCAAATTGTTAGTTAATATAATGTGATAAATATGCTATTTCGGTAAACTAGGTTTTAAAAATTAATTTAAAATGTAGTATTAAAAATATAATTAGGGCTTTAGCTCATTATTAAGGTTTCATGGAGTGGTTTAACACTTTAATATATTCAAAATCAAGTTTAGTAGTGGAATTGTAAATTCTTGCTTAACAAGTGTTAATTTTGGCTAATTTGCAAACTAGAAATTGTAAATTAAGAAAAAAATGGTGTGAGAAAAATATGATAATGGTTTCTATAATGTAGTTATGTTATTTAATGAATATTATGACCATTAGTTTCTTTTAAACATCAAGTTTTGAAGTAAAACGGTAAATTGGCATTTTCGGGTTTTACGAAATCGGATGATTTGATCGATTATTAGGGTTTTGATGAATTAAATCGTGTTTTATATTATAAGTAATGAGTTTTAAAACTACGAGTTGTTTATTGGTGTTTTATCTCGATCAATCGGCATTTGTACGCCGATATCGAGCGATATTTGGTTCTTTGCATGAGCGGGTCATAGGTTTTAACCTATGCGCGTTTCGTGCGTCGTTTTGGTTTTATCCGTGATTCAGTTTACGATATTATATATGTTTGCATATAGGTACCCCTCGCGTGGACTTCGGACGAGGAAGAAGCGGAGGGCGACATCGTCTTCGGTAGACAAGGACCAGGTGAGTAGATGTATATCTCCGGGGGAAGTCGGGTGGTTGGAGTTTAACACCCTCGCAAACGTAGAATATGAATAATACTTATTGTCAATAGGAAACCTGACGTGACCTTAGACCTTCGGTGAGTAGGACCCTAGAAATGACCCTAGGTTGGACTAGATTGATTTAGAAAGACCTTACCCGAGGATGAATATCTTGGAGGAGATTTCGTAGGTTTTAGGTAGTTACGCACACACTGAGACTCGATGTGGTGTATACGTGTATGTGTGTATATATATATATATAGGACTAGGTGTAGGTGTATATATACACACACACACACACACACAATACGTATATGTGATACAAGGATGTGATATGATACACGGGGATGAAACAATATAACTGGGCTGATGCCGTGATTCTTGGCTACGGTCGTGTTATGATGTTAGCGGATCATTAGGAAATGAGTTAATGAATAAGTATACATAGATAATAAAGGGTGGTGATGATATTGAGGTACATGGGACTTTAAAATAGCACCCGGACCGTAACATGTGATTGAAATTCTGATATGGTATATGTGTGACTTGATTACAACATCATACAGGTGTGACTTGATTTCGATATCATATATGCGTGACTTGATTACGATATCATATAGGTGTGCTTTGATTACGATATGATATAAGTGTGACTTAATCACAATATGACACATATGACATGATATTTCTGAGGATAAATTAACGATATACATTTATGTTGGCAATGATATATGATTGATGTATGCGTTTACAGTACAGTACCTTGATCATGACATGATTTGATGATGATATTATACGAATGATGGGACACGCAGGTGATACTTGACCCGTACCCCGATATTGGGATGCCGTACGGTGGATTATACCGTACGAGGCATAGATGTGATGATTGATCCGCACTCTTGTTTCGAGGAAATCGTACTACGTACGTGACGCTATTGAGGCTGGATCGCAGACTATTAGAGATATGGACTCAGACTTTAGGTGTACTCCTATTTCTTATCGACTAGTTTCTTAGGTTTAGTTCCTTAGGAGGTTAGATGGACACTAGTTTAGGTTCGAGTCATATAGTGGTAGTGGTACTTGTATATCGCAGATGAGTGGTTATTACACATCCGTCTTTACATTCATACCGTAATCATAATGTGCATGTTCATACATATGTTTCTATAATCAGCATAAAACTTTTCCTGTTAGGACACCAGCACCATTACCGATGATGCGCATATTCCACGCACACTTATTTGCCGGCTCACACACATCATCATCGGTAATTGCTATGTCACGTACACTTTAGATCATGTTGTCTTTTATTGATAGAATCAGCTAAAACCTAGATCGATATAGCATTATGATTACTCTCAGATGTTAGTCTAGACATAGCATTTATTACTTAGACATTCATGCATTCATATTTTCATGTTATCATGCAGTATTATGGGGCATATGCCGACACTTATCATATACTTACTCATGATTTTTGGGATTTTGGATTTATATTAGATTTCTGGATTTTTGGGGAAAACCGCAAGAATACATAAAAACTTCTCTCTCTCTCCTCCTCTCTTTTTAAAACATAAGATGCGGTTTTCTCATGATGTATGTGTCGTCCACCATGAGATTTCATGTTTTCTGTTGGATTTCGAGACCCGATTCGAGGAGTGGATGAACCGTCTCGGGTACATGGTGGGCCCGGTATGGTACCCCGGGGCAAGAAGATCGAGTTGTAGACGATGAGCCTGGCAGGGGAGGACTACCTACCGGTGATGTCTGGCGCGGCGGATATCCGGAGGATACCGAACGTTGTCGTGGGATTTGATGATATGGGCCAATCTGGACTGATGGAGCCCGAGATATTGAGACTATGAGACATTGAGATTATGATGTATTGAGACTTGAGATTTACGTGTTTTGTGTCGATGCTTGACACGGATTTCCATGGATTTCATCATTTGATATTTCAGATTTCTATGCACATTTTACCATGATAAAAACTAAAAATTTCTTATACAGATATATCTAGATTTCAGGATTTGTTATTGTACATTCATGGTGCATGCATACTCATTCACATGACATGGTACTATATGAGGCACTGACACGAGCACGGAGCATTTGCACTTACACGTAGTTTATTATCCTGTCTTTACCCGATGATTAGTAGTATATTAGTATATTATTATGACCTAGGATAGCGTCGTGCATTCGATTTCTTTTCGCAGATATTTTCTACTCACGAGTTGGCAACTCACCCCCGTTATGCCAAATTTTATTACAGGTTCGATGTACAGGTTTTCCTGACAGCTTGCTGGCACATCTTTTCATTCAGGGTGATTTGCACGGTAGGTTGGTTCACTTGTATCTGGACCGCCATTGTACTTTTATTATTTCTTTTGTATCTAGAAAGCTCCATCAACCAAACTTGTATTACTTGATAGTTTACTGAACCATTTATTTATTTCGACCTTAGAGTCGCGCTTCTATTATTATGATATCTGGTGGTTTTGTTTTCTTTGAGTTCTGAACCTCGCCTTTTGGCGTTGTATACTTTTGTCCATTGGTGTGGTTGTTTCCGCCTGTTGGCGTAGAGCTAGCTCCCGTTTGGGGATGCTTTTTATTGTTTATATGTATTTATACTTGTTTGTATCCGTTTGGGGCCTGTTTTTACAAAGGAGACTCTGTCGAAATTTTTGAGAAAATTGGATGATGCTTTTAAACTTGTTTTCTTCATGTTTTCCTTTACTTCTTCTTCTTCTTTTATGGTTTAGATTTCTGGGCTTCGGCTTACTTAGGTTACGTTCCGCCTATAGACGCTTCGTAATCTAAGTGCCGGTCACGTTCCATACTTTCGGGTCGTGACAACCATTTTCCTTAAGGGGCCGGCCAACTTTGAGGAGTGGGAGAGAGTTCATTTTTAGGTGTGGAGAAATTTGGTCATCTCATGTTGGCTTGCTACACAATTTCATCAACCTCACTCTAAAGTCCATTCTTTATTCCTCCATACATGGCAACTTCTACCCGTAAGAGACAAAGCAATTCTACACCTGCCTACAGCATTCCTTGGACGCTTCGGCTAGCAAACTTCGCGCCCGAGTTGCCTCGGTCCAGAGGTGGGAGCCCGTAAAAGAACCTGGCGATGTGGTGCCCGTTTCGACGAGGAGGCGACGACCGGAGATTCCGCGAGGAGATCGGAGTGGAGACGAAGACCGAAGGACATGGATCGCTTGGTATAGCTTCTCTACACTTATTCTAGTTTGCTAGAGTTAGGTTAATGGCCCGATCCGGAATTTTTGTGCGCGGTGGTGCCGGTTTCTAAGTTCTAGAAAAATTTCATTTCCGCATTCCGGCGTCGGATTGACGGCCGGTGCGCCGCCGTGCACTTACATTGGTATTAGAGCCACGCCATTAACCTAGTCTAGCTTGCTCTAGCATGTTTAAAGACTCGATCGAAAAAAAATCCCAAAAATCGTATTTTCTAGTGCATCAGGTTTCTGTCGAAATTTTTTGGGGTCTAAAAATTTTTCAGGTCATTGCAGAAACACGAGCAGAGAATTCTAAGCATTCTGGGAAAATTCGATGCAATGATTCCTTAGTATGATCACGGAAACGCGGCCAAACCCCTGGTTTGGCCGCGGTTTCGCGGTGGGAAAGTGTTATCTTTGCACCAAATTTTCACGGTAGGCTTCTGGTTAGGAAATGTGGGTTTTGGGATATTCTTTTTGGGCCCAGATTTTCTGTGAGTGCTACAGTAGTGCTTGGGGCCCACTTGGGTAAATTTGATCGATCGAAAATTTTAAAGATGTTGGTTCACATTATTTACATTATATCTGCGACCGTGAATATCACTCGATCGGTAAATCCAGTCTATCTGCTATAGCCCTTTTAGACGGATTTACGAACGTGACATTCACGTTGATGTTCTGTGTTGTGCTGTGATATTGTGGATTGGTCGTGGGGGATAGCCTGGATGCAATGTTAGTACAGTTTTGTTTTATATGTACATTTGATATTGCGGGGCGAGCGTCCGACATGTGGACTGCCGTCACTGCCTGTTTGTATTATTCTTTTGGGGCACGACCGGGTCGAGGTCGATGTACCCGTTGTATGTATATTTTACTTTCTGTACTAGGATTGCCCCGCAGAGGGTTGCACGGATAGCCAGGTTCTAGAGGGCAACGGGCCCGCATCTCATGGCATTGAGACGGAGGGGCTTTACTCTAGAATTAGCAGGCTATTCGCCGCACTCGTAAGGGGTACAAGTTGACCCAAGGAGGAGTGCCCAAGTTACCGGATTCCGTGAAGTGCTGGGTGGTCCATTCACGTTGCTGAAAGGGGCTGCCTCGCTTCAGGTTTTGGCGGGTAACTTGCCGCGCCCATAGGGGTCTAGGATTTTCATTGCACAGGCTATCCACACGACCAGGGGAACGTCGGGTTTCAGTAGCGGCTCTATGAAACCCGAGGATCCCAGATATCTGTATTGTTTTGTGATGCCGGTTCCATTTCTATGATGTGGCACTTTATCACGCCTTGAGCAAATATTATATATTGATATATATACTAGTAGATGTTGTATATATTTTGCATCCGCGCTAGTCCAGTCCCCGCTCTGTCGTTAGTTAAGTAACCTAACGGGTGATGACGGGACCCAGTGGCGAATGCGGATGGCAAATACGTACATCATTATTTTCGTTCTTTATTGGTGTGATCAATTGATAGGACTGCGTTGATTCGGATCAATGCAAGCTAAACAAATCTATTCTGATGTTATTGGAATAATTTTTCAAAAAGCTGTTGTTGCAAGGGCGTTCTCTTTTGTTTTGCATCGTGGTATTGAGTTGGAATATCCTGCTCCTCAGTCGACGAGGCAAGGGCCGAGATCCCTTCACCGGGAGTGACCCCTTGGACAAAAGTTTGCGTCAGGGCAATAACTTCACTATAGCCGATTACTTTTGCTTTGCATCGTGGTATTCAGTTGGAATATCCTGCACCTCATTCTACGGGGAAAGAGCCGAGATCCCTTCACCGGGAGTGACCTCTTTAGCAAAGGTTTTCGTCACTATATTTTTAAAAGCTATCCAGTTCCTTCAACGATCTCAAGTTCATTACGTTAAAGGTTTTCGCCAGAAACCATTCGTAGCCCTCCATCATTTCATATGGATACTCAATAGTATTCAAGCTGTGTTTGTTGGCCATAGTCAAGGCACGGTGATTGGTAGCTGTTGGATATTCATATGCAGCATAGATAGATGCGTTGGTTTGGGACAGTTGTATAGCCTTGTTGTCCCTAGTCAAGGGCTTGTATGGGTGGGTTCAAATTAACCTGAACAATGACGGGTAGAAATTGACATGTGATTTATGATTTGTTTGCCTTAGTCAAGGTCATAAGAGCATGGGGCAAAAATTACATCGAGAGTTTCAAAAGAAATTGAAACTTGCCAGATATGCGCATACCTTCTGTAGTGTGATAACGTGAGCGGATTCCGTCACGTTATCATGCGATGATAGTTGGATCCCGATTCCCACTGATGAGTTGGTTTACTCCTCGGGTGATCCCGACTAATTCTTCTTTCAGGTTTGGGGAAGAATTTGACGTTACAGTGGGATGCTTCCTGATTAGATAAAGTGATAACCATTCTGATCTAGGTTAGAGTGCATGCTGAGTGTTTCTTTTCTCTCTCTCTTTGGCAGCGACCATTGACCCGACCCTAGACTATGACTCAGTGACCAAAATTAACCGAATCTTCTTAAACACTGGCTTTTGGATTGTCAGAGTTGCAAACCTCATTGCCACTCCTACTTTTACCCTTTTCTCCAGGACACCCCGTATTACTACGAACGTCCACTTCCATTGGACAAAACCATCGTATGCTTATATACGAACTCGAAGGAATTTATTAGAGGATGGTTTCCGGTTCTGGAGAAAATGAATAGGACTATTCAGTTGTTTTTTCCTTTTACCTTCTCTCAGGTTGCGAGTACTCCTTAGTTTAGGAGATAGTACACCTATTACGCAAATTGGATAGTCTTCTACCAAACCTTAGGCTGGTGCCGAACGGTGGGGAATGAAGAAAACCAATTAGCCTAAACGGTGTACAGAAGGTATTAAGTTAAGACAAAGAAAGGGATTAGTAAGAGGGCAAAGTAAATTGCGACTGCTATTCACGACCAAACCAAGTATTTCTTTGCCAATCCTAAATCACCTTTGTATTTCTCCAGGACACTCCGTATCACTACGAAGATCCACAGTTTATTGGATACTCCATCATATGGTTATATACGAACTCGAAAGGAACTTGTTTCAGTTCGGGGATAGATTCTGGTTCAGGAGAAATAGGAATAAGGTTTATTCAGGTGTCTTTTATCTTCACCTTCTCTCGCATTGCGAGTGCTCCTAGGATTAGGACAGTACACCCATTATGCTTATTGGATAGTCTTCTTCCAAACCATAGGCTGTTGTCGAACGGTAGGGAAGGAAGAAAACCATTTGGCCTAAAGGGGTGTACAGAAGATAATGACTAAAGACATATAAAGGGATTTGGAGAGATGACAAAGATTTATACGGTTACAGTTGTGAATCTGGATAATAGAAGAGGCATTACTAGGAATACCGGGATACCCCATCGAAACAATTCAATGTTTCAGTATCACTGTGTACTGTTAAAAGAAAACTGATTTCATAATTAGACACTTGCTCCAGGGTATGTATTTACCAGGTATGATTCTCACATCTGTATGGTTTTACAGATGATGAGTGGGAGTAAGCTATTGGGAATTAGGTGATCATCCTCATTATATCGGAATTCGTTGTAATTGGTGATATTTGAGGAAATCGCCTGGATTGTTTGCCGGACGGCAAATATTTGGTTTTGAATATCCGTTGTTATGCACCAATTTCAAATTGATATATCTGTACGTCTATTTTTTATAGAGTGAGATATAACTTTTTGAAATTATGTCTATCACATTTACCTATATCAGTGGATGGTTAGGTATGAAGTATTAAACAGCGGTGTAATTCTTCTTAACCATAAGTACAGTTTTCAACCTACGACACACAGTGAATGAGTCACTAGACTCAAGGGACTTATACAGAGTATTGTATGTTGTCAAGTGTCCATTAAAGCATAGAGGGGTTGGTCCTCGTTCTATATTCAGTTTACTTATGACTTCTCTAGTTCTTAGACAAGTGTTTCGTACAAACACAGGGTCCAAGTTTTGAGAAGTTATAGGTATATGAGTAAAGTAGAGAACCAGGTATTGCAAGTATCGGGATTCTTCAAGGTGATTGAAGATGTAGATACTTGTGAATGGTATTCAGTTGATAGTAATGATTAAGAGAACTTGCTTCTCTTTCAGGTTACTCATAATTGGAAGCATTCTTAAGTTGAGTAACGCTGATCGGCCTCTCTCCATTTAGTTGACATGCACGGGAGACAGCTGCATGATTTGAATCTAGTTCAATTAAATCAATGCCTCTGTTTCTGTATTGGATATAGAACAGTTCATATCTTAACGATGTTAAGGTACGGGGAGTTATTCGGCTTATGCTTAAAACCAGACTCTGGATAACTCAAGGCACGTTTCTGTAATGACTGTTTGTGGGTTGGCCCGGGCTATGACGAGGGTTGACTTTCTACCATCTGGAAGATCAATAGTGATATTGTTCTTAACTCGCCACAGTTTTAATAAAAATGGATTTTTTCAGAAAACAGTAGTGGGAGTATGGTAGAACAGGAAGTAATTCCAGAACCGCAAACGATTACTGAAGATTTGATAAGAACCTAAAGATTCAATATAGTTTGACATTCTATTGGCAACTCCGCAGATATGGTGGGTAACCTCAGGCACTCGAGAGGTACTTCGGTATGCTCAAGGAAGGTGGCAGGGAGGTTCTTGTTTACCCAGACTTTCCATTGCTGTTGTTCCAGACTGTGAGACCCGGCAGGAGGATGAGTATAGCGTCGTTCTAAACTAGCTTTAGAAGTGTACGTTTATATGACTCTGCCAGAGGGTTGTTGATCGCACGCTTTTGGCGTGTCGGATGTTCAAAGAATTAAAGTATAACCGCGATCAGGACGGTGTCGCTATGCAGCTAGCCGGTTGAGCACGGGTCGGTCCATAGGGAGATGGTTGAATTTCTGTTCTTGTCTTAGACGAGTCAATAAAGAATCTGTGTGTTTGATTCTAACCTATGTGTTTATTTGCAAGTATGAAGTTGTTAAGAAAAAGATACGAGATTGTAAGCTAAAGAAATCCGTACTCAAAACCTTTGAGCCGAGTCTTGACCGATTGAAGCTAGAGCAATCGGCAACAACGTGGATTAGGTGATTTAAGCACGGTATTCGTGGAATCCGGCTTATTTACCCTTGTCCTTCCGTTCTTGTCTCTTGCTTTCGCCTCCGGCCAAACCGAACGCAACCGGTCGCGGTTAGGAATCACCGTTACCTTGTCAGGATAGGGTGCCTAACGGAGCGCTTGCGTAACGTTTGGGCGGAGTTCAATGGAAAATAACGGGAAAAGGAAATGAGCAAAGAAATGTTAACTTACAATATCATATGGATTCTTAACAACAACAATAAATACAACATTCACAAAATGAACAAAAGAGAGCAAAAGAAAAGAAAAGAGAAAAGAAAAGATTACAAGTAATTAAGTGCATGAATATAAATTGCAAGAAAGTAGAGCAAGGTAATAAAAAGCAAGTAATAAATAAGCGATAAAAAGAACAAGAAACTAGAACTCAAGACAAGCATGGGATCAATAGCCAACCCTTAAACTTGCAAGCTCAATCAAGAGGTTGCAAGATCAAGGGAAGGGTAGAGAACGCATGTGAAATGAAGCGCTAATTTCATAAGAAAATACGACCCTTGAGATCAATAACTAACCCTTAACCATTCAAGCTCAATGAAGAGGTTGAATGATCAAGAGAAAGCAAGAATCTCAAGGGGAACAAAGGACAAAAGAGAATGATACAAAAGCCTCATCTTCATTAATCTTCTACTCAAAAAGCTCTCACTACAATTTTAATGGAGAAAGAATGAAGAAGAAGAAGAAGAACTATACAAAAAACTACAAAAGAGTGGACACAAAATTGGACCCTTGGCTTGGCTCAGATCTGCTGTATTTATAGGTAGGGAAATGAAACCCTAGGGGCAAATTCTGACATAAAATGAAGTACCCAAAGTGCCCATGAAAAACGACAGAATGAAGACCCCACATGGCCGCGGATCCGCGGCCAATACCCCCTATTGGCCGCAGATCCGCAGCCCTTTAGTGGTGTTGGGCTGTGGGCTTTGGTCGGGGTCCCTAGTTTGTTGTCCTCTTCAGTGTGGTATATGACTTTTCTCAGAATCTCTTCACAATATTTCCAGAATTCTAGCACAACAAAAAGGTGATGTGATGTGGATCTTTTGCCATGATTTCCTCGAGCTCCGCGTAGATTTCTTGGATCTTGTGTTGACCTAGAGCTTTGTGCATGACATGACAATTGATTTGCCATCTTGTCCCTTAACTGGTATGTGGCAACACACGGATAGAGAGCGGAGACCGTGTTTTATCTGTTGTTGGCAGTAATCCGGAATTTGTCGTACTTTTCCATGATATTCATTGTTCAGAGCTGAGAACCTGTATTCTGCAATTATGTAGCAAACACTGATTAAAAGCACCTACCTATAAACACACGAGCATAAGAATGGGCGGTATAAAATGCAGTATTCTGTTATGAACAAATACCCCCAAACTTAACTTTTGCTCGTCCCGAGCAAAACCAATTATTCACAAAAATAAAATCCTAACCGCACTTTCGCAGGGAACGCGATTGCACTGAGCTCGTGCAACAAGCCGTTAAACCTCTAGGTGTCCCTAGTAGGAGAAGTGTTGTCTCCTGAGGGTTTTCAGCGGATTACACCCACAAAATCCCGTCAAGCTAGTTTCATAAGTTAATAATGATTCTACTCCTACAGTTTAGTATTTACGTTAGAAACTCTATTATCCTAAGTTAGAAATATCCAACCCTAATGCTTCACACCTCCTATCTATTTAACCTTAGATCATATACGTTCCAAAAAAGTTTAGAAAGATGTTGGTTCTCCTGAGTTTTCCTTCTAAAGTGTGGCCTCAAATCAGGGATTTTTATCAACTTTACAGAAAACACAAGTCTTATTCTTTATTTCTATCTCTTATCCAAACATCAATTGTATACCCCTACGTGTGTGTATATTTGCACCCCTACACTCAAGAATTCAATTCAAGCTATAATACCATTGCCCTAATACCTAATACTACTTCTTTTCATTAAGGATGGACGGATTTGCTCACACACCTTTCATGCGATTATTAATGCTTCTTGAGGCACTAACGACCGATTACTGAATGTGCGAACTTAAAGCGTAAACAGCAGTTTCCAGGTCTTGACTTTATTCTATTTTTCTTTTTATTTTTCTTTTTCTTTTTTTTTTTCCTTTTCAAGACTGGATATATTTTTCAACATGCTCTTTTGGTGTTTAGCTTTAAATACCGTTTTTTCTTTCATACTAGGCTTTCAGGCAAGAGTATTTCAAGGTATCCTCTACTATCCCAAGTTTCAAGGTGCGTGTAAGTGCTGTTTGTAGGGTATATACTTTCTAAATTTGAACTCGAGAAAAGAAACTATTTTTCAGACTTATCCTTCAGTAAAGCATCAATACTTTCCCTTCATCTTGACTTAACTCAAAAACTGAACTCAAGATTACTTATTTCTCAAAAAAAACTGTAAGGACGTATACTTACCAAAGTTAGACAGAATGAGCGTTATTTTTAGGGTTTTCAATCCCTAAGCCTAGAATTTAGTTATTTCTATCATATCAACTAAACTTTCGGAATAAAGATCTAAGTTACCCTATTAGCTAACTTGACGACAAAGTTTTTATATTTTTTGGAAATTTTTTAATTTTTGTGGGTTTTTAATAAGGTATGTAAATGCAGAATATACAAATGAATGCGAAGGAAGATAGCTTACCGAGCACACCCCCAAACTTAAACCTGACAGTGCCCTCACTGTCAGGCTACACCAAGAGGGTCAAAAAAATGTCGGCGCTCCCTAGAAACAAATTATATACAAAACAAAAAGGGAAACAAAAAATA
This sequence comes from Agapanthus africanus, assembly GCA_030015575.1. NCBI lineage: Eukaryota > Viridiplantae > Streptophyta > Magnoliopsida > Asparagales > Amaryllidaceae > Agapanthus > Agapanthus africanus. Next base: position 613,921,590 of record CM057341.1, on the reverse strand, counting down.
TATACAAAAAAAGAGTCCCCCCCAAACTTAAGTAAAACAGTGTTTCCACTGTTAAGCGTTGAAATTCAGGATTAGGGGGGAAAGAGAACAGTTTCAAGCTATACAAGGCCTTAGACAGGCCAAAAGTTAACACCAACCATTCAAAGATTTTATCGCTATAATGTACCGGTTGGTGGAAGAAGGCGTAGAGGAAAGAGATGGAGAATACGCGAGACCATATGCGGAGAGAAGCGGGATATGGTCTCGGTATATGAGAGGAAGAAGAATGGCGGACGGGAAAAAGAAGTGGAATACGAACTTGAGGGTGCAAATGGAGTAAATAGATTAGCACAATTTGGGATGACCGATGTGTGAAAAGCGATTGTGCTAATATATTTATCCGTCGAGAAATGGGGTCAAATCCCTCAAGATTCGTGAGAAACCATGGGTACGCCGAACTCGGTAAACCAGACACAGGAAGTGAAAATGGTACGGGTTCTTGCAAGGTCGGAACGATGGAAAGGATGGAGGGAAGTGGTTGAGGAAGGGTATCGGTTAAGGGTTCTGGAGGGTGTACACAGTCAGTGAAAGGAATAGGATGAATTGGAAAATCCGACTCATCATCTAGAACTGTTTCATCCTCAAAAATATTCTCAAAATTCTCCTCAAAGTTAAGCTCATCCATGCATATTTCATCAAAGTCCAGACGCATATGTTGTTCGGGAAAAACATTTAATCACTCGGGATGATGAATTGGAGAGAAAAACTCAGTCAAATCTACGGGTTCATTATCCAAAATAGTCCCAGCGTCAATATCCTTAATCAAGTGAAAGTCAATTTTTTCAGACACCTCATCAAAAGCATGGATTTCAATCAATTCAGGTTCTAAGATGGAGGTGTAGAGGTCAAAAGGATTGGGTGTGGTTTCACTTGGCAAGGTCCCTTCACAATTTGGAAAATCAAATACTACAAAGTCGCACAACTCATTAAATATTCTATCTTCAACTGATAATTCATTTGGGACACTTGATAGACTTTCAACACAGAAGTTGTGGGATTCAATTTGAGACGGGTAGGTTTGATTTGGAAGGGTATACAGCTCACTTTCTCCACTCAAATTCACATCCTGTCCTACCGCCTCTTCATACATTGGAAAATTTGGAGCTAGTTGAAAACTAGCTACCGGGTCACTAGGTTGTATGAGGGCGGCCATGGACGCATTCAAATCCATCATCTGTTGGCTTGACGCTACCCTAAAGTCTTCCAAGGACTGTTCTAGACTAGACATTGGTTGTGAAGGGGTTTCAGTAAAAGATTCAAAGTTGTTTGGATACTGAAAATTCCCAAATGGCGGTTCAGAAACAATGTCTAGGGAAGGTGAAAAAGTAGGGTAGGACTGGTAGGAATTGAATGGTTAGACAGGGGTAGGATCAACATTTGGATAAGAAGGTGAACGAAATTGTTGATCCCAAGAATTTGAAGTGGTGACAGGAGTGAAAGATCGGCTACGAGATTGTTCAATACGTTCTACAATAGACATAGGTCTTGGAGTTGTAACATGACTCGAAGAAGGGGTATCAACGTAAGAAGGGGTGAATGTTTGAAATGGTTGATACGAAGTTGATTGCGGAGTCAAATTGATTGTCCTAGACGCGTCTATCCGATCTCTCAATGAAATTTTGGGCAAGGATGGATCATTCGAAGTTCGGCCAAAGCAAGAACCGTAGAAAGTTATGTCTGGTTGTGGGTACCAAAGTTCGGCAAGAGTTTTTCGAGGTGGGGTACCTATGATATGAAGAGAGAAAGAAAGAAAGGAAGTGAAAAGGAAGGAAAAAGAATGTTGAATTAATTTTTTTTTTAAATTTTAGATATTAACAAAAGAATGAAATATACACAAAAAAAATATGGACAAAAACAATCACGACACAAAAATACCACACACCTAATCGTTCTAGGGTTCACCTAGGTCAACTAGACCTGCTCCAGAACTTGATTGTCGAAGTTAAACTGTGTCGAGAAACGGGCTCAAGATATACTGATCACGAGGCCAGGTAAGTGCAGAGATAAGGGGAGGTTTTCCAACGCTTTCGCGAAGTTCCTTAATTAAATAACCCTTTCTCTTTTGGCGGTTTCGCCGTTAACACTTTCCTAGACACCCCGTAAACAATGTACCGTTAAGCGAGTTTCGAAACACAATCAACTTCTCCTAGTGAGTGCGGAGTCCTTAAGGCTTAAAGTCTAGTTTCTTTTAAATTTTGTGCGGGTAAACGTTATGCTCAAGTTTGTGATTTGTGGGCCACGGCAAAGGTGATGAAATCCTTTACCGTATGTTGTGGGGTTCGCTTGCCCTTAAATCCGTATTAATGAATGCAATGCGTAATTCAATAAAAATTCTATAAAGAATCAAAAAAATCGTTTTTTTTTTAGTTTAAGCGCGGCACTGCAACAAATACGGGTTAGTCAATTTTGGCGTTTGCTAGCGAACTTGCAAAGAATCCTGCAAAGAATAGTATAGCAAGCGTCGGATTTGAGAAGAAGGTGTTAGGAAAGTACGTACCGTTAAGTTTTGGGTTAGGAAACCCCCGTTGAATCAAATCCGGTAAGCTTAAAAGGTTCGCTTGCGCGGGTCAAACTACCCGGATCTTTGGCACTGTACTTCGTAAATCACCCTTGCCTTGAATGCACACTTTGCTCCCACAATCGCAGTTTGCAAATACGCAAAAATCTGCACACTTGCCCACAAAAATTATCAAAAAAAACAAAAAGAATTTTTATTTTTTTTATATAAATATATACAAAATGAATATTAACCCGAATAACAAGAAAGAAAATACGCTACCGTCTCCCCGGCAACGGCGCCATTTGATCGCACGCTTTTGGCGTGTCGGATGTTCAAAGAATTAAAGTATAACCGCGATCAGGACGGTGTCGCTATGCAGCTAGCCGGTTGAGCACGGGTCGGTCCACAGGGAGATGGTTGAATTTCCGTTCTTGTTTTAGACGAGTCAATAAAGAATCTGTGTGTTTGATTCTAACCTATGTGTTTATTTGCAAGTATGAAGTTGTTAAGAAAAAGATACGAGATTGTAAGCTAAAGAAATCCGTACTCAAAACCTTTGAGCCGAGTCTTGACCGATTGAAGCTAGAGCAATCGGCAACAACGTGGATTAGGGGATTTAAGCACGGTATTCATGGAATCCGGCTTATTTACCCTTGTCCTTCCGTTCTTGTCTCTTGCTTTCGCCTCCGGCCAAACCGAACGCAACCGGTCGCGGTTAGGAATCACCGTTACCTTGTCAGGGTAGGGTGCCTAACGGAGCGCTTGCGTAACGTTTGGGCGGAGTTCAATGGAAAATAACGGGAAAAGGAAATGAGCAAAGAAATGTTAACTTACAATATCATATGGATTCTTAACAACAACAATAAATACAACATTCACAAAATGAACAAAAGAGAGCAAAAGAAAAGAAAAGAGAAAAGAAAAGATTACAAGTAATTAAGTGCATGAATATAAATTGCAAGAAAGTAGAGCAAGGTAATAAAAAGCAAGTAATAAATAAGCGATAAAAAGAACAAGAAACTAGAACTCAAGACAAGCATGGGATCAATAGCCAACCCTTAAACTTGCAAGCTCAATCAAGAGGTTGCAAGATCAAGGGAAGGGTAGAGAACGCATGTGAAATGAAGCGCTAATTTCATAAGAAAATACGACCCTTGAGATCAATAACTAACCCTTAACCATTCAAGCTCAATGAAGATGTTGAATGATCAAGAGAAAGCAAGAATCTCAAGGGGAAGAAAGGACAAAAGAGAATGATACAAAAGCCTCATCTTCATTAATCTTCCACTCAAAAAGCTCTCACTACAATTTTAATGGAGAAAGAATGAAGAAGAAGAACAAGAACTATACAAAAAACTACAAAAGAGTGGACACAAAATTGGACCCTTGGCTTGGCTCAGATCTGCTGTATTTATAGGCAGGGAAATGAAACCCTAGGGGCAAATTATGACATAAAATGAAGTACCCAAAGTGCCCATGAAAAACGACAGAATGAAGACCCCACATGGCCGCGGATCCGCGGCCAATACCCCCTATTGGCCGTGGATCCGCGGCCCTTTAGTGGTGTTGGGCTGTGGGCTTTGGTCGGGGTCCCTGGTTTGTTGTCCTCTTCAGTGTGGTATATGACTTTTCTCAGAATCTCTTCATAATATTTCCAGAATTCTAGCACAACAAAAAGGTGATGTGATGTGGATCTTTTGCCATGATTTCCTCGAGCTCCGCGTAGATTTCTTGGATCTTGTGTTGACCTAGAGCTTTGTGCATGACATGACAATTGATTTGCCATCTTGTCCCTTAACTGGTATGTGGCAACACACGGATAGAGAGCGGAGACCGTGTTTTATCTGTTGTTGGCAGTAATCCGGAATTTGTCGTACTTTTCCATGATATTCATTGTTCAGAGCCGAGAACCTGTATTCTGCAATTATGTAGCAAACACTGATTAAAAGCACCTACCTATAAACACACGAGCATAAGAATGGGCGGTATAAAATGCAGTATTCTGTTATGAACAGTTGTCGTAGTCAGTGGGAGCAGCAGAAGCATAGTGGACAAGTAGCTTATGTCTATTTATAGACTAAAGCAGATATAGCGGAGATAGATCATTTATTTCTGATGTGACAGTCATAGGTTTGACTTCATCAGAATAGGGGATGGATCTGTTAAGAAGGTAGTAGGGTGTGATGTCCTGGTATTTGATGACATACACAGAGTAGGAAGTGATATTCCTATACTACGATCGGTTATATTTTGGTTGTCACACAGTAGTTTCTCCACATAGGAATTGGATCTTATATCGTACATTCTGGTTACTAGATCTATGGTTTTAGATCTATATTTGGGTGGTTTCCCAATCAGGATACTTAGACAGTATTCTAAGAGTATTTAGAATGGACGACTCCTGGCATGGAGGTGTACCTGCAGGTAATGGAGTCACCCTCTCTAAAGGTGTCTTACAGACTAAAGGGGAGAGGGATGTGCATGATTGGCAGATCACTTGCTTAGGCAATTGAGTCAATCATGAGATGTCAAGTACCACACCAGATGTTGTTTTTGCAGTAGATGCAATAAGTTTTTATTGATCCAATCCTGGAGAAACAGTCGGAAGCAGTTTTAGAACATAAGTTGATGTTCTAGTGATATGATAACGGAAGCCTCCTTTAGGAGACGGTTATCATTCCAGGCTTCCAAGGTGACCTGGATGACAGAGTGACTGTCAGAGTTATAGTTTTTCCTCTGACGAGGGGCAGTAGTTTGGACAGGAGGTCCAAGCAGATACTGAGGGAGGCATGGCGCAGGATACTGATTAAGTTCAGTTCACGATACAGTCTAAGAAGTTTGGATTTGGAGTTCATTTATGAGCTAGGTCCCATCAGATATCCAGACATATTCTAAGACAGGTATTGCTCATTTCAGGAGATGGCTTTCTCCGCGAACTTGAGATAAAGAGAGACATAGAAAGAAACATCAGAGTGGATCCACTCACTGAGGCTATTCCTCGAACGCAATAGTTTCGCAAACGAGCTTTGTGAGACTGACTAGTAGAGGAGTTGGGTGTTTGGTATCACACGGGCTGTGAGTATACGACATCGCAATAATTAGCCTTGAGCGCAAGTGGGAGATTGTTGGAGATAGTGCCGTCAGAGTCAATTACTGGATCACAGGCACGTGATTGCAATGATTGAGGGAGGACCTGTCCCAGTAGGACAGTCTTACTCAAGATGACAGTATGCTATCTGGTTTATCTTTATCATCGTGTACTGCTTTAGGTGACATTACTGATCACTATTGCACGTTGATAGAGCCCCTATGATTCTTGCTTGACTACCAGCAGTATGAGGGCGATCATATACGTGGGAGCTGGGGTCTATAAGCAAATCCTTAAAAGGTCCCTAGTCGTGGGAGTTTCGAGATAAGGCATTGATACTCCAGAGTAGACTAGTGTATACAGTCGAGACCCCAACGTGGGGCGGTGGCCGGTCTCACAAGCCACTGGGGTCAGTTGGTTCACCTAAGATGTATACAAGGGCTCATTGGGTTATGAGTACACCGGACAGGACTCACCGGGAACCTGCTAGTTGGTATTATACCTGACGTCAGATAGCAGTTCCCTAGTGACATGTGTACAGGTTAGTTCATCGACCTGAGATCGTCATTTGTCTCGTGTGAGTTCCCACTGTGCCTTGATTACTACCCAACCACGCTCAAAGGAGACGTGCAAACAGGTTTTAGTTGGGTACAGTCCCGAGCCACATGGAGGCAGTGAGCGGATCTGCTGGGTTTCGTCTCTCCCGGTATTGGGGATGAGTTCGCGCTGTGTTTAGGAGAGCCTGTACATGTAAAGTCCTTGGCCAAGGAAGGTGATTTACTGGTAGGTATTCCAGTAGTATCTCAGGGTGTTCTGGGCTACACTCCGACACGACATGTACCGCTTTTGGGGGTCTGACTTTTACCAACCCCCTAGGCCCGCCATGCGATGCTCATCGAAGAACGGACCGGACTGTACGGATATTGTCACTGACGGGCTCAGTAGGGTGTCAGGATGAGTTCACTCATCGACGTCCCTTTTGGTCAATACCTGGTAGCCCGTTACGTATTGGCTAATAGCTCTGACATGCTAGTGGTTAAATCCTCAGCCAAAGTACTGACGAGTCTTTAGAGTCCCCCACAGACCAGTTTCTCAAGTTTCGGGCGAAACGCTGTAGAGGCCGTATGGAGATATGGCAGGGTTCGATCAGATACGTGTAGTATTGCACGGATCATGATCGGACGGATTTTACTAGTGGGCTTTGGTTTAAGCCGGATCCTAGTATTGTAAAGTGTAGATTTTGTCTCTTTGCATTTGTGTTCAGTTGGAATACAAATGCGGGCATGTATATGCAGTCGCGGGGTTTTCCTATAATTTATTACGAGATTAGTTTTCTGAAGTTGCCAGTTTGTATTCCGTTCCGGCCAGTTTTCCTTTGTTCCTTCACGGCCGGACTTTTTCTGATGGAGGGGTTATTTGCAAGTGTGCAAATAAGTTTTTGTGGAAGGGTTATTTGTTTATGTGACTTCATAATCATGAGATTCTTTTTTAGTCTCTTTCTTGCATTAATGAGATGAGAGTTTTGATTAGATTAGATGTGAAATGGTGTTACCATTTTTGTTGATGATTATCATTCATATTCTTTCCTTGCATTATTGCAATTTTACCCTCCACCATTTTCCTTAAAGGGCCGGCCAACTTTGAGGAGTGGGAGAGAGTTCATTTTTGGGTGTGGAGAAATTTGATCATCTCACTTTTGCTTGCTACACAATTTCATCAACCTCACTCCAAAGTCCATTCTTTATTCCTCCATACATGGCAACTTCTACCCGCAAAAGACAAAGCAATTCTACACTTGCGTACAGAATTCCTTGGACGCGTCGGCTAGCCAACTTTGCGCCCGTGTTACCTCGGTCCAGAGGTGGGAGCCCGTAAAAGAACCCGGTGATGTGGTGCCCGTTTCGACGAGGAGGCGACGACCGGAGATTCCGCGAGGAGATCGGAGTGGAGACGAAGACCGAAGGACACGGATCGCTTGGTATAGCTTCTCTACTCTTATTCTAGTTTGCTAGGGTTAGGTTAATGGCCCGATCCAGAATTTTCGGGCGCCGCCATGCACTTACATTCATTGATAGTGAGAGCGGCGGGAAAGCATGTAGGTTGCTAAAATCCATTTATAGATTAAAGCAGGTATCACAGAGTTGGAACATCTGTTTTAATGATATTATCAAAGAGTTTGATTTCATCAAAAATCCAGATGAACCTTGTGTTTATAAGAAGATTGAAGGAAGTACTGTCACATTCCTCATATTGTACATGGATGACATCCTTCTGATAGGAAAGGATGTTCCTATGCTACAATCGGTCAAACTGTTCTTATCACAGAGGTTTTCTATGAAGGACCCGAGTGATGCCTCGTACATATTGAGAATGAAGATATATAGGGCTAGATCTAAAAGGTTGTTGGGATTGTCCAAAACCAGGTACGTTAACACCATCCTAAAGAGGTTTAGTATGGAAGACTCCAAGCGGGGTGCCTTACCCACTAGTCATGGAGTTACTCTCTCTAAAGAATTTTGCCCAAAGACTGATGAAGAGAGAGCTCACATGAGCATTGTACCCTACACTTCTGCTGTAGGATCTATAATGTATGCGATGTTATATACACGCCCTGATGTAGCTTATGCACTAAGCGTAGTAAACAGGTATCAATCCAACCCAGGGGAGAATTGTTAGTGTATATGCCCTAGAGGCCATTACTGTATCATACTAGTTTGTATATTACTTGATGGAAGCTTGGGATATTCACCTTGTATAAACAATCTTGCTCAATATAGTAGTATGCTACTTGGTTTGTTTCTACTTCAATGTGTACTTGTGTTTATTTCAGTATATCACTTATACGCATTAGTGGAGCCCTTAGGATCTTTGCTTGATTACCAGCGTTGTGATGGCAGTCACACTAGTGGGGGCTGGGTAATCTATAGGCACATCCTTATACAGGTCCCTAGTCGTAGGACTATCGAGACAGGGCATCGATACTCCGGAGTAGACTAGCGTATGCGCTTCTCATCCCAGTGTGGGAGATGGTCTGTCCCACAGCCATCAGTACGTCGTACTGGAGATAGTATACGGGTGCTCGTTGGGTTACGAGTACACTGGACAGGACTCGTCGGGAACTGACAGGTTGGTATTATACCTATCGTCAGTTATCAGTTCCCAGGTGACATGAGCACAGCTTAGTCCGCTGACTTGACACTGACACTTCGCCTCGAGTGTGTTCCCACTGCACTTTGATCACTACCCTACCACGGCTCAAAGGAGTCGTGCAAACAGGTAGTGGTTGGGTGCAGTCCCGAAGCACTTGGAGGCAGTGACGGTTAGACAGGATTCGTCTCTCCCGGTATTGGGGGTTGACATCGCGCTGTGTCTAGGAGAGCCATTACACGAGTAGTCCCTGGCCAGGGCAAGCGAGATATACTGGTAGGTTTCCAGTGTTATCTCAGGGTGTTTTGGGCTTCACTCCGACACGACTTGTACCGCTATTGGGGGACTGACGTTTTACCGCCCCCTAGGCCCGCCATGCGATGTATCAGACGAACAGACCGGACTGTACGGAGAATGTCACATTCAGACTCAGTAGGAGTTCAGATGGGGTTTCACCTCGTCAGCCTTCTTGTCGGCATCTACCTGGGGACCGTTACGCACAGCTAGTGCCGCTTGCGGTCTGTGGTTAAACCCACTGCCAGCGTAGTGTCGAGTCTTTAGAGTCCCACACAGAGGGTATTCGCCTCTGGGCAAAACAGAGTAGAGGTCGCATGGTTTTGCGACAGGGTTCGTTCTCATCCGCGCACTTGTGCACGTTTAGAGTCCGGACGGATATTACTGGCTGTCTCTGGTTTGAGTCAGATACTGGTATAGTATTTGGGGTTGCTTTTATCTCTCAGTATTCATGTTCCTCGGAACAAGAATGCAGGTGTGTATGCACAGTTCTTTTTGAGGAGGAGGAAGATGATTTTTCATTAGGGTTTCGGAACGGGTGCGTATGCACTGTTGACAGTTGTATTTTTCCAAACCCTAATGGATTTGTATTATATCATTTAATAATATATAATAAAATGAAATTGTGTCATGGTTAGTTTTTGTTGACTTGTTGACCATGGTTGACTTGTTGACCATGGTTGAACATTTGACCATTATCATTACAAGAGAAAGATGCTCTTGATTCTTGCATTTTCATTTAATGCTTGTAATGATATTAGTCATTCTAAAACTTTCCATCAACCTTTTCATTTTGATTATTATTATTTGATAATTCATTTTCTTTTTGCATTATGGTTGCAAGAAAGGAAATGAGAGCTCATTCTATCATAACCTCTCTCTCTCCTCATTTCATCTTCTTCTTCCTCTAGCAAAGAGAAACCTTCTCATGTGTTGAGAATCATTCTCTTTAAAAGGAAAAGCAAACCCTAATCACTCTCTACTCATTCTAGGATGAAGGTTTAGCAAGCCGGAAACCCTAGTTCACTCAAAGATCGAGGAAGAGCCCAAAGTCGAACCTTCGAGGTGGATCCATCTTCGACGGGAGAAGGCGACGAAAAGAGAACCATCAACCTCTACAAGGTTTGAAGAAGAAGGAGTTCAAGTTTAGGTATAACCATCTTCCATAGTAGCTAACTCTCTTTAGCAAGTATACTAGTTTTAGTTTAGACAACGATCCCGACCTTGTTTAGTCCATGTTGCCTCTTGCGATAAAAATTCATTTTTTATACCGTTTCCGCCTCCCCGTAAGCACCGGGGGTCGCAATATGGACTTACAGTGGTATCAGAGCCTAACTAAACTTAAACTAGCTTGGTAGTGAAGTGTAACGAAGTTCGGAAACGAAAAATCACAAAACCGGAAATATTACAAAACCTGAGTTTCTGTTGAAATTTTTTTGGCTCAAAATGAAAAACTTTATACTTGTAAAATCGTCTCAGGGTTTTGTAAGTGCACCCATGAAAAACGATGACCTAATTCCCTCAAACCGCCGCCCTTCCGCCGCACGAGGTAGGCATGTGCGGCGGAAGCGCCGCGGTTTGTCTTCTTCTGTCCATCGATTTTCGTGCAGCGTGTTTGTGTGTTGGTTTTGGGATTTTCAAAATATATTATATGTGCCCAGATTTTCCAGAACAGAAATTCACTTTTGGGGTCCTATAATTCCGTATTTTTTTCCGAACTTCACTGCACTTTGGCTATGTTGGTTATATCTGTGATGTTTGCATGTATTGAACGTCGGCTAATCGCTATAGGTCGATTAGTCGGGGTTATACATGATCTGTAATGTGTTGGATTGTGTATATGAATCTGTTGGACTGTCGCGGGTGAATAGCCGGGGTGGATGTGAGATGAGCTTTTGTTTTTCTTTCATTCATTGTAAATGTAAATTGATGTAATAATATTATTTGTTTGGCCGCACAACCGGGTCGGGGTTGTAGCCGTCATTGTATAATTCTTTTTACTGTTTTTGCTCCTAGGATAGACCCATGGATGGGTGCACAAACTGCCGAGTACTTGGCGGGTAGTTTGCCGCACCCGTAGGGGTCTTGGGTGGGGTATTTGGCTATTCACCGCGACCGTGTTATCCGCTTTTCGTTTCAGGCTCGAAAGGATTGCGGATTGCTAGTATATCCAATGTATTCATCTGTGATCTGTAATGTCTATCATTGCTTTCTATTTAGGCGTTGCTTATGTTTTACAGCCGCGCTAGCCCAGCCCCCGCTCTGTCGTTAGTTAAGTAACCTAACGAGTGATGACGGGACCCCGTGGCGAATGCGAATGGCATAAGCGTACGTCATATTTTGGTTGTTTTCTGCAATGGTAGGAACTAAATGATGGGACGCATTAAAAGAACTAATGCAAGAATATCACGCATTAAAAGAACTAATGCAAGATAATAAACCAAGTTTAAGTCGATGGAACACTTTCGAAAAACCACTCGGTTCTTTTCAAAACTAACTTTTAAATGCGGAGCTTGAGCCACTCCTTCTAAAAGCTATCTCGTTCCATCGATTATATCAAGTTCACTACGTTCACGGTTTTACCAAAACCATTCGTAGCCCTCCGTCGTTTCACATAAATAGTCAATAGTATTCAAGCTGTGTTTGTTGGCCAAAGTCAAGGCATAGTGATTGGTAGCTATTGGATATTCATGTGCAGCATAGATAGATGCGTTGATTTGGAACAGTCGTACTGCCTTGTTGGCCAAAGTCAAGGGTATGTACGGGTGGATTCAAATTAACCTGGAGAACGACGGGAAGAACTTGACATGTGACTTATGATTTGTTGGCCAAAGTCAAGGTCATAAGAGCATGGGGCAAAAATCCACATCGGGAGTTTCATAAGTACTGAAACTTGCTAGATTTGCATACCATTTGGAGTGTGATGATTATGGTAGGATTCCTTCATTTTCGTCACGCGATGATATTTGGATCCCGATCCTACTGTGAGTATATGCTACTCCTCGGGAAATTTCTCACTAAACGATCAATGCTATAAACCTAGTAGGTGCCTAGAAAGGTGTTAGCGGGGCTACGCCCCCTGGGAAAAGAGGTTCTTAAATTAAGGAACTTCGCGAAAGCGTTGGAAAACCTCCCTCGAAGTACCGACACTGGCCTGGCTGAACGGTTAAGCAAGTATTGTACGGTGGGATTGATCCCGGCTAATTCTTCCTTTGTGGTTTGAGGAGGGATTCGAGAGACAGTGGGAGCCATCCTGTTTAGACAAATTAAAAACCATTCTAAACTTGCAAGAGCATCGTGCTAAGTGTTTCTTCTCTCCCCCTGCAGCGACCAAATCGAAATGACTGGACTTAAGTTACTTCTAGATAAAAACATATTGACAGGGCCAAACTACAAAGATTGGCTCAGGAATGTCAAATTGGCAATCTCTTACGACAAGCTGGGGTATCTTCTTACCACCAAAGCTCCCCCCGTCCCAGGTCCCACCTCCAGCGTCGCGGATAAGGAAATCCGTAAGACTTGGGAGATTGACAGCGCGAAGGCCAGATGCCTCGTACTTGCCTCGATGGACAACGACCATCAGAGGAGGCACGAGAATATGGATTTGGAATCCATATTTCTTCATACAAAAGAACTGTATGGAGAGCAGTCTCGTATCGCAAGATACGAAGTGTCGAAGAAGTTATTTTCGACTAAGTTGGCCGTCGGATCATCGGTAGCGGACCACGTGCTTAAGATGATTGGCTACACTGAGGAGCTCGCGGAACTTGGGACCACGTTGGACAGTGAACTTTATACGGATATAATTCTCCAGTCCCTTCCATCCACTTACGCCCAGTTCATACTGAATTTCAACTTGCAAGAAAAGGAAGTTGAACTTTCAGAACTCCTCAACCTGCTGAAGAGCGCAGAGGGCACCCTACAGAAGGGTAGGGATACATCCACTTTGTTTGTAGGAGGATCTTCTTCTTCTAGGTCCAAGGCGAAAGCCAAGGGAAAGAAGAGGAAAGCCCCCGCCAAACCAAGGGGCGGTGTTAGTAAAGTGGGTACGAAGGGAAGGGAAAAGGCAACAAAGATAGCGGGGAAGCTTGTTGGTAAAGAGGAATGCTTCTATTGTCACAAGAGTGGACACTGGAAGAAAGATTGCAGGGCTTGGAAAGCCAGGACACAGGAACTGAAGCAGGTTGCGGCTTCAGCTTCAGGTGTGTATGTTATTGAAAACTGTCTTTCTATAAACTCTACTTCCTGGGTATTGGATACCGGATCAGGATCTCATATCTGTAATTCTTTGCAGGCGTTGAGAAACCGTAGGGTTTTGAAGGCAGGTGACATGACCCTCAGAGTTGCGAACGGAGCTAGCATGGATGCTAAAGCCGTGGGGGACTATCACCTGGGAATGTCAGATGGGCATGTTTTGGTTTTGCGTAATTTCTTTTTTGTACCCAACGCAACTTGTAATATCATTTCTGTATCTTTGGTTTCTAAAGAAGGTTATGAATTTGCGTTTGTAAGTAATGTTGTTAACATTCACCTTAATCAAGTTCTGATTGGGTCAGGTACATTGAGCAATGGTATATACGTATTAAACCAACCACAGATTTTCAATGTCCAGAATACACACAAAAGAAAGTCACCAGATATTAATCAGACTTTCTTATGGCATTGTAGACTGGGTCACATCAATGAGAGAAGGTTGACTAAGTTACATACAAAAGGATATTTGGATCCGTTCGAATATCAATCGTATGCCACTTGTCAATCCTGTCTCAAAGGAAAGATGACAAAGACTCCGTTCACTGGACACGGAGTAAGAGCGAGCGAGCTCTTGGGACTCGTACACAGCGACGTGTGCGGTCCAATGTCTACACATGCGCGAAGCGGTTATTCTTACTTCATTACTTTTACGGATGATTTTTCAAGATACGGTTATGTCTTCTTAATGAAACATAAGTCCGAAGCTTTTGAAAAATTCCAGGAATTTAAGAATGAAGTAGAAAAACAAACCGGCAAAAGTATCAAGATTCTAAGATCGGATCGAGATGGAGAATACTTAAGTGCCGAGTTCCTGAATTATTTAAAAGAGAATGGGATTCTCTCTCAGCTTACTCCTCCATACACTCCGCAGCACAACGGTGTATCGGAGAGACGGAACCGAACCCTATTGGATATGGTACGGTCCATGATGAGTAACGCTGAGTTACCGCGATCATTCTGGGGGTATGCGCTAGAATCAGCTGCGTACCTTTTGAACCGAGTTCCTACTAAGACTGTGCCTACTACACCATATGAGATGTGGTGTGGAAAGAGACCCCATCTCAGTCACATCAAGACTTGGGGATGTCCAGCTTTTGTTAAAAAGCAGCATGTGGACAAGCTCGAGGCACGCTCAGTACAGTGTAAGTTCATGGGATATCCAAAGAACTCTAAGGGATATTTCTTCTACTGTGAAGAGGAACAAAAAGTTATTGTTTCTCGTCATGCCTACTTCTTGGAAACTGAGTTTTTGGAAAACCAGATAAGTGGGAGCACAGTAGAACTGGAAGAAATTCCAGAACCACGGACTATTACTGAAAGCTTAATGGAACCAGAAGGTTCAAATGAACAGGACATTCCTACGCCGCTCCGCAGGAGTAGTAGGCAGTCTCATCCGCCCGAGAGATACTATGGTTTTCTCATAGACGGGGATCGAGAGGATTGCATCATAGACTATGATGAGCCTACTAGCTTCCAGCAGGCCGTTCAGAGCGTTGACTCGGTAAAATGGCTGGATGCAATGCGGACCGAAATGGAGTCCATGTACACCAACAAAGTATGGACGTTGGACATTGCTCCAGACGGGGTAAAACCCGTAGGATGCAAGTGGATCTTCAAAAGGAAGATTGGTGTAGATGGACAGGTTGAAACCTATAAAGCTAGACTTGTAGCAAAGGGTTTCCGTCAAAGACCTGGCTTGGACTACGACGAAACCTTTTCTCCAGTGGCTATGCTGAAATCCATTCGGATCCTTCTTGCCATTGCTGCCTTCCACGATTATGAGATTTGGCAGATGGACGTAAAAACCGCTTTTCTAAATGGAAATTTAGAGGAGTGTGTCTATATGGATCAGCCAGAGGGTTTCATTCAGAGTGGGAGCAGCGGAAAGGTGTGCAAGTTGCTTAAGTCCATCTATGGACTAAAGCAGGCATCGCGGAGTTGGAACATCTGTTTTGATGAGACGGTCAAGGAATTTGACTTTATCAAAAATCCAGATGAACCGTGCATCTATAGTAGATTTGTAGCGAGAACTGTGATATTCCTTGTTTTATACGTGGATGACATTCTCTTAATAGGAAATGACATTCCTATGCTACAATCTGTCAAGGGTTTCTTGTCACACAGGTTCTCCATGAAAGACCTGGGTGATGCCTCTTACATCCTGGGGATCCGGATCCATCGTGATAGATCCAAGAGGATATTAGGACTTTCACAGTCCAGGTACATCGACACCGTACTGAAAAGATTCAGTATGGAAGATTCCAAGCGCGGTAACCTACCGGCTTGTCACGGGATCACCCTCTCTAAAGAGATGTCTCCCAAGACTGATTTGGAGAGGGATCGCATGTCTATTATACCCTACGCTTCTGCGGTAGGCTCTATAATGTATGCGATGTTGTGTACCAGACCGGATGTAGCTTATGCACTGAGTGTAGTAAGCCGGTATCAGTCAAACCCTGGGGAGAAACATTGGATAGCGGTAAAGAACATTCTCAAGTACCTGAGGAGGACTAAGGAGATGTTCTTGGTGTATGGCGGAAAAGACCTCCAGATTGAGGCCTTTGCTGACTCCAGCTTCCAGAGTGACAAGGATGATTCCAAGTCCATGTCGGGTTTTGTCTTTACCCTCAATGGAGGGGCGGTGTGTTGGAAAAGTTCCAAACAGGAAACCGTTGCAGACTCGACTATGGAAGCGGAATACATCGCTGCATTTGATGCCGCAAAAGAAGCTGTCTGGATAAGGAAGTTCTTAAAAGAACTTCAGGTGGTTCCGTCCATTGTTGACCCAGTACCTCTGTATTGCGACAACAACGGGGCTATAGCTTTAGCAAAGGAACCCAGGTCCCATCAGAGATCCAGGCACATCTTGAGGCGGTATCACCTGATCAGGGAGATCGTGGATCGTAAGGAGATCGAGGTTCGGAGGGTTGCTTTAGAAGAGAACACTGCAGATCCTTTCACCAAGGCCCTACCCCAGACTCAGTTCGAGCGGCTGATCGAGATGATAGGTCTTCGATACGCCAGTACATGGCCTTAGTGCAAGTGGGAGATTGTTAGTGTATATGCCCTAGAGGCCATTACTGTATCATACTAGTTTGTATATTACTTGATGGAAGCTTGGGATATTCACCTTGTATAATCAATCTTGCTCAATATAGTAGTATGCTACTTGGTTTGTTTCTACTTCAATGTGTACTTGTGTTTATTTCAGTATATCACTTATACGCATTAGTGGAGCCCTTAGGATCTTTGCTTGATTACCAGCGTTGTGATGGCAGTCACACTAGTGGGGGCTGGGTAATCTATAGGCACATCCTTATACAGGTCCCTAGTCGTAGGACTATCGAGACAGGGCATCGATACTCCGGAGTAGACTAGCGTATGCGCTTCTCATCCCAGTGTGGGAGATGGTCTGTCCCACAGCCATCAGTACGTCGTACTGGAGATAGTATACGGGTGCTCGTTGGGTTACGAGTACACTGGACAGGACTCGTCGGGAACTGACAGGTTGGTATTATACCTATCGTCAGTTATCAGTTCCCAGGTGACATGAGCACAGCTTAGTCCGCTGACTTGACACTGACACTTCGCCTCGAGTGTGTTCCCACTGCACTTTGATCACTACCCTACCACGGCTCAAAGGAGTCGTGCAAACAGGTGGTGGTTGGGTGCAGTCCCGAAGCACTTGGAGGCAGTGACGGTTAGACAGGATTCGTCTCTCCCGGTATTGGGGGTTGACATCGCGCTGTGTCTAGGAGAGCCATTACACGAGTAGTCCCTGGCCAGGGCAAGCGAGATATACTGGTAGGTTTCCAGTGTTATCTCAGGGTGTTTTGGGCTTCACTCCGACACGACTTGTACCGCTATTGGGGGACTGACGTTTTACCGCCCCCTAGGCCCGCCATGCGATGTATCAGACGAACAGACCGGACTGTACGGAGAATGTCACATTCAGACTCAGTAGGAGTTCAGATGGGGTTTCACCTCGTCAGCCTTCTTGTCGGCATCTACCTGGGGACCGTTACGCACAGCTAGTGCCGCTTGCGGTCTGTGGTTAAACCCACTGCCACCGTAGTGTCGAGTCTTTAGAGTCCCACACAGAGGGTATTCGCCTCTGGGCAAAACAGAGTAGAGGTCGCATGGTTTTGCGACAGGGTTCGTTCTCATCCGCGCACTTGTGCACGTTTAGAGTCCGGACGGATATTACTGGCTGTCTCTGGTTTGAGTTAGATACTGGTATAGTATTTGGGGTTGCTTTTATCTCTCAGTATTCATGTTCCTCGGAACAAGAATGCAGGTGTGTATGCACAGTTCTTTTTGAGGAGGAGGAAGATGATTTTTCATTAGGGTTTCGGAACGGGTGCGTATGCACTGTTGACAGTTGTATTTTTCCAAACCCTAATGGATTTGTATTATATCATTTAATAATATATAATAAAATGAAATTGTGTCATGGTTAGTTTTTGTTGACTTGTTGACCATGGTTGACTTGTTGACCATGGTTGAACATTTGACCATTATCATTACAAGAGAAAGATGCTCTTGATTCTTGCATTTTCATTTAATGCTTGTAATGATATTAGTCATTCTAAAACTTTCCATCAACCTTTTCATTTTGATTATTATTATTTGATAATTCATTTTCTTTTTGCATTATGGTTGCAAGAAAGGAAATGAGAGCTCATTCTATCATAACCTCTCTCTCTCCTCATTTCATCTTCTTCTTCCTCTAGCAAAGAGAAACCTTCTCATGTGTTGAGAATCATTCTCTTTAAAAGGAAAAGCAAACCCTAATCACTCTCTACTCATTCTAGGATGAAGGTTTAGCAAGCCGGAAACCCTAGTTCACTCAAAGATCGAGGAAGAGCCCAAAGTCGAACCTTCGAGGTGGATCCATCGTCGACGGGAGAAGGCGACGAAAAGAGAACCATCAACCTCTACAAGGTTTGAAGAAGAAGGAGTTCAAGTTTAGGTATAACCATCTTCCATAGTAGCTAACTCTCTTTAGCAAGTATACTAGTTTTAGTTTAGACAACGATCCCGACCTTGTTTAGTCCATGTTGCCTCTTGCGATAAAAATTCGTTTTTTATACCGTTTCCGCCTCCCCGTAAGCACCGGGGGTCGCAATATGGACTTACAAGAATCACTAGACAGCTGTGAAGAACATTCTTAAGTACTTGCGAAGGACTAAAGAAATGTTCTTCGTGTATGGTAACGGGGATCTCCAAATGGAGGCCTTTACCGATTCGAGCTTCCAAAGTGATAAGGATGACAACAAATCTATCTCAGGGTTTGTCTTTACCCTCAATGGAGGGGCGGTTTGTTGGATGAGTTCCAAACAGGATACCGTTGCAGACTCCATGAAGGAATCTGAGTATATTGCTGCAAATAATGCTGCCAAGGAAGCTGTATGGATGAGGAAGTTCATCTTGGAGCTAGGAGTAGTTCCGACCATTATTGATCTAATACCATTGTATTGTGATAATAATGGGGCTATGGCGTTAGCCAAAGAGCCCAGGTCCCATCAGCGATCCAGACACATCCTCAGGCGATATCATCTGATCCGGAAGATAGTTGATCGCCACGAGATCGAGATTCGGAGAGTAGATACAAAAGATAACACCACGGATCCACTCACAAAGGCCCTCCATCTACCGCAGCATGAGCGACATTTTGAGATGTTGGGTAGGAGATACGCCAATAATTGGCCTTAATGCAAATGGGATACCGTTGGATATATGTATGCCCTAGAGGCTATTATATAATAGTTTATGTACTGGTATGTGTGTGTGTGTGTATTCAGTGGACATTCTTGCTCGACATGATAGTATGCTATCTGGTTGCACTTTTATCTTGACATGTTCATTTGATCATGCTTTCATTCATTTGGTACATGTTGATATAGCCCTTAGGATTTGCTTGACTACTGAGATTATGATGCGGATCATACTAGTGGGACATGTGTAGTTTTTGAGCATATCCTTGAAATGTTCCTAGTCGTGGGTGTATCGAGACTGGGCATCGATATTACCAGAGTAGACTAGCATATACGTCACTTGTCCTATATGATGGCCGATGGATGTGTTGGATATAGTGCCCTCAAAGTCAATTATTGGATCGCAAGCACGTGATTGCAATGATCGAGGAAGGACCTATACCGGTAGGACAGTTTTACTCGAGATTATAGTAAGCTATCTGGTTTATCATTATCATCGTGTACTGCTTTAGGTGACCTGATATATCACTATTGCACGTTGATAGAGCCTATAGGATTCTTGCTTGACTACCAGCAATATGATGGCGATCATATACATGAGAGTTGGGTAGTCTATAAGCACATCCTTAAAAGTGGTCCCTAGTCACGGGAGTTTCGAGATAGGGCATCGATACTCCGGAGTAGACGAGTGTATACAGTCGAGACCCCGACGACGGGCGATGGCTGGTCTCACAATCCATTAGTGTAAGTTGGTTCACCTAAGATGTATACAGGTGCTCATTGGGTTATGAGTACACCGGACAGGACTCGCCGGGAACATGCTAGCTGGTTATTCAAACCGTCGTCAGATAGTAATTCCCAGGTGACATGTGTACAGATTAGTCTATCGACCTGAGATCGTCATTTGTCTCGTGTGAGTTCCCACTGTGCTTAGATTATTACCCTACCACGGCTCAAAAGAGTCGTGCAAACAGGTTCTAGTTGGATACAGTCCCGAGCCACATGGAGGCAGTGAGCGGATCGGCAGGGGATTCGTCTCTCCCTACGTTGGGAGTGAGATCGTGCTGTGTCTAGGAGAGCCTTTACACAAAATCAAAGGCCATGTTAAGCGAGGTTTACTCGTAGGTATTCCAGTGGTATCTCAGGTGTTTTGGGCTACACTCCTATACCGCTTTTGGGGGTTTGACGTTTACCAGCTCCCTAGGCCCGATATGCGATACTCATAGACGAACGGACCGGACTGTACGGATATTGTCACGCATAGGCTGAGTAGGGTTCTAGGATGAGTTCGCTCATCGGATTCCCTTTCACTCGGTACATGGGCAGCCGTTACGTACAGCTAGTACCACTGACGGTTTGTGGTTAAACCCACTGCCAGAGTATTGACGAGTCTTTAGAGCCCCCCACAGAAAGTTTCCCAGTTCAGGAGAAACGTGGTAGAGGCCGTATGGTTTTATGGTAGGGTTCGAACATACGCGTTCACTTGTGCACGAGTCATGGTTCGGACGGATAATACTAGCGGGCTTTGGTTTAAGCCGGATCCTAGTATTATACTGTGTAGATTTTTTCTCATTGCATTTGTATTCGGTCAGAATACAAATGCGGGCATGTATATACAGTTGCGGAGTTATCCTGTAATTTTGTTACGGGATAGCTTTTTGAACTTGCCAGTTTGCATTCTTTATTTGGCCATTTTTCCATTCTTCTCTTTTATGGCTGATTTTTTCTTTGAGGGGTTTATTTGCAAATGTGCTATTTGTAAATGGGAGCGGTTTTCTGTGGTGCTGGGGCTCCAAGCCACTACTGCAAGTTCCTTGTGTTTCTAGATGAGCTTGACCTCCTTTTTGCATTATTGGTGCCATTAATTGTGAATGGATTGAAATGGATATTGGTGTGACATTTTTTCCTTGTGATCACCACTTGCTCTTATGCTCACCCCCCTATTCCTCTTGTTATGGCTGAGCACTTCATTGGGGTTGCCCCTTTTTTTGTGTGTGAGGATTTTGTTTCATTTTTCATATGCACAAAAATTCCAAAGCCATTTCCAATTGCTCATTTCTCCAAAGGCAACTTCGATTAACCCATCATCCGATCACTTGGATGATTTGAGACCAAGTGATCTACACTTATTCTACAGAAAACTTAGGCACGTCGGCTAGCAAACTTCGTGTCCGAGTTGCCTCGGTTCAGAGGCGGGAGCCCGTAAAAAGATTCGTTGATGTGGCGCGGTTTTCGGCGAGAAGGAGACCGTAGATCGAGCGAGATCGGGGAGCGAGTTTCGTCGGTGCATCCGCAACATGCTAGGGGTAGAGGTTAAAGACCGAAGGACACGGATAGATCGGTATAATCTCTAAACCCCGTTTACTGATTTCTAGTTTACGGTTAATGGAACGATCCGGGATCGGGATGCAGTTAGCGCCAGTTCGTAAAAAGTT
Organism: Agapanthus africanus; assembly: GCA_030015575.1. Lineage (NCBI taxonomy): Eukaryota > Viridiplantae > Streptophyta > Magnoliopsida > Asparagales > Amaryllidaceae > Agapanthus > Agapanthus africanus. The sequence continues at coordinate 613,900,116 of CM057341.1, read as the reverse complement.
TTTATTCCGCATTGGGCCTCGAAAAGACGGCCGGTGCGCTGCCGCAACCCAACAATGGTATCAGAGAAAAACTATTAACCGTTAACTAGCTTGATCTAACTTGCTTAGAACATCGATCGGACGAAATTTCTAAAAACTGCAATTCCAAGTTCAAAGTTTCTGTCGAAATTTTTTTGTCGCCGATAAATTATTTTGAGTGTTTCAGAAAATCAGGCAGGCTTTTCTAAGGCCACTGTAAAAATTTTGTAGCATGATCCCTCTGAAGCGCCGCGGAACCGTGTCAGTACCCACCTTTTGGCCGCGGTTCCGCCGCAGTGTTGGTGATTCAGTGCACTAAAATTTTTCTTTGGGTCTTTAACATGGAATTGGGGTTTCTGGAATTTTTAGTTTTGGCCCAGATTATTTTAAGTACTGGGATTTGTACTTGGGGCCGCTTTGGGAAATTTTGTCGATCGAAAATTTTAAATAAGTTAGTTCACAGTACTTACATTACTATCTGTGACCGTGAATATCATTCGAGCGGTAAATCTTTTCTAATTGCTATAGCTCTTTTAGACGGGTTTGCGAACGTGGCATTCACGTTGATGTTCTGTGTTGTGCTGTGTTGTTTGTGGATTCGTCATGTTGGATAGCTTGGTGAAATGTTAGTACAGTTTAGTTTTATTTGTCCATTTGATATTGTGGGGCGAGCGTCCGACATGTGGACTGCCGCCACTGACTGTTTGTATATTATTCTTTTGGGGCACGACCGGGTTGAGGTCGATGTACCCGTTGTATATATTTTCTTTTCTGTTCTAGGATTACCCCGCGGTGGAGTTCACGGATAGCCGGGTTCTAGAGGGCAACGGGCCCGCGTCTCATGGATTTGAGATGGAAGGGGCTTCACTCTAGAATTGGCGGGCTATTCGCCGCACTAGTAGGGGTATACGTTGACCCAAGGAGGGGTGCTCAAGTTACCGGATTCCATGAAGTGTTGGGTGGTCCATTCACGTTGCTGAAAGGGGCTGCCTCGCTTCTGGTTTTGGTGGGTAACTTGCCGCACTCGTAGGGGTCTAGGTTTTCATTGCACAGGCTATCCACACGACCAGGGGAACGTCGGGTTTCATTTGTGGCTCTATGAAACTCGGGGATCCCAGATTATCTGTATTGTTCTGTGATGCTTATTACTTTTCTGTGATGTTGCATTTTTCACGCCTGGAGAGATTACTGTATATTGATATATATATAATAGTTGATGTTGTATATGTTTTACACCCGCGCCAGTCCAGTCCCCGCTCTGTCATTAGTTAAGTAACCTAACGGGTAATGATTACTTAACTAATGACAGGACCCAGTAGCGAATGCCGATGGCATATACATACATTATATTTTCGTTCTTTATTGGTGTGATTAATTGATGGGACTGCGTTGATTCTTATCAATGCAAAGAAAAAAGACCTATACAGATGTTGTTGGAACAATTTTCAAAAAGCTGTTATTGTAAGGACGTTCTCTTTTGTTTTGCACAGCGGTATTCAGTTTAGAATATCCAGCACCTCATTCGACGTGGCAAGGTCCGAGATCCCTTCACCGGGAGTGACCCCTTGGACAGAGGTTTGCGCCAGGGTAATAACTTCACTATAGCTGATTAATTTTTGCTTTGCATCGTGGTATTCAGTTTGGAACATCCTGCACCTCATTCTACGGGGAAAGAGCCGAGATCCCTTCACCGGGAGTGACCTCTTTAGCCAAGGTTTTCGTCACTATATATATTTATAAAAGGTTATCCAGTTCCTTCAACGATATCAAGTTCATTACGGTAAAAGGTTTTTCGCCAAAAACCATTTGTAGCCCTCCGTCATTTCAGATCAATATTGCTTAGTATTCGTGCTACGTATGTCGTGCTTAGCTGAGGCGTAGTGTTCGGTAGCTATGTAGTGCTTTTCTGTTGCATGGATATGTAATTGGTTAGGATAGTCGTGCGGTCATTTTAGCTCAGTCAAGGACTCGTGCGGGTGGGTCTAATGCAATCAAGATAATAACGGGTTGAACTTGGCTAGGATCCTTTGATATGTTGGCTCAGTCAAGGTCACTTGGGTCCTAGGGGTAAAAATCACATCGGGAGTTTCTAAAGAAACTGAAACTTGCCAGGCATGCGCGTACCTTCTGGAGTGTGATAACGTGAGTGGATTCCGTCACATTACCATGCAATGATAGTTGGATCCCGATTCCCACTGATGAGTTGGTTTACTCCTCGGGTGATCCCGACTAATTCTTCTTTAAGGTTTGGAGGAGAATTTGAGGATACAGTGGGAGGTTTCCTGATCAGATAAAGTGATAACCATTCTGATCTAGGTTGGAGTGCACGCAGAGTGTTTCTTTTCTCTCTCTCTTTGGTTGCGACCATGACCCGACCCTAGACTTTGACTCAGTAACCAAGTTAACCGAACATTCTTAAAACACTGGCTTTTGAATTGTCTGAGTTGCATACGTCATTGCCACTCATTCTTTTACCCTTTGCATTTCTCCAGAACACCTCGTATCATTACGAACATCCACTTCCATTGGATAAATCCATCGTATGGTTATATACGAACTCGAAGGAATTTATTCCAGATTCGAGGACGGATTCTGGTTCTGGAGAGATTGAATAGGACTATTCAATTGTCTTTTCCTTTTACCTTCTCTCAGGTTATGAGGGCTCCTAGGATTAGAGAACAGTACACCTATTACGCTTATTGGATAGTCTTCTTCCAAAACATAGGCAGGTGCTGAAAGGTAGGGAATGAAGAAAACCAATTAGCCTAACGGAGGTGGACAGAAGGTAATAAGTAAAGACAAATAAAGGGATTAGAAAGAGGGCAAAGTAAATTGCGACTGCTATTCACGACCAACCCAAGTATTTCATCTCCACTCCTACTTCACCTTTGTATTTCTTCAGAACACCCTGTATCACTACGAAGATCTACAGTTATTTGGATAATCCATCGTATGGTTATATACGAACTCGATGGAACTTGTTCCATTTCGGGGATGGATTCTAGTTCAGGAGAAATAGAATAACGGTTTATTCAGTTTTCTTTTATCATCACCTTCTCTCAAGTTCGAGTACTCCTAGGATTAGGAGAGTACACCTATTATGCTTATTGGATAGTCTTATTCCAAACCATAGGCTGGTGTCGAACGGTATGGAAGGAAGAAAACCATTAAGCCTAACGATGGTATACAGAAGATAACGACTAAAGACAAATAAAACGATTTGGAGAGATGGCAAAGAAATATACGGTTGTAGTCATGAATCTGGATAATAGAAGAGGCATTACTAGGAATACCCGGATACCCTTCGAAACATATTCATGTTTCGGTTTCACTGTGTATTGTTAATAGAAAACTGATTTCACAATTAATCCTTGCTCAAGGGTATGTATTTACCAGGTATGATTCTCACATCTGTATGCTTTTACAGATGATGAGTGGGAGTAAGTTATTGGGAATTAAGTGATCATCCTCATTATATCAGAATTCGTCGCAATTGGTGATATTTGAGGAAATCGCCTGGGTACAGTTTTCAACCTACGACGCACAGGGTTTGAATTATTCAACTCATGGGACTCATACAGAGTATTGTATGTTGTCCAGTGTCCATTAGGACAAAGGGGTGGGTCGTCGTTCAATATTATGTTTACTTATGACTTCTCTAGTTTTAGACATGTGTTTCGTAGAAATACAAGGACCAAGTTTGAGAAGTTATAGGTATAAGAATAAAGTAGAGAACCAGGTGTAGCAAGTATCGGGATTCTTCAAGGTGATCGAAGATGTTGATACTTGTGGATGGTATTCAGTTGATAGTAATGGCTTAGAGAAATTGCTTCTCTTTCAGGTTACTCATAATTGGATAAACTCCTAAGTTGAGTAATACTGATCTGCCTCTCTCCATTTAGTTGACATGCACTGGAGACAGCTGCATGATTTGAATCTGGTTCCAATTACATCAGTGTCTCTGTTTCTATATTGTATATAGAATGGATCATATCTTAACGATATTAAGGTATATGGAGTTGTCCGGCTTATGCTTAAAACCAGACTCTAGATAACTCAAGGCACGTTTCTGTAATGGCAGTTTGTGGGTTGACCCTAGCTTTGACGAGGGTTGATTTTCTGCCATCTGGAAGATCAATAGTGATATTGTTCTTGACTCGCCACAGTTTTAGTAAAATGGATTTTTTCAGAATACAGTAGTGGGAGTATGGTAGAACTGGAAGAGATTTCAGAACCGCAAACGATTACGGAAAATTTAATAGGACCTAAAGATTCAATCAGGTTTCACATTCCATTAGCCACTCCGCAGATATAGTGGGTAACCTCAGACACCCGAGAGGTACTCCGGTAGCCTCAAGGACGGTGACAGGGAGGTTCTTGTTTACCCAGACTTGCCATTACTGCTGTTCCAGACTATAAGACCCGGCAGGAGGATAAGTATAGCATTGTTCTAAAATAGTTTTAGAAGTGCACTCGTATATTATTCTGCCAGAGGGTCGTCGTAGTCTGTGGGAGCAACGGAAGCATAGTGGAAAAGAAGCTTATGTCTATTTATAGAAGCAGATATAGCGGAGATAGATCATCTATGTTTGATGTGATAGTCATAGGCTTTGACAACTTCAGACTAGGGGATGGATCTGTTAAGAAAGTAGTAGGGTGTGATGTCCTGGTATTTGGATGACACACACAGAGTAGGAAGTAAAATTCCTATACTACGATCGGTTATACTGTGGTTGTCACACAGTGGTTTCTCCACATAGGATATGGATATTATATCGGACATTCTGGTTACTAGATCTATGGTTTTAGATCTAGATTTGGGTAGTTTCCCAATCTGGGTACTTAGACAGCGTTCTAAAGGTATTTAGAATGGACGACTCCTGGCATGGTGGTGTACCAGCAGGTGATGGAGTCACCCTCTCTAAAGGTGTCTTACAGACTAAAGGGGAGAGGGATGTGCATGATTGGCAGATCACATGCTTAGGCAATTGAGTTGATCATGAGATGTCAAGTACCGCACCAGATGTTGTTTTTGCACTAGATGCAATAAGTTGATATTGGTCCAATCCTGGAGAAACGTTCGAAAGCAGTTTTAGAACATAAGTGGATGTTCTAGGGATTTGATAACGGCAGCCTCCTTCGGAAGACGGTTATCATTCCAGGCTTCCAAGGTGACATGGATGACAGGGTAACTGTCAGAGTTATAGTTTTCTTTCCGACGAGGGGCAGTAGTTTGGACAGGTGGTCCAAGCGGAGACTGAGGGAGGCATGGCGCAGGATACTGATTAAGTTCAGTTGACGATACAGTCTAAGAAGTTTGGATTTGGAGTTCATTCGTGAACTAGGTCCCATCTGATATCCAGACATATTCTAAGATAGGTATTGCTCATTTCGGGAGATAGGAATCAGAGCGGATCCACTCACTGAGGTTATTTCTCGAACACAATAGTTTTACAAACAAGCTTTGTGAGGCTGATCAATAGAGGAGTTGGGTGTTCGGTATCACACGGGCTGTGAGTATGCGACATCGCAATAATTAGCCTTAAGTGCAAGAGGGAGATTGTTAGATATTGTGCCCTCAATGTCAATTATTGGATCGCAGGCACATGATTGCAATGATTAAGGGAGGACCTATACTGGTAGGACAGTCTTACTCGAGATGATAGTAAGCTATATGGTTTATCTTTATCATCGTATACTGCTTTAGGTGACATGATTTATCACTATTGCACGTTGATAGAACCCATAGGATTCTTGCTTGACTACCAGCAGTATGATGGCGATCATATATGTGAGAGTTGGGTAGTCTATAAGCACATCCTTAAAAGTGGTCCCCAGTCGCGGGAGTTTCGAGATAGGGCATCGATACTCCGGAGTATACTAGTGTATACAGTCGACACCCCGACGAGGGGCGATGGCTGGTCTCACAAGCCATTGGTGAAAGTTGGTTCACCTAAGATGTATACAAGTGCTCATTGGGTTATGAGTACACCGGACAGGACTCGCCGGGAACATGCTAGCTGGTTATTAAAACCGTCGTCAGATAGCAATTCCTAGGTGACATATGTACAGGTTAGTCTATCGACCTGAGATCGTTATTTTTCTCGTGTGAGTTCCCACTATACTTTGATTATTACCCTATTACGGCTCAAAGAAGTCGTGCAAACAGGTTCTAGTTGGGTATAGTCCCGAACCACATGGAGGCAGTGAGCGGATCGGCAAGGGATTCGTCTCTCCCTACGTTGGGAGTGAGATCGTGCTGTGTCTAGGAGAGCCATTACACAAAATCCAAGGCCATGGTAAGAGAGATTTACTGGTAGGTATTCCAATAGTATCTCAGGTGTTTTGGGCTACACTCCGACACAACTTATACCGCTTTTGGGGGTCTGACGTTTACCAGCTCCCTAGGCCCGATATGCGATACTCATAGACGAAAAGACCGGACTATACGGATATTTAAACACATAGGCTAAGTAGGGTTCCAGGATGAGTTCTCTCATCGGATTCCTTTTCACTCAGTACATGGGCAGCCATTACGTACAGCTAGTACCATTGACGACTTGTAATTAAACCCACTGCCAGAGTATTGACGAGCCTTTAGAGTCCCCTACAGAAAGTTTCCCAGTTCGTGAGAAACTTTGTAGAGGCCGTATGGTTTTATGGCAGGGTTCGAACATACGCGTGCACTTGTGCACGAGTCATGGTTCGGACGGATAATACTAGCGGGCTTTGGTTTAAGCCGGATCCTAGTATTATACTATGTAGATTTTGTTTCATTGCATTTGTATTCGGTCAGAATACAAATGCGGGTATGTATATACAGTTGCGGAGTTATCCTGTAATTTTGTTACGGGATCGCTTTTTGAAGTTGCCAGTTTGCATTCTTTATTTGGCCATTTTTCTATTCTTCTCTTTTATGGCTGATTTTTGCTTTGAGGGGTTAATTTGCAAATGTGCTATTTGTAAATAGGAGGGGTTTTCTGTGGCGCCGGGGCTCCAGGCCACTCCAGAAAGTTCCTTGTGTTTCTAGATGAGCTTTACCTCCTTTTTGCATTATTGGTGCCATTAATTGTGAATGGATTGAAATGGATATTGGTGTGACAATTTTTCCTTGTGATCACCACTTGCTCTTATGCTCAACCCCCCATTCCTCTTGTTATGGCCGAGCACTTCATTGGGGCTACCCCATGTTTTGTGTGTGAGGATTTTGTTTTTTTTTCATATGCACAAAAATTCCTAAGCCGTTTCCAATTGCTCATTTCTCCTCACTTCTCCAAACGCAAATTCGATTAACCCATCATCCGATCACTTGGATGATTTGAGACCAAGTGTTCTACACTTATTCTACAGCAACCTTGGGCACGTCGGCTAGCAAACTTCGTGTCCGAGTAGCCTCGTTTCAGAGGCGGGAGCCCGTATAAAGATTCGTTGATGTGGCGCAGTTTTCGGCTAGGAGGAGACCGTAGATCGTGCGAGATCGGGAAGCAAGTTTCGTCGGTGCATCTGCAACATGCTAGGGGCAGAGGTTAGAGACCGAAGGACATGGATTGATCGGTATAATCTCTAAAACCCGTTTACTGATTTCTAGTTTACGGTTAATACAACGATCCGGGATCCGGATGCGGTTAGCGCCAGTTCGTAAAAAGTTTTTGTTCCGCATTTGGCCTCGAAAAGAAGGCCGGGGCGCTGCCGCAACCCAACAGGATGATCCTATATTCATTGGTGTGGTGACACCAAAGACCGTATACGGGTGCTCAATGAGACTGGGTACACTGAACGGACTCGCCGAGAACTCCTATGTGGTATTATATTTATCGCCGGATAGCAGCTCTCAGGTGACACTGGTACAGGTTAGTCTGTAGACCGAAGATCGTCATAGAGTCTTGTGTGCCTCCCACTGTACTCTGATCTCCACCCTACCACGGCTCTACTGAGTCATGCAAACAGGTGGATTTTGGGTACAATCCCGAGGCACATGGAGGCAATGAGCGATAGGAGGGGTTTCGTCTCTCCCGGTATTGAGGGTTTATGTTGCACTATGTACGATTAACTATAACAGGAAGTCCCTGGCCAGGGCTGCTGAGATTTACTGATAAGTGTTATCAGTAGTTTCTCGATCTGTTTTGAGCCATACACCGGCATAACATATTAGGTTAATGGTGTCAATGGTACCACCCTTAGACTTGATATGCAGCACTATTGACGAAGAGACCGGACTGTACGGTAAGTGTTACCAGTTGGCTCGACGGTAGTTTTAGTAGGTTTTCTTGTGTTTCATCTGATCGCTAAATACCTGGGAGCCGTTACGTACAGCTTGTGCCACTGACGGTTTTTGGGCATGTGATGTGATCACTTCCTACTGCTGGCGTATTGACAAGTCTTAGAGTCCAACAAAGGGGTCTCCTAGCTCAGGCGAAACGATGTGGGGGTGTATATGAGATATGCATGGAAGCTCGATTAAATGCGTGTATTGGATACCGTATTTTAATCGGGCGTTTAGTATTGGACGGTTCGTATGTGATATGATCGGGTTATTAAAACAAGTGTTGATTTAATATTAAATCCATTAGCTCATTTATTAAAACCTATTTCTTTATGATGCATGCATGAGTGTATGTATATGTTGATATGGATGCACACATGCAAGCATACATGTGTCATGGTTGATGATACATTGGTGGTGGCAATGCAAGACTTACATGGTTACATATATAGATATTTTGATTATTTGAGAAAAGAAAAAATGGGATTAATACCATGGTTTAATTACCCATGGTTTTAGCCCATGGTTTTGCTTAAACTCAAGTTACAAAATATCTAGATATTTTGTAACCATAGTTAAGCATGACATAATTTCATTCACTTGAGATTATGTTTGATATTATTCTCATTCTAACTTGAGTCAAGCTTGAGCCATCTCCTTCTTCCTCTCTCTTCTCAATGCTCTCTAGGGTTTAAAAAGAAAGAGAAGAAATTAAAAAGAAAAGTTTTTAAGTGAGATCCATGTTGGGTTTCCTTAGCACCATGCCTAGGGTTTAGAAGCTTCGCTCATGCAACTTTAAAATTTTAGGGAGGTGCTAAGAAACTAACTATGAATCTAACAAGAAGTTTAGGGTAACAACATAGTATCACATACTATAGCAAGTGTCTGACACTAGGTGGAGAAGAATACAACCTTTGTAGACCTCCTTTCTAGACTCCTTGGAACAACTAGAGTTTGAATCGGATCGCTAGAATCCTTCGTTGTCCACGACGATCCACCCGGGGCTCCTTTTCTCAAGCTCCTAGCTTCACTTGATCAAGGATGAAGATGAAGGAAACACAATAATCTAGAGGGCTAAACTAAAGTAGAATGGTGATGTGGTTTGTATGCTCACTTAAAAACCCTTTCTTTTTGTGTTCCTCGCTCTATAGAAAAGTCAAGAGAGCAAGGAAGAAGAAGATAGGAATGCTTGAGCTCTATTTGTTATTGTCTCCAATAAAATGAGAAAATGAAAATATATATGGGAGTCATACTCTCACCCAACCATGGTAAACAAATATCTAGATATTTTATCATTGAGTTAAGAAGCCAAATGTAAATTAATCTATGGTTAATTATTAGTGAACTGTGGTCAAGTGTAGATAAATATTAACCATGAATTAATCCATTTTCTTTTCTCAAATAATAAAAATATATGGATATTCTATACCATGTAAGTCTTGCATTCCTATCTCCAATGTATCAACAACCATGATAAGTATGTATGCATGTATGTGTGCATACACATCACTATGTGCACATACACCCAATCATGCATACATCCAAATAGAAAAGGTTTCAAGTGAAAGCTAATGGTCACAATATCAAATCAACAATTGATTTAATAAATCGGTCATATCACATATGACCCGACTAATAGAAAACGCCCTATTACAATGCGGAATCACATACACGCATTTAATCAAGCATCCATGCATATCATCATATGCACCTCACATCTTTTCGCCTGAGCTAGGTAACCCCTTTGTGGGACTCTAAGACTCGTCAATACGCCGACAGTAAGTGATGATCATATCAAACACCTACAAGCCGCAAGCGGTCAGCTAAACGTAAAGGCCACCCAGGTATTGAGCGATCAGAAGAAAAACAAGCGAACCTATAAAAACTCCTGTCGAGCTAACCGGTAACACTTACCGTACAGTCCGGTCTCTTCGTCAGATATGCTGAATATCGAGTCTGGGGATGGCATCGTCGACCCCAATAACTCAATAAGTCATGCCGATGTATGGCCTATAACAGTTCGAGAACTACTGATAACACTTATCAGTAAATCTCATCAGCACTGGCCAGGGACTTCCTGATATAGCCAATAGAGCACAGCGCAACATCAACCCCCAATACCGGGAGAGACGAAACCCCTCCTATCGCTCATTGCCTCCATGTGTCTCGGGACTGTACCCAAAAGCCACCTGTTTGCACGACTCGGTAGAGCCGTAATAGGGTGGAAATCAAAGCACAATGGGAGAACATGACGATCTCGGGTCTACAGACTAACCTGTACCAGTGTCACCTAAGAACTGCTATCCGATGATAGATATAATACCACATAAGAGTTTTCGGTGAGTCCGTCCAGTGTGCCCAGTCTCCACTGAGCACCCGTATACATTCTTGGTGTCAAACACCATTGGATATGGGATCATCCATCACCCATCACATGGGTCAAGAATCGCATACGCTAGTCTACTCTGGAATATCGATGCCCCGTCTCGATACACCTACGACTAGGGACATTTCAGGATATGTTTATAGACTACACATGTCCCAGTAGTATGATCTGCATCATAATCAAAGTAGTCAAGCAAATATCCCCAGGGCTTTATCAACATGTACCAAATGAATAAAATCATGATCATCAAGTGAACATGTCAAGATAAAGAGTAACCAGATAGCATACTATCATGTCGAGCAAGAATGTCCTCTGAATATATATACATGTATAAATACATCCACTATCAAATAATGGCCTCTAGGGCATACATATATCCAACAATCTCCCACAAGCACTGAGGACAATTATTGGCGTATCTCATACCCAACAACTCAAAAAGTCGCTCATGCTGTGGCTGAGGGAGGGCCTTGGTGAGTGGATCCGCGGTGTTATTCTTTGTATCTACTCTCCGAATCTCGATCTCGTGGCGATCAACTATCTCCCGGATCAGATGAAACAGCCTCAGGATGTGTTTGGATCGCTGATGGGACCTGGGGTCCTTGGCTAATGCCATAGCCCTATTATTGTCATAATAAAATGGTATTGGATCAATAATGGTTGGAACTACTCCTAGCTCCGAGACAAACTTCCTCATCCAGACAGCTTCCTTGGCGGCATCATTTACAGCAATGTACTCAGCTTCCATCGCAGAGTCTGCAACGGTATCCTGTTTGGAACTCTTCCAACACACCGCCCCACCATTGAGGGTAAATACAAACCCAGAGATAGATTTGTTGTCGTCCTTATCACTCTGGAAGCTCGAATCGATATAGGCCTCCATTTGGAGATCTCCATTACCATACACCAAGAACAATTCTTTAATCCTTCGCAAGTACTTAAGAATGTTCTTCACAGCAGTCCAGTGATTCTCCCCTGGGTTGGACTGATACCTGCTTACTACACCCAGTGCATAAGCTACATCAGGGCGTGTACACAACATCGCATGCATTATAGATCCTACGGCTGAAGCTTAGGGAATAATGCTCATGCGAGCTCTCTCTTCATCAGTCTTTGGGCAAAAGTCCTTGGAGAGAGTGACTCTATGGCAAGCGGGTAAGGCACCCTGCTTGGAGTCTTCCATACTAAACCTCTTTAGGATGGTGTTGATGTACCTGGTATGGGACAATCCCAATAACCTTTTGGATCTATCCCTATAGATCCGAATGCCCAATATGTACATTGTATCACCCAGGTCCTTCATGGAGAACCTTTGTGATAAGAATGATTTGACCGATTGTAGCATAGGAACATCGTTTCCTATAAGAAGAATGTCATCCACATACAATACGTGGAATGTGACAGTACTCCCTACAATCTTCTCATAAACACAAGGTTCGTCTGGATTTTTGATGAAATCAAACTCTTTGATAACATCATCAAAACAGATGTTCCAACTCTTTGATGCCTGCTTTAATCCATAAATGGATTTAAGCAATCTACATGCTTTCATGCTTCTCCTACTGTAAACGAAGCCCTCTGGCTGATCCATATAAACGTATTCTTCTAAATCACCATTTAGAAATGCGGTTTTAACGTCCATCTGCGAGATTTCATAGTCGTAGTGAGCAGCAATAGAAAATAGGATCCGAATGGATTTAAGCATGGCTATAGGAGAAAAAGTTTCATCATAGTCCAGACCTGGTCTTTGATGAAATCCTTTCGCCACAAGTCTTGCCTTATAGGTCTCCACCTGCCCATATACTCCAATCTTTCTTTTAAAGATCCATTTGCACCACACGGGTTTTACCCCAAGGGGTACAATGTCCAAGTTCCACACTTTGTTGGTGTACATAGACTCCATTTCAGATCTCATAGCATCCAGCCACTTCACAGAGTCACCACTCGTGATAGCTTGCTGAAAACTAGTAGGATCATCATCCTCGATGATGCAATCTTCTCTATCACCATCAATGAGCAAACCATAGTACCTCTCCGGTGGGCGAGAAGTCCTACTCCATTATTAGTTGTATGTATGCCTTAGAGGCCAGTATTGTACACATGATGTATTTTATATTGGATGCTTGGACATATATAGAGATAACTTTCTTGCTCGATATGATAGTATGCTATCTGGTTACTCTTTATCTTAACATGTACACTTGTCTCTTTGCACTGTCTTATAGTTACATGTTGGTAAAGCCCTTAGGATGTGTACTTGACTACCTGGACTGTGATGCAGATCATACTAGTGGGGATATGGTAGTCCATAGGTACATCCTTCAAGGTCCCTAGTCGTGTGTGTATCGAGACGGGGCATCGATATACCAGTGTAGACTAGCGTATATGCTTCTCGACCCATGAGATGGGCGATGGATGATCCCATATCCATTGGTGTTTGACATCAGAGATGGTATACGGGTGCTCAGTGGAGACTGGGTACACTGGACGGACTCGCCGAGAACTCCCAGATGGTATTATACCTTACGTCAGATGGCAGTTCTCAGGTGACACTTGTGCAGGTTAGTCTGTAGACCCGAGATCATCATAGAGTCTTGTGTGATTCCCACTGTGCTTTGATCTCCACCTTACCACGTCCATGAGGGCGTGCAAAACGGTGGTCTTTGGGTACAGTCCCGAGTCACATGGAGGCAATGAGCGATAGGAGGGGTTTTCGTCTCTCCCGGTATTGGGGGTTGATGTTGCGCTGTGCTCGATTGGCCGTAATAGGGAAGTCCCTGGCCAGGGCTGATCAGAGATTTGCTGGTAAGTGTTACCAGTAGTTTCTCGACCCGTTATGAGCCTCATATCGGCACGACTTATCGGTTATTGGGGTCTGACGTTTACCACCCCTAGACTTGATATGCGACATATCAGACGAACAGACTGGACTGTACGGTAAGTGTTACTGGTTGGATTCACAGGAGTTTGAGCGGGCTAGCTCGTCGATCTTCTGATCCCTCAATACCCGGATGGCCGTTACGTTTAGCAGACCGGTTGCGGCTTGTAGGTGCTTGATATGATCATCATCTGCTACCGGCGTATTGACGAGTCTTTAGAGTCCTACACAGAGGTTTCCTGGCTCAAGCGAAACGAAATAGGAGCGCATATGAGACGTGTGCGGGACCGAGAATAATGGGTGTATGTGATACCGTATTTCATTCTCGCGATTAATGTTTTGATTGGTTGTATGCGATATAACCTAGTTACCGAATCGAAGGTCGATTCGATAAGTCGATACATTGGATACTAGTCGGTTATGTACAACATGACCGGATCATTGAATCAAGTGTTGATTTAATGATTTAATGTATAATTATATATTTGATATATTACTTTACATTAAGTAGTATTGGTTCACTTTAAAGTGATTTTTTCACTTGAAAAATACATTGTATATGTGATATATTTTGTGCACTTGATTGTATCATGTTTGATGTTGCATGCTAACTTGTGTTTTGTGTAAAGATTAAACCATGGTTGTGTAATGGTTAGGGTTTCCTTTTTATTACTCATTTATTTATTTATTGATTTCGGAAAGGATTATGAAGAAAAATGGTGGCTTTCTTTGTATTTAGTTGAAGCTTCATGAAGGTTTGACTTAGTTACCATTTTGTCTTCATCCTTAACCCTAACCATTCTAACTAACCATGATCTATTCTCTACACTTTACCATGGTTAGCATATGATAAGTATTGATTTTATTTTCTTTTTAAAAGCAACACTTATCATATTCTTTCTTCTTCTTCATCATCTTCATCAAGAAAGAAAGCTTGATTCCATCAATGGCATCTTGAGCAAAAGAGTGAGAAATCCAATTCTAAAGTGAACCCACCTCCTATTTCTTCACCCTCTACCTCTTGCCAAGTAGTATAGGGTGTTTTCTTCATAAGTTTCACAACTTGGTGAAGTTGGAGCTTGAACTTGTGTTGCCTCGACGTAGATCATCTTCGGCACGAAGCCGACGACCTTGCCGGCCCATTTCTCCGATGAAGCCGATGCTTGAGTCTGGGATTCGAGATGGACAGCGAGGGGACAACTACGTGGAGCTAAGGAAGTGGATAACCGGATCTACAAAGGTTGTAGTTTCCTACTTTTAGTTAAGTTGTTAACTAGTTTATTGTTTCGCCTAAAATTCTAGTTAATGATCCGTATTAGAGTTTCTCGGCACTCATAAAATTTGAAATTGGCATGGTTGATGCCTTGTGAGACCTCTTGAGAGTGTCTAGGAACCCTACAGTGGTATCAGAGCCTAGCTAGAGCCTTAGGCGATTCTTAGACGACGTTTGAAACCCGAATGAACATCGAAACCCTAAATCAAATTGCCCTCTGGACATTTTTCAAAAACTGGGTTTTTTCCAGATTAAAAATGCTTAAAAAATTCAGCAGGGAATTCTAAGAATTACGGTGCAAAATTTTCCTGAAGATGTGTCAATAGTGCGGCGGAAACGCGGCAGAAGCATGGCTTCTGCGGCGATTCCGCGGCCAGATTGTGTGAACATGCTACCATTTTTGCACAGTAATTCTTATTATATGATGCTGAGTTTTATGGGAATTTTTAATATTTATTCAAGAGTTGAATTTTCTGGGGTTGTTTTGGGGAATCGATGATTCGATCGGATTATCAGACTTTGTCTATGTGGCTTTCCGGATATTTTGGAATATGTTAAAAAGTTCGACCGGATGTAAATACCCAATGTTTCCCCTGCCGGAAAATATCCAAGTGTTGGATTTTTCTGTGGTTTAAGGACGTTCTGAGTAGTGCAAGTAACGCGATGGTCCCTCTAGAAGACAACAAACCTTAACTCGATTATGTGACCGTCTTGAACTGCCCTTTGAACCTTCAGGTTTGGGGCAGTACGGCGTGCCACATGTGAGGCGTTGGCTTGACCCTTCTACGGCTGGACCGTTGGTACTGAGGCATGAAGTGAACGTCTTTGAACTTATTTCATGTGTTGAACGGTTTCGGGAAAACTTGGGTGTTCGAATGTTCGATCGGAAAGTTTAATATTTTCTATTTATCCGGAATGGGATACAATAATTGGAATTCACATACAGTTATGAGATAACTGAATGAATGTCATAAATCTAGCGGTTTAGTCTCACTTGATATTGAAAAGAGTTTTCGATAATGGGACTAAAACGTGGGGTTTGTAATTGTTAGGCATGTGATGTCTAAGTATTTTATTTGATTAGGCATGCGATGTCTAAGGAGGTTGCGGATTCCAACTGTTGTAGTTTTACACTTTCTTTTCTGTGACCGTAAGTGTAATATGTGATATCGCCGGTTTCGTTTCTATATGTCAATGACAATTGGGATGCGCATATTTACTTACGTTGATGACATGTGATGTTATGTGTTGCTGGATATGTTATATTGGATTGTCGTGTTTGAATAGCCGGGTTTTTTTATGTGAGATGAGTGTTTTTCATTTTCATTCATGTAAAAACTTGTATGTAATATTCTTTTATTTGGGGCACTTCCAGGTTGCGGAAGTTGTCACCTTTTGTATATTATTTACTTTTCCGCATTAGGATAGACCCAAGGAGGGGAGCACAAGTAACCGGGTTCTGGGGTCCAGTGGGAGACCATCTCGAGGAGTCGAGTCCGGGTCTCCTAACCCTAGAATTGGTAGGGTTGCTTGCCGCTCTCATAGGGGTCTAGGGGTGTGGGATTGGCTATTCATCACGACCGTGGAATCCGTGTTTTATACTGGCTCGTATTGAAAACACGGACGTCCTAGTATATCCAATGTTTCATATGTTTCTTCTGCTGTGATATCTGTAATGTGATCATATGATGTTCTGTGATAGATACAGTATATAGTATATATGATATATTATATAGGCGTTACTTATGTTTTTCACCCGCACTAGCCCTGCCCTGCTCTGTCGTTAGTTACCTAACCTAACGGTGCACGAGGGGACATCCAGGCGAATGCGGATGGCATAAGTGTACGTCGTATTTATCTGTGATGTTTAGGTGACTTAAATGATGGGACTTCATTAATATGATTAATGAAATAAAAGAAACCAAATGATGTTGTAGAATCAAATTTTAAATAAAACAGGTAGCTACAGTTCTTGCTTTGCATAGCGGTATATATGATATACCCTGCACCTTATTCGATGAGGAAAGGACCGAGATCCCTTCACCGGGAGTGACTCCTTTAGCAATAACTGGCAGATGCTACATACTCGGTCTGCTTTTGATTGCTTCTATAGTTTCTGCTTTGCACAATGATATATATGATATATCCCGCACCTCATTCGACGAGGAAAGGGCCGACGATCCCTTCACCGGGAGTGACCCCTTTAGCAAAACTAGAATAGCCTCAAAATCACTCCATTTCAAAACTTCATTTGATCCTACAACGATATCAAGTTCATTACGCAATAGGTTTTCTGAAAACCTGCGTAGCCCTCCGTCATTTCATATAAGTACCACTTAGTATTCGTGCTACGGTAGTTTGGCATTCGTCAAGGCGTAGTGTACGGTAGCTAACTAGTATTTATCTGCTTATGCATATGATGCAGATTGGATTAGGGTATTCGTACGGCCTTGTTTGGCATTCATCAAGGGTCGTGCGGGTGGGTTTAATTCAATCATGAAATGTACGGGTTGAACTTGACTAGTGGACTATGGGTTGTTTGGCATTCGTCGAGGTCATAGAACACTAGGGGTAAAATATTATTGGGAATTTCAAGTGTTGAAATTTGCAATGAGATTGCATACCTTCTAAGAGATAGTTGGATCCCGATACCCACTGCGAGTAAGAGTTACTCCTGGGAGAGTTTTACACATTGCAATTAGCTAATCAAGTAGGTGTCTAGAAAGGTGTCAACGGGGTTACGCCTCTGGGAAAACGAGGTTTACATTAATTAGGTTCGTGCGAAAGCACGGGGGACCTCCCTCAAAGTACCGACACTGGCCTGGCTGAAAGATTGGCGAACTTGTAGTGTGTAATTAATCCCGGCTAGTCTTTCCTTTTAGGGTTTGAAGGAAGATTTGATAAAAACCAGTGGGAGCCATCCTGATTAGATAAGATAATAACCAATCTGATCTTGCAAGAGCATACGCTAAAGTGTTTTCTTCTCTCTCTCTCCAAGTAGCGACCATGCCATGCCCTAATAAAGATAATAATTTGGATGTATTGACCGAACTCGCATGTTATACTGTGCAGGGGAACGTTGGACCCGTTCTTTCTTATAAGAGTTATAAGACTGAACAGGGAATAGGAGAATATCTAGATTCTCAAGCCGCCCAAAAGAACATGCATGTTGATGCATCTTCTTTGCGTGTGTTAGTTATTGAGAACTGTTTTTCTGTTCACCCTACGTCCTGGGTATTAGATACCGGATCAGGATCCCACATATGTAAGCAGTTACATGGGCTACGGAAAGGTAGAGAACTGGGTAAAGGTGATCATTCCGTTCAAGTAGGGAACGGTGCAAATGTTGCAGCCAAAGCAGTTGGCGAATATCACCTAGTATTACCAAGTGGTGATACAATGATTCTGAATGAGTGCTATTATATACCGAACATGATGTGCAACATTATATCAGTTTCTTTATTGAGTAAAGAAGGATATAATTTTGTAGTACATGATAATGTTATGAACATATTCCTAGATCAAAAGTTGATTGCATCAGGCTCGTTACATAATGGCATATTCATTCTAAATCAAAATACAGTCCTCAATATACAAAACACACACAAGAGGAAAAGTTCATAAATGAACGAATCCTACTTATCGCATTGTAGACTTGGTCATATCAATGCGACACGACTGGCTAAGTTACATAAGGATGGTTATTTGAATTCGTTCGAATTATCATCTTATGATACTTGCCATTCATGTCTCAAAGGAAAAATGACCAAAGCTCCGTTTAGTGGACACGGAGAAAGAGTTACTGAACTCTTAGGACTGGTACATAGTGATGTATGCGGTCCCATGTCTACCCTTGCCAGGAACGGTTCTTCCTACTTCATTACATTCACTGACGATCTCTCTAGATACGAGCATGTGTTCCTATTGAAACACAAGTCTGAAGCTTTTGAGATATTCAGAGAATATAAGCAAGAAGTAGAGAACCAAACGGGCAAAAGTATTAAGATCCTTCGATCTGATCGAGGAGGAGAATACTTGAGCAATGAGTTCCAAGATTATCTAAAAGAGAATGGGATTCTCTCTCAGCTTACTCCACCTTATACACCACAGCACAACGGTGTATCGGAATGAAGGAATCGCACCCTATTAGATATGGTGCGTTCAATGATGAGTACAGCTGAGTTACCTATTTCCTTCTGGGGGTATGCGCTTGAATCAGCCATACACCTATTGAATATGGTTCCTACCAAATCAGTGCCTACCACTCCATATGAGATATGGAAAGGGAAGAGACCATTTCTTAAGTATGTTAAGATATGGGGTTGTCCAGCCTATGTCAAAAGACAAAATCCAGACAAACTCGAGGCAAGATCAGTCTTATGTAAGTTTGTAGGATATCCCAAAAATTCACAAGGGTATATCTTCTACCACCCCGAGGAACAAAAGGTGTTTGTTTCTCGACATGCCACTTTCTTAGAAAAAGGTTTTCTTATGAAACAGATTAGTGGCATTGAGGTAGAACTGGAAGAGGTTCCAGCAACACAAACTATAACTGAAGATTTAGTAGAACCAGAGGATTCAGTAGTACCCGATGAACCACAGCCTCTCTGCCGATCTAGCAGGGTTTCTCGTCCACCTGAGAGATACTACGGTTTTCTCATTGATGGTGGAAGCGAAGATTGCATCATGGAAGATGATGACCCAACTAGTTTCGAGCAGGCCATCACGAGTAGGGACTCAGTGAAATGGCTGGATGCTATGCGGTCCGAGATGGAATCCATGTACACCAACAAAGTATGGACTTTGGATGTTGCTCCTGAAGGGGTAAAACCCATCGGGAGCAAGTGGATCTTCAAGAAAAAACTTGGTGTAGATGGGAAAGTGGAGACTTTCAAAGCTAGACTTGTAGCAAAGGGTTTTCGTCAAAGACCAGGTGTGGACTATGACGAAACCTTTTCTCCAGTGGCTATGCTTAAATCCATCCGGATCATGCTTGCCATCGCTGCATATCATGATTACGAAATCTGGCAAATGGATGTTAAGACCGCCTTTCTAAATGGTGATTTAGAGGAGTGCATGTACATGACTCAGCCAGAAGGCTTCGTAGACAGTGGGAGCAGCGGGAAGGTGTGCAAGCTGCTTAAATCCATTTATGGATTAATGCAAGCATCGCGGAGTTGGAACATCTTCTTTGACGTCGTTATCAAAGAGTTTGATTTTGTCAAAAACCCAGATGAACCTTGTATCTACAAGAAGGTGGCAGAGAGTAAGGTTGTCTTCCTCGTATTGTACGTAGACGACATACTCTTGATAGGAAATGATATTCCTATGCTGCAATCAGTCAAGCTCTTCTTATCACAAAGATTCTCGATGAAAGATCTTGGTGATGCCTCCTGCATATTGGGAATCAGGATCTATAGAGATAGATCTAAACGGATATTGGGATTGTCCCAATCCAGGTACATTGACACCGTACTAAAGAGGTTTAGTATAGAAGAATCCAAGCGTGGGAACTTGCCCACGATCTCTGGAGTCACTCTCTCCAAAGAGATGTCTCCCAAGACTGATTTGGAGAGAGCTCGCATGCAAGGGATACCCTATGCTTCGGCTGTAGGCTCTATCATGTACGCGATGCTATGTAACAGACCCGATGTAGCATACTCACTAAGTGTAGTGAGCAGGTATCAAGCTGATACTGGAGAGAGTCACTGGACAACTGTGAAGAGCATTCTCAAGTACTTACGAAGGACTAAAGAGATGCTCTTGGTGTACGGTAACGGAGAACTCCAAGTGGAGTCCTTTACCGATTCGAGCTTCCAGAGTGATAAGGACGACTCTAAGTCGCAGTCGGGATTTGTTTTTACCCTTTATGGAGGGGCGGTTAGCTGGAAGAGTTCCAAGCAGGAAACCGTGGCAGACTCGACGATGGAGGCTGAATACATCGCTGCCAACGATGCTGCTAAAGAGGCTGTCTGGATCAAGAAGTTCATTGCTGAACTTGGAGTGGTTCCATCCATTGAGCATCCAATACCTTTGTATTGCGATAACAATGGAGCGGTGGCTTTAGCCAAGGAACCCAGGTCCCATCAGCGATCCAGGCATATTCTGAGGCGGTATCACCTGATCCGGGAGATAGTTGATCGCCGGGAGATCGAGGTCAGGAGGGTTGACACGAAGAACAACACGGCGGATCCACTCACGAAGGACATTCCCCAGATACAGTTTGAGAGACTCTTCGGGATGCTCGGTATGCGATACTACAGCAGCTGTCCCTAGTGCAAGTGGGAGATTGTTAGTTGTATGTATGCCCTAGAGGCCAGTATTGTACACATGATGTATTTTATATTGGATGCTTGGAAATATATAGAGATGACTTTCTTGCTCGATATGATAGTATGCTATCTGGTTACTCTTTATCTTAACATGTACACTTGTCTCTTTGCACTGTCTTATAGTTACATGTTGGTAAAGCCCTTAGGATGTGTACTTGACTACCTGGACTGTGTTGCAGATCATACTAGTGGGGACATGGTAGTCTATAGGTACATCCTTCAAGGTCCCTAGTCGTGGGTGTATCGAGATGGGGCATCGATATACCAGTGTAGACTAGCGTATATGCTTCTCGACCCATGAGATGGGCGATGGATGATCCCATATCCATTGGTGTTTGACATCAGAGATGGTATACGGGTGCTCAGTGGAGACTGGGTACACTGGACGGACTCGCCGAGAACTCCCAGATGGTATTATACCTCACGTCAGATGGCAGTTCTCAGGTGACACTTGTGCAGGTTAGTCTGTAGACCCGAGATCGTCATAGAGTCTTGTGTGATTCCCACTGTGCTTTGATCTCCACCTTACCACGTCTATGAGGGCGTGCAAAACGATGGTCTTTGGGTATAGTCCCGAGTCACATGGAAGCAATGAGCAATAGGAGGGGTTTTCGTCTCTCCCGGTATTGGGGGTTGATGTTGCGCTGTGCTCGATTGGCCGTAACAGGGAAGTCCCTAGCCAGGGCTGATCAGAGATTTGCTGGTAAGTGTTACCAGTAGTTTCTCGACCCGTTATGAGCCTCATATCGGCACGACTTATCGGTTATTGGGGTCTGACGTTTACCACCCCTAGACTTGATATGCGACATATCAGACGAACAGACCGGACTGTACGGTAAGTGTTACTGGTTGGATTCACAGGAGTGTGAG
Source organism: Agapanthus africanus (assembly GCA_030015575.1). Classification (NCBI taxonomy): domain Eukaryota; kingdom Viridiplantae; phylum Streptophyta; class Magnoliopsida; order Asparagales; family Amaryllidaceae; genus Agapanthus; species Agapanthus africanus. The sequence continues at coordinate 613,878,096 of CM057341.1, read as the reverse complement.
TGGGCTAGCTCATCGATCTTCTGATCCCTCAATACCCGGATGGCCGTTACGTTTAGCAGACCGGTTGCGGCTTGTGGGTGCTTGATATGATCATCATCTGCTACCGGCGTATTGACGAGTCTTTAGAGTCCTATACAGAGGTTTCCTGGCTCAAGCGAAACGAAATAGGAGCGCATATGAGACGTGTGCGGGACCGAGAATAATGTGTGTATGTGATACCGTATTTCATTCTCGCGATTAATGTTTCGATTGGTTGTATGCGATATAACCTAGTTATCGAATCGAAGGTCGATTCGATAAGTCGATACATTGGATACTAGTCGGTTATGTACGACATGACCGGATCATTGAATCAAGTGTTGATTTAATGATTTAATGTATAATTATATATTTGATATATTACTTTACATTAACTAGTATTGGTTCACTTTAAAGTGATTTTTTCACCTGAAAAATACATTGTATATGTGATATATTTTGTGCACTTGATTGTATCATGTTTGATGTTGCATGCTAACTTGTGTTTTGTGTAAAGATTAAACCATGGTTGTGTAATGGTTAGGGTTTCCTTTTTATTACTCATTTATTTATTTATTGATTTTGGAAAGGATTATGAAGAAAAATGGTGGCTTTCTTTGTATTTAGTTGAAGCTTCATGAAGGTTTGACTTAGTTACCATTTTGTCTTCATCCTTAACCCTAACCATTCTAACTAACCATGATCTATTCTCTACACTTTACCATGGTTAGCATATGATAAGTATTGATTTTATTTTCTTCTTAAAAGCAACACTTATCATATTCTTTCTTCTTCTTCATCATCTTCATCAAGAAAGAAAGCTTGATTCCATCAATGGCGTCTTGAGCAAAAGAGTGAGAAATCCAATTCTAAAGTGAACCCACCTCCTATTTCTTCACCCTCTACCTCTTGCCAAGTAGTATAGGGTGTTTTCTTCACAAGTTTCACAACTTGGTGAAGTTGGAGCTTGAACTTGTGTTGCCTCGACGTAAATCATCTTTGGCACGAAGCCGACGACCTTGCCCGCCCATTTCTCCGATGAAGCCGATGCTTGAGTCTGGGATTCGAGATGGACAGCGAGGGGACAACTACATGGAGCTAAGGAAGTGGATAACCGGATCTACAAAGGTTGTAGTTTCCTACTTTTAGTTAAGTTGTTAACTAGTTTATTGTTTCGCTTAAAATTCTAGTTAACGATCCGTATTAGAGTTTCTCGGCACTCATAAAATTTGAAATTGGCATGGTTGATGCCTTGTGAGACCTCTTGAGAGTGCCTAGGAACCCTACACATATGTGAGAACCTGAACCGGTATCCAGTACCCAGGAAGCAGAGTTTATAAAAAAACAGTTTTCTGTCACAAACACACCTGAAGTGGAAGTATCACCATGCTTCTTCTTCTTGAGATCCAGGTACTCAGCACAGTTGCGCTTCTAGTGTCCCACTTTGTGCTAGTAATAACATTCCCCTTTCCCCGATTCCCCAGCCGTGGACTTGTCTTTCCCCTTAGCCTTTTTAACTTCACCTCTAGGTTTGGTGGGTTTCTTCTTCATCTTTCCCTTGGCCTTGGCCTTTAGACGAGAGGAGGATGGCCCAGCAATCAAAGCGAAAGTCTTCACTGCTTTGAGTGTGCTCTCTGCACTTCTAAACATATTAAGAAGTTCAGGTAGTGACTTCTCCATGTTGTGCATGTTGAAGTTTACTGCAAATTAAGCAAAGGCAGGGGGGAGAGACCGTAGAAAAATATCAATAGATTGTTCGTTTTCCATTGTCTATCCGAGGTCCTCAAGCTCTTCAATAAAAGCTATCATCTTCAAAAAGTGGCCACCTACTTGTGTGCCAGGAGCCATCTTCATCTGAAACAGCTTTCGTGATGCTTCGTATCGTAGGACACGAGATTGCTCCCCATACAACTCTTTTGTATGGAGAAAAATGGATTGAACATCCATCTGCTCGTGCTGATTTTGATGTGTGTTATCCATCAATTCAAGCGCGAGGCATTTGGCTGTGGCACAGTCAGCGTCCCATGTCTTGCGGATTTCCTTATCCGTAACTGATGGTTTAGGGCCTGGGACGGATGGGGTTGTGGCTGTGAGGACGTATGATACCTTATCATAAGTTAGGGCAATGTTAATGTTCCTCAGCCAGTCTTTATAATTGGTCCCATTCAGTTTATTTTTCTCTAGTAGAAGCTTAAGTCCTGTCACTTGTATCTGCCATTATGAGAGAGAAAAGAATACACTCAGCAAAAGCACTTGCAAAGATCAGATTGGTTATTATCTTATCTAATCGATGTCTCCCACTGCTTTTATCAAATTTTCCTTCAAACCTTAAAAAGAAAACTAGCCAGGATTAATTACATTCGACAACTTCGCTAATCGTTCAGCCAGGCTAGTGTCGGTACTTTGAGGGAGGTTCCCCGTGCTTTCGCACGGACCTAATTAAAATAAACCTCATTTTCCCAGAGGCGTTGCCCCCTAGACACCTTTTTAGACACCTAATAGGTTATCTAATTGTAAAGTGCAAAACACTCCGGGGAGCAACTCTTGCTCACAGTGGGATCGGGATCTAACCATCATTTGGAAGGTATGCAATCTCATTGCAAATTTCAATTCTTGAAACTCCCAATATGGTTTTTACCCCTAGCACTCATGATCTTGACTATAATCAACATATCATAAGCACTAATCAAGTTCTACCCGTCATTTCTCGATTAATTGGACCCACTCATATGACCTTTGACTATAATCAACATAATCACATGAATGTCCTAATTAATCGTATCATATGCGTTGTAGGAAGACATCACTTAGCTACCGTACACTACGTCATGACTATAATCAACATACGCAACACGAATACTATGTACTCTATTTCCTAAAATAACAGAAGGTTATGGATGGTTTTTAAGAAAACTTTTAACGTTTTGAACCTGATATCGTTGTAGAGTCAAATGGTTTTCAAAAGGAGTGGCTTAAGCTCAGCAAGTTTGAAATGTAGCTTCTTCATATAATGCCGAGTGGGTTTCAAATTCGATTCTACAACAACTTTTAGGTTTATTTTCCTTTACATTAATCATATTAATGTAGTCCCATCATTTAAGTCCGTAATCCATCACAGAAAAGAAATGAAAATAGAACGTACGCTTATGCTATTCGCATTCGCCACAGTGTCCTGTTCAGTCGAAAATATTCCAATCTTTAACATAACAATTTCCGCACTTTTCTACTCATCTAACAATGTTTGTTATAAATATAACACGTATTACAAGTTCATCTGGAAAATATCAATTACCACGTGTTATACATTATAGTCAACATTCGGGAGGGAAATTGTGTGTTTATTATTTCACGCATGATATTGTATATCTCAACAATCTTCAGTGAGATTTTGTGCAGAAAATTATTTCAGGACAGATATCGGAATCGTAAATTTGCCGACAAAATACAGGAAATCAAAGAGTTAAAATCTGTCAGAGATTCAGAAGGTAGAAGAAGATTCCAGATATCACCTGAATACCCATAGACCAACACTAAACTATACAAGAAAAATGAAGCTACAAGCTTATCAAACAGCCGCGGAACCGCAGCCGAGTCAGGCTGGTCCGCCGCGGATCCGCGGTCGAGTTAGGGAAACAACAGTCAAAAGATCTCACGAAGCTTCATCTCAACTTCCTAGCTTGTTAAAGATGCTCCATTATAACAAACTTGTTCTGGAAACTTCCCTTCAACAGCCTAGCTTCTTGAGGAAGCTTGATAACTACCTTATTCTAGAAGTTTCCCAACAACTACCAAGCTTCTTGGGGAAGATTGACCTAGCTTCTAGTGGAAGATTGGTGAAGAGATATAAAATTGGACCTAAGCCTACATTGTTGAGTTTGTTAATGGTAGTCGATTTCTAGCACACAAACCAAAACCAAATCCAATTCAATTCCTGATCAAGATCCAAATCAAGAATCAAGAATCGTTAAGAACAACATCAAGCGATGACATTCAAGATCCTTTACGCGAAGCTGATCATCATCACGAGCGCGAGATCCTCGACAGGTCCAAGTCTCACGAAGATCGAGCAAAGCGAAATTCGATGGAATAGTTATCTCATCAAGGGAGCGATCAAGAGCACTTCTTGTAACCTCGGATTGAAGGAAAGTGTAATTAGAAGTTGGTTAATAAAGGTGATCAATTGTTAATTCTCATTTTCTTTAAACTTTTGCATTATGAAATTTATAATTCATGATTCTTTTGTTTTTATGATGCGTGAGTGAAATCTCCGCTTGTAAAGGATTCGAAGGAAATCAGTAGATCAAATGGTGATGAAATCCTAAACTCATCTTAAGTCTTATGAGAATTATGAATTTTAGGAAAAAGAATCGTCAATGACCAAATTTGGAACCAGATCACCGTTCTTGATAATTTCGTTGCAATTTGGGATTAAATGATTGAAGATTCTCTTTGCTAAAGGCTAGATTTGAATGATAATCAATGAAAAGATAAGAGATAGTGAAGGAGAAACTCTAGTTTCTCCAAAAGATCCCTAATCTTCACTCATCGCCATCGTTTTAGCTATAATTCATCAATAGATAAGATAAGTCATTATTAGTATTCATCATTGCTACTAATTTCTATTGAATCCTACAAGCTATTCTTCATTTTCTTGATACTTAAAATTGGTTTTGGACACTTTCTTGATTACTCAATCTTAAACTCTTTCTTGATTTTTTCTTGAAAATATTTCATCTAATTAATCTTGATTCATCTTCTTGAATTTTCTTCGCTATTTTCTTTCGACTCAACCAAACCAAGAACGAATAAATACACGAATCTCAGTGGACCCGTACTCATTAACGAACTACATCGACACCGTTATTGATTGCGGCTATAAATTCTTTGATTGTGATAACACTATTCAACACATCGAAAACATATCAATCAAATGGTGCCGTTGCCGGGGATCCATGCGTATTTGTTCGTGCTTGCTATATGAGTTGAAATATTATTATTCCATCAAAATTTTAAATCAAGATTCGCATCGTGTTCTTAACGATTAGTGTGTGAATTTTGCAAGGGAATCTGGAATCATTGGAGCAGTGAGATAAAGATTCTGTAGCATTCAGGAAGTCCAGTGGAGCAGCTGGAGCACCTGTAAAATTTTTTGTTCCACAATCAAGCAAGTTGACAGGGGAACCGCGGCCATTAGCATGCATTAGCCGCGGAACCGCGGTGATATTGATGAGTTAGGGCTCCAGATCTTTGTGGTATATTCTTTAGTTTCTTATCTCCTCTCTGATCTGTCCAATAACAACTTTTCTGCAGGATTCTTTGCAAAAAAAAATTCGCCACTCAAATATAAAGATTTGTTCCGTGTTTTGATATCGGTTGTTTTGCATATTTTAATATGGAAATTAAGGGGCAAAGACCAAATTCAGATTAGGTGGGGATTTCATTACCCTTCCTAAGCCCCAAAAATCACAAAACTAGCATCCGCATCACCCTCATTAACTAAAAAATATCTAGACAAGACTCTAAGGACCGTCGCGCTCAGTTAGGACAGAAGAAGGTCGTGGGTAATCTATTGCTTATCCGCATTTCTTTTGTGGTGTCTAAGACAAGTGTGTCTAAGGCAAGTGGTTACTTAATTAGGCCTGCTACTTACGTAGCGGATACCTCCGACTTACCTGGCCACAGAAGGGATAAAAAGGTAGTAGAGGATTTATCCTGCGATTTGTTTTCTGGAAGTCTAGGAGCGGTCTAGTGACTTGACCTAGGTGACCGTAGATCTAGAGTTGATTGTGCATTTCTTGTGATTTTTCTAAATTCATCTTTTTCAAAACAAACCTATTTCTCTAATTATCACAAACGTTGCCACTTGTGCTAAACCGTTTAGTGCATGCTCGGCTGGACACGGGATTCTAGTGCCCGTCTTGTCCGCGTTCCTCCTATCGACTCCGAAGTCGGTAATTCTACATCTTCTTTTTCCTCACCACTCACAACATCCACCGAGATGGACGGATCTCCATCAAATTTTAACACCACTTTGCCACCACCCGCAGATGCAAAGAATCTACCGTGTATGTCTCTCTAAAAGAGATGCTGCCCGATACGTGGTTCTCTTTCTACTTGTCTTTCCATTCCACCAGCCAATGGGGATAACTTCGAAATCAAACCACACCATATCAATCTCTTACTTAAATTTCACAGTCTCGAGTCGGAAGACACATACATTATTATTACCAAATTTGAAAACGTATGTGCTATGATGGGCACTTCACAACTTTCTGTGGATGCTATGCGTTTACGTCTTCTCCCATTCACTTTGTGCGATTTAGCTGAAAAATGGCTTTATAACACAGCTGTACACTCTATTTCAAACTGGGATGAATTCGTCATAGCATTTCTTAAGAAATTTTATCCCAATCATAAGACTGTCCGTGTCCGTAGCGAAATCAATCAATTTACCCTGCTTCCTAATGAACAATTTTGGAAGTGTTTTGAACGATTCAAGGATCTGCTAGTCTAATGTCCTCATCATGGAATCCATTGATGGGATCTGTGCCGAATCATATATGAGGGCATTAATCCAACAACAAAGCAGATGCTTGAATCCATGTGTCAAGGAAATTTCGTGTCTAAAGACGATGATGAAGCTTGGAAATTTTTGGAAGATTTTGCTGAAAAAACTTTGCAATGGGAGAGTGTTAGTCAACCATCATCTAAGGGAGGTATCCATCAACTTGATGTTTCCATAGCAGTCAAACCCAAAATGGCAGCAATGCAAAAGAAACTTGAAGCTATGGAACACAAATTTTTATTAGCCTCCCTAAACCAGGTCACACTCCCTAAAACCGAGTGTGGATGCTGTTCTGATCCATCACATTTGACGGAAGAATGTCCTTTGAATTCTCCGTTTCAGGAACAAAAATACACTAATGCTGCTTTTCAGCAACGACCTAGAAACGATCCTTATTCTTCCACTTATAATCAGGGTTGGAGGAGTCACCCTAATTTTGCTTGGAACCGACACCAAACTCAAAATACGGTTCGAAACCAAAATAACTTTCAAAGGGTCCCTCCACAACAACAGCAACCACTACAACTGAGTCAGCACCCCTTTCAACCACAAAATTTTCAGAATCCGGCCAACAATTCTGCACCGTATAATAATTCTTTGCAATTGGCCGGCACCGATAATTCCTCTTCACTCGAACGAACCTTGGATTTGTTTATGAAACATTCCATCCAAGTGTCGGCTGATATAAGGTCTTCTATCGATGATATAAAGAAGTACTCCGCCTCCCACTGTGCGAGTATTAAATCGATAGAAGCGCAAATTGCACAATTAAATGCCAAAATGAGTGCAAGAGAAAAAAGGAAATTTCCATCTCAAACCCTACCGAATCCTGGGCATTCACAACACTACAATATGAGTGCTATTACAACGTTGAGATCCGGAAGAGTGCTGAATAATCAAGTCGGTGAACAGATTGATAATGATGAATCTATCAATGACACCCCGACTTCCACTTCCACTTTCACTTCTGACCCTAGTTCATCTTCTTTCGAGCCTATTTTCCGTTTTCCTCAGGGTTCGAACCCTCAGCCCACTTCTTCTAGTCAACCAAATACGATCCCCACTCCAATTCTGGGATCTGTTCCACCCACACGACCTTCTGCAATATTGGATCCAACTCTTATTGCTAAAGCTCCTTATCCAAATCGGTTAAGGGGAAACAAACCAAGTCCACAAATGGAGAAGATTATGGAAATGTTTAAACAGGTTAACATAAATATCCCTCTCCTAGATGCTATACAACAAGTTCCGGCTTATGCGAAAATCCTTAAGGACTTGTGCACTAGGAAGAGGAAGACTCAAGTGCCCAAAAATGTATTCATGATGAATAATGTTAGCACAGCTTTTACCCCGCAATTACCAAAGAAACGTAAGGACCCTGGCTGTCCTACAATCTCTAGTTCTATTAGGGTTAAAAATATTAACCGTGCTTTACTCGACCTTGGCACAAGTGTTAACCTGCTTCCATACTCTGTATACGAGCAGTTAGGAATTGGAGAGTTGAAACCCGCTCATTGTACTCTCCAGATAGCAGACCGATCCATCAACAAACCTAGGGGTGAGCTTGAGGATGTGTTGATAAAAGTCGGGGAATTTATATTCCTTGTGAACTTTATTGTTTTAGATACACAGCTTGTAGCAAACCCACGGAACCAAATTCCGGTGATTCTTGGTCGACCCTTTCTAGCCACTTCAAATGCTGTCATTAATTGTCGAAACGGTTCCATGAACCTGTCCTTTGGGAAAATGACAATTGAGCTTAACATCTACAAGATTGGAAGTCAGCCATCTGAACCCTCTGCTCAAATTCTTAATGTCTGTTCTGTCCACGAGATAGCTCCCGAAAGCTGCAAGGTTGATGAACTTTGCTTTGATGATCTCGACGACATTAGCACATCATTGTTTGATCTTGCACATTATAGTGAGGACACCTTTGACGAGTCCACTCCTGAGTTTGAACTTTCTGACTCATCATAAAAGTCAGACACACTTTCCGAGTGTATATCCTTTGCAGGCTATGAACTTCTTCAAGAATCCGAATGTCATTCACTTACCCTACCTTCTATTGTCTCTCCGCCGACATTAGATCTCAAACTATTACCTTCTCACCTTAAATATGCATATTTAGGTGAGAATGATTCTTTGCCCATGATCATATCCGCTTCTCTAGCCTCAGAGCAAGAGAACGTTTTTTTGATGGTCTTGAGAGCTAATAGACAAGCCTTTGTTTGGACAATGGCTGACATCAAAGGGATTAGTCCCTTAATTATTGAACATCATATACATTTGATGGATGAAGCTAAGCCAACCCGAGAACCACAAAGACGGTTAAATCCCTTCATGAAGGAGGCAGTAAAGAAAGAAATCGTCAAATGCCTTGATAAAGGTATCATTTACCCAATCTCTGATAGCCAATGGGTGAGTCATATTCATGTAGTCCCTAAGAAGTATGGCATCACGGTCATAAATAATGAGGCTAATGAGTTGATCCAGACACGCACCGAAACTGGGTAGCGTATATGTATTGATTACAGAAAACTCAATGCCGCGACGAGGAAAGACAACTTCCCTCTACCTTTTATTGACCAAATGTTGGAACGATTAGCTGGACATGAATATTATTGTTTCATGGATGAATACTCTGGCTATAACCAGCTCCCTATTGCCGAAAAGGATCAAGATAAAATCACATTTACTTGTCCTTTCGGTACTTTTTCTTATAGACGCATGCCCTTTGGGTTTTGCAATGCTCCCGCAACATTTCAGCGGAGCATGATGGTGATATTCTCGGACATGGTCGAGAATTTTCTGGAGATTTTCATGGATGATTTCTCGATATTCGGGGACTCTTTTGATGATTGCCTATCTCATCTTGACGCAGTTCTTACTCGTTGTAAAGATATGAACTTAACTTTGAATTGGGAAAATTGTCATTTCATGGTCCAAGAGGGTATTGTGCTTGGACATATCATTTCACGGAAAGGCATTGAGGTCGACAGAGCTAAAATAGATGTCATTCATAACCTTCCTTATCCCAAATGAGTCAAAGATATATGATCTTTCCTTGGTCATGCAGGATTTTATAGGAGATTCATTAAGGATTTTAGCAAAATTTCTACATCCTTAACTCTTCTCTTGGCCAAGGATACCATATTTCACTTTGACTCAGACTGTGTGGCTGCATTTGAATCACTTAAAAAATTCTCTCAGTACAGCCCCCGTTCTATCATCTCCTGATTGAAACTATCCGTTTGAGCTAATATGTGATGCATCAGATTTTGCTGTTGGTGCATTCTTAGGACAACACATTGATAAGATACCACATGTGATTTATTATGCAAGTAAGACCATGAATGATGCCCAAATTAATTATACAACTACCGAGAAAGAACTCTTGGCAGTTGTATTTGCATTAGAAAAATTCAGGCCTTACTTGATTAGCTCACCGATTGTGGTTTAGACTGATCACTCAGCCTTAAAACATCTTTTATCGAAGAAGGATGCTAAAGGTAGGTTAATACGTTGAATCCTATTATTACAAGAGGTTGATCTTGTCATTCGAGATAAGAAAGGATGTGAAAACGTAGTAGCCGAACATCTTTCACGCATCTCTTCTTCACCAACTGTGACCTTGCCAATTAACGATTCTTTCCCGGACGAACAGCTCGTGACCGTATCTGGCGAACCTTGGTTCGTGGATATTTTGAATTATCTTACAACGGGACTTATTTGGAGAGATTGGTCTAAACAAGACAATTATCGATTTCTATCCCAAGTAAAGCATTTTTACTGGGATGAACCTTATTTGTTTAAATATTGTCCTGACCAAATCATTCGGAAATGTGTCCCCAATGATGAATTCAAGAGTGTTTTGTCTTTCTGTCATGATCAGGCATGTGGCGGTCACTTTGGTCCACATAAGACGGCGGAGAAGGTTTTGCAATGCGGTTTTTACTGGCCTACTTTATTTAAAGATGCATATGATCATTGCAAAACTTGTCCACAGTGTCAATACACGGGTTGGATTTCTAAAAGAAATGAGATGCCACTTCAACCGATCTTACTTATTGAAATTTTCGACGTTTGGGGTATTGATTTTATGGGTCCTTTTCCTAACTCATTTGGAATTTGTACATTTTGTTAGCGGTTGATTACGTCTCGAAATGGGTAGAAGCAATTCCATGTCGCACTAATGACAACAAGGTTGTCATTAAGTTCCTTAAAGAAAATATCTTTTCGCTATTTGGACACCCCCGCGTTATCATTAGCGACAACGGTACGCATTTCTGTAATCGGTCTACCGAGACTTTGATGCGGAAATATGCAATCAACCACAAACTTTCCACTCCCTATCATCCCCAAACGAGAGGGCAAGCTGAGATTTCAAATAGGCAGATCAAACAAATTTTGGAGAAAACAGTTTCTAAAAACCGGAAAGATTGGTCAAACAAATTGACGGATGCACTTTGGGCATTTCGTACGGCTTATAAGACCGATCTTGGTATGTCTCCTTACCGTCTAGTGTTTGGAAAGGATTGCCACCTTCCTGTTGAGATTGAACATAAAGCAATGTGGGCCATTAAAGAACTTAACCTCGATTTGAATCAAGCCTGCAACTTTCGAAAGCTTTCTATTTAAATGAGCTAAGCGAATTCCGTGATGAAGCTTACGATAATGCGGTGATTGTAAAGAATCGGACTAAGGTATTTCATGCTAAAAATATTTTGAGAAAACTTTTACCCCTGGACAACAAGTCCTTCTTTACGATTCCCGTCTCCATCTTCATGCGGGTAAGCTCCGATCTCGTTGGAAAGGACCATTTGTTGTGCGGTAAATCTATCCGCACGGGGCAGTTGAAGTTGAAAATAGAAAAAACGGTACAATTTTCAAACTGAATGGACATAGATTAAAACCGTATTTTTCAACTGACCCCACGGAGGAGCTCCTGTTTTTATAGGAGCCAATTTATAATGACTAATTTTCCTCCACATCACATCCATGTCTCGGTAATATTGTCTCGTCTTAAGAACGGTGGTGAGTCAAATATATATATATATATATATATATATATATATGAAAAATTGTACATAAAATAAAAAAATAAGTTTAGTGGAGATTTTCACGTTCGTTCATTCATTCTTGATCCCGTTAATAACTTTTCCTCCCAAGCCTACAGGTTTTTGAGAATTAAAAGAGACAGTGAGAGCACTGCTGTAAACAGGTTTGGGGGAGGTTTATGCAAATTTACGCATCACTTTGCATTACACTTTGCATAAGCACAAAATTTTCAAAAAAAAATCTTTTATAATAAAAGATTAGAAAGTGAAAAATTACATTTAAAAGATAAGAAATTTTTAAGAAAACCAAGAAAGTTAGATGTTTTCTTAAGCGAAACTAGTAATAAGTAATTATGAGCCGTTGTCCCAAGGGTTAGTAAGATGAAGGAAGTCACTAATCTGAGAATAAAAATAAGTCTGAAAAATAATTCCTATTCATGGAGCCAAACATTTGAACATTGATACCCTACTTTGCGCACTTATACACGTCTTGAAACTCGGGATAGTAGAGAATACCTTGAAATGCTATTGTCTAAAACCCAAAGTACGAAATAAATAATAAATTAAGCATAAAAGTATAAAATGGTGAAGAAAAATGAACACTGATTTTGTAATCACCAAGGCAGCATAAAAAAATATAGCGAGGGTGCTTCATCACCTAGTGCCTTAGACCAACTGGTTTGGGAGTCACGGCTAAGCCTTAGGTGTTGCAAGACGAGAAAATTGCTAATTACGCCTAATATGTGAGCACATTGAGTAATCGATCGGTGGATACCTCATGAAGTATTAACGGTCGCATGAAGAATGTGTGAGCAATTCCATCTAAAATATTCACCGACTAAAAAGTACGGAGGTAGATGGACAAGAGTATGATAACTTGAAATGAATTCTCCGAGTTTAGGGATGTCTTTTACACACACGTAGGGGTATATGATCGGTGTTTGGAAGAAAGGTAGGGATGAAGAATAAAGGCGATGTTTTATTGAGGGATGATGTGATTTCTGATATCTTTTCATGACTATTAAGATAGGGCTCACGACAACCGAAAAGCTAGTGTAATTGGAAACTCTGATTTTCAAGTTCATTCTTTGATAATTCTTATTTTTATATGTAACTTTCACAGTCTATCTTTTATTATAGGATTTTGTGGGTGCAATCCACTGAAAACCCTCAGGAGACAACACTCCTCCTACTAGGGACACCTAGAGCTTTAAAGGCTTATTGCACGTGCTCAGTGCAATCGTGTTGCCTACGAAAGTGTGCTAGTTAGTTTTTTTCTTTTTTCTTTATATTTTCTCCTTCTCTTGAATAAAAGTAGTTTGCTCGAGATGATCAAAGTCAAGTTTGGGGGAATTTGTTCAGTTGAAAATATTGCAATCTTTAACATAACAATTTCCGCATTTTTCTACTCATCTAAGAATATTTGTTATAAATATAATACGTATTACAAGTTTGTCTGGAAAATATCAATTACCACGTGTTATACATTATAATCAACATTCTGGAGGGAAATTGTGTGTTTATTATTTCACGCATAATATTGTATATCTCAATAATCTTCAGTGAGATTTTGTGCAGAAAATTATTTCAGGACAGATATCGGAATCGCAAATTTTTCAACAAAATACAGGAAATCAAAGAGTTAAAATCTGGCAGGGATTCAGAAGAGAGAAGAAGATTACAGATATCACCTGAATACCCATAGACCAACACCAAACTACACAAGAAAAATGAAGCTACAAGCTTATCAAATGACCATGGAACCGCGGCCGAGTCAGACCGATCCGCCGCGGATCCGCGGCCGAGTTAGGGCATCAGCGGTCAAAAGATCTCCCAAAGCTTCATCTCAACTTCTTAGCTTGTTGAAGACGCTCCATTATAACAAACTTGTTCTGGAAACTTCCCTTCAATAGCCTAGCTTCTTGAGGAAGCTTGACAACTATTTTATTCTAGAAGTTTCCCTACAACTACCTAGTTTCTTGGAGAAGATTGACCTAGCTTCTAGGGAAAGATTGGTGAAGAGCTATAAAAAGGGACCTAAGCCTACATTGTTGAGTTTGTTGATGACAATCGATTTCTAGCACACAAACCAAAACCAAATCCAATTCATGTCCTAATCAAGATCCAAATCAAGAATCGTTAAGAACAACATCAAACGACGATATTCAAGATCCTTTACGCGAAGCCGATCATCATCACGAGCGCAATATCCTCGACAGGTCCAAGTCTCACGAAGATCGAGCAAAGCGAAATTCGACGGAATAGTTACCTCTTCAAGGGAGCAATCGAGAGCACTTCTTGTAATCTCGGATTGAAGGAAAGTGTAATTTGAAGTTGATTGATAAAGGTGATCAATTGTTAATTCTCGTTTTCTTTAAACTTTTGCATTATGAAATTTATAATTCTTGATTCTTTTGTTTTTATGATGCATGAGTGAAATCTCCGCTTGTATATGATTCGAAGGAAATCAGTAGATCAAATGGTGATGAAATCCTAAACTCATCTTAAGTCTTATGAGAATTATGAACTTTAGGAAAAAGAATCGTCAATGACCAAATTTGGAACGAGATCACCGTTCTTGATAATTTCGTTGCAATTTGGGATTAAATGATTAATGATTCTCTTTGCTAAAGGCTAGATTTGAATGATGATCAATGAAAAGGCAAGGGATAGTGAAGGAGAAACCCTAGTTTCTCCAAAAGATCCCTAATCTTCATTCATCGCCATCGTTTTAGCTATAATTCATCAATAGCTAAAATAAGTCATTATTAGTATTCATCATTGCTACTAATTCCTATCGAATCCTACAAGCTATTATTCATTTTCTTGATACTTAAAATTTATTTTGGATACTTTCTTGATTACTCAATCTTAAACTCTTTCCTGATATTTTCCTGAAAATATTTCATCTAATAAATCTTGATTCATCTTCTTGAATTTTCTTCACTATTTTCTTTCGACTCAACCAAAGCAAGAACGAATAAATACACGAATCTCAGTGGACGACCCGTACTCATTAACGAACTGCATCGACACCGTTATTTATTGCGGCTATAAATTCTTTGATAGTGATAACACTATTCAACACATCGAAAACATATCAATCATGTCCCATTATGCACTGTTAGGTTACTTAACTAACGGCATAGCGGGGCGGGACTAGCGCGGATGTAAAACATAAGCAACGCTTATTATATATCATACATATAATAATACCATTCGTCTCATCATATACAGTGATCACATCACAGAATATCAACTACAGAAGCACATAAATGAATATATAGGATATACTAGGAATTACGTATTTTGTATTTAGCCAACGATAGAAAATACGGGTTCCACGGTCGTGATGAATAGCCAATCCCGCACCCTAGACCCCTACGAGAGCGGCAAGTGACCCTACCAATTCTAGAGTTAGGAGACCCGGTCTCGACTCCTCGAGATGGCCTCTCGCTGGACTCTAGAACCCGGTCACTTGTGCTCCCCACCTTGGGTCTATCCTAATGCGGAAAAGTAATTAATATACATCGTATGTAACATCATCCTCAACTCGGATGTGCCCCATTAAAAGAATATTACATACATTGAATTTTACATGAATGAAAAAGAAAACTCTCATCTCACATAAAACCCCCGGCCATTCATTCACGACGATCCTATACATCATATCACAGCAACACATAACATCACATGTCATCAACGTAAGCAAGTATGCGTACCCTAATTGTCGTTGACATATAGCAACGAAACCGGCGATACACCACATATTACACTTACGGTCGCAGAAATAAGTATCATATATCAAGACGATGTTAAACGTTTCAATCGAACTAACAAACACCCACAAATTATCCCGAGAGCTCAACACTTGAGCAAAGTTAAAATATCTAAAAAATGTGCCACCGTGTCAATGGACCAACCGTAGAAGGGTCAACCCTTGCCTCACTTATGGCGCCATAGGACTACGGCAAAGCTTATGGTTTAGCCGCGGTTCTTTGGTCATAAAATCGAGTTAGGGTTTTGTTCGTCTAGAGGGTCCATAGGAATACTTGCACAACTATTCGAATATTTTTAACTTGGAAAATTCCAACACTTGGAAAATTTCAGTGAGAGTAATAAGGTGGTGTGTAATATTCGTTCGAACAGTTAAACGCCGTCCAAGTTACCAATACAATGTTAAAACATACAACTACCAAACACTCCAAATAAGCTCCTAAGCAAAATTAGCATCACATGAAAATTTGGCCTAAACAAAAAACACCTGAAACCCCAAATCCTACAGACCAAAGCAGCAGAGCAATATGAGGAGATTCAGAGGGAAGGGGCCGGCCTGGCCGGAATTTGGGACTATGTGCTTGGCCAAAAACCGATGGAATCCCCTCGTTTTTCTTTAGTGTACTCACTCTATCATATACAAGCTTCTGTAGTTTTTTAAAAAAACTTCCGAGTCCATTTTAAAATCGACAGAGAAGCAAATTTTAGGGTTTCAGTTTTGTTAATTTGGAGTTGTTTCGGTTTCGTAATTAATCTAACAACGTCTAAGTTTCTAGCTTGGCTCCGATACCACTGTTGGATTTCCTTAGCACCATGCCTAGGGTTTGGAAGCATCACTCATACAACTTTAAAATTTTAGGGAGGTGCTAAGCAAACTAACCATGAATCTAACTAGAAGTTTAGGGTAACAACATAGTATCATATACTATAGAAAGTGTCTAACACTAATTGGAGAAGAATACAACCTTTGTAGACCTCCTTGCTAGAATCCTTGGAACAACTTGAGTTTGAATCGGCTCGCTAGAATCCTTCGTTGTCCACGACGATCCACCCGGGGCCCCTTTTCTCAAGCTCCTAGCTTCACTTGATCAAGGATGAAGATGAAGCAAACACTCTAATCTAGTGGGCTAAACTAAAGTAGAATGGTGATGTGGTTTGTATGCTCACTTAAAAACCCTTTCTTTTTGTGTTCCTCACTCTATAGATAAGTCAAGAGAGCAAGAAAGAAGAAGGAGATGGAAATGCTTGAGCTCTATTTGTTATTGTCTCCAATAAAATGAAAAAAAGAAAATATATATGAGAGTCATACTCTCACCCAACCATGGTAAACAAATATCTAGATATTTTATCATTGAGTTAAGAAGCCAAATGTAAATTAATCCATGGTGAATTATTAGGTGAAGTGTGGTCAAGTGTAGATAAATATCAACCATGAATTAATCCATTTTCTTTACTCAAATAATAAAAATATGTGGATATTTTATACCATGTGAGTCTTGCATTCCCATCTCCAATGTATCAACAACCATGATAAATATGTATGCATGTATGTGTGCATACACATCACTATGTACACATACACCCAATCATGCATACATCCAAATAGAAAAGGTTTCAACTGAAATCTAATGGTCACAATATCATATCAACAATTGATTTAATAAATAGGTCATATCTGTAGGGTTCCTAGGCACTCTAGTGAAGTCTCACAAGTGATCAAACATGCACAAATCAAATTTTACGGGTGCCTACAAACCCGACTACGGATCGTTTACTAGATATTTAGGCGAAACAAGCAAACTAGTTAACATTTTAACTAAGGGAACGGATATACAACCTTTGTAGATCCGGTCCACCACCTCCACGGCTCCGCAATGAAGTCCCCTCGCTGTCCAAATCATGTCTTGGGCTCTAGCGTCGGCATCATCGAAGAATGGGCGGGCTTGATCGTCGGTTCGATGCCGAAGATGATCTACGTCGAGGCATCGCTAGAACAAGCTCCAACTTCACCAAGTCGGAAAAACTTGTGAAGGAAACACCCTATACTACTTGGCAAGAGGTAGAGGATGAAGAAATAGAAAGTGGGTAAACTTTAGTTTTGGATTTCTCACTAGATTTCATGACTTGCCATTGGAGTAGCAAGCTTTCTTCATTGAAGAAGAAGATGAGGAAAGAAGAAGATGATATGATAAGTTAATTAAAAATAGAAAAGAAAATACAATACTTATCATATCTTCAACCATGGTTTAGTGTAGAGACTTAACTTAGGTTAGATGAGTGGTTAAGGTTAGGCATGAGACAAGAATGGTGACTAAGTCAATGCTTCATGAATCTTCAACTAAAAATAAAAGTAGCCACCATTCATTTCTCTGTATCTTTTTCTTTTTAAATAAATAAAATAAAAAGATAAATGAATAAGATGAAACCCTAATCACTAACTAACCATGGTTTAATACTTTACACAAAACCAAACAAGAATGTATCATCAAACATGATACAATCATGTGCACAAAGAAATATATCACATATACAACTTGCACAATTCAAGTGAGAAAATCCTTTTAAAGTCAACCAATACTAGTTAATGCAAAGTGATATATCAAATATAAAATTATACATTAAATCATTAAATCAACACTTGATTTAACGATCCGGTCATATCGCATATAACCGACTAGTATCCTATGTATCGGCTTATCGAATCAATGCTTGATTCGATAACTAGGTTATATCGCATATAACCAATTGATACATTGATCGCGAAAATGGAATACGGTATCACATACTCAAATTATTCTCGGTCCCGCACATATCTCATATGCGCTCCTATTTCGTTTCGCTTGAGCCAGGAAACCTCTGTGTAGGACTCTAAAGACTCGTCAATACGCCGGCAGCAGATGATGATCATATCAGGCATCCACAAGCCGCAAGCGGTCTGCTAAACGTAACGGCCACCCGGGTATTGAGCGATCAGAAGGTCGACGAGCAAGCCCGCTCACACTCCTGCGAATCCAACCAGTAACACTTACCGTACGGTCCGGTCTGTTCGTCTGATATGTTGTATATCTCGCCTAGGGGTGGTAAACGTCAGACCCCAATAGCTCGATAAGTCATGCCGACGTAGGGTCCATAACATTCGTGAAACTACTGATAACACTTACCAGTATATCACTGCAACCCCGGCCAGGGATTTCCTGTTATGGCCAGTCGAGCATAGCACAACATCAACCCCCAATACCGGGAGAGACGAATCCCCTCCTATCGCTCATTGCCTCCATGTGAATCGGGACTGTACCCAAAAACCACCTGTTTGCACGACTCAGTAGAGCCGTGGTAGGGTGGAAATCAAAGCACAGTGGGAGACACACAAGACTCTATGACGATCTCGGGTCAACAGACTAAGCTGTACCAGTGTCACCAGAGAACTGCCATCTGACGTGAGGTATAATACCATCTGGGAGTTCTCGGCGAGTCCGTTAAGTGTACCCAGTCTCCACTGAGCACCCGCATACCATCTTCGATGTCAAACACCAATGGATATGGGATCATCCATCGCCCATCGCATGGGTCGAGAAGATATGCGCTAGTCTACTCTGGAATATCGATGCCCCGTCTCGATATTCCCTCGACTAGGAACAATTTCAAGGATGTACTTATGGACTACCCAGGCCCCACTAGTATGATCTACATCATAGTCCTGGAAGTCGAGTACACATCCTATGGGCTTTATCAACATGTAATCAGAGAGACAGAAAGTATACATGTTAAGATAAAGTGCAACCAGATAGCGTACTATCATGTCGAGCAAGAAAGTCCTACCTATATATGTCCCAGCATCCACTACAATATACATCCAATGTACAGTAATGGCCTCTAGGGCATACATATAACTAACAATCTCCCACTTGCACTAGGGCCATCTGTAGCAGTGGTTGCAGTATCTAATACTCAACCATCCCATAAAAGTCTCTCTTTGGGAAAAGGGCCTTCGTGAGTGGATCCGCCGTGTTGTCCTCTGAGTCTACTCTCCTAACCTAGATCATCCTGGAGATCAACTATCTCCATGATCAGGTGATGCTGCCTTAGATTATGTCTGGGTCACTGATGGGACCAGGGTTCCAGGGCCAAAGCCACAGTTCCATTGTCACACAATGGTAGGAACCTAGTTCATCTTATGAACCAATATACACCCAAACTTCCTCTTTGGTAGTATCTTCAATAGCGATGTTACCAGCCTTTATCGTCTAGTTTGCCACGGTATCTAGCTTGGAACTCTTCCAACATACCGTCCCTCTACTGAGGGTAAAGACAATGCCCGTGACTGACATTCAGTCGTCTTTATCACCCTGAAACTCTTCCAGTGATTCTCCCCAGGATCGATTGATACAATCTCACTATACCTAGTGAGAACCCTAATATCCCTTTAGATCTATCTCATAGGTCCAAATCTCAGGATTTAGGAGGTATGATCTTTATCCTATTTGGAGAATCTTTGTGATAATAGGAGATTGATCGATCGTAGTATAGGAAACTCTTTTCCTATCAAGAGTATGTTGTCTTCGTACAATACGAAGATGACCACCTTACTCTCTACTACCCTTTTGTATATACAAGGTTTATCTACCATTTTGATGAAGTCAAACACTTTGACTATCACATCAAAACAGACGTTCCAACTCCGCGATGCCTGCTTCATTATGTAAAGCAACTTGCACACGTTTCCGCTGCTCCCACTGTTTACGAAGACCTCTGGCTGTGTTCTTATAGACGTTCTCTTCTAAATCAGTATTTAGAAAAGCAGTCATGGCACCCAACCGCCAGATATCGTAGTCATGGTATGTAGCCGTGGTAAGTAGGATCTGGATAGACTTAAGCATAGCTACTGGAAAAAGGTTTCATCATTATCCACGCCTGGTCGATGACGAAAACCTTTAACAAGTCTAGCTTTGAAAGTCTCAACTTTTCCATCTACACCAAGTAATCTTCTCAAGATATACTTGCTCCTGATAGGGATTTAACCCTTCAGATATAGCAGCTAAAGTCCATACTTTGCTGGTGTACATGGATTCCATCTCAGATCGCTAAGCATCCAGCCATTCTTACAGAGTCCCTACTCTCGATGGCCTGCTCGCAACTAGTTGGGTCATCATTTCATGATGCAATCCTTGCTCCCACTGTCATTGAGAAACCGAGGTATCTCTCAGGCGGATGAGGAACCCTACTAGATCGGCGGAGAGGCTGAGGTTCGTCGGGAACTATAGAATCTTATGGTTCTGTCAAATCATCAGCTGTAGTTTTGTATAGCTGGAACCTTTCCAGTTCTACAGAACTGATCCTGCCTCGATCTTGTCCGGATTTTGCTTCAAACATAGGCCGGACAACCCCAAATCTTAACTCGCTTAAGAGATGGGTTCTTCCCATACCATATCTTATATGGAGTGGTAGGCACTGATTTGATTCAAACCTAATTCAATAGGTATGCAGCTTCTCAAGTGCATAACTCCCAAAAAGGAAACAGGTAACTCAGTAATACTCATCACAGAGCACACCATATCTAATATTGTGTGATTGCTCCGCCCTGATGCACCGTTGTGCTGTGGTGTATTCAGAGGAGTAATACGGAGAGAGAATCTCATTCTCCTTTAGAATGGTCCAGGAATGCCATGCACAAGTATTCTCCTCCTTGATCTCATCAAAGGACATAATACTTATACCCGGTTATTGGTTCTCTACTTCTAACTCATATTCTGTGAATACCTCAAAAGGTTCGGACTTATGTTTCAACAGGAACATATGACTGAATCTTGAGAGATTATCAGAGAATATAATGAAGTAAAAAGAACCAGTCCTGGCATGTGTAGACAGGAGACCTTACATACATCATCATGTATCAGTCCCAAGAGTTTACTAACTCTTTCTCTGTTTCCAGTAAACAGAGCTAGTGTCATTATATCTTTGTGACACGACTGGCAAGTTTCACAAGATGTAAATTCAAACTGATTTAAATATACATCTAAATGTAACTTCAGCCAGTCGGGTCGCATAGATATGACCTAGTCTACAATACCTCAAGAAGAATTCGTTCATTTCTGAACTCATCCTCTTGTGTGTGTTCTGTATACGAGGAACTGTAGTTTGATTTAGAACGTCAATGCTTTTAGACAACGTGCCTGAACCGATCAACTTTTGATATAGGAAATGTTCAAAACATTATCCAACAATACAAAATTATATCATTTCTTTACTAATAAAGAGACTGATATGATTTTGTATGTCAGGTTCGGTATCTAATAGCATTTGTTCAGAATCAATGTATTCGTAATACAGGGCGACAGTGACCAACAGACTTGGCTGCAACACTTGCCCCATTTTCTGCCTCATGAAACTTATCACCCGTTCTCAGTTTTTCTACCCTTTTGTAGCCCTATGTAACAGATTACATATCTGGGATCCTGATCCGGTATCATATACCCAGGATGCAGAGTATACTGAGAAACAGTTCTTTGTAATGAACACACCCGAAGGAGATGCATCATATGCACTTTCTTCGTTTGGGCGGCATAGGAATTCTGGTATTCCCCAATTTCCTGCTCTGTCTTATAACAATTATAAGTTGGAGCGGGACCAACGTTCCCCAGCTCAGTATAACAAGCGGGTTTTGTCAATACATCCGTATTATTATCTTGATTAAGGCGTGATATGGTCGCTACCAGGAGAGAGAGAGAAGAAAACACTCTGCGTGCGCTCTTGCAAGATCAGATTGGTTATATATTTTATCTAATCAGGATGGCTCCCACTGTTTTTATCAAATCTTCCTTCAAACCTTAAAAGGAAAGACTAGCCGGGATTAATTACACTCTACAAGTTCGCCAATCTTTCAGCCAGGCCAGTGTCGGTACTTTGAGGGAGGTTCCCCGTGCTTTCGCACGGACCTAATTACAGTAAACCTCGTTTTCCCAGAGGCGTAACCCCGTTGACACCTTTCTAGACACCTACTTGATCGGCTAATTGTAAAGTGCAAAACTCTCCCAGGAGTAACAATTACTCGCAGTGGGTATCGGGATCCAACTATCACATAGAAGGTATGCAATCTCATTGCAAATTCCAACACTTGAAACTCCCGATAAAGGTTTTTACCCCTAGCACCTATGACCTTAACTATGGTCAACAAATCATAAGTACTAGTCAAGTTCTACCCGTCATTTCGTGATTAATTAGACCCACCCACATGACCCTTAACTAAGGTCAACAAAGTCACGCGACTGTCCTAACTAATCGCATCATATTCGGTGTAGGAAGACATCACTTAGCTACCGTACACTGTGCCTTGACTATGGTCAACAAACACAGCACGAATACTAAGTACTCTACTTCCTAAAATGACGGAGGGTTGCGAATGGTTTTTGTGAAAACCTTTAACGCTTTGAACTTGATCTTATTGCGGAATCAAATGGTTTTTAAATGGAATGTTTTTGAGGCTTTTCTAGTTTTGCTAAAGGGGTCACTCCCGGTGAAAGGATCGTCGGCCCTTTCCTCGTCGAATGAGGTGCGGGATATATCATATATATCACTGTAAAAAGCAGAAACTATAGAAGCGATCAAAGACAAACCGAGGGTTGTAGCATCTGCCAGTTATTGCTAAAGGAGTCACTCCCGGTGAAGGGATCTCGGTCCTTTCCTTATCGAATAAGGTGCAGGATGTTCTATAATGAACACCGCGATGCAAAGCAAGAACTGTAGCTACCTGTTTTATTTTGAAATTCGATTCCACAACATCAATTAGGTTTATTTTCTTTCATTAATCTCATTAATGAATATCCCATTATTTAATTCCACCTAACCATCACAGATAAATATAACGTACGCTTATGCCATCCGCATTCGCCTCGATGTCCCGTCTGCACCGTTAGGTTAGGTAACTAACGCCAGAGCGAGGCAGGGCTAGCGCGGGTGTAAAACATAAGCAACGTCTATATAATATATCATATATACTATATATAATACCTGTCACAGAACATCGCATGATCACATCACAGATAAAACACAGCAGAAGAAACATATGAAATATTGGATATACTAGGACGTCCGTGTTTTCAATACGAGCCAGAATAAAACACGGATTCCACGGTCGTGATGAATAGCCAATCCCACACCCTCAGACCCCTACGAGAGCGGCAAGCAACCCTGCCAATTCTAGGGTTAGGAGACCCGGACTCGACTCCTCGAGTTGGTCTCCCACTGGACCCCAGAACCCAGTTACTTGTGCTCCCCTCCTTGGGTCTATCCTAGTGCAGAAAAGTAAATAATATACAAACGGTGACTACTTCCGCAACCTGGAAGTGCCCCAATAAAAGAATATTACATACAAGTTTTTACATGAATGAAAAAGAAAAAACACTCATCTCACATAAAACCCCCCGGCTATTCAAACACGACGATCCAATATAACATATCCAGCAACACATAACATCACATGTCATCAACGTAAGCAAACATGCGTATCCCAATTGTTGTTGACATATAGCAACGAAACCGGCGATATCACATATTACACTTACGGTCACAGAAAAGAAAGTGTAAAACTACAACAATTGGAATCCGCAACCTCCTCAGACATCGCATGCCTGACCAAATGAATTACTTAGACATCGCATGCCTAACAATTATAAACCCCACATTTTAGTCTCATTATCGAAAACTCTTTTCAATATCAAGTCGGGCAATTCAACAAGATTCCCGACATTCTGATCGAATGCTCGTCGCAAACTTTAGTAGACGGCCGCACCCCCGACGCCATCAACGAAGTGCACCAAGACGGAACACCGCTACCGGGAGCACCCGAACGGATGCTTTCGGCGACGGGGTTCTCCTACAGTCACTTGGTCGGGGCAATGGAGTGAGGCTGTCTATTAAGTTTACCCGGCGAGTATCCGCGTACGCTACGTGATTGCGACGGACTTTTGATCACATCAAAATTCCGTGGCAACCGATCAAGTGAGACTAAACTGCTATGTTTATAATATTCATTCCGTTATCTCATAACAATTTGTGAATTCCATTTATTGTATCAAATTCCGGATAAATAGAAAATGCTAAACTTTTCGATCGAACAATCGAACACCCAAGTTTTCCCGATACAGCTCAACACATGAAATAAGTCTAACAACATTCAGTTCGTGCCTCAGTACCAACGGTCCAGCCGTAGAAGGGTCAAGCCAACGCCTCACATGTGGCACGCCGTACTGCCCCAAACCCGAAGGTTCAAAGGGCAGTTCAAGACGGTCACATAATCGAGTTAAGGTTTGTTGTCTTCTAGAGGGTCCATCGCGTTACTTGCACTACTTAGAACGTCGTTAAACTACGGAAAAATCCAACAATTGGAAATTTCCCGGCAGGGGAAAAAGTGGGTATTTATATCCGGTCGAACTTTTTAACATATTCTAAGATTTATCCGGAAAAACACACCGACAAAATTAGACAATCCGATCGATACACCGAGTTCCCAATACAACCCAGAAAATACAACTCTGGAAAAATTATTAAAAATCCCCAGGAAAACCAACACAGAAAGCTAAGAACTACTGTGCAAAATTGGCTGCACAAAGCGACAAAAGAGCCGCGGATCCGCCGCATGAGCCTACTGTAGGGCCGCGGATCCGCGCCTCCTTTGTGGAATCAATCCCTCGAATTTCACAGTAAGTCTTAGGATTACCTGCTGATTTTTCTGCATATTTTTAATTTCGAAAAAACCACTTTTTACAGAAATGTCCAGAGAGCAATATTCGGGTCGGGGTTTTGGGTCGATCGGACTTCTAACTCCGTCGGGACTTCGCCTAAGGCTCTAGCTAGGCTCTGATACCACTGTAGGGTTCCTAGGCACTCTAGTGAAGTCTCACAAGTGATCAAACATGCACAAATCAAATTTTACGGGTGCCTACAAACCCGACTACGGATCGTTTACTAGCTATTTAGGCGAAACAAGCAAACTGGTTAACATTTTAACTAAGGGAACGGATATACAACCTTTGTAGATCCGGTCCACCACCTCCACGGCTCTGCAATGAAGTCCCCTCGCTGTCCAAATCATGTCTTGGGCTCTAGCGTCGGCATCATCGAAGAATGGGCGGGCTTGATCGTCGGTTCGATGCTGAAGATGATCTACGTCGAGGCATCGCTAGAACAAGCTCCAACTTCACCAAGTCGGAAAAACTTGTGATGGAAACACCCTATAATACTTGGCAAGAGGTAGAGGATGAAGAAATAGGAAGTGGGTAAACTTTAGTTTTGGATTTCTCACTCGATTTCATGACTTGCCATTGGAGTAGCAAGCTTTCTTCATTGAAGAAGAAGATGAAGAAAGAAGAAGATGATATGATAAGTTAATTAAAAATAGAAAAGAAAATATAATACTTATCATATCTTCAACCATGGTTTAGTGTAGAGACTTAACTTAGGTTAGATGAGTGGTTAGGGTTAGGCATGAGACAAGAATGGTGACTAAGTCAATGCTTCATGAATCTTCAACTAAAAACAAAAGTAGCCACCATTCATTTCTCTTTATCCTTTTCTTTTGAAATAAATAAAATAAAAAGATAAATGAAAAAGATGAAACCCTAATCACTAACTAACCATGGTTTAATACTTTACACAAAACCAAAAAAGAATGTATCATCAAACATGATACAATCATGTGCACAAAGAAATATATCACATATACAATTTGCACAATTCAAGTGAGAAAATCCTTTTAAAGTCAACCAATACTAGTTAATGCAAAGTGATATATCAAATATAAAATTATACATTAAATCATTAAATCAACACTTGATTTAACGATCCGGTCATATCGCATATAACCGACTAGTATCCTATGTATCGGCTTATCGAATCAATGCTTGATTCGATAACTAGGTTATATCGCATATAACCAATCGATACATTGATCGCGAAAATGGAATACGGTATCACATACTCGAATTATTCTCGGTCCCGCACATATCTCATATGCGCTCCTATTTCGTTTCGCTTGAGCCAGGAAACCTCTGTGTAGGACTCTAAAGACTCGTCAATACGCCGGCAGCAGATGATGATCATATCAGGCATCCACAAGCCGCAAGCGGTCTGCTAAACGTAACGGCCATCCGGGTATTGAGCGATTAGAAGGTCGACGAGCAAGCCCGCTCACACTCCTGCGAATCCAACCAGTAACACTTACCGTACGGTCTGGTCTGTTCGTCTGATATGTCGCATATCTCGCCTAGGGGTGGTAAACGTCAGACCCCAATAGCTCGATAAGTCATGCCGACGTAGGGTCCATAACATTCGTGAATCTACTGATAACACTTACCAGTATATCACTACAACCCTGGCCAGGGATTTCCTGTTATGGCCAGTCGAGCATAGCACAACATCAACCCCCAATACCGGGAGAGACGAATCCCCTCCTATCGCTCATTGCCTCCATGTGAATCGGGACTGTACCCAAAAACCACCTATTTGCACGACTCAGTAGAGCCGTGGTAGGGTGGAAATCAAAGCACAGTGGGAGACACACAAGACTCTATGACGATCTCGGGTCAACAGACTAAGCTGTACCAGTGTCACCACAGAACTGCCATCTGACGTGAGGTATAATACCATCTGGGCGTTCTCGGCGAGTCCGTTAAGTGTACCCAGTCTCCACTGAGCACCCGCATACCATCTTCGATGTCAAACACCAATGGATATGGGATCATCCATCGCCCATCGCATGGGTCGAGAAGATATGCGCTAGTCTACTCTGGAATATCGATGCCCCGTCTCGATATTCCCTCGACTAGGAACAATTTCAAGGATGTACTCATGGACTACCCAGGCCCCACTAGTATGATCTACATCATAGTCCTGGAAGTCGAGTACACATCCTATGGGCTTTATCAACATGTAATCAGAGAGACAGAAAGTATACATGTTAAGATAAAGTGCAACCAGATAGCGTACTATCATGTCGAGCAAGAAAGTCCTACCTATATATGTCCCAGCATCCACTACAATATACATCCAATGTACAGTAATGGTCTCTAGGGCATACATATAACTAACAATATCACATACGACCCGACCAATAGAAAACGCCAGATTACAATGCGGTATCACATCTTTTCACCTGAGCTAGGTAACCTCTTTGTTGGACTCTAAGACTCGTCAATACGCCGGCAGTAGGTGATGATCATATCAAACACCCATAAGCCGTAAGCGGTCAGTTAAACGTAACGGCCACCCGGGTATTGAGTGATCAGAAGAAAAACAAGCGAACCCATAAAAACTTCTGTCGAGCCAACCGGTAACATTTACCGTACAGTCCGGTCTCTGCATCAGATATGCTGCATATCTAGTCTAGGGATGGCATCGTCGACCCCAATAACTCAATAAGTCATTGGATGTATAGACTATAACAGGTCGAGAAACTACTGATAACACTTATCAGTAAATCTCATCAGCCCTGGATAGGGACTTGCTGATATACCCAATCGAGCACAGCGCAACATCAACCCCCAATACCGGGAGAGACGAAACTCCTCTTATCGCTCATTGCCCCCATGTGTCTCGAGACTGTACCCAAAAGCCACCTGTTTGCACGACTCGGTAAAGCTATGGTAGGGTGGAAATCAAAGCACAGTAGGAGAACACACAAGACTCTATGATAATCTCGGGTCTACGGACTAACCTGTACCAATGTCACCTGAGAACTGCTATCCGACGATAGATATAATACCGCATAGGAGCTCTCGGTGAGTCCGTCCAGTGTACCCAGTCTCAACTGAGCACCCGTATACAATCTTAGTGTCAAACACCAATGGATATGGGATCATCCATCACCCATCACATGGGTCAAGAATCTCATACGCTAGTCTACTCTGGAATATCGATGCCCCGTCTCAATACACCTACGACTAGGGACATTTCAGGATATGCTTATAAACTACACATGTCCTACTAGTATGATCTGCATCATAACCAAAGTTGTCAAGAAAATATCCTCAGGGTTTTATCAACATGTACCAAATGAATAAAAGCATGATCAAGTGAACATGTCAAGATAAAGAGTAACCAGATAGCATACTATCATGTCAAGCAAGAATGTCCCCTGAATATATATACATGTATAAATATATCCACTATCAAATAATTGCCTCTAGGGCATACATATATCCAACAATCCAAACCTACATCACCATTCTACTTTAGTCTAGCCCACTGGTGTGGAGTGTTTGCTTCATCTTCATCCTTGATCAAGTGAAGCTTGGAGCTTGAGCAAAGAGACTTTGTGGTGGATCATCGTGGACTTGGAAGGACACAAGCCAACCGGTTCAAACCCTACTCGATCCAAGGAGTCTCAAGGAGGAGGTCTACAAAGATTGTATTTTCTCCCCACTTAGTGTTAGACACTATATAGTATGTGATACTATAGTTTGTTACTCTAATTTTCTAGTTTGATTCATGGTTGGAATTGTTTAGCACCGCCTAAATCTTTTGTTATAGCATGTGTGATGCAACCCATAAGCTAGGATGGTGCTAGAAAATCCATACATGCAATTCAGACCGAATTGGAGTCTATGTACACCAACAAAGTATGCACTTTGAACAATGCTCCAGAAGGGGTAAAACCCGTAGGCTGCAAATGGATCTTCAGAATGAAGATTGGTGTAGATGGATAGGTTGAAACCTATAAAGGCTTGACTTGTTGCAAAAGGTTTTCGTCAAAGACCTGGTTTGGGCCTTGATGAAACCTTTTCTCCGGTGTCTATGCTCAAATCCATTCGGATCCTTCTTGCCATTGCTGCCTTCTAAGATTGTGAGATCTAGCAGATGGACGTAGAGACTTTTCTAAATGGTAATTTAGAAGAGTGCGTCTATATGGATCAGCCAGAAGTTTTCAATCAGAGTGGGAGCAACAGGACAATGTGCAAGTTGCTTAAGTCCATTTATGGACTAAAGCAGGCATCGTGGAATTGAAACATCTGTTTCCATTGAGACAGTCAAAGAATTCGACTTTATCAAAAATCCAGATGAACCATGCATTTATAGTAAGATTGTAGCAAGAACTGTGGAATTCCTCGTTGAGTACGTGGATGAAATTCTCTTGATAGAAATGATATTCCTATGCTACAATCAGTCAAAGGATTCTTTTCACAGAGGTTCTCCATGAAAAACCTGGCTGATACCAACTACATTCCGGGGTTCCAGATCAATCATAATAGATCAAAGAGAATTGTGGAACTTTCACAGTCAAAGTACAACAACACTATACTGAAAATATTTAGTATGGACGATTCTAAGCGCGGTAGTCTACCGGCTTGTCACGGAATCACCCTCTCCAAAAAGATGTCTTCCAAGACTGATTTGGAAAATGCTCGCATGTCGATTATACCCTACGCTTCTGCGATAGTCTCTATAATGTATGCGATGTTGTGTACCAGACCAAATGTAGCTTACGTACTGAGCGTGGAAATCCGATATCAGTCAAACCCAGGGGAGAAGTATTAGGAAGAAGTAAAGAACATTCTCAAGTACCTGAGAAAGACTAAGAAGATGTTCTTGGTGTATGGCGGAAAAGGACCTCCAGATCGAAGCCTTTGCCAACTCCAGCTTTTAGAGTGATAAAGAATGACTCCAAGTCCATGTCGGTTTATGGCTTTACCCTCAGTGGTGGGGCGGTCTATTGGAAAAGCTCAAAGCAGGACACCGTTGCTAACTCGATGTTGGAAACGGAGTAGTTCGCTGCATGAGTGTAAGTGCACGGCGGCGCCCCGGCCGTCTTTCCGAGGCCAAAATGAGAAAGCAATAAATAACATTAACTTTTGAACCGGCACCACCGCGCACAAAATTCCCGGATAGGGCCATTAAACTAGTCCTAGCTAACTAATGAACGAGGTAGAGAGATATACCGCGTGATCCGTGTCCTTCGGTCTTCTCGTCGTCGTCCCGATCTCCCGCGGAATGTCCGGTCTCCACCTCCTCGCCGGAAGGGCACCACGTCGCCGGCTTCTTTTACGGGCTCCCACCTCTTGACCGAGGCAACTCGGGCACGAAGTTGGCGAGTCGACGTGCCCAAGATTTGCTGTAGAATGTAGTGTAGTGATCCATGTCTCTTTAGGGTTTGAGGAAGTTGCCTTTTGTGGAGGAAATGAGATGTGAACTTTTTCTAGATGAACTTGGGGATTTTTCTAACATGAAAAGAACCAAAATCCCCACACCAAAGTTTTGGACAGCCCTCCAAAGAGCTTGGCCGGCCAAAGTGAATAGAGAGAGAGAATGAGAGAGGGAGTGTGTGTATCAAAAAGGAGTGAGCCAAAAACAAGAGAGAGAAAAGGGTTATCATGAAAAAGGAAATGATCACCCACTAAAACCCACACTCCATCAACTAATCATCTCATCACAAAGTCAAGCAATCATGAAGAAGTCAAGAAGTCAGTGGAGGCTAAACCATCATGACACTACAAAATGCAAAGACAACCCTCCAAATTGCTTATTTTCACAAATGCAAATAAGCCCTCCTCCACCAATCTTCAGCCAATGAAAGATACAAAGAAAATATGGTCGAAACGGAAAACAAACTGGCAACTCCAAAAAACTGATCCCGAAATAAATTACAGGAAAACCCCGCTACTGTATATACATACCCGCATTTGTATTCCGACCGAAATACAAATGCAATGAGACAAAACCTAAACTGTACAATACTAGGATCCGGCTTAAACCAAAGCCCGCTAGTATAAACCGTCCGATCATGATCCGTGCAACGAATACAAATGCAATGAGACAAAACCTACACTGTACAATACTAGGATCCGGCTTAAACCAAAGCCCGCTAGTATAAACCTTCCGATCATGATCCGTGCAATACCGCACATATCTGATCGAACCCAGCCATATCTCTATATGGTCTCTACAGCGTTTCACCCGAAACTTAAGTTACTGTGTGTGGAGGACTCTAAAAACTCGTCAATACTATGGCTGTGGATTTAACCACTAGCACGTCAGAGGTATTAGCCATACGTAACGGGCTACCATCTATTGACCAAAAGGAACGTCGATGAGCGAACTTATCCTAACACCCTACTGTGCCTGTCAGTGACAATATCCATACAGTCCGGTCCGTTCGTCTATGAGCATCGCATGGCGGGCCTAAGGGGTTGGTAAAAGCCAGACCCCCAAAAGCGGTACAAGTCGTGTCGGAGTGTAGCCCAAAACACCCTGAGATACTACTGGAATACCTACCAGTAAATCTCTTGCCTCGGCCGAGAGCTTTGTCTAATGGCACTCCTAGACACAGCGCGACCTCACCCCCAATACCGGGAGAGACGAACCCCTGAAGATCCGCTCACTGCCTCCATGTGGCTCGGGACTGTACCCAACTAAAACCTGTTTGCACGTCTACTTTGAGCGTGGTAGGGTAGTAATCAAAGTACAGTGGGAACTCACACGAGACAAATGACGATCCTCAGGTCGATGAACTAACCTGTACACATGTAACCAGGGAACTGCTATCTGACGTCAGGTATAAGACCAACTAGCATGTTCCCGGCGAGTCCTGTCCGGTGTACTCATAATCCAATGAGCACCTGTATACATCTTAGGTGAACCAACTGACACCAGTGGCTTATGAGACCGGCCACCGCCCCTCGTCGGGGTCTCGACTGTATACACTAGTCTACTCTGGAGTATCGATGCCCTGTCTCGAAACTCCCATGACTAGGGACCTTTTAAGGATGTGCTTATAGACTACCATCTCCCACATATATGATCGCCCTCATACTGCTGGCAATCTAGCAAGAATCCTAGGGGCTATATCAACGTGTAATAGCAACCTGTAAGGTCACCTAAAGCAGTACACGATGATAAAGATAAACCAGATAGCATACTATCATCTTGAGTAAGACTGTCCTACCGGAATAGATCCTCCCTCAATCATTGGAATCACATGCCTGTGATCCAATACTTGACTCTGAGGGCACTATCTCCAACAATCTCCCACTTGCACTCAAGGCTAATTATTGCGATGTCGCATACTCACAGCCCGTGTGATACCGAACACCCAACTCTTCTACTAGTCAGTCTCACAAAGCTCGTTTGCGAAACTATTGAGTTCGAGGAATAGCCTCAGTTAGTGGATCCGCTTTGATGTTTCTTTCTATGTCTCTCTATATCTCAAGTTCCCGGAGAATGCCATCTCCCGAAATGAGCAATACCTGTCATAGAGTATGTCTGGATATCTGATGGGACCTAGCTCATAAATGAACTCCAAATCCAAACTTCTTAGACTGTATTGTCAACTGAACTTAATCAGTATCCTGCGCCATCCTTCCCTCAGTATCCACCTGGACCACCTGTCCAAAATACTGCCCCTTGTCAGAAGGAAAACTATAACTCTGACAACCTCTCTGTCATCCAGGTCACCTTGGAAGCCTGGAATGATAACTGTCTTCCGAATGAGGCTTTCGTTATCATATCTTTAGAACATCCACTTATGTTCTAAAACTGCTTCCTACTGTTTCTCCAGGATTGGATCAATATCAACTTATTGCACCTACCGCAAAAACAACAACTGGTGTGGTACTTGACATCTCATGATTGACTCAATTGCCTAAGTAAGTGATCTGCCAATCATGCACATCCCTCTCCCCTTTAGTCTGTAAGACACCTTTAGAGAGGGTGACTCCATCACCTGTAGGTATACTACCGTGCCAGGAGTCGTCCATTCTAAAAACTCTTAGAATGCTGTCTAAGTACCCTGATTGGGAAACTACCCAAATCTAGATCTAAAACCATAGATCTAGTAACCAGAATGTTTGATATAATATCCAAGTCCCATGTGGAGAAACCACTGTGTGACAACCAAAGTATAACCGATCGTAGTATAGGAACATCACTTCTACTTTGTGTATGTCATCCAAATACCAGGACATCATACCCTACTACCTTCTTAACAGATCCATCCCCTATTCTGATGAAGTCAAACCTATGATTGTCACATCAGAAATAGTTGATCTATCTCCGTTATATCTGCTTTAGTCTATAAATGGACATAAGCCACTTGTCCACTATGCTTCCGCTGCACCCACTGATTACGACAACCCTCTGGCAGAGTCATATAGACGTGCACTTCTAAAGCCTGTTTAGAATGACGCTATATTCATCCTCTTGCCGGGTCTCTGTAGGGTTCCTAGGCACTCTAATGAGGTCTCACAAGGCATCAACCATGCCAATTTCAAAAATTACAAGTGCCGAGCAACCCTAATACGGATCGTTAACTAGATTTTAGGCGAACACATGCAACTAGTTAACAACTTAACTACAAGAACGGAAATACAACCTTTGTAGATCCGGTTCTCCACCTCCATAGCTCCACAATGAAGTCTCCTCGCTGTCCAAATCGAATCCCGGGCTCTAGCGTCGGCTTCATCGAAGAAATGGGCGGGCTTAGTCGTCGGCTTCGATGCCGAAGATGATCTACGTCGAGGCATCACTAGATCAAACTCCAACTTCACCAAGTCATGAAACTTGTGAAGAGAACACCCTATACTACTTGGCAAGAGGTAGAGGATGAAGAAATAGGAGGTGGGTTCACTTTAGAATTGGATTTCTCACTCATTTGCTCAAGTTGCCATTGATGGAGCAAAGTTTCTTCTTCTTTGAAGAAGAAGAAGAAGATGATAATAAATATGATAAGAATATTTCAAAAAGAAAATAAAAACAATACTTATCATATGGCAACCATGGTCAAGTGTAGAGAATAAACTAAGGTTACTTAAAGGGTTAGGGTTAAGCATGAAGACAAAATGGTCACTTAGTCAAAGATGCTTTGAAGCTTCAAGTAGCTTCAAGCAAAGAACAAAGAAAGCCACCATTTTCTCTTTATCATTTCCAAAATAAAATAAATAAAATAAATGAATAAGAAAATGAAAACCCTAACCATCACACAACCATGGTTTAATCTTTACACAAACCCTAGTGAGCATGTATCATCAAACATGATACAAACTTGTGTACAAAAGTATATCACATATACAATGTGCACAAACAAGTGAGAAAAACCATTTAAAGTGAACCAATACTAGTTAATGCAAAGTGATATATCAAATATATAATTATGCATTAAATCATTAAATCAACACTTGATTTAACGATCCGGTCATATCGCATATAACCGACTAATATACAATATATTGATTTATCGAATCAATCCTTGATTCGATAACTAGGTTATATCGCATACAACCAATCGATACATTCATCACGAGAATAGAATACGGTATCACATACACGCATTATTCTCGGTCCCGCGCATATCTCATATGCGCTCCTATTTCGTTTCGCTTGAGCCAGGAAACCTCTGTGTAGGACTCTAAAGACTCGTCAATACGCCGGCAGCAGATGATGATCATATCAAACACCCACAAGCCGCAAGCGGTCTGCTAAACGTAACGGCCACCTGGGTATTGAGCGATCAGAAGATCGACGAGCAAGCCCGCTCACATTCCTGTGAATCCAACCAGTTACACTTACCGTACAGTCCGGTCTGATCGTCTGATATGTCGCATATCTCGCCTAGGGGTGGTAAACGTCAGACCCCAATAGCTTGATAAGTCGTGTCGATATGAGGTCTATAACAGTTCGAGAAACTACAGGTAACACTTACCAGTAAATCTCAGCAACCCTGGCCAGGGATTTCCGGTTATAGCCAATCGAACACAGCGCAACATCAACTCCCTATACCGGGAGAGACGAATCCCCTCCTATCGCTCATTGCCTCCATGTGATTCGGGACTGTACCCAAAAGCCACCATTTTGCACGCCCTCTTGGACGTGGTAAGGTGGAAATCAAAGCACAGTGGGATCCACAGAAGACTCTATAACGATCTCGGGTCAACAGACTACTCTGTACCAGTGTCACCAGAGAACTGCCATCTGACGTAAGGTATAATACCATCTGGGAGTTCTCGGCGAGTCCATCCAGTGTACCCAGTCTCCACTGAGCACCCGTATATCATCTCTGATGTCAAACACCAATGGATATGGGATCATCCATCGCCCATCTGTATGGGTCGAGAAGGTATACGCTAGTCTACTCTGGTATATCGATGCCCTGTCTCGATATACCCACGACTAGGGACCTTGAAGGATGTACTTATGGACTACCATGTCCCCACTAGTATGATCCGCATCATAGTCCAGGTAGTCAAGTACACATCCTAATAGCTTTACCAACATGTAACAGAGAGACAATCAATGTACACGTTAAGGTAAAAAGTAACCAGATAGCATACTATCATGTCGAGCAAGAAAGTCCTCCCTATATATGTCCAAGCATCCACTACAATATACATCCTATGTATAGTAATGGGCTCTAGGGCATACATATAACTAACAATCTCCCACTTACACTAGGGCCATCTTATAGCAGTGGTTGTAGTATCTCATACTCAACCATCCCATAAAAGTCTCTCTCTGGGAAAAGGCCTTTGTGAGTGGATCCGCAGTGTTGTCCTCTGAGTCTACTCTCCTAATCTCGATCACCCTGGAGATCAACCATCTCCATGATCAGGTGATGCTGCCTCAGAATATGTCTGGATCACAGATGGGACGGGCGTTCCTAGGCATAAGCCACAACTCCATTATCTCACAATGGTAGGAACGATGTTCATCTTATGAACTAATATACACCCAGACGTCCTCTTTGGTAGCATCTCAAATAGCGATGTATCCAGCCTTTATCGTCTAGTATGCCACGGTATCTAGCTTGGAACTTTTCCAACATACCGTCCCTTTACTAAGGGCAAAGACAATTCCTGTGACTGACATTCATTCGTCTTTATCACCCTGGAACACTTCCAGTGATTCTCCCCAGGATTAATTGATACCATCTCACTACAACTAGTGAGAATCCTAACATCCAATTAGATCTATCTCATAGATCTAAAACCCAGGATTTAGGAGGTATCGCTTTGATCCTATGTGGAGAATCATTGTGATAAGCGGAGATTGACCGAGTGTAGAATAGGAAACTCCTTCCCTATCAAGAGTATGTCATCCACGTACTCTACGAGGATCATCACCATACTCCCTACTACCCTTTTGTTTATACAAGGTTCATCTACCATTTTGATGATGTCAAACTCTTTGACTAAGACATCAAAACAGATGTTCCAACTCCGCGATACCTGCTTTATCCTATAAAGCATCTTGTACACGTTTCCGCTGCTCCCACTATCTACGAAGCCCTCTAGCTGTGTACTTATAGACGTTCTCTTCTAAAACATCATTTAGAAAAGCAGTCATGGCACCCAACCGCCAGATATCGTAGTCATGGTATGTAGCCGTGGAAAGTAGGATCTGGATGGACTTAAGCATAGCCACTTGAAAAGGTTTCATCATTATCCACGCCTGGTCGATGACGAAAAGCTTTAACAAGTCTAGCTTTGAAAGTCTCAACTTTTCCATCTACACCAAGTAATTTTCTCAAGATATACTTTCTCCTGATGGGGGTTTAACCCTTCAGTTATAGCGACTAAAGTCCATACTTTGTTGGTGTATTAGGATTCCATCTCAGATCACTAAGCATCCAGCCATTCTTACAGAGTCACACTCCTGATGGCCAGCTCGAAACTAGTTGGGTCATCATCTCATGATGCAATCCTCGCTCCCACTGTCATAGAGAAACCGAAGTATCTCTCAGGCGGGTGAGGAACCTTACTAGATCGGCGGAGAGGCTGAGGTTCGTTGGTAACTATTGAATCCTTTGGTTCTTTCAAATCATCATCTGCAGTTTGTATAGCTGGAACATTTTCAGTTCTACATAACAGATCTTGCCTCGAGCTTGTCCGGATTTTGCTTTTCAGATATAGGCTGGACAGCCCCAAATCTTAACTAACTTAAGAGATGGGCTCTTCCCTTATCATATCAAATATGAAGTGACAGGCAACTGATTTGATTTGAACTCTATTCAATAGGTATGCAGCTTCTCAAGTGCATAACTCCCAAAAAGGAAATAGGTAACTCAGTTGTACTCATCATAGAGTACACCATATCACATAGGGTGCTATTGCTTCGTCCCGATATACCATCGTGCTATGGTGTATACGGAGGAGTAATGCTGAGAGAGAATCTCATTCTCCTTTAGAATAATCCAGGATTTCCGTGCTCAAGTATTCTCCTCCTCGATCTCATCAAAGGACATAATACTTATACCCGTGTTTTGGTTTTCTACTTCTAAATCATATTCTGTGAATATCTCAAAAGGTTCGGACTTGTGTTTCAACAGGAACATATGTCTGAATCTTGAGAGATTATCAGAGAATGTAACGAAGTACAAAGAACCAGTCCTGGCATATGTAGACAGGGGACCTTACATACATCAACATGTATCATCCCAAGAGTTCACTAACTCTTTCTCTATTTCCAATAAACAGAGCTGGTGTTATTATATCTCTGTGACATGACTGGCAAGTTTCACAAAATGTAGATTCAAACAGTTTTAAATATGCATCTATGTGCAACTTAGCTAGTTGGGTCGCATTGATATGACCTAGTCTACAATACCTCAAGAAGGATTCGTTCATTTCTGAACTCTTCCTCTTTTATGTGTTCAGTATACTAAAGAACTGCAGTTTGATTTAGAACATCAACGCTTTTAGATAACGTGCCTGAACCGATCAACTTTTGATATAGGAAATGTTCAAAACATTATCCAACAATACAAAATTTTATCATTTCTTTGCTGATAAAG
This sequence comes from Agapanthus africanus, assembly GCA_030015575.1. NCBI lineage: Eukaryota > Viridiplantae > Streptophyta > Magnoliopsida > Asparagales > Amaryllidaceae > Agapanthus > Agapanthus africanus. Next base: position 613,839,911 of record CM057341.1, on the reverse strand, counting down.
AGACTGATATGATTTTGTATATCAGGTTCGGTATCTAATAACATTCGTTCAGAATCAATGTATTGGTAATACAGGGTGACAGTGACCAACAGACTTGGCTGCAACTCTTGCCCCGTTTTCTGCCTCATGAAACTTATCACCCGTTCTCAGTTCTCTACCTTTCTGTAGCCCTATGTAACAGATTACATATCTGGGATCCTGATCCGGTATCATATACCCAGGATGCGGAGGATACTGAGAAACAGTTCTTTGTAATGAACAACCCGAAGATGATGCATCAGCATGCACTCTCTTCGTTTGGGCGGCACGGGAATTCTGGTAATCCCCTATTTCCTGCTCTGTCTTATAACAATTATAAGTTGGAGCGGGACCAACGTTCCCCAGCACAGTATAACAAGCGGGGTCGGTCAAATATCCGTATTATTATCTTGATTAAGGCGTGATATGGTCGCTACCTGGAGAGAGAGAAGAAAACACTCAGCATGCGCTCTTGCAAGAATAGATTGGTTTTTATTTTATCTAATCAGGATGGCTCCCACTGCTTTTTATCAAATCTTCTTTCAAACCCTAAAAGGAAAGACTAGCCGGGATTAATTACACACTACAAGTTTGCCAATCTTTCAGCCAGGCCAGTGTCGGTACTTTGAGGGAGGTCCCCCGTGCTTTCGCACGAACCTAATTACAGTAAACCTCGTTTTCCCAGAGGCGTAACCCCGTTGACACCTTTCTTGACACCTACTTGATCGGCTAATTGTAATGTGTAAAACTCTCCCAGGAGTAACAATTACTCGCAGCGGGTATCGGGATCCAACTATCTCATAGAAGGTATGCAATCTCATTGCAAATTTCAACACTTGAAATTCCCGATAATATTTTGCCCCTAACGTGCTATGACCTTGACGAAAGCCAACAAACCATAGCCCGCTAGTCAAGTTCAACCCGTACATTTCTTGATTGAATTAAACCCACCCGCACGACCCTTGACGAATGCCAACAAAGCCGCACGACTACCCTAATCCAATCGCATCGTATGCAGCAGATAAGCAGCATATAGCTACCGCACACTGCACCTTAACGAAAGCCAACAAATGCAGCACGAATGCTATATACAACTTATCTGAAATGACGGAGGGCTACGACAGGTTTTTCTGAAAACCTATGGCGTAATGAACTTGATATCGTTGTAGAATCAAATGAAGTTTTGAAATGGAATGATTTTGAGGCTTTTCTAGTTTTGCTAAAGGGGTCACTCCCGGTGAAGGGATCGTCGGTCCTTTCCTCGTCGAATGAGGTGCGGGATATATCACATATATCACTGTGCAAAGCAAAAACTCTTAAAAGCAATCAAAAGACAAACCGAGTGTGTAGCATCTGCCAGTTATTGCTAAAGGAGTCACTCCCGGTGAAGGGTTCTCGGTCCTTTCCTCATCGAATAAGGTGCAGGATATATCTCATATACCGCTATGCAAAGCAAGAACTGTAGCTACCTGTTTTATTTTTGAAATTCGATTCTACAACATCTTAGGTTTCTTTTATTTTCATTAATCACATTAATGAAATCCCATCATTTATATACCTAAACATCACAGATAAATACGACGTACACTTATGCCTTCCGCATTCGCCTCGATGTTCCCTCGTGCACCGTTAGGTTAGGTAACTAACGGCAGAGCGGGACAGGGCTAGCGCGGGTGTAAAACATAAGTAACGTCTATATAATATATCATATATACTATATACTGTATCTATCACAGAACATCACAGATATCACAGCAGAAGAATCATATGAAATATTGGATATACTAGGACGTCCGTGTTTTCAATACGAGCCAGTATAAAACACGGATTCCACGGTCATGATTGTAACGATCTAGAATCGTTTTGTGTTTGTTTCTGTTTTTGGGTGAAATTCGTCGGTATTTTCAGTTTTATACCGATTGGGATCAAACGGCCATATCGACTTGCCAGCACTTAGTTTTGATAAAATAAAGCTTGTGCACACACTTTGGGAGTATATGTGACGTTTTGGTCCAATTTGAATTTTTCCCATTTTTAATGTTATTTTATTCCGGTTTGCACTTTTCGGGAAATCTTCTCTTTTCAACTTTTCTTAAAAATTTTCCTTAAGTTAAACTTAACCCTCATCATTTTAGAACGTGTGGACAAGGATTTAATGGAGAAATAGAAAAGAAAAGAATTGAAAAGAATAGATAAGAAGATGCATGCATGTTTGACTTTGAATTTCTATGCATTAAATGTTGGAAATTACATGGAAATTCCCTCTCTCTCTCTCCTCCTCACACGTGGCCGAGCTCACCTCCCCTCTCCTGCACTTGTGCAATTTCCTATCTCTTTTCTTCATCATTTCATTATTAAACCTTCATAAATCCATCAATTCTTCACAAAAATCACATTTTTGTGCATGTTTTCTCATTTTCTTGACTTGGAGCATGCTAGCTTGGGATCTTGGTGTTCTTTTGGTTAGGTAATATTCCTTTACTGCTTTTTAGTGTAACTTAGCTAATAGATTCAGTTTAGATTGTTTAAATTAGGTTTTGATGCGAAATATCGTATTTTGGTGTCGGTTTGTGGTTTTTAGAACGTGCTTTGATCTGGGTAGTTTACTGAAAAATTAAACATAGTAGTAGTGTTGTACTAGAGGACCTGGAGCACCACCAGAGAGACGGACCCCATCCTACTGGCCAGGGCCGGCGAGGGCTTAAGGAGGGGCCGGCGACGCCGGGCCTAGTGAGGAGTTAGGGTTTGGGATTTTGTCTGAAGGTGTCTGCTATGTTTAGGGTTCCTCTGGTCTTATTGAAATTGTTTAGTTTTCACAGTAGGAAAATCTGGGATCAATTGTGCAGTTTCTAGTGTTTTGTGTCCGTGCGATACGTGTTACGACACGGGTCGTGCAATTGTCGTGGTTTCGCTCTTAAGTTGTTTTCTTCGTGTCGCTACTCTCGATATCCACTATGCGAACACTTAGGAGGTGCTTGTGTGTTGTTGAGTCGGTTAGATGTAGCTAGTTCGTATTTCGTAGCTATTATTGATATATGTATATTGTTGCTGTTTATATGTTGCAGGTTCGCAGACGAGGACTACGGACACTGCCACAGGGGGATTCAGGTGGTAGACTTCATCTAGCTTGGAGTGTGGGTGAGTAGATTTAACATCTATAGGGGAATCGCCCGCATGGCGTTATGCGTTTGGGCTAGAAATCTTTACCTTGTCGCATATTCTATATCATGTTTAGAATTGCGCATATACCTTACTGCTTAGTGATAGTTGTGGTTTGATTAGTATCCTTAGGACACTGCACTATTATTGACGGCTCAGATTGCGAGAGCACTGATTGTATGCCACACACACCGTCAATAATTGCCATGTCATACACAACCATATTTAGAAATGATATTGTATGGTTAGGGACATTGTGACCTTGATACATATTTCTTATCGTTATACTTAGACTTGATATGCTAGTTCCTGTTTACCTATAGGATGTTGTACCATTAGTGCTAGGTACATATACACCTAGGGACATAGCTACAGGTGTACTTGCATTTCATACTTTACTTATTACCTAATAGGTATATCACATCATCATGCAGGTAGGTGTACTTGTATTTCATACTTTATTTATACCTGATAGGTATATCACATTACCATATAGGTAGATACCTATATTTCTGCTTTACTAGTCATGTATTCATTTATATCTGGTGAATGCTATGTTGTTCTTTTATACGCTTTCATTACAGTTTCATATTGCGTATATTTTATTCATGGATTATCGCATTGTTATATGGATTTTTCATGATGTTTTCTGGATTTGGGAACCGTGGTAGTTCATGAGATTATGCATACATTGAAACACCCGGTTTCCTTGAGATGATATTATAGCATCCACCATGAGATTTATCGGTGCAGATATATATATCCTATGCGAGGAGGCGTCGTGAGCCGCATGAGGATACATGGTGGGGCCCGGAGGTACCCCGAAGCAAGAATGTTGTCGGAGTGAGTCGACGTCGCATTGAGGCGATGAGGCCTAGGGGAGCCATACTTTCCGGTGACAGGACCATTGACTCATCGGCTATCGAGTGGATACCGACAGGAGTCATGGGCGTATGGATACGTCGAGAGGCGAGGGGCAGAGCTAGGCACTCGTGCTCTCGGGATAGCGTATGATACGTACTTATCAGTTTTTCTGTGTCGATGCTTGGCACATTGGATTCATGATATTTCTAAATACTCTTTTGTATATATAACAGAGGATTGAGCCGCTGTTATATATGCCTTTACACCAATATTAGTGGAATGGGACGCTAATATATGTGTATTGCCCTCATCATATTATTATGTCATTATATTTAGGATGTTAGAACTGTGCTGGAGATTTGACTTGGGATTTATGAGATCCACTTAGTGTTGTACATATGTTATATGCGAGATATACTGATGTTGTACATACTAGAGATGTGGGATCCACTAGCTGTTGTACATGAGACATAGGTGAGATATACCTGATATTGTACATACGAGAGATGCGAGATCCACTTGCTGTTGTACATTTGATATATGGGAGATATACTGTTATTGTACATATTAGATATGCGAGATCTACTTGATGTGTACATTCGATACTTATGTGTGACATATTTGATATTGTGTAGTTGAGGAGATGTGACACTTAGATGATATGAGAGCCTATTTGGTGACTGATTTGAGGGATTTGGATTTGATTTGTCTTACTGGATTGTGATCCTACCACGATGTCAGGATTCCGTGGAAATGACATATTTCACTCCATACCACATCTTTATATACTTGTGCACTGTTTCATGTATCAGGAGTACCTGTGAGAGTACCTTCATGAGTGTTGCACATTTACTTTCTCATATCCCCAGTGCATGATTATTGCATACTGTTGTCATATCATTATTGCTTGATATATTGGTGGTACTGGTTAGTGTACTTTCCATTATTTCATACTCATGACCTGTTATTACTGAAATGGACATATCTTAGATTCATGCTGTACGTACATTCTTGCGATTACCTGCATATGTTATTTACTATTCACGAGTTGGCAACTCACCCCCGTTGTGCCACAGGTTTTGCTGGAGTTTCCCCAGAGTAGTCAAGGCAAGCTATTCAGCTTTTCAGCTACACACTCATCTATCATCTTTTGGCTGCGGATACCACTTCGCCTGTTAGTGTGCAGTTTTGCCCAGGTGGGTTTTGTGGTTATCTGAGATGTATTGTATATTCGTTGTATTTTGTACTCTCCATCTACTAGCAATATGTTGTGACTTAGAGACTTGGTGAGGACGATTTTGTATATATTGTGGATTTGTTGCTTTTATACAGTTTCCTTTCTTTTGTCTCTTATTTCTTCGCTACGGCGTCGTATCTCTGTTGTGGTGTTGTTTTCCGCCGTTGGGCATGGATTTTGCTCCCGTTTGGGATGCTTTACTTTATATTCATGTTGTACCCTTTTTAGGGGCTTGTTTTACAAAGGAGGTGCTGCCAAAATTTTAAAGAATTTGGGTTGTGATTTTCAAATGTTTCCAAAACTTTATATTATCTTTTCCGTATTTTTGCTGGTTTAGATTTCTGGGTTTTGGCTTTCTTTTACTGCGTTACGTGTGGAGGCGTTGCGTAGTATTAGGGCCATCACGTACCATTTTTGGGTCGTGACAATGATGAATAGCCAATCCCACACCCCCAGACCCCTACGAGAGCGGCAAGCAACCCTACCAATTCTAGGATTAGGAGACCCGGACTCGACTCCTCGAGTTGGTCTCCCACAGGACCCCAGAACCCGGTTACTTGTGCTCCCCTCCTTGGGTCTATCCTAGTGCGGAAAAGTAAATAATATACAAAGGGTGACATCTTCCGCAACCTGGAAGTGCCCCAATAAAAGAATATTACATACAAGTTTTTACATGAATGAAAATGAAAAACACTCATCTCACATAAAAAACCCCGGCTATTCAAACACGACGATTCAATATAACATATCCAGCAACACATAACATCACATGTCATCAACGTAAGTAAATATGCGTATCCCAATTGTCGTTGACATATAGCAACGAAACCGGCGATATCACATATTATACTTACGGTCACAGAAAAGAAAGTGTAAAACTACAACAGTTGGAATCCGCAGCCTACATAGACATCGCATGCCTAATCAAATGAAATACTTAGACATCGCATGCCTAACAATTATAAACCCCGCATTTTAGTCTCAAAATCGAAAACACTTTTCAATATCAAGTCGGGCAATTCAACAAGATTCCCGACATCCTGATCGAATGCTCGTCGCAAACTTCAGTAGACGGCCGCACCCCTGATACCGACGACGAAGTGCACCAAGGCGGAACACCGCTACCGGGAGCACCCGAACGGATGCTTTCGGCGACGGGGTTGTCCTACAGTCACTTGGTCGGGACTATGGAGTGAGGCTGTCTATTAAGTTTACCCGGCGAGTATCTGCGTACGCTACGTGATTGCGACGGATTTTTGATCACATCAAAATTCCGTGGCAACCGATCAAGTGAGACTAAACTACTAGATTTATAACATTCATTCAGTTATCTCATAACTTTTTGTGAATTCCAATTATTGTATCACATTCGGAATAAGATAGAAAATGTTAAACTTTCCGATCGAATAATCGAACATCCAAGTTTTCCCGAAGTAGCTCTACTCATGAAATAAGTTCAAAGATATTCACTTCGTGCCTCAGTACCAACGGTCCAGTCATAGAAGGGTCAAGCCAACGCCTCACATGTGGCACGCCGTACTGCCCCAAACCCGAAGGTTCAAAGGGCAGTTCAAGACGGTCACATAATCGAGTTAAGGTTTGTTGTCTTCTAGAGGGACCATCGCGTTACTTGCACTACTTAGAACGTCGTTAAACCACGGAAAAATCAAACACTTGGAAATTTCCCGGCAGGGGAAAAAGTGGGTATTTATATCCGGTCGAACTTTTTAACAGTTTCTAAAATATCCGGAAAAACATAAACGAAGTTAAATTATCCGATCAAATTAACGAATCCCCAATAAAACCCTAGAAAACTCAACACTTGAGTGGAATTAAAAAATTCACATAAAAAATTGCCAAGAAAAGACCTAAGAATAAATATATGAAATTTGAGGGACTAAGTCCAAATTTGGGCCGCGGAAGCGCCGCCAAACCCCTGGTTTGGCCTCGGTTCGGCGGTCTAATTATGGAATTAGAGGCCCAAACTTCACAGTAATTCTTAGTTTTTCCTGCTCTATTTTCTGAGAATTTTTAATTCACAAAAATCCCTGTTTTTGAAAATTGTACAGAGAGCATGGAAAATTTGGGGTTTCGGGTTCGATCGGGTTTCTAACATCGTCTACGCATGGCCTAAGGCTCTAGTTAGGCTCTGATACCACTGTAGGGTTCCTAGGCACTCTAATGAGGTCTCACAAGGCATCAACCATGCCAATTTCAAAAATTACAAGTGCCGAGCAACCCTAATACGGATCGTTAACTAGATTTTAGGCGAACACATGCAACTAGTTAACAACTTAACTACAAGAACGGAAATACAACCTTTGTAGATCCGGTTCTCTACCTCCATAGCTCCATAATGAAGTCTCCTCGCTGTCCAAATCGAATCCCGGGCTCTAGCGTCGGCTTCATCGAAGAAATGGACGGGCTTGGTCGTCGGCTTCGATGCCGAAGATGATCTATGTCGAGGCATCACTAGATCAAGCTCCAACTTCACCAAGTCATGAAACTTGTGAAGAGAACACCCTATACAACTTGGCAAGAGGTAGAGGATGAAGAAATAGGAGGTGGGTTCACTTTAGAATTGGATTTCTCACTCATTTGCTCAAGTTGCCATTGATGGAGCAAAGTTTCTTCTTCTTTGAAGAAGAAGAAGAAGAAGATGATAATAAATATGATAAGAATATTTCAAAAAGAAAATAAAAACAATACTTATCATATGGCAACCATGGTCAAGTGTAGAGAATAAACTAAGGTTAGTTAAAGGGTTAGGGTTAAGCATGAAGACAAAATGGTCACTTAGTCAAAGATGCTTCGAAGCTTCAAGTAGCTTCAAGCAAAGAACAAAGAAAGCCACCATTTTCTCTTTATCATTTTCAAAATAAAATAAATAAAATAAATGAATAAGAAAATGAAAACCCTAACCATCACACAACCATGGTTTAATCTTTACACAAACCCTAGTGAGCATGTATCATCAAACATGATACAAACTTGTGTACAAAAGTATATCACATATACAATGTGCACAAACAAGTGAGAAAAACCATTTAAAGTGAACCAATACTAGTTAATGCAAAGTAATATATCAAATATATAATTATGCATTAAATCATTAAATCAACACTTGATTTAACGATCCGGTCATATCGCATATAACCGACTAATATACAATGTATCGATTTATCGAATCAATCCTTGATTCGATAACTAGGTTATATCGCATACAACCAATCGATACATTCATCGCGAGAATAGAATACGGTATCACATGCACGCATTATTCTCGGTCCCGTGCATATCTCATATGCGCTCCTATTTCGTTTCGCTTGAGCCAGGAAACCTCTGTGTAGGACTCTAAAGACTCGTCAATACGCCGGAAGTAGATGATGATCATATCAAACACCCACAAGCCGCAAGCGGTCTGCTAAACGTAACGGCCACCTGGGTATTGAGCGATCAGAAGATCGACGAGCAAGCCCGCTCACATTCCTGTGAATCCAACCAGTAACACTTACCGTACAGTCTGGTCTGATCGTCTGATATGTCGCATATCTCGCCTAGGGGTGGTAAACGTCAGACCCCAATAGCTTGATAAGTCGTGTCGATATGAGGTCTATAATAGTTCGAGAAACTACAGGTAACACTTACCAGTAAATCTCAGCAACCCTGGCCAGGGATTTCCGGTTATAGCCAATCGAACACAGTGCAACATCAACTCCCTATACCGGGAGAGACGAATCCCCTCCTATCGCTCATTGCCTCCATGTGATTCGGGACTGTACCCAAAAGCCACCGTTTTGCACGCCCTCTTGGACGTGGTAAGGTGGAAATCAAAGCACAGTGGGATCCACACAAGACTCTATGACGATCTCGGGTCAACAGACTACTCTGTACCAGTGTCACCAGAGAACTGCCATCTGACATAAGGTATAATACCATCTGGGAGTTCTCGGCGAGTCCGTCCAGTGTACCCAGTCTCCACTGAGCACCCGTATATCATCTCTGATGTCAAACACCAATGGATATGGGATCATCCATCGCCCATCTGTATGGGTCGAGAAGGTATACGCTAGTCTACTCTGGTATATCGATGCCCTGTCTCGATATACCCACGACTAGGGACCTTGAAGGATGTACTTATGGACTACCATGTCCCCACTAGTATGATCCGCATCATAGTCCAGGTAGTCAAGTACACATCCTAAGGGCTTTACCAACATGTAACAGAGAGACAATCAATGTACACGTTAAGGTAAAAAGTAACCAGATAGCATACTATCATGTCGAGCAAGAAAGTCCTCCCTATATATGTCCAAGCATCCACTACAATATACATCCTATGTATAGTAATGGCCTCTAGGGCATACATATAACTAACAATCTCCCACTTACACTAGGGCCATCTGATAGCAGTGGTTGTAGTATCTCATACTCAACCATCCCATAAAAGTCTCTCTCTGGGAAACGGCCTTTGTGAGTGGATCCGCCGTGTTGTCCTCTGAGTCTACTCTCCTAACCTCGATCACCCTGGAGATCAACCATCTCCATGATCAGGTGATGCTGCCTCAGAATATGTCTGGATCACTGATGGGACGGGCGTTCCTAGGCATAAGCCACAACTCCATTGTCTCACAATGGTAGGAACGATGTTCATCTTATGAACTAATATACACCCAGACTTCCTCTTTGGTAGCATCTCAAATAGCGATGTATCCAGCCTTTATCGTCTAGTATGCCACGGTATCTAGCTTGGAACTTTTCCAACATACCGTCCCTTTACTAAGGGCAAAGACAATGCCTGTGACTGACATTCAGTCGTCTTTATCACCCTGGAACACTTCCAGTGATTCTCCCCAGGATTAATTGATACCATCTCACTACAACTAGTGAGAATCCTAACATCCAATTAGATCTATCTCATAGATCCAAAACCCAGGATTTAGGAGGTATCGCTTTGATCCTATGTGGAGAATCATTGTGATAAGCGGAGATTGACCGAGTGTAGCATAGGAAACTCCTTCCCTATCAATAGTATGTCATCCACGTACTCTACGAGGATCATCACCATACTCCCTACTACCCTTTTGTTTATACAAGGTTCATCTACCATTTTGATGATGTCAAACTCTTTGACTAAGACATCAAAACAGATGTTCCAACTCCGCGATACCTGCTTTATCCTATAAAGCATCTTGTACACGTTTCCGCTGCTCCCACTATCAACGAAGCCCTCTGGCTGTGTACTTATAGACGTTCTCTTCTAAAACATCATTTAGAAAAGTAGTCATGGCACCCAACCGCCAGATATCGTAGTCATGGTATATAGCCGTAGAAAGTAGGATCTGGATGGACTTAAGCATAGCCACTTGAAAAGGTTTCATCATTAACCACGCCTGGTCGATGACGAAAAGCTTTAACAAGTCTAGCTTTGAAAGTCTCAACTTTTCCATCTACACCAAGTAATTTTCTCAAGATATACTTGCTCCTGATGGGGATTTAACCCTTCAGTTATAGCAACTAAAGTCCATACTTTGTTGGTGTATTAGGATTCCATCTCAGATCACTAAGCATCCAGCCATTCTTACAAAGTCCCACTCCTGATGGCCAGCTCGAAACTAGTTGGGTCATCATCTCATGATGCAATCCTCGCTCCCACTGTCATAGAGAAACCGAAGTATCTCTCAGGCGGGTGAGGAACCTTACTATATCGGCGGAGAGGCTGAGGTTCGTTGGTAACTATTGAATCCTTTGGTTCTTTCAAATCATCATCTGCAGTTTGTATAGCTGGAACATTTCCAGTTCTACATAACAGATCTTGCCACGTGCTTGTCCGGATTTTGCTTTTCAGACATAGGCTGGACAACCCCAAATCTTAACTAACTTAAGAGATGGGCTCTTCCCTTATCATATCAAATATGAAGTGGCAGGCAACTGATTTGATTTGAACCCTATTCAATAGGTATGCAGCTTCTCAAGTGCATAACTCCCAAAAAGGAAATAGGTAACTCATTAGTACTCATCATAGAGTACACCATATCACATAGGGTGATATTGCTCCGTCCCGATATACCATCGTGCTATGGTGTATACGGAGGAGTAATGCTGAGAGAGAATCTCATTCTCCTTTAGAATAATCCAGGATTTCCGTGCTCAAGTATTCTCCTCCTCGATCTCATCAAAGGACATAATACTTATACCCGTGTTTTGGTTTTCTACTTCTAAATCATATTCTATGAATATCTCAAAAGGTTCGGACTTGTGTTTCAACAGGAACATATGTCTGAATCTTGAGAGATTATCAGAGAATGTAACGAAGTACAAAGAACCAGTCCTGGCATATGTAGACAGGGGACCTTACATACATCAACATGTATCATCCCAAGAGTTCACTAACTCTTTCTCTGTTTCCAATAAACAGAGCTGGTGTTATTATATCTCTGTGACATGACTGGCAAGTTTCACAAGATGTAGATTCAAACAGTTTTAAATATGCATCTATGTGCAACTTAGCTAGTTGGGTCGCATTGATATGACCTAGTCTACAATACCTCAAGAAAGATTCGTTCATTTCTGAACTCTTCCTCTTTTATGTGTTAAGTATACTAAAGAACTGCAGTTTGATTTAGAACATCAACGCTTTTAGATAACGTGCCTGAACCGATCAACTTTTGATATAGGAAATATTCAAAACATTATCCAACAATACAAAATTTTATCATTTCTTTGCTGATAAAGAGACTGATATGATTTTGTATATCAGGTTCGGTATCTAATAACATTCGTTCAGAATCAATGTATTGGTAATACAGGGTGACAGTGACCAACAGACTTGGCTGCAACTCTTGCCCCGTTTTCTGCCTCATGAAACTTATCACCCGTTCTCAGTTCTCTACCTTTCTGTAGCCCTATGTAACAGATTACTTATCTGGGATCCTGATCCGGTATCATATACCCAGGATGCGGAGGATACTGAGAAACAGTTCTTTGTAATGAACAACCCGAAGCTGATGCATCAGCATGCACTCTCTTCGTTTGGGCGGCACGGGAATTCTGGTAATCCCCTATTTCCTGCTCTGTCTTATAACAATTATAAGTTGGAGCGGGACCAACGTTCCCCAGCACAGTATAACAAGCGGGTTCGGTCAAATATCCGTATTATTATCTTGATTAAGGCGTGATATGGTCGCTACCTGGAGAGAGAGAGAAGAAAACACTCAGCGTGCGCTCTTGCAAGAATAGATTGGTTTTTATTTTATCTAATCAGGATGGCTCCCACTGCTTTTTATCAAATCTTCTTTCAAACCCTAAAAGGCAAGACTAGCCGGGATTAATTACACACTACAAGTTTGCCAATCTTTCAGCCAGGCCAGTGTCGGTACTTTGAGATAGGTCCCCCGTGCTTTCGCACGAACCTAATTACAGTAAACCTCGTTTTCCCAGAGGCGTAACCCCGTTGACACCTTTCTTGACACCTACTTGATCGGCTAATTGTAATGTGTAAAACTCTCCCAGGAGTAACAATTACTCGCAGCGGGTATCGGGATCCAACTATCTCATTGAAGGTATGCAATCTCATTGCAAATTTCAACACTTGAAATTCCCGATAATATTTTTCCCCTAACGTGCTATGACCTTGACGAAAGCCAACAAACCATAGCCCGCTAGTCAAGTTCAACCCATACATTTCTTGATTGAATTAAACCCACCCGCACGACCCTTGACGAAAGCCAACAAAGCCGCACGACTACCCTAATCCAATCGCATCGTATGCAGCAGATAAGCAACATATAGCTACCGCACACTGCACCTTGACGAAAGCCAACAAATGCAGCACGAATACTATATACAACTTATCTGAAATGACGGAGGGCTCCGACAGGTTTTTCTGAAAACCTATTGCGTAATGAACTTGATATCGTTGTAGAATCAAATGAAGTTTTGAAATGGAATGATTTTGAGGCTTTTCTAGTTTTGCTAAAGGGGTCACTCCCGGTGAAGGGATCGTCGGTCCTTTCCTCGTCGAATGAGGTGCGGGATATATCACATATATCACTGTGCAAAGCAAAAACTCTTAAAAGCAATCAAAAGACAAACCGAGTGTGTAGCATCTGCCAGTTATTGCTAAAGGAGTCACTCCCGGTGAAGGGATCTCGGTCCTTTCCTCATCGAATAAGGTGCAGGATATATCTCATATACCGCTATGCAAAGCAAGAACTGTAGCTACCTGTTTTATTTTTGAAATTCGATTCTACAACATCTTAGGTTTCTTTTATTTTCATTAATCACATTAATGAAATCCCATCATTTATATACCTAAACATCACAGATAAATACGACGTACACTTATGCCATCCGCATTCGCCTCGATGTCCCCTCGTGCACCGTTAGGTTAGGTAACTAACAGCAGAGCGGGGCAGGGCTAGCGCGGGTGTAAAACATAAGTAACGTCTATATAATATATCATATATTCTATATACTGTATCTATCACAGAACATCACAGATATCGCAGCAGAAGAATCATATGAAATATTGGATATACTAGGACGTCCGTGTTTTCAATACGAGCCAGTATAAAACACGGATTCCACGGTCATGATGAATAGCCAATCCCACACCCCCAGACCCCTACGAGAGCGGCAAGCAACCCTACCAATTCTAGGATTAGGAGACCCGGACTCGACTCCTCGAGTTGGTCTCCCACTGGACCCCAGAACCCGGTTACTTGTGCTCCCCTCCTTGGGTCTATCCTAGTGCGGAAAAGTAAATAATATACAAAGGGTGACATCTTCCGCAACCTGGAAGTACCCCAATAAAAGAATATTACATACAAGTTTTTACATGAATGAAAATGAAAAACACTCATCTCACATAAAAAACCCCGGCTATTCAAACACGACGATTCAGTATAACATATCCAGCAACACATAACATCACATGCCATCAACGTAAGTAAACATGCGTATCCCAATTGTCGTTGACATATAGCAACAAAACCGGCGATATCACATATTACACTTACGGTCACAGAAAAGAAAGTGTAAAACTACAACAGTTGGAATCCGCAGCCTACATAGACATCGCATGCCTAATCTAATGAAATACTTAGACATCGCATGCCTAACAATTATAAACCCCGCATTTTAGTCTCAAAATCGAAAACACTTTTCAATATCAAGTCGGGCAATTCAACAAGATTCCCGACATCCTGATCGAATGCTCGTCGCAACTTCAGTAGACGGCCGCACCCCTGATACCGACGACGAAGTGCACTAAGGTGGAACACCGCTACCGGGAGCACCCGAACGAATGCTTTCAGCGACGGGGTTGTCCTATAGTCACTTGGTCGGGACTATGGAGTGAGGCTGTCTATTAAGTTTACCCGGCGAGTATCTGCGTACGCTACGTGATTGCGACGGACTTTTGATCACATCAAAATTCCGTGGCAACCGATCAAGTGAGACTAAACTACTAGATTTATAACATTCATTCAGTTATCTCATATCTTTTTGTGAATTCCAATTATTGTATCACATTCCGAATAAGATAGAAAATGTTAAACTTTCCGATCGAATAATCGAACACCCAAGTTTTTCCGAAGCAGCTCAACTCATGAAATAAGTTCAAAGACATTCACTTCGTGCCTCAGTACCAACGGTCCATCCGTAGAAGGGTCAAGCCAACGCCTCACATGTGGCACGCCGTACTGCCCCAAACTCGAAGGTTCAAAGGGCAGTTCAAGACGGTCACATAATCGAGTTAAGGTTTGTTGTCTTCTAGAGGGACCATCGCGTTACTTGCACTACTTAGAACGTCGTTAAACCACGGAAAAATCCAACACTTGGAAATTTCCCGGCAGGGGAAAAGTGGGTATTTATATCTGGTCGAACTTTTTAACAGTTTCTAAAATATCCGGAAAAACATAAACGAAGTTAAATTATCCGATCAAATTAACGAATCCCCAATAAAACCCTAGAAAACTCAACACTTGAGTGGAATTAAAAAATTCACATAAAAAATTGCCAAGAAAGGACCTAAGAATAAATATATGAAATTTGAGGGACTAAGTCCAAATTTGGGCCGCGGAAGCGCCGCCAAACCCCTGGTTTGGCCGCGGTTCGGCGGTCTAATTATGGAATTAGAGGCCCAAACTTCACAGTAATTCTTAGTTTTTCCTGCTCTATTTTCTGAGAATTTTTAATTCACAAAAATCCCTGTTCTTGAAAATTGTACAGAGAGCATGGAAAATTTGGGGTTTCGGGTTCGATCGGGTTTCTAACATCGTCTACGCATGGCCTAAGGCTCTAGTTAGGCTCTGATACCACTGTAGGGTTCCTAGGCACTCTAATGAGGTCTCACAAGGCATCAACCATGCCAATTTCAAAAATTACAAGTGCCGAGCAACCCTAATACGGATCGTTAACTAGATTTTAGGCGAACACATGCAACTAGTTAACAACTTAACTACAAGAACGGAAATACAACCTTTGTAGATCCGGTTCTCTACCTCCATAGCTCCATAATGAAGTCTCCTCGCTGTCCAAATCGAATCCCGGGCTCTAGCGTCGGCTTCATCGAAGAAATGGACGGGCTTGGTCGTCGGCTTCGATGCCGAAGATGATCTATGTCGAGGCATCACTAGATCAAGCTCCAACTTCACCAAGTCATGAAACTTGTGAAGAGAACACCCTATACAACTTGGCAAGAGGTAGAGGATGAAGAAATAGGAGGTGGGTTCACTTTAGAATTGGATTTCTCACTCATTTGCTCAAGTTGCCATTGATGGAGCAAAGTTTCTTCTTCTTTGAAGAAGAAGAAGAAGAAGATGATAATAAATATGATAAGAATATTTCAAAAAGAAAATAAAAACAATACTTATCATATGGCAACCATGGTCAAGTGTAGAGAATAAACTAAGGTTAGTTAAAGGGTTAGGGTTAAGCATGAAGACAAAATGGTCACTTAGTCAAAGATGCTTCGAAGCTTCAAGTAGCTTCAAGCAAAGAACAAAGAAAGCCACCATTTTCTCTTTATCATTTTCAAAATAAAATAAATAAAATAAATGAATAAGAAAATGAAAACCCTAACCATCACACAACCATGGTTTAATTTTTACACAAACCCTAGTGAGCATGTATCATCAAACATGATACAAACTTGTGTACAAAAGTATATCACATATACAATGTGCACAAACAAGTGAGAAAAACCATTTAAAGTGAACCAATACTAGTTAATGCAAAGTAATATATCAAATATATAATTATGCATTAAATCATTAAATCAACACTTGATTTAACGATCCGGTCATATCGCATATAACCGACTAATATACAATGTATCGATTTATCGAATCAATCCTTGATTCGATAACTAGGTTATATCGCATACAACCAATCGATACATTCATCGCGAGAATAGAATACGGTATCACATGCACGCATTATTCTCGGTCCCGTGCATATCTCATATGCGCTCCTATTTCGTTTCGCTTGAGCCAGGAAACCTCTGTGTAGGACTCTAAAGACTCGTCAATACGCCGGAAGTAGATGATGATCATATCAAACACCCACAAGCCGCAAGCGGTCTGCTAAACGTAACGGCCACCTGGGTATTGAGCGATCAGAAGATCGACGAGCAAGCCCGCTCACATTCCTGTGAATCCAACCAGTAACACTTACCGTACAGTCTGGTCTGATCGTCTGATATGTCGCATATCTCGCCTAGGGGTGGTAAACGTCAGACCCCAATAGCTTGATAAGTCGTGTCGATATGAGGTCTATAATAGTTCGAGAAACTACAGGTAACACTTACCAGTAAATCTCAGCAACCCTGGCCAGGGATTTCCGGTTATAGCCAATCGAACACAGTGCAACATCAACTCCCTATACCGGGAGAGACGAATCCCCTCCTATCGCTCATTGCCTCCATGTGATTCGGGACTGTACCCAAAAGCCACCGTTTTGCACGCCCTCTTGGACGTGGTAAGGTGGAAATCAAAGCACAGTGGGATCCACACAAGACTCTATGACGATCTCGGGTCAACAGACTACTCTGTACCAGTGTCACCAGAGAACTGCCATCTGACATAAGGTATAATACCATCTGGGAGTTCTCGGCGAGTCCGTCCAGTGTACCCAGTCTCCACTGAGCACCCGTATATCATCTCTGATGTCAAACACCAATGGATATGGGATCATCCATCGCCCATCTGTATGGGTCGAGAAGGTATACGCTAGTCTACTCTGGTATATCGATGCCCTGTCTCGATATACCCACGACTAGGGACCTTGAAGGATGTACTTATGGACTACCATGTCCCCACTAGTATGATCCGCATCATAGTCCAGGTAGTCAAGTACACATCCTAAGGGCTTTACCAACATGTAACAGAGAGACAATCAATGTACACGTTAAGGTAAAAAGTAACCAGATAGCATACTATCATGTCGAGCAAGAAAGTCCTCCCTATATATGTCCAAGCATCCACTACAATATACATCCTATGTATAGTAATGGCCTCTAGGGCATACATATAACTAACAATCTCCCACTTACACTAGGGCCATCTGATAGCAGTGGTTGTAGTATCTCATACTCAACCATCCCATAAAAGTCTCTCTCTGGGAAAAGGCCTTTGTGAGTGGATCCGCCGTGTTGTCCTCTGAGTCTACTCTCCTAACCTCGATCACCCTGGAGATCAACCATCTCCATGATCAGGTGATGCTGCCTCAGAATATGTCTGGATCACTGATGGGACGGGCGTTCCTAGGCATAAGCCACAACTCCATTGTCTCACAATGGTAGGAACGATGTTCATCTTATGAACTAATATACACCCAGACTTCCTCTTTGGTAGCATCTCAAATAGCGATGTATCCAGCCTTTATCGTCTAGTATGCCACGGTATCTAGCTTGGAACTTTTCCAACATACCGTCCCTTTACTAAGGGCAAAGACAATGCCTGTGACTGACATTCAGTCGTCTTTATCACCCTGGAACACTTCCAGTGATTCTCCCCAGGATTAATTGATACCATCTCACTACAACTAGTGAGAATCCTAACATCCAATTAGATCTATCTCATAGATCCAAAACCCAGGATTTAGGAGGTATCGCTTTGATCCTATGTGGAGAATCATTGTGATAAGCGGAGATTGACCGAGTGTAGCATAGGAAACTCCTTCCCTATCAATAGTATGTCATCCACGTACTCTACGAGGATCATCACCATACTCCCTACTACCCTTTTGTTTATACAAGGTTCATCTACCATTTTGATGATGTCAAACTCTTTGACTAAGACATCAAAACAGATGTTCCAACTCCGCGATACCTGCTTTATCCTATAAAGCATCTTGTACACGTTTCCGCTGCTCCCACTATCAACGAAGCCCTCTGGCTGTGTACTTATAGACGTTCTCTTCTAAAACATCATTTAGAAAAGTAGTCATGGCACCCAACCGCCAGATATCGTAGTCATGGTATATAGCCGTAGAAAGTAGGATCTGGATGGACTTAAGCATAGCCACTTGAAAAGGTTTCATCATTAACCACGCCTGGTCGATGACGAAAAGCTTTAACAAGTCTAGCTTTGAAAGTCTCAACTTTTCCATCTACACCAAGTAATTTTCTCAAGATATACTTGCTCCTGATGGGGATTTAACCCTTCAGTTATAGCAACTAAAG
Organism: Agapanthus africanus; assembly: GCA_030015575.1. NCBI lineage: Eukaryota > Viridiplantae > Streptophyta > Magnoliopsida > Asparagales > Amaryllidaceae > Agapanthus > Agapanthus africanus. Next base: position 613,820,946 of record CM057341.1, on the reverse strand, counting down.
TCCATACTTTGTTGGTGTATTAGGATTCCATCTCAGATCACTAAGCATCCAGCCATTCTTACAAAGTCCCACTCCTGATGGCCAGCTCGAAACTAGTTGGGTCATCATCTCATGATGCAATCCTCGCTCCCACTGTCATAGAGAAACCGAAGTATCTCTCAGGCGGGTGAGGAACCTTACTATATCGGCGGAGAGGCTGAGGTTCGTTGGTAACTATTGAATCCTTTGGTTCTTTCAAATCATCATCTGCAGTTTGTATAGCTGGAACATTTCCAGTTCTACATAACAGATCTTGCCACGTGCTTGTCCGGATTTTGCTTTTCAGACATAGGCTGGACAACCCCAAATCTTAACTAACTTAAGAGATGGGCTCTTCCCTTATCATATCAAATATGAAGTGGCAGGCAACTGATTTGATTTGAACCCTATTCAATAGGTATGCAGCTTCTCAAGTGCATAACTCCCAAAAAGGAAATAGGTAACTCATTAGTACTCATCATAGAGTACACCATATCACATAGGGTGATATTGCTCCGTCCCGATATACCATCGTGCTATGGTGTATACGGAGGAGTAATGCTGAGAGAGAATCTCATTCTCCTTTAGAATAATCCAGGATTTCCGTGCTCAAGTATTCTCCTCCTCGATCTCATCAAAGGACATAATACTTATACCCGTGTTTTGGTTTTCTACTTCTAAATCATATTCTATGAATATCTCAAAAGGTTCGGACTTGTGTTTCAACAGGAACATATGTCTGAATCTTGAGAGATTATCAGAGAATGTAACGAAGTACAAAGAACCAGTCCTGGCATATGTAGACAGGGGACCTTACATACATCAACATGTATCATCCCAAGAGTTCACTAACTCTTTCTCTGTTTCCAATAAACAGAGCTGGTGTTATTATATCTCTGTGACATGACTGGCAAGTTTCACAAGATGTAGATTCAAACAGTTTTAAATATGCATCTATGTGCAACTTAGCTAGTTGGGTCGCATTGATATGACCTAGTCTACAATACCTCAAGAAAGATTCGTTCATTTCTGAACTCTTCCTCTTTTATGTGTTAAGTATACTAAAGAACTGCAGTTTGATTTAGAACATCAACGCTTTTAGATAACGTGCCTGAACCGATCAACTTTTGATATAGGAAATATTCAAAACATTATCCAACAATACAAAATTTTATCATTTCTTTGCTGATAAAGAGACTGATATGATTTTGTATATCAGGTTCGGTATCTAATAACATTCGTTCAGAATCAATGTATTGGTAATACAGGGTGACAGTGACCAACAGACTTGGCTGCAACTCTTGCCCCGTTTTCTGCCTCATGAAACTTATCACCCGTTCTCAGTTCTCTACCTTTCTGTAGCCCTATGTAACAGATTACATATCTGGGATCCTGATCCGGTATCATATACCCAGGATGCGGAGGATACTGAGAAACAGTTCTTTGTAATGAACAACCCGAAGCTGATGCATCAGCATGCACTCTCTTCGTTTGGGCGGCACGGGAATTCTGGTAATCCCCTATTTCCTGCTCTGTCTTATAACAATTATAAGTTGGAGCGGGACCAACGTTCCCCAGCACAGTATAACAAGCGGGTTCGGTCAAATATCCGTATTATTATCTTGATTAAGGCGTGATATGGTCGCTACCTGGAGAGAGAGAGAAGAAAACACTCAGCGTGCGCTCTTGCAAGAATAGATTGGTTTTTATTTTATCTAATCAGGATGGCTCCCACTGCTTTTTATCAAATCTTCTTTCAAACCCTAAAAGGCAAGACTAGCCGGGATTAATTACACACTACAAGTTTGCCAATCTTTCAGCCAGGCCAGTGTCGGTACTTTGAGATAGGTCCCCCGTGCTTTCGCACGAACCTAATTACAGTAAACCTCGTTTTCCCAGAGGCGTAACCCCGTTGACACCTTTCTTGACACCTACTTGATCGGCTAATTGTAATGTGTAAAACTCTCCCAGGAGTAACAATTACTCGCAGCGGGTATCGGGATCCAACTATCTCATTGAAGGTATGCAATCTCATTGCAAATTTCAACACTTGAAATTCCCGATAATATTTTTCCCCTAACGTGCTATGACCTTGACGAAAGCCAACAAACCATAGCCCGCTAGTCAAGTTCAACCCATACATTTCTTGATTGAATTAAACCCACCCGCACGACCCTTGACGAAAGCCAACAAAGCCGCACGACTACCCTAATCCAATCGCATCGTATGCAGCAGATAAGCAACATATAGCTACCGCACACTGCACCTTGACGAAAGCCAACAAATGCAGCACGAATACTATATACAACTTATCTGAAATGACGGAGGGCTCCGACAGGTTTTTCTGAAAACCTATTGCGTAATGAACTTGATATCGTTGTAGAATCAAATGAAGTTTTGAAATGGAATGATTTTGAGGCTTTTCTAGTTTTGCTAAAGGGGTCACTCCCGGTGAAGGGATCGTCGGTCCTTTCCTCGTCGAATGAGGTGCGGGATATATCACATATATCACTGTGCAAAGCAAAAACTCTTAAAAGCAATCAAAAGACAAACCGAGTGTGTAGCATCTGCCAGTTATTGCTAAAGGAGTCACTCCCGGTGAAGGGATCTCGGTCCTTTCCTCATCGAATAAGGTGCAGGATATATCTCATATACCGCTATGCAAAGCAAGAACTGTAGCTACCTGTTTTATTTTTGAAATTCGATTCTACAACATCTTAGGTTTCTTTTATTTTCATTAATCACATTAATGAAATCCCATCATTTATATACCTAAACATCACAGATAAATACGACGTACACTTATGCCATCCGCATTCGCCTCGATGTCCCCTCGTGCACCGTTAGGTTAGGTAACTAACAGCAGAGCGGGGCAGGGCTAGCGCGGGTGTAAAACATAAGTAACGTCTATATAATATATCATATATTCTATATACTGTATCTATCACAGAACATCACAGATATCGCAGCAGAAGAATCATATGAAATATTGGATATACTAGGACGTCCGTGTTTTCAATACGAGCCAGTATAAAACACGGATTCCACGGTCATGATGAATAGCCAATCCCACACCCCCAGACCCCTACGAGAGCGGCAAGCAACCCTACCAATTCTAGGATTAGGAGACCCGGACTCGACTCCTCGAGTTGGTCTCCCACTGGACCCCAGAACCCGGTTACTTGTGCTCCCCTCCTTGGGTCTATCCTAGTGCGGAAAAGTAAATAATATACAAAGGGTGACATCTTCCGCAACCTGGAAGTACCCCAATAAAAGAATATTACATACAAGTTTTTACATGAATGAAAATGAAAAACACTCATCTCACATAAAAAACCCCGGCTATTCAAACACGACGATTCAGTATAACATATCCAGCAACACATAACATCACATGCCATCAACGTAAGTAAACATGCGTATCCCAATTGTCGTTGACATATAGCAACAAAACCGGCGATATCACATATTACACTTACGGTCACAGAAAAGAAAGTGTAAAACTACAACAGTTGGAATCCGCAGCCTACATAGACATCGCATGCCTAATCTAATGAAATACTTAGACATCGCATGCCTAACAATTATAAACCCCGCATTTTAGTCTCAAAATCGAAAACACTTTTCAATATCAAGTCGGGCAATTCAACAAGATTCCCGACATCCTGATCGAATGCTCGTCGCAACTTCAGTAGACGGCCGCACCCCTGATACCGACGACGAAGTGCACTAAGGTGGAACACCGCTACCGGGAGCACCCGAACGGATGCTTTCAGCGACGGGGTTGTCCTATAGTCACTTGGTCGGGACTATGGAGTGAGGCTGTCTATTAAGTTTACCCGGCGAGTATCTGCGTACGCTACGTGATTGCGACGGACTTTTGATCACATCAAAATTCCGTGGCAACCGATCAAGTGAGACTAAACTACTAGATTTATAACATTCATTCAGTTATCTCATATCTTTTTGTGAATTCCAATTATTGTATCACATTCCGAATAAGATAGAAAATGTTAAACTTTCCGATCGAATAATCGAACACCCAAGTTTTTCCGAAGCAGCTCAACTCATGAAATAAGTTCAAAGACATTCACTTCGTGCCTCAGTACCAACGGTCCATCCGTAGAAGGGTCAAGCCAACGCCTCACATGTGGCACGCCGTACTGCCCCAAACTCGAAGGTTCAAAGGGCAGTTCAAGACGGTCACATAATCGAGTTAAGGTTTGTTGTCTTCTAGAGGGACCATCGCGTTACTTGCACTACTTAGAACGTCGTTAAACCACGGAAAAATCCAACACTTGGAAATTTCCCGGCAGGGGAAAAGTGGGTATTTATATCTGGTCGAACTTTTTAACAGTTTCTAAAATATCCGGAAAAACATAAACGAAGTTAAATTATCCGATCAAATTAACGAATCCCCAATAAAACCCTAGAAAACTCAACACTTGAGTGGAATTAAAAAATTCACATAAAAAATTGCCAAGAAAGGACCTAAGAATAAATATATGAAATTTGAGGGACTAAGTCCAAATTTGGGCCGCGGAAGCGCCGCCAAACCCCTGGTTTGGCCGCGGTTCGGCGGTCTAATTATGGAATTAGAGGCCCAAACTTCACAGTAATTCTTAGTTTTTCCTGCTCTATTTTCTGAGAATTTTTAATTCACAAAAATCCCTGTTCTTGAAAATTGTACAGAGAGCATGGAAAATTTGGGGTTTCGGGTTCGATCGGGTTTCTAACATCGTCTACGCATGGCCTAAGGCTCTAGTTAGGCTCTGATACCACTGTAGGGTTCCTAGGCACTCTAATGAGGTCTCACAAGGCATCAACCATGCCAATTTCAAAAATTACAAGTGCCGAGCAACCCTAATACGGATCGTTAACTAGATTTTAGGCTAACACATGCAACTAGTTAACAACTTAACTACAAGAACGGAAATACAACCTTTGTAGATCCGGTTCCCTACCTCCATAGCTCCACAATGAATTCTCCTCACTGTCCAAATCGAATCCCGGGCTCTAGCGTCGGCTTCATCGAAGAAATGGGCGGGCTTGGTCGTCGGCTTCGATGCCGAAGATGATCTACGTCGAGGCATCACTAGATCAAGCTCCAACTTCACCAAGTCATGAAACTTGTGAAGAGAACACCCTATACTACTTGGCAAGAGGTAGAGGATGAAGAAATAGGAGGTGGGTTCACTTTAGAATTGGATTTCTCACTCATTTGCTCAAGTTGCCATTGATGGAGCAAAGTTTCTTCTTCTTTGAAGAAGAAGAAGAAGATGATAATAAATATGATAAGAATATTTCAAAAAGAAAATAAAAACAATACTTATCATATGGCAACCATGGTCAAGTGTAGAGAATAAACTAAGGTTAGTTAAAGGGTTAGGGTTAAGCATGAAGACAAAATGGTCACTTAGTCAAAGATGCTTTGAAGCTTCAAGTAGCTTCAAGCAAAGAACAAAGAAAGCCACCATTTTCTCTTTATCATTTCCAAAATAAAATAAATAAAATAAATGAATAAGAAAATGAAAACCCTAACCATCACACAACCATGGTTTAATCTTTACACAAATCCTAGTGAGCATGTATCATCAAACATGATACAAACTTGTGTACAAAAGTATATCACATATACAATGTGCACAAACAAGTGAGAAAAACCATTTAAAGTGAACCAATACTAGTTAATGCAAAGTAATATATCAAATATATAATTATGCATTAAATCATTAAATCAACACTTGATTTAACGATCCGGTCATATCGCATATAACCGACTAATATACAATGTATCGATTTATCGAATCAATCCTTGATTCGATAACTAGGTTATATCGCATACAACCAATCGATACATTCATCGCGAGAATAGAATACGGTATCACATGCACGCATTATTCTCGGTCCCGTGCATATCTCATATGCGCTCCTATTTCGTTTTGCTTGAGCCAGGAAACCTCTGTGTAGGACTCTAAAGACTCGTCAATACGCCGGCAGCAGATGATGATCATATCAAACACCCACAAGCCGCAAGCGGTCTGCTAAACGTAACGGCCACCTGGGTATTGAGCGATCAGAAGATCGACGAGCAAGCCTGCTCATATTCCTGTGAATCCAACCAGTAACACTTACCGTACAGTCCGGTCTGATCGTCTGATATGTCGCATATCTCGTCTAGGGGTGGTAAACGTCAGACCCCAATAGCTTGATAAGTCGTGTCGATATGAGGTCTATAACAGTTCGAGAAACTACAGGTAACACTTACCAGTAAATCTCAGCAACCCTGGCCAGGGATTTCCGGTTATAGCCAATCGAACACAGAGCAACATCAACTCCCTATACCGGGAGAGACGAATCCCCTCCTATCGCTCATTGCCTCCATGTGATTCGGGACTGTACTCAAAAGCCACCGTTTTGCATGCCCTCTTGGACGTGGTATGGTGGAAATCAAAGCACAGTGGGATCCACACAAGACTCTATGACGATCTCGGGTCAACAGACTACTCTGTACCAGTGTCACCAGAGAACTGCCATCTGACGTAAGGTATAATACCATCTGGGAGTTCTCGGCGAGTCCGTCCAGTGTACCCAGTCTCCACTGAGCACCCGTATATCATCTCTGATGTCAAACACCAATGGATATGGGATCATCCATCGCCCATCTGTATGGGTCGAGAAGGTATACGCTAGTCTACTCTGGTATATCGATGCCCTGTCTCGATATACCGACGACTAGGGACCTTGAAGGATGTACTTATGGACTACCATGTCCCCACTAGTATGATCCGCATCATAGTCCAGGTAGTCAAGTACACATCCTAAGGGCTTTACCAACATGTAAAAGAGAGACAATCAATGTACACGTTAAGGTAAAAAGTAACCAGATGGCATACTATCATGTCGAGCAAGAAAGTCCTCCCTATATATGTCTAAGCATGCACTACAATATACATCCTATGTATAGTAATGGCCTCTAGGGCATACATATAACTAACAGTCTCACAGTCTGGAACAAAAGCAATGGAAAGTATGGGTACACAAGAACCTCCCTGTCACCGTCCTTGAGGCTACCGGAGTACCTCTCGGGTGCCTGAGGTTACCCACCGTATCTGCGGAGTGGCCAATGGAATGTCAAACCAGATTGAATCTTTAGGTTCTTATCAAATCTTCAGTAATCGTTTGCGGTTCTGGAATCACTTCCAGTTCTACCATACTCCCACTACTGTTTTCTGAAAAAATTCATTTTTTTAATAAAACTGTGGCGAGTCAAGAACAATATCACTATTGATCTTCCAGATGGTAGAGCGTCAACCCTCGTCATAGCCTGGGTCAACCCACAAACAGCCATTACAGAAACATGCCTTGAGTTATCCGGAGTCTGGTTTTAAGCATAAGCCGGACAACTCCCCGTACCTTAACATCGTTAAGATATGAACTGTTCTATATCCAATACAGAAACAGAGGCACTGATTTAATTGAACCAGATTCAAATCATGCAGCTGTTTCCAGTGCATGTTGACTAAATGGAATGAGGCCGATCAGCGTTACTCAACTTAGAAATGCTTCCAATTATGAGTAACCTGAAAGAGAAGCAAGTTCTCTTAATCATTACTATCAACTGAATACCATACACAAGTATCTACATCTTCGATCACCTTGAAGAATCCTGATACTTGCAATACTTGGTCTTCTACTTTATTCATATACCTATAACTTCTCAAAACTTGGACCCTGTGTTTCTACGGAACACCTGTCTAAAACCTAGAGAAGTCATAAATAAACCGAATATAGTACGAGGACCAACCCCTCTGTCCTAATGGACACTGGACAATATACAATACTCTGTATAAGTCCCTTAAGTCTAGTGACTCATTCACTGTGTGTCGTAGGTTGAAAACTGTACTTATGGTTAAGAAGAATTACACCGCTGTATTAATGCTCCTTACCTAACCATCCACTGATATAGGTAAATGTCAAAGACATAATTTCAAAAAGGTATATCTCACTTTATAAAAATAGACGTACAGATATATCAATTTGAAATTGGTGCATAGCAACGGATATTCAAAACCAAATATTTGCCGACCGGCAAACAACCCAAGTGACTTCCTCAAATATCACCAATTACAACGAATTCCGATATAATGAGGATGATCACCAAATTCCCAATAACTTACTCCCACTCATCATCAGTAAAACCATACAGATGTGAGAATCATACCTGGTAAATACATACTCTGGAGTAAGTATCTAACTAGGAAATCAGTTTTCCTTTAACAGTACACAGTGAAACTGAAACATTGAAATGTTTCGATAGGGTATCCCGGTATTCCTAGTAATGCCTCTTCCATTATCGAGATTCACAACTGTAACCGTGCAATTCTTTGCCATCTTTCCAAATCCCTTTGTTTTCCATCTTTCCAAATCCCTTTATATGTCTTTAGTCATTACCTTCTGCACACCCTCTTAGGCTAAATGGTTTTCTTCTTTCCCTACCGTTCGGCACCAGCCTATGGTTTGGAAGAAGACTATCCAATAAGCATAATAGGTGTACTGTCCTAATCCTAGGAGCACTCGCAATATGAGAGAAGGTGAAGATAAAAGACAACTGAATAAAGCTTATTCCTATTTCTCCTGAACCAGAATCCATCCCCGAACTGGAACAAGTTCCTTTCGAGTTCGTATATAACCATACGATGGAGTATCCAATAAACTGTGGATCTTCGTAGTGATACGGAGTGTCCTGGAGAAATACAAAGGTGATTTAGGATTGGCGAAGAAATACTTGGTTTGGTCGTGAATAGCAGTCGCAATTTACTTTGCCCTCTTACTAATCCCTTGATATGTCTTTACTTAATACCTTCTGTACACCATCATTATGCTAATTGGTTTTCTTCATTCCCCACCGTTTGGCACCAGCCTAAGGTTTGGATGAAGACTATCCAATTTGCATAATAGGTGTACTATCTCCTAAACCAAGGAGTACTCGCAACCTGAGAGAACGTAAAAGGAAAAGACAACTGAATAGTCATATTCGTTTTCTCCAGAACCGGAAACGATCCTCGAATAAATTCCTTCGAGTTCGTATATAACCATACGATGGTTTTGTCTAATGGAAATGGATGTTCGTGGTAATACGGGGTGTCCTGGAGAAAAGGGTAAAAGTAGGAGTGGCAATGAGGTTTGCAACTCTGACAATCCAAAAGCCAGTGTTTAAGAAGGTTCGGTAAACTTGGTCACTGAGTCATAATCTAGGGTCGGGCCAATGGTCGCTGCCAGAGAGAGAGAGAGAAAACAAACACTCAGCGTGCACTCTAACCTAGATCAGAATGGTTACCAATTTATCTAATCTGGAAACCTCCCACTGTACCGTCAAATTCTCCTCCAAACCTGAAAGAAAAATTAGTCGGGATCACCCGAGGAGTAAACCAACTCATCAGTGGGAATCGGGATCCAACTATCATCGCATGATAACATGACGGAATCCACTCACGTTATCACACTCCAGAAGGTATGCGCATATCTGGCAAGTTTCAGTTTCTTTAGAAACTCCCGATGTGATTTTGCCCCATGCTCTTATGACCTTGACGAAGGCCAACAAATCATAAGTCACATGTGAAGTTCTACCCATCATTCTCCAGGTTGATTTGTGTAGGGTTCCTAGGCACACACATGAGGTCTCACAAGTGATCAAACATGCCCAATTCAAATTTTTCATGTGCCTACAAACCCTAATACGGATCGTTAACTAGAGGATAAGGCGATAAAGATGCAAGTAAACAACTTTAACTTAAAGGAAAGTGACTACAACCTTTGTAGATCCGGTCCTCCACCTCTCTAGCTCCGTGATAACGTCCCTCCGCTGTACCCATCGGAATCCTAGACTCTTGCGGTAGTTTCATCGGAGAAAAGATCGGGCTAGGTCGTCGACTTCGATGCCGAAGATGATCTACGTCGAGGCAACTCAAGATCAAGCCCCAACTTCACCAAGTCATGAAACTTGTGAAGAAAACACCCTATACTACTTGGCAAGAGGTAGAGGATGAAGAAATAGGAAGTGCGTTCAATTTAGAATTGGATTTCTCACTCTTTTTCTCATTTCACCATTGAAGGTAGAAAAGGTTTTCTTCATCCTGAAGAAGAAGAAGAAGAGGAAAAGAATATGATAAGAATATTGAAAATAGAAAATAAAGTGATTCTTATCATATAGCAACCATGGTTAAGTGTAGAGAATAAAGTAGGGTTAGGTTTAATGGTTAGGTTAAGGCTAAGAAACAAAATGGTCAAAGCTTCAAAGCTTCATGAAGTTTCAAGAGAGAAACAAAGTTAGCCACCATTTTATTCTAGCCAAAATGAATGAATAAAAGAATAAATAAATAAGTAAAGATTACAAAACCCTAACCATTAACCTAAACAAGGTTTAAAGCGTACACATACCCAAGTTTGCATGTATCATCAAACATGATACAAACTAGTGCACAAAACTATATCATATATACAATGTGCACTTCAAGTGAGAAAATCCATCTAAAGTGAACAAATATTAGTTAATGCAAAGTAATATATCAAATATATAATTATATATTAAATCATTAAAACAACACTTGATTTAACGATCTGGTCATATCGCATATGACCGACTAATATCCAATGTATCGACTTATCAAATCAATCCTCGATTCGATAACTAGGTTATATCACATACAACCATTCGATACATTCATCGCGAGAATAGAATACGGTATCACATACACGCATTATTCTCGGTCCCGCACATATCTCATATGCGCTCCTATTTCGTTTCTCTTGAGCCAGGAAACCTCTGTGTAGGACTCTAAAGACTCATCAATATGCCGGCAGCAGATGATGATCATATCAAACACCCACAAGCCGCAAGCGGTCTGCTAAACGTAACGGCCACCCGGGTATTGAGCGACCAGAAGATCGACGAGCAAGCCCGCTCACACTCCTGTGAATCCAACCAGTAACACTTACCGTACAGTCCGGTCTGTTCGTCTGATATGTCGCATATCTCGCCTAGGGGTGGTAAACGTCAGACACCAATAGCTTGATAAGTCATGCCGACGTAAGGTCAGTAACAATCGTGAAACTACTGATAACTCTTACCAGTATATAACTGCAACCCTGGCCAGGGATTTCCTGTTATGGCCAGTCGAGCATGGCAGAACATCAACCCCCAATACCGGGAGAGACGAATCCCCTCCTATCGCTCATTGCCTCCATGTGAATCGGGACTGTACCCAAAAACCACCTGTTTGCACGACTCAGTAGAGCCGTGGTAGGGTGGAAATCAAAGCATAGTGGGAGACACACAAGACTCTATGACGATCTCGGGTCAACAGACTAAGCTGTACCAGTGTCACCAGAGAACTGCCATCTGACGTGAGGTATAAAACCATCTGGGAGTTCTCGGCGAGTCCGTTCAGTGTACCCAGTCTCCACTGAGCACCCGCATACCATCTCTGATGTCAAACACCAATGGATATAGGATCATCCATCGCCCATCACATGGGTCGAGAAGATATACGCTAGTCTACTCTGGAATATCGATGCCCCGTCTCGATATTCCTACGACTAGGAACATTGAAGGATGTACTCATGGACTACCCAAGCCCCACTAGTATGATCTACATCATATTCCTGGAAGTCGAGTACACATCCTAAGGACTTTATCAACATGTAACAGAGAGGCAGAAAGTATACATGTTAAGATAAAGAGCAACCAGATAGCGTACAATCATGTCGAGCAAGAAAGTCCTACCTATATATGTCCCAGCATCCATTACAATATACATCCAATGCACATTAATGGCCTCTAGGGCATACATATAACTAACAATCTCCCACTTGCACTAGGGCCATCTGTAGCAGTAGTTGCAGTATCATATACTCAACCATCCCATATAAGTCTCTCTCTGGGAAAAAGCCTTTGTGAGTGGATCCGCCGTATTGTCCTCTGAGGCTACTCTCCTAACCTCGATCACCCTGGAGATCATCTATCTCCATGATCAGGTGATGCTGCCTCAGAATAAGTCTGGGTCACTGATGGGACCAGGGTTCCTGGGCCGAAGCCACACTTCTATTGTCATACAATGGTAGGAACCGAGTTCATCTCATGAACTAATATACACCCAGACAGCCTCTTTGGTAGTATCTTAAGTAGCGATGTATCCAGCCTTAATCGTCTAGTATGCCACGGTATCTATCTTGGAACTCTTCCAACATACCGTCACTTTACTGAGGGTAAAGACAATGCCTGTGACTGACATTCAGTCCTCTTAATCACCCTGGAATCCTTCCAGTGATTCTCCCCAGGATCGATTGATACCATCTTACTACATCTAGTGAGAATCCTAGCATCCAATTACATCTATCTCATAGATGAAAACTCAGGATTTAGGAGGTATCACTTTGATCCTATTGGAGAATCCTTGTGATAAGCGGAGATTGACCGAGCGTAGTATAGGAAACTCTTTTCCTATCAAGAGTATATTGTCCACGTACAATACGAGGATAACCACCTTACTCTCTACTACCTTTTTGTATATACAAGGTTCATCTACCATTTTGATGAAGTCAAACTTTTTGACTACCACATCAAAACAGACGTTCCAACTCTGCGATACCTGCTTTATTCTGTAAAGCAACTTGCACACGTTTCTGCCGCTCCCACTGTCTACGAGGCCCTCTGGCTGTGTACTTATAGACGTTCTCTTCTACATTAGTATTTAGAAAAGCAGTCATGACACCCAACCACCAGATATCGTAGTCATGGTATGTAGCAATGGCAAGTAGGATCTGGATGGACTTAAGCATAGTCCCTGGAAAAGGTTTCATCATTATCCTCGCCTGGTCGATGACGAAAACCTTTAACAAGTCTAGCTTTGAAAGTCTCAACTTTTCCATCTACACCAAGTAATCTTCTCAAGATATACTTGCTCCTGATGGAGATTTAACCCTTCAGATATAGCAACCAAAGTCCATACTTTATTGGTGTATAAGGATTCCATCTCAGATCGCTAAGCATCCAGCCATTCTTACAGAGTCCCTACTCTCGATGGCCTGTTCGAAACTAGTTGGGTCATCATCTCATGATGCATTCCTCTCTCCCACTGTCATCGAGAAACCGAGGTATCTCTCAGGCGGATGAGGAACCCTACCAGATCAGCGGAGAGGCTGAGGTTCGTCGGGGACTATTGAATCTTTTGGTTCTGTCAAATCATCAGCTGCAGTTTTGTATAGCTGGAACCTTTCCAGTTCTACTTAACAGACCTTTCCTCGAGCTTGTCCGGATTTTGCTTTTAGACATAGTCCGGACAATCCCAAATCTTAACCAACTTAAAACATGGGCTCTTCCCTTTCCATATCACATATGAAGTGGTAGGCAACCGATTTGATCTGAATCCAATTCAACAGGTATGCAACTTCTCAAGTGCACAACCCCAAAAGGAAATAGGCAACTCAGTAGTACTCATCATAGAGCACACCATATCTAATATGGTGCGATTGCTCCGTCCCGATACACCGTTGTGCTGTGGTGTATTCAGAGGAGTAACACCGAGAGAGAATCTCATTCTCCTTTAGAATAGTCTAAGAATTCCATGCATAAGTATTCTCCTCCCTGATCTTATCATAGGACATAATACTTATACCCGGTTTTTAGTTCTCTACTTCTAACTCATATTCTGTGAATATCTCAAAAGCTTCGGACTTATGTTTCAACAGGAACATATGGCTGAATCTTGAGAGATCATCAGAGAACATAATGAAGTATAAAGAACCGGTCCTGCCATGTGTAGACAGGAGGCCTTACATACATCATCATGTATCAGTCCCAAGAGTTCACTAACTCTTTCTCTGTTTCCAATAAACAGAGCAATGGTCATTTTATCTTTGTGACATGACTGGCAAGTTTCACAAGATGTAAATTCAAACTGATTTAAATATGCATCTAAAATGTAACTTAAGCTAGTCGGGTGACATTGATATGACCTAGTCTACAATACCTCAAGAAGGAATCGTTCATATCTGAAATCTTCCTCTTGTGTGTGTTATGTATACTAGGAACTGTAGTTTGATTTAGAACGTCAATGCTTTTAGATAACGTGCCTGAACCGATCAACTTTTGATATAGGAAATGTTCAAAATATTATCCAACAATAAAAAAATTTATCATTTCTTTAGTAATAAAGAGACCGATATGATTTTGCATATCAGGTTCGGTATCTAATAACATTCGTTCAGAATCAATGTATTTGGAATACAGGGTGACAGTGACCAACAGACTTGGCTGCAACACTTGCACCGTTTTCTACCTCATGAAACTTATCACCCTTTCTCAGTTCTCTACCTTTCTGTAGCCCTATGTAACAGATTACATATCTGGGATCCTTATCCGGTATCAAATACCGAGGATGCAGAGGATACTGAGAAACAGTTCTGTATAATGAACATACCCGAAGGAGATGCATCATATGCACTTTCTTCGTTTGGGCGGCATAGGAATTCTGGTATTCCCCATTTCCTGCTCTGTCTTATAACAATTATAAGTTGGAGCGGGACCAACGTTCCCCAGCTCAGTATAACAAGCGGGTTCGGTCAATACATCCATATTATTATCTTGATTAAGGCGTGATATGGTCGCTACCTGGAGAGAGAGAGAGAAGAAAACACTCTGCGTGCGCTCTTGCAAGATTAGATTGGTTATTTATTTTATCTAATCAGGATGGCTCCCACTGTTTTTATCAAATCTTCCTTCAAACCCTAAAAGGAAAGACTAGCCAGGATTAATTACACTCTACAAGTTCGCCAATCTTTCAACCAGGCCAGTGTCGGTACTTTGAGGGAGGTTCCCCGTGCTTTCGCACGGACCTAATTAAAGTAAACCTCGTTTTCCCAGGGGCGTAACCCGGTTGACACCTTTCTAGACACCTACTTGATCGGCTAATTGCAAAGTGCAAAACTCTCCCAGGAGTAACAATTACTCGCAGTGGGTATCGGGATCCAACTATCATATAAAAGGTATGCAATCTCATTGCAAATTTCAACACTTGAAACTCCCGATAAAGGTTTTTACCCCTAGCACCTATGACTTTGGCTAAGGTCAACAAATCATAAGCGCTAGTCAAGTTCTACCCGTCATTTCGTGATTAATTAGACCCACCCACATGACCCTTGGCTAAGGTCAACAAAGCCACATGACTGTCCTAACTAATCGCATCATATGCGGTGTAGGAAGACATCACTTAGCTACCGTACACTACGCCTCGGCTATGGTCGACAAACGTAGCACGAATACTAAGTACTCTACTTCCTAAAATGATGGAGGGTTGCGAATGGTTTTTAAGAAAACCTTTAACGCTTTGAACTTGATCTCGTTGCGGAATCAAATGGTTTTTAAATGGAGTGTTTTTGAAGCTTTTCTAGTTTTGCTAAAGGGGTCACTCCCGGTGAAGGGATCGTCGGCCCTTTCCTTATTGAATAAGGTGCAGGATATATCATATATACCGCTGTGCAAAGCAGAAACTATAGAAGCAATCAAAAGACAAACCGAGGGTTGTAGCATCTGCCAGTTATTGCTAAAGGGGTCACTCCCAGTGAAGGGATTGTCGGCCCTTTCCTCATCGAATAAGGTGCATGATGTTCTACAAGGAACACCGCGATGCAAATCAAGAACTGTAGCTACCTGTTTTATTTTGAAATTCGATTCCACAACATCTTTTAGGTTTATTTTCTTTCATTAATCTCATTAATCAATGTCCCATCATTTAAGTCCACCTAAACATCACAGATAAATATAACGTACGCTTATGCCATCCGCATTCGCCACGATGTCCCGTCTGCACCGTTAGGTTAGGTAACTAACGCCAGAGCGAGGTAGGGCTAGTGCGGGTGTAAAACATAAGCAACGTATATATAATATCTATCAGAACATATCACATGATCACATCACAGATAACGCAGCAGAAAATATCATATGAAATATTGGATATACTAGGACGTCCGTGTTTTCAATACGAGCCAGTATTAAACACGGATTCCACAGTCGTGATGAATAGCCAATCCCACACCCCTAGACCCCTACGAGAGCGGCAAGCAACCCTACCAATTCTAGGGTTAAGAGACCCGGACTCGACTCCTCGAGATGGTCTCCCACTGGACCCTAGAACCCGGTTACTCGTGCTCCCCTCCTTGGGACAATCCTAATGCGGAAAAGTAAATAATATACAAATGGTGACATTATCCGCAACCTGGAAGTGCCCCAATAAAAGAATATTACATACAAGTTTTTACATGAATGAAAGAGAAAAACACTCATCTCACATAAAAAAACCCCGGTTATTCAAACACGACGATCCAATATAACATATCCAGCAACACATAACATCACATGTCATCATCGTAAGTAAATATGCGCATCCCAATTGTCGTTGACATATAGCAACGAAACCGACGATATCACATATTACACTTACGGTCATAGAAAAGAAAGTGTAAAACTACAACAGTTGGAATCCGCAACCTGCATAGACATCGCATGCCTAATCAAATGAATTCCTTAGACATCGCATGCCTAACAATTATAAACCCCGCATTTTAGTCTCTATATCGAAAACACTTTTCAATATCAAGTCGGGCAATTCAACAGGATTCCCGAAATTCTGATCGAATGCTCGTTGCAAACTTTAGTAGACGGCCGCACCCCCGATACCATCGACGAAGTGCACTAAGGCGGAACACCGCTACCGTGAGCACCCGAACGGATGCTTTCGGCGACGGGGTTCTCCTACAGTCACTTGGTCGGGGCTATGGGGTGTAGCTGTCTATTAAGTTTACCCGGCGAGTATCCGCGTACGCTACGTGATTGCGACGGACTTTTGATCACATCAAACTTCCGTGGCAACCGATCAAGTGAGACTAAACTGCTATATTTATAACATTCATTCAGTTATCTCATAACTACTTGTGGATTCCAAATATTGTATCACATTCCGGATAAATAGAAAATGTTAAACTTTCCGATCAAACAATCGAACACCCAAGTTTTCCCGAAACAGCTCAACACATGAAATAAGTTAAAAAACATTCACTTCATGGCTCAGTACCAACGGTCCAGCCGTAGAAGGGTCAGGCCAACGCCTCACATGTGGCACGCCGTAGTGCCCCAAACCCTAAGGTTCAAAAGACAGTTCAAGACGGTCACATAATCGAGTTAAGGTTTGTTGTCTTCTAGAGGGACCATCGCGTTACTTGCACTACTTAGAACGTCATTAAACTAAGGAAAAATCCAACAATTGGAAATTTCCCGGCAGGGGAAAAATTGGGTATTTATATCCGGTCGAACCTTTTAATATATTCTAAAATTACCCGGAAAAACACATAGAAAAAGCTAAACAATCCGATCGAATCATCGATTCCCCAAAACAACCCAGAAAACTCAACTCTAGAGTGCAAATTAAAAATTCCCAGAAAATACAGCATTACAATATAGGAATTACTGTGCAAAGAAAATTACAAGATGCCCCATTATGGCCGCGGAACCGCCGCACATGCCATGCTCGTGCCGCGGTTCCGCGGCCATTTGGTCGATTCATGCTCACGTGCTTCACAGTAATTCTTACAAAAGCCTGCTTATTTTTCTGCATATTTTTAATTCATAAAAATCCCCGATTTCAAAAAATATACAGAGAGTGGATTTTGCATTAGGGTTTCGGTTCGATCGGACTTCTAACTCCGTCTACTCATCGCCTATGGCTCTAGCTAGGCTCTGATACTACTGTAGGGTTCCTCGGCACACCCATGAGGTCTCACAAGTGATCAAACATGCCCAATTCAAATTTTTCATGTGCCTACAAACCCTAATACGGATCGTTAACTAGAGGATAAGGCGATAAAGATGCAAGTAAACAACTTTAACTTAAAGGAAAGTGACACAACCTTTGTAGATCCGGTCCTCCACCTCTCTAGCTCCGTGATGATGTCCCTCCGCTGTACCCATCGGAATCCTAGACTCTCGCGGTGGTTTTATCGGAGAAAAGATCGGGCTAGGTCGTCGACTTCGATGCCGAAAATGATCTACGTCGAGGCAACTCAAGATCAAACTCCAACTTCACCAAGTCATGAAACTTGTGAAGAAAACACCCTATACTACTTGGCAAGTGGTAGAGGATGAAGAAATAGGAAGTGGGTTCACTTTAGAATTGGATTTCTCACTCTTTTTCTCGTTTCACCATTGAAGGTAGCAAAGGTTTTCTTCATCTTCATCTTGAAGAAAAAGAAGAAGAAGAAAAGAATATGATAAGAATATTGAAAATAGAAAATAAAGTGATTCTTATCATATAGAATCCATGGTTAAGTGTAGAGAATAAACTAGGGTTAGCTTAAGGCTAAGAAACAAAATGGTCAAAGCTTCAAAGCTTCATGAAGTTTCAAGAAAGAAACAAAGTTAGCCACCATTTTATTCTTGCCAAAATGAATGAATAAAAGAATAAATAAATAAGTAAAGATTACAAAACCTAACCATTAACCTAAACAAGGTTTAAAGCATACACATACCCAAGTTTACATGTATCATCAAACATGATACAAACTAGTGCACAAAACTATATCATATATACAATGTGCACTTCAAGTGAGAAAATCCATCTAAAGTGAACAAATATTAGTTAATGCAAAGTAATATATCAAATATATAATTGTACATTAAATCATTAAATCAACACTTTATTTAACGATCCGGTCATATCGCATATGACCGACTAATATCCAATGTATCGACTTATCGAATCAATCCTCGATTCGATAACTAGGTTATATCACATACAACCATTCGATACATTCATCGCGAGATTAGAATACGGTATCACATACACGCATTATTCTCGGTCCCGCACATATCTCATATGCGCTCCTATTTCGTTTCGCTTGAGCCAGGAAACCTCTGTGTAGGACTCTAAAGACTCGTCAATACGCCGGCAGCAGATGATGATCATATCAAACACCTACAAGCCGCAAGCAGTTTGTTAAACGTAACGGCCACCCGGGTATTGAGCGATCAGAAGATCGACGAGCAAGCCCGCTCACACTCCTGTGAATCCAACCAGTAACACTTACCGTACAGTCCGATCTGTTCGTCTAATATGTCGCATATCTCGTCTAGGGGTGGTAAACGTCAGACCCCAATAGCTTGATAAGTCATGCCGACGTAAGGTCCATAACAATCATGAAACTACTGATAACTCTTAACAGTATATCACTGCAACCCTGGCCAGGGATTTCCTGTTATGGCCAGTCGAGCATAGCACAACATCAACCCCCAATACCGGGAGAGACGAATCCCCTCCTATCGCTCATTGCCTCCATGTGAATCGGGACTGTACCCAAAAACCACCTGTTTGCACGACTCAGTAGAGCCGTGGTAGAGTGGAAATCAAAGCACAGTGGGAGACATACAAGACTCTATGATGATCTCAAGTCAACAAACTAAGCTGTACCAGTGTCACCAGAGAACTGCCATCTGACGTGAGGTATAATACCATCTGGGAGTTCTCGGCGAGTCCGTTCAGTGTACCCAGTCTCCACTGAGCACCCGCATACCATCTCTGATGTCAAACACCAATGGATATGGGATCATCCATCGTCCATCACATGGGTCGAGAAGATATACGCTAGTCTACTCTGGAATATCGATGCCCCGTCTCGATATTCCCACGACTAGGAACATTGAAGGATGTACTCATGGACTACCCAGGCCCCACTAGTATGATCTACATCATAGTCCTGGAAGTCGAGTACACATCCTAAGGGCTTTATCAACATGTAACAGAGAGACTGAAAGTTTACATGTTAAGATAAAGAGCAACCAGATAGCGTACTATCATGTCGAGCAATAAAGTCCTACTTATATATGTCCCAGCATCCATTACAATATACATCCAATGCACAGTAATGGCCTCTAGGGCATACATATAACTAACAATTTGAACCCACCCGCACAAGCCCTTGACGAAGGCTAACAAGGCTATACGACTGTCCCAAACCAACACATCTATCTATGCAGCAGAAAGGCAACAAACAGCTACCATACACTATGCCTTGACAAAGGCCAACTAACATAGCATGAATACAACCTTCTACCCGTCTTAAACGACGGAGGGCTATGAATGGTTTCTGGTGAAAAACCTTTAACATATTGAACTTGATATCGTTGAAGGAACTAGATAGCTTTTATGAAAATATAGTGACGAAAACCTTTGCTAAAGAGGTCACTCCCGGTGAAGGGATCTCGGCTCTTTCCCCGTAGAATGAGGTGCAGGATATTCCAACTGAATACCACGATGCAAAGCAAAAGTAATCGGATATAGTTAAGTTATTTCCCTGGCGCAAACTTCTGTCCAAGGGGTCACTCCCGGTGAAGGGATCTCGGCCCTTGCCTCGTCGACTGAGGTGCTGGATATTCATAACCGAATACCACTGTGCAAAACAAAAGTGAACGTCCTTGCAATAACAGCATTTTGAAAAATTGTTCCAACAACATCAAAATAGGTTTGTTTTTAACTTGCATTGATCTGAATCAATACAGTCCCATCAATTGATCACACCAATAAAGAACGAAAATAATGACGTACGTATATGCCATCCGCATTCACCACTGGGTCCCGTCATTACCCGTTAGGTTAGTTAACTAACGACAGAGCGGGGACTGGACTAGCGCGGATGCAAAACATATACAATATCTACTAGTATATATATAATATACAATTTTTGCTCAAGGCGTGATAAAATGCAACATCACAGAAATGTACAGCATCACAGAACAATACAGATATCTGGGATCCCCTGGTTTCACAGAGCCGTAACTGAAACCCGACGTTCCCCAGGTCGTATGGATAGCCTGTGCAATGAAATCCTAGACCCCTACGGGCGCGGCAAGTTACCCACCAAAACCTGAAGCGAGGCAGCCCCCTTCAGCAACGTGAATGGACCTCCCAGCACTTCATGGAATCCGGTAACTTGGGCATCCCTCCTGGGCCAGACTGTACCCCCTACGAGTGCGGCGAATAGCCCGCCAATTCTAGAGTGAAGCCCCCTCCGTCTCAATGCCATGAGATGCGAGCCCGTTGCCCTGCAGAACCCGGCTATCCGTGCACCCCTCCTTGGGGTAATCCTAGTACAGAAAGTAAAATATACATACAACGGGTACATCGACCTCAACCTGGTCGTGCCCCAAAAGAATAATATACAATCAGGCAGTGACGGCAGTCCATATGTCGGACGCTCGCCCCGCAACATTAAATGTACATAACACAACAAAAACTGTACTAGCATTGCATCCAGGCTATCCCCCACGACCAATACGCAACATCACAGCACAACACAGAACATCAACGTGAATGTCACGTTCGCAAATCCGTCTAACCGGGCTATAGCAGTTAGACAGGATTTACCGATCAAGTGACATTCACGGTCGCAGATAGAATGTAAATACTGTGAGCTAATGTGATTAAAATTTTCGATCGATAAAATTTTCCTAAGTGGGCCCCCAGCATTACTGTAGCACTTAAAGAAATTCTGGGCCCAAAAAGAACATTCCAAAAACCCCATTTTCAACTCAGGAGCATTCTGAAAAATTTTGGTACACTAAACAGTGAAAGTCGCGGCGGAACCGCGGCCCAAGCATGGGTTTGGCCGCGGTTCCGCGGTGGGTTAGTGAGATCACGAGACCAAATTTTTACAGAAGGCTTAGAATTCCCTGCACATCATTCTGCAATAACCTGAAAAATTGTTGGAGCCAAAAAAAATTCGACAGAAACTGATGCACATGAAAAATAAGGTTTTGGAATATTTGTTCGATCTAAGCTTTAAACATACTAGTGCAAGCTAGACAAGCTTAATGGTGTGGCTCTGATACCAGTGTAAGTGCACGGCAGCGCCCCGGCCGTCTTTCCGAGGCCAAAATGCGGAAGCGATAAATAACATAAACTTTTGAACCGGCACCACCGCGCACAAAATTCCCGGATCGTGCCATTAAACTAGTCCTAGCTAACTAATGAACGGGGTAGAGAGATATACCGAACGATCCGTGTCCTTCGGTCTTCTCGTCGTCGTCCCGATCTCCCGCGGAATATCCGGTCTCCACCTCCTCGCCTGAAGGGCACCACGTCGCCGGCTTCTTTTACGGGCTCCCACCTCTTGACCGAGACAACTCGGGCACGAAGTTGGCGAGTCGACCTGCCCAAGACTTGCTGTAGAATGTAGTGTAGTGCTCCATGTCTCTTTGGGGTTTGAGGAAGTTGCCTTTTGTGGAGGAAATGAGATGTGAACTTTTTCTAGATGAACTTGCGGATTTTTCTAACATGAAAAGAACCAAAATCCCCACACCAAAGTTTTGGACAGCCCTCCAAAGAGCTTGGCCGGCCAAAGTGAATAGAGAGAGAGAATGAGAGAGGGAGTGTGTGTATCAAAAAGGGGTGAGTCAAAAACAAAAGAGAGAAAAGGGTTATCATGAAAAAGGAAATGATCACCCACTAAAACTCACACTCCATCAACCAATCATCTCATCACAAAGTCAAGCAATCATGAAGAAGTCAAGAAGTCAATAGAGGCTAAACCATCATGACACTACAAAATGCAAAGGCAACCCTCCAAAATGCTTATTTGCACAAATGCAAATAAGCCATCCTCCACCAATCTTCAGCCAATGAAAGATACAAAGAAAATATGGCCGAAACGGAAAACAAACTGGCAACTCCAAAAAACTGATCCCGTAATAAATTACAGGAAAACCCTGCTACTGTATATACATACCCGCATTTGTATTCCGACCGAAATACAAATGCAATGAGACAAAACCTATACTGTACAATACTAGGATCCGGCTTAAACCAAAGCCCGCTAGTATAAACCGTCCGATCATGATCCGTGCAATACCGCACGTATCTGATCGAACCCTGCCATATCTCCATACGACCTCTACAGCGTTTCGCCCGAAACATGAGTAACTGTGTGTGGGGGACTCTAAAGACTCGTCAATACTATGGCTGTGGATTTAACCACTAGCACGTCAGAGGTATTAGCCATATGTAACGGGCTACCAGCTATTGACCAAAAGGAGCGTCGATGAGCGAACTCATCCTGACACCCTACTGAGCCTGTCAGTGACAATATCCGTACAGTCCGGTCCGTTCGTCTATGAGTATCGCATGGCGGGCCTAGGAGGTTGGTAAAAGTCAGACCCCCAAAAGCAGTACAAGTCGTGTCGGAGTGTAGCTAAGAACACCCTGAGATACTACTGGAATACCTATCAGTAAATCTCCTGCCTCGGCCGAGGGCTTTGTGTAATGGCTCTCCTAGACACAGCGCGACCTCACCCCCAATACCGGGAGAGACGAACTCCTGAAGATCCGCTCACTGCCTCCATGCGACTCGGGACTGTACCCAACTAAAACCTGTTTGCACGTCTCCTTTCAGCGTGGTAGGGTAGTAATCAAAGTACAGTGGGAACTCACACGAGACAAATGACGATCCGCAGATCGATGAACTAACCTATACACATGTCACCATGGAACTACTATCTGACGTCAGGTATAAGACCAACTAGTATGTTCCCGGCGAGTCCTGTCCGGTGTACTCATAACCCAATGAGCACCTGTATACATCTTAGGTGAACCAACTGACACAAGTGGCTTGTGAGACCGGCCACCACCCCTCGTCGGGGTCTCGACTGTATACACTAGTCTACTCTGGAGTATCGATGCCCTGTCTCGAAACTCCCTCGACTAGGGACCTTTTAAGGATGTGCTTATAGACTACCAGCTCCCATGTATATGATCGCCCTCATACTGCTGGCAGTCAAGAAAGAATCCTAGGGGCTCTATTAACGTGTAATAGCAACCTGTAAGGTCACCTAATGCAGTACACGATGATATAGATAAAGCAGATAGCATACTATCATCTTGAATAAAACTGTCCTACCGGAATAGGTCCTCCCTCAATCATTGCAATCACGTGCCTATGATCCAATAATTGACTCTGAGGGCACTATCTCCAACAATGAGATGCCGCAAAAGAGGCAGTCTGGATATGGAAGTTCTTAATTGAACATCAGGTGGTTCCTTCCATTTGTTGGTCCAATACTTTAGTATTGAGACAACATACGGCGCTATAGCTTTAGGGATGGAACCCAGGTCCCATCAGAGATCCAGACATATCTTGAGGCGGTACCACCTGATCAGGGAGATCGAGGTGAGGAAGGTAGATATGGAGAATAACACTGCAGATCCACTCACAGAGGCCATCCCTCAGACAGTGTTCGAGAAGGCAATTCGAGATCTTCGGTCTGCGATATGCTAGTATATGGCCTTAGTGCAAGTGGGAGATTATTAGTGATATATGCCTTAGAGGCCATTATTGTATCATACTGGATTGTATATTACTTAATGGGAGATTAGGATATACATGGATATACTAACACTCTTGCTCGAAATGGTAGTATGCTACATGGTTTGTTTCTACCTTAATATGTGCATGTGTTTCTTTTAGCATATCCCTTATACATATTGGTAGAGCCCTTAGGATCTTTGCTTGATTACCAGCGTTATGATAGCATTCACACTAGTGGAGGCTGGGTAATCTATAAGCACATCCTATACAGGTCCCTAGTCGTAGGATTATCGAGACGGGGCATCGGTACTCCACAGTAGACTAGTATATACGCTTCTCATCCCAGCAAGGAAGATGGTCTGTCCCACAGCCATTAGTACGTCGTATTGGAGATAGTATGCATGTGCTCATTAAGTTATGAGTACACTGGACAGGACTCGTCGAGAACTGTTGGTGGGTATTATACATGTCATCGGATAGCAGTTCCCAGGTGACATGAGTACAGCTTAGTCCATCGACTTGACAATGCTACTTCGCCTCAAGTGTGTTCCCACTGTACTTTGATTACAACCCTACCATGGCTCAATGGAGTCGTGCAAACATGTAGTAGTTGGGTGCAGTCCCGAACCACTTGGAGGAAGTGGCGGTTAGATAGGATTCATCTCTCCCGGTATTTAGGATTGATATCGCGCTATGTTCAGAAGGCCATTATACAAAGTCCTTGGCCAAGGCAAGCGAGATTTACTGGTAAGTATTTCAGTAGTTTCTCAGGGTGTATTGGGCTACTCTCCGACAAGACTTATTGCGCTATTAGGGGTCTAACTTTTACCGCCCTCTAGGCCCGATCTGCGATACTCTTAGACGAACAGACCAGATTGTACAGAGATTGTCAAATTCAGGATCAGTAGGAGTTTGGATGGATTTTCCTCATCGGCCTTCTTATCGACATCTACCTGGGGACCGTTACGTGCAGCTAGTACCGCTTACGGCCTGTGGTTAAACCCACTACCAGCATAGTATCGAGTCTTTAGAGTCCCACACAGAGAGTTTCCCTGCACTGGGCAAAAGGTGTAGAGGTCGTATGGTTTTACGGCAGGGCTTCGATCACTTACGTGCACTTGTGCGCGTATGATGTTCGGGCGGATAATACTAGTAGGGTTTGGTTTAAGCCGGATCCTAGTATTATATTGATAGATCAGTTTCGTCTCTTTGTATTCGTGTTTCTCGGAACACGAATGCGGGTATGTATATACGGATGAGAGGGGCATAGAAGAAGACACCTCATTAGGGTTTTGACCATTAACTTGATTAAAAAAATTATGAGGTGGAGGAAAGTATTTGTTATTTTTGTAAATGATTATTGAGACATGGCTACTAGTTTTGACTACTTGACATTGTTTAACCTTTTGACTTGGCTTGACCATTTGACTTGGTTTGACTATTTGACTTAGATATTTTTGTGAGATATTGTATGACCAAGATATTTTGTATGTCATGTGTGTGGTCATGTCAAGGGAGCCATCTCATTTTCATTAGTGATTATCATTTATCAAAATACTTTCTCTTTCCTTCAGTGAGCTCTCATGTTAGCTCTATTCTTCTTCCTCTCAACAAAACCCTACAAGCTCTCATGTGTTAAGAATCCTAGGGTTTTAAGAGATAAATAAATCCATCGTCATACTCTACATAACCTAGGACATCAAGTTTAGCAAGCTTGTTGCCCTAGTTACCTCGGTTTTGAGGTGGAGCTCGGACTATAGACTCTCGGGTGGATCGTCCTTGACTCGAGGAGGACGTCGAAGAAGCTACAATCCGGATCGATCCTTGGAGCCTACGTAGACGAGGAAGATAGCGATGAAGACCCGAAGGACATGTATCATGAGATATAACTTCGTATCCGAGTAGTTAAACCTTAAGTAGTTTGCTAGCTAGGGTTTATGGACGATCCTTGGTTCTAGTCGGTGTTGCGAAGCTCGTAAAAATCATTTTTGCAAATTCCGTCTCCCCGCAAACACGTGGGGTGAGCGACATCGACTTACAGAGAGCGGCCCAGAGCAGGAAGAAATCTTATGTGGATGGACGTCGTCGCAAATTTGAGTACGCCGTTGGAGATAATGTTTTTCTGGAGGATTTCTCCGATGAAGGACGTGTTGAGATTCGGAATGAAAAGGAAGGCTTAGTTCCAGATATGTGGGTTCTTTGAGATTCTCAAGCTTGTCAACGTAGTTGCTTATCATTTGGCTATTCCATCCAGTTTCCCAGATATCCACCCCGTGTTTCATGTATCAATACTCCGCAAGTACCTTCTTGACCCCTCTCGCGCGATACAGCATCAGACGATCCAGCTGGAGCATAATTTTTCTTTCACCTGGCTGCCGATAGTCATTCAAGATCGGCAGGTGAAGAAACCGAGGTCCGAGGTCATACCGTCCATATAGGTTCTTTGACGTGGCCCGAACGGCGAAAAAGGTCACGTGGGAAACCGAGGAAGAGATGCGGAAGAATATTCCCATCTCTTCGAGGGTACGCGTTGTTAAATTTTAAATTCGGGGACCGAATTTCATTAAGGGGGAAGATTGTAACGTTCTAAAAAATCGTTTAGGTGAAATTTCCGATAATCGGTAAAATAACTGGTGTTTTCCGTAAAAATCAAGATATAATTATTTTTTCAAACATAGACTCAATTATATCTATTTTAGATATGTAATAGCTAATATGTAAGTCTACGATGGCGCCCCGGCCGTCTTTCCGAAGCCAAAATGCGGAAAACAAAAACTTTTTTAAATTAGAAACCGGCGCTATCGTATGCTTAAATCCCGTATCGAACCATTAACCTACAACTAGCTATCTAGAGAGAGGGTTCGAAAGCTATACCGATCGATCCGTGTCCTCCGGTCTTCGGCCACCATCCCAAGCTCCTCGCGGCATCTCCGGTCTTGATCTCCTCGTCGGAAAGGGCACCACATTACCGAGTATTTTTACGAGCTCGCTCCTCTGAACCGAGGCAACTCGGACATGAAGTTTGCTAGACGACGTGTCCAAGATTGCTGTAGAAAATGTGTAGTATGCTTTGTCTCAAGGGTTAGTGAAGTTGCCATTTTGGAGGTGAAGATGGAAATGAGCTTGTTGGAATTTTCCTTTGCAAAAGCAAATGAATCAAAATCCTAACACAAGAATTATCCCCACCCAAAATGTAGTGGCCGGCCATAATTTATAGAGGAGGGAGGTGAGTGTAGGAGACAAAAGGAGGTGATCATAAGCAAGAGGAAAAGTGTGTGATAACAAGGAAAAAGGGTCACACTCATATCCATATCAATCCATTCACATTAATGCAAATCTTGAACCAAAACACTTTTAGAATCCTCATGAACCCTCCACCACAAAAAAACCCATTTTGTAAAAGCCACTTTTACAAATAAGCCCCGCCAAGTAAAAATTAGCCAAGTAAAGAAAGGAAGGAAAATAGCTGAAACGGAATGCAAACTGGCATCTTCAAAAAGCGATCCCGTAATAAATTACAGGAAAACCCCGTGACTGTATATACATACCCGCATTTGTATTCTGAACGAATACAAATGCAATGAGACAAAATCTACACAGTATAATACTAGGATCCGGCTTAAACCAAAGCCCGCTAGTATTATCCGTCCGAACCATGACACGTGCACAAGTGCACGCGTACGTTCGAACCCTGCCATAAATCCAAATGGCCTCTACAACGTTTTGCCCGAAACTTAAGAAACTGTCTGTGGGGGACTCTAAAGACTCGTCAATACTTTGGCTGTGGATTTAACCACTAGCACGTCAGAGGTATTAGCCGTACATAACGGGATACCAAGTATTGACTAAAAGGCAGGTCGATGAGCGAACTCATCCTGACACCCTACTGAGCCTGTCAGTGACAATATCCGTACAGTCCAGTCCGTTCGTCTATGAGCATCGCATGTCGGGCCTAGGGGGTTGGTAAAAGTCAGACCCCCAAAAGCGGTACAAGTCGTGTCGGAGTGTAGCCCAGAACACCCTGAGATACTACTGGAATACCTACCAGAAAATCTTCTGCCTTGGCCAAGGAATTCGTGTAATGGCTCTCCTAGACGCTGCGCGACCTCACCCCCAACACCGGGAGAGACGAACCCCTGCCAATCCGCTCACTGCCTCCATGTGGCTCGGGACTGTACCCAACTAAAACCTGTTTGCACGACTCCTTTGAGCCGTGGTAGGGTAGTAATCAAAGCACAGTGGGAACTCACACGAGACAAATGACGATATCAGGTCGATGAACTAACCTGTACACATGTCACCAGGGAACTGCTATCTGACGTCAGGTATAATACCAACTAGCATGTTCCCGGCGAGTCATGTCCAGTGTACTCATAACCCAATGAGCACCTGTATACATCTTAGGTGATCCAACTGACACCAATGGCTTGTGAGACCGGCCACCGCCCCTCGTCGGGATCTCCACTGTATACACCAGTCTACTAATGTAGTATCGATGCCCAGTCTGGAAACTCTCACGACTAGGGACCTTTTAAGGATGTGCTTATAGACCCCAGTTCCCACGTATATGATCGCCATCATACTGCTGGCCGTCAAGCAAGAATCCTAAGGGCTCTATCAGCGTACAATAGCGACCTGTAAGGTCACCTAAAGCTGTACACGATGATAAAGACAAACCATAGTAGCATACTATTCTCCATCAACGTGTAATAGTGAACCACAATGTCACCTAAAGCATGTACACGATGATAAAGACAAACCAGATAGTATACAAACCTCTCGAGTAAGACTGTCCTACCGGCATAGGTCCTCCCTCAATCATTGCAATCACGTGCCTGTGATCCAATAATTGACTCTGAGGGCACTATATCCAACAATCTCCCACTTGCAATCAAGGCTAATTATTGCGATGTCGCATACTCATAGCCCGTGTGATACCGAACACCCCACTCCTCTACTAATCAGTCTCACAAAGCCCGTTTGCGAAACTATTGCGTTCGAGGAATAGCCTCAGCTAGTGGATCCGCCATGATGTTTCTTTCTATGTCTCTCTTTATCTCAAGTTCGCGGAGAAACCCATCTCCCGAATTGAGCAATACCTGTCTTAGAATATGTCTGGATATCTGATGGGACCTAGTTCATAAATGAACTCCAAATCCAATCTTCTTAGACCGCATCGTCAACCGAAACCAATCAGTATCCTGCGCCATGCCTCCCTCAGTATCCGCTTGGACCACCTGTCCAAAATACTGCCCCTCGTCAGAGGGAAAACTATAACTCTAACAACCACTCTGTCATCCAGGTCACCTTGGAAGCCTGGAATGATAACCGTCTCCTAAAAGAGGCTGTTGTTATCATATCCCTAGAACATTCACTTATGTTCTAAAATTGCTTCCGAACGTTTCTCCAAGATAGGATTAATATCAACTTACTGCATCTCATGCAAAAACAATATCTGGTGTGGTACTTGACATCTCATGATTGACTCAATTGCCTAAGCAAGTGATCTGCCAATCATGCACATCCCTCTCCCCTTTAGTCTGTAAGACACCTTTAGAGAGGGTGACTCCATCACCTGCAGGTACACTACCGTGCCAGGAGTCGTCCATTCTAAAACACATTTAGAATGCTGTCTAAGTACCCAGATTAGAAAACTACCCAAATCAGGAAACTACCCAAATCTAGATCTAAATGTTGGAGATAGTGCCCTCAGAGTCAATTATTGGATCACAAGCACGTGATTGCAATGATTGAGGGAGGACCTATACCGGTAGGACAGTCTTACTCAAGATGATAGTATGCTGTCTGGTTTATCTTTATCATCGTGTACTGCTTTAGGTGACCTTACAGGTTACTATTGCACGTTGATAGAGCCCCTAGGATTCTTGCTTGACTGCCTGCAGTATGAGGGCGATCAGATACGTGGGAGCTGGGGTCTATAAGCAAATCCTTAAAAGGTCCCTAGTCATGGGAGTTTCGAGACAGGGCATCGATACTCCAGAGTAGACTAGTGTATACAGTCGAGACCCCGACGAGGGGCGGTGGCCGGTCTCACAAGCCACTGGTGTCAGTTGGTTCACCTAAGATGTATACAGGTGCTCATTAGGTTATGAGTACACCGGACAGGACTCGCCGGGAACATGCTAGTTGGTCTTATACCTAAAGTCAGATAGCGGTTCCCTAGTGACATGTGTACAGGTTAGTTCATCGACCTGAGATCGTCATTTGTCTCGTGTGAGTTCCCACTGTGCTTTGATTACTACCCTACCATGCTCAAAGGATACGTGCAAACAGGTTTTAGTTGGGTACAGTCCCGTGCCACATGGAGGCAGTGAGCGGATCTGCAGGGGTTCGTCTCTCCCGGTATTGGGGGTGAGGTCGCGTTGTGTCTAGGAGAGCCATTACACGAAGTTCTTGGCCAAGGCAGGAGATTTACTGGTAGGTATTCCAGTAGTATCTCAGGGTGTTCTGGGCTACACTCTGACACGACTTGTACCGCTTTTGGGGGTCTGACTTGTACCAACCCCCTAGGCCCGCCATGCGATGCTCATAGACGAACGGACCGGACTGTACGGATATTGTCACTGACAGGCTCAGTAGGGTGTCAGGATGAGTTCGCTCATCGACGTCCCTTTTGGTCAATACCTGGTAGCCCGTCACGTATAGGCTTATACCTCTGACGTGCTAGTGGTTAAATCCACAGCCAAAATATTGACGAGTCTTTAGAGTCCCCCACAAACCGTTTTCTCAAGTTTCGGGCGAAACGCTGTAGAGGCCGTATGGAGATATGGCAGGGTTCGATCAGATACGTGCGGTATTGCACAGATCATGATCGGACGGATAATACTAGCCGGCTTTGGTTTAAGACGGATCCTAGTATTGTACTGTGTAGATTTTGTCTCTTTGCATTTGTATTCAGTGGGAATACAAATTCGGGTTTGTATATAAAGTCGCGGGGATTTTCTGTAATTTATTACGGGATCAGTTTTCTGAAGTTGCCAGTTTGCATTCCGTTCCGGCCAGTTTTCCTTTGTTCCTTCACGGCCGGATTTTTTCAATGGAGGGGCTAATTTGCAATTGTTCAAATTAGCCATTGTGGAGGGGGTTATTTGTATTTTTGGAATTATGATGGTTTAAGCATCTTTGCTTTTCCTTTTGTGATCATTTCTTGCTTTAATGAGATAAGATAAGATTAGAAATGGAAGTGACCTTTATTCCTCATTTTCTTCACTAGGCTTATGGTCACCTTTTTCTTTACTACTACACTCACCTCCCTTGTTGTTGATTTTTGGACTCTCCCATTCTTAGAGGTTTGGCTGGCCACTTTGGAGGAGAGAGGGATTTTCATTTTTAGTGTGAGGAAATTATTCATATCATATGGCTCTGTCACGTCCCGAAAGTACGGAATATGACCGGCACTTAAACTACGAACGTCTCAAGGCGTATGTAATCTAAGTAAGCCGAAAACCCAGAAATCCAAACCATGAAAAGTAGTAGAGAGTAGGAAGAACCATAACAATCAACCTGTAAGCAACATAATATACAACGCCTAAAGGCGAGGATCACAACAGGAAGGTAAATCCAACAACATGAAATCCATAGAAATATAACGCGCGACTCTACGGTCGAAAGAATAAACATCACTGGTCTCTATCTCAATAAGTACATGTTTGGTTGATGGAAATTCTAGATACAACTGAAATATAATATACAATGTATAAAGATGGGTACGATACAATAAACCCACCTACTAGCAAGTCACCCGAAAGGAACAGTGCCTGCAAAGCCATAATAAAACCTGTACGGCAAACCTGCAAGAAACTGGGGCACAACGGGGGTGAGTTGCCAACTCGTGAGTAGAAAAAGATCTACGAAAAGAAAATCGCATGTATGACGCAATCCTAGGTCATACGATCAATATAAATCTCAAATGAATAAGTCTGAAACATGCTAAAGTAGTAATGATACATTTATACATGTATGTAGTACCCAGTGCTCGTGTCAGTGCCTCAGGTAATAATATGTCATATATAAGAGGTATGTCTACATGGAGTAATATGATGAAGTATCAAATGGATATCAATACACATATATTAGCATCCCATTCCACTAATATTGGTGTAAGGGTATATATAACAGCGCCCTCATACCCTGTTATATATATAAATGAAGTATGATCAATGTAATCGAGGTCTGTATGTAATCAAAGTTTGTATAAACGTGGATCCCGTCCACCCGTCACCCAATGACAATAAGCATCATGCACGTAAATATCATAAGCATATGCATGGAAGAACGAGGATATAATCAAAATCATGGAACCGGAGTGCCCAGCATCGACACTCGAAAACATCATGAAAACTGTGCCCAGCATCGGCACGTAAATCCATATATATCGGGCACCCGTCAGTCTGAGTCAGCCCACGGGCTCCGTCTGCGGTATCGGCCCTCATCCCCAGCAGTACGCCCATATCCATCTCTCAACTCCGGTCGGTATCCTCCGGATATCCTCCGAGCTTAAATACGATCACCGGTAGGTAATGGTCCCTCTGCCAGGCTCACCGTCTACTGCACAACGATCCGTTCTCGCCCCGGGGTACCATACCGGGCCCACCATGTACCCGCAATCGATCTCATCATCCTCCTCGAATCGGGTTCACATGTCACTCTAGCACCGAGAAAACACATGGTGGACGCACTGAAATATCATATCAAGGGTAACCGGGTTTTTAAAACAATTACATATTTTCTTTTGAAATATCCATGGTTCCCAAATCCAGAAATATCATGAAACAACATATCTCAATGCGTATAATCAGAAGCATGATATATGCAACATGTAAAAGAAATGCAAGCATATCTGTCTATCATGCAACCAGGAATAGTAATATGCAC
Source organism: Agapanthus africanus (assembly GCA_030015575.1). NCBI lineage: Eukaryota > Viridiplantae > Streptophyta > Magnoliopsida > Asparagales > Amaryllidaceae > Agapanthus > Agapanthus africanus. The sequence continues at coordinate 613,787,628 of CM057341.1, read as the reverse complement.
GTATTGAGGGAAACCGCTCTTTTAAAATGAATCAGTTTTGAAGAGTATCTTGCGGTTTCCAAATTTAGAAATATCATCTATGTATGTGCACATATGTATGTGTACAAATATGAGTGTACGACAGGCAGGTGCACAAGTACGAGTGTACGATAAGTATATGTACAAGTATGCCATGCAAGGGTCATATTCTGAATGCAACAGTACTACAGTGTAGTGACATGGCAATTATCGATGACGAAGTGTGTGAGCCGGCAACAGTGTACGTGGACATATGCATCATCGATAATTGTGTTGGTGTCCTAATAGCATGATGATAATATAGCAATAGCTCATGAAATGAAATGCGAATAGTAATGAAAATGCGGAATCGAATAAATCAACGCAACTGTGAAGAGTCTACATCAATATGTATATGTCATGAAATTGTGCCATTTGAAATAAGACAAATCGGGGTTTTTAGTAAAATAAGCGCTACGGAGTTTTTAAGTAAGATACGTCCTTTGAAAATATCCGTAGAATCCCTTTACTTGTTTTTAAGATATTCCCGATTCGTATGTTTTTGAAATAGGTATGGTTCGGGTCTAGTCTAACATCTACTATACCAACTACTGATCTAACTATCAAGTAGGTCGGGAGGGGTATGGAAACCACCTAATCTGAGTCGATACATATGTAAATATAAATATAAATATAAATAGCCGGTGATTCCGCCTCAATAGTATGGCGTATTATACCGTATGTCATCTAACATCCTCGAGTCATGAGTGCGGATCAATCATCAATATAAAGCTCGTACGGTAAATCGTCGTACGGCATCCCAATAGCTGGGTACGGGTCAATATCACAATCAGCTCATCAATTATTTGGTATCCTTATCATCATCTCACATAATCTGGGGTACTGATCTAAGTCTAGTACGAATCAATACCATTAGCTAAGTAAGAACGTGTGTGTGAAACACACGTCCCAAGGCCCGCTGAAAATCATATATCGTATCCCAAATACGAATCACATCACATCACCGATATCACGGCACTATGCCCAATCTCATTGACTCATCTCCAATGTCCTCCAATATTCTCATCATCACAGTAAAAACATAGCAAATATGCACGTGTGTGCGTGTGGGTGTAAACCTATTCCAGGTTCGCGACTAGAAACTACACTAGTTACTTCTAACCCTATCCTATGCATATTACACCTAACACATCCTAAACAACCAAGTCACACATAAGCTAACATATATCTGTATATATAAAGTATATATAGTATACTAGACATCGGACTGCGGGGGTGATATACGCCATCCACCCGACTTCTCCCCGTAGATATAAATCTACTCACCTTTCTTTCAGCGTGCCGGTGTCGATGTCGCCATTCGCATCTCCAACGCCTCGATGCCATGCGGGGTACCTACAAGGATATCACACGCTAAAACACATGAAAACCATGTCGGAAGCCAAAATGGTGCACGCTACGCCCATAGGTAAAAACCTGTGGCCTCACGTGAAAACACAGTCAATGGTCACTGGTCGTTGGCATTCAAACGCCATCCGACAGAAACGAATCGTCGAATACCAAAAACCCTTGCTAAAACAAGTCGTAAATCATACGCCAACTCATGAAAATTAACCCAGATTCTATCCTAACTGGAACCAGCCAAAACTAGACATACAGGGGGTCAAGTTTACATGAAATAGGGCCGTGCACGCAAAACGAGGAGGTTCTCCCCTGCTCTGGCCGCAAATTGCGGCCTGGGGGAATAAAACTGCGGCCGGGGTTTTGAGATGAGGGCTAGGGCTTTGGCTAGTAGTTCCAGGGTGCCTGCACAGCTTACTGCCAAGTCAATTTTACTCTAGGAGGTCCCGGGTGAAAGCAGGTCTCAGAAAGGTCACAAAATCGACGAAAACGCTAATTTACACCAAGTCGAACAACTCTGGTAACTAACTAGAGATCTGGGTTTTCTTGGTTACAATGGTCTCAAATACACCTAATAAGGTTACCCTGACAATCGAAACCATCTCCTGGCCAAACCTTACTCAATTCCACTTAAACTAGCACTAGATCTCACATATAACAGTAACTTTCAGCTAGACACTATAACTTGCAAGATAGGAATTTTGTTATGAGATTATACCTCAAGGGAGTCCTGGAATGAAGGAGAAGGGAAGGAGAAGTGGGTTAGTGCTGCTGGAATGCCCTGGTTGAAGTTGTTGTTGGAACAGATGCTGATGCTGCTTCTGTGGCTGCTGCTGCTTGCAAATTCCATAGTTTTTCCTTGGCTGTTGTAGCAGCAGTTGGGGCTGTGGTTGTTGTTGTTGCTTGGTGTTGTTTTGTGGTGAGTTGTTGTGATTTTTGTGTGGGTATGGTGGTGTTGTGGTGTTGAGGCTGAAGCTTTTGTTGCTGCATAAGGGGCTGATGTAGCTGAAGTGAGGAAATTGGGCTGATGTAGCTGCTGAAATGGCTGTTTCAGCAGCTGATTTATTGATTTTAGGGGCTGAAGTGTACTGATGTGAGTGGGTAGGTGTGGGCTAAGGTGCTAGGGGCTAGTGGCTGCAGCTATTGGGGCTAGGGTAGCTGTTGATGTGAGGGAATGGGAGCTGAAGTGGTGTATCAGCAGCTAATGCAGGGGGCTGTTATGATACATCAGATGCTGTTGTAGCAAAGGTGGCTGATGTAGGGTGTTGTTTGGGGTTACAGCTGTTGTTGTTTGATGTTGGGGTGTGGTGGTGTAGTTGGTTAAGAAGCTGAGGTAGTGTGAAGTGTTGTGAGTGAGAGGGAGAGATGTGAGGCAAAAGCTTTGAAATGACATGGGGTGATTGTGACACTACCTAGGAGACACCCCCTCTTTCTCTTGATAAAATGTCCATAAGACACAAAGCCATCATGGCTCTCTCCTCTCTCCTACACAAGTCCACCCCAACCTAAACACCTTAAAACAAAGTTAACAACCCTTAAGTAACCCACTTATCCTAACCAAAAGATTTAAGCCACCATGGTCACCTAAGTATGGTCCAACCCTAGGCCACCATGGGTCCAAAACATGAAACAGTGTAACAAGTGTAGAAAATGTCATGTGCACGTTTTTGCACAAAAAGCCAAAAATCCACTTAGCGATTTTTAATCACGATTAACACCAACATAACATATAAACCATCATAAAAACTGCAAAATGGTATATTTCCACAAAATAAGCTATTTTAGAATTTCTATAATTTTCTCCAGAATTTTCACCATTTATCGGTATTTAATTATACCGACTATTAAAGTATTCATTAAAAATTAATATTAAATTCTGAAAATTCCCAAAAATAATAAATTTTTTTTGGAAATGTTACAGGCTCATTCCAAATTTCCTCACCTCTCTCCATAGTTCATTCTTCACCTCCATCCATTGAGGCAACTTCACAACCCCAATTGAGACAATGGATTCTATACACATCTACAGCATTTCTTGGGCACGTCGGCTCGCCGACTTCGTGCCCGAGTTGCCTCGGTCCAGAGGTAGGAGCCCGTAAAAGAACCCGGCGATGTGGTGCCCGTTTCGACGAGGAGGCGACGACCGGAGATTCCGCGAGGAGATCGGAGTGGAGGCGAAGACCGAAGGACACGGATCGCTTGGTATAGGTTCTCTACTCTTATTCTTGTTTGCTAGAGTTAGGTTAATGGCCCGATCCGGTATTTTAGTGCGCGGTGGTGCCGGTTTCTAGTTTTTAGAAAAGTTTCGTTTCCGCATTCCGGCGTCGGATTGACGCCCGGGACGCCGCCGTGCACTTACACTAAAACCATAGATCTAGTAACCAGAATGTCTGATATGAAATCCACGTCCTTTATGGAGAAACCATTGTGTGACAACCAAAGTATAACCGATCGTAGTATAGGAATATCACTTCCTACTCTGTGTATGTCTTCCAAATACCAGGACATCACACCCTACTACCTTCTTAACAGATCCATCCCCTATTCTGATGAAGTCAAACCTATGACTTTCACATCAGAAATAGATGATCTCTCTCCGCTATATCTGCTTTAGTCTATAAAACGACATAAGCCACTTGTCCACTATGCTTCCGCTGCTCCCACTGACTACGACAACCCTCTGGCAGAATCATATACGCGTGCACTTCTAAAACTAGTTTAGAACGACGCTATACTCATCCTCCTGCCAGGTCTCATAGCCTGAAACAACAGTAGTGTCAAATCTGGGTAAACAAGAACCTACCTGTCACCGTCCTTGAGGCTACCGGAGTAACTCTCGGGTGCCTGAGGTTACCCACCATATCTGCGGAGTGGCCAATGGAATGTCAAACGAGATTGAATATTTAGGTTCTTATCAAATTTTCAGTAATTGTTTGCGGTTCTGGAATCACTTCCAGTTCTACCATACTCCCACTACTGTTTTCTGAAAAAATCCATTTTACTAAAACTGTGACGAGTCAAGAACAATATCACTTTTGATCTTCCAGATGGTAGAAAGTGTAGGGTTCCTATGCACTCTTAAAAGGTCTCACAAGGCATCAACCATGCCAATTTCAAAAATTACGGTGCCGAGAAACCCGACTACGGATCGTTGGCTAGAAGTTTAGGCGATAACAAAAACTAGTTAACAACTTAACTAAATGGTAAACGGAAATACAACCTTTGTAGATCCGGTTCTCCACCTCCATAGCTCCGCAATGAAGTCTCCTCGCTGTCCAAATGGAAACCCGGGCTCTAGCGTCGGCTTCATCGGAGAAATAGGCGGGCAAGGTCGTCGGCTTCGTGCCGAAGATGATCTACGTCGAGGCATCACTAGATCAAGCTCCCACTTCACCAAGTCATGAAAACTTGTGAAGGAAACACCCTATACTACTTGGCAAGAGGTAGAGGATGAAGAAATAGGAGGTGGGTTCACTTTAGAATTTGATTTCTCACTCATTTCATCAAATCACCATTGATGGAATCAAGCTTCTTCATCTTGAAGATGAAGATGAAGAAGATGATAATGTTATGATAAGTAGTATCTAAAATGAATAATAAAATCAATACTTATCATATGCTAACCTTAGTTAGGTGTAGAGAATAGACTAGGGTTAAGTGGAATGGTTAGGGTTAAGCATGAGACAAAATGGTCACTAAGTCAAAGCTTCATGAAGCTTCATAATACAAACAAAGTTAGCAACCATTTTTCTCTTTATGCTTTTCATTTTCCATAAAGAATAAATCAATAAATAAATGAATAAGAAAATGAAAGGAAAAACCTAACCATTACACAACCATGGTTTAATCTTTACACATGCTCAAGTTAGCATGCATCATCAAACATGATACAAACTTGTGAACAAAAGTATATCACATATACAATGTGCACAATCCAAGTGAGAAAATCCATTTAAAGTGAACCAATACTAGTTAATGCAAAATAATATATCAAATATATAATTATGCATTAAATCATTAAATCAACACTTGATTTAACGATCCGGTCATATCACATATAACCGACTAATATACAATGTATCGGCTTATCGAATCAATCCTCGATTCGACAACTAGGTTATATCGCATACAACCATTCGATACAATCATCGCGAGAATAGAATACGGTATCACATACACACATTATTCTCGGTCCCGCACATATCTCATATGCGCTCCTATTTCGTTTCGCTTGAGCCAGGAAACCTCTGTGTAGGACTCTAAAGACTCGTCAATACACCGGCAGCAGGTGATGATCATATAAAACACCCACAAGCCACAAGCGGTCTGCTAAACGTAACGGCCACCCGGGTATTGAGCGATCAGAAGATCAACGAGCAAGCCCGCTCACACTCCAGTGAATCCAACCAGTAACACTTACCGTACAGTCCGGTCTGATCGTCTGATATGTCGCAATCTCGTCTAGGGGTGGTAAACGTCAGACCCCAATAGCTCGATAAGTCGTGTCGATATGAGGTCTATAACAGTTCGAGAAACTACTGATAACACTTACCAGTAAATCTCAGCAACCCTGGCCAGGGATTTCCGGTTATAGCCAATCGAACACAGCGCAACATCAACTCCCTATACCGGGAGAGACGAATCCCCTCCTATCGCTCATTGCCTCCATGTGATTCGGGACTGTACCCAAAAACCACCGTTTTGCACGCCCTCTTGGATGTGGTAAGATGGAAATCAAAGCACAGTGGGAACCACACAAGACTCTATGACGATCTCGAGTCAACGGACTACTCTGTACCAGTGTCACCAGAAAACTGCCATCTGACGTAAGGTATAATACCATCTGGGAGTTCTCGGCGAGTCCGTCCAGTGTACCGAGTCTCCACTAAGCACCCGTATATCATCTCTGATGTCAAACACCAATGGATATGGGATCATCCATCGCCCATCTGTATGGGTCGAGAAGGTATACGCTAGTCTACACTGGTATATCGATGCCCCGTCTCGATATACCCACGACTAGGGAATTTGAAGGATGTACTTATGGACTACCATGTCCCCACTAGTATGATCCGCATCATAGTCCAGGTAGTCAAGTACACATCCAAAGGGCTTTACCAACATGTAACAGAGAGACAATCAGTATACACGTTAAGGTAAAGTTCAACCAGATAGCATACTATCGTGTCGAGCAAGAAAGTCCTCCCTATATATGTCCCAGCATCCACTACAATATACATCCAATGTACAGTAATGGCCTCTAGGGCATACATATAACTAACAATCTCCCACTTGCACTAGGGCCATCTGATAGCAGTGGTTGTAGTATCTCATACTCAACCATCCCATAAAAGTCTCTCTCTGGGAAAAGGCCTTTATGAGTGGATCCGCCGTGTTGTCCTCTGAGTCTACTCTCCTAACCTCGATCACCCTGGAGATCAACTATCTCCATGATCAGGTGATACTGCCTTAGAATATGTCTGGATCACTGATGGGACCGGCGTTCCTTGGCATAAGCCACAACTTCATTGTCACACAATGGGAGGAACAAAGTTCATCTCATGAACTAATATACACCCAAACATCCTCTTTGGTAGCATCTTTAGTAGCGATGTATCCTGCCTTTATCGTCTAGTATGTCACGGTATCTAGCTTAGAACTCTTCCAACATACCGTCCCTTTACTCAGGGTAAAGACAATGCCTGTGACTGACACTCAGTCGTCTTTATCACCCTGGAACACTTCCAGTGATTCTTCCCAGGATCAATTGATACCATCTCACTACAGCTAGTGAGTATCCTAACATCCATTTAGATCTATCTCATATATCCAAAATCCAGGATTTAGTAGGTATCATTATGATCCTATAAGGAGAATCATTGTGATAAGCGGAGATTGACCGAGCGTAGCATAGGAAACTTCTTTCTTATCAAGAGTATGTCATCCACGTACTCTACGAGGATCATCACCATACTCCCTACTACCTTTTTGTATATACAAGGTTCATCTACCAATTTGATGATGTCAAACTCTTTGACTACTTCATCAAAATAGACGTTCCAACTCCGCGATGCCTGCTTTATCCTATAAAACATCTTGCACACGTTTCCGCTGCTCCCACTGTCTACGAGGCCTTCTGGCTGTGTACTTATAGACGCACTCTTCTAAAACATCATTTAGAAAAGCAGTCATGGCACCCAACCGCCAGATATCGTAGTCATGGTATGTAGCCGTGGCAAGTAGGATCTGAATGGACTTAAGCATAGCCACTTGAAAAGGTTTCATCATTATCCACGCCTGGTCGATGACGAAAAGCTTTAACAAGTCTAGCTTTGAAAGTCTCAACTTTTCCATCTACACCAAGTAATCTTCTCAAGATATACTTGCTCCTGAAGGGGATTTAACCCTTCAGATATAGCAACCAAAGTCCATACTTTGTTGGTGTATAAGGATTCTATCTCAGATCGCTAAGCATCCAGCCATTCTTACAGAGTCCCTACTCTCGATGGCCTGCTCGAAACTAGTTGGGTCATCATCTCATGACGCAATCCTCGCTCCCACTGTCATAGAGAAACCAAAGTATCTCTCAGGTGGGTGAGGAACCCTACTAGATCGGCGGAGAGGCTGAGGTTCGTTGGAATCTACTGAATCCTTTGGTTCTACCAAATCATCCGCTGTTGTTTGTATAGCTGGAACCTTTCCAGTTGTACATAACAGACCTTGCCTTGAGCTTGTCCGGATTATGCTTTTAGACATAGCCCGGACAACCCCAAATCTTAACCAACTTAAGATATGGGCTCTACCCTTTCCATATCACATAAGAAGCGGTAGGCAATTGATTTGATCGGAACCCTATTCAATAGGTATGCAGCTTCTCTAGCGCATAACTCCCAAAAAGGAAATAGGTAACTCAGTAGTACTCATCATAGAGCACACCTTATCATATAGGGTGTGATTGCTCCACCCCGATATACCATCGTGCTATGGTGTATACGGAGGAGTAATGCTGAGAGAGAATCTCATTCTCCTTTTAGTATAGTCCAGGATTTCCGTGCTCAAGTATTCTCCTCCTCGATCTCATCAAAGGACATAATACTTATACCCGTGTTTTGGTTTTCTACTTCTAAATCATATTCTGTGAATATCTCAAAAGGTTCGGACTTGTGTTTCAACAGGAACATATGTCTGAATCTTGAGAGATTATCAGAGAATGTAACGAAGTACAAAGAACCAGTCCTGGCATATGTAGACAGGGGACCTTACATACATCAACATGTATCATCCCAAGAGTTCACTAACTCTTTCTCTGTTTCCAATAAACAGAGCTGGTGTCATTATATCTCTGTGACATGACTGGCAAGTTTCACAAGATGTAGATTCAAACTGATTTAAATATGCATCTTCATGTAACTTCAGCTAGTCGGGTCGCATTGATATGACCTAGTCTACAATGCCTCAAGAAGGATTCGTTCATTTCTGAACTCTTCCTCTTTTGTGTGTTCAGTATACTAAAGAACTGTAGTTTGATTTAGAACATCAATGCTTTTAGATAACGTGCCTGAACCGATCAACTTTTGATATAGGAAATGTTCAAAACATTATCCATCAATACAAAGTTTTATCATTTCTTTACTGATAAAGAGACTGATATGATTTTGTATATCAGGTTCGGTATCTAATAACATTCGTTCAGAATCAATGTATTGGTAATACAGGGTGACAGTGACCAACAGACTTGGCTGCAACACTTGCCCCGTTTTCTGCCTCATGAAACTTATCACCCGATCTCAGTTCTCTACCTTTTTGTAGCCCTATGTAACAGATTACATATCTGGGATCCTGATCTGGTATCACATACCCAGGACGTAAAGGATACTGAGAAACAGTTCTCTGTAATGAACACACCCGAAGATGATACATCATCATGCACTCTCTTCGTTTGGGCGGCACGGGAATTCTGGTAATCCCCAATTTCCTGCTTTGTCTTATAACAATTATAAGTTGGAGCGGGACCAACGTTCCCCAGCTCTGTATAACAAGCGGGTTCGGTCAAATATCCGCATTATTATCTTGATTAAGGCGTGATATGGTCGCTACCTGGAGAGAGAGAGAAGAAAACACTCAGCGTGCGCTCTTGCAAGATCAGATTGGTTATTATTTTATCTAATCAGGATGGTCCCACTGCTTTTTATCAAATCTTCCTTCAAACCCTAAAAGGAAGGACTAGCCGGGATTAATTGCGCATTACAAGTTCGCCAATCTTTCAGCCAGGCCAGTGTCGTTACTTTGAGGGAGGTCCCCCGTGCTTTCGCACGAACCTAATTAATGTAAACCTCGTTTTCCCAGAGGCGTAACCCCGTTGACACCTTTCTAGACACCTACTTGATCGGCTAATTGTAATGTGTAAAACTCTCCCAGGAGTAACAATTACTCGCAGCGGGTATCGGGATCCAACTATCTCATAGAAGGTATGCAATCTCATCGCAAATTTCAACACTTGAAATTCCCGATAATATTTTGCCCCTAGCGTCCTATGACCTTGATAGAGGTCAACAAACCATAGGCTGCCAGTCAAGTTAACCCGTCATTTCCTGATTGAAGTAAACCCACCCGCATGACCCTTGACAGAGGTCAACAAGGTCGCACGACTACCCTAAATCAATCACATCATATGCTTATACAGATAAGCACTAATCAGCTACCGCACACTACGCCTTGACAGAGGTCAACAAACGCAGCACGAATACTAACCAGTACATATCTGAAATGACAGAGGGCTACGACAGGTTTTTCTGAAAACCTATTGCGTAATGAACTTGATATCGTTGTAGAATCAAATGATTTTAAAATGGAGTGTTTTTGAGGCTTTTCTAGTTTTGCTAAAGGAGTCACTCCCGGTGAAGGGATCGTCGGTCCTTTCCTCATCGAATAAGGTGCGGGATATATCATATATATCACTGTGCAAAGCACAAACTCTTAAAAGCAATCAAAAGACAAACCGCGTGTGTAGCATCTGCCAGTTATTGCTAAAGGAGTCACTCCCAGTGAAGGGATCTCGGTCCTTTCCTCATCGAATAAGGTGCAGGATATATCATATATACCGCTGTGCAAAGCAAGAACTGTAGCTACCTGTTTTATTTTTGAAATTCAATTCTACAACATCTTAGGTTTCTTTTTACTTTCATTAATCACATTAATGAAGTCCCATCATTTAAATACCTAAACATCACAGATAAATACGACGTACACTTATGCCATCCGCATTCGCCTCGATGTCCCCTCGTGCACCGTTAGGTTAGGTAACTAACGGCAGAGCAGGGCAGGGCTAGCGCGGGTGTAAAACATAAGTAACATCTATATAATATATCATATATACTATATAAAGTATCCATCACAGAACATATCACATGATCACATCACAGATATCACAGCAGAAGAATCATATGAAATATTGGATATACTAGGACGTCCGTGTTTTCAATACGAGCCAGTATAAAACATGGATTCCACGGTCGCGATGAATAGCCAATCCCACACCCCTAGACCCCTACGAGAGCGGCAAGCAACCCTGCCAATTCTAGAGTTAGGAGACCCGGACTCGACTCCTCGAGTTGGTCTCCCACTGGACTCCAGAACCCGGTTACTTGTGCTCCCCTCCTTGGGTATATCCTAGTGCGGAAAAGTAAATAATATACAAACGGTGACAACTTCCGCAACCTGGAAGTGCCCCAATAAAAGAATATTACATACAAGCTTTTACATGAATGAAAATGAAAAACACTCATCTCACATAAAAACCCCAGGCTATTCAAACATGACAATCCAATATAACATATCCAGCAACACATAACATCACATGTCATCAACGTAAGTAAATATGCGCATCCCAATTGTCGTTGACATATAGCAACGAAACCGGCGATATCACATATTACACTTACGGTCACAGAAAAGAAAGTGTAAAACTACAACAGTTGGAATCCGCAACCTCCATAGACATCGCATGCCTAATCAAATGAATTCCTTAGACATCGTATGCCTAATAATTATAAACCCCGCATTTTAGTCTCATTATCGAAAACTCTTTTCAATATCAAGTCGGGCAATTCAGCAAGATTCCCGACATCCTGATCGAATGCTCGTCGCAAACTTTAGTAGACGGTCGCACTCCCGATACCGTCGACGAAGTGCACCAAGGCGGAACACCGCTACCGGGAGCACCCTAACGGATGCTTTCGGCGACGGGGTTCTCCTACAGTCACTTGGTCGGGGCTAAGGGATGTAGCTGTCTAATAAGTTTATCCGGCGAGTATCCGCGTACGCTACGTGATTGCGACGGACTTTTGATCACATCAAAAAATCCGTGGCAACCGATCAAGTGAGACTAAAGTGCTATGTTTATAACATTCATTCAGTTATCTCATAACTACTTGTGAATTCCAATTATTGTATCACATTCCGGATAAATAGAAAATGTTAAACTTTTCGATCAAACAGTCGAACACCCAAGTTTTCCCGATATAGATCAACACATGAAATAAGTCTAACGACATTCAGTTCGTGCCTCAGTACCAACGGTCCATCCGTAGAAGGGTCAAGCCAACGCCTCACATGTGGCACGCCGTACTGCCCCAAACCCGAAGGTTCAAAGGGCAGTTCAAGACGGTCACATAATCGAGTTAAGGTTTGTTGTCTTCTAGAGGGACCATCGCGTTACTTGCAGTACTTAGAACGTCGTTAAACTACGGAAAAATCCAACACTTGGAAATTTCCCGACAGGGGAAAAATTGGGTATTTATATCCGGTCGAACTTTTTAACATATTCAAAAATCATCCGGAAAGACACATAGACAGAGTTTGACAATCCGATCGAATAAATGAATCCCCAAAACAACCCCAGAAAATTCAACTCTTGAATAATATTTAAAAATACCCAGAGAACTCAGCACTGAATAAAGGAAGTTACTGTGCAAAATTGGGTGGGTGACGTCATCATACGGCCGCGGAACCGCCGCAGAAGCCAGGCTTCTGCCGCGGTTCCGCCGCACTTTGGAGGAATCATGCACACGTGTTGCACAGTAATTCTTAGGATTCCCTGCTGATTTTTCTGCATATTTTAAATTTGGAAAAATCCCAGTTTTTAGAAAAAGTCCAGAGAGCTATTTTGGGGTTAGGGTTTTGGTTCGATCGGGTTTCAAACGTCGTCTACTCATCGCCTAAGGCTCTAGCTAGGCTCTGATACCACTGTAGGGTTCCTAGGCACTCTCAAAAGGTCTCATAAGGCATCAACCATGCCAATTTCAAAAATTACGGTGCCGAGAAACCCGACTATGGATCATTGGCTAGAAGTTTAGGCGATAACAAAAACTAGTTAACAACTTAACTAAATGGTAAACGGAAATACAACCTTTGTAGATCCGGTTCTCCACCTCCATAGCTCCGCAATGAAGTCTCTTCGCTGTCCAAATGGAAACCCGGGCTCTAGCGTCGGCTTCATCGGAGAAATGGGCGGGCAAGGTCGTCGGCTTCGTGCCGAAGATGATCTACGTCGAGGCATCACTAGATCAAGCTCCCACTTCACCAAGTCATGAAAACTTGTGATGGAAACACCCTATACTACTTGGCAAGAGGTAGAGGATGAAGAAATAGGAGGTGGGTTCAATTTAGAATTTGATTTCTCACTCATTTCATCAAATCACCATTGATGGAATCAAGCTTCTTCATCTTGAAGATGAAGATGAAGAAGATGATAATGTTATGATAAGTAGTATCTAAAATGAATAATAAAATCAATACTTATCATATGCTAACCTTAGTTAGGTGTAGAGAATAGACTAGGGTTAAGTGGAATGGTTAGGGTTAAGCATGAGACAAAATGGTCACTAAGTCAAAGCTTCATGAAGCTTCATAATACAAACAAAGTTAGCAACCATTTTTCTCTTTATGCTTTTCATTTTCCATAAAGAATAAATCAATAAATAAATGAATAAGAAAATGAAAGGAAAACCCTAACCAATACACAACCATGGTTTAATCTTTACACATGCTCAAGTTAGCATGCATCATCAAACATGATACAAACTTGTGTACAAAAGTATATCACATATACAATGTGCACAATCCAAGTGAGAAAATCCATTTAAAGTGAACCAATACTAGTTAATGCAAAGTAATAGATCAAATATATAATTATGCATTAAATCATTAAATCAACACTTGATTTAACGATCCGGTCATATCACATATAACCGACTAATATACAATGTGTCGGCTTATCAAATCAATCCTCGATTCGACAACTAGGTTATATCGCATACAACCATTCGATACAATCATCGCGATAATAGAATACGTTATCACATACACAGATTATTCTCGGTCCCGCACATATCTCATATGCGCTCCTATTTCGTTTCGCTTGAGCCAGGAAACCTCTGTGTAGGACTCTAAAGACTAGTCAGTACGCCGGCAGCAGGTGATGATCATATCAAACACCCACAAGCCGTAAGCGGTCTGCTAAACGTAACGGCCACCCGGGTATTGAGCGATCAGAAGATCGACGAGCAAGCCCGCTCACACTCCAGTGAATCCAACCAGTAACACTTACCGTACAGTCCGGTCTGATCGTCTGATATGTCGCATATCTCGCCTAGGGGTGGTAAACGTCAGACCCCAATAGCTCGATAAGTCGTGTCGATATGAGGTCTATAACAGTTCGAGAAACTACTGGTAACACTTACCAGTAAATCTCAGCAACCCTGGCCAGGGATTTCCGGTTATAGCCAATCGAACACAGCGCAACATCAACTCCCTATACCGGGAGAGACGAATCCCCTTCTATCGCTCATTGCCTCCATGTGATTCGGGACTGTACCCAAAAACCACCATTTTGCACGCCCTCTTGGACGTGGTATGATGGAAATCAAAGCACAGTGGGAACCACACAAGACTCTATGACGATCTCGGGTCAACAGACTACTTTATACCAGTGTCACCAGAGAACTGCCATCTGACGTAAGGTATAATACCATCTGGGAGTTCTCGGCGAGTCCGTCCAGTGTACCCAGTCTCCACTGAGCACCCGTATATCATATCTGATGTCAAACACTAATGGATATGGGATCATCCATCGCCCATCTGTATGGGTCGAGAAGGTATACGCTAGTCTACTCTGGTATATCGATGCCCCGTCTCGATATACCCACGACTAGGGACTTTGAAGGATGTACTTATGGACTACCATGTCCCCACTAGTATGATCCGCATCATAGTCCAGGTAGTCAAGTACACATCCTAAGGTCTTTACCAACATGTAACAGAGAGACAATCAGTATACACGTTAAGGTAAAGTTCAACCAGATAGCATACTATCGTGTCGAGCAAGAATGTCCTCCCTATATATGTCCCAGCATCCACTACAATATACATCCAATGTACAGTAATGGCCTCTAGGGCATACATATAACTAACAGAAAGTCAACCCTCGTCATAGCCCGGGTCAACCCACAAACAGCCATTACCGAAACGTGCCTTGAGTTATCCAGAGTCTGGTTTTAAGCATAAGCCGGACAACTCCCCGTACCTTAATATTGTTAAGATATAAACTATTCTATATCCAATATAGAAACAGAGGCACTGATTTAATTGGAATCAGATTCAAATCATGCAGCTGTCTCCAGTGCATCTCAACTAAATGGAGAGAGGCTGATCAGCATTACTCAATTTAGGAGTGCTTCCAATTATGAGTAACCTGAAAGAGAAGTAAGTTCTCTTAATCATTACTATCAACTGAATACCATACACAAGTATCTACATCTTCGATCACCTTGAAGAATCCTGATACTTGCAATACCTGGTTCTCTACTTTATTCTTATACCTATAACTTCTCAAAATTTAGACCTTGCATTTCTACGAAACACGTGTCTAAGAACTAGAGAAGTCAAAAGTAAATAGAAAATAGTACGAGTACCAACCCCTCTGTCCTCATGGACACTGGACAACATACAATACTCTGTATAAGTCCCCTGAGTCTAATAACTCATTCCCTGTGTGTCGTAGGTTGAAAACTGTACTTATGCTTAAGAAGAATTACACCGCTGTTTAATGCTCCTTACCTAACCATCCACTGATATTAGTAAATGTCATAGACATAATTTCAAAAAGTTATATCTCACTTTATAAAAATAAACATACAGATATATCAATTTGAAATTGGTGCATTACAACGGATATTCAAAACCAAATATCTGCCGTCCATCAAACATCCCAAGCGATTTTCTCAAATATCACCAATCACAACGAATCCGGATATAATGAGGATGATCACCCAATTCCCAATAACTTACTCCCACTCATCATCTATAAAACCATACAGATGTGGGAATCATACCTGGTAAATACATACCCTGGAGCAAGGACTAATTGGGAAATCAGTTTTCTTTTAACAGTACACAGTGAAACTGAAACATATAAATGTTTCGAAGAGGTATCTGGGTATTCCTAATAATGCCTCTTCCATTATCAGATTCACAACTGTAACCGTATATTTCTTTGCCATATCTCCAAATCCCTTTATATGTCTTTAGTCATTACCTTCTGTACACCCATTTAAGCCAAATGGTTTTCTTCCTTCCCTACCGTTCGGCACCAGCCTATGGTTTGGAAGAAGACTATCCAATAAGCATAATGGGTGTACTGTCCTATTCCAAGGAGCACTCGCAACCCGAGAGAAGGTAAAGATAAAAGACAACTGAATAAAACCTTATCCCTATTTCTCCTGAACCAGAATCCATCCCCGAACTGGAAAAGGTTCCTTCGAGTTCGTATATAACCATACGATGGAGTATCCAATAACTGTAGATCTTCGTAGTGATACGGAGTGTCCTGAAGAAATACAAAGGTGATGTAGGAGTGGCGATGAAATACTTGGTTTTGGTCGTGAATAGTGAAAGGTCCCTAGACACCCTAATGAGGTCTCACAAGGCATCGAACATGCCAATATAAAATTTTACGGGTGCCGAGAGACCCGACTACGGATCGTTTGCTAGATTTCTAGTCGAAAGTAAACTAGTTAACACTTAACTAATAGAATACGGAAATACAACCTTTGTAGATCCAGTGCTCCACCTCCATAGCTCTGCAATGAAGTCTCCTCCGCTGTCCAAAAAGAATCCGGGCTCTAGCGTCGGCTTCATCGGAGAATACGCGAGCTAGGTCGTCGATGTCCATGCCGAAGATGATCTACGTCGAGGCATCGCTAAATCAAGCTCCACCTTCACCAAGCCCTAAAAACTTGTGAAGGAAACACACTCTACTACTTGGCAAGAGGTAGAGGATGAAGAAATAGGAAGTGGGTAGACTTTAGAATTGGATTTCTCACTCATATGCTCAATATGCCATTGATGAAGACAAGCTTCTTCATGAAGAAGAATAAGAGCAAGAAGAAGATAAATATTATGATAAGAATAATTTAAAATGAAAAGAATAATCCATTCTTATCATAAGTGAACCATGGTTAGTTGTAGAGAGTGAACTAGGGTTAGTGGAGTAGTTAGGGTTAAGCATGAGACAAAATGGTGACAAAGTCAAAGTTTTCATGAAGCTTCAACAAGCTTCCAAATAAAGCCACCATTTTGCATTTGCTTATTCTTTTTCCAAAAAGAAAAAGATTAATATATAAATAAGGAAATCAAAAACCCTAATCATCCACTTAACTATAGTTTGATACTTTACACTTAACCAAAAGGCATGTATCATCAAACATGATACAATCATGTGCACAAAACTATATTGAATATACAATGTGCACATCCGAGCGAGAAAATCCAATTAAAGTGAACCGACACTAGTTAATGCAAATTAATATATCAAATATATAATTATGCATTAAATCATTAAATCAACACTTGATTTAACGATCCGGTCATATCGTATATAACCGACTAGTATCCAATGTATCGGTTTATCGAATCAATCCTTGATTCGATAACTAGGGTATATCGCATATAACCTAATCGATACATTCATCGTGAGAATGAAATACGGTATCACATACACGCATTATTCTCGGTCCCGCACATATCTCATATGCGCTCCTATTTCGTTTCGCTTGAACCAAGAAACCTCTGTGTAGGACTCTAAAGACTCGTCAATACGCCGGCAGCAGGTGATGATCATATCAAGCACCCACAAGCCGCAAGCGGTTTGCTAAACGTAACGGCCACCCGAGTATTGAGCGATCTGAAGATCGACGAGCAAGCCCGCTCACACTCCAGTGAATCCGACCAGTAACACTACCGTACAGTCCGGTCTGATCGTCTGATATATCGCATATCTTGCCTAGTGGTGGTAAACGTCAGACCCCAATAGATCGATAAGTCGTGTCGATATGAGGCTTATAACGGGTCGAGAAACTACTGGTAACACTTACCAGCAATTCTCTAATCAGCCCTGGCCAGGGACTTCCTGTTATAGCCAATCGAACACTGTGCAACATCAACTCCCTATACCGGGAGAGACGAATCCCCTCTTATCGCTCATTGCCTCCATGTGACTCAGGACTGTACCCAAAAACCACCATTTTGCACGCCCTCTTGGACTTGGTAAGATGGAAATCAAAGCACAGTGGGAACCACACAAGACTCTATGACGATCTCGGGTCAACAGACTACTCTGTACCAGTGTCACCATAGAACTGCCATCTGACGTGAGGTATAATACCATCTGAGAGTTCTCGGCGAGTCCGTCCAGTGTACCCAGTCTCTACTGAGCACCCGTATATCATCTCTGATGTCAAACACCAATGGATATGGGATCATCCATCGCCCATCTGTATGGGTCGAGAAGCTACACGCTAGTCTACTCTGGTATATCGATGCCCCGTCTCGATACATCCACGACTAGGGACTTTGAAGGATGTACTTATGGACTACCATGTCCCCACTAGTATGATCCGCATCACAGTCCAGGTAGTCAAGTACACATCCTAAGGGCTTTACCAACATGTAACAGAGAGACAATCAGTATACACGTTAAGGTAAAGAGCAACCAGATAGCATACTATCATGTCGAGCAAGAAAGTCATCCCTATATATGTCCCAGCATCCACTACAATATACATCCTATGTACAGTAATGGCCTCTAGGGCATACATATAACTAACAATCTCCCACTTGCACTAGGGCCATCTGTAGCAGTGGTTATAGTATCTCATACTCAACCATCCCATAAAAGTCTCTCTCTGGGAACAGGCCTTTGTGAGTGGATCCGCTGTGTTGTCCTCTTAGTCTACTCTCCAAACCTCGATCACCCTGGAGATCAACTATCTCCATGATCAGGCGACACTGCCTTAGAATATGTCTGGATCACTGATGGGACCTGCGCTCCTTGGCATAAGCCACAACTCCATTGTCACACAATGGGAGGAACATAGTTCATCTCATGAACCAATATACACCCAAACAGCCTCTTTGGTAGCATCTTTAGTAGCGATGTATCCTGCCTTTATCGTCTAGTATGCCACGGTATCTAGCTTGGAACTCTTCCAACATACCGTCCCTTTACTGAGGGTAAAGACAATGCCTACGACTGACATTCAGTCGTCTTTATCACCCTGGAACCCTTCCAGTGATTCTCCCCAGGATCAATTGATACCATCTTACTACAACTAGTGAGAATCCTAACATCCAATTAAATCTATCTCATAGATCCAAAACTCAGGATTTAGGAGGTATCATTTTGATCCTATATGGAGAATCATAGTGATAAGCGGAGATTGATCGAGCGTAGCATAGGAAACTCCTTCCCTATCAAGAGTATGTCATCCACGTACTCTACGAGGATCGTTACCATACTCCCTACTACCCTTTTTGTTTATACAAGGTTCATCTACCATATTGATGATGTCAACTTCTTTGACTAATCCATCAAAACAGATGTTCCAACTCCGCGATGCCTGCTTTATCCTATAAAGCATCTTGCACACGTATCCGCTGCTCCCACTGACTACGAAGCCCTCTGGCTGTGTACTTATGGACGCACTCTTCTAAAATTTCATTTAGAAAAGCAGTCATGACACCCAACCACCAGATATCGTAGTCATGGTATGTAGCCGTGGTAAGTAGGATCTGGATGGACTTAAGCATAGATACTTGAAAAGGTTTTATCATTATGATCCATATCTGGTCAATGATGCAAACCTTTAGCAAGTCTAGCTTTGAAAGTCTCAACTTTTCCAAGTACACCAAGTAATCTTCTCAAGATATACTTTCTGCTGATGGGAATTTAATCCTTCAGATATAGCAACCAAAGTCCATACTTTGTTGGTGTATAAGGATTCCATCTCAGATCGCTAAGCATCCAGCCATTCTTACAGAGTCTTACTCCTGATGGCCAGCTCGAAACTAGTTGGGTCATCATCTCATGATGCATTCCTCACTCCCACTGTCATAGAGAAACCGAAGTATCTCTCAGGTGGGTGAGGAACCCTACTAGATCGGCGGAGAGGCTGAGGTTCATTGGTTTCCACTGAATCCTCTGGTTGTACCAAATCAAACTGTAGTTTGTATAGCTGGAACACTTCCAGTTCTACATAACAGACCTTGTCTTGAGCTTGTCCGGATTATGCTTTTAGACATAGCCCGGACAACCCCAAATCTTAATTAACTTAAGATATGGGCTCTTCCCTTTCCATATAACATATGAAGTGGTAGGCAACTGATTTGATTTGAACCCTATTCAATAGGTATGCAGCTTCTCAAGTGCATAACTCCCAAAAGGAAATAGGTAACTCAGCAGTACTCATCATAGAGCACACCATATCAAATAGGGTGTATCTGCTCCGCCCCGATATACCATCGTGCTATGGTGTATACGGAGGAGTAATGCTGAGAGAGAATCTCATTCTCCTTTAGAATAGTCCAGGAATTCCGTACTCAAGTATTCTCCTCCCTGATCATATTAAAGGACATAATACTTATACCCGTATTGGTTCTCTACTTCTAACTTATATTCTGTGAATATCTCAAAAGGTTCGGACATATGTTTCAACAGGAACGTATGTCTGAATCTTGAGAGATTATCAGAGAATGTAATGAAGTATAAAGAACCGGTCCTGGCATGTGTAGACAGGGGACCTACATACATCAACATGTATCAATCCCAAGAGTTCATTAACTCTTTTTCTGTTTCTAATAAACGGAGCAATGGTCATCTTATCTTTGTGACATGACTGGCAAGTTTCCCAAGATGTAAATTCAAACTGATTTAAATATGCATCTTTATGTAACTTAGCTAGTCGGGTCGCATTGATATGACCTAGTCTACAATGCCTCAAGAAGGATCCGTTCATTTCTGAACTCTTCCTCTTGTGTGTGTTCTGTATACTAAAGAACTGTAGTTTGATTTAGAACGTCAATGCTTTTAGATAACGTGCCTGAACCGATCAACTTTTGATATAGGAAATGTTCAAAACATTATCCGACAATACAAAATTATATCGTTTCTTTACTAATAAAGAGACTGATATGATTTTGTATATCAGGTTCGGTATCTAATAACATTCGTTCAGAATCAATGTATTGGTAATACAGGGTGACAGTGACCAACAGACTTGGCTGCAACTCTTGCCCCGTTTTCTGTCTCATGAAACTTATCACCCGTTCTCAGTTCTTCTACCTTTCTGTAGCCCTATGTAACAGATTACATATCTGGGATCCTAATCTGGTATCACATACCCAGGACGTAAAGGATACTGAGAAACAGTTCTCTGTAATGAACACACCCGAAGATGATGCATCAACATGCACTCTCTTCGTTTGGGCGGCACGGGAATTCTGGTAATCCCCAATTTCCTGCTCTGTCTTATAACAATTATAAGTTGGAGCGGGACCAACGTTCCCCAGCTCAGTATAACAAGCGGGTTCGGTCAATATTCCGTTTTATTATCTTGATTAAGGCGTGACATGGTCGCTACCAGGAGAGAGAGAGAAGAAAACACTCAGCGTGTGCTCTTGCAAGAATAGATTGGTTATTTTTTTATCTAATCAGGATGGCTCCCACTGCTTTTTATCAAATCTTCCTTCAAACCCTAAAAGGAAAGACTAGCCGGGATTAATTACACACTACAAGTTCGCCAATCTTTCAGCCAGGCCAGTGTCGGTACTTTGAGGGAGGTCCCCCGTGCTTTCGCACGAACCTAATTAATGTAAACCTCGTTTTCCCGGAGGCGTAACCCCGTTGACACCTCTCTAGACACCTACTTGATCGGCTAATTGTAACGTATAAAACTCTCCCAGGAGTAACTCTTACTCGCAGCGGGTATCGGGATCCAACTATCTCATTGAAGGTATGCAATCTCATTGCAAATTTCAACACTTGAAATTCCCGATAATATTTTGCCCCCAGCACCTTATGACCTTGACGGAGGTCAACAAACCATAGGCTACTAGTCAAGTTCAACCCGTCATTTCTTGATCGAATTAAACCCACCCGCACGACCCTTGACGGAGGTCAACAAGGCCGCACGACTACCCTAACTCAATCTGCATCATATGCATAAACAGATAAATACTAGTTAGCTACCGCACACTACGCCTTGACGGAGGTCAACAAACGTAGCACGAATACTAAATAGGACTTATCTTAAATGACGGAGGGCTACGACAGGTTTTTCTGAAAACCTATTGCGTAATGTACTTGATATCATTGTAGAATCAAATGATTTTAAAATGGAGTGCTTTTGAGGCTTTTCTAGTTTTGCTAAAGGAGTCACTCCCGGTGAAGGGATCGTCGGTCCTTTCCTCGTCGAATGAGGTGCGGGATATATCATATATATCGCTGTGCAAAGCAAAAACTTTAAAAAGCAATCAAAAGACAAACCGAGTGTGTAGCATCTGCCAGTTATTGCTAAAGGAGTCACTCCCGGTGAAGGGATCTCGGTCCTTTCCTCATCGAATAAGGTGCAGGATATATCTCATATACGGCTATGCAAAGCAAGAACTGTAGCTACCTGTTTTATTTTTTGAAATTCAATTCTACAACATCTTAGGTTTCTTTTATTTCATTAATCACATTAATGAAGTCCCATCATTTAAGTACCTAAACATCACAGATAAATACGACGTACACTTATGCCATCCGCATTCGCCTCGATGTCCCCTCGTGCACCGTTAGGTTAGGTAACTAACGGCAGAGCGGGCCAGGGCTAGCGCGGGTGTAAAACATAAGTAACGTCTATATAATATATCATATATACTATATACTGTATCTATCATAGAACATCACATGATCACATCACAGATACCGCAGCAGAAGAATCGTATGAAATATTGGATATACTAGGACGTCCGTGTTTTCAATACGAGCCAGTATAAAACACGGATTCCACGGTCGCGATGAATAGCCAAACCCACACCCCTAGACCCGTACGAGAGCGGCAAGCAACCCTACCAATTCTAGAGTTAGGAGACCCGGACTCGACTCCTCGAGTTGGTCTCCCACTGGACTCCAGAACCCGGTTACTTGTGCTCCCCTCCTTGGGTCTATCCTAGTGCGGAAAAGTAAATAATATACAAACGGTGACTACTTCCGCAACCTGGAAGCGCCCCAAATAAAAGAATATTACATACAAGTTTTTACATGAATGAAAATGAAAAACACTCATCTCACATAAAAACCCCCGGCTATTCAAACACGACGATCCAATATAACATATCCAGCAACACATAACATCACATGTCATCAACGTAAGTAAATATGCGCATCCCAATTGTCGTTGACATATAGCAACGAAACCGGCGATATCACATATTACACTTACGGTCACAGAAATGAAAGTGTAAAACTACAACAGTTGGAATCCGCAACCTCCTCAGACATCGCATGCCTGACCAAATGAATTACTTAGACATCGCATGCCTAACAATTATAAACCCCGCATTTTAGTCTCAAAATCGAAAACACTTTTCAATATCAAGTCGGGCAATTCAACAAGATTCCCGACATCCTGATCGAATGCTCGTCGCAAACTTCAGTAGACGGCCGCAACCCCGATACCGTCGACGAAGTGCACCAAGGCGTAACACCGCTACCGCGAGCACCCGAACGGATGCTTTCGGCGACGGGGTTCTCCTACAGTCACTTGGTCGGGGCTATGGAGTGAGGCTGTCTATTAAGTTTACCCGGCGAGTATCCGCATACGCTACGTGATTGCGACGGACTTTTGATCACATCAAAATTCCGTGGCAACCGATCAAGTGAGACTAAACTGCTATGTGTATAATATTCATTCCGTTATCTCATAACTTTTTGTGAATTCCAATTATTGTATCCCATTCCAGATAAACAGAAAATGTTAAACTTTTCGATTGAATATTCGAACACCCAAGTTTTCCCGAAACAGGTCAACACATGAAATAAGTCTAACAACATTCAGTTCGTGCCTCAGTACCAACGGTCCAGCCGTAGAAGGGTCAAGCCAACGCCTCACATGTGGCACGCCGTACTGCCCCAAACCCTAAGGTTCAAAGGGCAGTTCAAGACGGTCACATAATCGAGTTAAGGTTTGTTGTCTTCTAGAGGGTCCATCGCGTTACTTGCACTACTTAGAACGTCTTTAAACCACGGAAAGATCCAACACTTGGAAATTTTCCGGCAGGGGAAAAGTTGGGTATTTATATCCGGTCGAACTTTTTAACATATTCAAAAATCATCCGGAAAGACACATAGACAGAGTTTGACAATCCGATCGAATAAACGAACTCCCAATACAACCCAAAATACTCAACTCTTTATTTCAGATCAAAAATTCCCAGGAAAACCAGCACTGCAAAATAGGAATTACTGTGCAAAATTGAGTGCCTAATAAGACAAAATGGCCGCGGAACCGCCGCATTAGCATGCTAATGCCGCGGTTCCGCCGCACTTTTGAGGGATCATTAGTTACTTTTTGCACCGTAATTCTTAGAATTTCCTGCTGATTTTTCTGCATATTTTTAATTCTCAAAAATCCACGAAGACAGAAAATGTCCAGAGAGCACTTTCAAGTCGGGGTTTCGGGTCGATCGGACTTCTAACTCCGTCTACGCATCGCCTAAGGCTCTAGCTAGGCTCTGATACCACTGAAAGGTCCCTAGACACCCTAATGAGGTCTCACAAGGCATCGAACATGCCAATATAAAATTTTACGAGTGCCGAGAGACCCGACTACGGATCGTTTGCTAGATTTCTAGGCGAAAAGTAAACTGGTTAACACTTAACTAATAGAATACGGAAATACAACCTTTGTAGATCCAGTGCTCCACCTCCATAGCTCTGCAATGAAGTCTCCTCCGCTGTCTAAAAAGAATCCGGGCTCTAGCGTCGGCTTCATCGGAGAATACGCGAGCTAGGTCGTCGATGTCCATGCCGAAGATGATCTACGTCGAGGCATCGCTAAATCAAGTTCCACCTTCACCAAGCCCTAAAAACTTGTGAAGGAAACACACTCTACTACTTGGCAAGAGGTAGAGGATGAAGAAATAGGAAGTGGGTAGACTTTAGAATTGGATTTCTCACTCATATGCTCAATATGCCATTGATGAAGACAAGCTTCTTCATGAAGAAGAAGAAGAGCAAGAAGAAGATAAATATTATGATAAGAATAATTTAAAATGAAAAGAATAATCCATTCTTATCATAAGTGAACCATGGTTAGTTGTAGAGAGTGAACTAGGGTTAGTGGAGTAGTTAGGGTTAAGCATGAGACAAAATGGTGACAAAGTCAAAGTTTTCATGAAGCTTCAACAAGCTTCCAAATAAAGCCACCATTTTGCATTTGCTTATTCTTTTTCCAAAAAGAAAAAGATTAATATATAAATAAGGAAATCAAAAACCCTAATCATCCACTTAACTATAGTTTGATACTTTACACTTAACCAAAAGGCATGTATCATCAAACATGATACAATCATGTGCACAAAACTATATCGAATATATAATGTCCACATCCGAGCGAGAAAATCCAATTAAAGTGAACCGACACTAGTTAATGCAAAGTAATATATCAAATATATAATTATGCATTAAATCATTAAATCAACACTTGATTTAACGATCCGGTCATATCGTATATAACCGACTAGTATCCAATGTATCGGTTTATCGAATCAATCCTTGATTCGATAACTAGGGTATATCGCATATAACCTAATTGATACATTCATCGCGAGAATGAAATACGGTATCACATACATGCATTATTCTCGGTCCCGCACATATCTCATATGCGCTCCTATTTCGTTTCGCTTGAACCAGGAAACCTCTGTGTAGGATTCTAAAGACTCGTCAATACGCCGGCAGCAGGTGATGATCATATCAAGCACCCACAAGCCGCAAGCGGTCTGCTAAACGTAACGGCCACCCGGGTATTGAGCGATCTGAAGATCGACGAGCAAGCCCGCTCACACTCCAGTGAATCCGACCAGTAACACTAACGTACAGTCCGGTCTGATCGTCTGATATGTCGCATATCTTGCCTAGGGGTGGTAAACGTCAGACCCCAATAGCTCGATAAGTCGTGTCGATATGAGGCTCATAACGGGTCGAGAAACTACAGGTAACACTTACCAGCAATTCTCTGATCATCCCTGGCCAGGGACTTCCTGTTATAGCCAATCGAACACTGTGCAACATCAACTCCCTATACCGGGAGAGACGAATCCCCTCCTATCGCTCATTGCCTCCATATGACTCAGGACTGTACCCAAAAACTACCGTTTTGCATGCCCTCTTGGACGTGGTAAGATGGAAATCAAAGCACAGTGGGTACCACACAAGACTCTATGAGGATCTCGGGTCAACAGACTACTCTGTACCAGTGTCACCATAGAACTGCCATCTGACGTGAGGTATAATACCATCTGGGAGTTCTCGGCGAGTCCGTCCAGTGTACCCAGTCTCTACTGAGCACCCGTATATCATCTCTGATGTCAAACACCAATGGATATGGGATCATCCATCGCCCATCTGTATGGGTCGAGAAGCTACACGCTAGTCTACTCTGGTATATCGATGCCCCGTCTCGATACATCCATGACTAGGGACTTTGAAGGATGTACTTATGGACTACCATGTCCCCACTAGTATGATCCGCATCACAGTCCAGGTAGTCAAGTACACATCCTAAGGGCTTTACCAACATGTAACAGAGAGACAATCAGTATACACGTTAAGGTAAAGAGCAACCAGATAGCATACTATCATGTCGAGCAAGAAAGTCCTCCCTATATATGTCCCAGCATCCACTACAATATACATCCTATGTACAGTAATGGCCTCTAGGGCATACATATAACTAACAATCTCCCACTTGCACTAGGGCCATCTGTAGCAGTGGTTATAGTATCTCATACTCAACCATCCCATAAAAGTCTCTCTCTGGGAACAGGCCTTTGTGAGTGGATCCGTTGTGTTGTCCTCTTAGTCTACTCTCCAAACCTCGATCACCCTAGAGATCAACTATCTCCATGATCAGGCGACACTACCTTAGAATATGTCTGGATCACTGATGGGACCTGCGTTCCTTGGCATAAGCCATAACTCCATTGTCACACAATGGGAGAACATAGTTCATCTCATGAACCAATATACACCCAAACAGCCTCTTTGGTAGCATCTTTAGTAGCGATGTATCCTGCCTTTATCGTCTAGTATGCCACGGTTTCTAGCTTGGAACTCTTCCAACATACCGTCCCTTTACTGAGGGTAAAGGCAATGCCTGCGACTGACATTCAGTCGTCTTTATCACCCTGGAACCCTTCCAGTGATTCTCCCCAGGATCAATTGATACCATCTTACTACAACTAGTGAGAATCCTAACATCCAATTAAATCTATCTCATAGATCCAAAACTCAGGATTTAGGAGGTATCATTTTGATCCTATATGGAGAATCATAGTGATAAGCGGAGATTGATCGAGCGTAGCATAGGAAACTCCTTCCCTATCAAGAGTATGTCATCCACGTACTCTACGAGGATCGTTACCATACTTCCTACTACCCTTTTTGTTTATACAAGGTTCATCTACCATATTGATGATGTCAACTTCTTTGACTAATCCATCAAAACAGATGTTCCAACTCCGCGATGCCTGCTTTATCCTATAAAGCATCTTGCACACGTTTCCGCTGCTCCCACTGACTACGAAGCCCTCTGGCTGTGTACTTATAAACGCACTCTTCTAAAATTTCATTTAGAAAAGCAGTCATGACACCCAACCACCAGATATCGTAGTCATGGTATATAGCCGTGGTAAGTAGGATCTGGATGGACTTAAGCATAGATACTTGAAAAGGTTTTATCATTATGATCCATATCTGGTCAATGATGCAAACCTTTAGCAAGTCTAGCTTTGAAAGTCTCAACTTTTCCAAGTACACCAAGTAATCTTCTTAAGATATACTTGCTGCTGATGGGGATTTAACCCTTCAGATATAGCAACCAAAGTCCATACTTTGTTGGTGTATAAGGATTCCATCTCAGATCGCTAAGCATCCAGCCATTCTTACAGAGTCTTACTCCTGATGGCCAGCTCGAAACTAGTTGGGTCATCATCTCATGATGCATTCCTCGCTCCCACTGTCATAGAGAAACCGAAGTATCTCTCAGGTGGGTGATGAACCCTACTAGATCGGCGGAGAGGCTGAGGTTCGTTGGTTTCCACTGAATCCTCTGGTTGTACCAAATCATACTGTAGTTTGTATAGCTGGAACACTTCCAGTTCTACATAACAGACCTTGTCTCGAGCTTGTCCGGATTATGCTTTTAGACATAGCCCGGACAACCCCAAATCTTAATTAACTTAAGATATGGGCTCTTCCCTTTCCATATCACATATGAAGTGGTAGGCAACTGATTTGATTTGAACCCTATTCAATAGGTATGCAGCTTCTCAAGTGCATAACTCCCAAAAGAAAATAGGTAACTCAGCAGTACTCATCATAGAGCACACCATATCAAATAGGGTGTATCTGCTCCGCCCCGATATACCATCGTGCTATGGTGTATACGGAGGAGTAATGCTGAGAGAGAATCTCATTCTCTTTTAGAATAGTCCAGGAATTCCGTACTCAAGTATTCTCCTCCCTGATCACATCAAAGGACACAATACTTATACCCGTATTGGTTCTCTACTTCTAACTTATATTCTGTGAATATCTCAAAAGGTTCGGACTTATGTTTCAACAGGAACGTATGTCTGAATCTTGAGAGATTATCAGAGAATGTAATGAAGTATAAAGAACCGGTCCTGGCATGTGTAGACAGGGGACCTACATACATCAACATGTATCAATCCCAAGAGTTCATTAACTCTTTCTCTGTTTCCAATAAACGGAGCTATGGTAATCTTATCTTTGTGACATGACTGGCAAGTTTCACAAGATGTAAATTCAAACTGATTTAAATATGCATCTTTATGTAACTTAGCTAGTCGGGTCGCATTGATATGACCTAGTCTACAATGCCTCAAGAAGGATCCGTTCATTTCTGAACTCTTCCTCTTGTGTGTGTTCTGTATACTAAAGAACTGTAGTTTGATTTAGAACGTCAATGCTTTTAGATAACGTGCCTGAACCGATCAACTTTTGATATAGGAAATGTTCAAAACATTATCCGACAATACAAAATTATATCGTTTCTTTACTAATAAAGAGACTGATATGATTTTGTATATCAGGTTCGGTATCAAATAACATTCGTTCAGAATCAATGTATTGGTAATACAGGGTGACAGTGACCAACAGACTTGGCTGCAACTCTTGCCCCGTTTTCTGTCTCATGAAACTTATCACCCGTTCTCAGTTCTTCTACCTTTCTGTAGCCCTATGTAACAGATTACATATCTGGGATCCTGATCTGGTATCACATACCCAGGACGTAAAGGATACTGAGAAACAGTTCTCTGTAATGAACACACCCGAAGATGATGCATCAACATGCACTCTCTTCGTTTGGGCGGCACGGGAATTCTGGTAATCCCCAATTTCCTGCTCTGTCTTATAACAATTATAAGTTGGAGCGGGACCAACGTTCCCCAGCTCAGTATAACAAGCGGGTTCGGTCAATATTCCGTTTTATTATCTTGATTAAGGCGTGACATGGTCGCTACAAGGAGAGAGAGAGAAGAAAACACTCAGCGTGCGCTCTTGCAAGAATAGATTGGTTATTTTTTTATCTAATCAGGATGGCTCCCACTGCTTTTTATCAAATCTTCCTTCAAACCCTAAAAGGAAAGACTAGCCGGGATTAATTACACACTACAAGTTCGCCAATCTTTCAGCCAGGCCAGTGTCGGTACTTTGAGGGAGGTCCCCCGTGCTTTCGCACGAACCTAATTAATGTAAACCTCGTTTTCCCGGAGGCGTAACCCCGTTGACACCTTTCTAGACACCTACTTGATCGGCTAATTGTACGTATAAAACTCTCCCAGGAGTAACTCTTACTCGCAGCGGGTATCGGGATCCAACTATCTCATAGAAGGTATGCAATCTAATTGCAAATTTCAACACTTGAAATTCCCGATAATATTTTGCCCCCAGCACCCTATGACCTTGACGGACGTCAACAAACCATAGGCTACTAGTCAAGTTCAACCCGTCATTTCTTGATCGAATTAAACCCACCCGCACGACCCTTGACGGAGGTCAACAAGGCCGCACGACTACCCTAACTCAATCTGCATCATATGCATAAACAGATAAATACTAGTTAGCTACCGTACACTACGCCTTGACGGAGGTCAACAAACGTAGCACGAATACTAAATAGGACTTATCTTAAATAACGGAGGGCTACGACAGGTTTTTCTGAAAACCAATTGCGTAATGAACTTGATATCGTTGTAGAATCAAATGATTTTAAAATGGAGTGCTTTTGAGGCTTTTCTAGTTTTGCTAAAGGAGTCACTCCCGGTGAAGGGATCGTCGGTCCTTTCCTCGTCGAATGAGGTGCGGAATATATCATATAAATCGCTGTGCAAAGCAAAAACTCTAAAAAGCAATCAAAAGACAAACCGAGTGTGTAGCATCTGCCAGTTATTGCTAAAGGAGTCACTCCCGGTGAAGGGATCTCGGTCCTTTCCTCATCGAATAAGGTGCAGGATATATCTCATATACCGCTATGCAAAGCAAGAACTGTAGCTACCTGTTTTATTTTTTGAAATTCAATTCTACAACATCTTAGGTTTCTTTTATTTCATTAATCACATTAATGAAGTCCCATCATTTAAGTACCTAAACATCACAGATAAATACGACGTACACTTATGCCATCCGCATTCGCCTCGATGTCCCCTCGTGCACCGTTAGGTTAGGTAACTAACGGCAGAGCGGGGCAGGGCTAGCGCGGGTGTAAAACATAAGTAACGTCTATATAATATATCATATATACTATATACTGTATCTATCATAGAACATCACATGATCACATCACAGATACCGCGGCAGAAGAATCATATGAAATATTGGATATACTAGGACGTCCGTGTTTTCAATACAAGCCAGTATAAAACACGGATTCCACGGTCGCGATGAATAGCCAAACCCACACCCCTAGACCCCTACGAGAGCGGCAAGCAACCCTACAAATTCTAGAGTTAGGAGACCCGGACTCGACTCCTCGAGTTGGTCTCCTACTGGACTCCAGAACCCGGTTACTTGTGCTCCCCTCCTTGGGTCTATCCTAGTGCGGAAAAGTAAATAATATACAAACGGTGACTACTTCCGCAACCTGGAAGCGCCCCAAATAAAAGAATATTACATACAAGTTTTTACATGAATGAAAATGAAAAACACTCATCTCACATAAAACCCCCGGCTATTCAAACACGACGATCCATTATAACATATCCAGCAACACATAACATCACATGTCATCAACGTAAGTAAATATGCGCATCCCAATTGTCGTTGACATATAGCAACGAAACCGGCGATATCATATATTACACTTACGGTCAAAGAAAAGAAAGTGTAAAACTACAACAGTTGGAATCCGCAACCTCCTCAGACATCGCATGCCTGACCAAATAAATTACTTAGACATCGCATGCCTAACAATTATAAACCCCGCATTTTAGTCTCAAAATCGAAAACACTTTTCAATATCAAGTCGGGAAATTCAACAAGATTCCCGACATCCTGATCGAATGCTCGTCGCAAACTTCAGTAGACGGCCGCACCCCCGATACCGTCGACGAAGTGCACCAAGGCGGAACACCGCTACCGCGAGCACCCGAACGGATGCTTTCGGCGACGGGGTTCTCCTACAGTCACTTGGTCGGGGCTATGGAGTGAGGCTGTCTATTAAGTTTACCCGGCAAGTATCCGCGTACGCTACGTGATTGCGACGGACTTTTGATCACATCAAAATTCCGTGGCAACCGATCAAGTGAGACTAAACTGCTATGTTTATAATATTCATTCCGTTATCTCATAACTTTTTGTGAATTCCAATTATTGTATCCCATTCGAGATAAACAGAAAATGTTAAACTTTTCGATTGAATATTCGAACACCCAAGTTTTCCCGAAACAGGTCAACACATGAAATAAGTCTAACAACATTCAGTTCGTGCCTCAGTACCAACGGTCCAGCCGTAGAAGGGTTAAGCCAACGCCTCACATGTGGCACGCCGTACTGCCCCAAACCCTAAGGTTCAAAGGGCAGTTCAAGACGGTCACATAATCGAGCTAAGGTTTGTTGTCTTCTAGAGGGTCCATCGCGTTACTTGCACTACTTAGAACGTCTTTAAACCACGGAAAGATCCAACACTTGGAAATTTTCCGGCAGGGGAAAAGTTGGGTATTTATATCCGGTCGAAATTTTTAACATATTCAAAAATCATCCGGAAAGACACATAGACAGAGTTTGACAATCCGATCGAATAAACGAACTCCCAATACAACCCAAAATACTCAACTCTTTATTTCAGATCAAAAATTCCCAGGAAAACCAGCACTGCAAAATAGGAATTACTGTGCAAAATTGAGTGCCTAATAAGACAAAACGGCCGCGGAACCGCCGCATTAGCATGCTAATGCCGCGGTTCCGCCGCACTTTTGAGGGATCATTAGTTACTTTTTGCACCGTAATTCTTAGAATTTCCTGCTGATTTTTCTCCATATTTTTAATTCTCAAAAATCCACGAAGACAGAAAATATCCAGAGAGCACTTTCAAGTCGGGGTTTCGGGTCGATCGGACTTCTAACTCCGTCTACGCATCGCTTAAGGATCTAGCTAGGCTCTGATACCACTGAAAGGTCCCTAGACACCCTAATGAGGTCTAACAAGGCATCGAGCATGCCAATATAAAATTTTACGGGTGCCGAGAGACCCGACTACGGATCGTTTGCTAGATTTCTAGGCGAAAAGTAAACTAGTTAACACTTAACTAATAGAATACGGAAATACAACCTTTGTAGATCCAGTGCTCCACCTCCATAGCTCTGCAATGAAGTCTCCTCCGCTGTCCAAAAAGAATCCGGGCTCTAGCGTCGGCTTCATCGGAGAATACGCGAGCTAGGTCGTCGATGTCCATGCCGAAGATGATCTACGTCGAGGCATCGCTAAATCAAGCTCCACCTTCACCAAGCCCTAAAAACTTGTGAAGGAAACAAACTCTACTACTTGGCAAGAGGTAGAGGATGAAGAAATAGGAAGTGGGTAGACTTTAGAATTGGATTTCTCACTCATATGCTCAATATGCCATTGATGAAGACAAGCTTCTTCATGAAGAAGAAGAAGAGCAAGAAGAAGATAAATATTATGATAAGAATAATTTAAAATGAAAAGAATAATCCATTCTTATCATAAGTGAACCATGGTTAGTTGTAGAGAGTGAACTAGGGTTAGTGGAGTAGTTAGGGTTAAGCATGAGACAAAATGGTGACAAAGTCAAAGTTTTCATGAAGCTTCAACAAGCTTCCAAATAAAGCCACCATTTTGCATTTGCTTATTCTTTTTCCAAAAAGAAAAAGATTAATATATAAATAAGGAAATCAAAAACCCTAATCATCAACTAAACTATACTTTGATACTTTATACTTAACCAAAAGGCATGTATCATCAAACATGATACAATCATGTGCACAAAACTATATCGAATATACAATGTGCACATCCGAGCGAGAAAATCAAATTAAAGTGAACCGACACTAGTTAATGCAAAGTAATATATCAAATATATAATTATGCATTAAATCATTAAATCAACACTTGATTTAAAGATCCGGTCATATCGTATATAACCGACTAGAATCCAATGTATCGGTTTATCGAATCAATCCTTGATTCGATAACTAGGGTATGTCGCATATAACCTAATCGATACATTCATCGCGAGAATGAAATACGGTATCACATACACGCATTATTCTCGGTCCCGCACATATCTCATATGCGCTCCTATTTCGTTTCGCTTGAACCAGGAAACCTCTGTGTAGGACTCTAAAGACTCGTCAATACGCCGGCAGCAGGTGATGATCATATCAAGCACCCACAAGCCGCAAGCGGTCTGCTAAACGTAACGGCCACCCGGGTATTGAGCGATCTGAAGATCGACGAGCAAGCCCGCTCACACTCCAGTGAATCCGACCAGTAACACTACCGTACAGTCCGGTCTGATCGTCTGATATGTCGCATATCTTGCCTAGGGGTGGTAAACGTCAGACCCCAATAGCTCGATAAGTCATGTCGATATGAGGCTCATAACGGGTCGAGAAACTACTGGTAACACTTACCAGCAATTCTCTGATCAGCCCTGGCCAGGGACTTCCTGTTATAGCCAATCGAACACTGTGCAACATCAACTCCCTATACCGGGAGAGATGAATCCCCTCCTATCGCTCATTGCCTCCATGTGACTGGGGACTGTACCCAAAAACCACCGTTTTGCACGCCCTCTTGGACGTGGTAAGATGGAAATCAAAGCACAGTGGGAACCACACAAGACTCTATGACGATCTCGGGTCAACAGACTACTCTGTACCAGTGTCACCATAGAACTGCCATCTGACGTGAGGTATAATACCATCTGGGAGTTCTCGGCGATTCCGTCCATTGTACCCAGTCTCTACTGAGCACCCGTATATCATCTCCGATGTCAAACACCAATGGATATGGGATCATCCATCGCCCATCTGTATGGGTCGAGAAGCTACACGCTAGTCTACTCTGGTATATCGATGCCCCGTCTCGATACATCCACGACTAGGGACTTTGAAGGATGTACTTATGGACTACCATGTCCCCACTAGTATGATCCGCATCACAGTCCAGGTAGTCAAGTACACATCCTAAGGGCTTTACCAACATGTAACAGAGAGACAATCAGTATACACGTTAAGGTAAAGAGAAACCAGATAGCATACTATCATGTCGAGCAAGAAAGTCCTCCCTATATATGTCTCAGCATCCACTACAATATACATCCTATGTACAGTAACGGCCTCTAGGGCATACATATAACTAACAAATAGCAGTCGCGGTTTACTTTGCCCTCTTACTAATCCTTTTATTTTTCTTTACTTAATATCTTCTGTACACCATTTAGGCTAAATGGTTTTCTTCATTCCCTACCGTTCGGCACCTGCCTATGGTTCGGAAGAAGACTACCCAATAAGCGTAATAGGTGTACTGTCCTAATCCAAGGAGCACTCGCAACCTGAGAGAAAGTAAAAGGAAAAGACAACTGAATAGTCCTATTCGTTTTCTCCAGAACCGGAAACCATCCTCGAATCTGGAACAAGTTCCTTCGAGTTCGTATATAACCATACGATGGTTTTATCCAATGGAAGTGGACGTTCGTAGTAATACGGGGTGTTCTGGAGGAAAGGGTAAAAGTAGGAGTGGCAATGAGGTATGCAACTCAGACAATCCAAAAGCCAGTGTTTTAAGAAGGTTCAGTTAACTTGGTCACTGAGTTGTCGTCAAGGGTCGGGCCATGGTCGCTGCCAAAGAGAGAGAGAAAAGAAACACTCAGCGTGCACTCTAACCTAGATCAGAATGGTTATCAATTTATCTAATCCGGAAACCTCCCACTGTAAGCTCAAATTCTCCTCCAAATTTGAAAGAAGAATTAGTCGGGATCACCCGAGGAGTAAACCAACTCATCAGTGGGAATCGGGATCCAACTATCATTGCATGATAACGTGATAGAATCCACTCTCGTTATCACACTCCAGAAGGTATGCGCATATCTGGCAAGTTTCAGTTTCTTTAGAAACTCCCGATGTGATTTTTACCCCATGCTCTTATGACCTTGACTTTGGCCAACAAATCATAAGTCACATGTCAAGTTCTACCCATCATTATCCAGGTTAATTTGAACCCACCTGTACCTACCCTTGACTTTGGCCAACAAGGCAGTACGACTGTCCCAAACCAACACATCTATCTATGCAACAGAAAAGTAACAAATAGGTACCATACACTATGCCTTGACTTTGGCCAACAAACATAGCATGAATACTAAGTGCTACACGTCTGAAATGACGGAGGGCTACTATTAGTTATATGTATGCTCTAGAGGCCATTACTGTACATTGGATGTATATTGTAGTGGATGCTGGGACATATATAGGTAGGACTTTCTTGCTCGACATGATAGTACGCTATCTGGTTGCTCTTTGTCTTAACATGTATACTTTCTGTCTCTCTGATTACATGTTGATAAAGCCCTTAGGATGAGTACTCGACTTCCAGGACTATGATGCAGATCATACTAGTGGGGCCTGGGTAGTCAATGAGTACATCCTTCATTGTTCTTAGTCGTGGGAATATCGAGACGGGGCATCGATATTCCAGAGTAGACTAGCGTGTACCTTCTCGACCCATGTGATGGGCGATGGATGATCCCATATCCATTGGTGTTTGACATCGAAGATGGTATGCGGGTGCTCAGTGGAGACTGGGTACACTGAACGGACTCGCCGAGAACTCCCAGATGGTATTATACCTCACGTCAGATGGCAGTTCTTTGGTGACACTGGTACAGCTTAGTCTGTTGACCCGAGATCGTCATAGAGTCTTGTGTGTCTCCCACTGTGCTTTGATTTCCACCCTACCACGGCTCTACTGAGTCGTGCAAACAGGTGGTTTTTGGGTACAGTCCCGATTCACATGGAGGGAATGAGCGATAGGAGGGGATTCGTCTCTCCCGGTATTGGGGGTTGATGTTGCGCTATGCTCGACTGGTCATAACAGGAAATCCCTGGCCAGGGTTGCAGTGATATACTGGTAAGAGTTATCAGTAGTTTCACGAATGTTATGGACCTCAAGTCGGCATGACTTATCGAGCTACTGGGGTCTGACGTTTACCACCCCTAGGCGAGATATGCGACATATCAGACGAACAGACCGGACTGTACGGTAAGTGTTACTGGTTGGATTCACAGGAGTGTGAGCGGGCTTGCTCGTCGATCTTCTGATCGCTCAATACCCGGGTGGCCGTTACGTTTAGCAGACCGCTTGCGGCTTGTGGGTGTTTGATATGATCATCACCTGCTGCCGGCGTATTGACGAGTCTTTAGAGTCCTACACAGAGGTTTCCTGGCTCAAGCGAAACGAAATAGGAGCGCATATGAGATAAGTGCGGGACCGAGAATAATGCGTGTATGTGATACCGTATTTCATTCTCGCGATGAATGTGTCGAATGGTTGTATGTGATATAACCTAGTTATCGAATCAAGGATTTATTCGATAAGCCGATACATTGGATACTAGTCGGTTATATACGATATAACCGGATCATTGAATCAAGTGTTGATTTAATGATTTAATGTATAATTATATATTTGATATATTACTTTGCATTAACTAGTATTGGTTCACTTTAAAAGGATTTTCTCACTTGAATTGTGCAAGTTGTATATGTGATATACTTTTGTGCACAAGATTGTATCATGTTTGATGATACTTGCTCTTTTGGGTTTGTGTATAGATTAAACCATGTTTAGTGAATGGTTGGGGTTTCTTTTCTCTTATTTATTCATCCATTTATTATTGTTTTGGAAAAGATAAAGAGAAAAAGAAATGGTGGCTTATTTTGTTTTTTCTTTGAAGCTTCTTGAAGCTTTGAACAAGTCTACCATTCTTGTCTCTTCTTTAACCCTAACCACTCATCTAAACCTTAGTTAAATCTCTACACTAAACCATGGTTGAAGTTATGATAAGTATTCTTTTTATTTTCCTTTTTAATTAACTTATCATATCTTCATCTTCTTCTTCTTCTTCATCTTCTTCTTCCATGAAGAAAGCTAGTGACCATCAATGGCAACTAGTGAAATTGAGTGAGAAATCCAAATCTAAAGTCTACCCACTTCCTATTTCTTCATCCTCTACCTCTTGCCAAGTTGTATAGGGTGTTTACTTCACAAGTTTTCAAAGCTTGGTGAAGTTGGAGCTTGTTCTTGTGATGCCTCGACGTAGATCATCTTCGGCATCGAACCGACGATCAAGCCCGCCCATTCTTCGATGATGCCAATGCTAGAGTCAAGGGTTCGATTTGGACAGCGGAGGGAGATCATCGCGGAGCTTAGGAAGTGGTGGACCGGATCTACAAAGGTTGTAGCCCTTCCCTTTAGCTATATTTCCGTTTACTTGCTTGCTTCGCCTATTTATCTAGTTAACGATCCGTATTAGGGTTTGTAGGCACTAGGAATTTTTGATTTGTGCATGTTTGATCACTTGTGAGACTCCATTAGAGTGCCTAGGAACCCTACAGTGGTATCAGAGCCTAGCTAGAGCCTTAGGCGAAGTCCAGACGGAATTAGAACTCCGATCGAATCAAAACCCAAACCCTAATATTGCTCTCTGGACTTTTTCTGAAATCGTGGTTTTTTCGAAATTAAAAATATGCAGAAAAATCAGCAGGTAATCCTAAGACTTACTGTGAAATTCGAGAGCATGATTCCTCAAGAGTGCGGCGGAACCGCGGCACAAGCATGGCTTGTGCGGCGGTTCCGCGGCCAAGTTGTCCCATCATCTGTTTAACTTTTCACAGTAACTCCTAGTTTTTAGTGTTGGTTTTCCTGAGAATATTTTAATATTTATTCCAGACTTTTATTTTCTGAGTTGTATTGGGGACTCGGTGTATTCGATCGGACTGTCTAATTTTGTCGGTGTGCTTTTCCGGGTATTTTTTGAATATGTTAAAAAGTTCGACCGGATATAAATACCCAATTTTTCCCCCTGTCGGGAAATTTCCAAGTGTTGGATTTTTCCGTAGTTTAACGATGTTCTAAGTAGTGCAAGTAACGCGATGGACCCTCTAGAAGACAACAAACCTTAACTCGATTATGTGACCGTCTTGAACTGCCCTTTGAACCTTCGGGTTTGGGGCAGTACGGCGTGCCACATGTGAGGCGTTGGCTTGACCCTTCTACGGCTAGACCGTTGGTACTGAGGCACGAACTGAATGTTGTTAGACTTATTTCATGTGTTGAGCTGTATCGGGAAAACTTGGGTGTTCGAATGTTCAATCGGAAAGTTTAACATTTTCTGTTTATCCGGAATGTGATACAACAATTGGAATTCACAAAAGTTATGTGATAACTGAATGAATGTTATAAACATAGCACTTTAGTCTCACTTGATCGGTTGCTACAAAATTTTGATGTGATCAAAAGTCCATCGCAATCACGTAGCGTACGCGGATACTCGCCGGGTAAACTTGATAGACAGCCTCACTCCATAGCCCCGACCAAGTGACTGTAGGAGAACCCCGTCGCCGAAAGCATCCATTCGGGTGCTCAAGGCAGCGGTGTTCCGCCTTGGTGCATTTTGTCGACGGCATCGGGGGTGCGGCCGCCTACTAAAGTTTGCGACGAGCATTCGATCAGAATGTCGGGAATCCTGTTGAATTGTCCGACTTGATATTGAAAAGAGTTTTCGATAATGAGACTAAAATGCGGGGTTTATAATTGTTAGGCATGCGATGTCTAAAGAATTCATTTGGTCAGGCATGCGATGTCTGAGGTTATTGCGGATTCCAACTGTTGTAGTTTTACACTTTCTTTTCTCTGACCGTAAGTGTAATATGTGATATCGCCGGTTTCGTTGCTATATGTCAACGACAATTGGGATGCGCATATTTGCTTACGTTGATGGCATGTGATGTTATGTGTTGCTGGATATGTTATATTGGATCGTCGTGTTTGAATAGCCGGGGTTTTTTTATGTGAGATGAGTGTTTTTTCATTTTCATTCATGTAAAAACTTGTATGTAATATTCTTTTATTGGGGCACTTCCAGGTTGCGGAAGTTGTCACCGTTGATGTATATTGTTTACTTTTCTGCACTAGGATAGACCCAAGGAGGGGAGCACAAGTAACCGGGTTCTAGGGTCCAGTGGGAGACCATCTCGAGGAGTCGAGTCCGGGTCTCCTAACCCTAGAATTGGTAGGGTTGCTTGCCGCTCTCGTAGGGGTCTAGGGGTGTGGGATTGGCTATTCATCACGACTGTGGAATCCGTGTTTTATACTGGCTCGTATTGAAAACACGGACGTCCTAGTATATCCAATATTTCATATGTATCTTCTGCTGTGATTTATCTGTGATCATGTGATGTTCTGTGACAGATATTGTATATAGTATATATGATATATTATATAGACGTTGCTTATGTTTTACACCCGCGCTAGCCCTGCCCCGCTCTGCCGTTAGTTACCTAACCTAACGGTGCACGAGGGGACATCGAGGCGAATGCGGATGGCATAAGTGTACGTCATATTTATCTGTGATGTTTAGGTAATTTAAATGATGGGATATTCAATAATGAGATTAATGAAAGAAAATAAACCTAATTGATGTTGTGGAATCGAATTTCAAAATAAAAACAGGTAGCTACAGTTCTTGCTTTGCATCGCAGTGTTCATTATAGAACATCCTGCACCTTATTCGATGAGGAAAGGACCGAGATCCCTTCACCGGGAGTGACTCCTTTAGCAATAACTGGCAGATGCTACACACTCGGTTTGTCTTTGATCGTTTCTATAGTTTTCGCTTTGCACAGTGATATATATGATATATCCCGCACCTCATTCGACGAGGAAAGGGCCGATGATCCCTTCACCGGGAGTGACCCCTTTAGCAAAACTAGAAAAGCCTCAAAAACATTCCATTTAAAACCATTTGATTCCGCAACGAGATCAAGTTCAAAGCGTTAAAGGTTTTCACAAAAACCATTCGCAACCCTCCGTCATTTTAGGAAGTAGAGTACTTAGTATTCGTGCTGTGTTTGTTGACCATAGTCAAGGCACAGTGTACGGTAGCTAAGTGATGTCTTCCTACACCGCATATGATGCGATTAGTTAGGACAGTCGCGTGACTTTGTTGACCTTAGTTAAGGGTCATGTGGGTGGGTCTAATTAATCACGAAATGACGGGTAGAACTTGACTAGTACTTATGATTTGTTGACCATAGTTAAGGTCATAGGTGCTAGGGGTAAAAACCTTTATCGGGAGTTTCAAGTGTTGAAATTTGCAATGAGATTGCATACCTTCTATATGATAGTTGGATCCCGATACCCACTGCGAGTAATTGTTACTCCTGGGAGAGTTTTGCACTTTACAATTAGCCGATCAAGTAGGTGTCTAGAAAGGGGTCAACGGGGTTACGCCTCTGGGAAAACGAGGTTTACTGTAATTAGGTCCGTGCGAAAGCACGGGGAACCTCCCTCAAAGTACCGACACTAGCCTGGCTGAAAGATTGGCGAACTTGTAGAGTGTAATTAATCCCGGCTAGTCTTTCCTTTTAAGGTTTGAAGGAAGATTTGATAAAAACAGTGGGAGCCATCCTGATTAGATAAAATATATAACCAATCTGATCTTGCAAGAGCGCACGCAGAGTGTTTTCTTCTCTCTCTCTCCTGGTAGAGACCATATCACGCCTTAATCAAGATAATAAAATGGATGTATTGACCGAACCCGCTTGTTATACTGAGCTGGGGAACGTTGGTCCCGCTCCAACTTATAATTGTTATAAGACAGAGCAGGAAATTGGGGAATACCAGAATTCCTATGCCGCCCAAATGAAGAAAGTGCATATGATGCATCTACTTCGGGTATGTTCATTACAAAGAACTGTTTCTCAGTATCCTCTGAATCCTGGGTATATGATACCAGATCAGGATCCCAGATATGTAAGCTGTTACATAGGGCTACAAAAAGGTAGAAAAACTGAGAAAGGGTGATAAGTTTCATGAGACAGAAAACGTGGCAAGTGTTGCAGCCAAGTCTGTTGGTCACTGTCACCCTGTATTACGAATACATTGATTCTGAACAAATGCTATTAGATACCGAACCTGATATACAAAATCATATCAGTCTCTTTATTAGTAAAGAAATGATATAATTTTGTATTGTTGGATAATGTTTTGAACATTTCCTATATCAAAAGTTGATCGGTTCAGGCACGTTATCTAAAAGCATTGACGTTCTAAATCAAACTACAGTTCCTTGTATACAGAACACACACAAGAGGAAGAGTTCAGAAATGAACGATTCGTTCTTGAGGCATTGTAGACTAGGTCATATCAATGCGACCCGACTGGCTGAAATTACATTTTAGATGCATATTTAAATCAGTTTGAATTTACATCTTGTGAAACTTGCCAGTCATGTCACAAAGATATAATGACACCAGCTCTGTTTACTGGAAGTAGAGGAAGAGTTAGTAAACTCTTGGGACTGATACATGATGATGTATGTAAGGTCTCCTGTCTACACATGCCAGGACTGGTTCTTTATACTTCATTATATTCTCTGATAATCTCTCAAGATTCAGTCGTATGTTCCTGTTGAAACATAAGTCCGAACCTTTTGAGATATTCACAGAATATAAGTTAGAAGTAGAGAACCAAAACCGGGTATAAGTATTATGTCCTATGATGAGATCACGGAGGAGAATACTTGTGCATGGCATTCCTGGACCATTCTAAAGGAGAATGAGATTCTCTCTCCGTATTACTCCTCTGAATACACCACAGCACAACGGTGTGTCAGGGCGGAGCAATCACACGATATTAGATATGGTGTGCTCTATGATGAGTACTACTGAGTTTCCTATTTCCTTTTGGGAGTTATGCACTTATGAAGTTGCATACCTATTGAATAAGGTTCGATTCAAATAAGTGCCTACCACTCCATATAAGATATGGTGTGGCAAGATCCTATCTCTTAAAGTAAGTTAAGATTTGGGATTGTCCGGCCTATGTCAAAAGCAAAATCCGGAAAAGATCGAGGCAAGGTCAGTTCGGTAGAACTGGAAAGGTTCCAGCTATACGAAACTACAGCTGAAGATTTGACAGAACCAAAGGATTTTATAGTCCCCGACGAACCTCAGCCTCTCCGCCGATCTAGTAGGGTTCCTCACCCACCTGAGAGATACCTCGGTTTCTCGATGACAGTGGGAGCGAGGATTGCATCATGAGATGATGACCCAACCAGTTTCGAGCAGGCCATCGAGAGTAAGGACTCTGTAAGAATGGCTGGATGCTTAGTGATCTGAGATGGAATCCTTATACACCAACAAAGTATGGACTTTGGTTGCTATAACTGAAGGGTTAAATCCCCATCAGGAGCAAGTATATCTTGAGAAGATTGCTTGGTGTACATGGAAAAGTTGAGACTTTCAAAGCTAGACTTGTTAAAGGTTTTCGTCATCAACCAGGCACGGATAATGATGAAACCTTTTCCAGGGACTATGTTTAAATCCATCCAGATCCTACTTGCCATGGCTACATACCACGACTACGATATCTGGTGGTTGGGTGCCATGACTACTTTTCTAAATATTGATTTAGAAGAGAACGTCTATAAGAACACAGCCAGAGGGCCTCGTAGACAGTGGGAGCAGCGGAAACGTGTCCAAGATGCTTTATAGGATAAAGCACGCATCGCGGAGTTGGAACATCTATTTTGATGGATTAGTCAAAGAAGTTGACATCATCAAAATGGTAGATGGACCTTGTATAAACAAAAAGGTAGTAGGGAGTATGGTGACGATCCTCGTAGAGTACGTGGATGACATACTCTTGTTAGGGAAGGAGTTTCCTATGCTACGCTCGATCAATCTCTGCTTATCACAATGATTCTC
The DNA here is from genome assembly GCA_030015575.1 of Agapanthus africanus. Taxonomy (NCBI): domain Eukaryota; kingdom Viridiplantae; phylum Streptophyta; class Magnoliopsida; order Asparagales; family Amaryllidaceae; genus Agapanthus; species Agapanthus africanus. Next base: position 613,744,077 of record CM057341.1, on the reverse strand, counting down.
CATATAGGATCAAATTGATACCTACTATATCCTAAGCTTTGGATCTATGAGATAGATCAAATTGGATGTTAGGATACTCACTAGTTGTAGTGAGATGGTATCAATCGATCCTGGGGAGAATCACTGGAAGAGTTCCAGGGTGATAAAGACGACTGAATGTCAGTCACAGGCATTGTCTTTACCCTCAGTAAAGGGACGGTATGTTGGAAGAGTTCCAAGCTAGATACCGTGACAAACTAGACGATAAAGGCTGGTAACATCGCTATTAAAGATACTACCAAAGAGGCAGTTTGGGTGTATATTGGTTCATAAAATGAACTAGGTTCCTACCATTGTGTGACAATGGAAGTGTGGCTTCGACCCTGGAACCCTGGTCCTATCAGTGACCCAGACATATTCTGAGGCAGCATCACCTGATCATGGAGATAGTTGATCTCCAGGATGATCGAGGTTAGGAGAGTAGACTCAGAGGACAACACGGCGGATCCACTCACGAAGGCCTTTTCCCAAAGAGAGACTTTATGGGATGGTTGAGTATTAGATACTACAACCACTGCTATAGATGGCCCTAGTGCAAGTGGGAGATTGTTAGTTATATGTATGCCCTAGAGGCCATTACTGTACATTGGATGTATATTGTAGTGGATGCTGGGACATATATAGGTAGGACTTTCTTGCTCGACATGATAGTACGCTATCTGGTTGCTCTTTGTCTTAACATGTATACTTTCTGTCTCTTTGATTACATGTTGATAAAGCCCTTAGGATGAGTACTCGACTTCCAGGACTATGATGCAGATCATACTAGTGGGGCCTGGGTAGTCAATGAGTACATCCTTCATTGTTCCTAGTCGTGGGAATATCGAGACGGGGCATCGATATTCCAGAGTAGACTAGCGTATACCTTCTCGACCCATGTGATGGGCGATGGATGATCCCATATCCATTGGTGTTTGACATCGAAGATGGTATGCGGGTGCTCAGTGGAGACTGGGTACACTGAACGAACTCGCCGAGAACTCCCAGATGGTATTATACCTCACGTCAGATGGCAGTTCTCTGGTGACACTGGTACAGCTTAGTCTGTTGACCCGAGATCGTCATAGAGTCTTGTGTGTCTCCCACTGTGCTTTGATTTCCACCCTACCACGGCTCTACTGAGTCGTGCAAACAGGTGGTTTTTGGGTACAGTCCCGATTCACATGGAGGCAATGAGCGATAGGAGGAGATTCGTCTCTCCCGGTATTGGGGGTTGATGTTGCGCTATGCTCGACTGGCCATAACAGGAAATCCCTGGCCAGGGTTGCAGTGATATACTGGTAAGAGTTATCAGTAGTTTCACGAATGTTATGGACCTCAAGTCGGCATGACTTATCGAGCTACTGGGGTCTGACGTTTACCACCCCTAGGCGAGATATGCGACATATCAGACGAACAGACCGGACTGTACGGTAAGTGTTACTGGTTGGATTCACAGGAGTGTGAGCGGGCTTGCTCGTCGATCTTCTGATCGCTCAATACCCGGGTGGCCGTTACGTTTAGCAGACCACTTGCGGCTTGTGGGTGTTTGATATGATCATCACCTGCTGCCGGCGTATTGACGAGTCTTTAGAGTCCTACACAGAGGTTTCCTGGCTCAAGCGAAACGAAATAGGAGCGCATATGAGATATGTGCGGGACCGAGAATAATGCGTGTATGTGATACCGTATTTCGTTCTCGCGATGAATGTGTCGAATGGTTGTATGTGATATAACCTAGTTATCGAATCAAGGATTTATTCGATAAGCCGATACATTGGATACTAGTCGGTTATATACGATATAACCGGATCATTGAATCAAGTGTTGATTTAATGATTTAATGTATAATTATATATTTGATATATTACTTTGCATTAACTAGTATTGTTTCACTTTAAAAGGATTTTCTCACTTGAATTGTGCAAGTTGTATATGTGATATACTTTTGTGCACAAGATTGTATCATGTTTGATGATACTTGCTCTTTTGGGTTTGTGTAAAGATTAAACCATGTTTAGTGAATGGTTAGGGTTTCTTTTCTCTTATTTATTCATCCATTTATTATTGTTTTGGAAAAGATAAAGAGAAAAAGAAATGGTGGCTTATTTTGTTTTTTCTTTGAAGCTTCTTGAAGCTTTGAACAAGTCTACCATTCTTGTATCTTCTTTAACCCTAACCACTCATCTAAACCTTAGTTAAATCTCTACACTAAACCATGGTTGAAGTTATGATAAGTATTCTTTTTATTTTCCTTTTTAATTAACTTATCATATCTTCATCTTCTTCTTCTTCTTCATCTTCTTCTTCCATGAAGAATGCTAGTGACCATCAATGGCAACTAGTGAAATTGAGTGAGAAATCCAAATCTAAAGTCTACCCACTTCCTATTTCTTCATCCTCTACCTCTTGCCAAGTTGTATAGGGTGTTTACTTCACAAGTTTTCAAAGCTTGGTGAAGTTGGAGCTTGTTTTTATGATGCCTCGACGTAGATCATCTTCGGCATCGAACCGACAATCAAGCCCGCCCATTCTTCGATGATGCCAATGCTATAGTCAAGGGTTCGATTTGGACAGTGGAGGGAGATCATCGCGGAGCTTAGGAAGTGGTGGACCGGATCTACAAAGGTTGTAGCCCCTTCCCTTTAGCTATATTTCCATTTACTTGCTTGCTTCGCCTATTTATCTAGTTAACGATCCGTATTAGGGTTTGTAGGCACTAGGAATTTTTTATTTGTGCATGTTTGATCACTTGTGAGACTCCATTAGAGTGCCTAGGAACCCTACAGCTATGAATGGTTTTTAGCGAAAAACCTTTAACGTAATGAACTTGATATCGTTGAAGGAACCGGATAGATTTTTATAAAAATATAGTGGCGAAAACCTTTGCTAAAGAGGTCACTCCCGGTGAAGGGATCTCGGCTCTTTCCCCGTAGAATGAGGTGCACGATATTCCAACTGAATACCACGATGCAAAGCAAAAAGTAATCGACTATAGTGAAGTTATTATCCTGACGCAAACTTCTGTTCAAGGGGTCACTACCGGTGAAGGGATCTCGGCCCTTGCCTCGTCGACTGAGGTGCTGGATATTCATAACCGAATACCAGTGTGCAAAACAAAAGAGAACGTCCTTACAATAACAGCTTTTTTTTGAAAAATCTTCCAACAACATCAGATTAGGTTTGTTTAGCTTGTGATTAGTCGAAATTATTGCATATTTTAGCCGGCAATTTCCTTATCATTTGCATCCATATAGAAGTGTTCTGCATTCATATTTTACATATTAGCAAAACTGTCGCAAAATATCAGATTGCATGTATTAGACTCTAAAACCGACACTATAAAGTAAATTGACCGCATTTCATGGCATCGCATCATCCCTATATTGCGCAACACTTGTTTTGAGATCTATGCAGGAAAATCCAGAAGAAAGGCCCACAATCTATACGGTACCGATCAAATATTACGCCAACTCAAGGATTTCAATTCTGGTATCAATCCAAAGAGACAAACTAAAATCAACATATCAAAGAAAGCTCCAAATATTAGCCTAAGACCACAGAAGAAGCCCTAAGCCCCAAGCCGCCTACATGGCCGCGGAACCACGGCCAGAGCCTGCTTGAGCCGCGGTTCCGCGGCCGTCTTGCCACGTCAGCCCTAAATCTTTGGTGCACAATGCTTCACTCAGGGCCCACATTCAGCTCATATACTTCAAATTCCAGAAGACTCCAGAGACTTCTGCCAGATCAGCAAGCTTTGGGACCAACACTAAACTAGCCTTGTATTCTAGAAACTTCTCCCTAAACCCTAGCTTAAACCCTAAGCTAAGCCTAACAAACTACTTCTTGAAGCATCAACAAACTTTTGGAGGGAATTGTAAATTCAAACCTAGACCTAGGGTTTGGGAGATCTATAAATAAGACCCTAGGCTCACTTGTAAAAGGATCCCATTTTTTTAGGATAATCTCTAATCTTGGAAAAATCCCTCCATTAGTTCATCTTTAGCCATTTACTCTCTTCATCTTCTTCCACAAGTCTAGTGAGAGGACTTGTGTGAAACCCTAACCCTAATTCCAATCAAAAGCCAAGATCCCGAGTACCCATCAAGCAAGAAGCCTTGCAACCTTTTATGAGCCGAGCCGATCTTCAACGGAGCAAGTGGTCCAAGCCGATCCGCGACTCACGGAGCCGAGCGATGCCAATTCAACAATTTAGTTCTTCCTCTTGTAGTTCTTGAGCGACTGTAATCAAATTGTTGATATAAATAAAAGGTGATATTCTTTTATCTTGTTTTCTTTAAATTCTTGCATCATGATATCTTTTCAATTCTTGAATGCTTTCTGTGTGATGATGTTTGAGTAATACTCCGCTCGTCGAGGAGTCGAGACGATCAATAGAATGATGATGTAATATATCTTAAATCGATTCTTGAATCCTACGAGTTTTGTAAACCCTAGCAAGTTCAAGAATCGACGACCCAATTCGTTGCGATACTTTCTTGATTGATATCGCTCGAGATTGGGGAGTTACGATCGTTTCTTGAAATTGCTAGAGGCTAGAATGTGAATGATATCTACGAAAGAACAAGGGTTAAACGATGAAACCCTAGTTTCATCAAGAAAGCCCTAACTCTCGTCAATCATCATCGATCTAGTATCAATCCTTCGAAGGACAAGAACACGAAATCTTAAGATTACGTTGCGTCTATAGATCCGATCGATTCCTACGAGACTCATTTAGATTCTTGACATTTTGGTTGGAAATATCATCGAAACACCGATTCTTGATTTTTTTATCAGTTTCTTGATTCTTGATTAAACATCGTGACACCTGAATCAATCGATAAATTCTTGAATCATGTTTTCTTTTCCTTTCTATTAACTTTTCAATTCAAGCAAATTAAATAGAAACGAATCGCACAATCCCTGTGGACGATCCGCACTCGCTTACGATCTACAATCGACACCGTAATTGATTGTGGTCAAATATAATTCTTTTATTGTGAACTTGATTCAATTTTCTAATTACCGACACAAAGAGACTCTTATCGAACAAATGAAACCGTTATCGGGAATCATTTCAGTTGATTTACTTACTCGGTCTTAAATTTTACGAACAATCAAATGGTGCCGAAATCAGGGACTATTTGAATTGATTCTTTTACTTTTTACACCCAATCAAGAAAATTATTTCAACCAAAATGGCGCTGTTGCCGGTGATCGCGCGCTAATTCGTTTCATTTTATAGTTTGAATTGAAAGAATTATTCCATTGTTATTTTGAGATCAAAATTCGTGCAAACCCTAAACGATTTGTTGTGGTTCATTGCAAGGAAATCTGGAGCTGTTTGGCAATTGAAGAAAATTTTTGGGATATACCAAAGAGCAGAGGGAGTCTACAGAAGCTCCCTGGTGAAGTTTTGTGCAGTGATCCCATCATTCAACCGCGGAAGCGCGGCATAAGGAGGGATTCGCGGCGGAACCGCGGCATCTTGGGGGGATCTCTGCAAAATTTTTGTCTCAGGTATTTTCTTACCTTCTCCTCTCTCCTCTTTTAGCTCCAACTAACAATTTTCTGCAGGTTTCTTTGCAAATAATCGCAGCTCGCAAAAAGAAAATTAAATTTGTGCGTGATTTTGTTTCTTGGTTGTTTGCATTCTAAATACGGAAATTAAGGGGCACGGCCAAATCCAAATTAGGTGGGGATTTCATTACCCTTCCTAGGCCCCGAAAACCACAAAATTTGCATCCGCATTGACCCACATTAACTAAAAGAAATCTAGAGATGACTCTAAGGACTGTCGCGCTCAATTAGGATAAGAGAAGGCCGTGGGTAATTCATTGCTTATCCGCGTTTTCTTGTGGTGCCTAAGGCGAGTGTGTCTAAGGCTATTGGTTTTTAATTAGGCCCACTACTTACGTAGTGGAGTACCTTCCCACTTACCTGGCACTTATCCGGCCACAGGGGGACAAAGAGGCAGTGGAGGATTCTATCCTGCGACTTGTCTTTTGGCAGTTAGGAGCGGTCTAGAGCCGGACCTAGGTGACCACTAGATTCTAGGGTTTGTGTGCTGCATTTGTTTTGTCACATCATTTTTTCAAAAATCCGTCCCTTTTTCAAAGCAAGCACCGCATTCATTCATTATCCCTAATTATAAGTCAACGCTGCCACTTGTACTAACCCTTTTTAGTGCAAGATAGGCTGGACACGGGATTCTAGTGCCCGTTTAGTCCGCGTACCCTTTATCGACTCCGAAGTCGATATTTCTCCATTTACCTTTCCTTTACCCACTACCACACCCACAACGATGGATCTGAATCCATCAAACTTCTTTAACCCTAATCTGCCGCCGTCCGTTGGTGCGCAGAATCCACCCCGCATCTCTCTCCAGGAGAGGTGCTACCCTATTCGAGGTCCTCTTTCGACCTGCTTATCTACACCACCAGCCAACGGGGATAACTTTGAGATTAAGCCCCAGTATATCAATCTTTTACCCAAATTCCACGGACTCGAGACTGAGGACGCTTACGTTTTCATTACCAAATTTGAAAACGTATGTGCAATGATGGGTACGTCACAACTTTCAGTGGATGCTATGCGTCTACGACTTCTTCCATTTACATTGTGCGATATAGCCGAGAAGTGGCTATATAACACTACCGCACACTCTATTACTAATTGGGAAGAATTCGTCGCTGCATTCCTTAAGAAATTTTACCCAATACAAAAGACAGCTCGAATCCTTAGCGAACTGAATCAATTTGCCCAGCTCCCTACCGAACCAATTTCAAAATGCTTTGAACGTTTCAAGGATCTATTGGTTCAGTGTCCTCATCACGGCATCCCGAGATGGGAATTGTGCCGAATCATTTATGAGGGCATTAACCCAAATACTAAACAGAGCCTTGAAAACATGTGTCAAAGTACTTTTATAACCAAAGATGATGGGGAAGCTTGGAAGTATCTAGAAGAGTTCGCTGAAAAATCACTACAGTGGGAGGGTGGAACCCAACCATTGAATAGGGGTGGCGTACACCAAATAGATGTGTCCAGAGGTGTTCGAGCTGAGATGGCAGCAATCCAAAAGAAACTCGACGCTATGGAACACAAATTTGCAGCAGCCTCCCTAAACCCAGTGTCACTCCCCAAAACTGTTTGTGGGTGCTGTTCTGATCCATCTCATTTAACGGAAGAATGTCCATTAAACTCTGCTTTTCAAGGTCACGAGCATTCTAATGCCGCATTTCAAAGACCTCGAAACGATCCATATTCTTCCACGTACAATCAGGGTTGGAGGAATCACCCGAATTTCGCTTGGAACCAAAACCAATCTCAAAACACGGTTCCAAACACGACTCAATTTCAAATGGCTCTTCCTCCACCACAACAGCAACCCCTTCAACTCACTCAGCATCCCTACCAGTCACAAAATTTCCAAAATCAGGTCAGCACTCCTGCACAGTCTAATCCTATGACCTGTTCTGACGAATTCTCTCAATTCACTCAAACCATGAAATCACTTTTGTCAAATTTCATAGAGGTTTCGACTGAGGTTAGATCTTCCGTCGGTGAGATAAAGAAAAACTCAGCGTCCCAAGCTGAGAGTATCAGAACGGTGGAAGCTGAAATCGCACGACTTAAAGCCGAAATGAGTGCGAGAGAAAAAGGGAAACTTCCCTCTCAACCCCTACAGAATCCTTGGCATTACAATGTAAATGCCGTCACAACGTTGAGATCGGGAAGAGTGCTGAACAATCATGTTGGGGAAGGTATTGATGATACTGAAAATCATATCAACACCCCGGCTGAGACCTTTCCACACACACACACTTCTCCTTCTGATCCTTCTTCTTCTACCACACCATCTTCTCGAGAGCCTATTCTCCATTTCCCATTAGGCTCGACACCTTCTCCCAACCATTATAGTTCTCCACAGACGGTCCCCACACCTCTTTTGGGACCACGTCTATCCCCTCTTCCTTCTCCTGTGATGGACCCTGCGCTTATTGCGAAAGCTCCTTACCCAAACCGGTTAAGGGATAATAGAACGAGTCCTCATATGGAGAAAATTTTGGAAATGTTCAAACAGGTTAACATCAATATCCCTCTCCTAGATGCAATTCAACAAGTCCCCGCTTATGCGAAAATTCTTAAGGACTTGTGCACTAGGAAGAGGAAGACTCAAGTGCCGAAGAAGGTCTTCATGTCTAATAATATTAGCACTGCTTTTATTCCCCAGCTACCAAAGAAACGAAAGGACCCAGGATGTCCTACAATATCGATTTCGATTGGGGGTAAAAACATAAATCGTGCTCTTTTAGACCTTGGTGCAAGTGTTAACCTACTCCCTTATTCTGTCTATGAGCAATTAGGGATTGGAGAGCTAAAACCTGCTCACTGCACTCTCCAGATGGCAGACCGATCTATCACCAAACCAAGGGGTGAATTAGAGGATGTGTTGATAAAGGTCGGGGAATTTGTTTTCCCTGTAGACTTCATTGTGCTCGACACACAGCCTGTAGCAAACCCCCAGAGCCAAATTCCGGTTATTTTAGGTCGTCCTTTCCGTGCCACTTCCAACGCTGCTATAAACTGTAGAAATGGTTCAATGAACTTATCATTTGGAAATATGACCATTGAACTAAATATCTACAAAGTTGGAAGTCATCCATCAGAACCCACTGCTCATATTTTAGATGTGTGCTCTGTCTATGAGATCGCTCCCGATAGTTGTGGAGCCGAGGAACTTTACTTTACTGATCTCGATGACATTACCACATCTCTGTTTGATTTCACACATGATCTTAGTGAGGACACTTTCTCTACACTTGAGTCCTGCACTCCTGACTTTACTCCACCCGAGTCTGTATCTTTCACAGGCTCTGAGCTTCTTTATAAATCCAAAAATCGCTCAATGATCCCTCCTTCTATCATTTCTCCGCCTGAGTTAGATCTCAAAATTTTACCTTCTCACCTCAAATATGCATATCTAGGTGAGAATGAGTCTTTACCGGTTATCATATCCTGTTCTCTTGCATCAGAGCAAGAGAATGCACTTTTATCGGTATTGAGATCTAACAAAGAGGCGTTTGGTTGGAGTATGGCGGACATCAAAAGGATTAGTCCCTTGATAGTTGAACATCATATATATGTGATGGATGATGCCAGACCAACCCGAGAACCACAGAGACGGTTGAATCCCGTCATGAAAGAGATCGTCAAATGCTTAGATAATGGTATTATATACCCCATCTCCGATAGCCAATGGGTGAGTCCTATACATGTCGTTCCTAAGAAATCCGGCATCACTGTTATAACCAATAAGGCAAATGAGTTGATTCAGACACGCGCCCAAACTGGGTGGCGTGTATGTATTGATTATAGAAAACTCAATGCTGCCACGAGGAAAGACCACTTTCCTCTACCATTCATTGATCAGATGCTGGAACGCTTAGCGGGACGAGAGTATTATTGTTTTATGGACGGATACTCAGGCTATAATCAGGTCCCCATCGCCAAAAAGGATCAAGATAAAACCACTTTTACTTGTCCTTTTGGTACCTTTGCTTACAGTCGCATGCCCTTTGGGTTATGCAATGCTCCCGCTACCTTTCAGCGGTGTATGATGGGGATATTCTCTGATATGGTAGAGAATTTTCTGGAGATCTTTATGGACGATTTCTCGATTTTTGGAGACACTTTTTCCGATTGCCTATCGAATCATGACGCGGTTCTTACTCGTTGCAAAGAGAAGAACTTGACTTTGAACTGGGAAAAATGCCACTTTATGGTCCAAGAAGGAATAGTACTTGGACATGTCATTTCACAGAAAGGCATTGAGGTCGACAGAGCTAAGATAGATGTCATTCAAAACCTCCCTCATCCCAAAAGCATCAAAGATATTCGATCTTTCCTTGGCCATGCGGGATTTTATAGGAGATTCGTTAAAGACTTTAGCAAAATTGCTAGACCTTTAACTCTTCTCCTGGCCAAGGATACGACCTTCCATTTTGACTCGGACTGCGAGACAGCTTTCGACTCACTTAAACACTCACTCACTTCAGCCCCCGTGCTATCATAACCAAACTGGGACTACCCCTTTGAGCTAATATGTGATGCATCCGATTTTGCAGTAGGTGCAGTCTTAGGACAGCACATCAAAAAGATGCCACACATGATATACTATGCAAGTAAGACCCTGAATGATGCGCAAATCAATTATACAACCACAGAAAAAGAACTCTTAGCGGTTGTATTTGCATTAGAAAAATTCAGGCCTTACTTAATTGGCTCACCTATAGTTGTGTATACTGACCATTCCGCTTTAAAACATCTTCTGGCGAAGAAAGATGCAAAAGGTCGACTAATACGTTGGATCCTTCTGTTACAAGAATTCGATCTTGTTATCAAAGATAAGAAAGGATGTGAAAACGTAGTAGCTGACCATCTTTCACGCATCATTTCTTCCCCTGTGACCCTGCCGATTAATGACTCATTTCCTGACGAACAACTCTTGAGCATATCCGCTGAACCATGGTTCAGGGATATTTTGAACTATCATGCCACGGGACTGATACCCAGCGATTGGTCTAAACAGGACAAATACCGTTTTCTTTCCCAAGTAAAACACTCTTACTAGGACGAGCCCTATTTGTTTAAATATTGTCCTAATCAGATCATTCGCCGGTGTGTCCCGAATGAAGAGTTCAAGAGTGTTCTTTCATTTTGTCATGATCAGGCCTGTGGGGGTCACTTTGGTCCTAGAAAGACAGCGGAAAAGGTTTTTCAATGTGGATTTTATTAGCCGACCTTATTCAAGGACGCATTTGACTATTGCAAAACCTGTACACAATGTCAGTATACGGGTAGAATATCCCAGAGGAATAAAATGCCTCAGCTGTTGGACATATGTACGCCCTAGAGGCCATTATATGATAGTGGATGTATCTATACATGTATAAATATTCAGTATGCATTCTTGCTCGACATGATAGTATGCTATCTGGTTCTTCTTTATCTAACATGTTGATTTGATCATGCTTTTATTCATTCATACATGCTGATAAAGCCCTGAGGATATTGGCTTGACTGCTCTGATTATGATGGAGATCATACTAGTGGGACATCTGTAGTCTATAAGCATATCCTGGAAAGTCCCTAGTCGTAGGTATATCGAGACGGGGCATTGATATACCAGAGTAGACTAGCGTATATGATACTAGACCCATGTGATGGGCGATGGATGATCCCATATCCATTGGTGTTTGACATCAAGATCATATACGGGTGCTCAGTGGTGACTGGGTACACTGGACGGACTCGCCGAGAACTCCTATATGGAATTATATCTATCGACGGATAGCAGTTCTCAGGTAACACTGGTACAGGTTAGTCTGTAGACCCGAGATCGTCATGGAGTCTTGTGTGCTCTCCCACTGTACTTTGATTGCCACCCTACCACGGCTCTACTGAGTCGTGCAAACAGGTGGCCGTTGGGTACAGTCCCGAGACACACGAAGGCAATGAGCGATAGGAGGGGTTTCGTCTCTCCCGGTATTGGGGGTTGATGCTGTGCTGTGCCCGACTGGTTATATCAGTAAGTCCCTGGCCAGGGCTGCTGAGATTTGCTGATAAGTGTTATCGGTAGTTTCTCGATCTGTTATAGACCATTCACCGGCACGACTTATTGAGTTATTAGGGTCGACATGACCATCCGTAGGCTCGATATGCAGCATATCTGACGAAGAGACCGGACTGTACGGTAGTGTTGCCGGATGGCTCGACGGGAGTTGTAACAGGTTCGCTTGTTTTCTTCTGATCGCTCAATACCCGGGTAGCCGTTACGTTTAGCTGACCGCTTACGGTTTGGGGGTACCTGATATGATCATCACCCTCTGCCAACGTATTGACGAGTCTTAGAGTCCCACAAAGGAGTTACCCAGTCCAGGAGAAACGTTGTGCTGCGCGTATGCGATATGCGCATGCACCCGATTAAAATGTGCGTATATGATACCGAACATTGATCGGGTGGCCTGCTTTTGGTGGGGTCGTATGAGATATGACCGGATTGATAAATTAAGAGTTGATTTATCAACTAACCATTAGTTTTCTCACTTGAAACCTTTCTAGGGATTGATGGATGTATACATGCATGCATGTGTTTCTTTCTTTCATTCTAGTTTCTTGCACATGTGGATGTGCATACATGCATACATACATACACCCATCCATCTTGGTTGTTAGCATATGGAAATGGTGGCAATATAAGACTCACACCATGGATTAAATTATGGATTATTATTTAATTTTGGTTTTAAAACAAAATGAAAATGGAAAGGATAATCATTCTAGCATCTACATTCTTCCTTTGACCTAACCATGCTTACCTACCTCTTAACTTGAGTTATCCTTCTTTTTATCATTTAAAACTCAAGTTAAATAATGTCTCCATCACTTTAACCATGGTTCATAGTAAGAAGAAATAAAATATATATTGATATATTTCTTTTTCTTCTAATGAGTTATCTTTTATCTCATTACCACTTGTGAAAAATATTGCCACCATCTTCTTCCTCTTTCTAATTTGCTCTCTAGGTTTTTCTAATGAGTAAATACCACTTAAAGAAAGGTTTTTGAAGTGAGAACCTTAACCACAACTTCATTCTACACAAGCTTAGCCGTCTTGTTTAGAGTGTTCTCTTCGGTTTTACGAAGTTGCGAGCTTGGACGGAGAACGCCGTGGTGGATCGTCGTGGACACAAGAGGACTTCAAGAGGACCTCCATTCAACACCCTAGAGACCAAGGAGTCCAGCGAAAGGGAGCTACAAAGGTTGTAGTCTCGAAACCCTAGATTAGTTCGCTTTATATTTCGAAACCCTAATTTTCTAGGATCGATTCCTTTGCATGTTCGTTTAGCACCATAAAAATTTAAACTTTGGGTCATGTGATACTTCAAAACTCATTATAGGGTGCTAGAAAAACCTTTCATTGGTATCAGAGCAGACCTAGAACATTAGGCGACCCTTTTACGAAGTTAAAACTCCGATCGAACCGAAATACGGTTTTTTAGGGTGCTCTCTGGAAATTTTCTATAAATTGACATTTTTCAGAATTAAAAATATGTTAAAAATACAGCAGTAAAAAATAAGGATTACGGTACAAAAATTATTCCATGAACAGTGATTGTTGCCGCGGAAACGCGGCCTAAGCTTGCTTAGGCCGCGGTTCCGCGGCCGTATGTATTAATTGTTGGATAATTTTTTTTCAGTAATTCATTAATCTGCTTGTATATTTTTTTGGATATTTTTAATCTGTATTTAGTTTTGAAAAATTCTGGAGATGATTTTGGACCCGTCGATTCGATCGGAATTTTGTTTTCGTGTTTTTTCCGGGTAAATTAGAAAGTATTGAAGTGTTTGAACGACTATTATTTGCTCACTATTCACGGGGTTTAAATACTTTGGAGATACGTGCAAGTCTTTTTGTGGTGGACCCTCTAGAAGACAACAAACCTTAACTCGATTATATGACCGTCTTGAACTGCCCTTTGAACCTTAGGGTTTGGGGCAGTACGGCGTGCCACATGTGAGGCGTTGGCTTGACCCTTCTACGGCTGGACCGCTACTACTGTGTCACACTCCGGATTTTTTGAACCCTGCTCAAGTGTTGAGCTTTAGTGAATCTTGGGTACTTGATCGTTCGTTCGAAAACTTTAATACTGTCTGTTTATCTGGAATTTGATACAATATGTGGAATTCATATAGTTTAGGCATGAAATACGAGATATGTGATATTTCGCATTTATGATGTCTAAAGAGAATGTGAATTCCAAATATTGTAGTTTTACACTTTCTTTTCTGTGACCGTAAGTGTAGTATGTCCGATATAGCCGGTTTCGTTGCTATACGTCAACGACAATTGGGGTATGCATACTTACTTACGTTGATGATATGAGATATTATGTGTTGCTGAGATATGATGTGCAGGATTGTCGCGATCGAATAGCCGGGGGGTTTTTGTGAGATGAGAGTTTTATATTTTCATTCATGTAAATTCAAATCTAATGTAATATTCTTTTATTTGGGGCACTTCCGGGTTGAGGTTGTGTTACCAGTGTTGTATATTATTTACTTTTCCGCATTAAGATGGACCCAAGGAGGGGAGCACAGGTGACCGGGTTCTGGGGTTCAGTGGGAGGCCATCTCGAGGAGTCGAGACCGGGTCTCCTAAACTCCAGAATTGGCAGGGTCACTTGCGGCTCTCGTAGGGGTCCAGGGTGTGGGCTTGGCTATTCATCGCGACTGTGGAATCCGTACTTTCTATTCTGGCTAAATACTAAATACGGACGTCCTAGTATATCCCACGTTATATCTATATTTCTACTGCCTGTGTTCTGTGATATCTGAGACGAATGACATATTATATATATGATATATAGTAGACGTTGCTTATGTTTTTCACCGCGCTAGTCCCGTCCCGGTATGCCGTTAGTTAAGTAACCTAACGGTGCATAACGGAACATTGCGGCGAATGCGGATGGCATAAGCGTACGTGTTATTTTCGTTTCTTTTCTGTGATTGGCTTAAGGACTTAAATGATGGGATTAGATTAATGTGATTAATGTAAAGAAAATAAACCTAAAAAGATGTTGTAGAATCGGATTTGAAAACCACTCGGCTATTTATGAAAAAGCTATATTTCAAAACTGCGGAGCTTAAGCCACTCCTTTTTGAAAACCATTTGATTCTACAACGATATCAAGTTCAAAGAGTTAAAGATTTTCTTAAAAATCATTCGCAACCCTCCGTCATTTTAGGAAGTAGAGTACTTAGTATTCGTGCTACGTTTGTTGACTTTAGTTAAGGCGTAGTGTACGGTAGCTAAGTGATGTCTTCCTACACTGCATATGATGCAGATTAATTAGGACATTCATACGACTTTGTTGACCATAGTTAAGGGTCATATGGATGGGTCTAATTGATCAAGAAATGACGGGTAGAACTTGACTGGTACTTATGATTTGTTGACCATAGTTAAGGTCATAAGTGCTAGGGGTAAAAACCACATCGGGAATTTCAATAGTTGAAATTTGCAATGAGATTGCATACCTTCCATATGATGGTTGGAACCCGATCCCACTGTGGGCAATAGTTGCTCCTAGGAGAGTTTTACAGTTTACAATTAGCTAACTCATTAGGTGTCTAGAAAGGTGTTAACGGGACTCCGCCTCTGGGAAAACGAGGTTTACTCTAATTAGGTCCGTGCGAAAGCATGGGGAACCTCCTTCAAAGTACCGACACTGGCCTGGCTGAACGGTTAGCGAAGTTGTAGACTGTAATTAATCCTGGCTAGTTTTTCTTTTTGAGGTTTGAAAGAAAAACTCGATAAAAGCAGTGGGAAATATCGATTAGACAAGATATAAACCAATCTAATCTATGCAAGAGCTTTCGCTGAGTGTATTCTTTTCTCTCTCTTAATGGTAGATACCCATGACTGGACTCAAGCTTTTACTAGATAAAAACAAACTGAATGGGACCAACTATAAAGACTGGCTGAGGAATCTGAAAATCGCCTTGACTTATGATAAAGTATCATATGTCCTCACGGCTTCAGCCCCGCCCGTCCCTGGTCCAAAATCCTCAGTTGCGGACATTGAAGTCCGCAAGACATGGGACGCTGACTGTGCCACGGCCACATGCCTCGCGCTTGCATCGATGGATAACACACATCAAAAGCAGCACGAGGACATGGACATTCACGGTATATTGCTCCATACAAAGGAGTTGTATGGGGAGCAATCCCGCGTATTACGATACGAAGTGTCAAAGAAATTGTTTCAGATACGAATGGCCCCTGGCACACCAGTAGGAGACCATGTTCTGAAGATGATAGCTCTTATAGAAGAGCTTGAAGACCTTGGATGGACGATGGACAATGAACAATATATAGATATTATTCTGCAGTCCCTCCCCTCCACCTTTGCTCAGTTCATAGTGAACTTCAACATGCATGGCATGGAGAAGGACCTCCTTGAACTCCTTAATATGTTAAGGAGTGCAGAGAGCACTATGAAGTTAGCAAAAACTCCCGTTATGACTATTGGACAGTCTTCCTCTTCTCGCCCGAAAGCCAAGGCCAAGGGAAAGAAAAAGAAGAAACCTACTAATCCTAAGGGCGGAGTTAAAAAGGTGAAGGGAAAGGGAAAGTCCAAGGCTGGAGACTCGGGGAAAGGCGAATGTTTTCATTGCCACAAGACAGGACATTGGAAGCACAATTGCACGGAGTACTTAAGTCTCAAGAAGAAGCATGGTGATGCTTCTGCTTCAGGTGCGTTTGTGACTGAAAACTGTTTTTCTATAAACTCTGCTTCCTGGGTATTGGATACTGGTTCAGGTTCTCACATTTGCAATTCTATGCAGGGGCTGAGAAATAGCAAGGTTTTGAAGACAGGTGACCATACTCTCCGCGTTGGAAATGGTTCCAATGTACATACAGTCACAGTGGGAGAGTATCACTTGGGGTTGCTATCTGGATGTATTTTGATTTTGAATCCATGTTATTTTGTACCAAGTATGCTATGTAATATAATATCTGTTTCTTTGTTGGACAATGAAGGATATAATTTTGTGTTGCAGAACAATGTTATTAACATTCATATGAATCAAATGTTGGTTGGGTATGGTACGCTTAATAACGGAATATATGTCCTAAATCAACACACAGTTTTCAGTATACAACACATTAATAAAAGAAAACTTTCAGAATTAAGTGAAGCTTTTCTTTGGCATTGTAGACTTGGTCATATTAACGAAACAAGACTAAACAAGTTACACAAAGATGGATATTTAAACTCTTTTGAATATAAATCTTATGCGACTTGCCAGTCCTGTATCAAGGGTAAAATGACCAAAACTCCGTTTACCGGACACGGAGAAAGATCTACTCAACTCCTAGGCCTCATACATAGTGATGTATGTGGGCCGATGTCTACACAGGCTAGAGGCGTTTTTTCATACTTCATTACATTCACTGACGACTTCTCAAGATTCGGTCATGTATTTTTATTAAAGCACAAGTCCGACGCTTTCGAGAAATTCATTGAATGTAAACAAGAAGTAGAAAAACAAATCGGCTTGAATATTAAGATGCTTCGATCAGATCGAGGTGGTGAGTATCTCAGTACAGAATTTGCAAACTTCCTAAAAGAGAATGGGATTCTCTCTCAGCTCACTCCTCCTTACACACCACAGCACAACGGCGTGTCAGAACGACGGAATAGGACCCTATTAGATATGGTCCGGTCCATGATGAGTGAGGCTGAGTTACCATCTCATTTTGGGGGCATGCATTGGAGACTGCAGCGTTTCTGCTGAACAGGGTTCCAACCAAAGCCATGTCAACCACGCCATATGAGATATGGAATGGGAAGAGACCATCTCTTAAGAGAATTAAGATTTGTGGTTGCCCGGCCTATGTTAAAAAGCAGAATCCGGACAAACTCGAGACACGGTCAGTCATGTGTAACTTTGTGGGATATCCAAAGAATTCTTATGGATATCTGTTCTACCACAAAGAGGAACAAAAGGTGTTTGTTTCCCAGTATGCCACATTCTTGGAAAAAGAGTTTTTCACAGATAAAGATGATGGCAAGGTGGTGGATCTAGAAGAGGTTCTAGAGACACAAACTACAAATGACGATTTGGTTGAACCGGCTGTTGCAACAGAAACTGAGGAATCTCGGCCACTCCGAAGGTCTGGTAGGACTTCTCGCCCACCGGAGAGGTACTACGGTTTCCTCATTGATGATGACAGGGAAGATTGCATCATGGATGATGATGATCCTACCAGTTTTCAGCAAGCTATCACAAGTGGTGACTCTGTGAAGTGGTTGGATGCCATGAGATCCGAAATGGAGTCTATGTACACCAACAAAGTATGGACTTTGGACGTTGTACCCCCTGGGGTAAAACCTGCAGGGTGCAAATGGATCTTTAAAAGAAAGATTGGTGTGGATGGGCAGGTAGAGACCTATAAGGCAAGACTTGTGGCGAAAGGTTTTCGTCAAAGACCAGGTTTGGACTATGACGAAACTTTTTCGCCCGTAGCCATGCTTAAATCCATTCGGATCCTACTTGCTATTGCTGCTCACTATGACTATGAAATCTGGCAGATGGACGTTAAAACAACATTTCTAAATGGAGATTTAGAAGAATGCGTTTATATGGATCAGCCAGAGGGCTTCATTGACAGTGGGAGCAGCGAGAAAGCGTGCAGGCTGCTTAAATCCATATATGGGTTAAAGCAGGCATCTCGGAGTTGGAACATCTGTTTCGATGATGTTATCAAAGAGTTTGATTTCATCAAAAATCCAGATGAACCTTGTGTTTATAAGAAGGCTGTAGGAAGAGCTGTCACATTCCTCGTATTGTACGTAGATGACATTCTTCTGATAGGAAATGATATTCCTATGCTACAGTCGGTCAAATCATTCTTATCACTGAGGTTCTCCATGAAGGACCTGGGGGATGCCACATACATCCTGGGCATAAGGATCTATAGGGATAGATCCAAAAAGTAATTGGGATTGTCCCAAACCAGGTACATCAACACCATCCTAAAAAGGTTTAGTATGGAAGACTCCAAGCGGGGTGCCTTACCCGCTTGCCATGGAGTCACTCTCTCCAAGGATTCTTGTCCAAAGACCGATGAAGAGAGAGCTCGCATGAGCATTATACCCTATGCTTCGGCAGTAGGATCTATAATGTATGCGATGTTATGTACACGCCCAGATTTGGCTTATGCACTCAGTGTTGTAAGCAGGTATCAATCCAACCCAGGGGAGAACCACTGGACAGCTGTGAAGAACATTCTCAAGTACTTGCGAAGGACTAAAGAATTGTTCTTGGTGTATGGTAATACAGATCTCCAAATGGAGGCCTTTACCGATTCGAGCTTCCAGAGCGATAAGGATGACAGCAAATCTATCTCTGGGTTTGTATTTACCCTCAATGGAGGGGCGGTAAGTTGGAAGAGTTCCAAACAAGATACCGTTGCAGACTCTACGATGGAAGCTGAGTACATTGCTGCAAATGATGCCGCCAAGGAAGCCGTCTGGATGAAGAAGTTCGTCTCGGAGCTAGGAGTAGTTCCAACCATTATTGATCCAATACCCTTGTATTGTGATAATAATGGGGCTATAGCGTTAGCCAAGGAGCCCAGGTCCCATCAGCGGTCCAGACACATCCTGAGGCGCTTTCATTTGATCCGGGAGATTGTAAATAGCCGCGAGATCGAGATTAAGAGAGTAGACACAAAGAACAACGCCGCGGATCCATTCACCAAGGCCCTCCCTCAGCCGCAGCATGAGCGACTTTTTGAGATGTTGGGTATGAGATACGCCAATAACTGGCCTTAGTGCAAGTGGAAGATTGTTGGACATATGTATGCCCTAGAGGCCATTATATGATAGTGGATGTATCTATACATGTATATATATTCAGTATGCATTCTTGCTCGACATGATAGTATGCTATCTGGTTCTTCTTTATCTGACATGTTGATTTGATCATGCTTTTATTCATTCATACATGCTGATAAAGCCCTGAGGATATTGGCTTGACTGCTCTGATTATAATGGAGATCATACTAGTGGGACATCTGTAGTCTGTAAGCATATCCTGGAAAGTCCCTAGTCGTAGGTATATCGAGACGGGGCATTGATATACCAGAGTAGACTAGCGTATATGATACTAGACCCATGTGATGGGCGATGGATGATCCCATATCAATTGGTGTTTGACATCAAGATCATATACGGGTGCTCAGTGGTGACTGGGTACACTGGACGGACTCGCCGAGAACTCCTATATGGAATTATATCTATCGTCGGATAGCAGTTCTCAGGTAACACTGGTACAGGTTAGTCTGTAGACCCGAGATCGTCATGGAGTCTTGTGTGCTCTCCCACTGTACTTTGATTGCCACCCTACCACGGCTCTACTGAGTTGTGCAAACAGGTGGCCGTCGGATAGCAGTTCTCAGGTAACACTGGTACAGGTTAGTCTGTAGACCTCGATAGGAGGGGTTTCGTCTCTTCCGGTATTGGGGGTTGATGCTGTGCTGTGCCCGACTGGTTATATCAGTAAGTCCCTGGCCAGGGCTGCTGAGATTTGCTGATAAGTGTTATCGGTAGTTTCTCGATCTGTTATAGACCATTCACCGGCACGACTTATTGAGTTATTAGGGTCGACGTGACCATTCACCGGCACGACTTATTGAGTTATTAGGGTCGACGTGACCATCCCTAGGCTCGATATGCAGCATATCTGACGAAGAGACCGGACTGTACGGTAGTGTTGCCGGATGGCTCGACGGGAGTTGTAACAGGTTCGCTTGTTTTCTTCTGATCGCTCAATACCCGTGTGGCCGTTACGTTTAGCTGACCACTTGCGGTTTGGGGGTACCTGATATGATCATCACCCTCTGCCGGCGTATTGACGAGTCTTAGAGTCCCACAAAGGAGTTACCCAGTCCAGGCGAAACGTTGTGGTGCGCGTATGCGATATGCGCATGCACCCGATTAAAATGTGCGTAAATGATACTGAACATTGATCGGGTGGCCTGCTTTTGGTGGGGTCGTATGAGATATGACCGGATTGATAAATTAAGTGTTGATTTATCATCTAACCATTAGTTTTCTCACTTGAAACCTTTCTAGGGTTTGATGGATGTATGCATGCATGCATGTGTTTCTTTCTTTCATTCTAGTTTCTTGCACATGTGGATGTGCATACATGCATACATACATACACCCATCCATCATGGTTGTTAGCATATAGAAATGGTGGCAATATAAGACTCACACCATGGATTAAATTATGGATTATTATTTAATTTTGGTTTTAAAACAAAATGAAAAAGGAAAGGATAATCATTCTAGCTTCTACATTCTTCCTTTGACCTAACCATGCTTACCTACCTCTTAACTTGAGTTATCCTTCTCTTTATCATTTAAAACTCAAGTTAAATAATGTCTCCATCACTTTAACCATGGTTCATAGTAAGAAGAAATAAAATATATATTGATATATTTCTTTTTCTTCTAATGAGTTATCTTTTATCCCATTACCTTTTATGAAAAATATTGCCACCATCTTCTTCCTCTTTCTCATTTGCTCTCTAGTTTTTTCTAGTGAGTAAATACCACTTAAAGAAAGGTTTTTGAAGTGAGAACCTTAACCACAACTTCATTCTACACAAGCTTAGCCGTCTTGTTTAGAGTGTTCTCTTCGGTTTTACGAAGTTGCGAGCTTGGATGGAGAACTCCGTGGTGGATCGTCGTGGACACAAGAGGACTTCAAGAGGACCTCCATTCAACACCCTAGAGACCAAGGAGTCCAGCGAAAGGGAGCTATAAAGGTTGTAGTCTCGAAACCCTAGATTAGTTTGCTTTATATTTCGAAACCCTAATTTTCTAGGATCGATTCCTTTGCATGTTCGTTTAGCACCATAAAAATTTAAACTTTGGGTCATGTGATGATTCAAAACTCATTATAGGGTGCTAGACAAACCTTTCATCAGCAACCCATTCTGGTTGTTGAAATTTTTAATGTTTGGGGACTTGATTTTATGGGTCCTTTTCCCAACTCCTTTAGGAATCTGTACATATTGCTGGCGGTTGATTATGTCTCAAAGTGGGTAGAAGCCATTCCATGTCGCACTAATGAAAAGAAAGTTGTCATTAAGTTCTTAAAAGAGATTATCTTCTCGCGATTTGGACACCCACGCGCTATCATTAGCGATAATGGGACACATTTCTGCAACAGATCTTTCGAGACTCTGATGCGAAAATACTCAATCAACCACCGACTTTCTACACCCTAACATCCCCAAACAAGCGGGCAGGCTGAAATCTCAAACAGACAGATCAAACTTATCCTGGAGAAGACTGTTGCTAAGAATAGAAAAGACTGGTCGACCAAATTGACGGATGCTCTTTGGGCATTCAGAACTGCATATAAAACAGACCTAGGGATGTCTCCATATAGTATAGTGTTTGGGAAAGCATGTCATTTACCCGTCGAGATAGAACATAAAGCATTGTGGGCTATAAAAGAAATAAATTTTGATTTAAACCTTGCTTGCAACTTTCGGAAGCTGCAACTTAATGAGCTAAGCGAACTCCGCGATGAAGCTTATGATAACGCTGTAATCACAAAGAATGGGACTAAGGTTTTTCACGATAAAAACATTTTGAGGAAAACATTTTCACCTGGTCAACAAGTCCTTCTTTATGATTCACGATTACACCTTCACGCGAGTAAGCTCCGATCTCGATGGAAGGGACCTTTTGTTGTGCGGTCTGTATACCCGCACGGGGCAGTAGAAGTAGAAAATGTTAAAAACGGCACCTTTTTCAATGTAAATGGACATAGACTTAAGCCGTATTTTTTCACTGACCCCACGGAGGAGCTCTTGTTCTTACAAGAGCCAGTTTATTTGGATTAAAATTCCTCCGTCTCACCTTCATGTCCAGTATATCACTGCATCATCTTTTGAATGAAGGTGAGTGAAAAGAGTAAGTTTGGGGGAAGTTCTTCACTTATATATTTAGCCCCCACTAATAATTCCCCCAGGCTTACAGTTTTTGTAGGAATAGCGGTTGGCAACAGTGAGGACACTGTTGAAAACAAGTTTGGGGAGGTTTGTGCTTATTTTTGCATCATTTGCATAAGCACAAAATATTTTTTTAAAAAAAAAAAAATCAATAAAAAATTAAAATTTTCAAAACCCATAAAAATTTAAAATTTCCAAGTATAAAAATAATTTTAATATTTACACTTTTTGTACATAAATAAGATAATGAAAGTTTAGATAGTGAACAATTACATCCATGAGATTGGGAAAATTTAAGAAAACTAAGAAAATTAGAAGTTTTCTTATACGAACTAGTAATAAGTAGTTATGAGCCGTTGTCCCAAGGGTTAGTAAGATGAAGGACGTCACTAATCTGAGGATAAAACTAAGTCTGAAAAATAGTTCCTATTCTGGAAGCCAAACATTTTGAACGTTGATACCCTGCTATTCGCACTTACACACGTCTTAAAGCCCGGGATAGTAGAAGATACCTTAAAATGCTCTTGTCTTAAAGCCGATGTATGAAGGAAATAAAAAGAAAAAAAAATGAATAAAGAAAATATAAAATGGTGAGAAAAATAGACACTGGTTTTGTTATCACTAAGGGCAATAAAAAATATATAGCGAGGGTGCTTCTTCACCTAGTGCCCTAAGGCCAACTGGTCTGGGAGTCACTGCTATGCCTGAGGTGGTGCAAGACGAGGAAAATACACCAAGTAAGCAAGCACAGGAGTAATCGGTCGGTTATTACCTCAAGAAGTATTAACGGTCGCATGAAAGTGTGTGAGCAATCTCATCTAAATATTCATTAATTAAAAAGTACTGAGGCTGATGGGCAAGAGTATGATAGCTTGAATTGAATTCTCCGGGTGTAGGGATGTCTTTACACACACGCAGGGTGATATGATCGATGTTTGGAAGAAAGATAGGAATGAAGAATAAGACGATGTTTTATTAAGGGAGGACGTGATTTCTAATATCTTTTCATGACCATTAAGATAGGGCTCATGACAACCGAAAAGCTAGCTTAGTTGGAAACCCTAATTTTCAAAGCTTTTCTTCTACAATTCTTTTCTTTAAATGTAATATTCATGATCTTCCTTTTATTATTGGATTTTGTGGGTGCAATCCGTTGAAAACCCTCAGGAGACAACACTCCTCCTACTAGGGACACCTAGAGGTTTAAAGGCTTGTTGCATATGCTCAGTGCAATCGTGTTGCCTACGAAAGTGTGCTAGATAGTTTTTTCTCTTTCTTTATTTTCTCCTTCTCTTTTTAATAAAACAGTTCGCTCGAGACGATCGAAATTAAGTTTGGGGGAATTTGATTAGTCGAAATTATTGCATATTTTAGCCGGCAATTTCCTCATCATTTGCATCCATATAGAAGTGTTCGGCATTCATATTTTACATATTAGCAAAACTATCGCAAAATATCAGATTGCATGTATTAGACTCTAAAACCGACACTATAAAGGAAATTGACCGCATTTCATGGCATCGCATCATCCCTATATTGCGCAACACTTGTTTTGAGATCTATGCAGGAAAATCCAGAAGAAAGACCCACAATCTATACGGTACCGATCAAATATTACGCCAACTCAAGGATTTCAATTCTGGTATCAATCCAAAGAGACAAACTAAAATCAACATATCAAAGAAAGCTCCAAATATTAGCCCAAGACCACAGAAGAAGCCCCAAGCCTCCTACATGGCCGCGGAACCGCGGCCAGAGCCTGCTTGAGCCGCGGTTCCGCGGCCGTCTTGCCACGTCAGCCCTAAATTTTTGGTGCACAATGCTTCACTCAGGGCCCACATTTAGCTCATATACTTCAAATTCCAGAAGACTCCAGAGACTTCTGCCAGATCAGCAAGCTTTGGGACCAGCACTAAACTAGCCTTGTATTCTAGAAACTTCTCCCTAAACCCTAGCTTAAACCCTAAGCTAAGCCTAACAAGCTACTTCTAGAAGCATCAACAAACTTTTGGCGGGAATTGTAAATTCAAACCTTGACCTAGGGTTTGGGAGATCTATAAATAAGACCCTAGGCTCACTTGTAAAAGGATCCCATTTTTTTAGGATAATCTCTAATCTTGGAAAAATCCCTCCATTAGTTCATCTTTAGCCATTCACTCTCTTCATCTTCTTCCACAAGTCTAGTGAGAGGACTTGTGTGAAACCCTAACCTTAATTCCAATCAAAAGCCAAGATCCCGAGTACCGATCAAGCAAGAAGCCTTGCAACCTTTTATGAGCCGAGCCGATCTTCAACGGAGCAAGTGGTCCAAGCCGATCCGCGACTCACGGAGTCGAGCGACGCCAATTCAACAATTTAGTTCTTCCTCTTGTAGTTTTTGAGCGACTGTAATCAAATTGTTGATATAAATAAAAGGTGAAATTCTTTTATCTTGTTTTCTTTAAATTCTTGCATCATGATATCTTTTCAATTCTTGAATGCTTTCTGTGTGATGATGTTTGAGTAATACTCCGCTCGTCGAGGAGTCGAGACGATCAACAGAATGATGATGTAATATATCTTAAATCGATTCTTGAATCCTACGAGTTTTGTAAACCCTAGCAAGTTCAAGAATCGACGACCCAATTCGTTGCGATGCTTTCTTGATTGATATCGCTCGAGATTGGGGAGTTACGATCGTTTCTTGAAATTGCTAGAGGCTAGAATGTGAATGATATCTACGAAAGAACAAGGGTTAAACGATGAAACCCTAGTTTCATCAAGAAAGCCCTAATTCTCGTCAATCATCATCGATCTAGTATCAATCTTTCGAAGGACAAGAACACGAAATCTTGAGATTACATTACGTCTATAGATCCGATCGATTCCTACGAGCCTCATTTAGATTCTTGACATTTTGGTTGGAAATATCATCGAAACACGGATTCTTGATTTGTTTATCAGTTTCTTGATTCTTGATTAAACATCGTGACACCTGAATCAATCGATAAATTCTTGAATCATGTTTTCTTTTCCTTTCTATTAACTTTTCAATTCAAGCAAATTAAATACAGAAACGAATCGCACAATCCCTGTGGACGATCCGCACTCGCTTACGATCTACAATCGACACCGTAATTGATTGCGGTCAAATATAATTCTTTTATTGTGAACTTGATTCAATTTTCTAATTACCGACACAAAGAGACTCTTATCGATCAAATGAAACCGTTATCGGGAATCATTTGAGTTGATTTACTTACTCAGTCTTAAATTTTACGAACAATCAAATAGTGCCGAAATCAGGGACTATTTGAATTGATTCTTTTACTTTTTACACCTAATCAAGAAAATTATTTCAATCAGCTTGCATTGATCCGAATCAATGCAGTTCCATCAATTAATCACACCACAAAAGAACGAAAATACGATGTACGTATATGCCATCCGCATTCGCCACTGGGTCCCGTCATCACCCGTTAGGTTACTTAACTAACGACAGAGCGGGGACTGGACTAGCGCGGGTGTAAAACATATACAACATCTACTAGTATATGTATCAATATATAATAGTCGCTCAAGTCGTGGTAAAATGCAACATCACAGAAATGTAATAAGTATCACAGAACAATACAGATATCTGGGATCCCCGGGTTTCATAGAGCCGCTACTGAAACCCGACGTTTTCCTGGTCGTGTGGATAGCCTGTGCAATGAAATCCTAGACCCCTACGGGCGTGGCAAGTTACCCACCAAAACCTGAAGTGAGGCAGACCCTTTCAACAACGTGAATGGACCACCCAGCACTTCACAGAATCCGGTAACTTGTGCACCCCTCCTTGGGTCAACCTGTACCCCCTACGAGTGCGGCGAATAGCCCGCCAGTTCTAGAGTGAAGCCCCCTCCGTCTCAAAGCCATGAGATGCGGGCTCGTTGCCCTCTAGAACCCGGCTATCCATGCACCCCACCGCGGGGTAATCCTAGTACAGAAAATAAAATATACAACGGGTATATCGACCTCAGCCCGGTCGTGCCCCAAAAGAATAATATACAAACAGGCAGTGACGGCAGTCCACATGTCGGACGCTCGCCCGCAATATCAAATGTACATAAACAACCAAACTATACTACTATTGCATCCACGCTATCCACCACGACAAATCCGCAACATCACAGCACAACACAGAACATCAACGTGAATGTCACGTTCGCAAATCCGTCTAAAAGAGCTATAGCAATTAGACAGGATTTACCGATCAAATGACATTCACGGTCGTAGATATAATGTAAATACTGTGAACTAACATGTTTAAAATTTTCGATCAACAAAATTCCCCGAATTGGGCCCCAAGTACAATACCCAGTACACAAAATAAATCTGCGCCCAAACAGAATATACCATAAACCCCAATTCCAAGTTTCAAGAGCACTGTAGAAAAATGGTACGGTGATGACTCTTTACGGCGGCGGAACCGTGGCCAGAACAGTGGCCACGGTACCGCGGCCTTACAGTAGTATCACATTACCAATTTTTCACAGAATTCTTAAAAAACCCTGCACGTATTTCTACAACACTCAAAATAATTTTTCGAGCACATAAAAAATTCGACAGAAACTGCACTTTGAAATTGTTGTTTCTGAAAATTTCATTCGATCGAAGTTCTAAACACGCTAGAGCAAGTTAGTAAAGATTAATGGCATGTCTCTGATGCCATGTAAGTCTACGGTAGCACCCCGGCCGTCTTTCCGAGGCCAAAATGCGGAAAAACCAAAACTTTTTCAAACTAGAAACTGGCGCTATCGTATGCTTAAATCCCGGATCGAACCATTAACCTACAACTAGCTATTTAGAGAGAGGGTTGGAAAGCTATACCAATCGATCCGTGTCCTTCGGTCTTCGGCCACCATCCCAAGCTCCTCAGGGCATCTCCGGTCTTGATCTCCTCGTCGGAACGGGCACCACATCAGCGAGACTTTTTATGGGATCCCACCTGTAAGTCCACGTTACCTCTCCCGTTACTTACGGGCTTGCGGAAATGATGAAAAACGATTTTTCTAGAGATGGTAACATGGACTCAAAATACGGATCTTTGTTAAACAACCACCTAACAACCTAACTAGGAGTTTTACCTACTCGGTTAGGGGGTTATACCTTACTTGAACTCTTTCGTCTTCAACTCCTTGCAGTGTTCGGATCGCCCTCACCTCGTCGTCTCCTCGCGCCGAAGATGGATCCACCCAAAAGCTTTTACCTTTTGGCTTCTACTTCAAACTTGAAGAAACTAGAACACTTGGCTTGCTAGGCCTTGTGAACTAGGATGAGTAGAGGAGTATTTTGGGTTTTATCTATATGGTTCTTGCTTCTCAACACATGAGACAAATGAACCATAAACTAGAGAGAGAGCAAGAGGAAGAGGGAGAGCTTGAGCATGAGAGAGAAGAAGAATGATAGAATGAGCCAACCTTTTTTCCTCCCATGCTCTCATAACAAAATAATAATAATATTATTAATAATTGAGTATTATGTGATGGTTCATCCCATATCAAGTGGCATTATTATTTCATGCACTCATTTTGCAAAGCACAACAAGCAAGCAAAAGTCTTTGCATGAAATGACAACCATTGTAATGATGATGGTCAACTAGTCCAACCTAGTCAACCGGTCAACAAAGTCAACAAGTCAACAAAGTCAACCTTTCAACCCAACCATGGCACAATAATACTTAATTAATATTATCATTAATCATATTTCTTATTCTCATTAGGGTTTAGAAAAAGTCAACAGTCAACAACCCTAATGAGAATCCTCTACCTCTGTCTCTCTGTCAACTGTGCATACACACCCGCATCCGCATTCCGAGGAACACGAATACAAACGAGATAAAACCAGCCCCAAAACGTACACTAGGATCTGGATTAAACCAAAGCCCGCTAATGTTAACTGTCCGGACACTAAACGTGCACAAGTGCACGGATGTGACAGAACCCTGTCGCAAAACCATGCGACCTATCGCAAAACCATGCGACTTCTACTCTTTTGCCTAAAGGCGAATTGCCCTCTGTGTGAGACTCTAAAGACTCGACACTATGCTGGCAGTGAGTTTAACTACAGACCGCAAGCGGCACTAGCTATGCGTAACGGCCCCCAGGTAGATGCCGATAAGAAGACGGACGAGGTGAAACCCATCTGAACTCCTACTGAGCCTGAATATGACAGTCTCCGTACTGTCTGGTCTGTTCGTCTGATACATCGCATGGCGGGCCTAAGGGGTGGTGAACGTCAGTCCCCTAATAGCGATACAAGTCGTGTCGGAGTGTAGCCCAGAACACCCTGAGATAACACTGGAAACCTACCAGTATATCTCGCTTTCCCTGGCCAGGGACTACTCTTGTCATGGCTCTCCTAGACACAGCGCGATGTCAACCTCTAATACTGGGAGAGACGAATCCTGTCTAACCGTCACTGCCTCCAAGTGCTTCGGGACTGCACCCAACTACTACCTGTTTGCACGACTCCTTTGAGCCGTGGTAGGATAGTAATCTAAGTACAGTGGGAACACACTCGAGGCGAAGTGATAGTGTCAAGTCAGCGGACTAAGCTGTACTCATGTCACCTGGGAACTGATAGCTGACGATAGGTATAATACCAACCAACAGTTCCCGACGAGTCCTGTCCAGTGTACTCGTAACCTAATGAGAACCCGCATACTACCTCCAGTACGACGTACTGATGGCTGTAGGACAGACCACCTCCCGTGCTGGGATGAGAAGCGTATACGCTAGTCTACTCCGGAGTATCGATGTCCCGTCTCGATAATCCTACAATTAGGGACCTGTATAAGGATGTGCTTGTAGATTACCCAGCCCCCACTAGTGTGACTGCCATCACAACGCTGGTAATCAAGCAAAGATCCTAAGGGCTCTACTAATATGTATAAGCGATATGCTAAAAGAAACACATGCACATATTGAAGTAGAAACAAACCAAGTAGCATACTACCATTTTGAGCAAGATTGTCTATACAACTGTGAATATCCCAAGCTTCCATTAAGTAATATACAAGCTAGTATGATACAGTAATAGCCTCTAGGGCATATACACTAACAATCTCCCACTTGCACTAAGGCCATATACTGGCGTATCGAAGACCTATCATCTCGATCAGCCGCTCGAACTGAGTCTGGGGTAGGGCCTTCGTGAGTGGATCTGCAGTGTTATTCTCTGAATTTACGCTCTTCACTTCGATCTCCCGGCGATCTACGATCTCCCTGATCAGGTGGTACCGCCTCAAAATGTGCCTGGACTTCTGATGGGACCTGGGTTCCTTCGCTAAAGCTATAGCTCCGTTGTTGTCGCAATACAGCGGTATTGGATCAACAATGGTAGGAACCACCTGAAGCTCCGTGAGGAACTTCTTCATCCAGACAGCTTCCTTTGCGGCATCGCAAGCAGCTATATACTCCGCTTTCATAGTTGAGTCAGCAACGGTCTCCTGCTTGGAACTCTTCCAGCAAACCGCCCCTCCATTGAGGGTAAAGAAATAACCCGACATGGACTTGGAGTCATCCTTGTCACTCTGGAAGCTGGAGTCAGCAAAGGCCTCGAACTGGAGGTCTTTTCCGCCATACACCAAGAACATCTCCTTAGTCCTTCTCAGGTACTTGAGAATGTTCTTTACCGCTATCCAGTGTTTCTCCCCCGGGTCCGACTGATACCGGCTTACAACGCTCAATGCGTATGCTACATATGGTCTGGTACATAACATCGCATACATTATAGAGCCTACCGTAGAAGCGTAGGGTATAATAAACATGCGATCCCTTTCCAAATCAGTCTTGGGAGACATCTCTTTGGAGAGGGTGATCCCGTGACAAGCCGGTAAATTACCGCGCTTGGAATCTACCATACTGAATCTTTTCAGTATGGTGTCGATGTACCTTGACTGTGAAAGTCCCAACATCCTCTTAGATCTATCACGATAGATCTGGATCCCCAGAATGTAGTTGGCATCGCCCAGGTCCTTCATGGAGAACCTCTGCGACAAGAATCCTTTGACTGACTGTAGCATAGGAATATCATTTCCTATTTGGAGAATATCATCCAAGTACAAGATGGGGAATACCACAGTTCTCCCTACAATCTTACTGTAAATGCATGGTTCATCTGGGTTTTTGATAAAGTCGAATTCCTTGACAGTATCATCAAAGCAGATGTTCCAACTCCGCGATACCTGCTTCAGTTCATAGATGGACTTTAGCAACTTGCACACTTTACCGCTGCTTCCACTCTGAATGAATCCCTCCGGCTGATCCATATAGACGCACTCTTCCAAATTTCCATTTAGGAAAGCCGTCTTTACGTCCATCTGCCGGATTTCATAATCGTGGAAGGCAGCAATGGCAAGAAGGATCGGAATGGATTTAAGCATAGCCACTGGAGAAAAGGTCTCGTCATAGTCCAAACCAGGTCTTTAACGAAAGCCCTTTGCAACAAGTCTAGCTTTATAGGTTACAACCTGCCCATCTACACCAATCTTCTTTCTGAAGATCCATTTGCAGCCTACGGGTTTTACCCCTTCTGGAGCAAAGTCCAAAGTCCATACTTTGTTGGTGTACATGGACTCCATCTCGGTCCGCATTGCATCCAGCCATTTTATTGAGTCACCGCTCTGAATGGCTTGCTGGAAGCTAGTAGACTCACCATAGTCAATAGTGAAATCCTCTCTATCCCCGTCTATGATAAAACCGTATTATCTCTCGGGCGGATGAGACTGCCTACTACTCCTGTGGAGCGGCGTAGGTATGTCCTGTTCTTTCGAACACTCTGGTTCTACTAAGCTTTCAGTAATAGCTCATGGTTCTGGAATTTCTTCCAGTTCTATTGCGCTCCCACTTATCTGATTTTCCAAAAATTCAGTTTCCAAGAAGCGGGCATGACGAGAAACAAAAACTTTTTGTTCCTCTGCGTAATAGAAAAGATACCCCTTGGAGTTTTTTGGATATCCCACAAACTTACACTGTACTGAACGTGCCTCGAGCTTGTCCGCATGCTGGTTTTTAACAAAAGCTGGACACCCCCATGTCTTAAAGTGTTTAAGGCAGGGTTTCTTTCCACTCCACATTTGATATGGTGTAGTAGGCACTGACTTAGTAGGAACTTGGTTCAAAAGATATGCAGCTGTTTCTAGTGCATAACTCAAGAAGGATCGCGGTAACTCAGCGTTACTTATCATGGAACGAACCATATCCAATAGGGTTCGATTCCGCCTTTCCGATACACCGTTGTGTTGTGGTGCGTATGGAGGAGTAAGCTGAGAGAGAATTCCATTCTCTTTTAAGTAGCCCAGAAACTCGGCACTTAAGTATTCTCCACCTCGATCAGATCTTAGTGTCTTGATACTTTTGCCTATTTGATTTTCGACTTCATTCTTGTATTC
Organism: Agapanthus africanus; assembly: GCA_030015575.1. NCBI lineage: Eukaryota > Viridiplantae > Streptophyta > Magnoliopsida > Asparagales > Amaryllidaceae > Agapanthus > Agapanthus africanus. The sequence continues at coordinate 613,712,028 of CM057341.1, read as the reverse complement.
CCGAAATTTCTCAAAGGCTTCGGATTTATGCTTCATCAAGAAGACATGTCCAAACCTAGAGAAATCATCTGTGAAAGTAATGAAGTATGAATAACCACTTCGTGCATGTGTATGTTAGTTATATGTATGCCCTAGAGGCCATTACTGTACATAGGATGTATATTGTAGTGGATGCTGGGACATATATAGGGAGGACTTTCTTGCTCGACATGATAGTATGCTATCTGGTTGCTCTTTACCTTAACGTGTATACTGATTGTCTCTCTTTTACATGTTGGTAAAGCCCTTAGGATGTGTACTTGACTACCTGGACTATGATGCGGATCATACTAGTGGGGACATGGTAGTCCATAAGTACATCCTTCACAGTCCCTAGTCGTGGGTATATCGAGACGGGGCATCGATATACCAGAGTAGACTAGCGTATACCTTCTCGACCCATACAGATAGGCGATGGATGATCCCATATCCATCGGTGTTTGACATCAGAGATGATATACGGGTGCTCAGTAGAGACTGGGTACACTGGACGGACTCGCCGAGAACTCCTAGATGGTATTATACCTCACGTCAGATGGCAGTTCTCTGGTGACACTGGTACAGAGTAGTCTGTTGACCCGAGATCGTCATAGAGTCTTGTGTGGTTCCCACTGTGCTTTGATTTCCATCTTACCATGTCCAAGAGGGCGTGCAAAACGGTGGTTTTTGGGTACAGTCCCGAGTCACATGGAGGCAATGAGCGATAGGAGGGGATTCGTCTCCCCTGGTATAGGGAGTTGATGTTGCGCTGTGTTCGATTGGCTATAACAGGAAATCCCAGGCCAGGGTTGCTGAGATTTACTAGTAAGTGTTACCAGTAGTTTCTCGAATTGTTATAGACCTCATATCGACACGACTTATCGAGCTATTGGGGTCTGACGTTAACCACCCCTAGGCGAGATATACGACATATCAGACGATCAGACCGGACTGTACGGTAGTGTTACTGGTTGGATTCACTGGAGTGTGAGCGGGCTTGCTCGTCGATCTTCAGATCGCTCAATACCCGGGTGGCCGTTACGTTTAGCACACCGCTTGCGGCTTGCGGGTGTTTGATATGATCATCACCTGCTGCCGGTGTATTGACGAGTCTTTAGAGTCCTACACAGAGGTTTCCTGGCTCAAGCGAAACGAAATAGGAGCGCATATGAGATATGTGCGGGACCGAGAATAATGCGTGTATGTGATACCGTATTCCATTCTCGCGATGAATGTATCGAATGGTTGTATGTGATATAACCTAGTTATCGAATCAAGGATTGATTTGATAAGTCGATACATTGTATACTAGTCGGTTGTGTGCGACATGACCGGATCATTGAATCAAGTGTTGATTTAATGATTTAATGCATAATTATATATTTGATATATTACTTTGCATTAACTAGTATCGGTTCACTTAAGATGGATTTTCTCACTCGGATGTGCACATTGTATATTCGATATAGTTTTGTGCACATGCTTGTATCATGTATGATGATATATGATAGCTAGGGTTTGTGTAAAGAGTTAATACCTTGGTTAAATAAATGGTTAAGGTTTTTATTCATTTATTCATTTTTGGAAATTATTTTGCATAAGAAGAATTGGTGGCTTTCTTTTATTCTTTCATGAACTTTCATGAATGTTTGACTTTGTCACCAATTTTGTCTCATGCTTAACCCTAACCATTTCTTTTAACCATGATTGATTCTCTACACCTAACCATGGTTCTAATATGATAAGTATTCATTTCTTTTCCAATTATAATTAACTTATCATAATTAGCTTCTTCTTCTTCTTCTTCATTTTCTTCAAGTGAAGAAAGCTTGCCTCCATCAATGGAAAGTGATGAAAAAGAGTGAGAAATCCAAATCTAAAGTCTACCCACTTCCTATTTCTTCATCCTCTACCTCTTGCCAAGTAGTAGAGTGTGTTTTCTTCACAAGTTTCATGACTTGGTGAAGTGAGAGCTTGATCTAGTGATGCTTCGACGTAGATCATCTTCGGCACGTTGTCGACGACCTAGCCCGGTCTTTTCTCCGATGACACCACCGTGAGAGTCATGGTTCGATTTGGACAGCGGAGAGGACTTCATTGCGGAGCCGTGGAGGTGGAGCACCGGATCTACAAAGGTTGTATTTCCGTATCTCTTAGTTAAGTGTTAACTAGTTTATGTTTTCGCCTAGTTTTCTAGCCAACGGTCCGTATTAGGGTTTCTCGGCACCATTAAAATTTGAAATTGGTATGGTTGATGCCTTGTGAGACCTCATTAGGGTGCCTAGGAACCCTACAGTGGTATCAGAGCCTAGCTAGAGCCATAGGCGAAGTCTAGACGCAATTTGAAGTCCGAATGAACCCGAAACCCAATTCCATACATGCTCTCTGTCCTTTTTCTAAAATCTGTGATTTTTCAACATTAAAAATATGCAGAAAAATCAGCAGGCGATTTTATGGGTTACTGTAAAATTCGAGTCCATAATTCCATCATTCCGCCGCGGTTCCGCGGCACGAGCATGGCTCGTGCGGCGGATCCGCGGCAGTTTTGTCCTGTTGGTCATCGAATTTTGCACCATAATTAATAAGTTTCAGTGCTGGTTTTCCTGGGAATATTTTAATATTTATTCCAGAGTTTTATTTTCTGGATTGATTTGGGGATTCGGTGTTTCGATCGCAGTATCAAATTTTGTCTGTGTGGCTTTCCGGATAATTTTTAGAATATGTTAAAAAGTTCGGCCGGATATAAATACCCAATTTTTCCCCTGTCGGGAAATTTCCAAGTATTGGATTTTTCCGTAGTTTAACGACGTTCTAAGTAGTGCAAGTAACTCGATGGACCCTCTAGAAGACAACAAACCTTAACTCGATTATGTGACCGTCTTGAACTGCCCTTTGAACCTTCGGGTTTGGGGCAGTACGGCGTGCCACATGTGAGGCGTTGGCTTGACCCTTCTACGGCTGGACCGTTGGTACTGAGGCACGAACTGAATGTTGTTAGACTCATATTTCATGTGTTGATCTGTATCGGAAAAACTTGGGTGTTCGATTGTTCGATCGGAAAGTTTGACATTTTCTATTTATCCGGAATGGGATACAATAATTGGAATTCACAAGAAGTTATGAGATAACTGAATGAATGTTATAAACATAGCAGTTTAGTCTCACTTGATCGGTTGCCACGGAATTTTGATGTGATCAAAAGTCCGTCGCAATCACGTAGCGTACGCGGATACTCGCCGATAAACTTAATAGACAGCCTCGCTCCATAGCCCCGACCAAGTGACTGTAGGAGAACCCCGTCGCCGAAAGCATCCGTTCAGGTGCTCGCGGTAGCGGTGTTCCGCCTTGGTGCACTTCGTCGACGGTAACGGGGGTGCGGCCGTCTACTGAAGTTTGCGACGAGCATTCGATCAGGATGTCGGGAATCTTGTTGAATTGCCCGACTTGGTATTGAAAAGTGTTTTCGATAAAGAGACTAAAATGCGGGGTTTATAATTGTTAGGCATGCGATGTCTAAGTAATTCATTTGGTCAGGCATGCGATGTCTGAGGTGGTTGCGGATTCCAACTGTTGTAGTTTTACACTTTCTTTTCTGTGACCGTAAGTGTAATATGTGATATCGCCAGTTTCGTTGCTATATGTCAACGACAATTGGGATGGACATATTTACTTACGTTGATGACATGTGATGTTATGTGTTGCTGGATATGTTATATTGGATCGTCGTGTTTGAATAGCCGGGGTTTTTTATGTGAGATGAGTGTTTTTCATTTTCATTCATGTAAAAACTTGTATGTAATATTCTTTTATTGGGGCACTTCCAGGTTGCGGAAGTAGTCACCCTTTGTATATTATTTACTTTTCCGCACTAGGATAGACCCAAGGAGGGGAGCACAAGTAACCGGGTTCTGGAGTCCAGTGGGAGACCAACTCGAGGAGTCGAGTCCGGGTCTCCTAACTCTAGAATTGGTAGGGTTACTTGCCGCTCTCGTAGGGGTCTAGGGGTGTGGGTTTGGCTATTCATCACGACCGTGGAATCCGTGTTTTATACTGGCTCGTATTGAAAACACGGACGTCCTAGTATATCCAATATTTCATATGATTCTTCTGCTGCGATATCTGTGATGTGATCATGTGATGTTCTGTGATAGATACAGTAAATAGTATATATGATATATTATATAGATGTTACTTATGTTTTACACCCGTGCTAGCCCTGCCCTGCTCTGCCGTTAGTTACCTAACCTAACGGTGCACGAGGGGACATCGAGGCGAATGCGGATGGCATAAGTGTACGTCGTATTTATCTGTGATGTTTAGGTACTTAAATGATGGGACTTCATTAATGTGATTAATGAAATAAAAGAAACCTAAGATGTTGTAGAATTGAATTTCAAAATAAAACAGGTAGCTACAGTTCTTGCTTTGCACAGAGGTATATACGATATATCCTGCACCTTATTCGATGAGGAAAGGACCGAGATCCCTTCACCGGGAGTGACTCCTTTAGCAATAACTGGCAGATGCTACACACTCGGTTTGTCTTTTGATTGATTTTAAGAGTTTTTTGCTTTGCACAGTGATATATGTGATATATCCCGCACCTCATTCGACGTGGAAAGGTCCGACGATCCCTTCACTGGGAGTGACTCCTTTAGCAAAACTAGAAAAGCCTCAAAAGCACTCCATTTTAAAATCATTTGATTATACAACGATATCAAGTTCATTACGCAATAGGTTTTCAGAAAAACCTGTCGTAGCCCTCCGTCATTTCAGATAAGTACTAGTTAGTATTCGTGCTGCGGTTGTTTGGCATTCAAGGCGTACTGTACGGTAGCTAACTAGTGCTTATCTGCTAGCATACGATGCGATTGGATTAGGGTATTCGCACGGCGTTGTTTGGCATGCGTCAAGGGTCGTGCGGGTGGGTTTAATTCAATCAAGAAATGTACGGGTTGAACTTGACTAGCAGACTATGGGTTGTTTGGCATGCGTCAAGGTCATAGCGAGCTAGGGGCAAAATATTATCGGGAATTTCAAGTGTTGAAATTTGCAATGAGATTGCATAGCTTCTATGAGATAGTTGGATCCCGATACCCGCTGCGAGTAAGAGTTACTCCTGGAAGAGTTTTATACATTACAATTAGCCGATCAAGTAGGTGTCTAGAAAGGTGTCAACGAGGTTATGCCTCTGGGAAAACGAGGTTTACATTAATTAGGTTCGTGCGAAAGCACTGGGGACCTCCCTCAAAGTACCAACACTGGCCTGGATGAAAGATTGGCGAACTTGTAGTGTGTAATTAATCCCGGCTAGTCTTTCCTTTTATGGTTTGAAGGAAGATTTGATAAAAAGCAGTGGGAGCCATCCTGATTAGATAAAATAATAACCAATCTATTCTTGCAAGAGCGCACGCTGAGTGTTTTCTTCTCTCTCTCTCCAGGTAGCGACCATATCACGCCTTAATCAAGATAATAATACGGATGTATTGACCGAACCCGCTTGTTATACTGAGCTGGGGAACGTTGGTCCCGCTCCAACTTATAATTGTTATAAGACAGAGCAGGAAATTGGGGACTACCAGAATTCCCGTGCCGTCCAAACGAAGAGAGTGCATGATGATGCATCATCTTCGGGTGTGTTCATTACAGAGAACTGTTTCTCAGTATCCTTTACGTCCTGGGTATGTGATACCAGATCAGGATCCCAGATATGTAATCTGTTACATAGGGATACAGAAAGGTAGAGAACTGAGAACGGGTGATAAGTTTCATGAGGCAGAAAATGGGGCAAGTATTGCAGCCAAGTCTGTTGGTCACTGTCACCCTGTATTACCAATACATTGGTTCTGAACGAATGTTATTAGATACCGAACCTGATATACAAAATCATATCTCTCTCTTTATTAGTAAAGAAAGGATATAATTTTGTATTGTTGGATATGTTTTGAACATTTCCTATATCAAAAGTTGATCGGTTCAGGCACGTTATCTAAAAGCATTAATGTTCTAAATCAAACTACAGTTCTTTAGTATACTGAACACACACAAGAGGAAGAGTTCAGAAATGAACGAATCCTTCTTGAGGCATTGTAGACTAGGTCATATCAATGCGACCCGACTGGCTGAAGTTACATTTAGATAGATATTTAAATTAGTTTGAATTTACATCTTATGAAACTTGCGAGTCATGTCACAAAGATAAAATGACCTCAGCTCTCTTTATTGGAAACAGAGAAAGAGTTATGTAAACTCTTGGGATGTTACATGTTGATGTATGTAGGTCCCCTGTCTACACATGCCAGGACTGGTTCTTTATACTTCATTATGTTCTCTGATGATCTTTCGAGTTTCTGACCTATGTTCCTGTTGAAACACAAGTCCGAACCTTTTGAGATATTCACAGAATATAAGCAAGAAGTAGAGAACCAAAATACGGGTATAAGTATTATGTCCTTTGATGAGATCAAGGAGGAGAATACTTGAGCACGGAAATCCTCAACTATTCTAAAGGAGAATGAGATTCTCTCTCAGCATTACTCCTCCGTATACACCATAGCACGATAGTATATCGGGGCGGAGCAATCACACCCTTTATGACAAGGTGTGCTCTATGATGAGTACTACTGAGTTACCTATTTCCTTTTGGGAAATATGCACTTGAGAAGATGCATACCTATTGAATAGGGTTCAAATCAAATCAGTTGCCTACTGCTTCATATATGATATGGAAAGGGAAAAGCCCATTTCTTAAGTTAGTTAAGATTTGGGGTTGTCCGGCCTATGTCTAAAAGCAAAATCCGGACAAGCTCGAGGCAAGGTCAGTCATGTACAACTGGAAATGTTCCAGCTATACAAACTACAGACGATGATTTGATAGAACCAAAAGATTCAATAGTAACCGACGAACCTCAGCCTCTCCGCCGATCTAGTAGGGTTCCTCACCCACCTGAGAGATACTTCTGTTTCTCTATGACAGTGGGAGCGAGGAATGCATCATGAGATGATGACCCAACTAGTTTCGAGCTGGCCATCAGGAGTGGGACTCTATAAGAATGGCTGGATGCTTAGCGATCTGAGATGGAATCCGTATACACCAACAAAGTATGGACTTTGGTTGCTATATCTGAAGGGTTAAATCCCCATCAGGAGCAAGTATATCTTGAGAAGATTACTTGGTGTACATGGAAGAGTTGAGACTTTCAAAGCTAGACTTGTTAAAGGTCTACATCATTGACCAGGTATGGATAATGATGAAACCTTTTCAAGTAACTATGCTTAAGTCCATCCAGATCCTACTTGCCACGGCTACATACCATGACTACGATATCTGGTGGTTGGGTGTCATGACAGCTTTTCTAAATGATGTTTAGAAGAGAGTGTCTATAAGTACACAGCCAGAGGGCTTCGTAGACAGTGGGAGCAGCGGAAACGTGTGCAAGATGTTTTATAGGATAAAGCAGGCATCGCGGAGTTGGAACATCTGTTTTGATGGATAAGTCAAAGAGTTTGACATCATCAAAATGGTAGATGAACCTTGTATAAACAAAAAGGTAGTAGGGAGTATGGTGACGATCCTCGTAGAGTACGTGGATGACATACTCATGATAGGGAAGAAGTTTCCTATGCTACGCTCGGTCAATCTCCGCTTATCATAATGATTCTCCATATAGGATCAAAGTGATACCTACTAAAACCTAGGTTTTGGATCTATGAGATAGATCTAAATGGATGTTAGGATTCTCACTAGTTATAGTGAGACGGTATCAACCGATCCTGGGGAGAATCACTGGAAGGGTTCCAGGGTGATAAAGACGACTGAATGTCAGTCACAGGCATTGTCTTTACCCTCAGTGGAGGGACGGTATGTTAGAAGAGTTCCAAGCTAAATACCGTGGCATACTAGAAGATAAAGGCAGGATACATCGCTACTTAAGATGCTACCAAAGAGGCTGTTTGGGTGTATAATGGTTCATGAGATGAACTACGTTCATACCATTGTGAGACAATGGAGTTGTGGCTTATGCTAAGGAACGCCGGTCCCATCAGTGATCCAGACATATTCTAAGGCAGTGTCACCTGATCATGGAGATGCTTGATCTCCAAGGGATCGAGGTTATGAGAGTAGACTCAGAGGACAACACAGCGGATCCACTCACGAAGGCCTTTTCCCAGAGAGAGACTTTTATGGGATGGTTGAGTATGAGATACTGCAACCACTGCTACAGATGGCCCTAGTGCAAGTGGGAGATTGTTAGTTATATGTATGCCCTAGAGGCCATTACTGTACATAGGATGTATATTGTAGTGGATGCTGGGACATATATAGGGAGGACTTTCTTGCTCGACATGATAGTATGCTATCTGGTTGCTCTTTACCTTAACGTGTATACTGATTGTCTCTCTGTTACATGTTGGTAAAGCCCTTAGGATGTGTACTTGACTACCTGGACTATGATGCGGATCATACTAGTGGGGACATGGTAGTCCATAAGTACATCCTTCACAGTCCCTAGTCGTGGGTATATCGAGACGGGGCATCGATATACCAGAGTAGACTAGCGTATACCTTCTCGACCCATACAGATGGACGATGCATGATCCCATATCCATCGGTGTTTGACATCAGAGATGATATACGGGTGCTCAGTAGAGACTGGGTACACTGGACGGACTCGCCGAGAACTCCCAGATGGTATTATACCTCACGTCAGATGGCAGTTCTCTGGTGACACTGGTACAGAGTAGTCTGTTGACCCGAGATCGTCATAGAGTCTTGTGTGGTTCCCACTGTGCTTTGATTTCCATCTTACCACATCCAAGAGGGCGTGCAAAACGGTGGTTTTTGGGTATAGTCCCGAGTCACATGGAGGCAATGAGCGATAGGAGGGGATTCGTCTCTCCCGGTATAGGGAGTTGATGTTGTGCTGTGTTCGATTGGCTATAATAGGAAATCCCTGGCCAGGGTTGCTGAGATTTACTGGTAAGTGTTACCAGTAGTTTCTCGAATTGTTATAGACCTCATATCGACACGACTTATCGAGCTATTGGGGTCTGACGTTAACCACCCATAGGCGAGATATGCGACATATCAGACGATCAGACCGGACTGTACGGTAGTGTTACTGGTTGGATTCACTGGAGTGTGAGCGGGCTTGCTCGTCGATCTTCAGATCGCTCAATACCCGGGTGGCCGTTACGTTTAGCACACCGCTTGCGGCTTGCGGGTGTTTGATATGATCATCACCTGCTGCCGGCGTATTGACGAGTCTTTAGAGTCCTACACAGAGGTTTCCTGGCTCAAGCGAAACGAAATAGGAGCGCATATGAGATATGTGCGGGACCGAGAATAATGCGTGTATGTGATACCGTATTCCATTCTCGCGATGAATGTATCGAATGGTTGTATGTGATATAACCTAGTTATCGAATCAAGGATTGATTTGATAAGTCGATACATTGTATACTAGTCGGTTGTGTGCGACATGACCGGATCATTGAATCAAGTGTTGATTTAATGATTTAATGCATAATTATATATTTGATATATTACTTTGCATTAACTAATATCGGTTCACTTAAGATGGATTTTCTCACTCGGATGTGCACATTGTATATTCGATATAGTTTTGTGCACATGCTTGTATCATGTATGATGATATATGATAGCTAGGGTTTGTGTAAAGAGTTAATACCTTGGTTAAATAAATGGTTAAGGTTTTTATTCATTTATTCATTTTTGGAAATTATTTTGCATAAGAAGAATTGGTGGCTTTCTTTTATTCTTTCATGAACTTTCATGAATGTATGACTTTGTCACCAATTTTGTCTCATGCTTAACCCTAACCATTTCTTTTAACCATGATTGATTCTCTACACCTAACCATGGTTCTAATATGATAAGTATTCATTTCTTTTCCAATTATAATTAACTTATCATAATTAGCTTCTTCTTCTTCTTCATTTTCTTCAAGTGAAGAAAGCTTGCCTCCATCAATGGCAAGTGATGAAAAAGAGTGAGAAATCCAAATCTAAAGTCTACCCACTTCCTATTTCTTCATCCTCTACCTCTTGCCAAGTAGTAGAGTGTGTTTTCTTCACAAGTTTCATGACTTGGTGAAGTGAGAGCTTGATCTAGTGATGCTTCGACGTAGATCATCTTCGGCACGTTGTCGACGACCTAGCCCGGTCTTTTCTCCGATGACACCACCGTGAGAGTCATGGTTCGATTTGGACAGCGGAGAGGACTTCATTGCGGAGCCGTGGAGGTGGAGCACCGGATCTACAAAGGTTGTATTTCCGTATCTCTTAGTTAAGTGTTAACTAGTTTATGTTTTCGCCTAGTTTTCTAGCCAACGGTCCGTATTAGGGTTTCTCGGCACCATTAAAATTTGAAATTGGCATGGTTGATGCCTTGTGAGACCTCATTAGGGTGCCTAGGAACCCTACAGTGTAGACATTGGACCACACACATCACTGTGTATGAGTCCCAAGAGCTCACTTGCTCTTTCTCCGTGTCCAGTGAACGGAGTCTTTGTCATCTTTCCCATGAGACAATATTCACAAGTGGCATAAGACTGGTACTCGAACGGATCCAAGTATCCTTCTTTATGTAACTTCGTCAACCGTGTCTCATTAATGTGACCCAGTCTACAATGCCATAAGAAAGTCTGATTTAATTCCGGAGACATTCTTTTAAGTGTGTTCTGGACACTGAAAATCTGAGCTTGATTCAATACGTAGATCCCATTCTTTAATGTACCTGACCCAATCAGAACTTGATTTAGGTGGATGTTGACCACATCGTTTACAAAAGAAAAGTTATATCCTTCCTTAGAAAGTAAGGATACAGATATGATATTACAAGTCGCACCTGGTACATAAAAACGGTCACGCAGAATCAATATCTGTCCAGTTGTCAGTCCAAGATGATACTCCCCTATGGATTTAACATACATGCTCATTTCGTTAGCAACCCTGAGAGTCATATCACCTATCCAGATAACCCTACGGTTTCTCAAAGCCTGTAACGAATTACAGATGTGAGATCCTAATCCGGTATCCAATACCCAGGACGTAGGGTTAACTGACATACAGTTCTCAATGACAAACACACCCGAAGCCGAAGCCACAACATGCTTCGAATCCTGGCTACTGGCTATGCTAACCCTGCAATCCTTCTGCCAATATTCATTCTCGTAACAATAGGAATGTCCTTCTTTTACTACATCCAATCCCGAAACTTCTGCCCTTTCCTTACATTTTACTTCCCTGGTTTCTTTCAGGTTAGAAGGTAAAGACTGTAGAATCAAGTCAGCATCTGACCCGTTCTTCAACGTGGTCTTCAGGTCCGTGAGCTCAAAATAGCTGGTCTCTGTAAGGACGTTGTCCTCTACAGATGACCCGATAGCCAACCTCGCTAGAAGCAATTCGTTTGAGGTCTCATATCTTGCGATACGAGATTGCTCTCCATATAAATCTTTATTATGGAGGAAGATAGAAACTAAGTCCATCTTCTCGTGCTGCCTCTGCTATGCACCATCAACTGAGGCTAATACGAGGAACTTGGCTTTCGCACAGTTCCTTTCCGATGTCTCGCGGATATGAATATCCGTGACAGGGGAAACTGGACCTGAGACGGCAGGGGTTGGATCAGTCAAGAGTTGTCTCAGCTTGTCATGGGCAATGGACATCTTGACAGACCTTTGCCAGTCATAACAGTCAGATTCAGTCATTTTATTATCTAGATGTAAGCTAGGTGCGGTCACTGGATCGCTGCAATTAAGAGAGAGAGAAGAAAACACTCAGCATGATGCTCTTGCAAGTTTAGATTGGTTCTTAATTTATCTAAATAGGATGGCTCCCACTGTCTCTCGAATCCCTCCTCAAACCATAAAGGAAGAATTAGTCAGGATCAATCTCACCGTACAATACTTGCTTAACCGTTCAGCCAGGCCAGTGTCGGTACTTCGAGGGATGTTTTCCAACGCTTTCGTGAAGTTCCTTAATTAAATAACCTCTTTTCCCTGTGGGCGTAGCCCCTCTAACACCTTTCTAGACACCTACTTGGTTTATAGCATTGATCGTTAAGTGAGAAAGTTCCCGAGGAGTAGCATATACTCACAGTAGGATCGGGATCCAAATATCATCGCGTGACAAAATTGAAGGAATCCTACCAGAATCATCACACTCCAAATAGCATGCAGCGCTAGCAAGTTTTAGTTCTTTTGAAACCCCCGATGTGGATTTTTGCCCTATGCTCTTATGACCTTGACTAAGGCCAACAAATCATAAGTCACATGTCAAGTTCTACCCGCCGTTGTCCAGGTTGATTTGAACCCACCAGTATATACCCTTGACTATGGCCAACAAAGTAATACGACTGTCCTAAACCAACGCATCTATCTATGCAACATATGAATACCCACCAGCTACCAAACACTGTGCCTTGACTAAGGCCAACAAACACAGCTTGAATACTGCTGGATATTCATATGAAATGACGGAGAGCTACGGATGGTTTTAGCAAAACCGTGAATGTAGTGAACTTGATATAATCGATGGAACGAGATAGCTTTTAAAAGGAGTGGCTCAAACTCCGCATTTAAAAGTTGGTTTTTGAAAAGAACCGAGTGGTTTTTTTGAAAGTGTTCCAACAAATTTACTTTGGTTTATTTTCTTGCATTAATTTTAATGCATCCCATCATTTAATCCTATCATTGCAGAAAACAACCAAAATATGACGTACGTTTATGCCATCCGCATTCGCCACGGGGCCCCGGCATTACCCGTTAGGTTACTTAACTAACAACAGAGCGGGGGCTGGACTAGTGCGGATGCAAAACATAAGCAACTCCTAAATAATATCATATATAGATATATTGCAATGATAGTCATTCCAGATCACAGATGAACACATTGGATATACTAGGAATCCGCAATTCGTACGAGCCTGTAACGAAAAGCGGATTACACGTTCGCGGTGAATAGCCAATACCCCACCCAAGACCCTTATGGGTGGGACAAACTACCCGCCAAGTACCCAAAGCGAAGCAACCTCCCTCAACGCCGTGAGTAGGCCACTTGGCACTTCGAGCTACCCGGTAGTTTGTGCACCCCCTCCATGGGTCTATCCTAGGAGCAAAAACAGTAAAAGAAATTATACAATGACGGCTACAACCTCACCCCGGTTGTGCGGCCAAATAAATAATATTACATCAATTACAAATTACATGAATTGAAAGAAAAGAAAACTCTCATCTCACAACACCCGGCTATTCACCCGCGACAATCCAATGAATTCATATACACATACCATCAACATTACAGATCACAGATATGTATAACCCTCACTAATCGACGTTTAGCGATTAACAGACGTTCAATACATATATCACATCACAGATATAAACCAGTTAGCTTAAGTCTTTAGAAGTTCAATCAAAATACGTATTTTTAAGCCCCAAAAACAAAATTTTCTTTCTGGAAAATCTGGGCTGAAAAAACATATTGTAAAAATCACAAAACACCCCACTAAACAAACTGTTAGAAAAATAGCCCACGGCCGAGTCAACTAAGCCGCGGATCCGCGGCAGGAGCATGCTCCTGCCGCGGTTCCGCGACGCGTTGAACGGTTCAATGGACCATTTTTCTACAGTTTCTTCAAAAAACCCTGAGCCAAATTTTATGGTAAGATTTATTATTTTTGGAACTCCTGCCGCGGTTCCGCGGCGTGTTGAACGGTTCAATGGACCATTTTTCTACAGTTTCTTCTAAAAACCCTGAGCCAAATTTTATGGTAAGATTTATTATTTTTGGAACAGGAAAAAAATTCGGCAGAAAGTTGATTTTCCGGGTATGTTTCGTGACTTTTTCTCCGATCGAACTTCTAGTTACTTTGCTAACATGTTAGATATGTTAGTTGTATGTATGCCCTAGAGGCCAGTATTGTACAGATGATGTATATTATATTGGATGCTTGGACATATATAGAGATGACTTTCTTGCTCGATATGATAGTATGCTATCTGGTTACTCTTTATCTTAACATGTACACTAGTCTCTTTATACTGTCTTATAGTTACATGTTGGTAAAGCCCTTAGGATTTGTACTTGACTACCTAGACTATGATGCAGATCATACTAGTAGGGACATGGTAGTCCATAAGTACATCCTTCAAGGTCCCTAGTCGTGGGTGTATCGAGACGGGGCATCGATATACCAGTGTAGACTAGCGTATACGCTTCTCGACCCATGTAATGGGCGATGGATGATCCCATATCCATTGGTGTTTGACATCAGAGATGGTATACGGGTGCTCAGTGGAGACTGAGTACACTGGACGGACTCGCCGAGAACTCCCAGATGGTATTATACCTCACGTCAGATGGCAGTTCTCAGGTGACACTTGTACAGGTTAGTCTGTAGACCCAAGATCGTCATAGAGTCTTGTGTGATTCCCACTGTGCTTTGATCTCCACCTTACCACGTCCATAAGGGCGTGCAAAACGGTGGTCTTTGGGCACAGCCCCGAGTCACATGGAGGCAATGAGCGATAGGAGGGGTTTCGTCTCTCCCGGTATTGGGGGTTGATGTTGTGCTGTGCTCGATTGGCCGTAGCAGGGAAGTCCCTGGCCAGCGCTGATTAGAGATTTGCTGGTAAGTGTTACCAGTAGTTTCTCGACCCGTTACGAGCCTCACATCGGCATGACTTATCGGGTTATTGGGGTCTGACGTTTACCATCCCTAGACTTGATATGCGACATATCAGACGAAGAGACCGGACTGTACGGTAAGTGTTACTGGTCGGATTCGCAGGAGTGTGAGCGGGCTAGCTCGTCGATCTTCTGATCGCTCAATACCCGGGTGGCCGTTACGTTTAGCAGACCGCTTGCGGCTTGTGGATGCTTGATATGATCATCATCTGCTACCGGCGTATTGACGAGTCTTTAGAGTCCTACACAGAGGTTTCCTAGCTCAAGCGAAACGAAATAGGAGTGCATATGAGATATGTGCGGGACCGAGAATAATGCGTGTATGTGATACCGTATTTGATTCTCGCGATTAATGTTTCGATTGGTTGTATATGATATAACCTAGTTATCGAATCGAAGATCGATTCGATAAGTCGATACATTGTATACTAGTCGGTCATGTGCGACATGACCGGATCATTGAATCAAGTGTTGATATAATGATTTAATGTATAATTATATATTTGATATATTACTTTGCATTAACTAGTATTGGTTCACTTTAAACGGATTTTTCTCACTTGATGCACATTGTATATGTGATATGCTTTTGTGCACATGATTGTATCATGTTTGATGATGCATGTTGACTTGACTATGTGTAAAAGAATTGAACCATGGTTATGAGAGTGGTTAGGGTTTATGATTTATTCACTTATTATTTAATCCATTCTTTATTTATTAATTGGTTTTATGAAAATAAAATGGTGTCATTTATCATGAAGAATGGTGAAGCTACATGAAGCATTTTGTAATGATGCTATTTTGTCTTCATACTTAAACCTAACCACTCCCACTAACCATGGTCAATTCTATACACTTGACCATGGTTAGGATATGATAAATATCATTTTCTTTTTTATTTTGAAAGAGGTTTTTATCATATTCTATCATCTTCTTCTTCTTCTTCAAGCTTGCTACATTAATGGCAACTTGAGATCTAGTGAGAGAAATCCAAAACTAAAGTGAACCCACCTCCTATTTCTTCATCCTCTACCTCTTGCCAAGTTGTTTTGGGTGTTTTCTTCACAAGTTTCACTACTTTGTGAAGTCGGAGCTTGAACTAGTGCAACCTCGACGTAGATCGTCTTTGACACGAAGCCGACGAACTATTCCGCTCACTTCTCCGATGAAGCCGTCGCGAGAGTCCGAGGTTCGTGATGGACAGTGAGGGGACGACCACATGGAGCTAAGCAAGTGGATATCCGGATCTACAAAGGTTGTAGCATCTCAACTTCTAGTTAAATAGTTAACTAGTTTTGTTTTTCGCCTAGACATCTATTGTCGATCCATTAACTAGGGTTTCTCGGCACCATATTTTTTTTTAAATTTGGCATGTTCGATGCCTTGTGAGACCTCACTAGGGTGCTTAGGAACCCTACAGTGGTATCAGAGCCTAGCTAGAGCCTTAGGCGAAGTCTAGACGAAGTTTGAAACCCGGACGAACCGAAAACCCAACCCCAAAATAGCTCTCTGGAAATTTTCCGAATTTGTGGTTTTTTGTCAATTAAAAATGCTTAAAAAAATCAGCAATAAAATCTAAGAATTACTGTGCAAAAAATTTCCTGTGAACAGTACAAACTGCGGCTGAACTGCGGCAGAAGCATGGCTTCTGCGGCGGTTCCGCGGCTCCTTGATGACGTAAGCCCCACTTCTTTGCACAGTAATACCTGATTTATTATTCTGAGTTTTCTAGGAATTTTAATTTGACTCCAGGTTTGAGTATTCTGGGGTTGTATTGGGAATAGTCGATTCGATCGGATTATCGAACTTTGTCTAAGTGCTTTCCGGATAATTTTTTGAATCTGTTGAAAACTTCGACCGGATATAAATACCCAACTTTTCCCCTACCGTAAAATATCCAAGTGTTGGATTATTGTGTGGTTTAAGGACGTTCTGAGTAGTGCAAGTAACACGATGGTCCCTCTAGAAGACAACAAACCTTAACTCGATTATGTGACCGTCTTGAACTGCCCTTTGAACCTTCGGGTTTGGGGCAGTACGGCGTGCCACATGTGAGGCGTTGGCTTGACCCTTCTACGGCTGGACTGTTGGTACTGAGGCATGAAACGAATGTCTTTGAACCTATTTCATGTGTTGGATGGTTTCGGGAAAACTTGGGTGTTCGAATGTTCGATCGGAAAGTTTAATATATTCTATTTATCTGGAATGGGATACAATAATTGGAATTCACAAACAGTTATGTGATAACTGAATGAATAATATAAATCTAGCGGTTTAGTTTCATTTGATATTGAAAAGAGTTTTCGATAATGAGACTAAAATGCGGGATTTATAATAATTAGGCATGTGATGTCTAAGATATTCGTTGGATTAGGCATGTGATGTCTAAAGTAGTTGCGGATTCCAATTGTTGTAGTTTTACACTTTTTTTTCTATGACCGTAAGTGTAATATGTGATGTCGCCGGTTTCGTTGCTATATGTCAACGACAATTGGGATGCGCATATTTACTTACGTTGATGACATATGATGTTATGTGTTGCTGGATATGTTATATTGGATCGTCGTGTTCGAATAGCCGGGGGTTTTTTATGTGAGATAAGTGTTTTTCATTTTCATTCATGTAAAAACTTGTATGTAATATTCTTTTATTTGGGGCACTTCCAGGTAGCGGAAGTTGTCACCCTTTGTATATTATTTACTTTTCCGCATTAGGATAGACCCAAGGAGGGGAGCACAAGTAACCGGGTTCTGGGGTCCAGTGGGAGACCAACTCGAGGAGTCGAGTCCGGGTCTCCTAACCCTAGAATTGGCAGGGTTGCTTTCCGCTCTCATAGGGGTCTAGGGGTGTAGGATTGGCTATTCATCACGACCGTGGAATCCGTGTTTTATACTGGCTCGTATTGAAAACACGGACGTCCTAGTGTATCCAATATTTCATATGTTTATTCTGCTGCGATATCTGTGTTGTGACTCTGTGATGGATATAGTATATGATATATATGATATATTATATAGACGTTACTTATGTTTTACACCCGCGCTAGCCCTGCCCTGCTCTGTCGTTAGTTACCTAACCTAACGGTGCACGAGGGGACATCGAGGCGAATGCGGATGGCATAAGTGTACGTCATATCTATCTGTGATGTTTACGTATTTAAATGATGGGACTTCATTAATGTGATTAATGAAAGATAAGAAACCTAAGATGTTGCAGAATCAAATTTTAAAACAAAACAGGTAGCTACAGTTCTTGCTTTGCACAGTGATATATATGATATATCCCGCACCTTATTCGATGAGGAAAGGACCGAGATCCCTTCACCGGGAGTGACTCCTTTAGCAATAACTGGCAGATGCTACACACTCGGTTTTTTTTTGATTGCTTTTATAGTTTCTGCTTTGCACAGTGATATATATGATATGTCCCGCACCTCATTCGACGAGGAAAGGGCCGACGATCCCTTCACCGGGAGTGACCCCTTTAGCAAAACTAGAAAAGCCTCAAAATCACTCCATTTCAAAACTCCATTTGATTCTACAACGATATCAAGTTCATTACGCAATAGGTTTTCAGAAAAACCTGTCGTAGCCCTCCGTCATTTCAGATAAGAACTGTTTAGTATTCGTGCTGCGTTTGTTGGCCTTTGTCAAGGCGTAGTGTGCGGTAGCTAAATAGTGATTATCTGCTTATGCATATGATGCAGATTGTTTCAGGGTAGTCGTACGACCTTGTTGGCCTTTGTCAAGGGTCGTGCGGGTGGGTTTGATTCAATCAAGAAATGACGGGTTGAACTTGACTAGCATCCTGTGATTTGTTGGCCTTTGTCAAGGTCATAGGACACTAGGGGCAAAATATTATCGGGAATTTCAAGTGTTGAAATTTGCAATGAGATTGCATACCTTCTATGAGATAGTTGGATCCCGATACCCACTGCGAGTAAGAGTTACTCCTGGGAGAGTTTTACACATTACAATTAGCCGATCAAGTAGGTGTCTAGAAAGGTGTTAACGAGGTTACGCCTCTGGGAAAACGAGGTTTACAGTAATTAGGTTCGTGCGAAAGCACGGGGGACCTCCCTCAAAGTACCGACACTGGCCTGGCTGAAAGATTGGCGAACTTGTAGTGTGTAATTAATCCCGGCTAGTCTTTCCTTTTAGGGTTTGAAGGAAGATTTGATAAAAAGCAGTGGGAGCCATCCTGATTAGATAAGATAATAACCAATCTGATCTTGCACGAGCATACGCTAAAGTGTTTTCTTCTCTCTCTCTCCAGGTAGCGACCATTTCATGCCTTAATAAAGATAATAATATGGATGTATTGACCGAACCCGCATGTTATACTGTGCTGGGGAACGTTGGTGCCGGTATATCTTATAAGAGTTATAGGATTGAACAGGAAATAGGGGAATACCAGGATTCCCATGCCACCCGAATGAAGAAAGTACATGATGATGCATTTTCTTCGGGTGTGTTCGTTACTGAGAACTGTTTCTCCATTTGCTCTACGTCCTGGGTATTGGATACCGGGTCAGGATCCCATATATGTAATCAGTTACATGGGCTTAGGAAAGGTAGAGAACTTGGAGAAGGTGATAAAGACATTAGAGTCGGAAATGGTGCAATTGTTGCAGCTAAGACTGTCGGGGAATATCACCTTGTATTACCAATTGGTAATACATTGGTTCTGAACGAATGCTATTACATGCAGAACCTGATATGCAACATTATATCGGTTTCTTTATTAAGTAAAGAGGGATATAATTTTGTATTACAGGATAATGTTATGAACATTTTCCATAACCAAAAGTTGGTTGGATCAGGCACGTTGTGCAATGGCATTTATGTTCTAAACCAATCAACAGTTCTGAGCATAACAAACAGACACAAGAGGAAGAGTTCTGAACTGAACGAATCCTTCTTGTGGCATTGTAGACTGGGTCACATCAATGCGACACGACTGGCTAAGTTGCATAAGGATGGATATTTAAATCCGTTTGAATTTTCATCTTATGACACTTGCCAGTCATGTCTCAAAGGCAAGATGACCAAAACTCCGTTAACGGGACACGGAGAAAGAGTTACCGAACTCTTGGGACTGATACATAGTGATGTATGCGGTCCCATGTCTACACATGCCAGGGATGGTTCTTCATACTTCATTACATTCACTGACGATCTCTCTAGGTTCGGGTATGTGTTCCTGATGAAACACAAATCAGAAGCTTTTAAGAAATTTAGGGAATATAAACAAGAAGTTGAGAACCAAACCGGAAAAAGTATTAAAATCCTACGATCTGATCGAGGAGGGGAATACTTGAGCAATGAATTCCTGGACTTCCTAAAAGAGAATGGGATTCTCTCTCAGCTGACTCCTCCATATACACCACAGCACAACGGTGTATCTGAACGGAGAAATCGCACCCTATTAGATATGGTGCGCTCTATGATGAGTACAGCTGAGTTACCTATTTCCTTCTGGGGTTATGCGCTGGAGACAGCAGCATACCTATTGAATCAAGTTCCATCTCAATCTGTACCTACAACACCATATGAGATATGGAGTGGGAAGAGACCATGTCTTAAACGAGTTAAGATATGGGGTTGCCCGGCCTATGTCAAAAGGCAAAATCCGGACAAACTCGAGGCACGGTCAGTTCTATGTAAGTTTGTGGGATATCCCAAACATTCACATGGATATCTTTTCTACCATACAGAAGAACAAAAAGTGTTTGTTTCTCGACATGCCACCTTTTTAGAAAAGGAATTTCTTGCAAAAGAAATTAGTGGGGACATGGTAGAACCGGAAGAAATTCCGGCTACACAAACTCAAACTGAAGATTTAGTGGAACCAGAGGATTCAGTAGTACCCGACGAACCCCAGCCTCTCCGCCGATCTAGTAGGGTTCCTCGCCAACCTGAGAGATACTACGGTTTTCTCATGGACGGTGGGAGCGAGGATTGCATCATGGAGGATGATGACCCAACTAGCTTCGAGCAGGCCATCACGAGTAGGGACTCAGTGAAATGGCTGGATGCTATGCGGTCCGAGATGGAATCCATGTACACCAACAAAGTATGGACTTTGGAAGTTGCTCCTGAAGGGGTAAAACCCATTGGGAGCAAGTGGATCTTCAAGAAGAAACTTGGTGTAGATGGGAAAGTGGAGACTTTCAAAGCTAGACTTGTAGCAAAGGGTTTTCGTCAAAGACCAGGTGTGGACTATGACGAGACCTTTTCTCCAGTGGCTATGCTTAAATCCATCCGGATCATGCTTGCCATCACTGCTTATCATGATTACGAAATCTGGCAAATGGATGTTAAGACCGCTTTTCTAAATGGTGATTTAGAAGAGTGCGTGTACATGACTCAGCCAGAGGGCTTCGTAGACAGTGGGAGCAGCGGGAAGGTATGCAAGCTGCTTAAATCCATTTATGGATTAAAGCAAGCATCGCGGAGTTGGAACATCTGCTTTGACGTCGTTATCAAAGAGTTTGATTTCGTCAAAAATCCAGATGAACCTTGTATCTACAAGAAGGTGGCAGAGAGTAAGGTTGTCTTCCTCGTATTGTACGTGGACGACATACTCTTGATAGGAAATGATATTCCTATGCTGCAAGCGGTCAAGCTCTTCTTATCACAAAGATTCTCAATGAAAGATCTTGGTGATGCCTCCTGCATATTGGGAATCAGGATCTATAGAGAAAGATCCAAAAGGATTTTGGGATTGTCCCAATCCAGGTACATTGACACCATACTAAAGAGGTTTAGTATGGAAGAGTCCAAGCGTAGGAACTTACCCACGATCTCTGGAGTCACTCTCTCCAAAGAGATGTCTCCCAAGACTGATTTGGAGAGAGCTCGCATGCAAGGGATACCCTATGCTTCGGCAGTAGGCTCTATCATGTATGCGATTCTATGTACCAGACCCGATGTAGCATACTCACTAAGTATAGTGAGCAGGTATCAAGCTGATCCTGGAGAGAGTCACTGGACAGCTGTGAAGAGCATTCTCAAGTACTTACGAAGGACTAGAGATATGTTCTTGGTGTATGGTAACGGAGAACTCCAAGTGGAGTCCTTTACCGATTCGAGCTTCCAGAGTGATAAGGACGACTCTAAGTCGCAGTCGGGCTTTGTCTTTACCCTTTACGGAGGGGCGGTTAGCTGGAAGAGTTCCAAGCAGGAAACCGTGGCAGACTCGACGATGGAGGCTGAATACATCGCTGCCAACGATGCTGCCAAAGAGGCTGTCTGGATCAAGAAGTTCATTACTGAACTTGGAGTGGTTAGTTGTATGTATGCCCTAGAGGCCAGTATTGTACAGATGATGTATATTATATTGGATGCTTGGACTTATATAGAGATGACTTTTTTGCTCGATATGATAGTATGCTATCTGGTTACTCTTTATCTTAACATGTACACTAGTCTCTTTATACTGTCTTATAGTTACATGTTGGTAAAGCCCTTAGGATTTGTACTTGACTACCTAGACTATGATGCAGATCATACTAGTGGGGACATGGTAGTCCATAAGTACATCCTTCAAGGTCCCTAGTCGTGGGTGTATCGAGACGGGGCATCGATATACCAGTGTAGACTAGCGTATACGCTTCTCGACCCATGTGATGGGCGATGGATGATCCCATATACATTGGTGTTTGACATCAGAGATGGTATACGGGTGCTCAGTGAAGACTGAGTACACTGGACGGACTCGCCGAGAACTCCCAGATGGTATTATACCTCACGTCAGATGGCAGTTCTAAGGTGACACTTGTACAGGTTAGTCTGTAGACCCGAGATCGTCATAGAGTCTTGTGTGATTCCCACTGTGCTTTGATCTCCACCTTACCACGTCCATGAGGGCGTGCAAAACGGTGGTCTTTGGGCACAGTCCCGAGTCACATGGAGGCAATGAGCGATAGGAGGGGTTTCGTCTCTCCCGGTATTGGGGGTTGATGTTGTGCTGTGCTCGATTGGCCGTAGCAGGGAAGTCCCTGGCCAGGGCTGATTAGAGATTTGCTGGTAAGTGTTACCAGTAGTTTCTCGACCCGTTACGAGCCTCACATCGGCACGACTTATCGGGTTATTGGGGTCTGACGTTTACCATCCCTAGACTTGATATGCGACATATCAGACGAAGAGACCGGACTGTACGGTAAGTGTTACTGGTCGGATTCGCAGGAGTGTGAGCGGGCTAGCTCGTCGATCTTCTGATCGCTCAATACCCGGGTGGCCGTTACGTTTAGCAGACTGCTTGCGGCTTGTGGATGCTTGATATGATCATCATCTGCTACCGGCGTATTGACGAGTCTTTAGAGTCCTACACAGAGGTTTCCTAGCTCAAGCGAAACGAAATAGGAGTGCATATGAGATATGTGCGGGACCGAGAATAATGCGTGTATGTGATACCGTATTTGATTCTCACGATTAATGTTTCGATTGGTTGTATATGATATAACCTAGTTATCGAATCGAAGATCGATTCGATAAGTCGATACATTGTATACTAGTCGGTCATGTGCGACATGACCGGATCATTGAATCAAGTGTTGATTTAATGATTTAATGTATAATTATACATTTGATATATTACTTTGCATTAACTAGTATTGGTTCACTTTAAACGGATTTTTCTCACTTGATGCACATTGTATATGTGATATGCTTTTGTGCACATGATTGTATCATGTTTGATGATGCATGTTGACTTGACTATGTGTAAAAGAATTGAACCATGGTTACGAGAGTGGTTAGGGTTTATGATTTATTCACTTATTATTTAATCCATTCTTTATTTATTAATTGGTTTTATGAAAATAAAATGGTGTCATTTATCATGAAGAATGGTGAAGCTTCATGAAGCATTTTGTAATGATGCTATTTTGTCTTCATACTTAAACCTAACCACTCCCACTAACCATGGTCAATTTTCTACACTTGACCATGGTTAGGATATGATAAATATCATTTTATTTTTTATTTTGAAAGTGGTTTTTATCATATTCTATCATCTTCTTCTTCTTCTTCAAGCTTGCTACTTTAATGGCAACTTGAGATCTAGTGAGAGAAATCCAAAACTAAAGTGGACCCACCTCCTATTTCTTCATCCTTTACCTCTTGCCAAGTGGTTTTGGGTGTTTTCTTCACAAGTTTCACTACTTTGTGAAGTCGGAGCTTGAACTAGTGCAACCTCGACGTAGATCGTCTTTGACACGAAGCCGACGAACTATTCCGCTCACTTCTCCGATGAAGCCATCGCGAGAGTCCGAGGTTCGTGATGGACATCGAGGGGACGACCACATGGAGCTAAGCAAGTGGATATCCGGATCTACAAAGGTTGTAGCATCTCAACTTCTAGTTAAATAGTTAACTAGTTTTGTTTTTCGCCTAGACATCTAGTGACGATCCATTAACTAGGGTTTCTCGGCACCATATTTTTTTTTAAATTTGGCATGTTCGATGCCTTGTGAGACCTCACTAGGGTGCCTAGGAACCCTACAAGATAGTGTTTAACTAGGCTCTGATACCACTGTAAGTCCACGTTACCTCTCCCGGTACTTACGGGCTTGCGGAAATGATGAAAAACGATTTTTCTAGAGGTGGTAACATGGACTCAAAATACAGATCTTTGTTAAACAACTACCTAACAACCTAACTAGGAGTTTTACCTACTAGGTTAGGGGGTTATACCTTACTTGAACTCCTTCGTCTTCAACTCCTTGCAGTGTTCGGATCGCCCTCACCTCGTCGTCTCCTCGCACCGAAGATGGATCCACCCGAAAGTTTCTACCTTTTGGCTTCTACTTCAAATTTGATGAAACCAGAACACTTGGCTTGCTAGGCCTTGTGAACTAGGATGAGTAGAGGAGTGTTTTGGGTTTTATCTATATGGTTCTTGCTTCTCAACAAATGAGACAAATGAACCATAAACTAGAGAGAGAGCAAGAGGAAGAGGGAGAGCTTGAGCATGAGAGAGAAGAAGAATGATAGAATGAGCCAACCTTTTTTCCTCCCATGCTCTCATAACAAAATAATATTAATAATATTAATAATTGAGTATTATGTGATGGTTCATCTCATATCAAGTGGCATTATCATTTCATGCACTCAATTTGCAAAGCACAACAAGCAAGCAAAAGTCTTTGCATGAAATGACAACCATTGTAATGATGATGGTCAACTAGTCCAACCTAGTCAACCGGTCAACAAAGTCAACAAAGTCAACCTTTCAACCCAACCATGGCACAATAATACTTAATTAATATTATCATTAATCATATTTCTTATTCTCATTAGGGTTTAGCAAAATTCAACAGTCAACAACCCTAATGAGAATCCTCTGCCTCTGTCTCTCTGTCAACTGTGCATACACACCCGCATCCGCGTTCCGAGGAACACGAATAAAAACGAGATAAAACCAGCCCCAAAACGTACACTAGGATCTGGCTTAAACCAAAGCCTGCTAGTGTTAACTTCCCGGACACTAAACGTGCACAAGTGCACGGATGTGACCGAACCCTGTTGCAAAACCATGCGACCTGTCGCAAAACCATGCGACCTCTACTCTTTTGCCTAAAGGAGAATAGCTCTCTGTGTGGGACTCTAAAGACTCGACACTATGCTGGCAGTGGGTTTAACCACAGACCGCAAGCGGCACTAGCTGTGCGTAACGACCCCCAGGTAGATGCCGATAAGAAAACGGACGAGGTGAAACCCATCTGAACTCCTACTGAGCCTGTATGTGACAATCTCCGTACAGTCCGGTCTGTTCGTCTGATACATCGCATGGCGGGCCTAGGGCATGGTGAACGTCGGTCCCCTAATAGTACAAGTCGTGTCGGAGTGTAGCCCAGAACACCCTGAGATAACACTGGAAACCTACCGGTATATCTCGCTTGCCCTGGCCAGGGACTACTCGTGTAGTGGCTCTCCTAGACACAGCGCGATGTCAACCCCCAATACCGGGAGAGACGAATCCTGTCTAACCGTCACTGCCTTCAAGTGCTTCGGGACTGCACCCAACTACTACCTATTTGCACGACTCCTTTGAGCCATGGTAGGATAGTAATCTAAGTACAGTGGGAACACACTTGAGGCGAAGTGACAGTGTCAAGTCAGCGGACTAAGCTGTACTCATGTCACCTGGGAACTGATAGCTGACGATAGGTATAATACCAACCAACAGTTCCCGACGAGTCCTGTCCAGTGTACTCGTAACCTAACGAGCACCCGCATACTATCTCCAGTACGACGTACTGATGGCTGTGGGACAGACCACCTCCCGTGCTGGGATGAGAAGCGTATACGCTAGTCTACTCCGGAGTATCGATGCCCCGTCTCGATTATCCAACGACTAGGGACCTGTATAAGGATGTGCTTGTAAATTACCCAGCCCCCACTAGTGTGACTGCCATCACAACACTGGTAATCAAGCAAAGATCCTAAGGGCTCTACTAATATGCATAAGCGATATGCTAAAAGAAACACATGCACATATTGAAGTAGAAACAAACCAAGTAGCATACTACCATTTTGAGCAAGATTGTCTATACAACTGTGAATATCCTAAGCTTCCATTAAGTAATATACAAGCTAATATGATACAGTAATGACCTCTAGGGCATATACACTAAGTCCACCTCTAAACCGAGGCAACTCGGACATGAAGTTTGCTAGCCGAAGTGTCCAAGATTGCTGTAGAAAATGTGTAGTACGCTTTGTCTTAAGGGTTAGTGAAGTTGCCATTTTGGAGGTGAAGATGGAAATGAGCTTGTTTGAATTTTCCTTTGCAAAAGCAAATGAATCAAAATCCTAACACAAGAATTATCCACACCAAAAATGTAGTGGCCGGTCATAATTTAGATAGGAGGGAGGTGAGTGTAGGAGCCAAAAGGAGGTGATCATAAGCAAGAGGAAAAGTGTGTGATAACAAGGAAAAAGGGTCAGACTCATATCCATATCAATCCATTCACATTAATGCAAATCTTGAACCAAAACACTTCTAGAATCCTCATGAACCCTCCACCACACAAAAAAACCCATTTTGTAAAAGCCACTTTTACAAATAAGCCCCTCCAAGCAAAAATCAGCCAAGAAAAGAAAGGAAGGAAATATGGCTGAAATGGAATGCAAACTGGCAACTTCAAAAAGCGATCCCGTAATAAATGACAGGAAAACCCCATGACTGTATATACATACCCGCATTTGTATTCTGACCGAATACAAATGCAATGAGACAAAATCTACACAGTATAATACTAGGATACGGCTTAAACCAAAGCCCGCTAGTATTATCCGTCCGAACCATGACACGTGCACAAGTGCACGCGTATGTTCAAACCCTGCCATAAATCCATACGGCCTCTACAACGTTTCGACCGAAACTTGAGAAACTGTCTGTGGAAAACTCTAAAGAGTCGTCAATATTTTGGCTGTGGATTTAACCACTAGCACGTCAGAGGTATTAGCCGTACATAACGAGCTACCAAGTATTGACTAAAAGGGAGGTCGATGAGCGAACTCATCCTGACACCCTACTGAGCCTGTCAGTGACTATATCCGTACAGTCCAGTATGTTCGTCTATGGGCATCGCATGTCGGGCCTAGGGGGTTGGTAAAAGTCAGACCCCCAAAAACGGTACAAATCGTGTCAGAGTGTAGCCCAGAACACCCTGAGATACTACTGGAATACCTACCAGTAAATCTCCTGCCTTGGCCAAGGACTTCATGTAATGGCTCTCCTAGACACTGCGCGACCTCACCCCCAATACCGGGAGAGACGAACCCCTGCCGATCCGCTCACTGCCTCCATGTAGCTCGGGACTGTACCCAACTAAAACCTGTTTGCACGACTCCTTTGAGCCGTGGTAGGGTAGTAATCAAAGCACAGTGGGAACTCACACGAGACAAATGACGATCTCAGGTCGATAAACTAACCTGTACACATGTCATCAGGGAACTACTATCTGACGTCAGGTATAATACCAACTAGCATGTTCCCGGCGAGTCCTGTCCGGTGTACTCATAACCAAATGAGCACCTGTGTACATCTTAGGTGATCCAACTGACACCAATGGCTTGTGAGACCGGCCACCGCCCCTCGTCGGGGTCTCGACTGTATACACTAGTCTACTAATGGAGTATCGATGCCCAGTCTCGAAACTCCCACGACTAGGGATCTTTTAAGGATGTGCTTATAGACCCCAGCTCCCACGTATATGATCACCATCATACTGCTGGTCGTCAAGCAAGAATCCTAAGGGCTCTATCAGCGTGCAATATCGACCTGTAAGGTCACCTAAAGCTGTACACGATGATAAAGACAAACCATGGTAGCATACTATTCTCCATCAACGTGTAATGGTGAACCACAATGTCACTTAAAGCATGTACATGATGATAAAGACAAACCAGATAGTATACAAACCTCTCTGTTTACCCACAGCTCTGTTCAAATTCCAAGGCGGGAGACGAAGCAACGCTTCTGTTTCCCCCAATCAGAGCAAAGCTCTGTTTTGAAATTGAAGTTAAAATTAAAGTTAAAATAAATGAAGCAACGCTACAGATCCCCTGCGCTGGGCGCAGAGCGCCATGTGTCAAAATCAGACACGCCAGTGCAGGGAGCGCAGCGTCCAAGGCAGCGCACCCAATCAGAGAAAGGCTCTATTTAAAACAAAAATAAAAGAAGCAACGCTTCAGTTGCGCTGCGCTATGCGCTGCGCGACACGTGTCAGCGCAGTTGCGCTGTGCTCTGCGCTGCTCAACACGTGTCAGCGCAGTTGCGCTGCGCTCTGCGCTGCGCAACACGTGTCAAGCGCAGGTGCGTTTGCGCCAAACAGAAATAAAATTCAAGTAAGATCTTTCTGTTCTTGTTAAAACAAGAAGATTGTCTTCTGTAAAACAGAAGCCCTTGGATCAAAGATCCAACGGTGAGGAAAAATCCCCAAATCACTCAGAGAATGATCTCTTTAACGAATTTAACAAATTAATGGGCACTATATAAAAGCCCCTAGACCCCAACTCCAAAACAGAACACAGAGATAGAAAAACACAGAAAAAAAGAGAGAGAACTCCTCTAAAGAACTCTGAGAAGAACTCAAAAAGAAAGAAAGGTAAAACCTTTGAAATAAAAAAGAAGAATTTCTTCTGAAATGATCATTGATCTAAAAACAAGATCAAGGATCTTCAATATAAAAATATAACAATAATAACAAAGGCATTGCCTTTTTTATGAACCATTGGTTCTAGAATCTTAAAGATTCTTTTCTTGAATTCAAAATTGGATCAAGATATTAAAACAGTGCTTTGCACTTGAAAATCTGCACAGTTGTGCTCTTGGGTTGGCGCAAGCCACCAGAGAGCGCCACGTGTCAGCTCCAAAAACCACTTGCACTATGCGCTTTTAAGATAGAGCATTGCTCTCAGAAATTGGCGCAGCTCACCAGAGCGCGCCACGTGTCAGCAGCGCAACAGCGCAGCGCACTGCGCTTGCGCTCACCAGAGCGTGACACGTGTCACCTCCACATGCGCTTGCGCTCAATAATTGGCGCAAAGCGCCTAACAGGTCACATGGCCACTGTCAGTTTGATTAATGCACTGCATTATTTACAGAAGGGCCAAGCCCAATTAAAAAAAAGGCCTAACAGGCGGAATAAAATGCAATGCATTACTTTAAAAAAGGCAGAGCCCAAACAAAAACAGATGTTGTGCATCATTTAAAAGGGATAGAGCCCAAATCAAAAGGCTTAGCAGGCCAAAAGAAATTGCAGTGCATTATTAAACAGGGGCAAAGCCCTAGCACAGGCCTAATAGGCCAAAAATAAAAACGTTGAATATTCTCAACTGGACTTAGCCCAATCATGGTCGTAAGTCCTCAAATTAAATTGACTGAGCACGGCTGCTCCCTTAAATCAATTTACATCCGGTTCAAGGGTATATCTCCGAACTCCTCTGACACCTATCGTTGTAATCCTTCAACAACGTCCGAGAGGTGACGAGTCCCGACAACCACACATCAATATGGACTCAAGCGTCCTTAAACTCCCGGACTCAAGCATCCTTAAACTTCCAGACTCAAGTATCCTTAAACCAACTCATGGACTCAAGCGTCCTTAAACTCCCGGACTCAAGCGTCCTTAAACTCCTGGACTCAAGCGTCCTTAAACCAACTCATGGACTCAAGCGTCCTTAAACTCCCGGACTCAAGCGTCCTTAAACTCTCGGACTCAAGCGTCCTTGAACAAATGGACCACTATGTCCCTAAACTGGAGATGGACCACTATGTCCCTAAACTGGAACAATAGAGCCCCCAAATGCTCTTTTACCGGATCTAAACGATCCCGTTTAAGTTGATCTTAGAATCAAACATGGCTAACGTATCCTTAAACATTCAAACAGACTTTAGTCCCAAATTGGACTATAAGACCCCCAATCAACTTTGGTTCAAGGGTATATCTCCGAACTCCTCTGACACCTGTCGTTGTAATCCTTCAACGTCGTCAGAGAGGTGACGGGTCCCGACGGCCATATATTCAATGGACCACTATGTCCCTAAACTGGAACAATAGAGCCCAAATACTCTTATGTCGGATCTAAACGATCCCGTTAAGTTGATCTTAGTCTCAAATTGGACTAACGTATCCTTAACAAACGTTTGAGTTGATCTTAGCCTCAAATATGGCTAACGTACCCTCAAACCCAAATCTAAGTAAATACAGATTTGGACTAATCCACGTCCTACTGGCGACGACATCACTTAGTCTCCGTATACAATCAACGGGCAACCACAAACAAAACAAACACCCATGACACGAAGTGAAATTCTGGAGAAGGAGAAAGTGGTTACCGTGATGCGGTAGCGTAATTAACTGCAGGGACTTGCGCCTGCAGGGAAAAGCGTCCCCACAATCAAAAACCCCTCAAGCGAGGGGGAATCTGACGAAGTCTGCTACATCAGCCGCATCCGCTTAAACCTCCGATTCACGGTGCCATAAATCAACTTGGCATCTTCGGAGAGGTGGACGGATAAAACCAAGTAGCATCTGCCCCTAATCAAAGGCAAGACGCCCATGTCTTGGCCACCGTTCGGAGGGGAACAGATTCTGGCACGCCCGGTAGGACCTTTTCCTCTTTCCACTCCACACTTCGTGTGTCGTGTTCGCGAACGAATCGCGGTTTGCTGTTGTTGCCTATGGATTTGAGGTACTAAGATTTGGTGTCTTGCTCCGTGCAGAAAACAGAAGATCAATGGCTTCAAACTGCACTGCCTGCAACTGCAACTCTTGCTCGGTCCTTGCTGGAGGAGTGACTTATGGGCCCCAAGCGGCCTCCCTTTTCAAGATGCCAGTGGAGCAGGTAACTCAGGCCACCACTGGATTATTCTTCAGGACTATGCTCCCACCGTTGAGCCTCAATGCCATAATGACGTTGCAAGAAGCGCCGAAGAAGTCGGTATTTGATTGGCTTACCACTGCCGCGACCCCTCTCAACAGGTCGCCCAGTTTCAATACCTCAGTTTTCAACAGACTGGGCCAGAACGTCTGCAAACCCGCGATACCCGAAGCTGCCATCCTAAAGCGGATAGCTATCCCGGCTCAAGCGGACGAAATCATTGGAAAGGCTCCTCCTTCCAAGAAGTCAGTTTTTACAAGGCTGGCCATTCCGGTTGCTGCCCCAGGCGAGGTCCTCAAAGCTGCTTCCCCTGCTCAGAGGACTGTCTTTGATAGATTAGACATTGCTTCTCAACGGGTGTCAATCTTCGATAGGCTAGCACCAATAACAGTCTCTCCTCAAAGCAGGGGGCATGAAGAAGCTTATCCAACAATTGAGGTGATATCATCCGCACGACATGCTCGACGTCGCCACTGGCGCCGAGTGAGGAAGGCTGGGGGCAACTCCCCTTCTGGGATAACTCCGCCAGCTCCAACGATGGGGATCGATGCTGCTGTTCCAACCGGGAACAGCTTTGAATTGCTGAACACGGTGTGCAGAAACTCTCCTACTGCGGTGCTGAAGAGAACTCCTTCACCTGTGGAGGATACTCCAGAGAAGAAGCTGGAGCAGCCCCCTCAACGGCTACCCTCTAAAATTTACAAGGTCTGGTGACAGATCCAGGAGTCGGTGATTGATCAAAATTATCTCCGCCGTCAGAAAACGATGAAGGTTCGGTAGGGGAAGGATTACTCCGTCGATCCATAAAAAGCAATGGCTACTTGGGCACCCACTACAACGGCCCCCTAAACTTCAACCACTCAAAAGAAAAGGAGGCCGCAAAAAGCCCTTGTGAACATGGCGAACCGTAAACGCGCTGAGCACAAACACCCCAAGTCTGGGGGCATGGTGGTGCACACTGTTTATATGACCTCTGGGAAGGAGGAAAGCCATGGTTCGACGGGTCACCGACCGCTCACCCGATCCGTTACGAAAGCCCAGGAGCAGCAACAGAAGCTCCAGGAGATGATGACTGCAATGGCCGCACTTACCGGGCCAAAAGAAAGCTCGGAGGCATCATCAGAGCAGCGTCATGAACAAGAAACGGATGCTGACTACCTACGCAGAGTCCTCAAAAATAAGGACAAAGAAGCCGCAGAGCAAGCGGCTAAAATAAAGCAAATGGCGCTTCTCTTCCAAGATATGATAGGGATGATGATCCAGCAAGGTCCTCCTGCTGAAGATCCTCCGATTGTCCTTGAAGATGACAAAGGAGAGACATCGAATCCTCCTCCGGCTCTTTCACCAGCCAAGGAAGAAACCATTTCCAAGGCCGCACTGGATGACTATATAGCTCAGCAAATACGAGCTCATCAGGCGAGTGAAGCGGCTGGGCAAATTATTAGGACCGGACGACCCTATCCGAGCTGGTATGACCAAATCAGTTACCCGCCAGGATATACGATCCCTAACTTCCATGTACATAAAGGGACGGGGAATCCACTGTAGGGTTTCTAGGCACGCTCACAAGGTTCTACGAGGCATCAACCATGCCCGATTTAAATTTTAGCCGTGCCGAACAACCCAAAGCCGGATCTTTAAACTTGGGTTTAGGCGAAAACTAGCATGTTAAACTCTTTAACACTAAGTGAGAGGGATTACAAACTTTGTAGATCCGGTCCTTCACTTCCTAAGCTCCGTGTTGAGGTCCCTTCACTGCGATCATCGTGTTCCGGACTCTCAAGAGGCTTCACGAAGAGAAAGATGCATTCTTGCTTCCGATCTTCGATAACATAGATGATCTACCTTGAAGTTTCGTTAACACAAGCTATCACTCATGAAATGATGTGAACACCCTCATCTAAATGGCAAGGATAGATGAGGATGATGAAGTAGGATTTTTGCTCTCATTTATAATCTTTTTCTCACTCACTTTCATCACAAAAGCAAAACTAGAAAGCTTTTTCAAGAAGGAACTCAAGGAAGAAGAAGAATGAATAAATCCTTTTGTCATGAATAATGAATTATTGTAGTGGTTACAAATCTAACCAAGGGTTAAGCATGAAGGAGTTAACCCATGTAGAGAATTGACTAGAGTTAATGGTTTGGATTGGGTTAACAAAATATCTAGCTAAAAACAAAGTCAAAGCTTCATGAAGCTTCATGCAAAAGCTAACCCTAATCCAAACCCTAACCAAGTTTAAACCCTAAACCATTGTTAAATTTGTAACCCTAACATGTTACAATATTATATATCACAAATACAATATATTTTGTAACAATAGAAAATAATACAATTAACATATATCGCATATATATCAATGTATTATCCCGTGAGAAAATGAATCTTTTAGTGAGCTAATATTAGTTAATGTAATTTAATATATCATATATATTATTATACATTAAATTATCGAATCAACACTTGATCCGATAATCCGGCAATTTCACAAATAACCGACTAATACGATGACCCGGCTATATCACATATACCCGGCTGATATCTCATATCGCGAGAATCCAATACGGTATCACATACCGTATTATCCTCGGTCCCGCAAATATCACATATGTGCTCCTACTCCGTTTTGCCTGAGTCAAGAAACCTCTGTGTAGGACTCTAAAGAATCGTCAATACGCTGGCAGTAGGTGATGATCATATCAAACACCCACAAGCTGCAAGCGGTCAGCTAAACGTAACAGCTACCCAAGTATTGAGCGCTTTGAAGATCAAAAAGCAAGCCTATACATTCTCCTGTGAATCCAAACAGTAACACTCCCGTACAGTCCGGTCTCGTCGTCTAATATGTCACATATCTCGCCTAGAGGTGGTAAACGTCAGACCCCAGTAGCTCGATAAGTCGTGTCGATATGAGGTCTATAACAGTTCGAGAAACTACTGATAACACTTACCAGTAAATCTCAGCAACCCTGGCCAGGGATTTCCGGTTATAGCCAATCGAACACAGCACAACATCAACTCCCAATACCGGGAGAGACGAATCCCCTCCTATCGCTCATTGCCTCCATGTGATTCGGGACTGTACCCAAAAGCCACCTTTTTGCATGCCCTCTTGGACGTGGTATGATGGAAATCAAAGCACAGTGGGAATCACGCAAGACTCTATGACGATCTCGGGTCAACAGACTACTCTGTACCAGTGTCATCGGAGAACTGCCATCTGACGTGAGATATAATACCATCTGGGAGTTCTAGGCGAGTCCGTCCAGTGTACCCAGTCTCCACTGAGCACCCGTACACCATCCTTGATGTCAAAAACCGATGGATATGGGATCATCCATCGCCCATCATATGAGTCAATATGCGTATACGCTAGTCTACTCTGGTGTATCGATGCCCTGTCTCGATTAACTCTCAACTAGGAACAGTTATAGGATGTACTCATCGACTACCGTGGCCCAACTAGTATGATCTCATCATAGTTCCAGTAGTCGAGTACATATCCTAAGGGTTTTATCAACATGTAACATAGAGACAATCAGAGTACATGTTAAGATAAAGTACAACCAGATAGCATACTATCATGTCGAGCAAGAAAGTCCTCCCTGTATATGTCCAAGCATCCATTACAATATACATCGTATGTACAGCAATGGCCTCTAGGGCATACATATAACTAACAATCTCCCACTTGCACTAGGGCCATCTGTTGTGGTATCACATACCCAACAATTAGCTGCAGTTGAAGTATCTCATACTCAACCATCCCATAAAAGTCTCTACTGGGAAAAAGGCCTTTGTGAGTGGATCCGCGCTGTTGTCCTCTGTGTCTACTCTCCTAACCTCGATCTCCCTGGAGATCAACCATCTCCATGATCAGGTGATACTGCCTAAGAATTATATCTTGATTTCTGATGGGACGGGGGTTCCTTGGCATAAGCCACATCTCCATTGTCACACAATGGTAGGAACGAAATTCATCTCATGAACTTATATATCCAGACTGCCTCTTTGGTAGCATCCTTGGTAAAGATGTATCTTGCCTTTAATCGTCTAGTAAGTCACGGTTTCTAGCTTGGAACTCTTCCAACATACCATCCCTCCACTGAGGGTAAAGACAATGCTTGCGACTGACATTCAGTCGTCCTTATCACCCTGGAACCTTTCCAGTGATTCTCCCCAGGATCGATTGATACCATCTCACTACAACTAGTGAGTATCCTAACATCCAATTAGATCTATCTCATAGATCCAAAACCCAAGATATAGGAGGTATCATTTTGATCCTATATGGAGAATCTTTGTGATAAGTGGAGATTGACCGAGCGTAGCATAGGAAACTCCTTCCCTATCAAGAGTATATCATCCACGTACTCTACGAGGATCACCACCATACTCCTTACTACCTTTTTGTATATACAAGGTTCATCTACCATTTTGATGAAGTCAAACTCATTGACTACCACATCAAAACAGATGTTCCAACTCCGCAATGCCTGATTTATCACATAAAACATCTTGCACAAGTTTCCGCTGCTCCCACTGTCTATGAAGCCCTATGGCTGTGTACTTATAGATGCTCTTTTCTAAATCATCATTTAGAAAAGCAGTCATGACACCCAACCACCAGATATCGTAGTCATGGTATGTAGACGTGGCAAGTAGGATCTGGATGGACTTAAGCATAGCTTTGAAAGTCTCAACTTTTCCATGTATACCAAGTAATCTTCTCAAGATATACTTGCTCCTGATGGGGATTTAACCCTTCAGATAAAGCAACCAAAGTCCATACTTTGTTGGTGTATAAGGATTCCATCTCAGATCGCTAAGCATCCAGCCATTCTTACAGAGTCCCACTCCTGATGGCCGGCTCGAAACTAGTTGGGTCATCATCTCATGATGCAATCCTCGCTCCCACTGTCATAGAGAAACCGAAGTATCTCTCAGGTGGGTGAGAAACCCTACTAAACCGGCGGAGAGGCTGAGGTTCATTGGTTACTATTGAATCCTTTGGTTCTGCCAAATCATCTGCTGTAGTTTGTATATCTGAAACATTTCCAGTTCTACATAACAGACCTTGCCTCAAGCTTGTCCGGATTTTGCTTTTAGACATAGTCCGGACAACCCCAAATCTTAACAAACTTAAGATATGGGCTTTTCCCTTTCCATATCACATATGAAGTGGTAGGCAACTGATTTGATTTGAACCCTATTCAATAGGTATGCAGCTTCTCAAGCACATAACACCCAAAAGGAAATAGGAAACTCAGTAGTACTCATCATAGAGCACACCATATCATATAGGGTGCTATTGCTCCGCCCCGATACACCGACGTGCTGTGGTGTATACGGAGGAGTAATGCTGAGAGAGAATCTTATTCTCCTTTAGAATAGTCCAGGAATTCCGTGCTCAAGTATTCTCCTCCTTGATCTCATCAAAGGACATAATACTCATACCCGTATTTTGGTTCTCTACTTCTAACTTACATTATGTGAATATCTCAAAAGGTTCGAACTTATGTTTCAACATGAACATATGTCTGAATCTTGAGAGATCATCAGAGAATGTAAATAAGTACAAAGAACCGATCTTGGCATGTGTAGACAGGGGACCTTACATACATCAGCATGTATCAATCCCAAAAGTTTACTAACTCTTTCTCTGTTTCCAATAAACAGAGCTATGGTCATCTTATCATTGTGACATGACCGGCAAGTTTCACAAGATGTAAATTCAAACAGGTTTAAATATGCATCTAAATGTAACTTAGCTAGTCGGGTCGCATTGATATGACCTAGTCTACAATGCCTCAAGAAGGATTCGTTCATTTCTGAACTCTTCCTCTCGTGTGTGTTCTGTATACTAAGAACTGTAGTTTGATTTAGAACGTCAATGCTTTTAGATAACGTGCCTGAACCGATCAACTCTTGATATAGGAAATGTTCAAAACATTATCCAACAATACAAAATTATATCCTTTCTTTACTAATAAAGAGACTAATATGATGTTGTATATCAGGTTCGGAATCTAATAACATTCGTTCAGAATCAATGTATTCTGGTAATATAAGGTAATAGTGACCAACAGACTTGGCTGCAACACTTGCACCGTTTCTATCTCATGAAACTTATCACCCGTTCTCAGTTCTCTACCTTTCTGTAACCCATGTAACAGATTACATATGCGGGATCCTGATCCGGTATCTCATACCCAGGACGTAAAGGATACTGCGAAACAGTTCTCTGTAATGAACACACCCGAAGAAGATGCATCAGCATGCACTTTCTTCGTTCGGGCGGCACGGGAATTCTGGTATTCCCTAATTTCCTGCTCTGTCTTATAACAATTATAAGTTGGAGCGGGACCAACGTTCCCCATCTCAGTATAATAAGCGGGTTTGGTCAATACATCCTTATTATTATCTTGATTAAGGCGTGATATGGTCGCTACCTGGAGAGAGAGAGAAGAAAACACTCAGCGTATGCTCTTGCAAGATTAGATTGGTTATCTAATATATCTAATCAGGATGTCTCCCACTGTTTTAAGCAAATCTTCCTTCAAACCCTAAAAGGAAAGACTAGCCGGGATTAATTATGCGCTACAAGTTCGCCAATCTTTCAGCCAGGCCAGTGTCGGTACTTTGAGGGAGGTCCCCCGTGCTTTCGCACGAACCTAATTAAAGTAAACCTCATTTTCCCAGAGGCGTAACCCCGTTAACACCTTTCTAGACACCTACTTGATCGGCTAATTGTAATGTGTAAAACTCTCCCAGGAGTAACTCTTACTCGCAGCAGGTATCGGGATCCAACTATCTCATAGAAGGTATGCAATCTCATTGCAAATTTCAACACTTGAAATTCCCCAATAATATTTTTCCCCTAGCATCCTATGACCTTGAAAGAGGTCAACAAACCATAGGCTGCTAGTCAAGTTCAACCCGTCAATTCCTAATTGAAGTAAACCTACCCGCACGACCCTTGTGTAGGGTTCCTAGGCACACTCTAGAGGTCTCACAAGGCATCAACCATGCCAAATTCAAATTTTTCCGGTGCCGAGAAACCCTAATGCGATCGTTAACTAGAGTTTAGGCGAAAACAAATGCAAATAAACAACTTTACTCTAAAGTGAAAGAGACTACAACCTTTGTAGATCCGGTCCTCCACTTCCTTAGCTCCGTGATGATGTCCCTCCGCTGCGATCATCGGATCCCGGACTCTAGCGATGGTTTCGTCGAAGAAATGATCGGGCTAGGTCGTCGACTTCGATGCCGAAGATGATCTACGTCGAGGCAACTCAAGATCAAGCTCCAACTTCACCAAGTCATGAAACTTGTGAAGGAAACACCCTATACTATATGGCAAGTAGTAGAGGATGAAGAAATAGGAAGTGGGTTCACTTTTGATTTGGATTTCTCACTTGGAATCATCAATTAGAAATTTCAAGCAAAGGTTTTTCTTTTTCTCTTCATGAAGAAGATGAAGAAGAAGAATGAAAAAAGAATTCTCTATAATAGAAAAATAAGTGATGGTTATCATAATACAACCATGGTTAAGTGTAGAGAATAAACTAGAGTTAGTTGAATGGTTAGGTTAAGCAAAAGAAACAAAAATGGTTGAACTTTTCAAAGCTTCATGAAGCTTCAAAGTAAATCCAAAAGAAGCAACCATTTCTTTTCATGCTAAAAAGAATAAATAAATAAAATAAATAATCAAGAGAAGATAATAAAACCCTAACCATTCACTTAAACATGGTTTAAAGTAAACACAAACCCAAGTTTGCATGTATCATCAAACATGATACAAACAAGTGCACAAAAATGTATCACATATACAACTTGTGCATTTCAAGTGAGAAAATCAATCTTGAGTGAACCAATACTAGTTAATGAAAAGTAATATATCAAATATATAATTATACATTAAATCATTAAATCAACACTTGGTTTAATGATCCGGTCATACTGCATATAACCGACTAATATCATGTGTGTCAATTTATCGAATCAATATTTGATTCGGTAACCCGGCTATATCACATATAACCGTCCCATGATACATATCGCGAGAATAGAATACAGTATCACATACTGGTATTATTCTCGGTACCGCACATATCTCATATGCGCTCCTATTTCGTTTCGCTTGAGCCAGGAAACCTCTGTGTAGGACTCTAAAGAC
Source organism: Agapanthus africanus (assembly GCA_030015575.1). Taxonomy (NCBI): domain Eukaryota; kingdom Viridiplantae; phylum Streptophyta; class Magnoliopsida; order Asparagales; family Amaryllidaceae; genus Agapanthus; species Agapanthus africanus. The sequence goes on along the minus strand of CM057341.1, from coordinate 613,672,718 downwards.
TCGTCAACACGCCGGCAGCAGGTGATGATCATATCAAACACCCACAAGCCGCAAGCGGTCTGCCAAACGTAACGGCCATCCGGGTATTGAGCGATCAGAAGATCGACGAGCAAGCCCGCTCACACTCCTGTGAATCCAACCAGTAACACTTACCGTACAGTCCGGTCTGTTCGTCTGATATGTCGCATATCTCGCCTAGGGGTGGTAAACGTCAGACCCCAGCAGCTCGATAAGTCGTGTCAATATGAGGTCTATAACAGTTCGAGAAACTACTGGTAACACTTACCAGTAAATCTCAGCAACCCTGGCCAGGGATTTCCGGTTATAGCCAATCAAACACAGCGCAACATCAACTCCCTATACCGGGAGAGACGAATCCCCTCCTATCGCTCATTGCCTCCATGTGATTCGGGACTATACCCAAAAACCACCGTTTTGCACGCCCTCTTGGACGTGGTAAGGTGGAAATCAAAGCACAGTGGGAATCACACAAGAATCTATGACGATCTCGGGTCAACAGACTACTCTGTACCAGTGTCACCAGAGAACTGCCATCTGACGTGAGGTATAATACCATCTGGGAGTTCTCGGTGAGTCCGTCCAGTGTACCCAATCTCCACTGAGCACCCGTATATCACCTCTGATGTCAAACACCAATGGATATAGGATCATCCATCGCCCATCTGTATGGGTCGAGAAGGTACATGCTAGTCTACTCTGGTATATCGATGCCCCATCTCGATACACCCACGACTAGGGACCTTGAAGGATGTACTTATGGACTACCTTGTCCCCACTAGTATGATCCGCATCATAGTTCAGGTAGTCAAGTACACATCCTAAGGGCTTTACCAACATGTAACAGAGAGACAATCAGTGTACACGTTAAGGTAAAGAGCAACCAGATAGCATACTATCATGTCGAGCAAGAAAGTCCTCCCTATATATGTCCAAGCATCCAGTACAATATACATCCTATGTATAGTAATAGCCTCTAGGGCATACATATAACTAACACCTTGACAGAGGTCAACAAGGTCGTATGACTACCCTAAATCAATCACATCATATGTTTATACGGATAAGCACTAATCAGCTACTGCACACTACGCCTTGACAGAGGTCAACAAACGCAGCACGAATACTAAATACTACTTATCTGAAATGACGGAGGGCTACGACAGGTTTTTAATAAAACCCTTTGCGTAATGAACTTGATATCGTTGTAGAATCGAGTGATTTTAAATGGAGTGTTTTTTAGGCTTTTCTAGTTTTGCTAAAGGGGTCACTCCCGGTGAAGGGATCGTCGGCCCTTTCCTCATCGAATAAGGTGTGGAATATTTCACAAATATCACTATGCAAAGCAAGAACTATAGAACCAATCAAAAGATAAACCGAGTTTGTAGCATCTGCTAGTTTCACTAAAGAGTTCACTCTCGGTGAAGGGATCTCGGCTCTTTCCTTATCGAATAAGGTGCTGGATGTGTTGGAGATAGTGCTCTCAGAGTCAATTATTGGATCACAGGCACGTGATTTCAATGATTGAGGGAGTACCTATCCCGGTAGGACAGTCTTACTCAAGATGATAGTATGCTATCTGATTTATCTTTATCATCGTGTACTGCTTTAGGTGACCTTACGAGTCGCTATTACACGTTGATAGAGCCCCTAGGATTCTTGATTGACTACCAGCAGTACGAGGGCGATCATATACATGGGAGCTGGGGTTTATAAGCACATCCTTAAAAGGTCCCTAGTCATGGGAGTTTCGAGACAGGGCATCGATTCTCCAGAGTATACTAGTGTATACAGTCAAGACCCCGACGAGGGGCGGTGGCCGGTCTCACAAGCCACTGGTGTCAGTTGGTTCACCTAAGATGTATACAGGTGCTCATTGGGTTATAAGTACACCGGACTGGACTTGCCGGGAACCTGCTAGTTGGTATTATGCCTGACGTCAGATAGCAGTTCCCTGGTGACATGTGTACAGGTTAGTTCATCTACCTGAGATCGTCATTTGTCTCGTGTGAGTTCCCACTGTTCTTTGATTACTACCCTACCACGCTCAAAGGAGACGTGCAAACAGGTTTTAATTGGGTATAGTCCCGAGCTACATAGAGGCAGTGAGCGGATCTGCAGGGGTTCATCTCTCCTGGTATTGGGGGTGAGGTCGCGCTGTGTCTAGGAGAGCCAATACATGAAAAGTCCTTGGCCAAGGCAGGAGATTTACTGGTAGGTATTCCAGTAGTATCTCAGGGTGTTCTGGGCTGCACTCCGACACGACTTGTACCGCTTTTGGGGGTCTGACTTTTACAAACCCCCTAGGCCCGCCATGCTATACTCATAGACGAACGGACCAGACTGTACGGATATTGTCACTGACAGGCTCAGTAGGGTGTTAGGATGAGTTCGCTCATCGACGTTCCTTTTTGTCAATAGCTGGTGGCCCGTCACGTATGGCTAATACCTCTGATGTGCTAGTGGTTAAATCCACAGCCATAGTATTGACGAGTCTTTAGAGTCCACCACACACAGTTACTAAGGTTTCGGGCGAAACGCTGTAGAGGCTGTATGGAGATATGGCAGGGTTCGATTAGATACGTGCGGTATTGCACGGATCATGATCGGACGGTTTTTACTAGCCGGCTTTGGCTTAAGCCGGATTCTAGTATTAGACAGTGTAGTTTTGTCTCTTTGTATTTGTGTTCAGAGGGAATACAAATGCGGGCATGTATATGCAGTAGTGGGGTATTCCTGTAATTTATTACGGGATCAGTTTTCTGAAGTTGCCAGTTTGCATTCCGTTCCGGCCGGCTTTCCTTTGTTCTTTCGCGGCTGGACATTCCGATGGAGGGGGTTATTTGCAAGTTTGCAAATAACTTATTGTGGAGGGGTTTCTTGCACTTGTGGCTTCATCATCATGAGATTCTTTTCTAGTCCATTCCATTGCATTTATTATGATGTTATGGATAGGATGTGGATGAGAAATGGTGTGACTTTTCTCATTTCATTTTTGATACCATTTCTTCTCTTGCTTTATTAATTCCTTGAATAAAAAAAGTTTTTGGCATCTCCACCATTTTGTGAGATGAGAGAGGCCGGCCACTATTGAGGAAGGGTGAGATTTTAGGAGTGGGAAAATTATTCTATCTTCATCTCATTCTATGGTTGCAAAAGACTAGCTCCATATCTCATTGCTCTTTTCATTCTCCTCCTCAATTCCTCCATCATGGAAACTACACTAAAACCCAAAGAGACATGGTTTCTACACTTGCCTACAGCACTTCTTGGACGCGTCGGCTAGCCAACTTCGCGCCCGAGATGCCTCGGTCCAGAGGTGGGAGCCCGTAAAAGTATTTGGCTACGTGGTGCCCTTTCCGATGAGGACGTGATGGACGGAGTTTCCGCGGGAGATCGGAGAGGAGATGTAGACCGAAGGACACGGATCGCTCGGTATATCTCTTCACCCATCTTTTAGTTTGCTAGTAGCTAGGCTAATGGCCCGATCCGGGTTAAAAGTGCGCGGTGGTGCCGGTTTGCTAGTTTGCAAAGTTTTTCGTTTCCGCATTTCCGGCGTCGGATCGTCGGCCGGGGCGCCGCCGTGCACTTACATTGGTATCAGAGCAACGCCATTAACTTAGCCTAGCTTGGTCTAACGTGTTTACATTTCCGATCGATCAAAAATCCCCAAAAACAGTATTTTCAATGCATCAGGTTTCTGTCGAAATTTTTTTAGCTCCAAAATTTTTTCAGGTTGTTGCAGAAACATGTGCAGGGAATTATAAGCATTCTGTAAAAATTTGGACTCCTGAACTCACTATACCACCGCGGAACCACAGCCAAACCCATGCTTGGGCCGCGGTTCCGCCGCTCATTTTACGGTTCACTGCACCAAATTTTTCCAGTGGGCTTTTGAATAGGAAATAGGGGTTTTGGGACATTCTTTTTGGGCCCAGATTTTCTGTAAGTGCTACAGTACTGCTTGGGGCCCACTTCGCTAAATTTGTTCGATCGGATATTTTAAACATGTTAGTTCACAGTATTTACATTATATCTGCGACCGTGAATGTCATTTGATCGGTAAATCCTGTCTAACTGCTATAGTCCTTTTAGACGGATTTGCGAACGTGACATTCACGTTGATGTTCTGTGTTGTGCTGTGATGTTGCGGATTGGTCGTGGGGGATAGCTTGGATGCAATGTTAGTACAGTTTTGTTTTATATGTACATTTGATATTGCGGGGCGAGCGTCCGACATATGGACTGCCGTCACTGCCTGTTTGTATTATTCTTTTAGGGCACGACCGGGTCGAGGTCGATGTACCCGTTATATGTATATTTTACTTTCTGTACTAGGTTTACCCCGTGTAGGGGTGCACGGATAGCCGGGTTCTAGAGGGAAACGGGCCCGCATCTCATGGCGTTGAGACGGAGGGGGCTTCACTCTAGAATTGGCAGGCTATTCGCCGCATTCGTAGGGGGTACAGGTTGGCCCAAGGAGGGGTGCCCAAGTTACCGGATTCCGTGAAGTGCTGGGTGGTCCATTCACGTTGCTGAAGGGGGCTACCCCGCTTCAGGTTTTGGCGGGTAACTTGCCGCGCCCGTAGAGGTCTAGGATTTTCATTGCACAGGCTATCCACACGACCGGGGGAACGTCGGGTTTCAGTAGCGGCTCTATGAAACCCGGGGAATCCAGATATCTGTATTGTTATGTGATGCTGGTTACATTTTTGTGATGTTGCATTTTATCACGCCTTGAGCGAATATTATATATTGATATATATACTAGTAGATGTTGTATATGTTTTGCATCTGTGCTAGTCCAGTCCCCGCTCTGTCGTTAGTTAAGTAACCTAACGGGTGATGACGGGACCCAGTGGCGAATGCGGATGGCATATACGTACATCATTATTTTCGTTCTTTTGTGGTGTGATCAATTGATTGGACTGCGTTGATTCGGATCAATGCAAGATAAACAAACCTATTCTGATGTTGTTGGAACATTTTTCAAAAAGCTGTTATTGCAAGGGCGTTCTCTTTTGTTTTGCACAGTGGTATTCAGTTGGAATATTCTGCTCCTCAGTCGACGAGGCAAGGGCCGAGATCCCTTCACCGGGAGTGACCCCTTGGACAGAAGTTTGCGTCAGGGCAATAACTGCACTATAGCCGATTACTTTTGCTTTGCATCGTGGTATTCAGTTGGAATATCCTGCACCTCATTCAACGGGGAAAGAGCCGAGATCCCTTCACCGGGAGTGATCTCTTTAGCAAAGATTTTCGTCACTATATTTCTAAAAAGCTATCCGTTCCTTCAACGATATCAAGTTCATTACGTTAAAGGTTTTCGCCAGAAACCATTCGTAGCCCCCCGTCGTTTCATATGGATAGTCAATAGTATTCAAGCTTTGTTTGTTGGCCAAAGTCAAGGCACATTCTTTGGTAGCTGTTGGTTATTCATATGCAGCATAGATAGATGCGTTGGTTTGGGACAGTCGTATAGCCTTGTTGGCCAAAGTCAAAGGCTTGTGCGGGTGGGTTCAAATCAACCTGGAGAATGACGGGTAGAACTTGACATGTGACTTATGATTTGTTGGCCAAAGTCAAGGTCATAAGAGCATGGGGCAAAAATCACATCGGGAGTTTCTAAAGAAACTGAAACTTGCCAGATATGCGCATACGTTCTGGAGTGTGATAACGTGAGCGGATTCCGTCACGTTATCATGCGATGATAGTTAGATCCCGATTCCCACTGATGAGTTGGTTTACTTCTCGGGTGATCCCGGCTAATTCTTCTTTCAGGTTTGGGGAAGAATTTGACGTTACAGTGGGAGGTTCCCAGATTAGATAAAGTGATAACCATTCTGATCTAGGTTAGAGTGCATGCTGAGTGTTTCTTTTCTCTCTCTCTCTTTGGCAGCGACCATTGACCTGACCCTAAACTATGACTCAGTGACTAAGTTGACCGAACCTTCTTAACACTGGCTTTTGGATTGTCAGAGTTGCGAACCTCATTGCCACTCCTGCTTTTACCCTTTTCTCCAGGACACCCCGTATTACTATGAACGTCCACTTCCATTGGACAAAACCATCGTATGGTTATATACGAACTCGAAGGAATTCGAGGATGGTTTCCGGTTCTGGAGAAAACGAATAGGACTATTCAGTTGTCTTTTCCTTTTACCTTCTCTCTAAGATTGCGAGTACTCCTTGGCTTAGGAGATAGTACACCTATTACGCAAATTGGATAGTCTTCTTCCAAACCTTAGGCTGGTGCCGAACGGTGGGGAATGAAGAAAACCAATTAGCCTGAACGGTGTACAGAAGGTATTTAGTAAAGACAAAGAAAGGGATTTGTAAGAGGGCAAAGTAAATTGCGACTTCTATTCACGACCAAACCAAGTATTTCTTCGCCAATCCTAAATCACCTTTGTATTTCTCCAGGACACTCCGTATCACTACGAAGATCCCATGTTTATTGGATAATCCATCGTATGGTTATATACGAACTCGAAAGAAACTTGTTCCAGTTCAGGGATGGATCCTGGTTCAGGAGAAATAGGAATAAGGTTTATTCGGTTGTCTTTTATCTTCACCTTCTCTCGTATTGCGAGTGCTCCTAGGATTAGGACAGTACACCCATTATGCTTATTGGATAGTCTTCTTCCAAACCATAGGCTGGTGCCGAACTGTAGGGAAGGAAGAAAACCATTTGGCCTAAAGGGGTATACAGAAGGTAATGACTAAAGACATATAAAGGGATTTGGAGAGATGGCAAAGAATTATACGGTTACAGTTGTGAATCTGGATAATGGAACAGGCATTACTAGGAATACCAGGATACCCCATCGAAACATTTCAATGTTTCAATTTCACTGTGTACTGTCAAAAGAAAACTGATTTCCCAATTAGACACTTACTCCAGGGTATGTGTTTACCAGGTTTGATCCTCACATCTGTATGGTTTTACAGATGATGAGTGGGAGTAAGTTATTGGGAATTAGGTGATCATCCTCATTATATCGGGATTCGTTGTAATTGGTGATATTTGAGAAAGTCACCTGGGTTGTTTGCCGGTCGGCAAATATTTGGTTTTGAATATCCGTTGTTATGCACCAATTTCAAATTGATAAATCTGTACGTCTATTTTTATAGAGTGAGATAAACCTTTATGAAATTATGTCTAGGACATTTACCTATACCAGTGGATGGTTAGGTAAGGAGCATTGAACAGCGGTGTAATTCTTCTTATCCATATGTACAGTTTTCAACCTACGACACACAGTGAACGAGTTATTAGACTCAGGGGACTTGTACAAAGTATTGTATATTGTCCAGTGTCCATAAGGACAGAGGGGTAGGTCCTCGTACTATATTCTGTTTACTTATGACTTCTCTCGTTCTTAGACATGTATTTCGTAGAAATGCAAGGTCTAAGTTTTGAGGAGTTATAGGTATAAGAGTAAAGTAGAGAACCAGGTATTGCAAGTATCGGGATTCTTCAAGGTGATCGAAGATGTAAATACTTGTGTATGGTATTCAGTTGATAGTAATGATTAAGAGAACTTGCTTCTCTTTCAGGTTACTCATAATTGGAAGTAATACTAAGTTGAGTAACGCTGATCGGCCTCTTTCCATTTACTTGACATGCACTGGAGACAGCTGCATGATTTGAATCTGGTTCAATTAATTCAGTGCCTCTGTTTCTGTATTGGATATAGAACAGTTCATATCTTGATACTGTTAAGATACGGGGAGTCGTCCAGCTTATGCATAAAACCAGACTCTGGATGACTCAAGGCACGTTTCTGTAATGGCTGTTTGTGGATTGACCCGGGCTATAACGAGGGTTGACTTTCTACCATCTGGAAGATCAATAGTGATATTATTCTTAACTCGCCACAGTTTTAATAAAAATGATTTTTTTTTCAGAAAACAGTAGTGGGAGTATGGTAGAACTGGAAGTGATTCCAGAACCGCAAACGATTACTGAAGATTTGATAAGAACCTAAAGATTCAATCCGGTTTGACATTCCATTGGCCACTCCGCAGATAAAGTGGGTAACCTCAGGCACTCGAGAGGTACTTCGGTATGCTCAAGGACGGTGGCAGGGAGGTTCTTGTTTACCCAGACTTTCCATTGTTGTTGTTCCAGACTGTGAGACCCGGCAGGAGGATGAGTATAGCGTCGTTCTAAACTAGTTTTAGAAGTGCACGTCTATATGACTCTGCCAGAGGGTTGTCATAGTCAGTGGGAGCAGCGGAAGCGGAAGCATTGGTGAACATCAGGCTTATGTCTATTTATAGACTAAAGCAGATATAACGGAGATAGATCATCTATTTCTGATGTGACAGTCATAGGTTTGACTTCATCAGAATAGGGGATGGATCTATTAAGAAGGTAGTAGGGTGTGATGTCCTGGTATTTGGATGACATACACAGAATAGGAAGTGATATTCCTATACTACGATCGGTTATACTTTGGTCGTCACACAGTGGTTTCTTCACAAAGGACTTGGATATTATATCAGACATTCTGGTCACTAGATCAATGGTTTTAGATCTAGATTTGGGTGGTTTCCCAATAAGGGTACTTAGACAGCATTCTATGAGTATTTAGAATGGACGACTCCTGGCACGGTAGTGTACCTGCAGGTAATGGAGTCACCCTCTGCAAAGGTGTCTTACAGACTAAAGGGGATAGGGATGTGCATGATTGGCAGATCACTTGCTTAGGCATTTGAGTTGATCATGAGATGTCAAGTACCACACCAGATATTGTTCTTGCAGTAGGTGCAATAAGTTGATATTGATCCAATCCTGGAGAAACGATCGGAAGCAGTTTTAGAACATAAGTGAATATTCTAGGGATGTGATAACGGCAGCCTCTTCGGGAGACAGTTATCATTCCAGGCTTCCAAGGTGACCTGCATGACAGAGAGGTTGTCAGAGTTATAGTTTTCCCTCTGAAGAGGGGCGGTATTATGGACAGATGGTCCAGATGGATACTGAGGGTAGGTATGGCGCAGGATACTGATTAAGTTCAGTTGACGATACAGTCTAAGAAGTTTGGATTTGGAGTTCATTTATGAGCTAGGTCCTATCAGACATCCAGACACATTCTAAGATAGGTATTGCTCATTTTGGGAGATGGCTTTCTCCGCGAACTTGAAATAAAGAGATACATAGAAAGAAACACCATAGCGGATCCACTCACTGAGGCTATTCCTCGAACGCAATAGTTTCGCAAAGAAGCTTTGTGAGACTGACTAATAGAGGAGTTGGGTGTTCGGAATCACACGGGCTGTGGTATGCGACATCGCAATAATTAGCCTTGAGTGCAAGTGGGAGATTGTTGGAGATAGTGTCCTCAGAGTCAATTATTGGATCACAGGCACGTGATTATCTTTATCATCGTGTACTGCTTTAGGTGACCTTACGAGTCTCTATTATACATTGATAGAGCCCCTAGGATTCTTGCCTGACTACCAGCAGTATGAGGGCGATCATATACGTGGGAGCTGGGGTCTATAAGCACATCCTTAAAAGGTCCCTAGTCATGGGAGTTTCGAGACAGGGCATCGATTCTCCAGAGTAGACTAGTGTATACAGTCGAGACCCCGGCGAGGGGCGGTGGCCGGTTTCGCAAGCCACTGGTGTCAGTTGGTTCACCTAAAATGGATACAGGTGCTCATTAGGTTATGAGTACACCGGACTGGACTCGCCGGGAACCTGCTAGTTGGTATTATACCTGACGTCAGATAGCAGTTCCCTGGTGACATGTGTACAGGTTAGTTCATCGACCTGATATCGTCATTTGTCTCGTGTGAGTTCCTACTGTGCTTTGATTACTACCCTACCGCGCTCAAAAGAGACATGCAAACAGGTTTTAGTTGGGTACAGTCCCGAGCCACATAGAGGCAGTGAGCAGATCTGCAGGGGTTCGTCTCTCCCGGTATTGGGGGTGAGGTCGCGCTGTGTCTAGGAGAGCCAGTACATGAAAATTCCTTGGCCAAGGCAGGAGATTTACTGGTAGGTATTCAAGTAGTATCTCAGGGTGTTCTGGGCTGCACTCCGACACGATTTGTATCGCTTTTGGGGGTCTGACTTTTACCAACCCCCTAGGCCCACCATGCGATACTCATAGACGAACGGACCGGACTGTACGGATATTGTCACTAACAGGCTCAGTAGGGTGTCAGGATGAGTTCGCTCATCGACGTCCCTTTTTGTTAATAGCTGGTGGCCCATCACGTATGGCTAATACCTCTGACGTGCTAGTGGTTAAATCCACAGCCATAGTATTGACGAGTATTTAGAGTCCACCACACACAGTAACTCAGGTTTCGGGCGAAACGCTGTAGAGGCTGTATGGAGATATGGCAGGGTTCGATCAGATACGTGCGGTATTGCACGGATCGTGATCGGACGGTTTTTAGTAGCCGGCTTTGGCTTAAGCCGGATTCTAGTATTAGATAGTGTAGTTTTGTCTCTTTGCATTTTTGTTCAGAGGGATTTCAAATGCGGGCATGTATATGCAGTAGTAGGGTTTTCCTATAATTTATTACGGGATCAGTTTTCTGAAGTTGCCAGTTTGCATTCCGTTCCGGCCGGCTTTCCTTTGTTCTTTCGCGGCCGGACATTCCGATGGAGGGGGTTATTTGCAAGTTTGCAAATAACTTATTGTGGAGGGGTTTCATGCACTTGTGGCTTCATCATCATGAGATTCTTTTCTAGTCCATTCCATTGAATTTATTATGATGTTATGGATAGGATGTGGATGAGAAATGGTGTAACTGTTCTCATTTCATTTTTGATACCATTTCTTCTCTTGCTTTATTAATTCCTTGAATAAAAAAAGTTTTTGGCATCTCCACCATTTTCTGAGATGAGAGAGGCCGGCCACTATTGAGGAGGTGTGAGATTTTAGGAGTGGGAAAATTATTCTATTTTCATCACATTCTATGGTTGCAAAAGACTAGCTCCATATCTCATTGCTCTTTTCATTCTCCTGCTCAATTCCTCCATCATGGCAACTACACTAAACCCCAAAGAGACATGGTTTCTACACTTGCCTACAGCACTTCTTGGACGCGTCGGCTAGCCAACTTCGCGCCCGAGTTGCCTCGGTCCAGAGGTGGAAGCCCGTAAAAGTATTCGGCTACGTGGTGCCCTTTCCGATGATGACGTGACGGACGGAGTTTCCGCGGGAGATCGGAGAGGAGATGAAGACCGAAGGACACGGATCGCTTGGTATATCTCTTCACCCATCTTTTAGTTTGCTAGTAGCTAGGTTAATGGCCCGATCCGGGTTAAAAGTGCGCGGTGGTGCCGGTTTGCTAGTTTGCAAAGTTTTTCGTTTCCGCATTTCCGGCGTCGGATCGTCGGCCGGGGCGTCGCCGTGCACTTACAGGATGTTCTACAAGGAACACCGCTATGCAAAGCAAGAACTAGAGCTACCAGTTTTTAAACAAGTTTCTGCAACATCTTTAGGTTTATTTTATTTCATTAATCTCATTAATGAAGTCCCATTTTAATATGCTTCACAAGCATCAGTTATGAAATGAAATCAACAATATATAATATATATCTCATATATATTATATAAACATTCGTCTCAGGCAGTAATATGATCTCATCACAGAACATTGCAGCAGAAGAACATATATGAAATATTGGATATACTAGGATGCCCGTGTTTTCAATACGAGCCAGTATAAAACACGGATTCCACGGTCGCGATGAATAGCCAAACCCACATCCCTAGACCCCTACGAGAGCGGCAAGCAACACTGCCAATTCTAGGGTTAGGAGACCCGGTCTCGACTCCTCGAGATGGTCTCCCACTGGACCCCAGAACCCGGTTACTTGTGCTCCCCGCCTTGGGTCTACCTAATGCGGAAAAGTAAATAATATACAATGGTAACATCATCCTCAGCCCGGAAGTGCCCCAATAAAAGAATATTACATACAAATGAATTTTACATGAATGAAAAAGAAAAACTCTCATCTCAGATAAAACCCCCGGCTATTCAGAACGCGACGATCCAATATAACATATCACAGTAACACATAATATCTCATATCATCAACGTAAGCAAGTATTCGTATCCCGATTGTCGTTGATGTATAGCAACGAAGCCGGCGATGCACCACATACTACGCTTACGGTCACAGAAAAGAAAGTGTAAAACTACAACAGTTGGAATCCACAACCTACTTAGACATCGCATGCCTAACCAAATGAATTCCTTAGACATCGCATGCCTAACAATTATAAACCCCGCATTTTAGTCTCATTATCGAAAACTCTTTTCAATATCAAGTCGGGAAATTCAACAAGATTCCCGACATCCTGATCGAATGCTCGTCGCAAACTTTAGTAGACGGCCGCACCCCCAGCTGCCGCCGACGAAGTGCACTAAGGCGGAACACCGCTGCCGCGAGCATCTGAACGGATGCTTTTGGCGACGGGGTTCTCCTACAATCACTTGGTCGGGACTATGGGGCGTGGCTGTCTGTTAAGTTTACCCGGCGAGTATCCGCGTAAGCTACGTGATTGCGACGGACTTTTGATCACATCAAAATTCCGTGGCAACCGATCATCTGAGACTGAACTGCTATGTTTATAACATTCAAATTAGTTATCTCATAACTACTTGTAGATTCCAAATATTGTATTACATTACAGATAAATAGACAATGTTAAACTTTCCGATCGAATAATCAAACACCCAAGTTTTCCCAAATCTTTCTCAACACTTGAGGGGAGTTTAAAAACATCCATCACATGCCACAGTACCAATGGTCTAGCCGTAGAAGGGTCAAGCCAACGCCTCACATGTGGCACGTCGTACTGCCCCAAACCCTAAGGTTCAAAAGGCAGTTCAAGACGGTCACATAATCGTGTTACGGTTTGTTGTCTTCTAGAGGGTCCACCGCATTACTTGCATGACTTTACGAAAGTTTCAAACTCGAAAAAAAAAAATCCAACTTTTGAAAACTTTCCGACAGGGGAAAAAGTGAGTTATTGATATCCGTTCGAACTTTTTAACAGTTTCTAAAATTATCCGGAAAAAACATAAACGAAGTTAAATTATCCGATCGAATCAACGAGTCCCCAATACAACCCTAGAAAACTCAACACTTGAGTGGAATGAAAAAATTCCCAGAAAAAATTGCCAAGAAAGGACCTAAGAATAATTATATGAAATTCTAGGAACCAAATCCAAATTTTGGCCGCGGAACCGCCGCCAAACCCTTGGTTTGGCCGCGGTTCCGCGGTCAAGTGAGCGACTTAGTGGACCGTACTTCACATTAATTCTTAGTTTTTCCTGCTTGTTTTTCTGAGCATTTTTAATTCTGAAAAAAATCACATTTTTGAAAATTGTACAGAGAGGGGTATAAACCGGGTATTCGGAGTTCGATCGGACTTTAAACTTCGCCTAGACTTCGCCTAAAGCTCTAGCTTGGCTCTGATACCACTGTAGGGTTGCTAGGCACGCTCACAAGGTTCTATGAGGCATCAACCATACCCGATTAAAATTTTAGCCGTGCCGAACAACCCAAAGCCGGATCTTTAAACTAGGGTTTAGGCGAAAACTAGCATGTTAAACTCTTTAACACTAAGTGAGAGGGATTACAACCTTTGTAGATCCGTTCCTTCACTTCTTAAGCTCCGTGTTGAGGTCCCTTCGCTGCGATCATCGTGTTCCGGACTCTCGAGAGGCTTCACGAAGAGAAATATGCAGTCTTGCTTCCGATCTTCGATAGCATAGATGATCTACCTTGAAGTTTCGTTAACACAAGCTATCACTCATTAAATGATGTGAACACCCTCATCTAAATGGCAAGGATAGATGAGGATGATGAAGTAGGATTTTTGCTCTCATTTATAATCTTTTTCTCACTCACTTTCATCACAAAAGCAAAACTAGAAAGCTTTTTCAAGAAGGAACTCAAGGAGGAAGAAGAATGAATAAATCCTTTTGTGATGAATAATGAATTATTGTAGCGGTTACAAATCTAACCAATGGTTAAGCATGAAGGAGTTAACCCATGTAGAGAATTGACAAGAGTTAATGGTTTGGATTGGGTTAACAATGTAAGTGCACGGCGGCGCCCCTGCCGTCAATCCGACGCCGGAATGCGGAAATGAAACTTTTCTACAACCTAGAAACCAGCACCACCGCGGACAAAAATCCCGGTTCGGGCCATTAACCTACTCCTAGCAAACTAAAAAAAGGGAAGGAAGCTATACCGAGCGATCCGTGTCCTTCGGTCTTCAGCCTCCACTCCGATCTCCTCGCGGAACCTCCGGTCTTCAGCTCCTCGTCGGAACGGGCACCACATCGCCGGGTCCTTTTACGGGCTCCCACCTCTGGACCGAGGCAACTCGGGCATGAAGTTGGCGATCTGACATGCCCAAGAAATACTGTAGGCTAGTGTAGAATCACTGTCTCAATGGAGTTTGAAGTTGACTTTGTGATGAAATGGAGAAGAGATGAGCTTTGGAGAGGGGTTTGGAATTTTGCAACAAGCAAAGAATGAGATAATTTTTCCCACACCACCAAAATGAAATCTCTCTCTCCTATCCCCTCAAGTGGCCGGCCGCATAAGAAATGGTGGAGAGAGAAATTTCAAGAGAAAAGAAAGTGGAGAAAAAGAATGATAATGAAAAGAAAAATGATCAAATCAATTTCCAATCAAAATCCAAATCAATAGCCATCCAATAAATGCAAAGGAAAGGACCCAAAAAGAATCTCATCATGCTAGAAAAATCATGAAGCCCTCATATACAAATAACCCCCTCCACAAATACTAATTTGCACAACTGCAAATTATCCCCTCCATCAGATAAGTCCGGCCTTGAGGGAACAAAGAAAAACTGGCCGGAACGGAATGCAAACTGGCAACTTCAGAAAACCGATACCGTAATAAATTACAGGAAAACCCCGCGACTGTATATACATACCCGCATTTGTATTCCCACTGAATACAAATGCAAAGAGACAAAATCTACACTGTACAATACTAGGATCCGGCTTAAACCAAAGCCCGCTAGTATTTTCCGTCCGATCATGATCCATGCAATACCGCACGTATCTGATCGAACCCTGCCATATCTCTATACGGCCTCTACAGCGTTTCGCCCGAAACTTGAGAAAACGGTCTGTGGGGGACTCTAAAGACTCGTCAATACTTTGGCTGTGGATTTAACCACTAGCACGTCAGAGGTATTAGTCTATACGTGACGGGCTACCAGGTATTGACCAAAAGGGACGTCGATGAGCGAACTCATCCTGACACCCTACTGAGCCTGTCAGTGACAATATCCGTACAGTCTGGTCCGTTCGTCTATGAGCATCGCATGGCGGGCCTAGGGGGTTGGTAAAAGTCAGACCCCCAAAAGCGGTACAAGTCGTGTCGGAGTGTAGTCCACAACACCCTGAGATACTACTGGGATACCAACCAGTAAATCTCCCGCCTCGGCCGAGGGCTTTGTGTAATGGCTCTCCTAGACACAACGCGACCTCACCCCCAATACCGAGAGAGACGAACCCCTGCAGATCCGCTCACTGCCTCCATGTGGCTCGGGACTGTACCCAACTAAAACCTGTTTGCACGTCTCCTTTGAGCGTGGTAGGGTAGTAATCAAAGCACAGTGGGAACTCACACGAGACAAATGATGATCTCAGGTCGATGAACTAACCTGTACACATGTCACCAGGAAACTGCTATCTGACGTCAGGTATAAGACCAACTAGCATGTTCCCGGCAAGTCCTGTCCGGTGTACTCATAACCCAATGAGCACCTGTATACATTTTAAGTGAACCAACTGACATCAGTGGCTTGTGAGACCGGCCACCGCCCCTCGTCACGGTCTCGACTGTATACACTAGTCTACTCTGGAGTATCGATGCCCTGTCTCGAAACTCCCACGACTAGGGACCTTTTAAGGATGTGCTTATAGACCCCAGCTCCCACGTATACGATCGCCCTCATACTGCTGGTAGTCAAGCAAGAATCCTAGGGGCTCTATCAACGTGTAATAGTGACTCGTAAGGTCACCTAAAGTAGTACACGATGATAAAGATAAACCAGATAGCATACTATCATCTTGAGTAAGACTGACCTACCGGTATAGGTCCTCCCTCAATCATTGCAATCACGTGTCTGTGATCCAATAATTGACTCTGAGGGCACTATCTCCAACAATCTCCCACTTGCACTCAAGGCTAATTATTGCGATGTCGCATACTCACGGCCCGTGTGATACCGAACACCCAACTCCTCTACTAATCAGTCTCACAAAGCTCGTTTGCGAAACTATTGCGTTCGAGGAATAACCTCAGTGAGTGGATCCGCTGTGATGTTTCTTTCTATGTCTCTCTTTATCTCAAGTTCGCGGAGAAACCAATTTCCCGAAATGAGCAATACCTATCTTAGAATATGTTTGGATGTCTGATGGGACCTAGTTCATAAATGAACTCCAAATCCAAACTTCTTAGACTGTATCGTCAACTGAACTTAATCAGTATCCTGCGCCATGCCTCCCTCAGTATCCGCCTGGACAACCTGTCCATAATACTTCCCCTCGTCAGAAGGAAAACTATAACTATAACAACCACTCTGTCATCCAGGTCACCTTGGAAGCCTGGAATGATAATCGTCTCCCAAAAGAGGCTGTCGTTATCATATCCCTAGAACATTCACTTATGTTCTAAAACTGCTTCCGAATGTTTCTCCAGGATTGGATCAATATCAACTTATTGCATCTCGTGCATAAACAACATCTGGTGTGGTACTTGATATCTCATGATTGACTCAATTGCCTAAGCAAGCGATCTGCCAATCATGCAGATCCCTCTCCACTTTAGTCTGCAAGACACCTTTAGAGAGGTTGATTCCATCACCTGCAGGTACACTACTGTGCCAGGAGTCGTCCATTCTAAAAACTCTTAGAATGCTGTCTAAGTACCCAGATTAGGACACTTCCCAAATCTAGATCTAAAACCATAGATCTAGTAACCAGAATGCCTGATATAATATCCAATTCCTATGAGGAGAAACCACTGTGTGACAACCAAAGTATAACCGATCGTAGTATAGGAATTTCACTTCTTACTCTGTGTATGTCATCCAAATACCAGGACATCACACCCTACTACCTTCTTAACAGATCCATCCCCTATTCTGATGAAGTCAAACCTATGACTTTCATATCAGAAATAGATGATCTATCTTCGCTATATCTGCTTTAGTCAATAAATAGACATAAGTCACTTGTCCACTATGCTTCCGCTGCTCCCACTGACTACGACAACCCTCTGGCAAAGTTATATACACGTACACTTCTGAAGCCAGTTCAGAACGACGCTATACTCATTCTCCTGCCGGGTCTCACAGTCTGGAACAAAAGCAATGGCAAGTCTGGGTAAACAAGAACCTCCCTGCCACCGTCCTTGAGCATACCGAAGTACCTCTCGAGCGCCTGAGGTTACCCACCATATCTGCGGAGTGGCCAATGGAATGTCAAACCAGATTGAATCTTTAGGTTCTTGTCAAATCTTCAGTAATCGTTTGCGGTTCTGGAATCAGTTCCAGTTCTGCCATACTCCCACTACTATTTTCTGAAAAAATCTATTCTTATTAAAACTGTGGCGAGTCAAGAACAATATCACTATTGATCTTCCAGATGGTAGAAAGTCAACCCTCGTCATAGCCTGGGTTAACCCACAAACTACCATTACAGAAACGTGCCTTGACTTATCCAGAGTCTGGTTTTAAGCATAAGCTGGACAACTCCCCGTACCTTAACATCGTTAAGATATGAACTGTTCTATATCCAATATAGAACAAGAGGCACTGATTTAATTGAACCAGATTCAAATCATGCAGCTGTCTCCAGTGCATGTCAACTAAATGGAAAGAGGTCGATCAGCTTTACTCAACTTAGGAATACTTTCAATTATGAGTAACCTGAAAGAGAAGTAAGTTCTCTTAATCCTTACTATCAACTGAATACCATACACAAGTATCTACATCTTCGATCACCTTAAAGAATCCCGATACATGCAATACTTGGTTCTCTACTTTACTCTTATACCTATAACTTCTCAAAACTTGGACCCTGTGTTTCTACGAAACACTTGTCTAAAAACTAGAGAAGTCATAAGTAAACCGAATATAGTACGAGGACCAACCCTTTTGTCCTAATGGACAATGGACAAAATACAATACTCTGTATAAGTCCCCTGAGTCTAGTGACTCAACCCCTGTGTACCGTAGGTTGAAAACTGTACTTATGGTTAAGAAGAATTACACCGCTGTTTAATGCTCCTTACCTAACCATCCACTGATATAGGTAAATGTCACCGACATAATTTCAAAAAGTTATATCTCACTCTATAAAAATAGACGTACAGATATATCAATTTGAAATTGGTGCATTATAACGGATATTCAAAACCAAATATCTGCCGTCCGGCAAACAAACCAGGTGACTTCCTCAAATATCACTAATTACAACGAATCCTGATATAATGAGGATGATCACCTAATTCCCAATAACTTACTCCCACTCATCATCTGTAAAATCATACAGATGTGAGAATCATACGTGGTAAATACATACCCTGGAGCAAAGGCTAATTGGGAAATCGGTTTTCTTTTAACAGTACACAGTGAAACTGAACATTGAAATGTTTCGATGGGGTATCCTGGTATTCCTAGTAATGCCTCTTCCATTATCCAGATTCACAACTGTAACCGTATAATTCTTTGCCATCTCTCCAAATCCCTTTATATGTCTTTAGTCATTACCTTCTGCACACCCTTTAGGCCAAATGGTTTTCTTGCTTCCCTACCGTTCGGCACCAGCCTATGGTTTGGAAGAAGACTATCCAACAATCATAATGGGTGTACTGTCCTAATCCTGGGAGCACTCTCAATGCGAGAGAAGGTGAAGATAAAATACAACCGAATAAACCTTATTCATATTTCTCCTGAACCAGGATCCATCCCCTAACTGGAACAAGTTCCTTTCGAGTTCGTATATAACCATACGATGGAGTATCCAATAAACTGTGGATCTTCGTAGTGATACGGATTGTCCTGGAGAAATACAAAGGTGATTTAGGATTGGCGAAGAAATACTTGGTTTGGTCGTGAAGAGCAGTCGCAGTTTACTTTGCCCTCTTACTAATCCCTTGATATGTCTTTACTTAATACCTTCTGTACACCATCGCTATGCTAATTGGTTTTCTTCACTCCCCACCGTTCGGCACCAGCCTAAGGTTTGGAAGAAGACTATCCAATTTACGTAATAGGTGTACTATCTCCTAAACCAAGGAGTACTCGCAACCTGAGAGAACGTAAAAGGAAAAGACAACTGAATAGTCCTTTTCGTTTTCTCCAGAACCGGAAACCATCCTCGAATAAATTCCTTCGAGTTCGTATATAACCATACGATGGTTTTGTCCAATGGAAGTGGACGTTCGTAGTAATACGGGGTGTCCTGGAGAAAAAGGTAAAAGTAGGAGTGGCAATGAGGTATGCAACTCTGACAATCCAAAAGCCAGTGTTTAAGAAGGTTCGGTCAACTTGGTCACTGAGTCATAGTCTAGGGTCGGGTCAATAGTCACTGCCAAAGAGAGAGAGAAAAGAAACACTCAGTGTGCACTCTAACCTAGATCAGAATGGTTATCACTTTATCTAATCAGGAAACCTCCCACTGTAACGTCAAATTCTTCCCCAAACCTGAAAGAAGAATTAGTCGGGATCACCCGAGGAGTAAACCAACTCATCAGTGGGAATCTAGATCCAACTATCATCGCATGATAACGTGACGGAATCCGCTCACGTTATCACATTCCAGAAGGTATGCGCATATCTGGCAAGTTTCAGTTTCTTTAGAAACTCCCGATGTGATTTTTGCTCCATGCTCTTATGACCTTGACGAAGGCCAACAAATCATAAGTCACATGTCAAGTTCTACCCGTCATTGTCCAGGTTAATTTGAACCCACCCGTACAAGCCCTTGACGAAGGTCAACAAGGCTATACGACTGTCCTAAACCAACGCATCTATCTATGCAGCATGTGAATACCCAATAGCTACCAATCACTGTGCCTTGACTTTGGCCAACATACACAGCTTGAATACTTATTGACTATCCATATGAAACGATGGAGGGCTACGAATGGTTTCTGGCGAAAACCTTTAACGTAATGAACTTGATATCGTTGAAGGAACTGGATAGCTTTATAAAAATATAGTGACGAAAACCTTTGCTAAAGAGGTCACTACCGGTGAAGGGATCTCGGCTCTTTCCCCGTAGAATGAGGTGCAGGATATTCCAACTGAATACCACGATGCAAAGCAAAATTCAACGACTATAGTGAAGTTATTGTCCTGACGCAAACTTCTGTCCAAGGGGTCACTCCCGGTGAAGGGATCTCGGCCCTTGCCTCGTCGACTGAGGAGCAGGATATTCCAACTGAATACCACTTTGC
This sequence comes from Agapanthus africanus, assembly GCA_030015575.1. NCBI lineage: Eukaryota > Viridiplantae > Streptophyta > Magnoliopsida > Asparagales > Amaryllidaceae > Agapanthus > Agapanthus africanus. The sequence continues at coordinate 613,652,203 of CM057341.1, read as the reverse complement.
AAAACAAAAGTGAACGCCCTTGCAATAACAGCTTTTTGAAAAGTGTTCCAACAACATTAGAATAGGTTTGTTTAGCTTGCATTGATCCAAATCAACACAGTCCCATCAATTGATCACACCAATAAAGAACGAAAATAATGATGTACGTATATGCCATCCGCATTCGCCACAGGGTCCCGTCATCACCCGTTAGGTTACTTAACTAACGACAGAGCGGGGACTGGACTAGCGCGGATGCAAAACATATACAACATCTACTAGTATATATCAATATATAATATTCGCTCAAGGCGTGATAAAATGCAACATCACAGAAATGTAATAAGCATCACAGAACAATACAGATATCTGGGATCCCCGGGTTTCATAGAGCCGCTACTGAAACCCGACGTTCCTCTGGTCGTGTGGATAGCCTGTGCAATGAAATCCTAGACCCCTACGGGTGCGGCAAGTTACCCGCCAAAACCTGAAGCGAGGCAGCCCCCTTCAACAACGTGAATGGACCACCCAGCACTTCACGGAATCCGGTAACTTGTGCACCCCTCCTTGGGTCAACCTGTACCCCCTACGAGTGCGGCGAATAGCCCGCCAATTCTAAAGTGAAGCCCCCTCCATCTCAACGCCATGAGATGCGGGCCCGTTGCCCTCTAGAACACGGCTACCCGTGCACCCCTCCGCGGGATAATCCTAGTACAGAAAGCAAAATATACAACGGGTACATCGACCTCAACCCGGTCGTGCCCCAAAAGAATAATATACAAACAGGCAGTGACGACAGTCCACATGTCGGACGCTCGCCCCGCAATATCAAATATACATAATAAACCAAACTGTACTAACATTGCATCCAGGCTATCCCCCACGACCAATCCGCAACATCACAGCACAACACAGAACATCAACGTGAATGTCACGTTCGCAAATCCGTCTAAAAAGGCTATAGCAGATAGACATGATTTACCGATCAAATGACATTCACGGTCGCAGATATAATGTAAATACTGTGAACTAACATGTTTAAAATTTTCGATCGATTGAATTTTCTGAAGTGGGCCCCAAGCACAACTGTAGCACTCAAAAACATCTGGGCCCAAAACAAATATACCAAAAACCCTATTTCCATGTCAGTAAACCACTGTAGAAATTTGGTACAGTTTGGCCACAAAACGGCGGCGGTTCCACGGCCAAAACGTGGTTTTGGCCGCTAAACCGCCGCGCTACAGTAACATCAGCGTACCAAATTTTCACAGAATTAATAAAAAACCCTGCTCGTAATTTTCCAATGTACCAAATAATTTTTAGAGCACAGAAAAATTCGACAGAAAGTACGACATGGAAATATGGTTTTTGGAAAATCCGTTCGATCAAACTTGTAAATACGTTAGAGCAAGCTAGACTAGGTTAATGGCGTGGCTCTGATACCAGTGTAAGTGCACGGCGGCGCCCCGGCCGTCAATCCGACGCCAGAATGCGGAAATGAAACTTTTCTACAACCTAGAAACCGGCACTACCGCGCACAAATATCCCGGATCGAGCCATTAACCTACTCCTAGCAAACTAGAAAAAGGGAAGGAAGCTATACCGAGCGATCCGTGTCCTTCGGTCTTCATCCTCCACTCCGATCTCCTCGCGGAACCTCCGGTCTTCAGCTCCTCGTCGGAACGGGCACCACATCGCCGGGTCCTTTTACGGGCTCCCACCTCTGGACCGAGGCAACTCAGGCACGAAATTGGCGAGCCGACGTGCCCAAGAAATACTGTAGGCTAGTGTAAAATCACTTTGTCTCAATGGAGTTTGAAGTTGCCTTTGTGATGAAATGGAGAAGAGATGAGCTTTAGAGAGGGGTTTAGAATTTTGCAACAAGCAAAGAATGAGATAATTTTTCCCACACCACCAAAATGAAATCTCTCTCTCCTCTCCCCTCAAGTGGCCGGCCCCATAAGAAATGGTGGAGAGAGAAATTGCAAGAGAAAAGCAAGTGGAGAAAAAGAATGATAATGAGAAGAAAAATGATCAAATCAATTTCCAATCAAAATCCAAATCAATAGCCATCCAATAAATGCAAAGGAAAGGACCCAAAAAGAATCTCATCATGCTAGAACAATCATGAAGCCCTCATATACAAATAACCCCCTCCACAAATACTAATTTGCACAACTGCAAATTAGCCCCTCCATCAGATAAGTCCGGCCGTGAAGGAACAAAGGAAAACTGACCGGAACAGAATGCAAACTGGCAACTTCAGAAAACTGATCCCGTAATAAAATACAGGAAAACCTCGCGACTGTAAATACTGTTAGTGTCTATGCCCTAGAGGCCATTACTGTATCATACTAGCTTGTATATTACTTGATGGAAGCTTGGGATATTCACAGTTGTATAGACAATCTTGCTCAAAATGGTAGTATGCTACTTGGTTTGTCTCTACTTCAATATGTGCATGTATTTCTTTTAGCATATCGCTTGTATACATATTAGTAGAGCCCTTAGGATCTTTGCTTGATTACCAGTGTTGTGATGGCGCTCACACTTGTAGGGGCTGGGTAATCTATAAGAACATCCTTATACAGGTCCCTAGTCGTTGGACTATTGAGACGGGGCATCGATACTCCGGAGTAGACTAGCGTATGCGCTTCTCATCCCAGCGGGGGAGACGGTCTATCCCACAGCCGTCAGTACGTCGTACTTGAGATAGTATGCGGGTGCTCGTTAGGTTACGAGTACACTGGACAGGACTCGTTGGGAACTGTTGGTTGGTATTATACCTATCGTCATTTATCAGTTCCCAGGTGACATGAGTACAGCTTAGTCCGCTGACTTGACACTGTCACTTCACCTCGAGTGTGTTCCCACTGTACTTAGATTACTACCCTACCACAGCTCAAAGGAGTCATGCAAACAGGTAGTAGTTGGGTGCAGTCCCGAAGCACTTGGAGGCAGTGACGGTTAGACAGGATTCGTCTCTCCCGGTATTGGGGGTTGACATCGCGCTGCGTCTAGGAGAGCCATTACACAAGTAGTCCCTGGCCAGGGCAAGCGAGATATACTGGTACGTTTCCAGTGTTATCTCAGGGTGTTCTGGGCTACACTCCGACACGACTTGTACCGCTATTAGGGGACTGACGTTCACCGCCCCCCTAGGCCCGCCATGCGATGTATCAGACGAACAGACCGGACTGTACGGAGATTGTCACATACAGGATCAGTAGGAGTTCGGATGGGTTTATCTCATCGGCCTTCTTATCGACATCTACCTGGGGACCGTTACGTACAGCTAGTGCCGCTTGCGGTCTGTGGTTAAACCCACTGCCAGCGTAGTGTCGAGTCTTTAGAGTTCCACACAGAGAGTTTCCCTGCACTGAGCGAAACGTGTAGAGGCCGTATGGTTTTACGGCAGGGCTACGATCACTTACGTGCACTTGTGTGCGTATGCTGTTCGGGCAGGCAATACTAGTGGGCTTTGGTTTAAGCCAGATCCTAGTATTGCACAGATGGATTTGATTTGTCTTCTGTGCATTCGCATTCTACAGAATGCGGATCCAGGTGTGCATGCACAGTTTTGAGGAGCGATGAAGGAGGAGGTGCCCCATTAGGGTTTTGGCAGTTGGTTCGGCCAAAACCATAATGTGGCACACTCATTAAGGTTTTGATAGTTCGTTTGGTCAAAACCGTTATGAGCCAGAGGCATTGTTTACTAATCCTTTTGGTGATAGATTAGTGATGGCTAATTGCATTGACCATTTGACCACTTAGATCTCTCTTGACCTTGTTGACCATGTAGGGTTCCTAGGCACACTAATGAGGTCTCACAAGGCATCAAGCATGCCAATTTCAAATTTTACATGTGCCGAGAGACCCTAATACGGATCGTTAACTAGATTTATAGACGATGCAAGCAAGTAAACGAATTTATTGCTAAAGGAAAGTGACTACAACCTTTGTAGATCCGGTCCTCCACCTCCTAGGCTTCATGATGATGTCCCTCCGCTGTCCATATCGGATCCTGGACTCTAGCATCGGTTTCATCGGAGAAATGGGTGGGATAGGTTGTCGACTTCGATGCTGAAGATGATCTACGTCGAGGCGTCACAAGATCAAGCTCCCACTTCACCAAATCATGAAACTTGTGAAGAAAACACCCTATACTACTAGGCAAGAGGTAGAGGATGAAGAAATAGGAAGTGGGTTCACTTTAGAATTGGATTTCTCACTCTTTTTCTCAAGTTGCCATTGATGGAGGCAAGCTTTCTTCATGTTGAAGATGAAGAAGATGAAAAAAGAATATATGATAAGTTTTTTTAAAAAAGAAAATAATATGAATACTTATCATATACAAACCATGGTTAGGTGTAGAGAATAGACTATGGTTAGGTGGAATGGTTAGGGTTAAGCATGAGACAAATACGGTGGACTTGTTCAAAGCTTCATGAAGCTTCAACAAGCAAACAAAGAAAGCCACCATATCTTATATATCTTTCTAAAATGAAAAAATAAATAAATAAATGAATAAGAAAAATGTAAATCCTAATCATTAACTTAACCATGGTTTAATTCTTTACACAAACCCAAGTTAGCATGTATCATCAAACATGATACAAACAAGCGCACAAAAGTATATCACATATACAACTTGGGAACTTCAAGTGAGAAAATCCATTTAAAGTGAACCAATACTAGTTAATGCAAAGTAATATATCAAATATATAATTATACATTAAATCATTAAATCAATACTTGATTTAATGATCCGGTCATATCTCATATAACCGACTAGTATCAAGTGTATCAATATATCGAATCAACACTTGATTCGGTAACCTGGCTATATCACATATAACCTGCCAATGATACAAATCGCGAGAATAGAATCCGGTATCACATACACGCATTATTCTCGGTCCCGCACATATCTCATATGCGGTCCTATTTCGTTTCGCTTGAGCCAGGAAACCTCTGTGTAGGACTCTAAAGACTCGTCAATACGCCGGCAGCAGGTGATGATCATATCAAACACCCACAAGCCGCAAGCGGTCTGCTAAACGTAACGGCCACCCGGGTATTGATCGATCAGAAGATCGACGAGCAAGCCCGCTCACACTCATGTGAATCCAACCAGTAACACTTACCGTACAGTCCGGTCAGTTCGTCTGATATGTCGCATATCTCGTCTAGGGGTGGTAAACGTCAGACCCCAATAGCTCGATAAGTCGTGTCGATATGAGGTCTATAACAGTTTGAGGAACTACTGGTAACACTTACCAGTAAATCTCAGCAACCCTGGCCAGGGATTTCCGTTTATAGCCAATCGAACACAGCGCAACATCAACTCCCTATACCGGGAGAGACGAATCCCCTCCTATCGCTCATTGCCTCCATGTGATTCGGGACTGTACCGAAAAACCACCGTTTTGCACGCCCTCTTGGATGTGGTAAGATGGAAATCAAAGCACAGTGGGAACCACACAAGACTCTATGACGATCTCGGGTCAACAGACTAACCTGTACCAGTGTCACCAGAGAACTGCCATCTGACGTAAGGTATAATACCATCTGGGAGTTCTCGGCGAGTCCGTCCAGTGTACCCAGTCTCCACTGAGCACCCGTATATCATCTCTGATGTCAAACACCAATGGATATGGGATCATCCATCGCCCATCTATATGGGTCGAGAAGGTATACGCTAGTCTACTCTGGTATATCGATGTCACGACCCGAAAGTACGGAACATGACCGGCACTTAAACTACGAACGTCTCGAGGCGTACGTAATCTAAGTAAACCGAAAACCCAGAAATCCAAACCAAGAAAAGTAGTAGAGTGCAGGAAAAACCAACTTAAAGCAAGTAGTTTCAAAAGCATAAGCCGAATTATGCGAATTTTAAAACATCAAAATTTTACTGAAAATTTCGGCAGAGTCTCCTTTGTAAATACTGGCCCCCAAACGGGATACAACATGAATAGTATACGAAATCAAGAAAAAAGCATCCCCAAGCGGGAGCTAGCTCTTCGTCAATCGACGGTCACAACCACACAAGCAATAATATACAACGCCAACAGCGAGGATCAAAACTCAAAAGGAAACTCAAAACCACCAGAAATAAAACGAGCGACTCTAAGGTCGAAAGAATAAACAACACTGGTCTCAATCTCAAAAAAATACATGTTTGGTTGATGGAATTTACTAGATACAACGGAATAATATTATACAAGGTAATATGATGGGTACGATACAAGAAAAACCCACCTACTAGCAAGTCACTCGAATGAAACTGAGCCCGCAAAGCCGTAATGAAACCTGTACGGCAAACCTGCAAGAAACTGGGGCACAACGGGGTGAGTTGCCAACTCGTGAATAGAAAAATATCTACGCACAGAAATCGCATAAATAACGCAACCTAGGTCAATGATCATAATATATCTTTAAATATAACCAGCAGCCTATAACAAGGCTAGGGTAAATATCTAACCCGAGTGTAATCTCATATGCCCGTGTCAGTGCCTCAGGTAGCAATATATCATATGAATGAGGTATGAATGCATGAAGACAGAATACATGCAAATGAAGAAACTGTTTTCATAAATTAGTGAGATTTCCTTTGTATATTTTCAAAATGAGGTATCATAATGAAATCAGCATAAAACAGTGCCTAGCATCGGCACAAAACGTAATCCCAATATCTCGATATCTCGGTATCACAGTCTCTGTACCTCAATCACAATATCTAGGGCGCCGTCAGTCCAGACCGGCCCCTACCATCCATCTCAAGACCACGACGGTATCCTCCGGATATCCGACGCGTCGGGTAAAATCACCGGTAAGTAGTGCTCCCCTGCCAGGCTCACATCGTCATCATCACGCGCTTCTTGCCCCGGGGTACATTACCGGGTCCACCATGTACCCGAAACGGTTCATCCATCTCCTCGAATCGGGTCTCAAAATCCATCAGCAAACTCATGGTGGACGACTCATACATCATAGGAAAAACCGCACTTTTATTTAAAAAGAGAGAAATCAGTTTATATATGTTTTGCGGTTTTCCTCCAAATCCAGAAAATATCATGGAAATCCGAATCATCAATAGCATGTAGAACCATGAATATAAGCATGAGAATGAATAACAGTATGCATGAAGCGACAAGTAATAACTACAATATCTAAGCTGGCATATAAGGTATATACACTAATATTATGTCAAACTACTGGCTATCAAGCTAAGTTAAGAAACAATATTTTCTAAGGTGTACGTGACATGGCAATTACCGATGAAGATGTGTGTGAGCCAGCAAGTAAGTGTATGTGGTACATACGCATCATCGGTAATGGTGCTGGTGTCCTAACAGCATAATGTCAACAATGCAATATGAAATAACAATGTAAATATGCGATGCGGAGCGAGCAACCAAAATGAGCGGGAGCTAAAAACTAGACACAGCTATAACTAATCTGCTTTAATCTAATATAGTCCTACAAATGGTGCCTTTTGAAATAACACGAATCATGGGGTTTTGAAAATAGGGGCTACGGTATTTTTGTGAAAAGATACGTCTTTTGAAATATCCGTAGATCCCTTGACCTGTCTTTTAAAATACCCACGATCCGCTAGTTTTGAAATAGGTAGGAGTCTAATCTAATCTAACAACTACACTAAACTATACGGCTGAACTACAGGTAAGGAAACCGCCTATCATCTAAGTCGATACATATACATACCTGTATATATACAGTCGGTGATCCCGCCTCAATAATATCATATCCATAACCAGACATCCCAAGTCAAGAGTGCGGATCAATCATCAAAATATAGCTCGTACGTAAATCCGTCGTACGGCATCCCCAAATCTGGGTACGGGTCAATATCACATTTGTCGTATTTTTCATCAAGTATCCTCTTTATCAAGATCATCATCTGGGTACTGACCTACGTCTAGCACAATGCCAACATCATCACAAAAATCAAGACCTGACTACTGATCGACAGTCTAGTACAAATTGGTATTTTCATCATATATCATCACAAGAGTATACATCGCCCAAGGCGGCCTATCACAAGTATCCTGTCATATCATATCATATCATATCTCATAACATAATCAAATGTCGATCATCTAAAATATATATATCACTATTGCTATGGCATCATCATTCCCAAAATCCTCTAAAGTATCAAGACGTATCTAAATCATGAATTTTACCGTCATAACATGTCATTTCACCGATATCATAATCTCAGATCGACTCCTCGACTCATATCAATCCCATGTATCATCCTCAAATCCGTATGTGAGCACAATATCCCAAACTCCACGTGAACACATATCCACATAGGATCCTATAACCACATAAAACATAAGGATGCATGCAAGTATGTATGCGTGTGTACGTATGTGTAGTTCACCCAAAACCCTAAGGTTTCGTAACCATTCATCAATCCGATATACCAATATCCATTTAAACAACAATAATAAACCCAACAACATATAATATTTATAGGTGTGTATACACATCCGTATACATCACCTCGGACTGCGGGGGTGCTATACGCCATCCACCCGACTTCTCCCCGTAGATATAAATCTACTCACCTGGTCCTCGCTAGCCGGTGCCGACGTCGCCACGCGTTTGCTTGTCGTCTGGAAGTCCACATGGGGTACCTACATATCATAACGCACCGTATCGCATTAAAACTAAATTCGAAATCGAAACGGCATACGAAAATCAAATCGGCACGCGTATCCCGCATAGGTCCAAACCTATCGCCTACGCATGCAAGAATAGTCAAACCAACCCTCGATGTCGATGTACAGACGTCAAACCATCGAGAAAAATCCAATCACACTCATTTGCACATTCACGAACACTAATTTTAATATAAACTAGGTTAAAACTCACAAAAACCCCAATTTCACTAAAAAAATCATTTTTCCGTAAATCTAGCAAGCACAAATCACCGTTTTAGTACAAAACTCGATGTATAAATGAACCTAGCACCCACAATATTCACTAAATATCATAACAAAGTCATATAAACCATTACAATAATTTATTCTCCACAAAATATATATATATTTACAAAACCTAGTTAAGAAAATTAGCACAATTCCATTTTAGCTCAAAACTTGGTGTTTTAATCAACTTAAATATTTTAGCAATTCTAGTGGCCATAATTCTCATTAAAACATATTAACTAAGCCACACAACCATTATCTATATTTTAATCTCACTCTTAAATTTAATTACAAAAATCTAGTTTGCAAAACAATCATAATTAGGACAATTTAAATTTGACAATCTAGTAATAAGCAACAAGGTTTAGTTTTGCATAGAATTAACATGTTAACCACTCACTAGAATCATAATCTAATGCTAGAAACCCTCACTTGAATTTTACAAACCCTAATCCCAAAATCAAACCCTTTTCTAAAATATCCTAAACTAGCAATTACACCCAAATCAACACTTGAATAAGATAGCTTATCATAATTAAACAACAATTTGCCATAAGGTTAAGAATTTACCCCACAATTATCTTGAGATCTAGCACAAATCTAGCCTTCCAAACATGCTTCCCTTCACCAAGATCCATACAAGAATAGCTAAGGAAAAATGGGTAAGGTTTGTATTTGGAAAATTGTGAGGTTTTACTTGATTTTTCTTGGAATTTTGGAGAGAAATGAGATGAGAAGGGGGTTGCTGCTGTTAATGGATGAATGGGGCTCGGCCAGAAATTTTAGGGGGGGGAGGAAAGAGAGTGGGGTGATGTTATGAGGTCAAGAATTGACCAAAGTCAACAAAACCCATACTTACATACTTATTCTTTCATTCTTTTGATTTATTTTCTTTTGCAAAACAAGTGGGGACAAGAGAGGGGGGGCTGCTGAATTCAGCCGAGAGGGGGGGCTACTGAATTCAGCCAAGAGGGAGGGAAAATGGGGGTGTGTGAGTGTGGGTACGGGTGTGGGGTGAAGAAAAATGATAAATACAATACCCCAAACATCCATTTACGCTAAAAAAAAGCCTTTTTTCTTCAATAAATTCTAAACCGTTTTGGCAGATGATTTCGTTCCAAAAACCACATGATAAAATTTTATTTAATGTTTTATGATGCACAAATTTTTTTTCAACTTATTCCAATTTGTAATTTTCCTTAATTAAATGTATTAGTGACGGCTTAAAATAATAATAAAATAATATTTTTTTCAGAAAATTTGAAATTTCACCAGCGGCTCAATAAACACCAAATAATAGCAATTACATAGCTAGAATATGTATATTTAATTTTTATAATAAGATATTTGCATTTTGACTTTTTACAGAAAACCCCCTTATTTTACCGATTTTCCGAAATTTCACCGAAACTATTTTCAAAACGTTACAATCGATGCCCTGTCTCGATACACCCATGACTAAGGACCTTGAAGGATGTACTTATGGACTACCATGTCCCCACTAGTATGATCCGCATCATAGTCCAGGTAGTCAAGTACACATCCTAAGGGCTTTACCAACATGTAACTGAGAGACAATCAGTATACATGTTAAGGTAAAGAGTAACCAGATTGCATACTATCATGTCGAGCAAGAAAGTCCTTCCTCTATATGTCCAAGCATCCACTACAATATACATCCTATGTATAGTAATGGCCTCTATGGCATACATATAACTAACAATCTCCCACTTGCACTAGGGCCATCTGATAGCAGTGGTTGAAGTATCTCATACTCAACCATCCCATAATATTCTCTCTGGGAAAAGGCCTTTGTGAGTGGATCCGCCGTGTTGTCCTCTGAGTCTACTCTCCTAACCTTGATCCCTTAGAGATCAACCATCTCCATGATCAGGTGACACTGCCTTAGAGTATGTCTGGATCACTGATGGGACCGGCGTTTCTTGGCATAAGCCACAACTCCATTGTCTCACAATGGTTGGAACGTGGTTCATCTCATGAACCAATATACACCCAAACATCCTCTTTGGTAGCATCTTAAGTAGCGATGAATCCTGCCTTTATCGTCTAGTTAGCCACGGTATCTAGCTTGGAACTCTTCCAACATACCGTCCCTTTACTGAGGGTAAAAACAATGCCTGTGACTGACTTTCAGTCGTCCTTATCACTCTGGAACCCTTCCAGTGATTCTCCCCAGGATCGATTGAGACTATCTCACTACAACTAGTGAGAATCCTAACATCCAATTAGATCTATCTCATAGATCCAAAACCCAGGATTTATGAGGTATCACTTTGATCCTTTATGGAGAATCATTGTGATAAGCGGAGATTGATCGAGCGTAGCATAGGAAACTCCTTCCCTATCAAGAGTATGTTATCCACGTACTCTACGAGGATTGTCACAATACTCCCTACTACCTTTTTGTTTATACAAGGTTCATCTACCATTTTGATGATATCAAACTGTTTGACTACTACATCAAAACAGATGTTCCAACTCCGCGATGCCTGCTTTATCCTATAAAGCATCTTGTACACGTTTCCGCTGCTCCCACTGTTTACGAAGCCCTCTGGCTGTGTACTTATAGACGCCCTTTTCTAAAACATCATTTAGAAAAGCTGTCATGACACCCAACCACCAGATATCGTAGTCATGGTATGTTGCCGTGGCAAGTAGGATCTGGATGGACTTAAGCATAGGCCCCTGGAAAAGGTTTCATCATTATCCATGCCTGGTCAATGACGAAAACCTTTAACAAGTCTAGCTTTGAAAGTCTCAACTTTTCCATCTACACCATGTAATCTTCTCAAGATATACTTGCTCCTGATGGGGATTTAACCCTTCAGATATAGCAGCCAAAGTCCATACTTTGTTGGTGTTCATGGATTCCATCTCAGATCGCTAAGCATCCAGCCATTCTTACAGAGTCCCACTCCTGATGGCCAGCTCGAAACTAGTTGGGTCATCATCTCATGATGCAATCCTCGCTCCCACTGTCATAGAGAAACAGTAGTATCTCTCAGGTAGGTGAGTAACCCTACTAGATCGGCGGAGAGGCTGAGGTTCGTTGGTAACTATTGAATCGTTTGGTTCTTTCAAATCATCAGCTGCAGTTTGTATAGCTGGAACCTTTCCAGTTCTACATTATTGACCTTGCCTCGAGATTGTCCGGATTTTGCTTTTAGACATAGGCCGGTCAACCCCAAATCTTAACTATCTTAAGACATAGGCTCTACCCTTTCCATATCACATATGAAGTGGTAGGCAACTGATTTGATTTGAACCCTATTCAATAGGTATGCAGCTTCTCAAGTGCATAACTCCCAAAAGGAAATAGGTAACACAGTAGTACTCATCATAGTGCACACCTTATCACATAGGGTGTTATTGCTCCGTCCCGATATACCATCGTGCTATGGTGTATACGGAGGAGTAATGCTGAGAGAGAATCTCATTCTCCTTTAGAAAAGTCCAAGAATTCCGTGCTCAAGTATTCTCCTCCTTGATCACATCAAAGGACATAATACTTATACCCGTTTTGGTTCTCTACTTCTAACTTATATTCTGTGAATATCTCAAAAGGTTCGGACTTGTGTTTCAACAAGAACATATGTCTGAATCTAAAGAGATTATCAGAGAATGTAATGAAGTACAAAGAACCGGTCTTGGCATGTGTAGACAGGGGACCTTACATACATCAACATGTATCATACCAAGAGTTCACTAACTCTTTCTCTGTTTCCAATAAATAGAGCTGGTGTCATTATATCTTTGTGACATGACTGGCAAGTTTTACAAGATGTAGATTCAAACTGATTTAAATATGCATCTACATGTAACTTCAGCTAGTCGGGTCGCATTGATATGACCTAGTCAACAATGCCTCAAGAAGGATTCGTTCATTTCTGAACTCTTCCTCTTTTATGTGTTCAGTATACTAAAGAACTGTAGTTTGATTTAGAACATCAATGCTTTTAGATAACGTGCCTGAACCGATCAACTTTTGATATAGGAAATGTTCAAAACATTATCCAACTATACAAAATTTTATCATTTCTTTACTAATAAAGAGATTGATAAGATTTTGTATATCTGGTTCGGTATCTAATAACATTCGTTCAGAATCAATGTATTGGTAATACAGGGTGACAGTTACCAACAGACTTGGCTGCAACACTTGCCCCGTTTTCTGCCTCATGAAACTTATCACCCGTTCTCAGTTCTCTACCTTTCTGTAGCCCTATGTAACATATTACATATCTGGGATCCTGATCTGGTATCAAATACCCAGGATGTAGAGGATACAGAGAAACAGTTCTTTGTAATGAACACACCCGAAGGAGATGCATCATATGCACTTTCATCGTTTGGGCGGCATAGGAATTCTGGTATTCCCCAATTTCCTGCTCTGTCTTATAACAATTATAAGTTGGAGCGGGACCAACGTTCCCCAGCTCAGTATAATAAGTGGGTTCGGTCAATACTTCCGTATTATTATCTTGATTAAGGCGTGATATGGTCGCTACCTGGAGAGAGAGAGAAGAAAACACTCAGCGTGCGCTCTTTCAAGAATAGATTGGTTATTATTTTATCTAATCAGGATGGCTCCCACTGTTTTTTATCAAATCTTCCTTCAAACCCTAAAAGGAAAGACTGGCCGGGATTAATTACGCACTACAAGTTCTCCAATCTTTCAGCCAGGCCAGAGTCGGTACTTTGAGGGAGGTCCCCCGTGCTTTCGCACGAACCTAATTACAGTAAGCCTCATTTTCCCAGAGGCGTAACCCCGTTAACACCTTTCCAGACACCTACTTGATCGGCTAATTGTAATGTGTAAAACTCTCCCAGGAGTAACAATTACTCGCAGTGGGTATCAGGATCCAACTATCTCATAGAAGGTATGCAATCTCATTGCAAATTTCAACACTTGAAATTCCCGATAATTTTTCCCCTAACCTCCTATGACCTTGACAAAGGCCAACAAACCATAGGATGCCAGTCAAGTTCAACCCGTCATTTCCTGATTGAATTAAACCCACCCGCACGACCCTTGACAAAGGCCAACAAGGTCGCACGACTACCCTAACCCAATCTGCATCATATGCATAAGCAGATAAGTACCAGTTAGCTACCGCACACTGCGCCCTGACAAAGGCCAACGAACGCAGCACGAATACTAACTACTACTTATCTGAAATGACGGAGGGCTACGACAGGTTTTTCTGAAAACCTATTGCGTAATGAACTTGATATCGTTGTAGAATCAAATGATTTTAAAATGGAGTGTTTTTGAGGCTTTTCTAGTTTTGCTAAAGGAGTCACTCCCGGTGAAGGGATCGTCGGTCCTTTCCTCGTCGAATGAGGTACGGGATATATCATATATATCACTGTGCAAAGCAAAAACTCTTAAAAGCAATCAAAAGACAAACCGAGTGTGTAGCATCTGCCAGTTATTGCTAAAGGAGTCACTCCCGGTGAAGGGATCTCGGTCCTTTCCTCATCGAATAAGGTGCAGGATATATCACATATACCTCTGTGCAAAGCAAGACCTGTAGCTACCCTTTTTATTTTGAAATTCGATTCTACAACATCTTTAGGTTTCTTTTTCTTTCATTAATCACATTAATGAAGTCCCATCATTTAAATACCTAAACATCAAAGATAAATACGACGTACACTTATGCCATCCGCATTCACCTCGATGTCCCCTCGTGCACCGTTAGGTTAGGTAACTAACGACAGAACGGGGCAGGGCTAGCACGGGTGTAAAACATAAGTAACGCCTATATAATATATCATATATACTATATACAGTATCTATCACAGAACATATCACATGATCACATCACAGATATCGCAGCAGAAAATATCATATGAAATATTGGATATACTAGGACGTCCGTGTTTTTAATACGAGCCAGTATAAAACACGGATTCCACGGTCGTGATGAATAGCCAAACCCACACCCCTAGACCCCTACGAGAGCGGCAAGCAACCCTTCCAATTCTAGAGTTAGGATACCTGGACTCGACTCCTCGAGTTAGTCTCCCACTGGACTCCAGAACCCGGTTACTTGTGCTCCCCTGCTTGGGTCTATCCTAGTGCGGAAAAGTAAATAATATACAAACGGTGACATCTTCCGCAACCTGGAAGTGCCCCAATAAAAGAATATTACATACAAGTTTTTACATGAATGAAAATGAAAAACACTCGTCTCACATAAAAACCCCCGGCTATTCAAACACGATGATCCAATATAACATATCCAGCAACACATAACATCACATGTCATCAACGTAAGTAAACATGCGCATCCCAATTGTCGTTGACATATAGCAACGAAACCGGCGATATCACATATTACACTTACGGTCACAGAAAAGAAAGTGTAAAACTACAACAGTTGGAATCCGCAACCTGCATAGACATCGCATGCCTAATCAAATGAATTCCTTAGACATCGCATGCCTAACAATTATAAACCCCGCATTTTAGTCTCATTATCGAAAACTCTTTTCAATATCAAGTCGGGCAATTCAACAAGATTCCCGACATTTTTGATCGAATGCTCGTCGCAAACTTTAGTAGGCGGCCGCACCCCCGATGCCTCCGACGAAGTGCACCAAGGCGGAACATCGCTGCCGCGAGCACCCAAACGGATGCTTTCGGCGACGGGGTTCTCCTACAGTCACTTGGTCGGGGCTATGGAGTGAGGCTGTCTATTAAGTTTACCCGGCGAGTATCCGCGTATACTACGTGATTGCGACGGACTTTTGATCACATCAAAATTCCATGGCAACCGATCATTCGAGACTAAACTGCTATGTTTATAATATTCATTCAGTTATCTCATAACTACTTGTGGATTCCAAATATTGTATCACATTCCAGATAAATAGAAAATGTTAAACTTTCCGATCGAACATTTCCAACACCCAAGTTTTCCCGAAACAGCTCAACACATGAAATAAGTTTAAAATCATCCAGTTCATGCCACAGTACCAACGGTCCAGCCGTAGAAGGGTCAAGCCAACGCCTCACATGTGGCACGCCGTACTGCCCCAAACCCTAAGGTTCAAAGGGCAGTTCAAGACGGTCACATAATCGAGTTAAGGTTTGTTGTCTTCTAGAGGGTCCATCGCGTTACTTTCACTACTTAGAACGTTCTTAAACTACGGAAAGATCCAACACTTAGAAATTTCCCGACAGGGGAAAAATTGGGTATTTATATCCGGTCGAACTTTTTAAAATATTCAAAAATTATCCGGAAAACACAGAGACAAAATTAGACAATCCGATCGAAACACCGAGTCCCCAAAACAACCCAGAATACTCAACTCTTGAGTAAATATTAAAATTAACCAGAAAACACAGGAGTCAAATATAACAATTATTGTGCAAAGAATAGTCAAAGAGTCAACAAAATGGCCGCGGAACCGCCGCGCCACGTGGGGTAAGGCCGCGGTTCCGCGGCAGTTTGACGGAATTAGGGCACCGTTTTGCACAGTGATTCATATAAAACCCTGCTCATTTTTCTGCATATTTTTAATCTAGAAAAATCCACAGTTTACAAAAATGTACAGAAAGGGGTGAAAAGCGGCGATTTCGGGTTCGATCGGACTTCTAACATCGTCTACGCATCGCCTAAGGCTCTTGCTAGGCTCTGATACCACTGTAGGGTTTCTAGGCACAATAATGAGGTCTCACAAGGCATCAAGCATGCCAATTACAAATTTTACATGTGCCGAGAGACCCTAAAACGGATCGTTAACTAGATTTATAGACGATGCAAGCAAGTAAACGAATTTATTGCTAAAGGAAAGTGACAACAACCTTTGTAGATCCGGTCCTCCACCTCCTAGGCTTCATGATGATGTCCCACCGCTGTCCATATCGGATCCCGGACTCTAGCATCGGTTTCATCGGAGAATGGGCGGGCTAGGTCGTCGACTTCGATGCCGAAGATGATCTACGTCGAGGCATCACAAGATCAAGCTCCCACTTCACCAAATCATGAAACTTGTGAAGAAAACACCCTAAACTACTAAGAAAGAGGTAGAGGATGAAGAAATAGGAAGTGGGTTCACTTTAGAATTGGATTTCTCACTCTTTTTCTCAAGTTGCCATTGATGGAGGCAAGCTTTCTTCATGTTGAAGATGAAGAAGATGAAGAAAGAATATATGAGAAGTTTTTTTAAAAAAGAAAATAATATGAATACTTATCATATACAAACCATGGTTAGGTGTAGAGAATAGACTATGGTTAGGTGGAATGGTTAGGGTTAAGCATGAGACAAATATGGTGGACTTATTCAAAGCTTCATGAAGCTTCAACAAGCAAACAAAGAAAGCCACCATATCTTATTTATCTTTCCAAAATGAAAAAATAAATAAATGAATGAATAAGAAAAATGTAAACCCTAATCATTAACTTAACCATGGTTTAATTCTTTACACAAACCCAAGTTAGCATGTATCATCAAACATGATACAAACAAATGCACAAAAGTATATCACATATACAACTTGTGAACTTCAAGTGAGAAAATCCATTTAAAGTGAACCAATACTAGTTAATGCAAAGTAATATATCAAATATATAATTATACATTAAATCATTAAATCAACACTTGATTTAATGATCCGGTCATATCGCATATAACCGACTAGTATCAAGTGTATCAATGTATCGAATCAACACTTGATTCGGTAAACTGGCTATATCACATATAACCTGCCGATGATACAAATCGCGAGAATAGAATCCGGTATCACATACACGCATTATTCTTGGTCCCGCATATATCTTATATGCGCTCCTATTTCGTTTCACTTGAGCCAGGAAACCTCTGTGTATGACTCTAAAGACTCGTCAATACGCCGGCAGCAAGTGATGATCATATCAAACACCCACAAGCCGCAAGCGGTCTGGTAAACGTAACGGCCACCCGAGTATTGAGCGATCAGAAGATCGACGAGCAAGCCCGCTCACACTCCTGTGAATCCAACCAGTAACACTTACCGTACAGACCGGTCAGTTCGTCTGATATGTCGCATATCTCGCCTAGGGGTGGTAAACGTCAGACCCCAATAGCTCGATAAGTCGTGTCGATATGAGGTCTATAACAGTTCGAGGAACTACTGATAACACTTACCAGTAAATCTCAGCAACCCTGGCCAGAGATTTCCGGTTATAGCCAATCGAACACAGCGCAACATCAACTCCCTATACCGGGAGAGACGAATCCCCTCCTATTGCTCATTGCCTCCATATGATTCGGGACTGTACCTAAAAACCACCGTTTTGCACGCCCTCTTGGACGTGGTAAGGTGGAAATCAAAGCACAGTGGGAACCACACAATACTCTATGACGATCTCGGGTCAACAGACTAACCTGTACCAGTGTCACCAGAGAACTGCCATCTGACGTAAGGTATAATACCATCTGGGAGTTCTCGGCGAGTCCGTCCAGTGCACCCAGTCTCCACTGAGCACCCGTATATCATCTCTGATGTCAAACACCAATGCATATGGGATCATCCATCGCCCATCTGTATGGGTCGAGAAGGTACACGCCAGTCTACTCTGGTATATCGATGCCCTGTCTCGATACACCCACGACTAGGGACCTTGAAGGATGTACTTATGGACTACCATGTCCCCACTAGTATGATCCGCATCATAGTCCAGGTAGTCAAGTACACATCCTAAGGGCTTTACCAACATGTAACTGAGAGACAATCAGTATACACGTTAAGGTAAAGAGTAACCAGATAGCATACAATCATGTCGAGCAAGAAAGTCCTTCCTATATATGTCCAAGCATCCACTACAATATACATCCTATGTATAGTAATGGCCTCTAGGGCATACATATAACTAACAGACCATGTTGACCATGTTGACCATTGACCTTCAAGAGAGATCCACACTCTTCTTTTATTTTCCTTTTATTTCTTGTGTTATGATAATGGTCAATTCAATGTGCCACCAAGTCTTTCATGATAGGATTAGTAATGATGATTATTGTGTATTATTGCAACCATGGTTCATTTCATTTTGGTGAGATATTTTTCATTATTCTCTTCTCATTCTCTCTCATGAAGTGAGAAGAAAAGAAAAGCTCCATGGTTGCAAACTTTCTCCTTCTTCTTCCTCCTCTTGATCTCTTCTTTTGATCTCATGTGTTGAGAGAAAAAGAATCCACAAAGACAAATACATCCATACATCTCCTCTACACATTCTAAGGCATTTAGATTAGCAATCTCCTTGCCCAAGTTGCCTTGGCTTGAGGCGAAGCTTAGTGTACAACTCTCGGGTGGATCGTCTTCGACTCAAGAAGGCCGCGGAGGTGCCCAAGGTCCGGATCGACGCTTGGAGCTTGGATGGACGAGTGGGACAGCGGGATGAAGACCCGAAGGACCGGTTTCGTGAGGTATACTTCCTACAGCATAGTAGCTAAACCTCTAAGTGTTTACTAGTTTCTAGTTTAGCCAAGATCCGACTTTTAGTCCATGTTGCCTTGCGCTAAAATCATTGTTTATCGCCGTTTCCGCCTCCCCGTAAGAACCGGGGTGAGCAACGTGGACTTACAGTGGTATCAGAGCCAGGCTAAACATAAACTAGTAAGTTAGCAAAGTGTTAAGAACATCGATCGGAAAAAAAGTCGCAAAACACATCCGCAAAACCTCAACTTTCTGTCGAATTTTTTACTGTTCAAAAATTATTTTAACATACATGAAAATTCGTCTCAGGGTTTTCTAAAACCACTGCAGAAAAACGGTCACATGAACCGACCAAACCGCCGCGGTTCCGCGGCAATAGCGTGCTATTGCCGCGGTTCCGCGGCCGATTTGACTCGGTCGTGGACCTAGTTTTTTGCAGTGTTTTAGTTTGGATGTTTTGGGATTTTTAAGATATGTTTTTTCCACCCAGAATTTCTAAAGAGCAAATTGACTTTTCGGGTGGCTAAAAATCCGTATTTTGATCGATATTCCGTACTCTTTGGCTAATGTATATTATCTGTGATGTAATATATGTATTGAACGTCCGCTAATCGCTATACGTCTATTAGTGGGGGTTATACATATCTGTGATCTGTAATGTTGATGTTTTGTGTATATGAACTCGGTGGATTGTCGCGGATGAATAGCCGGGAATGGGTGTGAGATGAGAGTTTCTTTTTCTTTCATTCATTGTAAAGTTTGCAAATTGATGTAATATTATTTATTTGGCCGCACAACCGGGTCGGGGTTGTAGCCGTCATTGTATAATTTCTTTTTACTGCTTTTGCTCCTAGGATAGACCTAAGGTGGGGTGCACAAACTACCGGGTATCTCGAAGTGCCGAGTGGCCTACTCACGGAGTTGAGGGAGGTTGCTTCGCTTCGGGTACTTGGCGGGTAGTTTGCCGCACCCGTAGGGGTCTAGGGTGGGGTTTGGCTATTCAACGCGACCGTGTAATCCATTTTTCGTTGCAGGCTCGAACGAATCGCAGATTCCTAGTATATCCAAAGTGTTCATCTGTGATCTGTAATGTCTATCATTGTTATATATTTATATATGATAACTATTTAGGCATTGCTTATGTTTTACAGCCGCGCTAGCCCAGCCCCTGCTCTGTCGTTAGTTAAGTAACCTAACGGGTGATGACGGGGCCCCGTGGCGAATGCGAATGGCATAAGCGTACGTCATATTTTGGTTGTTTTCTGCAATGGTAGGATTAAATGATGGGACGCATTAAAAGAACTAATGCAAGAAAATAAACCAAGAAAAAGTCGTTGGAACACTTTGAAAATCACTCGGTTCTTTTCAAAAATAAGCATTTTAAACGCGGAGCTTGAACCACTCCTTTTAAAAGCTATCTCGTTCCATCGACTATATCAAGTTCACTACGTTCACGGTTTCGCCAAAACCATCCGTAGCCCTCCGTCGTTTCATATGAATATTCAACAGTATTCAAGCTGTGTTTGTTGGCCTTAGTCAAGGCACAGTGTTTGGTAGCTGGTGGGTATTCATATGTTGCATAGATAGAATGCGTTGGTTTGGGACAGTCGTATTGCTTTGTTGGCCATAGTCAAGGGTATATACGGGTGGGTTCAAATTAACCTGGATAACGACGGGTAGAACTTGACATGTGACTTATGATTTGTTGGCCTTAGTCAAGGTCATAAGAGCATGGGGCAAAAATCTACATCGGGAGTTTCAAAAGTACTGAAACTTGCTAGCGCTGCATACCTTTTGGAGTGTGATGATTCTGGTAGGATTCCTTCGGTTTTATCACGCGATGATATTTGGATCCCGATCCTACTGTGAGTATATGCTACTCCTCGGGAAAACTCTCACTTAACGATCAATGCTATAAACCTAGTAGGTGTCTAGAAAGGTGTTAGCGGGGCTACGCCCACAGGGAAAAGAGGTTACTTAATTAAGGAACTTCGCGAAAGCGTTGGAAAACCTCCCTCGAAGTACCGAAACTGGCCTTGCTGAACGGTTAAGCAAGTATTATACGGTGAGAAAGATCCCGACTAATTCTTCCTTTGTGGTTTGAGGAGGGATTCGAGAGACAGTGGGAGCCATCCTATTTAGATAAATTAAAAACCAATCTAAACTTGCAAGAGCATCATGCTAAGTGTTTTCTTCTCTCTCTCTTAATTGCAGCGACCCAGTGACCGCACCTAGGTTACATCTAGATAATAAAATGACTGAATCTGACTGTTATGACTGGCAAAGGTCTGTCCAGATGTCCATTGCCCAGGACAAGCTGGAACACCTCTTGACTGATCCAACCCCTGCCGTCTCTGGTCCAGTTTCCCCTGTCACGGATATTGATATTCGTAGGACATCGGAAGAAGACTGTGCGAAAGCCAAGTGCCTCATGTTAGCCTCAGTTGATGGTATATACCAGAGCCAGCACGAGAAGATGGACTCAGCTTCTATCTTCCTCCATAACAAAGTTTTATATGGAGAGCAATCTCGTATCGCAAGATATGAGACCTCGAACGAATTGCTTCCAGCGAGGTTGGCTATCGGGTCATCTGTAGGGGGCAACGTCCTTACAGAGACCAGCTCTTTTGAGCTCTCGGACCTAAAGACCACGTTGAAGAACGGGTCAGATGCTGACTCAGTTCAACAGTCTCTACCTACTACCCTAAAGGAAACTAGGGAAGTAGAAAGAAAGGGAAGGGCAGAAGTTTCAGGAACAGATGTAGTAAAAGAAGGATGTTCCTATTGTTACGGGAATGAACATGGGCAGAAGGATTGCAGGGCTTGTAAAGCCAGTAGCCAGAATTCGAAGCATGTTGTGGCTTCGGCTTCGGGTGTGTTTGTGATAGAGAACTGTATGTCAGTTAACCCAACTTCCTTGGTATTGGATACCGGATCAAGATCTCATATCTGTAATTCGTTACAGGCTTTGAGAAACCGTAGGGTTATCAGGAATGGTGATATGACTCTCAGGGTTGCTAACGGAATGAGCATGTATGCTGAATCCGTAGGGGAATATCATTTAGGACTGACAACTGGGCAGATATTGATTCTGCGTGACTGTTTTTATGTACCAGGTGCGACTTGTAACATCATATCTGTATCCTTACTTTCTAAGGAAGGATATGATTTTACTTTTGTAAGCGATGTAGTAAATATCCACCTAAATCAAGTATTGATTGGGTCAGGTACATTGAAATACGGTATATACGTTTTGAATCAAGCTCAGGTCTTCAGTGTCCAGAACACACTTAAAAGAAAGTCTCCGGAATTAAATCAGGCTTTCTTATGGCATTGTAGACTGGGTCACATTAATGAGACACGGTTGACAAAGTTACATAAAGAAGGATACTTGGATCCGTTCGAGTACCAGTCTTATGCTACTTGTGAATCATGTCTCATGGGAAAGATGACAAAGACTCCGTTCACTGGACACGGAGAAAGAGCGAGCGAGCTCTTGGGAATCATACACAGTGATGTGTGTGGTCCAATGTCTACACATGCGCGAAGTGGTTATTCATACTTCAATACTTTCACAGATGATTTCTCTAGGTATGGACATGCCTTCTTAATGAAGCACAAATCCGAGGCCTTTGAGAAATTTCAGGAATACAAGAATGAAGTTGAAAAACAAACAGGCAAAAGTATCAAGACACTGAGATCTGATCGAGGTGGCGAATACTTGAGTGCCGAGTTTCTGAGCTTCTTAAAAGAGAATGGAATTCTCTCTCAACTTACTCCTCCATACACACCACAACACAACGGTGTATCGGAAAGAAAGAATCGAACCCTATTGGATATGGTTCATTCTATGATGAGTAAGGCTGAGTTGCCGCGATCCTTCTGGAGTTATGCACTAGAAACAGCTGCATATCTTTTGAACCAAGTTCCTACTAAGTCAGTGCCTACCACACCATATCAGATGTGGAGTGGGAAGAAACCCAGTCTTAAACACTTTAAGACATGGGGGTGTCCAGCTTTTGTAAAAAAGCAGCATGCGGACAAGCTCGAGGCACGTTAGGTACTGTGTAAGTTTGTAGGATACCCAAAGAACTCCAAGAGGTATCTTTTCTATTACGCAGAGGAACAAAAGGTTTTTGTTTCTCGTCATGCCCGCTTCTTAGAAACTGAGTTTTTGGAAAATCAGATAAGTGGGAGCGCAATAGAACTGGAAGAAATTCCAGAACCACAAGCTATTACTGAAAGCTTGGTAGAACCAGAGGGTTCGAAAGAACAGGACATCCCAGCGCCACTCCGCAGGAGTAGTAGGCAGTCTCATCCGCCCGAGAGATACCACGGTTTTCTCATTGACGGGGATAGAGAGGAGTGCACTATGGATTATGGTGAGCCTACTAGCTTCCAGCAAGCCATTCAGAACGGTGACTCGGTAAAATGGCTGGATGCAATGCGGGCCGAGATGGAGTCTATGTACACCAACAAAGTTTGGACTTTGGACTTTTCTCCAGAAGGGGTAAAACCCGTAGGCTGCAAATGGATCTTCAGAAAGAAGATTGGTGTAGATGGGCAGGTTGAGACCTATAAAGCTAGACTTGTTGCAAAGGGTTTTCGTCAAAGACCTGGTTTGGACTATGACGAGACCTTTTCTCCAGTGGCTATGCTGAAATCCATTCGGATCCTTCTTGCCATTGCTGCCTTCCACGATTATGAAATCTGGCAGATGGACGTAAAGACGGCTTTCCTAAATGGAAATTTGGAAGGGTGCGTCTATATGGATCAGCCAGAGGGATTCAATCAGAGTGGGAGCAGCGGTAGAGTGTGCAAGTTGCTCAAGTCCATTTATGGACTTAAGCAGGCATCGCGGAGTTGGAACATCTGCTTTGATGATACTGTCAAAGAATTCGACTTTATCAAAAATCCAGATGAACCATGCATTTACAGTAAGATTGTAGGGAGAACTGTGGTATTCCTCGTCTTGTACGTGGATGACATTCTCCTAATAGGAAATGATATTCCTATGCTACAGTCAGTCAAAGGATTCTTGTCGCAAAGATTCTCCATGAAGGACCTGGGCGATGCCAACTACATTCTGGGGATCCAGATCTATCGTGATAGATCTAAGAGGATGTTGGGACTTTCACAGTCAAGGTACATCGACACCATACTGAAAAGGTTCAGTATGGAAGATTCCAAGCGCGGTAATTTACCGGCTTGTCACGGGATTACCCTCTCCAAAGAGATGTCTCCCAAGACTGATTTGGAAAGGGATCGCATGTCTATCATACCCTACGCTTCTGCGGTAGGCTCTATAATGTATGCGATGTTGTGTACCAGACAAGATGTAGCATACGCATTGAGCGCTGTAAGCCGGTATCAGTCGAACCCAGGGGAGAAACACTGGATAGCGGTAAAGAACATTCTCAAGTACCTGAGAAGGACTAAGGAGATGTTCTTGGTGTATGGCGGAAAAGACCTCCAGCTCGAGGCCTTTGCTGACTCCAGCTTCCAGAGTGACAAGGATGACTCCAAGTCCATGTCGGGTTATGTCTTTACCCTCAATGGAGGGGCGGTTTGCTGGAAGAGTTCCAAGCAGGAGACCGTTGCTGACTTAACTATGGAAGCGGAGTACATAGCTGCTTGCGATGCCGCAAAGGAAGCTGTCTGGATGAAGAAGTTCCTCACGGAGCTTCAGGTGGTTCCTACCATTGTTGATCCAATACCGCTGTATTGTGACAGCAACGGCGCTGTAGCTTTAGCGAAGGAACCCAGGTCCTATCAGAAGTCCAGGCACATTTTGAGGCGGTACCACCTGATCAGGGAGATCGTAGATCGCCGGGAGATCGAGGTGAAGAGAGTAAATACGGAGAACAACACTGCAGATCCACTCACGAAGGCCCTACCCCAGACTCAGTTCGAGCGGCTGATCGAGATGATAGGTCTTCGATACGCCAGTACATGGCCTTAGTGCATGTGGGAGATTGTTAGTGTATATGCCCTAGAGGCCATTACTGTATCATACTAGCTTGTATATTACTTGATGGAAGCTTGGGATATTCACAGTTGTATAGACAATCTTGCTCAAAATGGTAGTATGCTACTTGGTTTGTCTCTACTTCAATATGTGCATGTGTTTCTTTTAGCATATCGCTTGTATACATATTAGTAGAGCCCTTAGGATCTTTGCTTGATTACCAGCGTTGTGATGGTGCTCAAACTTGTGGGGGCTGGGTAATCCATAAGCACATCCTTATACAGGTCCCTAGTCATTGGACTATCGAGACAGGGCATCGATACTCCGGAGTAGACTAGCGTATGCGCTTCTCATCCCAACGGGGGAGACGGTCTGTCCCACAGCCATCAGTACGTCGTACTTGAGATAGTATGTGGGTACTCGTTAGGTTATGAGTACACTGGACAGGACTCGTCGGGAACTGTTGGTTGGTATTATACCTATCGTCAGTTATCAGTTCCCAGGTGACATGAGTACAGCTTAGTCCGCTGACTTGACACTGTCACTTCGCCTTGAGTGTGTTCCCACTGTACTTAGATTACTACCCTAACATGGCTCAAAGGAGTCGTGCAAACAGGTAGTAGTTGGGTGCAGTCCCGAAGCACTTGGAGGCAGTGACGGTTAGACAGGATTCGTCTTTCCCGGTATTGGGGGTTGACATCGCGCTGTGTCTAGGAGAGCCATTACACAAGTAGTCCCTGGCCAGGGCAAGCGAGATATACTGGTAGGTTTCCAGTGTTATCTCAGGGTGTTCTGGGCTACACTCCGACACGACTTGTACCGCTATTAGGGGACTGACGTTCACCGCCCCCTAGGCCCGCCATACGATGTATCAGACGAACAGACCGGACTGTACGGAGATTGTCACATACAGGCTCAGTAGGAGTTCGGATGGGTTTATCTCATCGGCCTTCTTATCGACATCTACCTGGGGACCGTTACGTACAGCTAGTGCCGCTTGCGGTCTGTGGTTAAACCCACTGCCAGCGTAGTGTCAAGTCTTTAGAGTCCCACACAGAGAGTTTCCCTGCACTGAGCGAAACGTGTAGAGGCCGTATGGTTTTACGGCAGGGCTACGATCATTTACGTGCACTTGTGTGCGTATGCTGTTCGGGCAGGCAATACTAGTGGGGTTTGGTTTAAGCCAGATCCTAGTATTGCACAGATAGATTTGATTTGTCTTCTGTGCATTCGCATTCTACGGAATGCGGATGCAGGTGTGCATGCACAGTTTTGAGGAGCGATGAAGGAGGAGGTGCCCCATTTGGGTTTTGGCAGTTGGTTCGGCCAAAACCATAATGTGGCACACTCATTAGGGTTTTGACAGTTCGTTTGGTCAAAACCGTTATGAGCCAGAGGCATTGTTTGTTAATCCTTTTAGTGATTGATTAGTGATGGCTAATTGCATTGACCATTTGACCACTTAGATCTCTCTTGACCTTGTTGACCGTGTTGACCATGTTGACCATTGACCTTCAAGAGAGATCCACACTCTTCTTTTATTTTCCATTTATTTCTTGTGTTATGATAATGGTCAATTCAATATGCCATCAAGTCTTTCATGATAGGATTAGTAATGATGATTATTGTGTATTATTGCAACCATGGTTCATTTCATTTTGGTAAGATATTTTTCATTATTCTCTTCTCATTCTCTCTCATGAAGTGAGAAGAAAAGAAAAGCTCCATGGTTGCAAACTTTCTCCTTCTTCTTCCTCCTCTTGATCTCTAATTTTGATCTCATGTGTTGAGAGAAAAAGAATCCACAAAGACAAATACATCCATACATCTCCTCTACACATTCTAAAGCATTTAGATTAGCAATCTCCTTGCCCTAGTTGCCTTGGCTTGAGGCGAAGCTTAGTTACAGCTCTCGGATGGATCGTCTTCGACTCAAGAAGGCCGCGGAGGTGCCCAAGGTCCGTATCGACGCTTGGAGCTTAGATGGACGAGTGGGACAGCGGGATGAAGACCCGAAGGACCGGTTCCGTGAGGTATACTTCCTACTGCATAGTAGCTAAACCTCTAAGTGTTTAGTAGTTTCTAGTTTAGCAAAGATCCGACTTTTAGTCCATGTTGCCTTGCGCTAAAATCATTGTTTATCGCCGTTTCCGCCTCCCCGTAAGAACCGGGGTGAGCAACGTGGACTTACATATACATACCCACATTTATATACCCACTGAATACAAATGCAAAGAGACAAAATCTACACTGTACAATACTAGGATCCGGCTTAAACCAAAGCCCGCTAGTATTTTCCGTCCGATCATGATCCATGCAATACCGCACGTATCTGATCGAACCCTGCCATATCTCCATACGGCCTTTACAGCGTTTCGCCCGAAACTTGAGAAAACGGTCTGTGGGGGACTCTAAAGACTCGTCAATACTTTGGCTGTGGATTTAACCACTAGCACGTCAGAGGTATTAGCCTATACGTGACGGGCTACCAGGTATTGACCTAAAGGGACGTCGATGAACGAACTCATCCTGAAACCCTACTGAGCCTGTCAGTGACAATATCCGTACAGTCCGGTCCGTTCGTCTATGAGCATCGTATGGCTGGCCTAGGGGGTTGGTAAAAGTCAGACCCCCAAAAGCGGTACAAGTCGTGTCGGAGTGTAGTCCAGAATACCCTGAGATACTACTGGAATTGTTGGATATAAGTATGCCCTAAAGGCCATTATATGATAGTGGGTGTATCTATACATGTATATATATATTCAGTATGCATTCTTGCTCGACATGATAGTATGCTATCTGGTTCTTCTTTATCTGACATGTTGTTTTGATCATACTTTTATTCATTCATACATGCTGATAAAGCCCTGAGGATATCGGCTTGACTACTCTGATTATGATGGAGATCATACTAGTGGGACATCTGTAGTCTATAAGCATATCCTGGAAAGTCCCTAGTCGCAGGTATATCAAGACGGGGCATTGATATACCAGAGTAGACTAGCGTATACGATACTAAACCCATACGATGGGCGATGGATGTTCCCACATCCATCGATGTTTGACATCAAGATCATATACGGGTGCTCAGTGGTGACTGGGTACACTGGACGGACTCACCGAGAACTCCTATATGGGATTATATCTATCGTCGGATAGCAGTTCTCAGGTGACACTGGTACAGGTTAGTCTGTACACCCGAGGTCGTCATAGAGTCTTGTGTGTTCTCCCACTGTACTTTGATTGCCACCCTACCACGGCTCTACCGAGTCATGCAAACAGGTGGCCGTTGGGTACAGTCCCAAGACACAAGAAGACAATAAGCGATAGGAGGGGTTTCGTCTCTCCCGGTATTGGGAGTTGATGCTGTGCTGTGCCCGACTGGTTCTATCAGTAAGTCCCTGGCTAGGGCTGCTGAGATTTGCTGATAAGTGTTATCAGTAGTTTCTCGATCTGTTATAGACCATTCACCGGCACGACTTATTGAGTTATTAGGGTCGACGTGACCATCCCTAGGCTCGATATGCAGCATATCTGACGAAGAGACCGGACTGTACGGTAGTGTTGCCGGTTGGCTCAACGGGAGTTGTAACAGGTTCGCTTGTTTTCTTCTGAACGCTCAATACCCGGGTGGCCGTTACGTTTAGCTGACCGCTTGCGGCTTGGGGGTGCTTGATATGATCATCATCCTCTGCCGGCGTATTGACGAGTCTTAGAGTCCCACACAGGAGTTACCTAGTCCAGGCGAAACGTTATGGTGCGCGTATGAGATATGCGCATGGACCCGATTAAAATGCGCGTATATGATACCGTACATTGATCGGGCGGCTTGCTTTTGGTGGGGTCATATGTGATATGGCCGGATTGATAAATCAAGTGTTGATTTATCATTTAACCATTAGTTTTCTCACTTAAAACCTTTTCTTGAATGATGGATGTGTGCATGCATGTATATTTTTCTTTCTTTCTTTCTTATTAGTTTCATGCACATATGGATGTGCATACATACACACATACATACACCCATCTATCATGGTTGTTTATATATGGAATAAGATGGCAATATAAGACTCACACCATGGTTGAATATATGGATTATTATTTGATTTATTGTTTAAAACAAAATAGAAAAGATAAGGATAATTCTTGCTTACTTCTACATTCTTCTTTAAACCTAACCATTCTCACCTACCTTTAACCTTGAGTTATCCTTCTCTTTATGTTCTAAAACTCAAGTTAAATAATGTCTCCATCATTTTAACCATGGTTCATAGTGAGAAGAAATAAAATATATAATGATATATTTCATTTTTCTTTTCATGGTTATCATTCTACTCTTGTTAAAAATAAAAAGCCATCTTCTTCCTCCTTCACCATTTGCTCTCTAGTTTTTTCTAGTGAGTAAAATACACATAAAGAAAGGTTTTTGAAGTGAGAATCTTAACCACAACATCATTCTACACAAGTCTAGCCAACTTGTTTAGAGTGTTCTCTTCGATTCAAGAAGTTTCGAGCTTGGACGAGGAACTCCGGGTGGATCGTCATGGACGTGAGAGGACTTCAAGAGGACCTTCTTCCAACACCCAAGAGACCAAGGAGTCCAACAAAAGGGAGCTACAAAGGTTGTAGTCCCGAAACCCTAATTTTATTAGCATTAAGTTTTGTAACCTTAATTTTTCTAGGATCGATTCCTTTGCATGCTTGTTTAGCACCATCAAAATCCAAACTTTGAGACATGTGATGCTTCAAAACTCAGTATAGGGTGCTAGGCAATCCTTTCATTGGTATCAAAGCCGACCTAGAACATTAGGCGATGCTTTTACGATATAAAAATTCCGATCGGACAAAAATACGATATTTCAAGACCCTCTGGACAAATTTTAGAATCTGACGTTTTTCAGAATTAAAAATACTTAAAAAATACAGCAGGAAATTATAAGAATAACAGTGAAATTCGATGACCTGAAGAGCATAAACCGCCGCGGAACCGCCGCATTTCCTGGATTAGGCCGCGGTTCCGCGGCCGTAAAGAGGCATCATTGGATAATTTTTCCACAGTAATTCTTATATCTGCTTGTACAGTGTTTTAGGTATGTTTAATCTGAATATAGTACTGTATTTTCTGGAGATGGTTTTGGACGCGTAGATTCGATCGGAATTTTCATTTCGTTGCTTGTCCGGGTAAATTAGAAAGTATTGAAGTGTTTGAACGAGTGTCATTTGCTCACTATTCACGGGGTTTAAATACTTTGGAGATACGTGCAAGTCTTTTTGTGGTGGACCCTCTAGAAGACAACAAACCTTAACTCGATTATGTGACCGTCTTGAACTGCCCTTTGAACCTTAGGGTTTGGGGCAGTACGGCGTGCCACATGTGAGGCGTTGGCTTGACCCTTCTACGGCTGGACCGCTACCACTGTGTCACACTCCGGATTTTTTGAACCCTGCTCAAGTGTTGAGCTTTAGTGAATCTTGGGTACTTGATCGTTCGTTCGAAAACTTTAATACTGTCTGTTTATCTGGAATGTGATACAATATGTGGAATTCATATAGTTTAGGCATGAAATACGAAATATGCGATATTTCGCATTTATGATGTCTAAAGAGAATGTGGATTCCAAATATTGTAGTTTTACATTTTCTTTTCTGTGACCGTAAGTGTAGTATGTTCGATATCGCCAGTTTCGTTGCTATACATCAACGACAATTGGGGTATGCATACTTACTTACGTTGATGATATTAGATATTATGTGTTGCTGAGATATGATGTGCAGGATTGTCGCGATTGAATAGCCGGGGGGTTTTATGTGAGATAAGAGTTTTATTTTTCATTCATGTAAATTCAAATGTACTTTAATATTCTTTTATTTAGGGCACTTCTGGGTTGAGGTTGTGTCACCAGTGTTGTATATTATTTACTTTTCCGCATTAGGATGGACCCAAGGAGGGGAGCACAGGTGACCGGGTTCTGGGGTTCAGTGGGAGGCCATCTCGAGGAGTCGAGACCGGGTCTCCTAAACTCCAAAATTGGTAGGGTCACTTGCCGCTCTCGTAGGGGTCCAGGGTGTGGGCTTGGCTATTCATCGCGACTGTGGAATCCGTATTTTCTATTCTGGCTAAATACTAAATACGGACGTCCTAGTATATCCCACGTTATATCTATGTTTCTGCTGCCTGTGTTCTGTGATATCTGAGACGAATGACATATTATATATATGATATATAGTAGACGTTGCTTATGTTTTACACCCGCGCTAGTCCCGTCCCGGTATGCCGTTAGTTAAGTAACCTAACGGTGCATAACGGAACATTGCGGCGAATGCTGATGGCATAAGCGTACGTGTTATTTTCGTTTCTTTTCTGTGATTGGCTTAAGGACTTAAATGATGGGATTACATTAATGTGATTAATGTAAAGAAAATAAACCTAAAAAGATGTCGTAGAATCGGATTTGAAAACCACTCGGCTATTTATGAAAAAGCTATATTTCAAAACTGCGGAGCTTAAGCCACTCCTTTTGAAAACCATTTGATTCTACAATGATATCAAGTTCAAAGCGTTAAAGATTTTCTTAAAAATCATTCGCAGCCCTCCGTCATTTTAGGAAGTAGAGTACTTAGTATTCGTGCTACGTTTGTTGACTATAGTTAAGGTGTAGTGTACGGTAGCTAAGTGATGTCTTCCTACATTGCATATGATGCAGATTAATTGGGACATTCTTATGACTTTGTTGACCTTAGTTAAGGGTCATATGAGTGGGTCTTGTTGGAGATAGTGCCCTCAGAGTCAATTATTAGGTCACAGGTACGTGATTGTAATGATTGAGGGAGGACCTATCCCGGTAGGACAGTCTTACTCGAGATGATAGTATGCTATCTGGTTTACCTTTATCATCGTGTACTGTTTTAGGTGACATGACAGGTCGCTATTACACGTTGATAGAGCCCCTAGGATTCTTGCTTGACCACCAGCAGTATGAGGGCGATCATATAAGTGGGAGCTGGGGGTCTACAAGCATATCCTTAAAAGGTCCCTAGTCGTGGGAGTTTCGAGACTGGGCATCGATACTCCATTAGTAGACTAGTGTATACAGTCGAGACCCCGACGAGGGGCGGTGGCCGGTCTCACAAGCCACTGGTGTCAGTTGGATCACCTAAGATGTATACAGGTGCTCATTGGGTTATGAGTACACCGGACAGGACTCGCCGGGAACATGCTAGTTGGTCACATACCAGACGTCAGATGGCAGTTCCCTGGTGACATGTGTGCAGGTTAGTTCATCGACCTGGGGATCGTCATTTGTCTCGTGTGAGTTCCCACTGTACTTTGATTACTACCCTACCACGGCTCAAAGGAGTCGTGCAAACAGGTTTTAGTTTGGTACAGTCCCGAGCCACATCGAGGCAGTGAGCGTATCTTCAGGGGTTCGTCTCTCCCGGTATTGGGGGTGAGGTCACGCTGTGTCTAGGAGAGCCATTACACAAAGCCCTCGGCCGAGGCAAGGAGATTTACTGGTAGGTATTCCAGTAGTATCACAGGGTGTTCTGGGCTACACTCCGACACGACTTGTACCGCTTTTGGGGGTCTGACTTTTACCAACCCCCTAGGCCCGCCATGCGATGCTCATAGACGAACGGACCGGACTGTACGGATATTGTCACTGACAGGCTCAGTAGGGTTGTCGGGCTGAGTTCGCTCACAGACGTCCCTTTTAGTCAATACCTGGTAGCCCGTTACGTATTGGCTTATACCTCTGACGTGCTAGTGGTTAAATCCACAACCAAGGTGTTGACGAGTCTTTAGAGTCCCCCACATTCAGTTACTCAGCTTTCGGGCGAAAGGTTGTAGAGGCCGTATGGAGATATGGCAAGGTCCGATCAGATACGTGCGGTATTGCACGGATCAGGATCGGACAGTTTGTACTATAGGCCGTATGGTTATATGGCAGGGTTCGATCAGATACGTGCGGTATTGCACGGATCAGGATCGAACAGATATTACTAGCCGGCTTTGGTTTAAACCGGATCCTAGTATAGTACAGTGTAGACTTTGTCTCATTGCATTTGTATTTCGGTCGAAATACAGATGCGGGTGTGTATGCACAGTATCGGGGTTTTCCTGTAATTTATTACGGGACCAGTTTTCTGGAGTTGCCAGTTTGCTTTCCGTTTCGGCCAATTTCCATTGTTCCGTTCCTTGGCCGAAGATTGGTGGAGGAGGGCTTATTTGCATTGTTGCAAATAAGTATTTATGGAGGGGGTCTTTGCTTTTTGTTGCATCATGATAGTCTTCATGATGGTGCACCATCCATTGACTTGTTTGACTTCATACTTCATGATGGCTTGACTTTGTTAGCATCATGGTTGTTGATGATGGTTGTGTGGAGTGTTGGCATTGCTTTGTGATCATGGTTGATTATCATAACCATTCCTTTCTCTCTCTCTTTTGATTATGGTTGTGGTTTGATCTTTTGTTTTTTCATATCACTCCTTCACTCTCATTCACTCCCTCCATCATCTCTTGTGGCCGGCCAAGTCCTAGTGGGGCTGTCCAAATATTTTGAGGTGGGATTTTGCTTCATTTCATGTTGCAAAAATCCCACAAGTTCCATCTAAAAAGCTCCAAGTTCAATCCCTCCTCCAATGGCAATTCCACAACCCCAAGTGAGACATGGTTCTTCACACATTCTACAGCAAATCTTGGGCACGTTGACTAGCCAGCATCGTGCCCGAGTTGCCTCGGCATTGAGGTGGGAGCCCGTAAAAGAAGAAGGCGATGTGGTGCACTTCCGGCGACGAGGAGGAGACGGGACATTCCGCAGGAGATCGGGACGATGATGAGAAGACCGGAGGACTTGGATCGTCGGTATATCTCTAACCCATCTTCTAGTTTGCTTAGACTTGTTAATGGTAACGATCCGGGTGTTTAGTGCGCGGTGGTGCCGGTTTGCTAAGTCCGCAAAATTAAAGTTTTTCACCGCTTCCGCATTCCGGCGTCGGATTGACGGCCGGGGCGCCTCCGTGCACTTACAGTGGTATCAGAGCCTCGCCATTAACTTAGTCTAGCTTTGTGTAATGTGTTTGCATTTCCAATCGATCAAAAAGTTCCAAAACCCGTATTTTTATCACATCAGTTTTCTGTTGGAAATTTTTAGTCTCGAAAAAATTTTCAGGTTGTAAAATATTGATGTACTGGAAAATCTAAGATCTCTGTTAAAATTCGATGAAGTAACTCCACAGTTGGAGCGCGGAAGCGCCGCACAACCCCCCTTCCCGCCGCTCTTCCGCCGCACACTGTGGAGATCACTTCACCAATTTTTTCCAGAGGCCTTCTGGGCTTAAAATATGGGTTTTGGAATATTAAAATTGGGCCCAGGATTTCTGTGACTGCTACAGTTTTGTTTTGGGGCCCACTTGTTAATATTCGATCGGTCGGACATTTTAAACACATTTTTCACAGTATTTACATTATATCTGCGACCGTGAATGTCACTTGATCGGTAAATCCGGTCTAACTGCTATAGCCCGGTTAGACGGATTTGCGAACGTGACTTTCACGTTGATGTTTTGCTTTTGCTGTGATGTTGCGGATCGATCGTGGGGGATAGCCTGGATGCAATGCTAGTACAGTTTTGTTGTATTCTGTACATTTGATATTGCGGGGCGAGCGTCCGACATGTGGACTGCCGTCCCTGCCTGTTTGTATTATTATTTTGGGGCACGACCTGGTTGCGGTCGATGTACCCGTTGTATGTATATTTTACTTTCTGTACTAGGGTTACCCCGCGGAGGGGTGCACGGATAGCCGGGTTCTAGAGGGCAACAAGCCCGCATCTCATGGCATTGAGACGGAGGGGGCTTCACTCTAGGATTGGCGGGCTATTCGCCGCACTCGTAGGGGGTACAGGTTGACCCAGGAGGGGTGCCCAAGTTACCGGATTCCGTGAAGTGCTGGGTGGTCCATTCACGGCGCTGAAGGGGGCTGCCTCGCTTCAGGTTTTGGCGGGTGACTTGCCGCGCCCGTAGGGGTCTAGGATTTCATTGCGCAGGCTATCCACACGACCAGGGGAACGTCGGGTTTCATTAGTGGCTCTGTGAAACCCGGGGATCCCAGATATCTGTATTGTTTCTGTGATGCTGTTCATTCTCTGTGATGTTGCATTTCTTTCACGCCTTGAGCGAAATATAATATATTGGTATATATATTAGTAGATGTTGTATATGTTTTACATCCGCGCTAGTCCAGTCCCCGCTCTGTCGTTAGTTAGCTAACCTAACGGGTAATGACGGGACCCAGTGGCGATTGCGGATGGCATATACGTACATCAGTATATTTTCGTTCTTTGTGGTGTGATCAATTGATGGGACTGCGTTGATTCGGATCAATGCAAGTTAAAAACAAACCTAATCTGATGTTGTTGGAACACTTTTCAAAAAGCTGTTATTGCAAGGACGTTCACTTTTGTTTTGCATCGTGATATTCAGTTGGAATATCCTGCTCCTCAGTCGACGAGGCAAGGGCCGAGATCCCTTCACCGGGAGTGACCCCTTGGACAGAAGTTTGCGTCAGGGCATTAACTTCATTATAGCCGATTACTTTTGCTTTGCATCGCGGTATTCATTTGGAATATCCTGCACCCCATTCTACGGGGAAAGAGCCGAGATCCCTTCACCGGGAGTGACCTCTTTAGCAACGGTTTTCGTCACTATATTTTTAAAAAAGCTATCCGTTCCTTCGACGATATCAAGTTCATTACGTTAAAGGTTTTCGCCAGAAACCATTCGTAGCCCTCCGTCGTTTCATATGGGTGGTCAATAGTATTCAAGCTGTGTTTGTTGGCCTTAGTCAAGGCACAGTGTTTGGTAGCTATTGGGTGTTCATATGCTGCATAGATAGATGCGTTGGTTTGGGACAGTCGTATAGCCTTGTTGGCCCTAGTCAAGGGCTTGTACGGGTGGGTTCAAATCAACCTGGATAATGACGGGTAGAACTTGACATGTGACTTATGATTTGTTGGCCTTAGTCAAGGTCATAAGAGCATGGGGTAAAAATCCACATCGGGAGTTTCAAAAGTACTGAAACTTGCCAGATATGCGCATACCTTCTGGAGTGTGATACCGTGAGCGGATTCCGTCACGTTGTCATGCGATGAGAGTTGGATCCCGATTCCCACTGATGAGTTGGTTTACTCCTCGGGTGATCCCGACTAATTCTTCTTTCAGGTTTGGAGGAGAATTTGAGGTACAGTGGGAGGTTTCCAGATTAGATAAATTGGTAACCATTCTGATCTAGGATAGAGTGCACGCTGAGTGTTTCTTTTCTCTCTCTCTCTTTGGCAGCGACCATTGACCCGACCCTAAGACTTTGACTCAGTGACCAAGTTGACCGAACCTTCTAAACACTGGCTTTTGGATTGTCAGAGTTGCAAACCTCATTGCCACTCCTACTTTTACCCTTTTCTCCAGGACACCCCGTTTTACTACGAACGTCCACTTCCATTGGACAAAACCATCGTATGGTTAGATACGAACTCGAAAGAATTTATTCGAGGATGGTTTCCGGTTCTGGAGAAAACGGATAGGATTATTCAGTTGTCTTTTCCTTTTACCCTCTCTCAGGTTACGAGTGCTCCTTGGTTTAGGGGTAGTACACCTATTACGCAAATTGGATTGTCTTCTTCCAAACCTTAGGCTGGTGCCGACCGGTAGGGAATGAAGAAAACCAATTAGCCTAACGATGGTGTGCAGAAGGTATTAAGTTAAGACAAAGCAAGGGATTAGTAAGAGGGCAAAGTAAATTGCAACAGATATTCACGACCAAACCAGGTATTTCTTCGCCAATCCTAAAATCACCTTTGTATTTCTCCAGGACACTCCGTATCACTACGAAGATCCTCAGTTTATTGGATATTCCATCGTATGGTTATATACGAACTCGAAAGGAACTTGTTCCAGTTCGGGGATGGATCCTGGTTCAGGAGAAATAGGAATAAAGTACATTCAGGTGTCTTTTATCTTCACCTTCTCTCGTGTTCCGAGTGTTCCTAGGATTGGGGCAGTACACCCATTATGCTTATTGGATAGTCTTCTTCCAAACCATAGGCTGGTGCCGAACGATAGGGAAGGAAGAAAACCATTTGGCCTAAAGGGGTGTGCAGAAGGTAAAGACTAAAGACATATGAAGGGATTTGGAGAGGTGGCAAAGAACTATACGGTTACAGTCGTGAATCTGGAAGAGGCATTACTAGGAATACCAGAATACCCCATCGGAACATTTCAATGTTTCAGTTTCACTGTGTAATGTTAAAGGAAAACTGATTTCCCGATTAGATACTTATTCCAGGGTATGTATTTACCAAGTATGATTCTCACATCTGTATGGTTTTACAGATGATGAGTGGGAGTAAGTTATTGGGAATTGGGTGATCATCCTCATTATATCGGGATTCGTTGTAATCGGTGATATTTGAGGAAATCACCTGGGTTGTTTGCCGGTCGGCAAATATTTGGTTTTGAATATCCGCTTTCATGCACCAATTTCAAATTGATATATCTGTACGTCTATTTTCATAGAGTGAGATATACCTTTCTGAAATTATGTCGATGACATTTACCTATATCAGTGGATGGTTAGGTAAGGAGCATTAAACAGCGGTGTAATTCTTCTTAACCATAAGTACAGTTTTCAACCTACGACACACAGTGAATAAGTTATCAGACTCAAGGGACTTATACAAAGGATTGTATGTTGTCCAGGGTCCATTAGGACAGAGGGGTTGGTCCTCGTACTATATTCGGTTTACTTATGACTTCTCTAGTTTTTAGACAGGTGTTTCGCGGAAACACAGGGTCCGAATTTTGAGAAGTTATAGGTATTTGAATAGAGTAGAGAACCAGGTATAGCAAGTATCGGGATTCTTCAAAGAGATCGAAGATGTAGATACTTGTGTATGGTATTCAGTTGATAGTAATGATAAAGAGATCTTGCTTCTCTTTCAGGTTACTCATAATTGGAAGTATTCCTAAGTTGAGTAACGCTGATCGGCCTCCTTCCATTTAGTTGACATGTGCTGGGGACAGCTGCATGATTTGAATCTGATTCAATTAAATCAGTGCCTCTGTTTCTATATTGGATATAGAACAGTTCATATCTTAACATTGTTAAGGTACTGGGAGTTGTCCGGTTTATGCTTAAAACCAGACACTGGACAACTCAAGGCACGTTTCTGTAATGGCTGTTTGTGGGTTGACCCAGGCTATGACGCGGGTTGACTTTCTACCATCTGGATGAACAATAGCAATATTGTTCTAGACTCGCCACAGTTTTAAATAAAATGGACTTTTTCAGAAAACAGTAGTGGGAGTATGGTAGAACTGGAAGTGATTCCAGAACCACAAACGATTACTGAAGATTTGATAAGGAACCTAAAGATTCAACTGGATTGACATTCCATTGGCCACTCCGCAGATAAGGTGGGTAACTTCAGGCACCCGAGAGGTACTCCGGTAGCCTCAAGGACTGTGACAGGGAAGTTCTTGTTTACCCACAATTACCATTGCTGTTGTTCCAGGCTGCGAGACCCGGCGGGAGGATGAGTATAGCGTCGTTCTAAACTAGTTTTAGAAGTGCACGTGTATATGACTCTGCCAGAGGGTTGTCGTAGTCAGTGGGAGCAGCGGAAGCATTGGTGGACAGGTGGCTTATGTCTATTTATAGACTAAAGCAGATGTAGCGGAGATAGATCATCTGTTTCTGACGTGACAGTCATGGGTTTGACTTCATCAGAATAACGGATGGATATGTTGAGAAGGTAGTAGGGTGTGATATCCTGGTATCTGGATGATATACACAGAGTAGGAAAAGAAACTCCTACACTACGATCGGTTATACTTTGGTCGTCACACAGTGGTTTCTCCACAAAGGAAATGGATTTTGTATCAGACATATTGGTTACTAGATCTATGGCTTTAGATCTAAGATTTGGGTGGTTTCCCAATCAGGGTACTTTGACAGCATTCTAAGAGTATTTAGAATGGATGACTCCTGGCACGGTAGTGTACCTGCAGGTAATGGAGTCACCCTCTCCAAAGGTGCCTTACAGACTAAAGGGGAGAGGGACGTGCATGATTGGCAGAGCACTTGCTTAGGCAATTGAGTCAATCATGAGATGTCAAGTACCACCAGATGTTGTTCTTGCACTAGATGCAATAAGTTGACATTAATCCAATCCTGGAGAAACAGTCGGAAGCAGTTTTAGAACATAAGTGGATGTTCTAGGGATATGATAACGACAGCCTCATTCAGGAGACAGTTATCATTCCAGGCTTCCAAGGTGACATGGACGACAAGGAGGTTGTCAGAGCTATGGTTTTCCTTCTGATGAGGGGCAGTATTTTGGACAGGTGGTCCACGGCAATACTGAGGAAGGCATGGCGCAGGATACTGATTAAGTTCAGTTGACGATACAGTCTAAGAAGTTTGGATTTGGAGTTCATTTATGAGCTATGTCCCATCAGACATCCAGACACGTTCTAAGACAGGTATTGCTCTTTTCGGGAGATGGCTTTCTCCGCGAACTTGAGATATAGAGAGACAAAGGAAGAAACAACTATGTGGATCCACTCACTGAGGCTATTCCTCGAACGCAATAGTTTCGCAAACGAGCTTTGTGAGACTGACTAGTAGAGGAGTTGGATGTTCGGTATCACACGGGCTGTGAGTATGCGACATCGCAATAATTAGCCTTGAGTGCAAGTGGGAGATTGTTGGAGATAGTGCCCTCAGAGTCAATTATTAGGTCACAGGTACGTGATTGTAATGATTGAGGGAGGACCTATCCCGGTAGGACAGTCTTACTCGAGATGATAGTATGCTATCTGGTTTACCTTTATCATCGTGTACTGTTTTAGGTGACATGACAGGTCGCTATTACACGTTGATAGAGCCCCTAGGATTCTTGCTTGACCACCAGCAGTATGAGGGCGATCATATAAGTGGGAGCTGGGGGTCTACAAGCATATCCTTAAAAGGTCCCTAGTCGTGGGAGTTTCGAGACTGGGCATCGATACTCCATTAGTAGACTAGTGTATACAGTCGAGACCCCGACGAGGGGCGGTGGCCGGTCTCACAAGCCACTGGTGTCAGTTGGATCACCTAAGATGTATACAGGTGCTCATTGGGTTATGAGTACACCGGACAGGACTCGCCGGGAACATGCTAGTTGGTCACATACCAGACGTCAGATGGCAGTTCCCTGGTGACATGTGTGCAGGTTAGTTCATCGACCTGGGGATCGTCATTTGTCTCGTGTGAGTTCCCACTGTACTTTGATTACTACCCTACCACGGCTCAAAGGAGTCGTGCAAACAGGTTTTAGTTTGGTACAGTCCCGAGCCACATCGAGGCAGTGAGCGTATCTTCAGGGGTTCGTCTCTCCCGGTATTGGGGGTGAGGTCACGCTGTGTCTAGGAGAGCCATTACACAAAGCCCTCGGCCGAGGCAAGGAGATTTACTGGTAGGTATTCCAGTAGTATCACAGGGTGTTCTGGGCTACACTCCGACACGACTTGTACCGCTTTTGGGGGTCTGACTTTTACCAACCCCCTAGGCCCGCCATGCGATGCTCATAGACGAACGGACCGGACTGTACGGATATTGTCACTGACAGGCTCAGTAGGGTTGTCGGGCTGAGTTCGCTCACAGACGTCCCTTTTAGTCAATACCTGGTAGCCCGTTACGTATTGGCTTATACCTCTGACGTGCTAGTGGTTAAATCCACAACCAAGGTGTTGACGAGTCTTTAGAGTCCCCCACATTCAGTTACTCAGCTTTCGGGCGAAAGGTTGTAGAGGCCGTATGGAGATATGGCAAGGTCCGATCAGATACGTGCGGTATTGCACGGATCAGGATCGGACAGTTTGTACTATAGGCCGTATGGTTATATGGCAGGGTTCGATCAGATACGTGCGGTATTGCACGGATCAGGATCGAACAGATATTACTAGCCGGCTTTGGTTTAAACCGGATCCTAGTATAGTACAGTGTAGACTTTGTCTCATTGCATTTGTATTTCGGTCGAAATACAGATGCGGGTGTGTATGCACAGTATCGGGGTTTTCCTGTAATTTATTACGGGACCAGTTTTCTGGAGTTGCCAGTTTGCTTTCCGTTTCGGCCAATTTCCATTGTTCCGTTCCTTGGCCGAAGATTGGTGGAGGAGGGCTTATTTGCATTGTTGCAAATAAGTATTTATGGAGGGGGTCTTTGCTTTTTGTTGCATCATGATAGTCTTCATGATGGTGCACCATCCATTGACTTGTTTGACTTCATACTTCATGATGGCTTGACTTTGTTAGCATCATGGTTGTTGATGATGGTTGTGTGGAGTGTTGGCATTGCTTTGTGATCATGGTTGATTATCATAACCATTCCTTTCTCTCTCTCTTTTGATTATGGTTGTGGTTTGATCTTTTGTTTTTTCATATCACTCCTTCACTCTCATTCACTCCCTCCATCATCTCTTGTGGCCGGCCAAGTCCTAGTGGGGCTGTCCAAATATTTTGAGGTGGGATTTTGCTTCATTTCATGTTGCAAAAATCCCACAAGTTCCATCTAAAAAGCTCCAAGTTCAATCCCTCCTCCAATGGCAATTCCACAAACCCAAGTGAGACATGGTTCTTCACACATTCTACAGCAAATCTTGGGCACGTTGACTAGCCAGCATCGTGCCCGAGTTGCCTCGGCATTGAGGTGGGAGCCCGTAAAAGAAGAAGGCGATATGGTGCACTTCCGGCGACGAGGAGGAGACGGGACATTCCGTAGGAGATCGGGACGATGATGAGAAGACCGGAGGACTTGGATCGTCGGTACATCAAATTAAAGTTTTTCACCGCTTCCGCATTCCGGCGTCGGATTGACGGCCCGGGCGCCGCC
Organism: Agapanthus africanus; assembly: GCA_030015575.1. Classification (NCBI taxonomy): domain Eukaryota; kingdom Viridiplantae; phylum Streptophyta; class Magnoliopsida; order Asparagales; family Amaryllidaceae; genus Agapanthus; species Agapanthus africanus. The sequence continues at coordinate 613,609,907 of CM057341.1, read as the reverse complement.
GTGCACTTACAGGTCTAACTAATCATGAAATGACGGGTAGAACTTGACTGGTACTTATGATTTGTTGACCATAGTTAAGGTCATAAGTGCTAGGGTAAAAACCACATCGGGAATTTCAATAGTTGAAATTTGCAATGAGATTGCATACCTTCCATGTGATGGTTGGATCCCGATCCCACTGTGGGCAATAGTTGTTAGTGTATATGCCCTAGAGGCTATTACTGTATCATACTAGTTTGTATATTACTTAATGGATGCTTGGGATATTCACCTTGTATATACAATCTTGCTCAAAATAGTAGTATGCTACTTGGTTTGTTTCTACTTTAATGTGTACATGTGTTTATTTTTGTATATCGCCTATACACATTAGTAGAGCCCTTAGGATCTTTGCTTGATTACCAGCGGTGTGATGGCCGTCACACTAGTGGGGCTGGGTAATCTATAAGCACATCCTTATGCAGGTCCCTGGCCGCAGGACTATCGAGACAGGGCATCGATACTCCGGAGTAGACCAGCGCATGCGCTTCTTATCCCAGTGTGGGAGACGGTCTGTCCCACAGCCGTCAGTACGTCGTACTTGAGATAGTATGCGGGTGCTCGTTAGGTTACGGGTACACTGGACAGGACTCGTCGGGAACTGACTAGTTGGTATTATACCTATCGTCAGTTATCAGTTCCCAGGTGACATGAGTACAGCTTAGTCCGCTGACTTGACACTGTCATTCCGCCTCGAGTGTGTTCCCACTGTACTTTGATCACTACCCTACCACGGCTCAAAGGAGTCGTGCAAACAGGTAGTGGTTGGGTGCAGTCCCGAAGCACTTGGAGGCAGTGACGGTTAGACAGGATTCGTCTCTCCCGGTATTGGGGGTTGACATCGCGCTGTGTCTAGGAGAGCCATTACACGAGTAGTCCCTGGCCAAAGCAAACGAGATATACTGGTAGGTTTCCAGTGTTATCTCAGGGTGTTTTGGGCTTCGCTCCGGCACGACTTGTACCGCTATTGGGGGACTGACGTTTACCGCCCCCTAGGCCCGCCATGCGATGTATCAGACGAACAGACCGGACTGTACGGAGAATGTCACACTCAGGCTTAGTAGGAGTTCAGATGGGTTTCGCCTCGTCGGTCTTCTTGTCGGCATTACCGGGGGACCGTTACGCACAGCTAGTGCCGCTTGCGGTCTGTGGTTAAACCCACTGCCAGCGTAGTGTCGAGTCTTTAGAGTCCCATACAGAAAGCTTTTCGCCTTTAGGCAAAAGAGTAGAGGTCGCATGGTATTGCGACAGGTCGCATGGTTTTGCGACAGGGTTCGGTCACATCCGTGCACTTGTGCGCGTACAGTGTCCGGACAGTTTACACTAGCGGGCTTTGGTTTAAGCCAGATCCTAGTGTACCTTTTGGGATTGGATTTATCCAGTGTGCATTCGTGTTCCTCGGAACGCGGATGCGGGTGTGTATGCACAGTTGACAGGGAGGCAGAGGCAGCGGATTCTCATTAGGGTTGTTGACAGTTGACCGTTGACTATTTGACTTTATGCTCAACCCTAATGAGAATATGATATGTGATTAACTATTATATTAATTAAGTATTATGGTGATATGGTTGTTGACTTGTTGACTTTTGTTGACTTGTTGACTTTGTTGACTTGTTGACTTTTGTTGACTTGTTGACCGGTTGACTAGGCTTGACTAGTTGACCATCATGATAACCATAGCCATCATTTCATGGCAAAGACTTTTGTTTACTTGCTCATTTGTGTAAAATGAGTGCATGAAATGATATGGTTATGGTTGCTTCAAACCATCACATAAGACTTTTTTTGATATGATGAGTTATGATCACTTTGGATTATGAGAGGGTGAAAGACAAAAGAGAGCCTCATTCTTTCTTGCTCATTCTCTCTCTTGTTCTTGAGCTCTCCTCTTGCTCTCACCCTCAACCTCTTGCTCCCTCTCTTGATCTATGGTTCTCTTGTCTCATGAGTTGAGAATCAAGAACCATAGATAAAATCCCATTCTATTTCTTCTCTACTCATTCTAGTTCACTAGGTTTAGCAAACCAAGTGAACTAGTTTCTTCAAAGAACGAAGAAGGAGCTAAAGGTTGGAGCTTTCAGGTGGATCTATCTTCGGCGTACGGAGACGACGAGAAGAAGCCACCGGACAACCATCGGAGCTTTGAAGACGAAGGAGTTCAAGACAAGCAAGGTATAACCCCCTAACCGAGTAGCTAAAACTCATAGTTAGGATGTTAGATAGATGTTTAACGAAGATCCGGGTTTTAGGTCCATGTTACCATCTTTAAGAAAATCGTTTTTTACCAAATTCCGCATTCCCGAAAGTACCGGGAGAGGTAGCATGGACTTACAGTGGTATCAGAGCCTAGTTAAACTCTATCTAACATGTTAGCAAGTATCTAGAAGATCGATCAACGCAAAAGTCCCGAAACGAACCCCGGAATTTTAAACTTTCTGTCGATTTTAAAAGTGCTGGAAAACTTTTTTGAAATACACCAAAAATCGCCTCAGGCTTTTTTAAAGAAACTGCAAAATTTTGGGCCCATGACTCGATCAAAGAGCCGCGTTTCCGCGGCGGGAGCACGCTCCCGCCGCGGAAACGCGGCCGAGTTGACTCGGTCAGGGCTTTTCTTTTTTGCAGTTTACTAGTGGGGGTATTTTGGGATTTTTGGTATATATATTTTCAACCCAGATTTTCCAGAACGAAAATTTTATTTTGGGGTCCCGAAAATCCGTATTTTTGATCGAACTTCTAAAAGACTTGAGCTAACGGGTTTTTCTGTAATGTGATATTTGTATTGAACGTCTACTAATCGCTATATGTCGATTAGTGGGGGTTATACAAATCTGTGATCTGTAATGTGCTGGAATGTGTATATGAATATGTTGGATTGTCGCGGGTGAATAGCCGGGGGTTGTGAGACGAGAGTTTTCTTTTCTTTCAATTCATGTAAATTTGTAAATTGATGTAATAATTATTTGTATGGCCGTACAACCGGGTCGGGGTTGTAGCCGTCATTGTATAATTTCTTTTTACTGTTTTTGCTCCTAGGATAGGCCCATGGAGGGGGTGCACAAACTACCGGGTATGCCGAAGTGTCGAGTGGCCTACTCATAGGAGATGAGGGAGGTTACTACGCTTCGGGTACTTGGCGGGTAGTTTGCCGCACCCGTAGGGGTCTTGGGTGGGGTATTTGGCTATTCACCGCGGCCGTGTAATTTGTCTTTCGTTACAGGCTCGTACGAATTACAGATTCCTAGTATATCCAATGTATTCATCTGTGATCTGAAATGTTTATCATTGCAGTATATCTATATATGATATTATTTAAGCGTTGCTTATGTTTTACAGACGCGCTAGCCCATCCCCCGCTCTGTCGTTAGTTAAGTAACCTAACGGGTAATGACGGGGCCCCGTGGCGAATGCGAATGGCATAAGCGTACGTCATATTTTGGTTGTTTTCTGCAATGGTAGGATTAAATGATGGGACGCATTAAAAGAACTAATGCAAGAATATCACGCATTAAAAGAACTAATGCAAGATAATAAACCAAGTTTAAAGTCGTTGGAACACTTTCGAAAAACCACTTGGTTCTTTTCAAAACAACTTTTAAATGCGGAGCTTGAGCCACTCCTTTTAAAAGCTATCTCGTTCCATCGACCAAATCAAGTTCACTACGTTCACGGTTTTGCCAAAACCATCCGTAGCCCTCCGTCGTTTCACATGAATAGTCAATAGTATTCAAGCTGTGTATGTTGGCCAAAGTCAAGGCACAGTGATTGGTAGCTATTGGGTGTTCATGCGTAGCATAGATAGATGCGTTGGTTTGGGACAGTCGTACTGCCATTTTGGCCAAAGTCAGGGGTAGGTACGGATGGATCCAAATTAACCTGGATAATGATGGGTAGAACTTGACATGTGACTTATGATATTTTGGCCAAAGTCAAGGTCATAAGAGCATGGGGCAAAAATCCACATCGGGAGTTTCATAAGTACTGAAACTTGCTAGATTTGCATACCATTTGGAGTATGATGATTCTGGTAGGATTCCTTCAGTTTCGTCACGCAATGATATTTGGATCCCGATCCTACTGTGAGTATATGCTGCTCCTCGAGAAATTTCTCACTTAACGATCAATGCTATAAACCTAGTAGGTGCCTAGAAAGGTGTTAGCGGCGCTACGCCCCCAGGGAAAAGAGGTTCTTTAATTAAGGAACTTCACGAAAGCGTTGGAAAACCTCCCTCGAAGTACCGACACCGGCCTGGCTGAACGGTTAAGCAAGTATTGTACGGTGGGATTGATCCTGACTAATTCTTCCTTTATGGTTTGAGGAGGGATTCGAGAAACAGTGGGAGCCATCCTGTTTAGACAAACTAAAAACCACTCTAAACTTGCAAGAGCATCATGCTGAGTGTTTCTTCTTCTCTCTCCTAATTGCAGCGACCAATCAACATGACTGGACTTAAGTTACTCCTAGATAAAAACAAACTGACAGGGCCAAACTACAAAGATTGGCTCAGGAATGTCAAGATAGCAATCACTTACGACAAGCTGGGGTATCTTCTTACCACCAAAGCTCCCCCTGTCCCTGGTCCAACTTCCAGCGTCGCGGATAAGGAAATCCGTAAGACTTGGGAGATTGATAGCGCGAAGGCCAAATGCCTCCTGCTTGCCTCGATGGACAACGAACATCAGAGGAGGCATGAGAATATGGACATGGAATCCATATTGCTTCATACAAAAGAACTGTATGGAGAGCAATCTCGTATCGCAAGATACGAAGCGTCGAAAAAGTTATTTTCGACAAGAATGGCCGTCGGATCATCAGTAGCCGAGCACGTGCTAAAGATGATCGGCTACATTGAGGAGCTCGCTGACCTAGGGATCACATTGGAGAGTGAGCTATATACGGATATAGTTCTCCAGTCCCTTCCTTCCACTTACGCCCAGTTTATACTGAACTTCAACTTACAAGAAAAAGAGGTTGAACTTTCAGAGCTCCTCAACATGCTGAGGAGCGCAGAGGGCACCCTACAGAAAGGTAGGGATACATCCACTTTGTTTGTAGGAGGATCATCTTCTTCTAGGTCCAAGGCGAAAGCCAAGTGAAAGAAGAAGAAGGCCCCCGCCAAACCAAGGGCCGGTGTTAGTAAAGTAGATACGAAGGGAAAAGGTAAAGCATTAAAGATAGCGGGGAAGCTTGTGGATAAGGAAGAATGCTTCTATTGTCATAAGAAAGGACACTGGAAGAATGATTGCAGGGCCTGGAAGGCCAGAACACAGGAATTGAAGCAGGTTGCAGCTTCAGCTTCAGGTGTGTATGTTATTGAAAACTGTCTTTCAATAAACTCTACTTCCTGGGTATTGGATACCGGATCAGGATCTCATATCTGTAATTCTTTGCAGGCGTTGAGAAACCGTAGGGTTTTGAAGGCAGGTGACATGACCCTCAGAGTTGCGAACGGAGCTAGCATGGATGCTAAAGCCGTGGGGGACTATCACCTGGGAATGTCAGATGGACATGTTTTGGTTTTGCGTAATTGCTTTTTTGTACCCAACGCAACTTGTAATATCATTTCTGTATCTTTAGTTTCTAAAGAAGGTTATGAATTTGCGTTTGTAAGTAATGTTGTAAACATTCACCTTAATCAAGTTTTGATTGGGTCGGGTACATTGAGTAATGGTATATACGTGTTAAACCAACCACAGATTTTTAATGTCCAGAATACACACAAAAGAAAGTCTCCAGAAATAAATCAGACTTTCTTATGGCATTGTAGATTGGGTCACATCAATGAGAGAAGGTTGACGAAGTTACATATAGAAGGGTATTTGAATGCGTTCGAATATCAGTCGTATGCCACTTGTCAATCCTGTCTCAAAGGAAAGATGACAAAGACTCCGTTTACTGGACATGGAGTAAGAGCGAGCGAGCTCTTGGGACTCGTACACAGTGACGTGTGCGGTCCAATGTCTACACATGCCCGAAGCGGACATTCTTACTTTATTACTTTTACGGATGACTTCTCAAGGTACGGTTATGTCTTCTTAATGAAACATAAGTCCGAGGCCTTTGGAAAATTCCAGGAGTATAAGAATAAAGTAGAGAAACAGACCGGCAAAAGTATTAAGATTCTAAGATCGGATCGAGGTGGAGAATACTTAAGTGCCGAGTTCCTGGACTATTTAAAAGAGAACGGAATTCTCTCTCAGCTTACTCCTCCATACACCCCGCAACATAACGGTGTATCGGAGAGACGGAACCGCACCCTATTGGATATGGTGCGGTCCATGATGAGTAACGCTGAGTTGCCGCGATCATTCTGGGGATATGCGCTAGAATCAGCCGCATACCTTTTGAACCGAGTTCCCACTAAGACAGTGCCTACCACGCCATTTGAGATGTGGTGTGGGAAGAGACCCCATCTTAATCACATTAAGATATGGGGAAGTCCAGCTTTTGTCAAAAAGCAGCATGCGGACAAGCTCGAGGCACGCTCAGTACTGTGCAAGTTTGAGGGATATCCAAAGAATTCCAAGGGATATTTCTTCTACTGTGAAGAGGAACAAAAAGTTCTTGTTTCTCGTCATGCCCACTTTCTAGAACACCAGTTCATAGAAAAGGAAATAAGTGGGAGCGCAGTAGAACTGGAAGAAATTCCAGAACCACGGACTATTACTGAAAGCTTAGTGGAACTAGAGGGTTCGGAAGAACAGGACATTCCTACGCCGCTCCGCAGGAGTAGTAGGCAGTCTCATCCGCCCGAGAGATACTGCGGTTTTCTCATAGACGGGGATAGAGAGGATTGCATCATAGATTATGATGAGCCTACTAGCTTCCAGCAGGCCGTTCAGAGCGTTGACTCAGTGAAATGGCTGGATGCAATGCGGACCGAAATGGAGTCCATGTACACCAACAAGGTATGGACGTTGGACGTTGGACATTGCTCCAGACGGGGTAAAACCCGTAGGATGCAAGTGGATCTTCAAAAGGAAGATTGGTGTAGATGGACAGGTCGAGACCTATAAAGCTATGCTGGTAGCAAAGGGTTTTCGTCAAAGACCTGGCTTGGACTATGACGAAACCTTTTCTCCAGTAGCCATGCTGAAATCTATTCGGATCCTTCTTGCCATTGCTGCCTTCCACGATTATGAGATCTGGCAAATGGACGTAAAGACAGCTTTTCTAAATGGAAATTTAGAGGAGTGTGTCTATATGGACCAGCCAGAGGGTTTCATTCAGAGTGGGAGCAGCGGAAAGGTGTGCAAGTTGCTTAAGTCCATCTATGGACTAAAGCAGGCATCGCGGAGTTGGAACATCTGCTTTGATGAGACAGTCAAAGAATTTGGCTTTATCAAAAATCCAGATGAACCATGCATCTATAGTAGATTTGTAGCGAGAACTGTAGTATTCCTCGTTTTATACGTGGATGACATTCTCTTAATAGGAAATGACATTCCTATGCTACAATCTGTCAAGGGGTTCTTATCACACAAGTTCTCAATGAAAGACCTGGGTGATGCCTCGTACATTCTGGGTATCCGGATCTACCGTGACAGATCCAAGAGGATATTAGGACTTTCACAGTCCAGGTACATCGACACCATACTGAAGAGATTCAGTATGGAAGATTCCAAGCGCGGTAACCTACCGGCTTGTCACGGGATCACCCTCTCTAAAGAGATGTCTCCCAAGACTGATTTGGAGAGGGATCACATGTCTATTATACCCTACGCTTCTGCGGTAGGATCTATAATGTATGCGATGTTGTGTACCAGACCGGATGTAGCTTATGCACTGAGTGTGGTAAGCCGGTATCAGTCAAACCCTGGGGAGAAACACTGGATAGCGGTAAAGAACATTCTCAAGTACCTAAGAAGGACTAAGGAGATGTTCTTGGTGTATGGCGGAAAAGACCTCCAGATCGAGGCCTTTGCTGACTCCAGCTTCCAGAGTGACAAGGATGATTCCAAGTCCATGTCGGGCTTTGTCTTTACCCTCAATGGAGGGGCGGTGTGTTGGAAGAGTTCCAAACAAGAAACCGTTGCAGACTCGACGATGGAAGCGGAATACATCGCTGCATCTGATGCCGCAAAAGAAGCTGTCTGGATGAGGAAGTTCTTGAAAGAACTTCAGGTGGTTCCGTCCATTGTTGATCCAATACCTCTGTATTGCGACAACAACGGGGCTATAGCTTTAGCGAAGCAACCCAGGTCCCATCAGAGATCCAGACACATCTTGAGGCGGTATCACCTGATCAGGGAGATCGTAGATCGCCAGGAGATCGAGGTTCGGAGAGTCGCTTCAGAAGATAACACTGCAGATCCATTCACCAAGGCCCTACCCCAGACTCAGTTCGAGCGGCTGATCGAGATGATAGGTCTTCGATACGCCAGTACATGGCCTTAGTGCAAGTGGGAGATTGTTAGTGTATATGCCCTAGAGGCCATTACTGTATCATACTAGTTTGTATATTACTTAATGGATGCTTGGGATATTCACCTTGTATATACAATCTTGCTCAAAATAGTAGTATGCTACTTGGTTTGTTTCTACTTCGATGTGTACATGTGTTTATTTTTGTATATCGCCTATACACATTAGTAGAGCCCTTAGGATCTTTGCTTGATTACCAGTGGTGTGATGGCCGTCACACTAGTGGGGCTGGGTAATCTATAAGCACATCCTTATGCAGGTCCCTGGTCGCAGGACTATCGAGACAGGGCATCGATACTCCGGAGTAGACCAGCGCATGCGCTTCTCATCCCAGTGTGGGAGACGGTCTGTCCCACAGCCGTCAGTACGTCGTACTTGAGATAGTATGCGGGTGCTCGTTAGGTTACGGGTACACTGGACAGGACTCGTCGGGAACTGACTAGTTGGTATTATACCTATCGTCAGTTATCAGTTCCCAGGTGACATGAGTACAGCTTAGTCCGCTGACTTGACACTTTCATTCTGCCTCGAGTGTGTTCCCACTGTACTTTGATCACTACCCTACCACGGCTCAAAGGAGTCGTGCAAACAGGTAGTGGTTGGGTGCAGTCCCGAAGCACTTGGAGGCAGTGACGGTTAGACAGGATTCGTCTCTCCCGGTATTGGGGGTTGACATCGCGCTGTGTCTAGGAGAGCCATTACACGAGTAGTCCCTGGCCAGGGCAAACGAGATATACTGGTAGGTTTCCAGTGTTATCTCAGGGTGTTTTGGGCTTCGCTCCGGCACGACTTGTACCGCTATTGGGGGACTGACGTTTACCACCCCCTAGGCCCGCCATGCGATGTATCAGACGAACAGACCGGACTGTACGGAGAATGTCACACTCAGGCTCAGTAGGAGTTCAGATGGGTTTCGCCTCGTCGGTCTTCTTGTCGGCATTACCTGGGGACCGTTACGCACAGCTAGTGCCGCTTGCGGTCTGTGGTTAAACCCACTACCAGCGTAGTGTCGAGTCTTTAGAGTCCCACACAGAAAGCTTTTCGCCTTTAGGCAAAAGAGTAGAGGTCGCATGGTATTGCGACAGGTCGCATGGTTTTGCGACAGGGTTCGGTCACATCCGTGCACTTGTGCGCGTACAGTGTCCGGACAGTTTACACTAGCGGGCTTTGGTTTAAGCCAGATCCTAGTGTACCTTTTAGGATTGGATTTATCCAGTGTGCATTCGTGTTCCTCGGAACGCGGATGCGGGTGTGTATGCACAGTTGACAGGGAGGCAGAGGCAGCGGATTCTCATTAGGGTTGTTGACAGTTGACCGTTGACTATTTGACTTTATGCTCAACCCTAATGAGAATATGATACGTGATTAACTATTATATTAATTAAGTATTATGGTGATATGGTTGTTGACTTGTTGACTTTTGTTGACTTGTTGACTTTGTTAACTTGTTGACTTTTGTTGACTTGTTGACCGGTTGACTAGGCTTGACTAGTTGACCATCATGATAACCATAGCCATCATTTCATGGCAAAGACTTTTGTTTACTTGCTCATTTGTGTAAAATGAGTGCATGAAATGATATGGTTATGGTTGCTTCAAACCATCACATAAGACTTTTTTTGATATGATGAGTTATGATCACTTTGGATTATGAGAGGGTGAAAGACAAAAGAGAGCCTCATTCTTTCTTGCTCATTCTCTCTCTTGTTCTTGAGCTCTCCTCTTGCTCTCACCCTCAACCTCTTGCTCCCTCTCTTGATCTATGGTTCTCTTGTCTCATGAGTTGAGAATCAAGAACCATAGATAAAATCCCATTCTATTTCTTCTCTACTCATTCTAGTTCACTAGGTTTAGCAAACCAAGTGAACTAGTTTCTTCAAAGAACGAAGAAGGAGCTAAAGGTTGGAGCTTTCAGGTGGATCTATCTTCGGCGTACGGAAACGACGAGAAGAAGCCATCGGACCACCATCGGAGCTTTGAAGACGAAGGAGTTCAAGACAAGCAAGGTATAACCCCCTAACCGAGTAGCTAAAACTCATAGTTAGGATGTTAGATAGATGTTTAACCAAGATCCGGGTTTTAGGTCCATGTTACCATCTTTAAGAAAATCGTTTTTTACCAAATTCCGCATTCCCGAAAGTACCGGGAGAGGTAGCATGGACTTACAATAGTTGCTCCTAGGAGAGTTTTACAGTTTACAATTAGCTAACACATTAGGTGTCTAGAAAGGTGTTAAGGGGGCTCCGCCTCTGGGAAAATGAGGTTTACTCTAATTAGGTCCGTGCGAAAGCACGGGGAACCTCCCTCAAAGTACCGACACTGGACTGGCTGAACGGTTAGCGAATTTGTAGACTGTAATTAATCCTGGCTAGTTTTTCTTTTTAAGGTTTGAAAGAAAAACTCGATAAAAGCAGTGGGAAACATCGATTAGACAAGATAATAACCAATCTAATCTATGCAAGAGCTTTCGCTGAGTGTATTCTTTTCTCTCTCTTAATGGCAAATACCCATGACTGGACTTAAGCTTCTACTAGATAAAAACAAACTGAATGGGACCAACTATAAAGACTGGCTGAGGAATCTGAAAATCGCCTTGACTTATGATAAAGTATCATATGTCCTCACGGCTTCAGCCCCGCCCGTCCCAGGTCCAAAATCCTCAGTTGCGGACATTGAAGTCCGCAAGACATGGGATGCTGACTGTGCCACGGCAAAATGCCTCGCGCTTGCATCGATGGATAACACACATCAAAAGCAGTACGAGGATATGGACATTCACGGTATATTGCTCCATACAAAGGAGTTGTATGGAGAGCAATCCCGCGTATTACGATACGAAGCATCAAAGAAATTGTTTCAGATGCGAATGGCCCCTGGTACACCAGTAGGAGACCATGTTCTGAAAATGATAGCTCTTATAGAAGAGCTTGAGGACCTTGGATGGACGATGGACAATGAACAATATATAGATTTTATTCTGCAGTCCCTTCCCTCCACCTTTGCTCAGTTCATAGTGAACTTCAACATGCATGGCATGGAGAAAGAACTCCCTGAACTCCTTAATATGTTAAGGAGTGCAGAGAGCACTATGAAGTCTGCAAGAACTCCCGATATGACTGTTGGACAATCTTCTTCTTCTCGCCCGAAAGCCAAGGCCAAGGGAAAGAAAAAGAAGAAGCCCACCAATCCTAAAGGTGGAGTTAAAAAGGTGAAGGGAAAGGGGAAGGGAAAGGGAAAGTCCAAGGCTGGAGACTCATGGAAGGGCGAATGTTTTCATTGCCACAAGACAGGACATTGGAAGCGGAACTACACGGAGTACTTAAGTCTCAAGAAGAAGCATGGTGATGCTTCTGCTTCAGGTGCGTTTGTGACAGAAAACTGTTTTTCAATAAACTCTGCTTCCTGGGTATTGGATACCGGTTCAGGTTCTCATATTTGCAATTCTATGCAGGGGCTGAGAAATAGCAAGGTTTTGAAGACAGGTGACCATACTCTCCGCGTTGGAAATGGTTCCAATGTACATACACTCGCAGTGGGAGAGTATCACTTGGGGTTGCCATCTGGATGTATTTTGGTTTTGAATCCATGTTATTTTGTACCAAGTATGCTATGTAATATAATATCCGTTTCTTTGTTGGACAATGAAGGATATAATTTTGTATTGCAGAACAATGTTATGAACATTCACCTAAATCAAATATTGGTTAGGTATGGTACGCTTAATAACGGAATATATGTCCTAAATCAACACACAGTTTTCAGTATACAACACACTAACAAAAGAAAACTTTCAGAATTAAATGAAGCTTTTCTTTGGCACTGTAGACTTGGTCATATTAACGAAACAAGACTAAACAAGTTACACAAAGATGGATATTTAAACTCTTTTGAATATAAATCTTATGCGACTTGCCAGTCTTGTATCAAGGGTAAAATGACCAAAACTCCGTTTACCGGACACGGAGAAAGAGCTACTCAGCTCCTAGGCCTCATACATAGTGATGTATGTGGGCCGATGTCTACACAGGCTAGAGGCGGTTTTTCATACTTCATTACATTCACTGATGATTTCTCAAGATTCGGTCATGTATTTTTATTAAAGCACAAGTCCGACGCTTTCGAGAAATTCATTGAATATAAACAAGAAGTAGAAAAACAAGCCGGCTTGAGTATTAAGATGCTTCGATCAGATCGAGGTGGTGAGTGTCTCAGTACAGAATTTGCAAACTTCCTAAAAGAGAATGGGATTCTCTCTCAGCTCACTCCTCCTTACACACCACAGTACAACGGTGTGTCAGAACGACGGAATAGGACCCTATTAGATATGGTCTGGTCCATGATGAGTGACGCTGAGTTACCAGTCTCGTTTTGGGGGCATGCATTGGAGACTGCAGCATTTCTGCTAAACAGGGTTCCAACCAAAGCCGTGTCTACCACGCCATATGAGATATGGCATGGGAAGAGACCATCTCTTAAGAGAATTAAGATTTGGGGTTGCCCGGCCTATGTTAAAAAGCAGAATCCGGACAAACTCGAGACACAGTCAGTCATGTGTAACTTTGTGGGATATCCAAAGAATTCTTATGGATATCTGTTCTACCACAAAGAGGAACAAAAGGTGTTTGTTTCTCAGTATGCCACATTCTTGGAAAAAGAGTTTTTCACAGATGAAGATGATGGCAAGGTGGTGGATCTAGAAGAGGTTCTGGAGACACAAACTACAAATGACGATTTGGTTGAACCGACTGTTACAACAGAAACTGAAGAACCTCGGCCACTCCGTAGGTCTGGTAGGACTTCTCGCCCACCGGAGAGGTACTACGGTTTCCTCATTGATGGTGACAGAGAAGACTGTATCATGGATGATGATGATCCTACCAGTTTTCAGCAAGCTATCACGAGTAGAGACTCTGTGAAGTGGCTGGATGCCATGAGATCCGAAATGGAGTCTATGTACACCAACAAAGTATGGACTTTGGACGTTGTACCCCCTGGGGTAAAACCTGTGGGGTGCAAATGGATCTTTAAAAGAAAGATTGGTGTAGATGGGCAAGTGGAGACCTATAAGGCAAGACTTGTGGCTAAAGGCTTTCGTCAAAGACCAGGTTTGGACTATGACGAGACTTTTTCTCCTGTAGCCATGCTTAAATCCATTCGGATCCTACTTGCTATTGCTGCTCACTACGACTATGAAATCTGGCAGATGGACGTTAAAACCGCATTTCTAAATGGAAATTTAGAAGAATGCGTTTATATGGATCAGCCAGAGGGCTTCATTGACAGTGGGAGCAGCGGGAAAGCATGCAAATTGCTTAAATCCATATATGGGTTAAAGCAGGCATCACGGAGTTGGAACATCTGTTTCGATGATGTCATCAAAGAGTTTGATTTCATCAAAAATCCAGATGAACCTTGTGTTTATAAGAAGGCTGTAGGGAGAGCTGTCACATTCCTCGTATTTTACGTGGATGACATTCTTCTGATAGGAAATGATATTCCTATGCTACAGTCGGTCAAATCTTTCTTATCACTGAGGTTCTCTATGAAGGACCTGGGTGATGCCACATACATTCTGGGCATAAGGATCTATAGGGATAGATCCAAAAGGTTATTGGGATTGTCCCAAACCAGGTACATTGACACCATCCTAAAAAGGTTTAGTATGGAAGACTCCAAGCGGGGTGCCTTACCCGCTTGCCATGGGGTCACTCTCTCCAAGGATTCTTGTCCAAAGACCGATGAAGAGAGAGCTCGCATGAGTGTTATACCCTATGCTTCGGCAGTAGGATCTATAATGTATGTGATGTTATGTACACGCCCAGATGTAGCTTATGCACTTAGTGTTGTAAGCAGGTATCAATCTAACCCAGGGGAGAATCACTGGACAGCTGTGAAGAACATTCTTAAGTACTTACGAAGGACTAAAGAATTGTTCTTGGTGTATGGTAATGGAGATCTCCAAATGGAGGCTTTTACCGATTCGAGCTTCCAGAGCGATAAGGACGACAGCAAATCTATCTCTGGGTTTGTATTTACCCTCAATGGAGGGGCGGTGAGTTGGAAGAGTTCCAAACAAGATACCGTTGTAGACTCTACGATGGAAGCCGAGTATATTGCTGCAAATGATGCCGCCAAGGAAGCCGTCTGGATGAAGAAGTTCGTCTCGGAGCTAGGAGTAGTTCCAACCATTATTGATCCAATACCTTTGTATTGTGACAATAATGGGGCTATGGCATTGGCCAAGGAGCCCAGATCCCATCAGCGGTCCAGACACATCCTGAGGCGTTTTCATTTGATCTGGGAGATTATAGATCGCCGCGAGATCGAGATTAGGAGGGTAGACACAAAGAATAACGTCGCGGATCCATTCACCAAGGCCCTTCCTCAGCCGCAGCATGAGCGACTTTTTGAGATGTTGGGTATGAGATACGCCAATAACTGGCCTTAGTGCAAGTGGGAGATTGTTAGATATATGTATGCCCTAGAGGCCATTATATGATAGTGGTTGTATCTATACATGTATATATATATTCAGTATGCATTCTTGCTCGACATGATAGTATGCTATCTGGTTCTTCTTTATCTGACATGTTGTTTTGATCATACTTTTATTCATTCATACATGCTGATAAAGCCCTAAGGATATCGGCTTGACTACTCTAATTATGATAGAGATCATACTAGTGGGACATCTGTAGTCTATAAGCATATCCTGGAAAGTCCCTAGTCGCAGGTATATCAAGACGGGGCATTGATATACAAGAGTAGACTAGCGTATACGATACTAGACCCATACGATGGGCGATGGATGTTCCCACATTCATCGATGTTTGACATCAAGATCATATACGGGTGCTCAGTGGTGACTGGGTACACTGGACGGACTCACCGAGAACTCCTATATGGGATTATATCTATCGTCGGATAGCAGTTCTTAGGTGACACTGGTACAGGTTAGTCTGTAGACCCGAGGTCGTCATAGAGTCTTGTGTGTTCTCCCACTGTACTTTGATTGCCACCCTACCACGGCTCTACCGAGTCGTGCAAACAGGTGGCCGTTGGGTACAGTCCCGAGACACACGAAGGCAATGAGCGATAGGAGGGGTTTCGTCTCTCCCGGTTTAGGAGTTGATGCTGTGCTGTGCCCGACTGGTTATATCAGTAAGTCGCTGGCCAGGGCTGCTGAGATTTGCTGATAAGTGTTATCAGTAGTTTCTCGATCTGTTATAGACCATTCACCGACACGACTTATTGAGTTATTAGGGTCGACGTGACCATCCCTAGGCTCGATATGCAGCATATCTGACGAAGAGATCGGACTGTACGGTAGTGTTGCCGGTTGGCTCGACGGGAGTTGTAACAGGTTCGCTTGTTTTCTTCTGATCGCTCAATATCCGGGTGGCCGTTACGTTTAGCTGACCGCTTGCGGGTTGGGGGTGCTTGATATGATCATCACCCTCTGCCGACGTATTGACGAGTCTTAGAGTCCCACACAAGAGTTACCTAGTCCAGGCGAAACGTTGTGGTGCGCGTATGAGATATGCGCATGGACCCGATTAAAATGTGCGTATATGATACCGTACATTGATCGGGCGGCTTGCTTTTGGTGGGGTCATATGTGATATGGCCGGATTGATAAATCAAGTGTGGATTTATCATTTAACCATTAGTTTTCTCACTTAAAACCTTTTCTTGAATGATGGATGTGTGCATGCATGTATGTTTTTCTTTCTTTCTTTCTTACTAGTTTCATGCACATATGGATGTGCATACATACACACATACATACACCCATCTATCATGGTTGTTTATATATGGAATAAGATGGCAATATAAGACTCACACCATGGTTGAATATATGGATTATTATTTGATTTATTGTTTAAAACAAAATAGAAAAGATAAGGATAATTCTTGCTTGCTTCTACATTCTTCTTTAAACCTTACCATTCTCACCAACCTTTAACCTTGAGTTATCCTTCTTTTTATGTTCTAAAACTCAAGTTAAATAATGTCTCCATCATTTTAACCATGGTTCATAGTGAGAAGAAATAAAATATATAATGATATATTTCATTTTTCTTTTCATGGTTATCATTTTACTCTTGTTAAAAATAAAAAGCCATCTTCTTCCTCCTTCACCATTTGCTCTCTAGTTTTTTCTAGTGAGTAAAATACACATAAAGAAAGGTTTTTGAAGTGAGAATCTTAACCACAAAATCATTCTACACAAGTCTAGCCAACTTGTTTAGAGTGTTCTCTTCGATTCAAGAAGTTGCGAGCTTGGACGGGGAACTCCGGGTGGATCGTCGTGGACGTGAGAGGACTTCAAGAGGACCTTCTACCAACACCCAAGGGACCAAGGAGTCCAACAAAAGGGAGCTACAAAGGTTGTAGTCTCAAAACCCTAATTTTATTTGCATTAAGTTTTGTAACCCTAATTTTTCTAGGATCGATTCCTTTGCATGCTTGTTTAGCACCATCAAAATCCAAACTTTGAGACGTGTGATGCTTCAAAACTCAGTATAGGGTGCTAGGCAATCCTTTCAGGAATACCTACCAGTAAATCTCCTGCCTCGGCCGAGGGCTTTGTGTAATGGCTCCCCTAGACACAGCTCGACCTCACCCCCAATACCGGGAGAGACGAACCCCTGCAGATCCGCTCACTGCCTCCATGTGGATCGGGACTGTACCCAACTAAAACCAGTTTGTACGTCTCCTTTGAGCGTGGTAGGGTAGTAATCAAAGCACAGTGGGAACTCACACGAGACAAATGACGATCTCAGGTCGATGAACTAACCTGTACACATGTCACCAGGGAACTGCTATCTGACGTCAGGTATAAGACAAACTAGCATGTTCCCGGTGAGTCCTGTCCGGTGTACTCATAACCCAATGAGCACCTGTATACAACTTAGGTGAACCAACTGACACCAGTGGCTTGTGAGACCGGCCACCGCCCCTCGTCGGGGTCTCGACTGTATACACTAGTCTACTCTGGAGTATCGATGCCCTGTCTCGAAACTCCCACGACTAGGGACCTTTTAAGGATGTGCTTATAGACCCCAGCTCCCACGTATACGATCGCCCTCATACTGCTGGTAGTCAAGCAAGAATCCTAGGGGCTCTATCAACGTGTAATAGCGACTCGTAAGGTCACCTAAAGCAGTACACGATGATAAAGATAAACCAGATAGCATACTATCATCTTGAGTAAGACTGTCCTACCGGTATAGGTCCTCCCTCAATCATTGCAATCACGTGCCTGTGATCCAATAATTGAATCTGAGGTCACTATCTCCAACAAACAAAATATCTAGCTAAAAACAATGTCAAAGCTTCATGAAGCTTCATGCAAAAGCTAACCCTAATCCAAACCCTAACCAAGTTTAAACCCTAAACCATTGTTAAATTTGTAACCCTAACATGTTACAATATTATATATCACATATACAATATATTTTGTAACAATAGAAAATAATACAATTAACATATATCGCATATATATCAATGTATTATCCCGTGAGAAAATGAATCTTTTAGTGAGCTAATATTAGTTAATGTAATTTAATATATCATATATATTATTATACATTAAATTATCGAATCAACACTTGATCCGATAATCCGGCTATTTCATAAATAACCGACTAATACGATGACCCGGCTATGTCATATATACCCGGCCGATATCTCATATCGCGAGAATCCAATACGGTATCACATACCGCATTATCCTCGGTCCCGCACATATCACATATGTGCTCCTACTCCGTTTTGCCTGAGTCAAGAAACCTATGTGTAGGACTCTAAAGAATCGTCAATACGCCGGCAGTAGGTGATGATCATATCAAACACACACAAGCTGCAAGCGGTCAGCTAAACGTAACAGCTACCCAGGTATTGAGCGCTCAGAAGATCAACAAGCAAGCCTGTACATTTTCCTGTGAATCCAAGCAGTAACACTCCCGTACAGTCTGGTCTCGTCGTCTAATATGTCGCATATCTCGCCTAGGGGTGGTAAACATCAGACCCCAGTAGCTCGATAAGTCGTGTCGATATGAGGTCTATAACAGTTCGAGAAACTACTGATAACACTTACCAGTAAAACTCAGCAACCCTGGCCAGGGATTTCCGATTATAGCCAATCGAACATAGCAGAACATCAACTCCTTATACCGGGAGAGACGAATCCCCTCCTATCGCTCATTGCCTCCATGTGATTCGGGACTGTACCCAAAAGCCACCTTTTTGCACGCCCTCTTGGACGTGGTATGATGGAAATCAAAGCACAGTGGGAATCACACAAGACTCTATGACGATCTCGGGTCAACAGACTACTCTGTACCAGTGTCACCAGAGAACTGCCATCTGACGTGAGATATAATACCATCTGGGAGTTCTCGGCGAGTCCGTCCAGTGTACCCAGTCTCCACTGAGCACCCATACACCATCCTTGATGTCAAACACCGATGGATATGGGATCACCCATCATATGGGTCAAGATGCGTATACGCTAGTCTACTCTGGTGTATCGATGCCCTGTCTCGATACACTCTCAACTAGGAACAGTTATAAGATGTACTCGTCGACTACCGTGGCCCTACTAGTATGATCTCATCATAGTCCCAGTAGTGGAGTATATATCCTAAGGGCTTTATCAACATGTAACATAGAGACAATCAGAGTACATGTTAAGATAAAGTACAACCAGATAGCATACTATCATGTCGAGCAAGAAAGTCCTCCCTATATATGTCCAAGCATCCATTACAATATACATCATATGTACAGTAATGGCCTCTACGGCATACATATAACTAACATCCACATCAACATGTTGCCCAGTTCAGGGCTCTTTGTGGCAATACCGGCGGTGATGATAAATTGTTGCTTCGCCAGTTCGTCGGTAGCTTATCGGAGACGGCATTTGAGTGGTACTCCGAACTCCCAAATGACTCCATCAAGGCCTTCGCTGAAATGGAGTTGTTGTTTACTCAGCGATTCGTGAGTGCTAGCGAACGAACCCCGATAACAGCGCTGATCAACGCCAGGATAAGGCCAGGCGAAACGTGGGTTCAATACGCAACACGATGGCGGAACCTATGGTCGAAATGCGAACAACACATCGAAGAAGCACCCGCGGTAGGCATGTTCGTGGGCACTCTTGATCCGCAAGCGACCATCTCGCAATTCATGATGTTCTTCAGGCCGACCACCTTCCAAGCCTTGATCGACAAATTAGCCCAAATGGACCAGATGGGCCATAGACCGTCTCCTCCAAAACCGGACTCTCGAAATGAGAAGGGGAAAAGAAAAGCGATCGTCGTCGTCAATGCTCAACAACAACCAAGCAACTTAAAGCTGGTTGCCCATTGAAACAATATGCGTCCACACGTATCCCTTGAGGAGAGGCTAGGACGTCCTTACTCGTTTCCTCAAAATAAAACGAGAAGACTGTTCGAGCTGGCACTGCGCAACAGGCTCATCAATCTGCCAAATCCAAGACGCCCGTTGCAGCCAAACGACGTCAATGATCCCAATTACTGTCCCTACCACCGAATGTTAGGTCATCCGATTGAGGATCGCTACGTCTTCAAAAACTGTATTGAAGACCAATACCTACAAGGCAAGTTTGCGCTGTCTGAAAAGTGGAAGGTAAACCCACCACAGCCGCACACTCCAAAGAAGACGGACGCACCGGGGGAAACTTGTCACGTGATCTCTCACTCATTGATAGAGAATAAAGAAGCTCCTTGCGCCGAGAAAACGAGGGCGGATTCTAAACCGGAACTTCTGTGGCCGTCAGACGAGATGATCGATACCTTCCTGAATGAGATTCGTCTGAAAGTTAAAGCCAATCAAGAGCGTGAGATGGCCATATTGGAAGGAGCTAAACGCCGGAGATTAGACGAAAGAGCCGAGGCACTTCCATCAAATCAAAAGACATCCGCCGCGGATAAAAACAAATTCAAGACGAGGAAAAGGTTCGCTAAAGCCATATCAATGGGGATGAAGCTACCACCCTCTGAAGAAAACACTCTCGGTGGAGTAGAGATGCATCCTAACTTCTGCTTATATCATCAGAAGATCACACATCCTACTGAAGACTGCGACTCCTTTAAGTGTTGGTGGCAAGGGTATGTCGCCCATAGGAAATACATCAACAGAACAAAGCGTGAAGCTCGTAGACAGTGGAAGAATACGACGGATGAGCATAAAAGAGTTGCCGGCAATTGTCGTAAGGATGAACCCGAGGGATCACAAGTTCTCACCTTCAGGAGCGACTCCGACGAAAAAGTAGCCCTCGGCCCTCTCTTCAAGGAGTCCGTCTCTGAAGAATTGAGGAGTTGCGAGAACATTCAGCCGTGCAATTGCACGATAACCGAAGAGAATCTCGGACCCACAAACAACGGAGCGAACAAAAAGGATAAAGGGAAGGGGAAAACGACCTTCATCGCCAACACTCAACAGCAATCGAGTGGCCTTAGACCGAATATTCACCAAAACAACAAGCGGAAACCCCTCTATGAAAGGTTGAAACGTCCCTACTCATTTTCCAAGGATGAAACAAGGAGGCTGTTCGAAGTGGCGGTGCACAATAGGCTTATCACTCTACCGGAGATAAAATGCCAACCACAACTGAATGATATCAACACTCCTAATTACTGCCCTTACCACCAAGTATGGGGCCATCTGATTGAAAACTGCTACATCTTCAAAAACTGGGTTGAAGACCAATACCAACAGGGAAAGTTCGTCATCTCCGAAAATTGGAAGGTGAGCCCGCCACAACCACACGCTCCGAGAAAGATGGATACGCCGGGGGAATCATGTTCATTCATAGGGAAAGCCCCATAGACCGAAACGTCGTTAAACTAACGATGGACCACTATGTACTAAAACTGGCTGTAGACCGAAACGTCGTTAAACTAACGATGGACCACTATGTCCTAAAACTGGCTGAAGACCGAAACGTCGTTAAACTAACGACGGACCACTATGTCCTAAAACTGGCGTCGGACCGAAACGTCCCTAAACTAACGACGGACCGCAATGTCCTAAAACTTGCAAATGACCGAAACGTCGTTAAACTACAATTAACCCGCGGCATCCTCAGACTGGCGTAGTAAAAAAAACCGTATGTCCATAAGCAAAATAGACACGGATGAACACCAGAAAGGGCTCCGTGAGTAAAAACAGCAGGGCCACCAGCGAGTGTTTGTGAAAACTCGAAAGGGCGCAACCTCCTTAAAACACTTATAGGGTCCTCTCGACCTTGTGAGGAGAAACCGCCCGCGTGAGATCCTTACGACTCACAAGGGAGAAACACACTTAGGGATCCTCACGATTCCTAAGGAGAAATTACACTTGCGAGATCATCACGACACGTAAGGAGAAATCTCTTATGGGACCCTCACGGCTCATAAGATTTGAAAGTCTTAAGTTACAGAGACCAGAACCTGTTCTTAAGCAACTCCCAAAACCTTCGATACTTCCCTACAAGTGGTTCAATACTGACCCTTGTATACAACCCACAGGCGCGAATAAACATTTCCCTAACCAAGTCCCACCCGTGACTAGGGATATGTAAATATGGTGAACAACCCTTGTAAGTCCTCTCGACTTATAAGGAGAAAACCCTTTTGTAAGATCCTTACGACTTACGGGGGAACATACACTTAGGAATCCTCACGATCCCTAAGGAGAAAACACACCTACGAGATCCTCACGACTCGCAGGGAGAAATACCTTTACGAGACCCTTACGGCTCATGAAGTCAAAAGCCGTAGTCGACAGAATCCTAACCCTGTTTACTAAGCTACCTTTGTTCGACATCGACAGAGGCAAATGATGATTCTCTCCTGGCAATGTCCTAGTGGTAGCGATGCTGATGCCTAAATCGGTATCAAATTCCAAGCCCTTTCACGGCAAAAGATGATTCGCTCCTGGTAGTATTCCAGTTGTAGCGATACTGATGCTGAGATTGGCACCAGATTCTAAATTCCACACTCGCGATAAAAGAAAATCAGCGAGCAATACATGCATACGAAATAGCCGAAATGATGGGGCAACTTGCAATAAAAAGCAGCAAGTAAGAATGTATGCATGAAAAATAGCCGAAATGATTGGGCGACTCGCAATAAAAAGCAGCGAGTAAAAATAAAAAAAATAGCCGAAATGATTGGGCGACTCGCAATAAAAGGCAGCGAGTAAAAATAAAATAAATAGCCAAAATGATTGGGCAACTCGCAATAAAAAGCAGCGAGTAAAAATAAAAACAAATGGCCGAAATATTGGGCACCGCGAAATTAGCCCAAATGATTGGGCAATCGCGACCTTCGCGATATAAAAGCTGAAATGATAGAGCATCGCGGAAATAAAATAATAATGTAAAAGTGAATGAAACTTTTTTCCCTACAGGTGAGATCACATCGATCCCTGTATACAATCCAGGGGCACAAACAAAGAGGGAACCATACCTTCCCAGCAGGCTCCATCAGAAAGCGAAGCCAAATCTCGACGGTTCATAGAAAACCTAGAGACAACCTCGACATTTGTCGCAATATTGCAGACACAATATCAACAAACGAAGCAAAGGAAGATCCCTAGCTTCAAGGTCTCGACGTCAATATCGACAACTTAGAGATCACCAGCGGCGTTTCTCCTCACTCCAACCAGTGCAGACGTGACGTCAACAACCGACCTCAGAGTCGCAACAAAACGGAGCCACGGCAAAGTCCCTAGTTCCAAATCTCAAGGGCCACATCTACGGCCCGAAAACCAACAGCGGTGTGCCTCCTCATTCCAGCAGGACACAGATGTTACACTATCAAACGGAGCCATGGCAAAATCCCAGCTTCACCTAAGCATTCGTCTTGACACAGCAGACGAGATGTCAATAACGGCGTTCCTTCCCAGTCCAGCAGGATGTAAATGCAACGTCAACAAAAGACCCCATGGTCAGCAAAGCGGAGTGACGGAAAAATCCTAGATCCACCTCAGCGTTCGTCTCGACACAGCAGACACAACGCCAAAGAAAATGAAACAAAGGCCAAATTCCTAGCTTCAGAGTCTTGAAGGCAACTCGTATAAAGCCTGAAAGACAATCGGAGATCATCTCGCACCAGCGCGGAGTGGTCACCACCTCGACGATCGTCTCGATACAGCAGATGAGATGTCACCCCAGCGTTCTTCCCCCAGCAGGATTCGGACGCGCTAAAGCAAATGAAGCGAAGGCCAAATACCTAGATTCAGAGTCTTAACGGCAAGTCATATAAAGCCTGAAAGAAAACCGGAGATCATCTCACACCAGTGCGAAATGGTCACCACCTCGACGTTCGTCTCGACACAGCAGACGCAACATCATCAAACAGCGGAGCCACGGCAAAGTCCCTAGTTCCAAACCTCTACGGTTCACCAAAAACCTAGAGACAACCATGACATTCGTCTCGATATAGAGGACGCAATGCCAACAAGCGAAGCGAAGGCCAAATTCCTAGCTTCAGGGTCTTAACGGCAAGTCATATAAAGCCGGAAAGACAATCGGAGATCATCTTGCACCAGTGCGGAGTGGTCACCACCTCGACGTTCGTCTCGATACAGCAGACGAGATGTCACCCCAGCGTTCTACCTCCAACAGGATTCAGACGCGACAATCAAACAGCGGATCCACGGCAAAGTCCCTAGTTCCAAACCTCGACGGTTCACCAACAACCTAGAGACAACTGCGACATTCGTCTCGATATAGAGGACGTAATGCCAGCAAACGAAGCAATGGCCAAATTCCTAGCTTCAGGGTCTTGACGGCAAGTCATATAAAGCCTGAAAGACTATCGGAGATCATCCTACACCAGCGCGGAGTGGTTACGACTCATCGGGGCTCTCCAAAATGAGCCTAACCTCAAGTAAAAGGTGACATGGAATATCCCTTCGCTTGCTCTTTCGACGGTAATACTACCTGGAAGATTACTTGAAGACGTCTTGTCCAGCCCCCGAAGGGATCAGAGATACGACAATCGCAAGGCTACTCGAACAGCAAGATTGCATATCGAGGAATATATCAGCCATCGCGACGGTACGACGGCCAAAACCCTAAGTACCACAGACCCTAACGGACCTCTGTCGTAAAGAGCAGAGGTTAACTGTGACGTTAGGATATTCTTGCGAGAAATGATCGATTCGTCTCGACTCGTGAGGAAATTGGTGTCTTTGCAAGAAATGCTCAATTCGTCTCGACTCGTGAGGTAAAACCTTAGGCAGCAGGGATTAAAAAACTTGTTTCCTAAGCACTGGGACCCTGCAAGTCGGTCTAAAACGGTCTCTTGCATACTATCCACGGGTCTCACTCTCTGAAGTCGAATCTCGACAAGGAGGGAAACAACCGCTTAAGAGTCCTCTCGACTCGTAAGAGGGAAAATTCTCTTATAGGATCCTTACGACTTATAAGAGAAAACACACTTAGGAATCCTCGCGATTCCTAAGGAGAAAATACACGTACGAGATCCTCTCGATCCGCAGGGAGAAAAGTCTTTATGAGACCCTTACGGCTCATAAAGTTGAAAAGCCTTAGGTAGCAGATCTGAACCTGCTTCCTAAGCCATCACTGCTCCCTAGAGTATTCAAGACAGAATGTTCTATATCACCTACAGGCTACACTTACTTGAGGAATATGCTAATAACAACGCAGAAAATAAAAGGAAGGAAGAAAAAGATTTGTCATTCATACTTGGAAAGTTTTTACATCAATAAAGGCAATAAACAAAGACATTATCCAAATGATTACAATGGCAAAACCTCAGATCCAGGACATGGATTGAGGAACTCAAAAGTGACCTTGAATACTACTGAATACCCAAATGAAATGATGGAGGGCTACTCATGGTTTTGGCAAAACCGTGAACGTAGTGAACTTGATATAATCGAAGGAACCTGATACTTTTTTAAAAGGAGTGGTTAAAGCTCCGCAATTAAAAATTCTGATCTTTTTAAAATAACCGAGTGGTTTCTTTTAAATTTGTTCCAACGACTTGACTTTGGTTTATTTTCTTTGCATTATAATAATGCGTCCCATCATTTATCCTATCATTGCAGAAAACAACGAAAATACCACGTCCTCTTATGCCATCCGCATTCGCCACGGGGTCCTGTCATCACCCGTTAGGTTACTTAACTAACGACAGTGCGGGGGCTGGGCTAGCGCGGGTGTAAAACATAAGTGACGTCTAATAGCTATCATATATAGATATTGTACATTCGTCAGACGCAATAATAAGCATTCCAGATCACAGATGAACTTTATTGGATTTATTAGCAATCCGCATTTGCTTTGAGCCTGCAATAAAAGACGGATTACACAGTTGTGATGAATAGCCATTACCCCACCCTAGACCCCTACGGGTATGGCAAACTACCCGCCAAGTACCCGAAGTGAAGCGGTCTCCCTCAACAACGTGAGTAGGCCACTAAACACTTCAACGTACCCGGTAATTTGTGTACCCCGCCTTGGGTCTATCCTAGGAGCAAAAACAGTAAAAAGAAATAATACAACGGTGGCTACAACCGCAACCTGGATGTGCCCCGCAAAAGAATATTACATCAAATTACATTTACATCGAATGAATGAATATTAAACCCATCTCAAACCCCGACTAATCATCACAACAGTCCAACACGGTTCATATACACAAACAGAAAACATTACAGAAATGTGCAATCCCCTGCCAACCGACATACTAGCAGTTAGGGGAGGTTTACGAACACATTAAAGATTACAGATAAAAACCCAATAAGCAAATATCTTAGAATATCGATCGATAACCATATTCCGTGTTTACCCCAAAAGCCAACCAGCAAAGAAGCAACCTGGGTAGAAACAGAACATACAGGAAGACAAAAACCCAAAAATTATGAATTACTGTGAAACTTCGAGTCAACTCGGCGTTGACTCGGAGGCGGATCGCGGCAGATGCTCTCTATTGCCGCGGATCCGCGGCCATTTTACCGAGTCACTGGCTCGTATTTTCCCATAACTCATATATTTCCCTGCTGTGAATTTTAAGGTATGTCAAAAAAATTTTCAGACAAGTTTAAAATTAACAGAAACTAGGAATATCCAGGGTTTTGTTTTCGTGTTTTCCGTCGATCGAACTTCTAACTAGTTGCTAACAAGCTAGTAATGGTTTAGTTGGCTCTGATACCACTGTAAGTCCATATCACGCACCCCACGAACTTGCGGGGAGGCGGAATATATAAAAAACGATTATCAAAGCTTCGTAACACGGACTTGAGCGCATGAATCGTTATCTAAACCATTGCTAACTATCTACAAGAGGTTTAACTACTTGGATTCGAAGTTATACCTCACGTTACATGTCCTTCGGGTCTTCATCATTGTCCTCCACTCCTCGTAGGCTCCTTGGAACATCGGCACCTCAACGGCCTCCTCGAATCAAAGACGATCCACCCGAAAGCTCCTACGCCAAGCTTGATCTCAAACTTGAGATAACTAGGTTGCTTATGTAAGTCCATGCTACCTCTCCCGGTACTTTCGGGAAAGCGGAATTTGGTAAAAAACAATTTTTACGGAGGTGGTAACATGGACCTATAACCCGGATCTTGGTTAAACATCTATCTAACACCTAACTATGAGTTTTTAGCTACTCGGTTAGGGGGTTATACCTTGCTTGTCTTGAACTCCTTCGTCTTCAAAACTCCGATGGTGGTCCGATGGCTTCTTCTCGTCGTCTCCGTACGCCGAAGATAGATCCACCTGAAAGCTCCAACCATTAGCTCCTTCTTCGTTCTTTGAAGAAACTAGTTCACTTGGTTTGCTAAACCTAGTGAACTAGAATGAGTAGAGAAGAAATAGAATGGGATTTTATCTATGGTTCTTGATTCTCAACTCATGAGACAAGAGAACCATAGAATCAAGAGAGGGAGGAAGAGGTTGAGGGTGAGAGCAAGAGGAGAGCTCAAGAACAAGAGAGAGAATGAGCAAGAAAGAATGAGGCTCTCTTTTGTCTTTCACCCTCTCATAATCCAAAGTGATCATAACTCATCATATCAAAAAAAGTCTTATGTGATGGTTGAAGCAACCATAACCATATCATTTCATGCACTCATTTTACACAAATGAGCAAGTAAACAAAAGTCTTTGCCATGAAATGATGGCTATGGTTATCATGATGGTCAACTAGTCAAGCCTAGTCAACCGGTCAACAAAGTCAACAAGTCAACAAAAGTCAACAAGTCAACAACCATGTCACCATAATACTTAATTAATATAATACTTAATCACATATCAAATTCTTATTAGGGTTGAGCAAAAAGTCAAATAGTCAACGGTCAACTGTCAACAACCCTAATGAGAATCCGCTGCCTCTGCCTCCCTGTCACCTGTGCATACACACCCGCATCCGCGTTCCGAGGAACACGAATGCAAACTGGATAAATCCAATCCCATAAGGTACACTAGGATCTGGCTTAAACCAAAGCCCGCTAGTGAAAACTGTCCGGACACAGTACGTGCACAAGTGCACGGATGTGACCGAACCCTGTCGCAAAACCATGCGACCTGTCGCAATACCATGCGACCTCTACTCTTTTGCCTAAAGACGAAAAGCTTTCTGTGTGGGACTCTAAAGACTCGACACTACGCTGGCAGTGGGTTTAACCACAGACCGCAAGCGGCACTAGCTGTGCGTAACGGTCCCCAGGTAATGCCGACAAGAAGACCGACGAGGCGAAAACCCATCTGAACTCCTACTGAGCCTGAGTGTGACATTCTCCGTACAGTCCGGTCTGTTCGTCTGATACATCGCATGGCGGGCCTAGGGGGTGGTAAACGTCAGTCCCCCAATAGCGGTACAAGTCGTGCCGGAGCGAAGCCCAAAACACCCTGAGATAACACTGGAAACCTACCAGTATATCTCGTTTTCCCTGGCCAGGGAGTACTCGTGTAATGGCTCTCCTAGACACAGCGCGATGTCAACCCCCAATACCGGGAGAGACGAATCCTGTCTAACCGTCACTGCCTCCAAGTGCTTCGGGACTGCACCCAACCACTACCTGTTTGCACGACTCCTTTGAGCCGTGGTAGGGTAGTGATCAAAGTACAGTGGGAACACACTCGAGGCGGAATGACAGTGTCAAGTCAGCGGACTAAGCTGTACTCATGTCACCTGGGAACTGATAACTGACGATAGGTATAATACCGACTAGTCAGTTCCCGACGAGTCCTGTCCAGTGTACCCGTAACCAAACGAGCACCCGCATACTATCTCAAGTACGACGTACTGACGGCTGTGGGACAGACCGTCTCCCACACTGGGATGAGAAGCGCATGCGCTGGTCTACTCCGGAGTATCGATGCCCTGTCTCGATAGTCCTGCGACCAGGGACCTGCATAAGGATGTGCTTATAGATTACCCAGCCCCACTAGTGTGACGGCCATCACATCGCTGGTAATCAAGCAAAGATCCTAAGGGCTCTACTAATGTGTATAGGCGATATACAAAAATAAACACATGTACACATTGAAGTAGAAACAAACCAAGTAGCATACTACTATTTTGAGCAAGATTGTATATACAAGGTGAATATCCCAAGCATCCATTAAGTAATATACAAACTAGTATGATACAGTAATGGCCTCTAGGGCATATACACTAACAATCTCCCACTTGCACTAAGGCCATGTACTGGCGTATCGAAGACCTATCATCTCGATCAGCCGCTCGAACTGAGTCTGGGGCAGGGCCTTGGTGAATGGATCTGCAGTGTTATCTTCTGAAGCGACTCTCCGAACCTCGATCTCCTAGCGATCTACGATCTCCCTGATCAGGTGATACCGCCTCAAGATGTGTCTGGATCTCTGATGGGACCTGGGTTCCTTCGCTAAAGCTATAGCCCCGTTGTTGTCGCAATACAGAGGTATTGGATCAACAATGGACGGAACCACCTGAAGTTCTTTCAAGAACTTCCTCATCCAGACAGCTTCTTTTGCGGCATCAGATGCAGCGATGTATTCCGCTTCCATCGTAGAGTCTGCAACGGTTTCTTGTTTGGAACTCTTCCAACACACCGCCCCTCCATTGAGGGTAAAGACAAAACCCGACATGGACTTGGAATCATCCTTGTCACTCTGGAAGCTGGAGTCAGCAAAGGCCTCGATCTGGAGGTCTCAGGTACTTGAGAATGTTCTTTACCGCTATCCAGTGTTTCTCCCCAGGGTTTGACTGATACCGGCTTACCACACTCAGTGCATAAGCTACATCCGGTCTGGTACACAACATCGCATACATTATAGAGCCTACCGCAGAAGCGTAGGGTATAATAGACATGCGATCCCTCTCCAAATCAGTCTTGGGAGACATCTCTTTAGAGAGGGTGATCCCGTGACAAGCCGGTAGGTTACCGCGCTTGGAATCTTCCATACTGAATCTCTTCAGTATAGTGTCGATGTACCTGGACTGTGAAAGTCCTAATATCCTCTTGGATCTGTCACGGTAGATCCGGATACCCAGAATGTACGAGGCATCACCCAGGTCTTTCATGGAGAACCTGTGTGACAAGAACCCCTTGACAGATTGTAGCATAGGAATGTCATTTCCTATTAAGAGAATGTCATCCACGTATAAAACGAGGAATACTACAGTTCTCGCTACAAATCTACTATAGATGCATGGTTCATCTGGATTTTTGATAAAGCCAAATTCTTTGACCGTCTCATCAAAGCAGATGTTCCAACTCCGCGATGCCTGCTTTAGTCCGTAGATGGACTTAAGCAACTTGCACACCTTTCCGCTGCTCCCACTCTGAACGAAGCCCTCTGGTTGGTCCATATAGACACACTCCTCTAAATTTCCATTTAGAAAAGCTGTCTTTACGTCCATTTTCCAGATCTCATAATCGTGGAAGGCAGCAATGGCAAGAAGGATCCGAATGGATTTCAGCATGGCTACTGGAGAAAAGGTTTCGTTATAGTCCAAGCCAGGTCTTTGACGAAAACCCTTTGCTACCAGCCTAGCTTTATAGGTCTCAACCTGTCCATCTACACCAATCTTCCTTTTGAAGATCCACTTGCATCCTACGGGTTTTACCCCGTCTGGAGCAATGTCCAACGTCCATACCTTGTTGGTGTACATGGACTCCATTTCGGTCCGCATTGCATCCAACCATTTCACAGAGTCAACGCTCTGAACGGCCTGCTGGAAGCTAGTAGGCTCATCATAATCTATGATGCAATCCTCTCTATCCCCGTCTATGAGAAAACCGTAGTATCTCTCGGGCGGATGAGTCTGCCTACTACTCCTGCGGAGCGGCGCAGGAATGTCCTGTTCTGTTGAACCCTCTGGTTCCACTAAGCTTTCAGTAACAGTCTGTGGTTCTGGAACTTCTTCCAGTTCTATTGTGTTCCCACTTATCTGGGTTTCCAAAAACTCAGTTTCCAAGAAGCGGGCATGCTAAGAAACAAAAACCTTTTGTTCCTCAGCTGAATAGAAAAGATACCCCCTGGAGTTCCTTGGGTATCCCACAAACTTACACTGTACTGAACGTGCCTCAAGCTTGTCCGCATGCTGCTTTTTTACAAAAGCTGGACATCCCCATACCTTAAGATACTTAAGACAGGGTTTTTTCCCAGTCCACATCTCATATGTGGTGGTAGGCACAGTCTTGGTGGGAGCCTTGTTCAAGAGATACGCAGCTGCTTCTAGTGCATATCCCCAGAATGATCGCGGTAACTCAGCGTTACTCATCATGGACCGAACCATATCCAATAGGGTTCGGTTCCGTCTCTCCGATACACCGTTATGTTGCGGAGTGTATGGAGGAGTAAGCTGAGAGAGAATACCATTCTCTTTTAAGTAATTCAGGAATTCGGCACTTAAGTATTCTCCACCTCGATCCGATCTTAGAATCTTAATACTTTTGCCGGTCTGTTTCTCTACTTCATTCTTATACTCATGGAATTTTCCAAAGGCCTCGGACTTATGTTTCATTAAGAAGACATAGCCATACCTTGAGAAGTCATCCGTAAAAGTAATGAAGTAAGAATGTCCGCTTCGGGCATGTGTAGACATTGGACCGCACACGTCACTGTGTACGAGTCCCAAGAGCTCGCTCGCTCTTACTCCTTGTCCAGTAAACGGAGTCTTTGTCATCTTTCCTTTGAGACAAGATTGACAAGTGGCATACGATTGATATTCGAACGCATTCAAATATCCTTCTGTATGTAACTTAGTCAACCTTCTCTCATTGATGTGACCCAATCTACAATGCCATAAGAAAGTCTGATTTATTTCTTGAGACTTTCTTTTGTGTGTATTCTGGACATTAAAAATCTGTGGTTGGTTTAACACGTATATACCATTACTCAATGTACCTGACCCAATCAAAACTTGATTAAGGTGAATGTTTACAACATTACTTACAAACGCAAATTCATAACCTTCTTTAGAAACTAAAGATACAGAAATGATATTACAAGTTGCGTTGGGTACAAAAAAGCAATTACGCAAAACCAAAACATGTCCATCTGACATTCCCAGGTGATAGTCCCCCACGGCTTTAGCATCCATGCTAGCTCCGTTCGCAACTCTGAGGGTCATGTCACCTGCCTTCAAAACCCTACGGTTTCTCAACGCCTGCAAAGAATTACAGATATGAGATCCTGATCCGGTATCCAATACCCATGAAGTAGAGTTTATTGAAAGACAGTTTTCAATAACATACACACCTGAAGCTGAAGCTGCAACCTGCTTCAATTCCTGTGTTCTGGCCTTCCAGGCCCTGCAATCATTCTTCCAGTGTCCTTTCTTATGACAATAGAAGCATTCTTCCTTATCCACAAGCTTCCCCGCTATCTTTGTTGCTTTTGCTTTTCCCTTCGTATCCACTTTACTAACACCGCCCCTTGGTTTGGCGGGGGCCTTCTTCTTCTTTCCCTTGGCTTTCGCCTTGGACCTAGAAGAAGATGATCCTCCTACAAACAAAGTGGATGTTTCCCTACCTTTCTGTAGGGTGCCCTCTGCGCTCCTCAGCATGTTGAGGAGCTCTGAAAGTTCAACATCTTTTTCTTGTAAGTTGAAGTTCAGTATAAACTGGGCGTAAGTGGAAGGAAGGGACTGGAGAACTATATCCGTATATAGCTCACTCTCCAATGTGATCCCTAGGTCAGCGAGCTCCTCAATGTAGCCGATCATCTTTAGCACGTGCTCGGCTACTGATGATCCGACGGCCATTCTTGTCGAAAATAACATTTTCGACGCTTCGTATCTTGCGATACGAGATTGCTCTCCATACAGTTCTTTTGTATGAAGCAATATGGATTCCATGTCCATATTCTCATGCCTCCTCTGATGTTCGTTGTCCATCGAGGCAAGCAGGAGGCATTTGGCCTTCGCGCTATCAATCTCCCAAGTCTTACGGATTTCCTTATCCACGACGCTGGAAGTTGGACCAGGGACAGGGGGAGCTTTGGTGGTAAGAAGATACCCCAGCTTGTCGTAAGTGATTGCTATCTTGACATTCCTGAGCCAATCTTTGTAGTTTGGCCCTGTCAGTTTGTTTTTATCTAGGAGTAACTTAAGTCCAGTCATGTCGATTTGGTCGCTGCAATTAGGAGAGAGAAGAAGAAACACTCAGCATGATGCTCTTGCAAGTTTAGAGTGGTTTTTAGTTTGTCTAAACAGGATGGCTCCCACTGTTTCTCGAATCCCTCCTCAAACCATAAAGGAAGAATTAGCCGGGATCAATCCCACCGCACAATACTTGCTTAACCGTTCAGCCAGGCCGGTGTCGGTACTTCGAGGGAGGTTTTCCAACACTTTCGCGAAGTTCCTTAATTAGAGAACCTCTTTTCCCTGGGGGCGTAGCCCCGCTAACACCTTTCTAGGCACCTACTAGGTTTATAGCATTGATCGATTAGTGAGAAATTTCCCGAGGAGTAGCATATACTCACAGTAGGATCGGGATCCAAATATCATTGCGTGACGAAACTGAAGGAATCCTACCAGAATCATCACACTCCAAATGGTATGCAAATCTAGCAAGTTTCAGTACTTATGAAACTCCCGATGTGGATTTTTGCCCCATGCTCTTATGACCTTGACGAAGGTCAACAAATCATAAGTCACATGTCAAGTTCTGCCCGTCATTATCCAGGTTAATTTGAATCCACCCGTATATACCCTTGACGAAGGTCAACAAGGTAATGCGAATGTCCCAAACCAACGCATCTATCTATGCTACATATTGTAACAACCCCAAAATCTTTATATATTTGTATTATCCCTCTTCAAAAATATACCGTATTTATTTGTACTTGGTATTTTCCTCTTTCTATTAAATTTATTATTATTTTATTCCTCAATCTATTATGTATTTTTTTCTAGGTACAATTTCTTTTTCTTATATTTAAGTTTTTAACTTCTCATTCTTATTTTTTCCTTTCATAAATATTTAACCCAAATCCATTATTCTTATTCTCCATAGCCCATCTAAAAAGCCCATTTTCTTTTTTAGCAACATCATATATTTAATTCTAAATTAAATATATGCATGAACAACCTTATAGCTCATTGGTTAAGTCCTTGCATTGTTATTCCATAAGTCACATGTTCAAATCCCCATTCTTGCAATTATTTTTTTATCATTTTTTATTCTTCCCATAACCTACAAATGAGACCTTTCATTTCCAAAATGAATGGTGACCTTTCATTTCTCTTTTAATTCTCATGTTAAATGCATATATTATTATTCACCATTACAAATCTTTATTTGTCCTCCTCCATCTTTTCCTTCCTCATATTTTTCTATCTCTCACTTCTTTCTCTTCACCAAGATGACAAGAAGAAGAACATAAAGAAGTATTCAAGAAGGTCTCGCTACTAACGCGAGGCTATCGGCGGATAGACAAGCCCGGTGACAATACCGGCTTGTGCATGTAAGTCCCTTCTCTCTCCTTTTCCCCCACCTCT
Organism: Agapanthus africanus; assembly: GCA_030015575.1. Lineage (NCBI taxonomy): Eukaryota > Viridiplantae > Streptophyta > Magnoliopsida > Asparagales > Amaryllidaceae > Agapanthus > Agapanthus africanus. The sequence continues at coordinate 613,575,464 of CM057341.1, read as the reverse complement.
TTTTTCCTCTTGTCATGCATCGTGAACCCTCTATTCTTTTCATATCATAATCCATAAGAGAAGATACACATAAACATATACATATACATATACATAAATTTAGATATATATGATTCTATATAATTTAATAATATCTTATTATCTCTTGTTCAAATTAAAGTATTTTTAATTCTTTCTTCATGATTATGAATGTTTATTACAAGTTGTGAGAACATAGATTTCAATCCATAATATATCTACGATATCTCATGGAATCGGTTTGGTTATTAAAAGAAAGGATAAAGCTTGCATAAAAATACTAGTTAATCTTTTTGCCGATTTTAGTATACACATCAATACCTTTAAGTTTAAAATAATTTTTAGACATTAATTTTTACTTTTGAAAATTTCATGGAATTTACATATGATAAATTATATTATTTTATACATGCTGTAAAAATTTTAGATCGATCCGCATAACGGTTTGTGAATTACATCGTATTTATTCACTGATCGTAAAACAGAAAACTGCAGCTATCGGTCAATTTCTAGGACACATAACTTGGTATAACGGTATCCAAATTGAGCAAACTCAGATGTTTTTGATATCTACATCGAATGATCTAGATTTTATTAGTTCTATAGTTTTACCGAAAACCTATCTAAGATAAAGAAAACTGCATTACAATATTAAGTGACGGATCTGGACAGAATCTGTTCCGATTCGCACACTGTTTTTAAATTGGACATAACTCGAACACCCGATGTCCATTTGTGACAAAATTTAGATGTGTAGATGCACCATTGATAGAACTATAATTTTATGTATATTATATTACTTAGGAATGCATGAAACAACCTGATATAGGCTTTGCAATAGAATATATAGTTGCTGTCCAGAAATCTGAATTTCTGTTTTAAATGCTGATATTAAAATGATCATAACTAGAGCTTCAGAAATCCAAATCATGTGAATCTTAGTGTTTTGGATAATTACATCGAAATACCTACAATTTTATAATAATTTTCGTAACCTGAAACCAGATACAAATTAACTCAAACTGCGTTTTAAAAATATGTGACGGTGCCGAATAGATTCTGATCTGTTTTGCGCGACGATACGAAAACATATATATCTCTCAAACCGGTAGTCATATTTAGGTAAAACTGGAACTCACGCATGCAAAACATTTAGAGCCATATTTCTGTTTATATTTCGCATTCGTTCAACTTGATTAATTAGTCGTACATAATATTTCTTTACAGCATTGTTTATGGTAGTTACTCGAATAATATACTTGACTCATTTCATGCTATTCGAACATGTATACATATTTAGCTTGATCATTAAATTGTTGTATGTACTTAATGACGATAATTAAATACTTGAGTTATATTTTGAAAACTATACAAAAAATATTTTTACATAAAACCCCCTCAAGTTTACAAATTACCCTAAGGACCCTAACAATTATAAGACCACGATTCATAATTCTGATTGTCTGACTCGGGTTTGAGTCTGATTAATTTGACTTGAATCTGATTCAAGTCAACCTATAATCTACAAGATTCCAATTCAAAATGAACACATGAATCCATGAATACAATTATCAATTTATACAATTTGGCTGAACCGAACCATGGATATATTCCTTTTACATGATTCTCAGTATTCCATTTACATGACTCTACGGTTACAACCGTTTCCTGATATCATGGTTTCGGTCAGTCAGTCAATCAATTATACAATCAATACAATTTACAAGACAAACAATACAATCAAAACACTACGGGGTTTAAAGGGGTAGATTGGTACGGAAGATGTTAAAAGTGGAATGAGGTGGTCAGATTAAGACACCTAACCTATATTCAGTTGCTGTTGTACCGTGGCATAAACGGTTCCTTGTACTATAAGTTCCCTTAGTCTCTGGCATATAGAGACTCCCCTCGTATACACTGGCAGCCTTCTGTACCAAGCTACAAAACTTGAATATGTTTCAAGTCAATCTATATTCTTTTATATTCTAACTCAACATGAATACATGAATTCCAGATCCAGTTAACAATCTGTTTGAATGAACCGAACCATGGTTATTCCTTTTACATGATTTCCAGTATTCCATTTACATGACTCTACGGTTATAACCGTTTCCTGATATCATGGTTTCGGTCAGTCAATCAGTAAATCAGTCAATCGGTCAATCAGTCAATCAAGTCAATCAAAGTCAATCAAGCAATCATTACAAGTTTACAAGATAACAATACAAATATGACATTGCGGGGTTTAAAGGGGTAGATTGGTACGGAAGATGTTAAAAGTGGAATGAGGTGGTCAGATTAAGACACCTAACCTATATTCAGTTGCTGTTGTACCGTGGCATAAACGGTTCCTTGTACTATACGTGCCCTTAGTCTCTGGCATATAGAGACTCCCCTCGTATACACTTGCATCTTTCTGTACCAAGCTACAAACAACATCGTTAAACAATATTCCATAATTTACTACAATACAATACTTTAGAAAATACTATACTCTGTCACTCTTATTCTTCATTCTTCTTTGGGACTTACCGAGCGACCTGTTCGCTGACGACATTCTATTTCTCTCTTCTTGGAATGTCGTCAGGTGCGTTGGACCAAGTTGAGACCGAGCCTACAAGTGAAGATTTGGAGGAATTCCAGGAAGACCCAGAGCTCTAGACTTTGTACTTGTTCTTCCCAGTACTTCCTTTTATTATTATTATGCCACTGTTTAGGCATTGCTTTTCATTCCAGTTGTATTTTCATTTCATGCATTGTACAAAGAATGTTAATAAATAAAAGTTGTTGTTATCTCAATCTCATTTGTCTCTTGTGATTATTTTATATTGCTTAGTTACGCTTAGCGTATGTACTTCTGAGTACATACGTAGCGGGCCTCGTCACGACCACTTCGCCGTACATTGGGAAGCGGGGCGTGACACATATGAATACCCAATAGCTACCAATCACTATACCTTGACGAAGGTCAACAAACACAGCTTGAATACTATTGAATATTCATACGAAACGACGGAGGGCTACGAATGGTTTTGGCAAAACCGTGAACGTAGTGAACTTGATTTGGTCGATGGAACGAGATAGCTTTTAAAAGGAGTGGCTTAAGCTCCGCATTTAAAAGTTGGTTTTGAAAAGAACCGAGTGGTTTTTCGAAAGTGTTCCAACGACTTTAACTTGGTTTATTATCTTGCATTAGTTCTTTTAATGCGTGATATTCTTGCATTAGTTCTTTTAATGCGTCCCATCATTTAATCCTACCATTGCAGAAAACAACCAAAATATGACGTACGCTTATGCCATTCGCATTCGCCACGGGGCCCTGTCATTACCCGTTAGGTTACTTAACTAACGACAGAGCGGGGGCTGGGCTTGCGCGTCTGTAAAACATAAGCAACGCCTAAATAATATCATATATAGATATACTGCAATGATAAACATTTCAGATCACAGATGAATACATTGGATATACTAGGAATCTGTAATTCGTACGAGCCTGTAACGAAAGACAAATTACACGGTCGCGGTGAATAGCCAAAACCCCACCCAAGACCCCTACGGGTGCGGCAAACTACCCGCCAAGTACCCGAAGCGTAGCAACCTCCCTCATCTCCATGAGTAGGCCACTCGACACTTCGGCATACCCGGTAGTTCATGCACCCCCTCCATGGGTCTATCCTAAGAGCAAAAACAGTAAAAAGAAATTATACAATGACGGCTACAACCCCGACCCGGTTGTGCGGCCATACAAATAATTATTACATCAATTTAAAAATTTACATGAATTGAAAGAAAAGAAAACTCTCGTCTCACAACCCCGGCTATTCACCCGTGACAATCCAACATATTCATATACACATTCCAGCACATTACAGATCACAGATTTGTATAACCCCCACTAATCGACATATAGCGATTAGTAGACGTTCAATACAAATATCACATTACAGAAAAACCCGTTAGCTAAAGTCTTTTAGAAGTTCGATCAAAAATACGGATTTTCGGGACCCCAAAATAAAATTTTCGTTCTGGAAAATCTGGGTTGAAAATATATGTACCAAAATTCCCAAAATACCCCCAGAAGAACACTGTAGCAAAGAATCACCAGAGAGGCGCTAAGGAGGCCGCGGAACAGCTGCAATAGAAAGATATTGCCGCGTTTCCGCGGTCGTTTAGGGGATTCATTTGGTGATTTTTCTACAGTGGCTTCTAAAAACCCTGAGCCGATTTTAGGTGTTAAAATAATCAATTTTTGAACAGTAAAAAAATCGACAGAAACTCGAATTTTCGGGGTTCGTTTTCGGGACATTTTCTTTGATCGATCTTCTAGTTACTTGCTAACATGTTAGATAGAGTTTAACTAGGCTCTGATACCACTATAAGTCCATGCTACCTCTCCCGGTACTTTCGGGAAAGCGGAATTTGGTAAAAAACAATTTTTACGGAGGTGGTAACATGGACCTATAACCCGGATCTTGGTTAAACATCTATCTAACACCTAACTATGAGTTTTTAGCTACTCGGTTAGGGGGTTATACCTTGCTTGTCTTGAACTCCTTCGTCTTCAAAACTCCGATGGTGGTCCGATGGCTTCTTCTCGTCGTCTCCGTACGCCGAAGATAGATCAACCTGAAAGCTCCAACCTTTAGCTCCTTCTTCGTTCTTTGAAGAAACTAGTTCACTTGGTTTGCTAAACCTAGTGAACTAGAATGAGTAGAGAAGAAATAGAATGGGATTTTATCTATGGTTCTTAATTCTCAACTCATGAGACAAGAGAACCATAGAATCAAGAGAGGGAGGAAGAGGTTGAGGGTGAGAGCAAGAGGAGAGCTCAAGAACAAGAGAGAGAATGAGCAAGAAAGAATGAGGCTCTCTTTTGTCTTTCACCCTCTCATAATCCAAAGTGATCATAACTCATCATATCAAAAAAAGTCTTATGTGATGGTTGAAGCAACCATAACCATATTATTTCATGCACTCATTTTACACAAATGAGCAAGTAAACAAAAGTCTTTGCCATGAAATGATGGCTATGGTTATCATGATGGTCAACTAGTCAAGCCTAGTCAACCGGTCAACAAAGTCAACAAGTCAACAAAAGTCAACAAGTCAACAAAGTCAACAAAAGTCAACAACCATGTCACCATAACACTTAATTAATATAATACTTAATCACATATCAAATTCTCATTAGGGTTGAGCAAAAAGTCAAATGGTCAACGGTCAACTGTCAACAACCCTAATGAGAATCCGCTGCCTCTGCCTCCCTGTCACCTGTGCATACACACCCGCATCCGCGTTCCGAGGAACACGAATGCAAACTGGATAAATCCAATCCCATAAGGTACACTAGGATCTGGCTTAAACCAAAGCCCGCTAGTGAAAACTGTCCGGACACAGTACGTGCACAAGTGCACGGATGTGACCGAACCCTGTCGCAAAACCATGCGACCTGTCGCAATACCATGCGACCTCTACTCTTTTGCCTAAAGGCGAAAAGCTTTCTGTGTGGGACTCTAAAGACTCGACACTACGCTGGCAGTGGGTTTAACCACAGACCGCAAGCGGCACTAGCTGTGCGTAACGGTCCCCAGGTAATGCCGACAAGAAGACCGACGAGGCGAAAACCCATCTGAACTCCTACTGAGCCTGAGTGTGACATTCTCCGTACAGTCCGGTCTGTTCGTCTGATACATCGCATGGCGGGCCTAGGGGGTGGTAAACGTCAGTCCCCCAATAGCGGTACAAGTCGTGCCGGAGCGAAGCCCAAAACACCCTGAGATAACACTGGAAACCTACCAGTATATCTCGTTTGCCCTGGCCAGGGACTACTCGTGTAATGGCTCTCCTAGACACAGCGCGATGTCAACCCCCAATACCGGGAGAGACGAATCCTGTCTAACCGTCACTGCCTCCAAGTGCTTCGGGACTGCACCCAACCACTACCTGTTTGCACGACTCCTTTGAGCCGTGGTAGGGTAGTGATCAAAGTACAGTGGGAACACACTCGAGGCAGAATGACAATGTCAAGTCAGCGGACTAAGCTGTACTCATGTCACCTGGGAACTGATAACTGACGATAGGTATAATACCAACTAGTCAGTTCCCGACGAGTCCTGTCCAGTGTACCCGTAACCTAACGAGCACCCGCATACTATCTCAAGTACGACGTACTGACGGCTGTGGGACAGACCATCTCCCACACTGGGATGAGAAGCGCATGCGCTGGTCTACTCCGGAGTATCGATGCCCTGTCTCGATAGTCCTGCGACCAGGGACCTGCATAAGGATGTGCTTATAGATTACCCAGCCCCACTAGTGTGACGGCCATCACATCGCTGGTAATCAAGCAAAGATCCTAAGGGCTCTACTAATGTGTATAGGCGATATACAAAAATAAACACATGTACACATTGAAGTAGAAACAAACCAAGTAGCATACTACTATTTTGAGCAAGATTGTATATACAAGGTGAATATCCCAAGCATCCATTAAGTAATATACAAACTAGTATGATACAGTAATGGCCTCTAGGGCATATACACTAACAGCTTAAAGTGCTAATCTAAGCTACCTAGGGGATATAGAGTGAGGTTATGGATGTATTAGTCTAGCTAACCTTGATCTCAACACATGAGAGGTTAGGGTTAGGGTTTGAAGAGAGAGTGAGCTTGAGGAGAGAGAAGGTGAAGATGAGAATGAAATGAGATAATGATATATCATAATATTTATGAAGCATTATAATTTTATCAAATAAGTAAATAAATGATTAATCATCCATGCTTCATAAATGCATTTGAGTGATTCATCTCCATGAGTCATTAAGCATTTATGATGCATTAATGACTTGGATGAATCACATAAATAAGTCACTAATCTCATTTAATGCAATGCCACCTTACCCCCTTAGTCACCACTCTTCTAGAAGCTTCCCGACAAATTACGAGAACGGACTAATCCATTTAGTTGAGAAAAACGGGGATCACGGAAAAACTTTAGACTGTATAAATCCAATAACCCGATACTAGAATCTGGTTTAAACCAAAGCCGGCTAGTAAAAACTGTCCGAACGTCGTACGTGCGTAAACACACGTACGCGTCCGAACCCTTTTCGTAAAACCGTACGACCTCTATATCGTTTCGCCTAGAGCAGGGAAACTCTCTGTGTGGGACTCTAAAGACTCGACACTACGCTGGCAGTGGGTTTAACCACAGACCGCAAGCGGCACTAGCTGTACGTAACGGTCCCTAAGTAGATGTCGATAAGAAGGCCGATGAGGAAACCCAACCGTACTCCTACTGAGCTTGATGTGAAAATCTCCGTACAGTCCGGTCTGTTCGTCTAAGACTATCGCATATCAAGCCTAGGGGGCGGCAAGCGTCAGTCCCCTAATAGCTGTATAAGTCGTGTCGGAGCGAAGCCCATTACACCCTGAGAAGCTACTGGAACCTACCAGTATATCTCGCTTTCCCTGGCCAGGGACTTTGCGTAATGGCTCTCTGACACAGCGCGATATCAACTCCCAATACCGGGAGAGACGAATCCTATCTAACCGCCACTGCCTCCAAGTGCTCGGGACTGCACCCAACTGCTACCTGTTTGCACGACTCCTTTGAGCCGTGGTAGGGTAGCAATCTAAGAACAGTGGGACACACTCAAGTTGAAGTAGCAGTGTCAAGTCTGTGTACTATGTTGTACTCATGTCACCTGGGAACTGTTAACTGACGATGGGTATAATACCAACCAATCAGTTCCCCGGCGAGTCCTGTCCGGTGTACCCGTAACCTAACGAGCATCTGTATACTATCTCTAGTACGACGTACTGATGGCTGTGGGATATACCATCTCCCTAACTTGGATGAGAAGCGTATAAACTTAGTCTACTCTGGAATATCGATGCCCTATCTCGATAATCCAACGACCAGGGACCTGTATAGGATGTTGCTTACAGACTACCCAGCCCCCACTAGTGTGACTGCCATCACGACGCTGGTAATCAAGCAAAGATCCTATGGGCTCTACTAATATGTATAAGTGATACGTTACAAGAAACATATGCACATATTAAAGTAGACTCAAACCAAGTAGCATACTACCATATTTAGCAAGACTGTTATATACAACTGTGAATATCCCAAGCTTCCATTAAGTAATATACAACCTAGTATGATACAATAATGGCCTTAGGGCATATACACTAACAATCTCCTACTTGCACTAGGGCCATGAGCTGGCATATCGTAGACCTATCATCTCGAATAGCCTCTCGAACTGCGTCTGAGAAAGGGCCTTTGTGAATGGATCAGCAATGTTATTCTCCGTCTCTACTCTCTTCACCTCGATCTCCAGGCGATCTACGATCTCCCTGATCAGGTGATACCGCCTTAAGATGTGTCTGGACTTCTGATGGGACTTGGGTTCCTTCGCTAAAGCTATAGCACCGTTTTTGTCACAATACAGAGGTATTGGACCAACACTGGTAGGAACCACCTGAAGTTCTGTGAGGAACTTCTTCATCCAGACTGCTTCTTTTGCGGCATCGCAAGCAGCTATGTACTCTGCTTCCATCGTTGAGTCAGCAACGGTCTCCTGTTTGGAACTCTTCCAATAGACCGCCCCTCCATTGAGGGTAAAGACATAACCCGACATGGATTTGGAGTCATCTTTGCCACTCTGGAAGCCGGAGTCGGCAAAGGCCTCCAACTGGAGGTCTTTTCCGCTATACATCAAGAACATCTCCTTAGTCCTTCTCAGGTACTTGAGAATGTTCTTTACTACTATCCAGTGCTTCTCCCCTGGGTTTGCTTGATACCGGCTTACTACGCTCAATGCGTATGCTACATCTAGTCTGGTACATAACATCGCATACATTATAGAGCCTACCACAGAAGCGTAGGGTATAATCGACATGCGATCCCTTTCCAAATCAGTCTTGGGAGACATCTCTTTGGAGAGGGTGATTCCGTGACAAGCCGGTAGGTTACCGCACTTAGAATCATCCATACTGAATCTTTTCACTATGGTGTCTATATACCTGGACTGTGAAAGTCCCAACATCCTCTTTGATCTATCACGATAGATCCGGATCCCCAAAATGTAGGTGGCATCACCCAGGTCTTTCATGGAGAATTTATGTGACAAGAATCTTTTGACTGACTGTAACATAGGAATATCATTTCCTATTAGGAGAATGTCATCCACGTACAAGACGAGGAATACTACAGCTCTCCCTACAATCTTACTGTATATATGCATGATTCATCTGGATTTTTGATAAAGTCGAATTCTTTGACAACATCATCAAAACAGATGTTCCAACTCCGCGATGCCTGCTTTAGTCCATGAATGGACTTAAGCAATTTGCAAACTTTACCGCTGCTTCCACTCTGAATGAATCCCTCTGGCTGATCTATATAGACGCTTTCTTCTAAATTACCATTTAGAAAGGTCGTCTTTACGTCCATCTGCCAGATTTCATAATCGTGGAAGGCGGCAATAGCAAGAAGGACCCGAATAGATTTAAGCATAGCCACTGGAGAAAAGGTTTCGTCATAGTCCAAACCAGGCCTTTGACGGAAACCCTTTGCAACAAGTCTAACCTTATAGGTTTCAACCTGTCTATCTACACCAATCTTCTTTTTGAAGATCCATTTGCATCCTACGGGTTTTACTCCATCTGGAGCAACGTCCAAAGTCCATACTTTGTTAGTGTACATGGACTCCATTTCGGTCCGCATTGCATCCAGCCATTTTACTGAGTCACCGCTCTGAATGGCTTGCTGGAAGCTAGTAGGGTAATCTTCATCAATGACACAATCCTCTCTATCCCCATCTATAAGAAAACCGTAGTATCTCTCAGGTGGATGAGACGGCCTACTACTCCTGCGGAGTGGCGTTGGGATGTCCTGTTCTTCTTGAACTTCTGGTTCTACCAAACTTTCAGTAGTAGTTTGTGTTTCTGGAATTTCTTCCAGTTCTATTTCGCTCCCACTAGTTTCCTTTTCTAAAAACTGATATTCTAGAAAATGGGTATTACGAGAAACAAAAACCTTTTGTTCCTCTGCATAATAGAATAGATATCCCATGGAGTTCTTTGGATATCCCACAAACTTACATAATACTGATCGTGCCTCGAGTTTGTCTGCATGCTGCTTTTTAACATAAGCCAGACATCCCCAAATCTTTAGATACTGAAGATAGGGTTTCTTCCCACTCCACATCTGATATGGTGTGGTAGGCACAGTCTTGGTGGGGACCTGGTTCAAAAGATATGCAGCTGATTCTAGTGCATATCCCCAGAATGATCGCGGTAACTCAGCGTTACTCATCATGGAACGAACCATATCCAATAGGGTTCGATTCCTCCTTTCCGATACACCGTTATGTTGTGGTGTGTATGGAGGAGTAATCTGAGAGAGAAATCCATTCTCTTTTAAGTAACCCAGGAACTCGGCACTTAAGTATTCACCACCTCGATCAGATCTCAGTGTCTTTATACTTTTGCCTGTTTGTTTTTCCACTTCATTCTTGTATTCTTGGAATTTCTCAAAGGCCTCGGATTTATGCTTCATTAAGAAGACATATCCATAGCTAGAGAAATCATCCGTAAAAGTAATGAAGTAGGAATAGCCACCTCGCGCATGTGTAGACATTGGACCGCACACGTCACTGTGTACGAGTCCTAAGAGCTCGCTTGCTCTTATTCCGTATCCAGTGAACGGAGTCTTTGTCATCTTTCCTTTGAGACAAGATTCACAAGTAGCATAAGATTGATATTCGAACGGATTCAAATATCATTCTTTATGTAACTTAGTCAACCTTGTCTCATTGATGTAACCAAGTCTACAATGCCTTAAGAAAGCCTGATTTATCTCTGGAGACATTCTTTTAAGAGTGTTCTGGACATTGAAAACCTGAGCTTGACTTAATACGTATATACAGTTATCTAAGGTACCGGACCCAATCAGAACTTGATTTAGGTGGATGTTAACTACATCGCTTACGAATGTAAAATCATATCCCTCTCTCGAAAGTGAGGACACTGATATGATATTACAAGTCATACTAGGTACATATAAACAGTTATGTAAAATCAATATATGCCCACTTGTCAAACCTAGGCGATATTCTCCCACGGATTCAGCGTTCACTGTCATTCCGTTCGCAACTTTGAGAGATCAATCACCTACCTTTATAACTCTACTGTTTCTCAAAGCATGTAATGAATTACAGATATGAGATCCTACTCCGGTATCTAGTACCCAGGAAGTAGAGTTTATTGACATACAGTCTTCAATTACAAATACACTTAAGGATGAAGCCACAACATGCTTCGTATCCTGGCTACTGGCTTCAAAAGCCCTGCAATCTTTCTGCCTATGCCCAATCCCATAACAATAGGAACGTCCCTCTTTTACTATATCAAGTCCCGAAACTTTTGCCCTTCTGTTTCCTTCTACTTCCCTGGTTTCCTTCAGGGTAGAAGGTAGAGACTGTAGAATCAGGTCAGTATCTGACCCGTTTCCCAACGTGGTCTGCAGGTCCTGGAGCTCATTAATATAGCTAGTCATTGTAAGGACGTTGTCCCCTACAGATGACCCGTCAGCCAACCTCGCTTGAATTAATTCGTTCGAGATCTCATATCTTGCGATATGAGATTGCTCTCCATATAAATCTTTGTTATGGAGAAAGATGGAAACTAAGTCCATCTTCTCGTGCTGCTTCTGGTTTACACCATCAACTGAAGCTAACACGAGGCACTTGGCTTTCGCTTTATCTTTTTCCCTTGTCTGACGGATATCCATATCCACGACAGTGGAAACTGGACCTGGGACGGCGGGATCTTGAGTAGTAATAGGGTGGTCCATCTTGTCATAGGCAATGGACATCTGGACAGACTTCTGCCAGTCATATAAGTAAGATTCAGTCAATTTGTTATCTAGATGTAACCTATGTGTGGTTATAAGGTCGCTGCAATTTAAGAGAGAGAAGAAAATACTATTAGCATGATGCTCTTACAAGTTTAGAGTGGTTTTTAATTTATCTAAACAGGATGGCTCCCACTGTTTCTCGAATCCCTCGTCAAACCATAAAAGAAGAATTAGCCAGGAGTATTCTCACCATACAATTCTTGCTTAACCGTTCAGCCAGGTCAGTGTCGATACTTCGAGGGAGGTTTTCCAACGCTTTCGCGAAGTTCCTTAATTAAATAACCTCTTTTCTCTGGGGGCAGAACCCCGCTGACACCTTTCTAGGCACCTACTTGGTTTTATAGCATTGATCGTTAAGTGACGAATCTCCTGATAAGTAGCTTGTACTCACAGTAGGATCCGGATCCAAAATATCATCGTATGATAATGTTGAAGGAATCCTACCAACATTCATCAAACTCCAAAATGGTATGCTCTATCTGCAAATTTCAGTTTCTTTAGAAATTCCCGATATAGATTTTTGCCCCATGCTCTTATGACTTTGACTAAGGGCTAAATATGTCATAAGTCACATGTCAAGTTCTACCCATCATTATCCAGGTTAATTTGAACCCACCCGTACATACTCTTGACTAAGGGCCAAGAAAAGTAATACGACTGTTCCAAACCAACGCATCTATCTATGCAACAAATGAATACCCCAGCAGCTACCAAACACTATGTTTTGACTAAGGGTCAAATATACATAGCTTGAATACTACTGAATACCCAAATGAAATGAAGGAGGGCAACTCATGGTTTTGGCAAAACCGTGAACGTAGTGAACTTGATATAATCGAAGGAACCTGATACTTTTTTAAAAGGAGTGGTTAAAGCTCCGCAATTAAAAATTCTGATCTTTTTAAAATAACCGAGTGGTTTCTTTTAAATTTGTTCCAACGACTTGACTTTGGTTTATTTTCTTTACATTATAATAATGCGTCCCATCATTTATCCTATCATTGCAGAAAACAACGAAAATACCACGTCCTCTTATGCCATCCGCATTCGCCACGGGGTCCCGTCATCACCCGTTAGGTTACTTAACTAACGACAGAGCGGGGGCTGGGCTAGCGCGGGTGTAAAACATAAGTGACGTCTAATAGCTATCATATATAGATATTGTACATTCGTCAGACGCAATAATAAGCATTCCAGATCACAGATGAACTTTATTGGATTTATTAGCAATCCGCATTTGCTTTGAGCCTGCAATAAAAGACGGATTACACAGTTGTGATGAATAGCCATTACCCCACCCTCGACCCCTACGGGTACGGCAAACTACCCTCCAAGTACCCGAAGTGAAGCGGTCTCCCTCAACAACATGAGTAGGCCACTAAACACTTCAACGTACCCGGTAGTTTGTGTACCCCGCCTTGGGTCTATTCTTGGAGCAAAAACAGTAAAAAGAAATAATACAACGGTGGCTACAACCGCAACCTGGATGTGCCCCGCAAAAGAATATTACATCAAATTACATTTACATCGAATAAATGAATATTAAACCCATCTCAAACCCCGGGTAATCATCACGACAGTCCAACACAGTTCATATACACAAACAGTAAACATTACAGAAATGTGCAACCCCCTGCCAACCGACATACTAGCAGTTATGGAAGGTTTACGAACACATTAAACATTACAGATAAAAACCCATTTAGCAAATATCTTAGAATATCGATCGATAACCATATTCCGTGTTTACCGCAAAAGCCAACCAGCAAAGAAGCAACCTGGGTAGAAACAGAACATACAGGAAGACAAAAACCCAAAAATTATGAATTACTGTGAAACTCCGAGTCAACTCGGCGTTGACTCAGCGGCGGATCCGCGGCAGAAGCTCTCTATTGCCGCGGATCCGCGGCCGTTTTACCGAGTCACTGGCTTGTATTTTCCCATAACTCATATATTTCCCTGCTGTGAATTTTAAGGTATGTCAAAAGAAAATTCCAGACAAGTTTAAAATTAACAGAAACTAGGAATATCCAGGGTTTTGTTTTCGTGCTTTCCGTCGATCGAACTTTTTACTAGTTGCTAACAAGCTAGTAATGGTTTAGTTAGCTCTGATACAACTGTAAGTCCATGTCACGCACCCCACGAACTTGCGGGGAGGCGGAATATATAAAAAAACGATTATCAAAGCTTCGTAACAAGGACTTGAGCGCATGAATCGTTATCTAAACCATTGCTAACTATCTACAAGAGGTTTAACTACTTGGATTCGAAGTTATACCTCACGTTACATGTCCTTCGGGTCTTCATCATTGTCCTCCACTCCTCGTAGGCTCCTTGGAACATCGGCACCTCAACGGCCTCCTCGAATCAAAGACGATCCACCCGAAAGCTCCTACGCCAAGCTTGATCTCAAACTTGAGATAACTAGGTTGCTTAAAGTGCTAATCAAAGCTACCTAGGGGATATAGAGTGAGGTTATGGATATATTAGTCTAACTAACCTTTGATCTCAACACATGAGAGGTTAGGGTTAAGATTTGAAGAGAGAGTGACCTCGAGGAGAGAAAAGGTGAAGATGAGAATGAAATGAGATAATGATATATCATAATATTTATGAAGCATTATAATTTTATCAAATAAGTAAATAAATGATTAATCATCCATGCTTCATAAATGCATTTGAGTAATTCATCTCCATGAGTCATTAAGCATTTATGATGCATTAATGACTTGGATGAATCACACAAATGAGTCACTAATCTCATTTAATACAATGCCACCTTACCCCCTTAGTCACCACTCTTCTAGAAGCTTCCCGACAAATTACGAGAACGCCCCTCCAATCCGTGAAAAAACGGAAAAACTTTAGACTGTATAAATCCAATAACCCGATACTAGAATCTGGCTTAAACCAAAGCCGGCTAGTAAAAACTGTCCGAACGTCGTACGTGCGTAAACACACGTACGCGTCCGAACCTTTGTCGTAAAACCGTATGACCTCTATATCGTTTCTCCTGGAGCAGGGAAACTCTCTGTGTGGGACTCTAAAGACTCGACACTACGCTGGCAGTGGGTTTAACCACAGACCGCAAGCGGCTCTAGCTGTACGTAACGGTCCCCAGGTAGATGTCGATAAGAAGGCCGATGAGGAAACCCATCCGTACTCCTACTGAGCCTGATGTGACAATCTCCGTACAGTCCGGTCTGTTCGGCTAAGACTATCGCATATCAAGCCTAGGGGCGCAAGCGTCAGTCCCCTAATAGCTGTATAAGTCGTGTCGGAGCGAAGCCCATTACACCCTGAGAAGCTGCTGGAACCTACCAGTATATCTCGCTTGCCCTGGCCAGGGACTTTGCGTAATGGCTCTCTGACACAGCACGATATCAACTCCCAATACCGGGAGAGACGAATCCTATCTAATCGCCACTGCCTCCAAGTGCTCGGGACTGCACCCAACTGCTACCTGTTCGCACGACTCCTTTGAGCCGTGGTAGGGTAGCAATCTAAGAACAGTGGGACACACTCGAGGCGAAGTAGCAGTGTCAAGTCTGGGGACTATGCTGTACTCATGTCACCTGGGAACTGTTAACTGACGATGGGTATAATACCAACCAATCAGTTCCCCGGTGAGTCCTGTCCAGTGTACCCGTAACCTAACGAGCATCTGTATACTATCTCTAGTACGACGTACTGATGGCTGTGGGACAGACCATCTCCCCAACAGGGATGAGAAGCGTATACACTTAGTCTACTCCGGAATATCGATGCCCTATCTCGATAATCCAACGACCAGTATAGGATGTTGCTTACAGACTCCCCAGCCCCCACTAGTGTGACTGCCATCACGACGCTGGTAATCAAGCAAAGATCCTATGGGCTCTACTAATATGTATAAGTGATACGTTACAAGAAACATACGCACATATTAAAGTAGACTCAAACCAAGTAGCATACTATCATGTTTAGCAAGACTGTTATATACAACTGTGAATATCCCAAGCTTCCATTAAGTAATATACAACCTAGTATGATACAATAATGGCCCCTAGGGCATATACACTAACAATGATTTCAGCACACTCCGCGTTTGTGAATTCTCGATTTTGAGAACGGCCGAGTCGACGGATGTCCCCGTAAGAGATGATTTCATCGAGATCATACATGTGGGCGTCCATTGTTTCTGTGAAAGAGAATCAACAAAATTATCAGAAAGACTGATTAAGGAAAACGATATAATGCATCGAATGCCATCTTTAAAATCCAAGATCCATGGGGAAAAAACTCTTAAGAGTTCTTTTGTATGATTTGGAAGGAGCAAAGCTCCATTGATGAATTAAGAAAATACAAGGAAAATCTTTTAAAGAGCACAGCCTTATGATGGGACCCTAATAGGGTTCTCTTTTAGATCCTTTTAGAGCAAAGCTCTGCTATGTGAAACCCTAAATGGGTTTTCTTTAGATCAGGAATCTATTGAGAGCAAGGCTCTGTTGATGAAAATTAATTTAATTTAATTTGATTTAAATTAAAAAATTTACCAAAAGGTTTTAAGAGTTTAACTCTTGGAGTTCTTGAAGGTAAAGAGCAAGGCTCTGAGATTTTGAAAGTAAAAAATTTGAAGATGATAATCATCTGTTGAGGGACCAAAGGTCCTATTTATAGGCATTGAGAACCCTTTCAACTTCCAAAAGTTACCGCAACAGTTGGAATTCTACCACCGCTGCGCTCACGTTTGGGGCCACGTAAGCACAACAGTGGGGGGGGCATTTGTTTACCCCAATTAGAGCAAAACTCTGTTCAAATTCCCAGGCGGGAGACGAAGCAACGCTTCTGTTTCCCCCAATCAGAGCAAAGCTCTGTTTTGAAATTGAAGTGAAAATTAAAGTTAAAATAAATGAAGCAACGCTTCAGATCCCCTGCGCTGCGCGCTGAGCGCCACATGTCAAAATCAGACATGCCAGCACAGGGAGCGCAGCGCCCAAGGCAGCGCGCCCAATCAGAGCAAGGCTCTATTTAAAACAAAAATAAAATAGGCAACGCTTCAGTTGCGTTGCGCGACACGTATCAGCGCAGTTGCGCTAGCACAGTTTCGATGCGCTCTGCGCTGCTCGACACGTGTCAGCGCAGTTGCGCTGCGCTCTGTGCTGCGCGACACGTGTCAAGCGCAGGTGCGTTTGTGCCAAACAACTGCGCTCTGCGCTGCGCGACACGTGTCAGCGCAGTTGCGCTGCGCTCTGCGCTGCGCGACACGTGTCAATTGCAGGTGCGTTTGCGCCAAACAGAATTAAAATTCAAGTAAGATCTTTCTGTTCTTGTTAAAACAAGAAGATTGTCTTCTGTAAAACAGAAGCCTGTCTTCTGTAAAACAGAAGCCCTTGGATCAAAGATCCAACGGTGAGGAAAAATCCCCAAATCACTCAGAGAATGATCTCTTTAACGAATTTAACAAATTAATGGGCACTATATAAAGGCCCCAGACCCCAACTCCAAAACAGAACACAGAGATAGAAAAACACAGAAAAAAAGAGAGAACTCCTCTAAAGAACTCTGAGAAGAACTCTAAAAGAAAGAAAGGTAAAACCTTTGAATAAAAAAAGAAGAATTTTTTCTGAAAAGATCATTGATCTAAAAACAAGATCAAGGATCTTCAATATAAAAATATAATAATAACAAAGGCATTGCCTTTTTTATGAACCATTGGTTCTGGAATCTTAAAGATTCTTTTCTTGAATCCAAAATTGGATCAAGAAATTAAAACAGTGCTTTGCACTTGAAAATCTGCACTGTTGCGCTCTTGGGTTGGCGCAAACCACCAGAGAGCGCCACGTGTCAGCTCCAAAAACCACTTGCGCTATGCGCTTTTAAGATAGAGCATTGCTCTCTGAAATTGGCGCAACTCACCAGAGCGCGCCACGTGTCAGCAGCGCAACAGCGCAGCGCACTGCGCTTGCGCTCACCAGAGCATAACACGTGTCACCTCTACATGCGCTTGCGCTCAATAATTGGCGCAAAGCGCCTGACAGGCCACATGGCTACTGTCAGTTTGATTAATGCACTGCATTATTTACAGAAGGGCCAAGCCCAATTAACAAAAAGGCCTAACAGGCCGAATAAAAAGCAATGCATTACTTTAAAAAGGGCAGAGCCCAAACAAAAACAGATGCTGTGCATCATTTAAAAGGGATAGAGCCCAAATCAAAAGGCTTAGCAGGCCAAAAGAAAATGCAATGCATTATTAAACAGGGGCAAAGCCCTGGCATAGGCCTAATAGGCCAAAGATAAAAACGTTGAATATTCTCAACTGGATTTAGCCCAATCATGGTCGTAAGTCCTCAAATTAAATTGACTGAGCACGGCTGCTCCCTTAAATCAATTTACATCCAATTCAAGGGTACATCTCCGAACTCCTCTGACACCTATCGTTGTAATCCTTCAACGACGTCCGAGAGTTGACGAGTCCCGACAACCACACATCAATATGGACTCAAGCGTCCTTAAACTCCCGGACTCAAGCGTCCTTAAACCAACTCATGGACTTAAGCGTCCTTAAACTCCCGGACTCAAGCGTCCTTAAACTTCCGGACTCAAGCGTCCTTAAACCAACTCATGGACTCAAGCGTCCTTAAACTCCCGGACTCAAGCGTCCTTAAACTCCCGGACTCAAGCGTCCTTGAACAAATGGACCACTATGTCCCTATACTGGAGATGGACCACTATGTCCCTAAACTGGAGATGGTCCACTATGTCCCTAAACTGGAACAATAGAGCCCCCAAATGCTCTTTTACCGGATCTAAACGATCCCGTTTAAGTTGATCTTAGCCTCAAACATGGATAGCGTATCCTTAAACATTCAAACACACTTTAGTCCCAAATTGGACTATAAGACCCCCAATCAACTTTGGTTCAAGGGTACATCTCCGAACTCCTCTGACACCTGTCGTTGTAATCCTTCAACGTCGTCAGAGAGGGGACGGGTCCCGACGGCCATACATTCAATGGACCGCTATGTCCCTAAACTGGAACAATAGAGCCCAAATGCTCTTTTTTCGAATCTAAAGGATCCCGTTAAGTTGATCTTAGTCTCAAATTGGACTAACGTATCCTTAACAAACGTTTGAGTTGATCTTAGCCTCAAATATGGCTAACGTATTCTCAAACCAAAACCCCAAACCGAAATCTAAGTAAATACGGATTTGGACTAATCCACGTCCTACGGGCGACGACATCACTTAGTCTCCGTATACAATCCACGGGCAACCACAAACAAAACAAACACCCATGATACGAAGTGAAATTCTGGAGAAGGAGAAAGTGGTTACCGCGATGCGGTAGCGTAATTAACTGCAGGGGCTTGCTCCTGCAGGGAAGAGCGTCCCCACAATCAAAAACCCCTCAAGCGAGGGGGAATCTGACGAAGTCTGCTACATCGGCCGCATCCGTCTAAACCTCTGATACACGGTGCCATAAATCAACTTGGCATCTTCGGAAAGGTGGACGGATAAAACCAAGAAGCATCTGCCCCGAATCTCAGGCAAGACGCCCATGTCTTGGCCGTCGTTCAGAGGGGAACACTCTCGAGTAAGACTGTCCTACCGGCATAGGTCCTACCTCAATCATTGCAATCATATGCCTGTGATCGAATAATTGACTCTGAGGGCACTATATCCAACATAGTATTGGTATTTATTTAGTAACTTA
The DNA here is from genome assembly GCA_030015575.1 of Agapanthus africanus. Lineage (NCBI taxonomy): Eukaryota > Viridiplantae > Streptophyta > Magnoliopsida > Asparagales > Amaryllidaceae > Agapanthus > Agapanthus africanus. Next base: position 613,555,821 of record CM057341.1, on the reverse strand, counting down.
TAAATTTTCTAGTTTACTAAAATATTTTCTTAATTAATTGTTTTAAATATTATTTTTAAGCTTTCACTAATACGTTTAATTAGAGATAATTACAAATTGGAATGGGTTAATACAAGTTTTGTGAACCTTAATACATCTAAACACATATTGTAACATGTTCTTTCAAAAAAAATTGGATGGTTCTAGTTTTATTTGCATAGAAAAGGTGAAGGGAATATTGAAATAAAATAAATTGAATGGATAATTTGAGTATGGGGCTTGTTGCCCTAAGGTATGAGGTGGAGTTTGTAAGTCTACGGTTGCGCCCCGGCCGTCTTTCCTAGGCCAAAATACGGAATGAAAACTTTTTCTTAACTAGAAACCGGTGCTATCGTATGCTTAAAACCAGGATCGAACTATTAACCTACAACTAGCTATCTAGAGAGAGGGTTGGAAAGATATACCGATCGATCCGTGTCCTTCAGTCTTTGGCCACCATCCCAAGCTCATCGCGGCATCTCCAGTCTCGATCTCCTCGTGGGAAAGGGCACCACATCTACGAGTCTTTTTACGGGCTCCCGCTTCATCCAAAGCAACTCGGGCACGAAGGGTGCTAGCCGACGTGTCCAAGGTGATGTAGAGAATGTTTGTGATCACTTTGTCTCTTGCATCCATTGATTTGGATGGAGGTTGAAGGTGTTGCCATTAATGGAGATTATGAGCTAGAGGAAGAAGAAGAAGAAGACGCTATCTTTCTTTTCTTTTCTTTTGTGATGGAATAATAAAAATGAGAGAGAGCTCTAGCATGAAAAATACAAAACCAAAAACTCTATATGGCAGCCCCTCTCTCTCTTCTTATCATATCATCACAAATCCATCAACTAATGTGACAAATGCACAAAGAAAGAGACCATGAGTCACCACTTGTGCATGTGTCACAATTAATGCTCCAAATGATGATATCTAGCTCATTATTTCCATATGCAAACATTAATCCAAATGTTTGCCGCAACAAAAAGATACGGCAACATCTAAAGTAAACTCGTGACGGATCACAAGGATATCCCTCACCTATATATACATACCTGCATCCGCATTCCGACTGAATGAGAATGCGATGAGACTAAAGTAATCCAACAAATCTAATACTAGGATCCGGCTTAAACCAAAGCCCACTAATATGATCCGCCCGATCATGATCTATGCACTACTGCATGTATATGATTGGACCCTGCCATATATCATACGGCCTCTACATCGTTTCGCCCGAAACTTGAGAAACTGTCTGTGTGGGACTCTAAAGACTCGTCAATACTTTGGCTGTAAATTTAACCACTAGCACGTCAGAGGTACTAGCTGTACGTAACGGGCTACCAGGTATTGACCAAAAGGAAGGTCGATGAGCGAACTCATCCTGACACCCTACTGAGCCTGTCAGTGACAATATACGTACAGTCCGGTCCGTTCGTCTATGAGCATCACATGGCGGGCCTAGGGGGTTGGTAAAAGTCAGACCCCCAAAAGCGGTACAAGTCGTGTTGGAGTGTAGCCCAGAACACCCTGAGATACTACTGAAATACCTACCAGTAAATCTTCTGTCTTGACCAAGGACTTCGTGTAATGGCTCTCCTAGACACAGCGCGATCTCACCTCCAATACCGGGAGAGACGAAACCCCTACCGATCCGCTCACTGCCTTCATCTGGCTCGGGACTGTACCCAACTAAAATCTGTTTGCACGACTCCTTTGAGCCGTGGTAGGGTAGTAATCAAAGCACAGTGTGTTAGTTATATGTATGCCCTAAAGGCCATTACTGTACATACGATGTATATTGTAGTGGATGCTTGGACATATAAAGGTGGGACTTTCTTGCTCGGCATGATAGTATGCTATCTGGTTGCTCTTTATCTTAACATGTACTTTGATTGTCTCTATGTTACATGTTGATAAAGCCCTTAGGATTGTTAGTTATGTATATGCCCTAGAGGCCATTGTTGTACATATGATGTATATTATAATGGATGCTTGGATATATATAGAGATGACTTTCTTGCTCGTCATGATAGTATGCTATTTGGTTTCACTTTATCTTAACATGTTGACTTGTATTGGTTTACTGTTTTACTCTCACATGTTGATAAAGCCCTTAGGATCTGTACTCGACTACTGGGACTATGATGAGATCATACTAGTGGGGCCGCGGTAGTCGATGAGTACATCCTATAACTGTTCCTAGTCGAGGGTATATCGAGACAGGGCATCGATACACCAGAGTAGACTAGCGTATACGCATCTTGACCCATATGATGGGCGATGGATGATCCCATATCCATCGGTGTTAGACATCAGAGATGGTGTACGGGTGCTCAGTGGAGACTGGGTACACTGGACGGACTCGCCGAGAACTCCCAGATGGTGCTATACCACACGTCAGATGGCAGTTCTCCGGTGACACTGGTACAGGGTAGTCTGTAGACCCGAGATCGTCATGGAGTCTTGTGTGATTCCCACTGTGCTTTGATTTCCACCTTACCACGTCCAAGAGGGCGTGCAAAACGGTGGCTTTTGGGTACAGTCCCGAATCACATGGAGGCAATGAGCGATAGGAGGGGATTCGTCTCTCCCGGTATGGGGAGTTGATATTGTGCTGTGTTCGATTGGCTATAACTGGAAGTCCCTGGCCAGGGCTGATATGGAGATTTACTGGTAAGTGTTACTAGTAGTTTCTCGACCCGTTATGAGCCATATATCGACACGACTTATCGGTTACTGGGGTCTGACGTATACCACCCCTAGACTTGATATGCGACATATCAGACGAACAGACCGGACTGTACGGGAGTGTTACTGGTTGGATTCACAGGAGAACGCACAGGCTAGCTTGTTGATCTTCTGATCGCTCAATACCTGGGTGGCTGTTACGTTTAGCTGACCGCTTGCTGCTTGTGGGTGTTTGATATGATCATCACCTGCTACCGGCGTATTGACGATTCTTTAGAGTCCTACACAGAGGTTTCTTGGCTCAGGCAAAACGGAGTAGTGGCGCATATGTGATATGCGCAGGAGCGTGAATAATGCGATATGGGATACCGTATTATATTCTCGCGATATATGGATATGAACCGGGTCATCGGATCAAGTGTTGATTCGATGAATCGGTACATGATATATTAGTCGGTAATATTCGATATAGCCGGATCATCGATTCAAGTGTTGATTCGATGATTTAATATATAATAATATATATGATATATTGTATTACATTATCTAATATTGGCTCTCTTTATTATTTCATTTTCTCAGTGGATGATACATTGATATATATGCGATATATGTTAATTGTATTATTTTCTTTTGTTGCAAATATATAATATATATGTGATATATATTATTGTGACATGATATGATTAATTGTTAAACATGTTTAAGGATGATTAATTGAGGTTAGGGTTTGATTAGGGTTAGATGCTTCAAGTTGCTTCTAGAAGCATTTTTTCTTTTGTCATTGCAAAGATATTTTGGATGACACATTTCTAACTTAACCAAACCCTAACTCTAGTTGTTTCTCTACTTATTTCTTATCCATTCATCCTTGACCATGGTTAGATATCAATCATATGATTTATATTTCTATTCATCACAAAAGAAAAAGATTATCATTATCTTTTCATTATCATCTTCTTCCTTCAAGAAGAAAGCTTGCTAGTTTTTCTTCAAGTGATGAAATAAAATGAGAAAATGATTTAAAAAGAAAGCAAAATTACTACTCTCTTATCCTCATCTCATCTAGCCCATGGGATTAGTGTGTTCTACTCTTTTGAGTGAGAAAGCTTGAGTCGAAGCAACTTCAAGGTAGATCATCAGAGATTTGGAATACTTCGAGCTAGCATGGATCGTTCGAGTCGTGGAGCCTCTCATGAGTCCGGGAGATCGTGGATCGTGGCAAAGGGACTTCTACTCGGAGCTTGTGAAGCGAAGGAGCGGACTACAAAGGTTGTAATCCCTCACACTTAGATAAAAGTTATCTTATTGGATGTTAAACCCTAATAATCTAGCAAAGATCCCGGCTTTGGGTTGTTCGGCACGTCTAAAATTTAATCCGGGCATGTTTGATGCCTTTTGAACCTTCACAAGAGTGCCTAGGAACCCTACAGTGGTATCAGAGCCTAGCTAGAGCATTAGGCGATGTGTTTACGAAGTTAAAACTCCGATCGAACCCGAAACGACGAAATTTGACCCCTCTCTGGAAATTTTTTAAATTTTGGGATTTTTCAGAATTAAAAATATATAAAAAAATCTGCAGGGAATTCTAAGAATTACCATGAAACACGTGCCCACAATTCCACCAACCGAGCGCGGAAACGCGGCAAGAAGATGGTTATCGCGGCGGTTCCGCGGCCTCACTGTAGGATTGGGACACGTGGCTTCATGGTATTGACCGTAGGTACTTGCTGACTATTCTGGGTATTTTTAATCTGTTCCAGGTGTTTAAAATTCTGGGGTTTGTTTTTTAATAGTAGACTCGATCGGAATATTTAAATTCGTATTTCTTTCCGGATATTTAGAAACTGTTAAACTATTTGAACGGATATCATTAACTTACTGTTTCCCCGTACGGCAAATTTTCAAGTGTTGAAATTTATTCGGGTTTAAATCTTTTGGAAAAATTGTACAAGTTAAGCGGTGGACCCTCTAGAAGACACAAACCTTAACTCGATTATGTGACCGTCTTGAACTGCCTTTTGAACCTTCGGGTTTGGGGCAGTACGGCATGCCACATGTGAGGCGTTGGCTTGACCCTTCTACGGCTGGATCACCGGTACTGTGACATATTCTGGGATTATTTGAACCCCGCTCAAGAGTTGAGCAGTTTAGGAAATTTTGGGTGTTTGATTATCCGTTCGAAAAGTTTAATACTGTTTATTTATCTGGAATGTGATACAATATGTGGAATTCATAAAGTTAGGCATGAAATGCGGAGTATGTGATATTTCGGATTTACGATGTCTAAAGTGATTGTGGATTCCAAATATTATAGTTTTACACTTTCTTTTCTGTGACCGTAAGTGTAATATGTGATATCGCCGGTTTCGTTGCTATATGATTCAACGACAATTGGGATGCGCATATTTACTTGCGTTGATGATATGAGATATTATGTGTTGCTGTGATATGTTATATTGGATCGTCGCGTTCTGAATAGCCGGGGGTTTTATGTGAGATGAGGGTTTTTATTTTCATTCATGTAAAATTCATTTGTAATGTAATATTCTTTTATTTGGGGCACTTCCTGGTTGCGGTTGCTGTCACCAGTGTATATTATTTACTTTTCCGCATTAGGTAGACCCAAGGTGGGGAGCACAAGTAACCGGGTTCTAGGGTCCAGTGGGAGGCCATCTCGAGGAGTCGAGACCGGGTCTCCTAACCCTAGAATTGGCAGTGTTACTTGCCGCTCTCGTAGGGGTCTTGGGATGTGGGTTTGGCTATTCGTCGCGACCGTGGAATCCGTGTTTTATACAGGCTCGTATTGAAAACACGGACGTCCTAGTATATCCAATATTTCATATATGTTCTTCTGCTGCAATGTTCTGTGATGAGATCATATTACTGCCTGAGACGAATGCTTATACTATATATATATGCTGATATATAAATATTGCTGCTTTCGTTTCTTCTGTGATGCTTAGGAAGCATAAGCTGATGGGATTTTTTATTAATAAGATTAATAAAAGAAAAGAAACCTAAAGATGTTGTAGAATCAAAAACTTTATAAAAGGGTAGCTGCAGTTTTACTTTGCACAGTGATATATACGATATATCCTGCACCTTATTCGATGAGGAAAGGACCGAGATCCCTTCACCGGGAGTGACTCCTTTAGCAAAACTGGCAGATGCTACAAAACGCGGTTTGTCTTTTGATTGCTTTTAGTGTTTTGCTTTGCACAGCGATATATATGATATATCCTGCACCTTATTCGATGAGGAAAGGGCCGACGATCCCTTCACCGGGAGTGACCCCTTTAGCAAAACTAAGAAAAGCCTCAAAAACACTCCTTTTCAAAACTTCACTTGATTCTACGACGATATCAAGTTCATTACGCTCAGGGTTTTCTGGAAAACCTGCGTAGCCCTCCGTCATTTCAGATAAAGACTATTTAGTATTCGTGCTGCGTTTGTTGGCCTTTGTCAAGGCGTAGTGTGCGGTAGCTAACTGGTACTTATCTGTTTAAACATATGATGTGATTGGATTAGGGTATTCGTACGACCTTGTTGGCCTTTGTCAAGGGTCGTGCGGGTGGGTTTAATTTCAATCAAGAAATGACGGGTTGAACTTGACTAGCTTCCTATGGTTTGTTGGCCTTTGTCAAGGTCATAGGGGTTAGGGGCAAAAGCATTATCGGGAATTTCAAGTGTTGAAATTTGCAATGAGATTGCATACCTCCTATGAGATAGTTGGATCCCGATACCCACTGCGAGTAAGTGTTACTCCTGGGAGAGTTTTACACAGGACAATTAGTCATTCAAGTAGGTGTCTAGAAAAGTGTTAACGAGGTTACGCCTCTGGGAAAAAGAGGTTTACATTAATTAGGTCCGTGCGAGAGCACGGGGAACCTCCCTCAAAGTACCGACACTGATCTGGCTGAAAGATTGACGAAATTGTAAGGTGTAATTAATCCCGGCTAATCTTACCTTTTAGGGTTTTAAGGTAGATTTGATAAAAACAGTGGGAGACATCCTGATTAGATAAGATAATAACCAATCTAATCTTGCAAGAGCATACGCTAAAGTGTTTTCTTCTCTCTCTCTCCAGGTAGCGACCATGTCAGGCCATAATCAAGATAATAATATGGATGTATTGACTAAACCTAATTATTGTACTGAGCTAGGGAAAGTTGGACCCGTTCTTTCTCATACGAGTTATAAGACTGAACAGGAAACAGGAGAATATCTGGTTCTCACGCTGCCCAAAAGAACATGCATGTTGATGCATCTTCTTCGGGTGTGTTAGTTATTGAGAACTGTTTCTCAGTTCACCCTACGTCCTGGGTATTAGATACCGGATCAGGATCCCACATATGTAAACAGTTACATGGGCTACGTAAAGGTAGAGAACTGGGAAAAGGTGATCATTCCGTTCAAGTAGGGAACGGTGCAAGTATTGTAGCCAAAGCAGTTGGCGAATATCACCTTGTATTACCAAGTCGTAATACACTGATTCTAAATGAGTGCTATTATATACCAAACATGATGTGCAACATTATATCAGTTTCTTTATTGAGTAAAGAGGGATATAATTTTGTAGTACAGGATAATGTTATGAACATATTCCTAAATCAAAAGTTGATTGCATCAGGCTCGTTACATAATGGCATATTCATTCTAAATCAGAATACAGTTCTGAATATACAAAACACACACAAGAGGAAAGGTTCAGATATGAACGAATCCTACTTGTGGCATTGTAGACTTGGTCATATCAATGAGACACGACTGGCTAAGTTACATAAAGATGGTTATTTGAATTCATTCGAATTAACATCTTATGATACTTGCCATTCATGTCTCAAAGGAAAAATGACCAAAGCTCCGTTTAGTGGACACGGAGAAAGAGTTACCGAACTCTTAGGACTGGTACATAGTGATGTATGCGGTCCCATGTCTATGCATGCCAGGAACGGTTCTTCCAACTTCATTACATTCACTGACGATCTCTCAAGATTCGGATATGTGTTCCTGATGAAACACAAGTCTGAAGCTTTTGAGAAATTCAGAGAATATAAGCACGAAGTAGAGAATCAAACGGGCAAGAGTATTAATATTCTTCGATCTGATCGAGGAGGTGAATACTTAAGCAGTGAGTTCCTAGATTATCTAAAAGAGAATGGGATTCTCTCTCAGCTTACTCCTCCTTATACACCACAGCACAACGGTGTATCGGAGCGAAGGAATCGGACCCTATTAGATATGGTGCGATCTATGATGAGCGAAGCTGAGTTACCTATTTCCTTCTGGGGGCATGCGCTTGAGACAGTAGCATACCTATTGAATCAAGTTCCAACTAAATCTGTACCTACCACACCATATGAGATATGGAGTGAGAAGAGACCATGTCTTAAACGAGTTAAGATATGGGGTTGTCCGGCCTATGTCAAAAGACAAAATCCAGACAAGCTCGAGGCACGATCAGTTCTTTGCAAATTTGTGGGATATCCTAAGAATTCACATGGATATCTTTTCTACCATCGCGAGGAACAAAAGGTGTTTGTTTCTCGACATGCCACCTTTTTAGAAAAGGAATTTCTTACAAAAGAAATTAGTGGCGAAGAGGTAGAACTGGAAGAAGTTCCAGCAACACAAACTGCAACTGAAGATTTAGTAGAACCAGAGGATTCAGTAGTACCCGACGAACCCCAGCCTCTCCGCCGATCTAGTAGGGTTTCTCGTCCACCTGAGAGATACTACGGCTTTCTCATTGATGGTGGAAGCGAGGACTGCATCATGGATGATGATGAACCGACTAGTTTCGAGCAGGCCATCACGAGTGGTGACTCTGTGAAATGGCTGGATGCAATGCGATCTGAGATGGAATCCATGTACACCAACAAAGTATGGACTTTGGAAAATGCTCCTGAAGGGGTAAAACCCATTGGGAGCAAGTGGATCTTTAAAAAGAAATTTGGTGTAGATGGAAAAGTTGAGACTTTCAAAGCTAGACTTGTAGCAAAAGGTTTTCGTCAACGACCAGGTGTGGATTATGACGAAACCTTTTCTCCAGTGGCTATGCTTAAGTCCATCCGGATCTTACTTGCCACTGCTGCATACCATGACTACGAAATCTGGCAAATGGATGTTAAGACCGCCTTTCTAAACGGTGATTTAGAAGAGTGCGTGTACATGACTCAGCCAGAGGGCTTCGTAGATAGTGGGAGCAGCGGAAAGGTGTGCAAGCTGCTTAAATCCATTTATGGGTTAAAGCAAGCATCGCGGAGTTGGAACATCTATTTTGATGTTATAGTAAAAGAGTTTGACTTCATCAAAAATATAGATGAACCTTGTATCTATAAGAAGGTAGCAGAGGGTAAGGTTGTCTTCCTCGTATTATACGTGGATGACATACTCTTGATAGGAAATGATATTCCTATGCTGCAATCAGTCAAGCTCTTCTTATCACAGAGATTCTCAATGAAAGATCTAGGTGATGCCTCCTGCATATTGGGAATCATGATCCATAGAGATAGATATAAACGGATACTGGGATTGTCCCAATCCAGGTACATTGACACCATACTAAAGAGGTTTAGTATGGAAGAATCCAAGCGTGGGAATCAGCCCACGATCTCTGGACTCACTCTCTCCAAAGAGATGTCTCCCAAGACTGATTTGGAGAGAGCTCGCATGCAAGGGATACCCTATGCTTCGGCAGTAGGCTCTATCATGTATGCGATGCTATGTACCAGACCCGATGTAGCATACTCACTAAGTGTAGTGAGTCGGTATCAAGCAGATCCTGGAGAGAGTCACTGGACAGCTGTGAAGAACATTCTCAAGTACTTGCGAAGGACTAAGGAGATGTTCTTGGTTTATGGTAACGGAGAACTCCAGGTGGAGTCCTTTACCGATTCCAGCTTCCAGAGTGATAAGGACGACTCTAAGTCGCATTCGGGTTTTGTCTTTACCCTCAATGGAGGGGCGGTATGTTGGAAGAGTTCCAAACAGGATACCGTTGCAGACTCAACGATGGAGGCTGAATACATCGCTGCCAACGATGCTGCCAAAGAGGCTGTCTGGATAAAGAAGTTCATTACTGAACTTGGAGTGGTTCCATCCATTGAGCATCCAATACCTCTGTATTGTGATAACAATAGAGCTGTGGCTTTAGCCAAGGAACCCAGGTCCCATCAGAAGTCCAGACATATTCTGAGGCGGTATCACCTGATCAGGGAGATAGTTGATCACCGGGAGATCGAGGTCAGGAGAGTAGATACGAAGGACAACACTGCGGATCCATTCACGAAGGCCATTCCCCAGATACAGTTTGAGAGATTATTCGGGATGCTAGGTATGAGATACTACAGCAGCTGGCCTTAGTGCAAGTGGGAGATTGTTAGTTATGTATATGCCCTAGAGGCCATTGTTGTACATATGATGTATATTATAATGGATGCTTGGATATATATAGAGATGACTTTCTTGCTCGTCATGATAGTATGCTATTTGGTTTCACTTTATCTTAACATGTTGACTTGTATTGGTTTACTGTTTTACTCTCACATGTTGATAAAGCCCTTAGGATCTGTACTCGACTACTGGGACTATGATGAGATCATACTAGTGGGGCCGCGGTAGTCGATGAGTACATCCTATAACTGTTCCTAGTCGAGGGTATATCGAGACAGGGCATCGATACACCAGAGTAGACTAGCGTATACGCATCTTGACCCATATGATGGGCGATGGATGATCCCATATCCATCGGTGTTAGACGTCAGAGATGGTGTACGGGTGCTCAGTGGAGACTGGGTACACTGGACGGACTCGCCGAGAACTCCCAGATGGTGCTATACCACACATCAGATGGCAGTTCTCCGGTGACACTGGTACAGGGTAGTCTGCAGACCCGAGATCGTCATGGAGTCTTGTGTGATTCCCACTGTGCTTTGATTTCCACCTTACCACGTCCAAGAGCGCGTGCAAAACGGTGGCTTTTGGGTACAGTCCCGAATCACATGGAGGCAATGAGCGATAGGAGGGGATTCGTCTCTCCCGGTATGGGGAGTTGATGTTGTGCTGTGTTCGATTGGCTATAACTGGAAGTCCCTGGCCAGGGCTGATATGGAGATTTACTGGTAAGTGTTACTAGTAGTTTCTCTACCCGTTAAGAGCCATACATCGACACGACTTATCGGTTACTGGGGTCTGACGTATACCACCCCTAGACTTGATATGCGACATATCAGACGAACAGACCGGACTGTACGGGAGTGTTACTGGTTGGATTCACAGGAGAACGCACAGGCTAGCTTGTTGATCTTCTGATCGCTCAATACCTGGGTGGCTGTTACGTTTAGCTGACCGCTTGCAGCTTGTGGGTGTTTGATATGATCATCACCTGCTACCGGCGTATTGACGATTCTTTAGAGTCCTACACAGAGGTTTCTTGGCTCAGGCAAAACGGAGTAGTGGCGCATATGTGATATGCGCAGGAGCGTGAATAATGCGATATGGGATACCGTATTATATTCTCGCGATATATGGATATGAACCGGGTCATCGGATCAAGTGTTGATTCGATGAATCGGTACATGATATATTAGTCGGTAATATTCGATATAGCCGGATCATCGATTCAAGTGTTGATTCGATGATTTAATGTATAATAATATATATGATATATTGTATTACATTATCTAATATTGGCTCTCTTTATTATTTCATTTTCTCAGTGGATGATACATTGATATATATGCGATATATGTTAATTGTATTATTTTCTTTTGTTGCAAATATATAATATATATGTGATATATATTATTGTGACATGATATGATTAATTGTTAAACATATTTAAGGATGATTAATTGAGGTTAGGGTTTGATTAGGGTTAGATGCTTCAAGTTGCTTCTAGAAGCATTTTTTCTTTTGTCATTGCAAAGATATTTTGGATGACACATTTCTAACTTAACCAAACCCTAACTCTAGTTGTTTCTCTACTTATTTCTTATCCATTCATCCTTGACCATGGTTAGATATCAATCATATGATTTATATTTCTATTCATCACAAAAGAAAAAGATTATCATTATCTTTTCATTATCATCTTCTTCCTTCAAGAAGAAAGCTTGCTAGTTTTTCTTCAAGTGATGAAATAAAATGAGAAAATGATTTAAAAAGAAAGCAAAATTACTACTCTCTCATCCTCATCTCATCTAGCCCATGGGATTAGTGTGTTCTACTCTTTTGAGTGAGAAAGTTTGAGTCGAAGCAACTTCAAGGTAGATCATCGGAGATTTGGAATACTTCGAGCTAGCATGGATCGTTCGAGTCGTGGAGCCTCTCATGAGTCCGGGAGATCGTGGATCGCGGCAAAGGGACTTCTACTCGGAGCTTGTGAAGCGAAGGAGCGGACTACAAAGATTGTAATCCCTCACACTTAGATAAAAGTTATCTTATTGCATGTTAAACCCTAATAATCTAGCAAAGATCCCGGCTTTGGGTTGTTCGGCACGTCTAAAATTTAATCCGGGCATGTTTGATCCCTTTTGAACCTTCACAAGAGTGCCTAGGAACCCTACAAGGATAAGTACTTGACTACCAGGACTATGATGCAGACCATACTAGTGGGGACAGAGTAGTCGCCAAGTACATCCTTCAAATGTTCCTAGTCGTGGGAGTACCGAGACAGGGCATCGATACTCCAGAGTAGACTAGTGTATGCGCTTCTTGACCTATATGATGGGCGATGGATGATCCCATATCCATTGGTTATTGACATCAGAGAAGGTATACGGGTGCTCAGTAGAGACTGGGTACACTGGACGGACTCGCCGAGAACTCCCAGATGGTATTATACCTCACGTCAGATGGCAGTTCTCTGGTGACACTAGTACAGGTTAGTCTGTAGACCCGAGATCGTCATAGAGACTTGTGTGATTCCCACTGTGCCTTGATTTCCACCTTACCACGTCCATGAGGTCATGCAAAACGGTGGCTTTTAGGTACAGTCCCGAATCACATGGAGACAATGAGCGATAGGAGGGGATTTGTCTCTCCCGGTATAGGGAGTTGATGTTGCGCTGTGTTTGATTGGCTATAACTGGAAATCCCTGGCCAGGGTTGCTGAGATATACTGGTAAGTGTTATAGACCTCATATCGACACGACTTATCAAGCTACTGGGGTCTGATGTTTACCACCCCTAAGCGAGATATGCAACATATCAGACGAAGAGACTGGACTGTACGGGAGTGTTACTGATTGGATTCGCAGGAGAATATACAGGCTTGCTTGTTGATCTTCTGATCGCTCAATACCCGGGTGGCCGTTACGTTTAGCAGACCGCTTGCGGCTTGTGGGTGTTTGATATGATCATCAACTACTGCCGGCGTATTTACGAGTCTTTAGAGTCCTACGCAGAGGTTTCCTGGCTCAAGCGAAATGGAGTAGGAGCGTATATGTGATATGTGCGGGAACGAGATTAATGAGAGTATGTGATACCACATTATATTCTCGCGATGTGTGACATGATTGGTTATATGTGATATAGACGAGTTATCGGATCGAGCGTTGATTCGATAAGATGTTGCTTATGATATTAGTCGGTTATATGTGATATAGCCGGATTATTAAATCAAGAGTTGATTTGATAATTTAATGTATAATTATATATTTGATATATTATAATACATTAACTAATATTTAGCTCGCTATTGATTTCTTTTTCTCAAATGATGTGCACATTGTGTATATATACGCTATATGTACATTTGTGTACATGGATTGTGTCATGTTTGATGATACATACAAGATGGGTGTATGAGATTAACACAATGCTATGGTTAAGTTAGGGTTTCTATTTATGTTAAGCTAATTCAAAAGAGATTGAGTTTGTTATTCTAAAGCTTGCACAAAAGCTTATGGATAAGCTTTGACAAAGTCAACCCTTTTGTCTAGTTTAAGATATTTATCAAACCCAACCTTTAACCATAGCCATGAGTTAATTCTCTACATGAGTTAGCCATGAGGGCTTAATTCAACCATAGGTCCAATAATTCATTGCGATGAATTATTCACAGGTCTTCTTCTTCTTCTTCAAGCTCCATGAAAAAGCTTGCTAGCTCTAATGGAGTTTTGAGATAAAGTGTGGGAAAATCAATTCTAAAGTGAGCCTACCTCCTACTTCTTCATCCTATACCACTTTCCATGTAGTAGAGTGTGTTCTCTTCACAAAGTTCATGACCTAGTGAAGGAATAGCTTGATTCAGTGTCTCCTCGACGTAGATCATCTTCGGCCTCGAAGTCATCGAGGCAAGCTCGTTCGTTTCTTCGCGGGAGCCTCTCTAGAGTCCGGACGATCGTGATCGCAGCGAAGGGACTACTACACGGAGCTATTGAAGTGAAGGACCGGACTACAAAGGTTGTAATCCCAAACTCTTAGAAGTAAAGTTGTTTACTTGCTTATTGTTTTCGCATAATCTCTAGTATACGATCTTGGTTAGGGTTGTTCGGCACGTCTAATTTTTGAATCGGATACCTTGTAGAACCTTGTGAGAGTGCCTAGTAACCCTACAGTGGTATCAGAGCCAAACTAAAGCTTTAGGCGAAGTCCAGGCGAAGTTTAAAGTCCGATCGAACTTCGAATACCCGGTTTAGACCCTTCTCTGGAAATTTTTCAAAAATGTTGATTTTTTCATATTAAAAATAATCAAAAAAATCAGCAGGGTATTTTAGGAATTACTGTGCAAAACGACACTCTAAATACACTAAAGCGCCGCGGAACCGCGGCCAAACCAGGGTATTGGCGGCAGTTCCGCGGCAAGACTTGGGTATTGAAGGTTAGATTTTGCTACAGTTGATCCGTAGGTACTTCCTGATACTTCTGGGAATTTTTAAATTGTACTCAAGTGTTGAGTTTTCTGGGATGTATTGGGGACTCGTTGATTTGATCGGATAATTTAACTTCGTTTAAGTTTTTTCCGGATAATTTTAGAACGTGTTAAAATGTTCGAACGGATATAAATAACTCACTTTTTCCCCTGTCGGAAAATTTTTCAAAAGTTGGATTTTTTCTCGAGTTTGAAACTTCCGGAAAATCATGCAAGTAACGCGATGGACCCTCTAGAAGACAACAAACCTTAACTCGATTATGTGACCGTCTGAACCGCCTCTAAACCTTAGGGTTTGTGGCAGTACGACGTTGCCACATGTGAGGCGTTGGCTTGACCCATCTACGGCTGGACCATTGGTACTGTGTCATGTGCTGGATACTTTTTGAACTCCGCTCAAGTGTTAAGCTATTTGGGAAATCTTGGGTGTTTGCTTATTCGATCGGAATGTTTAACACTGTCTATTTATCTGGAATGTGATACAATATTTAGAATCCACAAGTAGTTATGAGATAACTAATTTGAATGTTATAAATCTAGCAGTTCAGTCTCAGATGATCGGTTGCCACGGGATTTTGATGCGATCAAAAGTCCGTCGCAATCACGTAGCGTACGCGGATACTCGCCGGGTAAACTTAATAGACAGCCACACCCCATAACCTCGACCAAGTGACTGTAGGAGAACCCCGTCGCTAAAAGCATCTGTTTGGGTGCTCGCGGCAGCGGTGTTCCGCCTTAGTGCACTTCGTCGACAGCATCCGGGGGTGCGGCCGTCTACTAAAGTTTGCGACGAGCATTCGATCAGGATGTCGGGAATCTTGTTAAATTGCCCGACTTGATATTGAAAAGTGTTTTCGGTAATGAGACTAAAATACGGAGTTTATAATTGTTAGGCATGCGATGTCTAAGGAATTCATTTGGTTAGGCATGCGATGTCTAAGAAGGTTGCGGATTCCAACTGTTGTAGTTTTATACTTTCTTTTCTGTGACCGTAAGCGTAGTATGTGGTATATGTTAGTTATATATATGCCCTAGAGGCCATTACTGTACATTGGATGTATATTGTAATGGATGCTGGGTCATATATAGGTAGGACTTTCTTGCTCGACATGATAGTACGCTATCTGGTTGCTCTTTATCTTAACATGTATACTTTCTGTCTCTCTGTTACATGTTGATAAAGCCCTTAGGATGTGTACTCGACTTCCAGGACTATGATGCAGATCATACTAGTGGAGCCTGGATAGTCAATGAGTACATCCTTCAATGTTCCTAGTCGTGGGAATATCGAGACAGGGCATCGATATTCCAGAGTAGACTAGCGTATATCTTCTCGACCCATGCGATGGGCGATGGATGATCCCATATCCATTGGTATTTGACATCAGAAATGGTATACGGGTGCTCAGTGGAGACTGGGTATACTGAACGGACTCGCCGAGAACTCCCAGATGGTATTATACCTCACGTCAGATGGCAGTTCTCTGGTGACACTGGTACAGCTTAGTCTGTTGACCCGAGATCGTCATAGAGTCTTGTGTGTCTCCCACTGTGCTTTGATTTCCACCCTACCACGGCTCTACTGAGTCATGCAAACAGGTGGTTTTTGGGTACAGTCCCGATTCACATGGAGGCAATGAGCGATAGGAGGGGATTCGTCTCTCCCGGTATTGGGGGTTGATGTTGCGCTATGCTCGACTGGCCATAACAGGAAATCCCTGGCCAGGGTTGCAGTGATATACTGGTAAGAGTTATCAGTAGTTTCACGATTGTTATGGACCTCACGTCGGCATGACTTATCGAGCTATTGGGGTCTGACGTTTACCACCCCTAGGCGAGATATGCGACATATCAGACGAACAGACCGGACTGTACGGTAAGTGTTACTGGTTGGATTCACAGGAGTGTGAGCGGGCTTGCTCGTCGATCTTCTGATCGCTCAATACCCGGGTGGCCGTTACGTTTAGCAGACCGCTTGCGGCTTGTGGGTGTTTGATATGATCATCACCTGCTGCCGGCGTATTAACGAGTCTTTAGAGTCCTACACAGAGGTTTCCTGGCTCAAGCGAAACGAAATAGGAGCGCATATGAGATATGTGCGGGACCGAGAATAATGCATGTATGTGATACCGTATTCTATTCTCGCAATGAATGTATCGATTGGTTGTATGCGATATAACCTAGTTATCGAATCAAGGATTGATTCGATAAGCCGATACATTGGATATTAGTCGGTTATATGCGATATGACCGGATCGTTAAATCAAGTGTTGATTTAATGATTTAATGCATAATTATATATTTTATATATTACTTTACATTAACTAGTATTTGTTCACTTAAATTGGATTTTCTCACTTGATGTACACAAGTTGTATATGTGATATACTTTTGTGCACAAGATTGTATCATGTTTGATGATACATGCAAACTTAGGTTTGTGTAAAGACTTAAACCATGGTTATGTTAATGGTTAGGGTTTTGATTTACTCACTTATTCATTTATCTATATATTTTGGTTAAAAAAGGAAAAGGAAAACAAAAATGGTTGCTTTCATTCAAGAAACTTCTTGATGCTTCATGCATCTTTGACTAAAGTAACCATTCTTGTCTTCTTCTCCTAACCTTAACCATTCAACTTAACCCTAGTTAGTTCTCTACACTAAACCATGGTTGAAATTATGATAAGTATCATTTTGTTTTCTATTTTAAAAATAACTTATCATATTCTTTCTTCTTCTTCTTCAACAAAGAAGAAACCTTGCCTCTATTAATGGCAACTTGAGAAAAAGAGTGAGAAATCCAATTCTAAAGTGAACCCACTTCCTATTTCTTCATCCTCTACCACTTGCCAAGTAGTATAGGGTGTTTTCTTCACAAGTTTCATGACTTGGTAAAGTTGGAGTTTGATCTTGAGTTGCCTCGACGTAGATCATTTTCGGCATCGAAGTCGACGAACTAGCCCGATCTTTTCTCCGATGAGACCACCATGAGAGTCTAGGATTCCGATGGGTACAGCAGAGGGACGTCATCACGGAGCTAGAGAGGTGGAGGACCGGATCTACAAAGGTTGTAGCCCCTTTCCTTTAAGTTAAAGTTGTTTACTTGCATTGCATCGCCTATACATCTAGTTAACGATCCGTATTAGGGTTTGTAGGCACATAAAAAAATTGAATTGGCCATGTTTGATCACTTGTAGAACCTCATGGGTGTGCCTAGGAACCCTACAGTATATCGCCGACTTCGTTGCTATACATCAACCACAATCGGGATACGCATACTTGCTTACATTGATGATATGAGATATTATGTGTTGCTGTGATATGTTATATTAGATCATCGTGTTCTGAATAGCCGGGGGTTTTATGTGAGATGAGGGTTTTTATTTTCATTCATGTAAAATTCGTTTGTATGTAATATTCTTTTATTGGGGCACTTCCGGGCTGAGGATGATGTCACCATTGTATATTATTTACTTTTCCGCATTAGGTAGACCCAAGGTGGGGAGCATAAGTAGCCGGGTTCCAGGGTCCAGTGGGAGACCATCTCGAGGAGTCGAGACCGGGTCTCCTAACCCTAGAATTGGCAGTGTTGCTTTCCGCTCTCGTAGGGGTCTTGGGATGTGGGTTTGGCTATTCATCACGACCGTGGAATCCGTGTTTTATACAGGCTCGTACTAAAACACAGACATCCTAGTATATCCAATATTTCATATATGTTTCTTCTGCTGCAATGTTCTGTGATGAGATCATATTACTGCCTGAGTCGAATGTTTATATTATATATATGAGATATATGTTATATTGCAGATTTCGTTTGAAATGTGATGCTTGTGAAGCATAATAAAATGGGACTTCATTAATGAGATTAATGAAACTAAAAGAAATCTAAAGATGTTGTAAAAAATTGTTTAAAAACTGGTGGCTCCAGTTCTTGCTTTGCATAGCGGTGTTCCTTGTAGAACATCCAGCACCTTATTCGATAAGGAAATAGCCGAGATCCCTTCACCGGGAGTGACCTCTTTAGTGAAACTAGCAGATGATACAAAATCGGTTTGTCTTTTGATTTCTTCTACAGTTCTTCCTTTGCATGGTGATATTTGTGAAATATCCTACACCTTATTCGATGAGGAAAGAGCCGACGATCCCTTCACCGGGAGAGACCTCTTTAGCGAAACTAGAAAAGGCCTCAAAAACACTCCATTTAAAATCACTCGATTCTACAACGATATCAAATTCATTACGCAAAAGGTTTTCTTGGGAATTTCAAATGTTGAAATTTCCAATGAGATTGCATACCTTCTATGAGATAGTTGGATCCCGATTCCCGCTGCAAGTAAGAGTTACTCCTGGGAGAGTTTTACACATTACAATTAGCCGATCAAGTAGGTGTCTAGAAAGGTGTCAATGGGGTTACGCCCCTGGGAAAACGAGGTTTATTTTAGTTAGGTCCGTGTGAAAGCACGGGAAACCTCCCTCAAAGTACCGGCACTGGCCTGGCTAAAAGATTGGTGAACTTTTAGAGTGTAATTAATCCCGGCCAGTCTTTCCTTTTAGGGTTTGAAGAAAGATTTGACTAAAACGGTGGGGGACATCCTGATTAGATAAAATGATAACCAATCTAATCTTCTAAAAGCGCACGCTGAGTGTTTTCTTCTCTCTTTCTCCTGGTTGCGACTACGTCACGCCTTAATTAAGATAATAATACGGATGTATTGACCAAACCCGCTTGTTATACTACGCTAGGAAACGTTGGTCCCGCTCCAACTTATAATTGTTATAAGACAGAGCAGGAAATAGGGGATTACCAGAATTCCCGTGCCGCCCAAATGAAGAAAGTACATGTTGATGCATCTTTTTCGGGTGTGTTCATTAGACAGAACTGTTTCTCAATATCCTTTACGTCCTGGGTATTTGATACCGGATCAGGATCCCATATATGTAATTTGTTACATGGGCTACAGATAGGTAGAGAACTGAGAACGGGTGATAAATTTCATGAGATAGAAATGGTGCAAGTGTTGCAGCCAAGTCTGTTGGTAGTTATCACCCTGTATTACCAGAATATATTGATTCTGAACGAATGTTATTAGATACCGAACCTGATATACAACATCATATCAGTCTCTTTATTAGTAAAGAAGGATATAATTTTGTATTGTTGGATAATGTTTTGAACATTTCCTATATCAAGAGTTGATCGATTCAGGCACGATATCTAAAAGCATAGACGTTCTAAATCAAACCACAGTTCTTAACGTACAGAACACACACAAGAGGAAGAGTTCAGAAATGAACGAATCCTTCTTGAGGCATTGTAGACTAGGTCATATCAATGTGACCCGACTAGCTGAAGTTATATATAGATGCATATTTAAATTAGTTTGAATTTACATCTTGTGAAACTTGCCGGTCATGTCACAGAGATAAGATGACCACAGCTCCGTTTATTGGAAACAGAGAAAGAGTTAGTGAACTATTTGGATTGATACATGATGATGTATGTAAGTCCCCTGTCTACACATGTCAGGACTGGTTCTTTATACTTCATTACATTCACTGATTATCTCTCAAGATCCGGACATATGTTCATGTTGAAACACAAGTCTGGAACTTTGAAGAAATTCAATGAATATAAGTTAGAAGTAGAGAACCAAAAATGGGTATAAGTATTATGTCCTTTGATGAGATCAAGGAGGAGAATACTTGAGCATGGGATTCCTGGACTATTCTAAAGGAGAATGAGATTCTCTCTCGGCATTACTCCTCCGTATTCACCACAGAACGTCGGTGTATCGGGGCGGAGCAATCACACCCTATTTGATATGGTGCGCTCTATGATGAGTACTACTGAGTTTCCTTTTCTTTTTTGTGAGTTATGCACTTGTGAAGCTGCATACCTATTGAATAGGGTTCCAATCAAATCAGTTGCCTACCACTTCATATGTGATATGGAATGGGAAGAGCCCATATCTTAAGTAAGTTAAATTTGGGGTTTTCCGGCCTATGTCTAAAAGAAAAATCCGGACAAGCTCGAGGAAAAATCAGTTCTGTGGAAGTTTGTTGGATATTCCAAGCATTCGCAAGGAAATTGTAGGGTTACTAGGCACACTAAGGAGGATCTACAAGGCATCGACCATGCTGGATTAAAAAATTTAGGTGCCTAACAACCCGAAGCAAGATCGTTAACTAGATATTAGGCGAAAACTAAAGCTAGTAGATAACAATTATCACTAAGGGAAAGGGACTACAACCTTTGTAGATCCGGTCCACCAATTCCTAAGCTCCGTGACGAAGTACCTTCGCTGCGATCATCCAACTCCCGGACTCTCGGACGGATCCTTGAGAAGTTGCAACGGGATCGCTTGATGTCTTCGATGCCGAAGATGATCTACGTCGAGGGAATGCGGACTCAAGCTTCTACCTCACTAATCAAAGAATTAGTGAAGCAAACACCCTAAACTAAAGTGCTAGTCTAGTAGAGTATGGTGAGATAGGAAATGGGTACTCTTTAGATTTTGATTTCTCACTCTAAATCTTCACTTGAAAATTTCTAGCAACCTTTCTCCTTTTCTTCAAGAAGAAGAAGAAGAAGAAAAAGAATAAGAATGAAAGAATTATTAACCAAATAGAAAATCAAGTGAAGACTTATCATAATGCAACCATGGGTGAGGTTAACTCATGTAGAGAATAAACTAGGGTTTAGGTGTAATGGTTAGGTTAAAGGATAAAAACAAAATGGCAAGACTTTTTCAAAGATGCTAGCATGCTTCATGAAGCTTCTAACAAAGAAACAAAAAAGCCACCATTTAGTTTTTCCAAAATTAAATAAATAAATAAACCCTTAACCAATAACCTAAACTATGGTTTAAAGCATACAAACCCAAGTTTGCATGTATCATCAAACATGATACAATCTTGTGCATAAAAATATATCACATATACAACTTGTGCACATCAAGTGAGAAAATCAATCTTAAGTGAACCAATACTAGTTAATGTAAAGTAATATATCAAATATATATAATTATACATTAAATCATTAAATCAACACTTGATTTAACGATCCGGTCATATCGCATATAACCGACTAATATCAATGTATCGACTTATCGAATCAATCCTTGATTCAATAACTAGGTTATATCGCATACAACCAATCGATACAATCATCGCGAGAATTGAATACGGTATCACATACTCGCATCATTCTCGGTCCCGCACATATCACATATGCGCTCCTATCTCGTTTTGCCTGAGCCAGTACAACCTCTATGTAGGACTCTAAAGACTCGTCAATACGTCAGAAGTAGGTGATGATCATATCAAACACCCACAAGCCATCAGCGGTACTAGCTGGACGTAACGACTACCCGGGTATTGAGCGATCAGAAGATCAGCAAGCAAGCCCGCTCCAACTCCTGCAAAAAGCCTGACAGTGAGACTACCGTACAGTCCAGTCTCCTCGTCTGATATGTCGCATATCAAGTCTAAGGGTGGTAAACGTCAGACCCCAATAACCGATAAGTCATGCCGATGAGAGGCTCATAACGGGTCGAGAAACTACTGGTAACACTTACCAGTAAATCTCTAAACCAGCCCTGGCCAGGAACTTTCCTGTTATGGCCAATCGAGCACAGCGCAATATCAACCCCCAATACCGGGAGAGACGAAACCCCTCCTATCGCTCATTGCCTCTATGTGACTCGGGACTGTACCTAAAAACCATCGCTTTGCACGCCCTCTTGGACGTGGTAAGGTGGAAATCAAAGCACAGTGGGAATCACACAAGACTCTATGATGATCTCGGGTCTACAGACTAACCTGTACCAGTGTCACCAGAGAACTGCCATCTGACGTAAGGTATAATACCATCTGGGAGTTCTCGGCGAGTCCGTCCAGTGCACCCAGTCTCCACTGAGCACCCGTATATCATCTCTGATGTCAAACATCAATGGATTTGGGATCATCCATTGCCCATCTGTATGGGTCGAGAAGGTATACGCTAGTCTACACTGGTATATCGATGCCCCGTCTCGATATACCCAGGACTAGGGACCTTGAAGGATGTACTTATGGACAACCATGTCCCCACTAGTATGATCCGCATCACAGTCCAGGTAGTCAAGTACACATCCTAAGGGCTTTACCAACATGTAACAGAGAGACAATCAGTGTACACGTTAAGGTAAAGAGTAACCAGATAGCATACTATCATGTCGAGCAAGAAAGTCCTCCTTATATATGTCCAAGCATCCACTACAATATACAACACATGTATAGTAATGGCCTCTAGAGCATACATATAACTAACAATCTCTCACTTGCATTAGGGCCATCTGATAACAGTGGTTGTAGTATCTTATACTCAACCATCCCATCATAGTCTCTCTCTGGGAAAAAGCCTTTGTGAGTGGATCCGCCGTGTTGTCCTCTGAGTCTACTCTCCTA
Organism: Agapanthus africanus; assembly: GCA_030015575.1. Taxonomy (NCBI): domain Eukaryota; kingdom Viridiplantae; phylum Streptophyta; class Magnoliopsida; order Asparagales; family Amaryllidaceae; genus Agapanthus; species Agapanthus africanus. The sequence goes on along the minus strand of CM057341.1, from coordinate 613,532,790 downwards.
ACCTCGATCCCCTGGAGATCAACCATCTCCATGATCAGGTGACACTTGCCTTAGAATATGTCTGGATCACTGATGGGACGGGCGTTCCTCGGCATAAGCCACAACTCCATTGTCACACAATAGAGGGAACAAAGTTCATCTCATGAACTAATATACATCCAGACTGCCTCTTTGGTAGCATCTTAAGTAGCGATGTACCCAGCCTTTATCGTCTAGTATGCCACGGTATCTAGCTTGGAACTCTTCCAACATACCGTCCCTCCACTGAGGGTAAAGACAATGCCTGTGACTGACATTCAGTCGTCCTTATCACCCTGGAACCTTTCCAGTGATTCTCCCCAGGATCAATTGATACCATCTCACTATAACTAGTGAGAATCCTAACATCCAGTTAGATCTATCTCATAGATCCATAACTTAGGATTTAGGAGGTATCACTTTGATCCTATATGGAGAATCCTTGTGATAGGCGGAGATTGACCGAACGTAGCATAGGAAACTCTTTCCCCATCAAGAGTATGTCATCCACGTACTCTACGAGGATCACTACCATACTCCCTACTACCTTTTTGTATATACAAGGTTCATCTACCATTTTGATGAAGTCAAACTCTTTGACTACCACATCAAAACAGATGTTCCAACTCCGCGATGCCTGCTTTATCCTATAAAACATCTTGTACACGTTTCCGCTGCTCCCACTGTCTACGAAGCCCTCTGGCTGTGTACTTATAGACGCTCTCTTCTAAAACATCATTTAGAGAAGCTGTCATGACACCCAACCACCAGATATCGTAGTCATGGTATGTAGCCGTGGCAAGTAGGATATGGATGGACTTAAGCATAGCTACTTAGAAAAGGTTTCAACATAATCCATACCTGGTCAATGATGCAAACCTTTAACAAGTCTAGTTTTGAAAGTCTCAACCTTTCCATGTACACCAAGTAATCTTCTCAAGATATACTTGCTCCTGATGAGGATTTAACCCTTCAGATAAAGCAACCAAAGTCCATACTTTGTTGGTGTATAAGGATTCCATCTCAGATCACTAAGCATCCAGCTATTCTTACAGAGTCCTACTCCTGATGGCCAGCTCGAAACTAGTTGGGTCATCATCTCATGATGCAATCCTCACTCCCACTGTCATAGAGAAACAGAAGTATCTCTCAGGTGGGTGAGGTGTTTGTTATATGTTTGCCCTAGAGGCCATTACTGTACAAAGGATGTATATTGTAGTGGATGGTGGGACATATATAAGGAGGACTTTCTTGCTCAACATGATAGTATGCTATCTGGTTGCTCTTTATCATAACGTGTACACTGATTGTCTCTCTGTTACATGTTGGTAAAGACCTTAGGATGTGTACTTGACTACCTGGACTATGATGCAGATCATACTAGTGGGGACATGGTAGTCCATAAGTACATCCTTCAAGGTCCCTGGTCATGGGTGTATCGAGACGGGGCATCGATATACCAGAGTAGACTAGCGTATACCTTCTCGACCCATACAGATGGGCGATGGATGATCCCATATCCATTGGTGTTTGACATCAGAGATGATATACGGGTGCTCAGTGGAGACTGGGTACACTGGACGGACTCGCCGAGAACTCCCAGATGGTATTATACCTTACGTCAGATGGCAGTTCTCTGGTGACACTGGTACAGGTTAGTCTGTAGACCCGAGATCGTCATAGAGTCTTGTGTGATTCCCACTGTGCTTTGATTTCCACCTTACCATGTCCAAGAGGGCATGCAAAACGGTGGTTTTTGGGTACAGTCCCGAATCACTTAGAGGCAATGAGCGATAGGAGGGGATTCGTCTCTCCCGGTATAGGGAGTTGATGTTGCACTGTGTTTGATTGGCTATAACCAGAAATCCCTGGCCAGGGTTGCTGAGATTTACTGGTAAGTGTTACCAGTAGTTTCTCGAACTGTTATAGACCTTATATCGACACGACTTTATCGAGCTATTGGGGTCTGACGTTTACCACCCCTAGGCGAGATATGCGACATATCAGACGACGAGACCGGACTGTACGGTAAGTGTTACTGGTTGGATTCACAGGAGTGTGAGCGGGCTTGCTTGTTGATCTTCTGATCGCTCAATACCCGGGTGGCCGTTACGTTTAGCAGACCGCTTGCGGCTTGTGGGCGTTTGATATGATCATCACTTACTGCCGGCGTATTGACGAGTCTTTAGAGTCCTACACAGAGGTTTCCTGGCTCAAGCGAAACGAAATAGCAGCGCATATGAGATATGTGCGGTACCGAGAATAATACCAGTATGTGATACTGTATTCTATTCTCGCGATTTGTATCATTGGACGGTTATATGAGATATAGCTGGGTTACCGAATCAAAGGTTGATTCGATACATTGATACACTTGATATTAGTCGGTTATATGCAGTATGACCGGATCATTAAATCAAGTGTTGATTTAATGATTTAATGCATAATTATATATTTGATATATTACTTTGCATTAACTAGTATTGGTTCACTTAAGATGGATTTTCTCACTTGATGTGCACATTGTATATATGATATAGTTTTGTGCACTAGTTTGTATCATGTTTGATTATACATGCAAACTTGGGTGTGTATGATTAAACCATGATTAGGTTAATGGTTAGGGTTTTGATTTACTTATTTATTTATTCTTTTCATTAATTTTTAGGCAAGAAATAAAATGGTGGATTCTTTTGTTTTTACTTGAAGTTTCATGAAGCTTTGAAAAGCTTTGACCATTTTGTCTCTTTCCTTAACCCTAACCATTTACTTAAACCCTAGTTTATTCTCTACACTTGTTAACTCGCCCATGGTTGCTGAATGATAAGTATCTCTTAGATTTTCATTTTTAAAAATAATTCTTTTTCTTTCATCTTCTTCTTCTTCTTCATGAAGAAAAGAAAACTCTTCTTGAAAATTTCTAAGTGATGAATCCAAGTGAGAAATCCAAATCCAAAGTGAACCCACTTCCTATTTCTTCATCCTCTACCACTTGCCATGTCGAATAGGGTGTTTTCTTCACAAGGTTGATGACCAAGTGAAGATGGAGCTTGATCTTGAGTTGCCTCGACGTAGATCATCTTCGGCATCGAAGTCGACGACCTATCCCGATCATTTCTTCGACGAAACCATCGCTAGAGTCCGGGATCCGATGATCGCAGGGGAGGGACGTCATCACGGAGCTAAGGAAGTGGAGGACCGGATCTACAAAGGTTGTAGCCCCTTTCACTTTTTAGCTAAGTTGTTAACTTGCTTGTAGTTTCGCCTATCCTCTAGTAATCGATCTAGTTTAGGGTTTCTCGGCACCGAAAAAATTTTAATTTGGCATGGTTGATGCCTTGTGGAACCTCTTTAGTATGCCTAGGAACCCTACAGTGGTATCAGAGCCTAGCTAGAGCCTTAGGCGAAGTGTAGACGATGTTAGAAGTCCGATCGAACCCGAAACCCTAGTATAAAACCCTTCTCTGTACATTTTTTCAAAATTGGGTTTTTTCCCAATTAAAAATATGCAGAAAAATGAGCAAGAAATTCTAAGAAAAACAGCAGAAAACGACAACCTAAGTCTACAGTATTGCCGTGGAACCGCCGCGTTGACCCACTTTTTGCGGCGGTTCCGCGGCCGTCTGTGATGATTAGGCTGTGCATTTCCTGCAGTTATCTCTGTAGGTGTTTCTTGTGTCTTCTGGGTACTTTTAATTTATACTCAAGAGTTGAGTTTTCTGGGTTGTATTGGGAGTTCGTAGATTCGATCGGATTGTCTAATTTTGTCTACGTGTTTTTCCGTATAATTTAGGATAAGTTAAAAAGTTCGACTAGATATAAATACCCACTTTTCCCCTGCCGGGAAGTTTCCAATTGTTGGATTTTTCCGTAGTTTAATGACGTTCTAAGTAGTGCAAGTAACGCGATGGTCCCTCTAGAAGACAACAAACCTTAACTCGATTATGTGACCGTCTTAAACTGCCCTATGAACCTTAGGGTTTGTGTAGGGTTCCTAGGCACCCTAATGAGGTCTCACAAGGCATCGAACATGCCATTTTCAAAAAATCTAGGTGCTGAGAGACCCGACTACGGATCGTTTGCTAGAAAACTAGGCGAAAAAGCTAACTAGTTAACACTTAACTAAGGGTTACGGAAATACAACCTTTGTAGATCCGTTTGTCCACCTCCATAGCTCCATGAAGAAGTCATCTCCGCTGTACAAATCCGAAATCCGGGCTCTTGCGTCGGCTTCATCGGAGAAGAAGCGGGCTAGGTCATCGACGACGTGCCGAAGATGATCTACGTCGAAGCATCACTAGATCGAGCTCCACCTTCACCGAGCCATGATGACTTGTGAAGGAAACACACTCTACTACTTGGCAAGAGGTAGAGGATGAAGAAATAGGAAGTGGGTAGACTTTAGAATTGGATTTCTCACTCATTTCATCAATCCACCATTGATGTAGTCAAGCTTTTCTTCTTGAAATGAAGAAGAAGAAGAAAGCAAGAAGATGATAATTATTATGATAAGATTAATTAGAAAAGAAAAGAAAAACAATCCTTATCATAATAGTAACCATGGTAAAGTGTAGAGAATTAACTTAGGTTAAATGAATGGTTAGGGTCAAGGTATCATGAAGCTTCTACTAAACAACAAAAAAAGCCACCATTCTTTTTCTCCTTTTTTCCATCTATTTCCAAAATGAATAAATAGATAAAGGAAAAGAGAAAAGGAAATAAAACCCTAATCATAAGTTTAACCATGGTTTAATTCTTTACACTTAACCAAGTAAACATGTATCATCAAACATGATACAAACAAGTGCACAAAAATATATCGCATATACAATGCGCACATCCGAGTGAGAAAATCCATTTAAAGTGAACCGATACTAGTTAATGCAAAGTAATATATCAAATATATAACTATGCATTAAATCATTAAATCAACACTTGATTTAACGATCCGGTCATATCGCATATAACCGACTAGCATCATTAGTAACAACTTATCGAATCAACACTTGATCCGATAACCCGGCTATATCGCATATAACCGATCAATGTTACATCGCGAGAATCAAATACAGTATCACATACTGGTATCATTCTCGGTCCCGCACATATCTCATATGCGCTCCTATTTCGTTTCGCTTGAGCCAGGAAATCTCTGTGTAGGACTCTAAAGACTCGTCAATACGCCGGCAGCAGATGATGATCATATCAAGCATCCACAAGCCGCAAGCGGTCTGCTAAACGTAACGGCCACCCGGGTATTGAGCGATATGAAGATCGACGAGCAAGCCCGCTCACACTCCAGTGAATCCAACCAGTAACACTACCGTACAGTCCGGTCTGATCGTCTGATATGTCGCATATCTTGCCTAGGGGTGGTAAACGTCAGACCCCAATAGCTCGATAAGTCGTGTCGATATGAGGTCTATAACAATTCGAGAAACTACTGGTAACACTTACCAGTAAATCTCAGCAACCCTGGCCAGGGATTTCCTGTTATAGCCAATCAAACACAGCGCAACATCAACTCCCTATACCGGGAGAGAAGAATCCCCTCCTATCGCTCATTGCCTCCATGTGACTCGGGACTGTACCCAAAAACCACCGTTTTGCACGCCCTCTTGGACGTGGTAAGATGGAAATCAAAGCACAGTGGGAGCCACACAAGACTCTATGACGATCTCGGGTCAACAGACTACTCTGTACCAGTGTCACCAGAGAACTGCCATCTGACGTGAGGTATAATACCATCTGGGAGTTCTCGGCGAGTCCGTCCAGTGTACCCAGTCTCTACTGAGCACCCGTATATCATCTCTGATGTCAAACACCGATGGATATGGGATCATCCATCGCCCATCTATATGGGTCGAGAAGGTATACGCTAGTCTACTCTGGTATATCGATGCCCCGTCTCGATACACCCACGACTAGGGACTTTGAAGGATGTACTTATAGACTACCATGTCCCCACTAGTATGATCCGCATCATAGTCCAGGTAGTCAAGTACAGATCCTAAGGGCTTTACCAACATGTAACAGAGAGACAATCAGCATACACGTTAAGGTAAAGTTCAACCAGATAGCATACTATCATGTCGAGCAAGAGAGTCCTCCCTATATACGTCCCAGCATCCACTACAATATACATCCTATGTACAGTAATGGCCTCTAGGGCATACATATAACTAACAATCTCCCACTTGCACTAGGGCCATCTGTAGCAGTGGTTGTAGTATCTCATACTCAACCATCCCATAAAAGTCTCTCTCTGGGAACAGGCCTTTGTGAGTGGATCCGCTGTGTTGTCCTCTGAGTCTACTCTCCTAACCTCGATCTCCCTGGAGATCAACTATCTCCATGATCAGGCGACACGGCCTTAGAATATGTCTGGATCACTGATGGGACGGGTGTTCCTTGGCATAAGCCACAACTCCAATGTCACACAATGGGAGGAACTAAGTTCATCTCATGAACCATTATACACCCAGACAGCCACTTTGGTAGCATCTTAAGTAGCGATGTATCCAGCCTTTATCGTCTAGTATGTCACGGTATCTAGCTTGGAACTCTTCCAACATACCGTCCTTTTACTGAGGGTAAAGACAATGCCTGCGACTGACATTCAGTCGTCTTTATCACCCTAGAACACTTCCAGTGATTCTCCCCAGGATCGATTGATACCATCTCACTACAACTAGTGAGAATCCTAACATCCATTTAGATCTATCTCATAGATCCAAAGTCCAGGATTTAGTAGGTATCACTTTGATCCTATGTGGAGAATCATAGTGATAAGCGGAGATTGAACGAGCGTAGCATAGGAAACTCCTTCCCTATCAAGAGTATGTCATCCACGTACTCTACGAGGATCGTCACCATACTCCCTACTACCTTCTTGTTTATACAAGGTTCATCTACCATTTTGATGATGTCAACTTCTTTGACTAACACATCAAAACAGACGTTCCAACTTCGCGATGCCTGCTTTATCCTATAAAGCATCTTGCACACGTTTCTGCTGCTCCCACTGTCTACGAAGCCCTCTGGCTGTGTACTTATAGACGCTCTCTTCCCAAATATCATTTAGAAAAGCAGCCATGACACCCAACCACCAGATATCGTAGTCATGGTATGTAGCCGTGGCAAGTAGGATCTGGATGGACTTAAGCATAGCTACTTAGAAAAGGTTTCATCATCATCCACACCTGGTCAACGATGTAGACCTTTAACAAGTCTAGCTTTGAAAGTCTCAACTCTTCCATGTACACCAAGTAATCTTCTCAAGATATACTTGCTCCTGATGGGGATTTAACCCTTCAGATATAGCAACCAAAGTCCATACTTTGTTGGTGTATAAGGATTCCATCTCAGATCGATAAACATCCAGCCATTCTTACAGAGTCTTACTCTTGATGGCCAGCTCGAAACTAGTTGGGTCATCATCTCATGATGCATTCCTCGCTCCCACTGTCATAGAGAAACCGAAGTAACTCTCAGGTGGGTGAGGAACCCTACTAGATCGGCGGAGAGGCTGAGGTTCGTTGGTAACTATTGAATCCTTTGGTTCCATCAAATTATCTTCTGTAGTTTGCATAGCTGGAACCTTTCCAGTTCTACATAACTAACCTTGCCTCGAGTTTGTCCGGATTTTGCTTTTAGACATAGGCCGGACAACCCCAAATCTTAACTAACTTAAGAGATGGGCTATACCCTTATCATATCAATTATGAAGTGGTAGGCAGCTGATTTGATTGGAACCCTATTCAATAGGTATGCAGTTTCTCAAGCGCATAACTCCCAAAAGGAAATAGGTAACTCAGTAGTACTCATCATAGAGCGCACCATATCGAATAGGGTGCAGATGCTCCGCTCCGATATACCATTGTACTGTGGTGTATACGGAGGAGTAATGCTGAGAGAGAATCTCATTCTCCTTTAGAATAATCCAGGATTTTTGTGATCAAGTATTCTCCTCCTCGATCACATCAACGGACATAATACTTATACCCGTATTGTGGTTCTCTACTTCTAACTTATATTCTGTGATTATCTCAAAAGGTTCGAACTCATGTTTCAACAGGAACATATGTCTGAATCTTGAGAGATTATCAGAGAACGTAATGAAGTACAAAGAACCATTCTTGGCATGTATAGACAGGGGACCTACATACATCAACATGTATCATCCCAAGAGTTTACTAACTCTTTCTCTGTTTCCAATAAACAGAGCTGTGGTCATCTTATCTTTGTGACATGACTGGCGAGTTTCACAAGATGTAAATTCAAACTAATTTAAATATGCATCTAAATGTAACTTCAGCCAGTCGGGTCGCATTGATATGACCTAGTCTACAATGTCTCAAGAAGGATTCGTTCATTTCTGAACTCTTCCTCTTGTGTGTGATCCGTATACTAAGAACTGTAGTTTGATTTAGAACATTAATGCTTTTAGATAACGTGCCTGAAACGATCAACTTTTGATATAGGAAATGTTCAAAACATTATCCAACAATACAAAATTTTATCATTTCTTTACTAATAAAGAGACTGATATGATTTTGTATATCAGGTTCGGTATCTAATAACATTCGTTCAGAATCAATGTATTTGGAATACAGGGTGACAGTGACCAACAGACTTGGCTGCAACATTTGCCCCGTTTTCTGCCTCATGAAACTTATCACCCGTTCTCAGTTCTCTACCTTTCTGTAGCCCTATGTAACAGATTACATATCCGGGATCCTGATCTGGTATCACATACCCAGGACGTAAAGGTTACTGAGAAACAGTTCTCTGTATAATGAACACACCCGAAGATGATGCATCAGCATGCACTCTCTTCGTTTGGGCGGCACGGGAATTCTGGTAATCCCCTATTTCCTGCTATGTCTTATAACAATTATAAGTTGGAGTGGGACCAACGTTCCCCAACTCAGTATAACAAGTGGGTTCGGTCAATAATCCGTATTATTATCTTGATTAAGGCGTGATATGGTCGCTACCAGGAGAGAGAGAGAAGAAAACACTCAGCGTGCGCTCTTGCAAGAATAGATTGGTTTTTATTTTATCTAATCAGGATGGCTCCCACTGCTTTTTATCAAATCTTCCTTCAAACCCTAAAAGGAAAGACTAGCCGGGATTAATTACACACTACAAGTTCGCCAATCTTTCAGCCACGCCAGTGTCGGTACTTTGAGGGAGGTCCCCCGTGCTTTCGCACGAACCTAATTACTGTAAACCTCGTTTTCCCAGAGGCGTAACCCCATTGACACCTTTCTAGACACCTACTTGATCGGCTAATTGTAATGTATAAAACTCTCCCAGGAGTAACACTTACTCGCAGCGGGTATCGGGATCCAACTATCTCATAGAAGGTATGCAATCTCATTGCAAATTTCAACACTTGAAATTCCCGATAATATTTTGCCCCGAACGATCTATGACCTTGACAAGGTCAACAAACCATAGACCGCAAGTCAAGTTCAACCCGTCATTTCTTGATTGAATCAAACCCACCCGCACGACCCTTGACAAGGTCAACAAGGCCGCACGACTACCCTAACCCAATCTGCATCATATGCATAAGCAGATAAATACTGGTTAGCTACCGCACACTGCGCCTTGACAAGGTCAACAAACGCAGCACGAATACTAAACAGGATTTATCTGAAATGACGGAGGGCTACGACAGGTTTTTCTGAAAACCTATTGCGTAATGAACTTGATATCGTTATACGATCGAATGAATTTTGAAATGGAGTGCTTTTGAGGCTTTTCTAGTTTTGCTAAAGGAGTCACTCCCGGTGAAGGGATCGTCGGTCCTTTCCTCGTCGAATGAGGTGCGGGGTATATCACATATATCACTGTGCAAAGCAAAAACTCTTAAAAGCAATCAAAAGACAAACCGAGTGTGTAGCATCAGCCAGTTATTGCTAAAGGAGTCACTCCCGGTGAAGGGATCTCGGTCCTTTCCTCATCGAATAAGGTGCAGGATATATCACATATACCGCTGTGCAAAGAAAGAACTGTAGCTACCTGTTTTATTTTTAAAATTCGATTCTACAACATCTTAGGTTTCTTTTATTTCATTAATCATATTAATGAAGTCCCATCATTTAAGTACCTAAACATTACAGATAAATACGACGTACACTTATGCCATCCGCATTCGCCTCGATGTCCCCTCGTGCACCGTTAGGTTAGGTAACTAACGGCAGAGCGGGGCAGGGCTAGCGCGGGTGAAAAACATAAGTAACGTCTATATAATATATCATATATACTATATAAAGTATCTATCAAAGAACATCACATGATCACATCACAGATATCGCAGCAGAAGAATCATATGAAATATTGGATATACTAGGACGTCCGTGTTTTGAATACGAGCCAGTATAAAACACGGATTCCACGGTCGTGATGAATAGCCAAACCCACACCCCTAGACCCCTACGAGAGCGGCAAGCAACCCTACCAATTCTAGAGTTAGGAGACCCGGACTCGACTCCTCGAGTTGGTCTCCCGCTGGACTCCAGAACCCGGTTACTTGTGCTCCCCTCCTTGGGTCTATCCTAGTGCGGAAAAGTAAATAATATACAAAGGGTGACAACTTCCGCAACCTGGAAGTGCCCCAATAAAAGAATATTACATACAAGTTTTTACATGAATGAAAATGAAAAACACTCATTTCACATAAAAACCCCCGGCTATTCAAACACGACGATCCAATATAACATATCCAGCAACACATAACATCACATGTCATCAACGTAAGTAAACATGCGTATCCCAATTGTCGTTGACATATAGCAACGAAACCGGCGATATCACATATTACACTTACGGTCACAGAAAAGAAAGTGTAAAACTACAACAGTTGGAATCCGCAACCATCTCAGACATCTCATGCCTGACCAAATGAATTTCTTAGACATCGCATGCCTAACAATTATAAACCCCGCATTTTAGTCTCATTATCGAAAACACTTTTCAATATCAAGTCGGGTAATTCAACAAGATTCCCGACATCCTGATCGAATGCTCGTCGCAAACTTCAGTAGACAGTCGCACCCCCGATACCGTCGACGTAGTGCACCAAGGCGGAACACCGTTACCGGGAGCACCCGAACGGATGCTTTCGGCGACGGGGTTCTCCTACAGTCACTTGGTCGGGGCTATGGAGTGAAGCTTTCTATTAAGTTTATCCGGCGAGTATCCGCGTACGCTACGTGATTGCGACGGACTTTTGATCACATCAAAATTCCGTGGCAACCGATCAAGTGAGACTAAACTGCTATGTTTATAACATTCATTCAGTTATCACATAACTATTTGTGAATTCCAATTATTGTATCCCATTCCGGATAAATAGAAAATGTCAAACTTTCCGATCGAACAATCGAACACCCAAGTTTTCCCGAAACTGATCAACACATGAAACAAGTATAACAACATTCCGTTCGTGCCTCAGTACCAACGGTCCAGCCGTAGAAGGGTCAAGCCAACGCCTCACATGTGGCACGCCGTACTGCCCCAAACCCAAAGGTTCAAAGGTCAGTTCAAGACGGTCACATAATCGAGTTAAGGTTTGTTGTCTTCTAGAGGGACCATCGCGTTACTTGCACTATTTAGAACGTCGTTAAACTACGGAAAAATCCAACACTTGGAAATTTCCCGACAGGGGAAAAATTGGGTATTTATATCCGGTCGAACTTTTTAACATATTCTAAAATTTATCCGGAAAGCCACACAGACAAAATTTGATACCCCGATCGAAACACCGAAGCCCCAAAACAACTCCAGAAAATTCAACTCTTGAATAAAATTTTAAAAATACCTAGAGAACTCAGCACAGCAAACTAATAATCACTGTGCAAATTTTGGTCAACGATACAACAGTGTTGCCGCGGAACCGCCGCTCCACGTGGGCTAAGGCCGCGGTTCCGCGGCTTCATGATGGAATTACGACCAAAATTTTTCACCGTAATTCTTAGAAAACCCTGCTTATTTTTCTGCATATTTTTAATTTGGAAAAATCCCAGTTTTTAAAAAAAGGACAGAGAGCATTTTGGGTTTAGGTTTTCGGGTTCGTTCGGGTTTCAAAATCCGTCTGGACTTCGCCTAAGGCTCTAGCTAGGCTCTGATACCACTGTAGGGTTCCTAGGCACCCAAATGAGGTCTTACAAGGCATCGAACAAGCCATTTTCAAAAAATCTAGGTGCCGAGAGACCCAACTACGGATCGTTTGCTAGAAAACTAGGCGAAAAAGCTAACTAGTTAACACTTAACTAAGGGTTACGGATATACAACCTTTGTAGATCCGTTTGTCCACCTCCATAGCTCCATGAAGAAGTCATCTCCGCTGTACAAATCCGAAATCCGGGCTCTTGCGTCGGCTTCATCGGAGAAGAAGCGGGCTAGGTCATCGACGACGTGCCGAAGATGATCTACGTCGAAGCATCACTAGATCGAGCTCCACCTTCACCGAGCCATGATGACTTGTGAAGGAAACACACTCTACTACTTGGCAAGAGGTAGAGGATGAAGAAATAGGAAGTGGGTAGACTTTAGAATTGGATTTCTCACTCATTTCATCAATCCACCATTGATGTAGTCAAGCTTTTCTTCTTGAAATGAAGAAGAAGAAGAAAGCAAGAAGATGATAATTATTATGATAAGATTAATTAGAAAAGAAAAGAAAAACAATCCTTATCATAATAGTAACCATGGTAAAGTGTAGAGAATTAACTTAGGTTAAATGAATGGTTAGGGTCAAGGTATCATGAAGCTTCCACTAAACAACAAAAAAAGCCACCATTCTTTTTCTCCTTTTTTCCATCTATTTCCAAAATGAATAAATAGATAAAGGAAAAGAGAAAAGGAAATAAAACCCTAATCATAAGTTTAACCATGGTTTAATTCTTTACACTTAACCAAGTAAACATGTATCATCAAACATGATACAAACAAGTGCACAAAAATATATCGCATATACAATGCGCACATCCGAGTGAGAAAATCCATTTAAAGTGAACCGATACTAGTTAATGCAAAGTAATATATCAAATATATAACTATGCATTAAATCATTAAATCAACACTTGATTTAACGATCCGGTCATATCGCATATAACCGACTAGCATCATTAGTAACAACTTATCGAATCAACACTTGATCCGATAACCCGGCTATATCGCATATAACCGATCAATGTCACATCGCGAGAATCAAATACAGTATCACATACTGGTATCATTCTCGGTCCCGCACATATCTCATATGCGCTCCTATTTCGTTTCGCTTGAGCCAGGAAACCTCTGTGTAGGACTCTAAAGACTCGTCAATACGCCGGCAGCAGATGATGATCATATCAAGCATCCACAAGCCGCAAGCGGTCTGCTAAACGTAACGGCCACCCGGGTATTGAGCGATCTGAAGATCGACGAGCAAGCCCGCTCACACTCCAGTGAATCCAACCAGTAACACTACCGTACAGTCCGGTCTGATCGTCTGATATGTCGCATATCTTGCCTAGGGGTGGTAAACGTCAGACCCCAATAGCTCGATAAGTCGTGTCGATATGAGGTCTATAACAATTCGAGAAACTACTGGTAACACTTACCAGTAAATCTCAGCAACCCTGGCCATGGATTTCCTGTTATAGCCAATCAAACACAGCGCAACATCAACTCCCTATACCGGGAGAGACGAATCCCCTCCTATCGCTCATTGCCTCCATGTGACTCGGGACTGTACCCAAAAACCACCGTTTTGCACCCCCTCTTGGATGTGGTAAGATGGAAATCAAAGCACAGTGGGAGCCACACAAGACTCTATGACGATCTCGGGTCAACAGACTACTCTGTACCAGTGTCACCAGAGAACTGCCATCTGACGTGAGGTATAATACCATCTGGGAGTTCTCGGCGAGTCCGTCCAGTGTACCCAGTCTCTACTGAGCACCCGTATATCATCTCTGATATCAAACACCGATGGATATGGGATCATCCATCGCCCATCTATATGGGTCGAGAAGGTATACGCTAGTCTACTCTGGTATATCGATGCCCCGTCTCGATACACCCACGACTAGGGACTTTGAAGGATGTACTTATAGACTACCATGTCCCCACTAGTATGATCCGCATCATAGTCCAGGTAGTCAAGTACAGATCCTAAGGGCTTTACCAACATGTAACAGAGAGACAATCAGCATACACGTTAAGGTAAAGTTCAACCAGATAGCATACTATCATGTCGAGCAAGAGAGTCCTCCCTATATACGTCCCAGCATCCACTACAATATACATCCTATGTACAGTAATGGCCTCTAGGGCATACATATAACTAACAGTTTGGGGCAGTACGGCGTGCCACATGTGAGGCGTTAGCTTGACCCTTCTATGGCTAGACCGTTGGTACTGAGGCATGAAGTAGAAGTTTTTAAACTTATTTCATGAGTGGAGCTGTTTCGGGAAAACTTGGGTGTTTGAATGTTCGATCGGAAAGTTTAACATTTTCTATTAATCTGGAATGTGAGACAATATTTGGAATCCATATGTAGTTATGAGATAACTGATTTGAATGTTATAAACATAGCAGTTTAGTCTCACTTGATCGGTTGCCACGGAATTTTGATGTGATCAAAAGTCCGTCGCAATCACGTAGCATACGCGGATATTCGCCGGGTAAACTTAATAGACAGCTACACCCCTTAGCCCCGACCAAGTGACTGTAGGAGAACCCCGTCGCCGAAAGCATCCGCTTGGGTGCTCGCGGTAGCGGTGTTCCGCCTTGGTGCACTTCATCGACGGTATCGGGGGTGCGGCCGTCTACTAAAGTTAGCGACGAGCATTCGATCAGGATGTCGGGAATCTTGTTGAATTGCCCGAGTTGATATTGAAAAGTGTTTTCGATTTTGAGACTAAAATGCGGAGTTTATAATTGTTAGGCATGTGATGTCTAAGGAATTCAGATGGTTAGGCATGCGATGTCTAAAGAGTTTGCGAATTCCAACTGTTGTAGTTTTACACTTTCTTTTCTGCGACCGTAAGTGTAATATGTGATATCGCCGGTTTCGTTGCTATTTGTCAACGACAATTGGGATGCGCATATTTACTTACGTTGATGACATGTGATGTTATGTGTTGCTGGATATGTTATATTAGATCGTCGCGTTTGAATAGCCGGGGTTTTTTATGTGAGATGAGTGTTTTTCATTTTCATTCATGTAAAGATTTGTATGTAATATTCTTTTGTTGGGGCACTTCCAGGTTATGGAAGTTGTCACCGTTGATGTATATTATTTACTTTTCCGCACTAGGATAGACCCAAGGAGGAGAGCACAAGTAACCGGGTTCTGGAGTCCAGTGGGAGACCAACTCGAGGAGTCGAGTCCGGGTCTCCTAACTCTAGAATTGGTAGGGTTGCTTGCCGCTCTCGTAGGGGTCTAGCGGTGTGGGTTTGGCTATTCATCGCGACCGTGGAATCCGTGTTTTATATTGGCTCGTATTGAAAATACGGACGTCCCAATATATCCAATGTTTCATATGTTTCTTCTGCTGCGATATTTGTGATGTGATCATTTGATATGCTGTGATGGATACTGTATATAGTATATATGATATATTATATAGACGTTACTTATGTTTTACACCCGCGCTAGCTCTGTCCCGCTCTGCCGTTAGTTACCTAACCTAACGGTGCACGAGGGGACATCGAGGCGAACATGTATGGCATAAGTGTACGTCGTATTTATCTGTGATGTTTAGGTGGACTTAAATGATGGGACTTCATTAATGTGATTAATGAAAGAAAAGAAACCTAAGATGTTGTGGAATCGGATTTTCAAAAACAGGTAGCTACAGTTCTTGCTTTGCATCGCGGTGTTCCTTGTAGAACATCCTGCACCTTATTCGATAAGGAAAGGGCCGAGATCCCTTCACCGGGAGTGACCCCTTTAGCAATAACTGGCAGATGCTACACCCCTCGGTTTGTCTTTTGATTGCTTCTATAGTTTTTGCTTTGCACAGCGGTATATATGATATATCCTGCACCTTATTCGATGAGGAAAGGGCCGACGATCCCTTCACCGGGAGTGACCCCTTTAGCAAAACTAGAAAAGCCTCAAAAACACTCCATTTTAAAATCATTTGATTCTACAACGATATCAAGTTCATTACGCAATAGGTTTTCTTAAAAACCTGTCGTAGCCCTCCGTCATTTCAGATAAGTTGCATATAGTATTCGTGCTACATTTGTTGGCTTTCGTCAAGGTGTAGTGTGCGATTGCTATATGCTGCTTATCTGCTACATATGATGCGTTGGATTAGGGTAGTCGTGCGGCTTTGTTGGCTTTCATTAAGGGTCGTGCGGGTGGGTTTAATTCAATCAAGAAATGACGGGTTGAACTTGACTAGCGGGCTATGGTTTGTTGGCTTTCGTCAAGGCCATAGCACGTTAGGGGCAAAATTATCGGGAATTTCTAGTGTTGAAATTTGCAATGAGATTGCATACCTTCTATGAGATAGTTGGATCCTGGTACCCGCTGCGAGTAATTGTTACTCCTGGGAGAGTTTTACACATTACAATTAGCCGATCAAGTAGGTTCTAGAAAGGTGTCAACGGGGTTACGCCTCTGGGAAAATGAGATTCACTTTAATTAGGTCCGTGCGAAAGCACGGGGCACCTCCCTCAAAGTACCGACACTGGCTGGATGAAAGATTGGCGAACTTATAGCGTGTAATTAATCCCGGCTAGTCTTTCCTTTTAGGGTTTGAAGGAAGATTTGATAAAAACAGTGGGAGCCATCCTGATTAGATAAAATAATAACCAATCTATTCTTGCAAGAGCGCACGCTGAGTGTTTTCTTCTCTCTCTCTCCAGGCAGCGACCATATCACGCCTTAATCAAGATAATAATACGGATGTATTGACCGAACCCGCTTGTTATACTGAGCTGGGGAACGTTGGTCCCTCTCCAACTTATAATTGTTATAAGACAGAGCAGGAAATTGGGAAATATCAGAATTCCTATGCCGCCCAAACGAAGAAAGTGCATATGATGCATCTCCTTCGGGTGTGTTCATTACAAAGAACTGTTTCTCTGTATCCTCTACGTCCTGGGTATTTGATACCGGATCAGGATCCCGCATATGTAATCTGTTACATGGGCTACAGAAAGGTAGAGAACTGAGAACGGGTGATAAGTTTCATGAGACAGAAAACGGTGCAAGTGTTGCAGTCAAGTCCATTGGTCACTGTCACCCTGTATTCCAAATACATTGATTCTGAACGAATGTTATTAGATACCGAACCTGATATACAAAATCATATCAGTCTCTTTATTAGTAAAGAAATGATAAAATTTTGTATTGTTGGATAATGTTTTGAACATTTCCTATATCAAAAGTTGATCGGTTCAGGCACGTTATCTAAAAGCATTGATGTTCTAAATCAAACTACAGTTCTTAGTATACTGAACACACTGTTAGGTCCACGTTACCTCTCCCGGTACTTACGGGGTTGCGGAAATGGTAAATCAAAATTTTTTCTAAACTTTGTAACATGGACCGTAAAAGCCGGATCTTTGCTAAACTAAACTAGCATATTAGCTAAAGAGAGTTAGCTACTATGATTATGGTTATACCTAAACTTGAACTCCTTCTCTTCTTGTTGTTGTTCTTCTTTCTTGTTCTTTGTAGAAGCTTGAATGGTTCTCTTCTCGTCGCCTTCTTCCGTCGAAGATGGATCCACCTCGAAGGTTCGACCTTTGGGCTCTTCCTCGATCTTTGAGTGAACTAGGGTTTCCGGCTTGCTAAACCTTGAACCCTAGAGAGAGTAGAGAGTATCTATGGAGTGCTTTCTTTTCAAGGTGATGGATTCTCAACACATGAGAAGGAATCACCTTGAGCTTGAGGAAGAAGAAGATGAAATGAGGAGAGAGAGAGGTTGTGATAGAATGAGCTCTCTTTTTCTTTTTGCAACCATATCAAAAAGAAAATGAATTATCTAAATGATAATAATTCAAAATGAGAATAGTTGATGGCAATTAGGAATGACCACTACCATGCTTCATTTAGTCAAAAGTAAGCATGAATCAAGGAGGACTTTTTAAAGCATGATGGTGGTCAACATTCAACCATGGTCAACAAGTCAACCATGGTCAACAAGTCAACAAAATCAACCATAACATAATTCTCATTTAATTACTATTATTAATAGATAATTCATAAATCCATTAGGGTTTGGAAAATGATAACTGTCAACTGTGCATACGCACCCGTTCCGAAACCCTAATGAAAAACCTCATCCTCCGCCTCAAGCAACTGTGCATACACACCTGCATTCTCGTTCCGAGGAACAAGAATACCAAGATATAAAAGCAACCCCAAATATATATACCAGTATCTGGCTCAAACCAGAGCCTGCCAGTATAATCCGTCCGGACTCCAAACGTGCACAAGTGCGCGGATGAGAACGAACCCTGTCGCAAAACCATGCGACCTCTACTCTATTTTGCCCAGAGGCGAATGCCCTCTGTGTGGGACTCTAAAGACTCGACACTACGCTGGCAGTGGGTTTAACCACAGACCGCAAGCGGCACTAGCTGTGCGTAACGGTCCCCAGGTAGATGCCGACAAGAAGGCTGACGAGGTGAAACCCTATCTAAACTCCTACTGAGTCTGAATGTGACATTCTCCGTACAGTCCGGTCTGTTCGTCTGATACATCGCATGGCGGGCCTAGGGGGGCGGTAAACGTCAGTCCCCTAATAGCGGTACAAGTCGTGTCGGAGTGAAGCCCAATACACCCTGAGATAACACTGGAACCTACCAGTACATCTCGCTTGCCCTGGCCAGGGACTACTTGTGTAATGGCTCTCCTAGACACAGCGCGAT
The DNA here is from genome assembly GCA_030015575.1 of Agapanthus africanus. Taxonomy (NCBI): domain Eukaryota; kingdom Viridiplantae; phylum Streptophyta; class Magnoliopsida; order Asparagales; family Amaryllidaceae; genus Agapanthus; species Agapanthus africanus. Next base: position 613,513,877 of record CM057341.1, on the reverse strand, counting down.
GTCAACCCCCAATACCAGGAGAGACGAATCCTGTCTAACCGTCACTGCCTCCAAGTGCTTCGGGACTGCTCCCAACTACTACCTGTTTGCACGACTCAGTAGAGCCGTGGTAGGGTAGTAATCAAAGAACAGTGGGAACACACTCGAGGCGAAGTGACAGTGTCAAGTCAGCGGACTAAGCTGTACTCATGTCACCTGGGAACTGATAACTGACGATAGGTATAATACCAACCATCAGTTCCCGACGAGTCCTGTCCAGTGTACTCGTAACCCAACGAGCACCCGCATACTATCTCAAGTACGACGTACTGACGGCTGTGGGACAGACCGTCTCCCGTGCTGGGATGAGAAGCGCATACGCTAGTCTACTCCGGAGCATCGATGCCCTATCTCGATACTCCCACGACCAGGGACGTGTATAAGGATGTGCTTGTAGATTACCCAGCCCCCACGAGTGTGATCGCCATCACAACGCCGGTAATCAAGCAAAGATCCTAAGGGCTCTACTAATGCGTATAGGTGATATAATAAATAAACACACATGTACACATTAAAGCAGAGACAAACCAAGTAGCATACTACTATATTGAGCAAGATTGTCTGTACAACTGTGAATATCCCAAGCTTCCATCAAGTAATATACATACTAGTATGATACAGTAATGGCCTCTAGGGCATATACACTAACAATCTCCCACTTGCACTAAGGCCATGTACTGGCGTATCGAAGACCTATCATCTCGATCAGCCGCTCGAACTGAGTCTGGGGTAAAGCCTTTGTGAATGGGTCCGCAGTGTTGTCCTTTGTATCCACTCTCCGCACCTCGATCTCCTGTCGATCAATGATCTCCCTGATCAGGTGATACCGCCTTAAGATGTGCCTGGATTTCTGATGGGACCTTGGTTCCTTCGCTAAAGCTATAGCCCCATTGTTATCGCAATACAAAGGTATTGGGTCAACAATGGACGGAACCACCTGAAGTTCACTAATGAACTTCTTAATCCAGACCGCCTCTTTTGCGGCATCGCTTGCAGCAATGTATTCAGCCTCCATCGTCGAGTCTGCGACGGTATCCTGCTTGGAACTCCTCCAACATACCGCCCCTCCGTTGAGGGTAAACACAAAACCCGAGACAGACTTGCTGTCATCTTTGTCACTCTGGAAGCTTGAATCGGTAAAGGACTCGACCCTGAGGTCTCCATTACCGTAAACCAGGAACATCTCCTTAGTCCTTCTCAGGTACTTGAGAATGTTCTTCACTGCTATCCAGTGGTCCTCCCCTGGGTCTGACTGATACCGGCTTACCGTGCTCAACGCGTAAGCTATATCTGGTCTTGTACATAGCATCGCATACATTATAGATCCTACCGCCGAAGCGTAGGGTATAGTGCTCATGCGAACCCTCTCCTCGTCAGTCTTAGGAGACATCTTCTTGGAGAGGGTAATTCCGTGCAATGCGGGTATGTTACCGCGCTTGGAACCCTCCATACTAAATCTCTTTAGTACGGTCTCTATGTACCTGGACTGCGAAAGTCCCAATAGTTTCTTGGATCTATCTCTATAGATCTTGATCCCCAGAATGTACGAGGCATCACCCAGGTCCTTCATGGAGAACCTTTGTGACAAAAACAGCTTGACCGATTGTAGCATAGGAACATCATTTCCTATCAAAAGAATGTCGTCCACGTACAAGACTAGGAACACGACAGTTCGTCCTACAATCTTCTTATATACACAGGGTTCATCTTCGTTCTTGATGAAATCAAATTCCTTGATTGCCTCATCAAAACAGATGTTCCAGCTCCGCGATGCCTGCTTTAATCCATAAATGGATTTAAGCAACTTGCACACCTTTCCGCTGCTCCCACTGTCTACGAAACCTTCTGGTTGATCCATGTAAACGCACTCTTCCAAACAACCGTTTAGGAAAGCCGTCTTAACATCCATCTGCCAGATTTCATAGTCATGGAAGGCAGCAATGGCAAGTAGGATCCGAATGGATTTGAGCATAGCCACCGGAGAAAAAGTCTCGTCATAGTCCAAACCAGGTCTTTGACGAAAACCTTTTGCAACGAGTCTAGCTTTATAGGTTTCCACCTGCCCATCTACACCAAGTTTCCTTTTGTAGATCCATTTGCATCCAACGGGTTTTACCCCAGGTGGAGCAATATCCATGGTCCACACTTTATTGGCGTACATGGACTCCATTTCAGATTGCATTGCTTCCTGCCACTTATCAGAGTCCCTACTGATAATGGCCTGCCTGAAACTGGTAGGGTCATCTTCTTCCAAGATGCAATCCTCTCGATCCCCGTCTATGAGAAAACCGTAGTATCTCTCGGGCGGATGAGAAATCCTACCAGATCTGCGGAGTGGCTGAGGTTCGTTTGGGGTTATTGAATCTAGCGGTTCCTCCAAATTTTCAGTTACATTTTGTGGTCGCTGAATTTCTTCCAGTTCTACCGAACTCCCACTAGTTTCTTTTGCAAGAAACTCCCTTTCCAAAAAGGTAGCGTGGCGAGATACAAACACTTTCTGTTCCTCAGTGTGGTAGAACAGATATCCTAGTGAGTCTTTAGGATATCCCACAAATTTACAGAGAACTGACCGTGCCTCTAACTTGTCCAGTTTCTGTGTTTTCACATAGGCTGGACAACCCCATATCTTAAATCGCTTAAGATACGGATTCCTTCCACTCCATATTTCATATGGAGTCTTAGGCACTGATTTGGATGGAACATAGTTCAATAGGTACGCCGCTGTCTGAAGCGCATGTCCCCAAAATGAAAGAGGCAACTCAGCACTACTCATCATGGAGCGAACCATATCCAATAGGGTACGATTCCTCCGCTCCGAAACACCGTTGTGCTGTGGTGTATAAGGAGGAGTAAGCTGAGAGAGAATACCATTCTCTTTTAAGTAATCTAGGAATTCCGTGCTTAAGTACTCCCCTCCCCTGTCAGACCGGAGGATCTTGATACTTTTGCCTGTCTGGTTCTCTACTTCCTTTCTGTATTCCTTGAATTTCTCAAAAGCTTCAGATTTGTGTTTCATCAGATACACATATCCGAACCTAGAGAGATCGTCAGTGAATGTGATGAAGTACGAGAACCCACCCCTTGCATGTATAGACATCGGACCACATACATCACTATGTATGAGTCCCAAGAGCTCTGCTGCTCTTTCTCCATGTCCGGTGAACGGAGATTTGGTCATCTTACCTTTGAGACAAGATTGACAAGTTTCATAAGATGAAAACTCGAACGCATCCAAGAGTCCATCTTTATGCAACTTACTCAGTCTTTTCTCTCCGACATGACCAAGTCTACAATGCCACAAGTAGGATTCATTTGTATCTGAATTCTTCCTCTTGCGTGTGTTTTGTATATTTGAGAACTGTATTCTGATTTAGAACGTAGATACCATTAAACAGTGTACCCTCTGCAACCAGTACCTTATCAAGGTAAATGTTCATGATATTCTTTTCAAGAACAAACTTATATCTATCTTTATCGAGTAAAGAAACTGATATGATGTTGCAAACCATAGAGGGTACATAGTAACAATCGTTCAAAATCATAGTCTTGCCATTTGGCAATACTAGGTGATATTCACCGACGGCTGCCGCATAAACTTGTGCTCCGTTCGCTACTCTGAGCGACATATCACCCGGTGCAACTTTCCTACTTTTTCTCAGTCCTTGCAATAAATTACAAATATGAGATCCTGATCCGGTATCAAGTACCCAGGAGGTAGGGCTGACCGTAAAACAGTTCTCAATTACAAGAACACCTGAAGTAGATGCAAAACCATGCTTCTTCTTCAACTGGGTATCCTGGAAATCCATACTTTCCTCTTTCCCATTCTCATACTCATGACGGTTGTCATAAGTTAGAGCTGAACCAACTTTCCCCAGTCCCGAATAAGAATTCGGTTCGGTCAAGCGATACATTTTATTATCTTGATTAGGGCGTGAAAAGGTTGCTGCCTGGAGAGAGAGAAAAGAAACACTCAGCGTATGCTCGTGCAAGATTAGATTGGTTTATTAATTTATCTAACCAGGGTGTCTCCCACTGTTTCCTCAAATCCTTCTTAAAACCTTTTTAAAAGAAGAACTAGCCGGGTTTTAATTCACGTTACAATACTTGCTTAACCTTTCAGCCAGGCTAGTGTCGGTACTTCGAGGGAGGTTTTCCAACGCTTTCGCGAAGTTCCTTAATTAAAGAACCTCTTTTCCCTGTGGGCGTAACCCCGCTAACACCTTTCTAGACACCTACTAGGTTTATAGCATTGATCGTTAAGTGAAATAATCTCCCGAGAGTAAACCAACTCATCAGTGGGATCGGGATCCAACTGTCATTGTGTGATAACCTAGATGGAATCCACTCTAGTCACCACACTCCAGAAGGTATGCTAAATCTGCAAGTTTCAGTTCTTTTGAAACTCCCGATGTGGTTTTTGCCCCTAGGACTTAAGTGACCTTGACGGAGTCAACAAATCAAAAAGTCCTAGTCAAGTTCAACCTGTCATTATCTGGATTGCATTAAACCCACCCGCATAACCCTTGACGGAGTCAACAAGGTTATACGACTGTCCTAATCAATCCCATATACCGATACAAACAAGCAGCACTTAGCTACCGTACACTACGCCTTGACGGAGTCAACAAACGCAGCACGAATACTAAGTGTTACTTGTAAGAAATGACGGAGGGCTACGGCTGGGTTTTTGGCGAAAAACCCGTTAACGTAATGAACTTGATATAGTTGAAGGAACCTGGTATTCTTTTTGAAAAATACAGTGGCGAAAACTTTTGCTAAAGAGGTCACTCCCGGTGAAGGGATCTCGGCTCTTTCCTCGTCGAGTGAGGTGCTGGGCATTCGTAAGATGAATACCTCGATGCAAAGCAAGAATAATCGACTATAGTGAAGTTATTACCCTGACGCAAACTTTTGTCCAAGGGGTCACTCCCGGTGAAGGGATCTCGGCCCTTGCCTCGTCGACTGAGGTGCTGGGTATTCATAACCGAATACCGCGATGCAAAACAAAAATGAACGTCCTTGTAATAACAGCTTTTTGAAAAACTTGTTCCAACAACGTTTTATAGGTTTATTTTTCTTGCATTAGTTCTTTTAATGCGTGATATTCTTGCATTAGGTCTTTTAATGCGTCCCATCATTTAATCCTACCATTGCAGAAAACAACCAAAATATGACGTACGCTTATGCCATTCGCATTCGCCACGGGGTCCCGTCATCACTCGTTAGGTTACTTAACTAACGACAGAGCGGGGGCTGGGCTAGCGCGGCTGTAAAACATAAGCAACGCCTAAATAGTAAAGCAATGATAGACATTACAGATCACAGATGAATACATTGGATATACTAGCAATCCGCAATCCTTTCGAGCCTGGAACGAAAAGCGGATAACACGGTCGCGGTGAATAGCCAAAACCCCACCCAAGACCCCTACGGGTGCGGCAAACCACCCGCCAAGTACCCGAAGCGAAGCAACCTCCCTCAATGCCATGAGTAGGCCACTCGGCACTTCGAGCTACCCGGTAGTTTGTGCACCCCTCCATGGGTCTATCCTAGGAGCAAAAACAGTAAAAAGAATTATACAATGACGGCTACAACCCCGACCCGGTTGTGCGGCCAAACAAATAATATAATTACATCAATTTACATTTACAATGAATGAAAGAAAAACAAAAGCTCATCTCACATCCACCCCGGCTATTCACCCGCGACAGTCCAACACATTCATATACACATTCCAGCACATTACAGATCATGTATAACCCCGACTAATCGACTTATAGCGATTAGCCGACGTTCAATACATGCAAACATCACAGATATAACCAACATAGTCAAAGTGCAGTGAAGTTCGGAAAAAAAATACGGAATTATAGGACCCCAAAAGCAAATTTCAGTTCTGGAAAATCTGGGTACATATAATACATCTTAAAAATCACAAAATCCAACCAGAAGAACACTGCACGAAAAACGATGCAGCAAGGAAACCAATCTGCGGCGCTTCCGCGGCACATGCCTACCTCGTGCCGCGGAAGCGCGGCGACTTAAATGAATGACGTCATCGTTTTTCTTCTGTGTTCAAACAAAACCCTGAGACGATTTTACAAGTATAAAGTTTTTCATTTTGAGCCAAAAAAATTTCAACAGAAACTCAGGTTTTTAGTTTTTCCGGTTTTGCGATTTTTCGGTTCCGAACTTCGTTACACTTCACTACCAAGCTAGTTTAAGTTTAGTTAGGCTCTGATACCACTGTTAGGTCCACGTTACCTCTCCCGGTACTTACGGGGTTGCGGAAATGGTAAATCAAAATTTTTTCTAAACTTTGTAACATGGACCGTAAAAGCCGGATCTTTGCTAAACTAAACTAGCATATTAGCTAAAGAGAGTTAGCTACTATGATTATGGTTATACCTAAACTTGAACTCCTTCTCTTCTTGTTGTTGTTCTTCTTTCTTGTTCTTTGTAGAAGCTTGAATGGTTCTCTTCTCGTCGCCTTCTTCCGTCGAAGATGGATCCACCTCGAAGGTTCGACCTTTGGGCTCTTCCTCGATCTTTGAGTGAACTAGGGTTTCCGGCTTGCTAAACCTTGAACCCTAGAGAGAGTAGAGAGTATCTATGGAGTGCTTTCTTTTCAAGGTGATGGATTCTCAACACATGAGAAGGAATCACCTTGAGCTTGAGGAAGAAGAAGATGAAATGAGGAGAGAGAGAGGTTGTGATAGAATGAGCTCTCTTTTTCTTTTTGCAACCATATCAAAAAGAAAATGAATTATCTAAATGATAATAATTCAAAATGAGAATAGTTGATGGCAATTAGGAATGACCACTACCATGCTTCATTTAGTCAAAAGTAAGCATGAATCAAGGAGGACTTTTTAAAGCATGATGGTGGTCAACATTCAACCATGGTCAACAAGTCAACCATGGTCAACAAGTCAACAAAATCAACCATAACATAATTCTCATTTAATTACTATTATTAATAGATAATTCATAAATCCATTAGGGTTTGGAAAATGATAACTGTCAACTGTGCATACGCACCCGTTCCGAAACCCTAATGAAAAACCTCATCCTCCGCCTCAAGCAACTGTGCATACACACCTGCATTCTCGTTCCGAGGAACAAGAATACCAAGATATAAAAGCAACCCCAAATATATATACCAGTATCTGGCTCAAACCAGAGCCTGCCAGTATAATCCGTCCGGACTCCAAACGTGCACAAGTGCGCGGATGAGAACGAACCCTGTCGCAAAACCATGCGACCTCTACTCTATTTTGCCCAGAGGCGAATGCCCTCTGTGTGGGACTCTAAAGACTCGACACTACGCTGGCAGTGGGTTTAACCACAGACCGCAAGCGGCACTAGCTGTGCGTAACGGTCCCCAGGTAGATGCCGACAAGAAGGCTGACGAGGTGAAACCCCATCTAAACTCCTACTGAGTCTGAATGTGACATTCTCCGTACAGTCCGGTCTGTTCGTCTGATACATCGCATGGCGGGCCTAGGGGGGCGGTAAACGTCAGTCCCCTAATAGCGGTACAAGTCGTGTCGGAGTGAAGCCCAATACACCCTGAGATAACACTGGAACCTACCAGTACATCTCGCTTGCCCTGGCCAGGGACTACTTGTGTAATGGCTCTCCTAGACACAGCGCGATGTCAACCCCCAATACCAGGAGAGACGAATCCTGTCTAACCGTCATTGCCTCCAAGTGCTTCGGGACTGCTCCCAACTACTACCTGTTTGCACGACTCAGTAGAGCCGTGGTAGGGTAGTAATCAAAGAACAGTGGGAACACACTCGAGGCGAAGTGACAGTGTCAAGTCAGCGGACTAAGCTGTACTCATGTCACCTGGGAACTGATAACTGACGATAGGTATAATACCAACCATCAGTTCCCGACGAGTCCTGTCCAGTGTACTCGTAACCCAACGAGCACCCGCATACTATCTCAAGTACGACGTACTGACGGCTGTGGGACAGACCGTCTCCCGTGCTGGGATGAGAAGCGCATACGCTAGTCTACTCCGGAGCATCGATGCCCTATCTCGATACTCCCACGACCAGGGACGTGTATAAGGATGTGCTTGTAGATTACCCAGCCCCCACGAGTGTGATCGCCATCACAACGCCGGTAATCAAGCAAAGATCCTAAGGGCTCTACTAATGCGTATAGGTGATATAATAAATAAACACACATGTACACATTAAAGCAGAGACAAACCAAGTAGCATACTACTATATTGAGCAAGATTGTCTGTACAACTGTGAATATCCCAAGCTTCCATCAAGTAATATACATACTAGTATGATACAGTAATGGCCTCTAGGGCATATACACTAACACACACACAAGAGGAAGAGTTCAGAATTGAACGATTCCTTCTTAAGGTATTGTAGACTAGGTCATATCAATGCGACCCGACTAGCTTAAGTTACATTGAAGATGCATATTTAAATCAGTTTGAATTTACATCTTGAGAAACTTGCCAGTCATGTCACAGAGATAAGATGACCATAGCTCTGTTTACTGGAAACAGAGAAAGAGTTAGTGAACTCTTAGGATTGATACATACTGATGTATGAAAGTCCCCCGTCTACACATGCCAAGACCGGTTCTTTGTATTTCATTACATTCTCTGATAATCTCTCAAGATTCAGACATATGTTCCTGTTGAAACACAAGTCCGAACCTTTTGAGATATTCACAGAATATAAGTTAGAAGTAGAGAACCAAAACGGGTATAAGTATAATCTCCTATGATAAGATCAGGGAGGAGAATACTTGAGCACGGAAATCCTGGACTATTCTAAAGGAGAATGAGATTCTCTCTCAGCATTACTCCTCCGTATACACCATAGCACGATGGTAAATCGGGGCAGAGCAATAGCACCCTATGTGATAGGTGTGCTCTATGATGAGTACTACTGAGTTTCCTATTTCCTTTTTGGGAGTTATGCGCTTGAGAAGCTGCATATCTATTGAATAGGGTTCCAATCAAATCAGTTGCCTACCACTTCATATGTGATATGGAAAGGGAAGAGTCCATATCTTAAGTTTGGTAAGATTTAGGGTTCTCCAGCCTATATCTAAAAGCGAAATCCGGACAAGCTCGATGCAAAGTCAGTTATGTAGAACTGGAAAGGTTCCAGCTATACAAACTGCAGCAGATGATTTGGTAGAACCAAAGGATTCAGTAGATACCAACGAACCTCAGCCTCTCCGCCGATCTAGTAAGGTTTCTCACCCACCTGAGAGATACTTCTGTTTCTCTATGACAGTGGGAGCGAGGATTGCATCATGAGATGATGACCCAACTAGTTTCGAGCTGGCCATCAGGGGTGGGACTCTATAAGAATGGCTGGATGCTTATCGATCTGAGATGGAATCCTTATACACCAACAAAGTATGGACTTTGGTTGCTTTATCTGAAGGGTTAAATCCCCATCAGGAACAAGTATATCTTGAGAAGATTACTTGGTGTAGATGGAAAAGTTGAGACTTTCAAAGCTAGGCATGTTAAAGGTTTTCATCATCGACCAGGCGTGGATAATAATGAAACCTTTTTCAGTGGCTATACTTAAGTCCATCCAGATCATACTTGCCATGGCTACATACCATGACTACGATATCTGGTGGTTGGGTGTCATGACTGCTTTTCTAAATGATGTTTTAGAAGAGAGCGTCTATAAGTACACAGCCAGAGGGCTTCGTAGACAGTGGGAGCAGCGAAAACGTTAGCAAGATGCTTTATGTGATAAAGCAGGCATCGCGGAGTTGGAACGTCTGTTTTGATGTGTTAGTCAAAGAGTTTGACATCATCAAAATGGTAGATGAACCTTGTATATACAAAAAGGTAGTAGGCAGTATGGAGGTGATCCTCGTAGAGTACGTGGATGACATACTCTTGATATGGAAGGAGTTTCCTATGTTACGCTCGATCTATCTCCGCTTATCACAATGATTCTCCACATAGGATCAAGGTGATACCTACTAAATCCTGGGTTTTGGATCTATGAGATAGATCTAATTGGATGTTAGGATTCTCACTAGTTGTAGTGAGATGGTATCAATCGATCCTGGGGAGAATCACTGGAAGTGTTCCAGGGTGATAAGGACGACTGAAAGTCAGTCACAGGCATTGTCTTTACCCTAAGTAAAGGGACGGTATGTTGAAAGAGTTCCAAGCTATATGACGTGGCATACTAGACGATAAAGGCAGGATACATCGCTACTTAAGATGCTACCAAAGAGGAAGTCTGGATGTATATTAGTTCATGAGATGAACTTCGTTCCTCCCATTGTGAGACAATGGAGTTGTGGCTTATGCCTAGGAACGCCTGTCCCATCAGTGATCCAGACATATTCTAAGGCAGTATCACCTGATCATGGAGATGGTTGATCTCCAGGGTGATCGAGGTTAGGAGAGTAGACTCAGAGGACAACACGGCGGATCCACTCACAAAGGCCTTTTCCCAGAGAGAGACTTTTATGGGATGGTTGAGTATGAGATACTGCAACCACTGCTACATATGGCCCTAGTGCAAGTGGGAGATTGTTAGTTATATGTGTGCCCTAGAGGCCATTACTGTACACAGGATGTATATTGTAGTGGATGCTGGGACATATATAGGGAGGACTTTCTTGCTCGACATGATAGTATGCTATCTGGTTGCTCTTTATCTTAACGTGTACATTGATTGTCTCTCTGTTACATGTTGGTAAAGCCCTTAGGATGTGTACTTGACTACCTGGACTATGATACGGATCATACTAGTGGATATATGGTAGTCCATAAGTACATCCTTCAAGGTCCCTAGTCGTGGGTGTATCGAGACGGGGCATCGATATACCAGAGTAGACTAGCGTATACCTTCTCGACCCATACAGATGGGCGATGAATGATCCCATATCCATTGGTGTTTGACATCAGAGATGATATACGGGTGCTCAGTGGAGACTGGGTACACTGGACGGACTCGCCGAGAACTCCCAGATGGTATTATACCTTACGTCAGATGGCAGTTCTCTGGTGACACTGGTACATGTTAGTCTGTAGACCCGAGATCGTCATAGAGTCTTGTGTGATTCCCACTGTGCTTTGATTTCCACCTTACCACGTCCAAGAAGGCGTGAAAAACGGTGGTTTTTGGGTACAGTCCCGAATCACTTGGAGGCAATGAGCGATAGGAGGCGATTCGTCTCTCCCGGTATAGGGAGTTGATGTTGCTCTGTGTTTGATTGGCTATAACCGGAAATCCCTGGCTAGGGTTGCTGAGATTTACTGGCAAGTGTTACCAGTAGTTTCTCGAACTGTTATAGACCTTATATCGACACGACTTATCGAGCTATTGGGGTCTGACGTTTACCACCCCTAGGAGAGATATGCGACATATCAGACGACGAGACCGGACTGTATGGTAAGTGTTACTGGTTGGATTCACTGGAGTGTGAGCGGGCTTGCTCGTTGATCTTCTGATCGCTCAATACCGGGGTGGCCGTTACGTTTAGCAGACCGCTTGCGGCTTGTGGGCGTTTGATATGATCATCACCTACTTCCGACGTATTGACGAGTCTTTAGAGTCCTACACAGAGGTTTCCTGGCTCAAGCGAAACGAAATAGGAGCGCATATGAGATATGTGTGGACCGAGAATAATACCAGTATGTGAAACTGTATTCTATTCTCGTGATTTGTATCATTGGACGGTTATATGAGATATAGCCGGGTTACCGAATCAAAGGTTGATTCGATACATTGATACACTTGATATTAGTCGGTTATATGCAGTATGACCGGATCATTAAATCAAGTGTTGATTTAATGATTTAATGCATAGTTATATATTTGATATATTACTTTGCATTAACTAGTATTGGTTCACTTAAGATGGATTTTCTCACTTGATGTGCACATTGTATATATGATATAGTTTTGTGCACTAGTTTGTATCATGTTTGATGATACATGCAAACTTGGGTGTGTATGATTAAACCATGATTAGGTTAATGGTTAGGGTTTTGGTTTACTTATTTATTTATTCTTTTCATTAATTTTTAGTCAAGAAATAAAATGGTGGATTCTTTTGTTTTTACTTGTAGCTTCATGAAGCTTTGAAAAGCTTTGACCATTTTGTCTTTTTCCTTAACCCTAACCATTTACTTAAACCCTAGTTTATTCTCAACACTTGTTAACTCACCCATGGTTGCTAAATGATAAGTTTCACTTGGATTTTCTTTTTTAAAAATAATTCTTTTTCTTTCATCTTCTTCTTCTTCTTCATGAAGAAAAGAAAACTCTTCTTGAAAATTTCTAAGTGATGAATCCAAGTGAGAAATCCAAATCCAAAGTGAACCCACTTCCTATTTCTTCATCCTCTACCACTTGCCATGTTGTATAGGGTGTTTTCTTCACAAGGTTGATGACCAAGTGAAGATGGAGCTTGATCTTGAGTTGCCTCGACGTAGATCATCTTCGGCATCGAAGTCGACAACCTAGCCCGATCATTTCTTCGACGAAACCATCGCTAGAGTCCGGGATCCGATGATCGCAGCGGAGGGACGTCATCACGGAGCTAAGGAAGTGGAGGACCGGATCTACAAAGGTTGTATCCCCTTTCACTTTTTAGCTAAGTTGTTAACTTGCTTGTAGTTTCGCCTATCCTCTAGTAATCGATCTAGTTTAGGGTTTCTCGGCACCGGAAAAATTTTAATTTGGCATAGTTGATGCCTTGTGGAACCTCTTTAGTGTGCCTAGGAACCCTATATGAGGAACCCTACTAGATCGGCGGAGAGGCTGAGGTTTGTTGGAAACTATTGAATCCTTCGGTTCTACCAAATCATCAGCTACAGTTTGTATAGCTGGAACTCCTTCCAGTTCTACCTCATGTCCACTAATTTCTTCACAAGAAATTCCCTTTCACAAAGGTAGCATGCTGAGAAACAAAATATTTTTGTTTCTCGGTTAGGTAGAAGATATTCCCTTGCTTATGCTTGGGATATCCAACAAACTTCTACAGAACTGACTTTGCCTCGAGCTTGTCCGGATTATGCTTTTAGACATAGGCTGGACAACCCCAAATCTTAACTGACTTAAGAGATGGGCTCTTCCCTTTCCATATCTCATATGAAATGGTAGGTTTCTGATTTGATCGGAACCCTATTCAATAGGTATGCAACTTCATAAGTGGATAACTCCCTAAAAGGAAATAGGAAACTCAGTAGTACTCATCATAGAGCGCACCATATCATATAGGGTGTAATATCTCTGCCCCGATACACCAACGTGCTGTGGTGTATACGGAGGAGTAATGCTGAGAGAGAATCTCATTCTCTTTTAGAATAATCCAGGAATTCCGTGCTCAAGTATTCTCCTCCTCGATCACATCAAAGGACATAATACTTATACCCATTTTTGGTTCTCTACTTCTAACTTATATTCCGTGAATATCTCAAAAGGTTCGGACTTGTGTTTCAACAGGAACATATGTCTGAATCTTGAGAGATTATCAGAGAATGTAATGAAGTACAAAGAACCGGTCTTGGCATGTGTAGACGGGGACCTTTCATACATCAGCATGTATCAATCCCAAAAGTTCACTAACTCTTTCTCTGTTTCCTATAAACAGAGCTGTGGTCATTATATCTTTGTGACATGACTGGCAAGTTTCACAACATGTAAATTCAAACAGATTTAAATATGCATCTATATGTAACTTCAGTTAGTCGGGTCGCATTGATATGACCTAGTCTACAATACCTCAAGAAGGATCCGTTCATTTCTAAACTCTTCCTCTTGTGTGTGTTCTGTATACTAAGAACTGTAGTTTGATTTAGAACTACAATGCTTTTAGATAACGTGCCTGAACCGATCAACTTTTGATATAGGAAATGTTCAAAACATTATCCAACAATACAAAATTATATCCTTTCTTTACTAATAAAGAGACTGATATGATTTTGTATATCAGGTTCGGTATCTAATAACATTTGTTCAGAATCAATGTATTCTGGTAATACAGGGTGATAGTGACCAACAGACTTGGCTGCAACACTTGCACCGTTTTCTATCTCATGAAACTTATCACCCGTTCTCAGTTCTTTACCTATCTGTAGCCCATGTATCAGATTACATATGCGGGATCCTGATCCCGGTATTTCATACCCAGGACGTAAAGGATACTGAGAAACAGTTCTCTGTAATGAACATACCCGAAGATGATGCATCAGCATGCACTTTCTTCGTTTGGGTGGCACGGGAATTCTGGAAATCCCCAATTTCCTGCTCTGTCTTATAACAATTATAAGTTGGAGCGGGACCAACGTTCCCCAGCTCAGTATAACAAGCGGGTTCGGTCAATGCATCCGTATTATTATCTTGATTAAGGCGTGATATGGTCGCTACCTGGAGAAAGAGAGAAGAAAACACTCTGCGTGCGCTCTTACAAGATCAGATTGGTTATTATTTTATATAATCAGGATGGCTCCCACTGTTTTTATTAAATCTTCCTTCAAACCCTAAAAGGAAAGACTAGCCGGGATTAATTACACCTTACAACTTCGCCAATCTTTCAACCAAGCCAGTGTCGGTACTTTGAGGGAGGTTCCCCGTTCTTTCGCATGGACCTAATTAAAGTAAACCTCGTTTTCCCAGAGGCGTAACCCCGTTGACACCTTTCTAGACACCTACTTGATCGGCTAATTGTAATGCGAAAAACTCTCCCAGGAGTAACAATTACTCGCAGTGGGTATCGGGATCCAACTATCTCATAGAAGGTATGCAATCTCATTGCAAATTTCAACACTTGAAATTCCCAATAATATTTTTGCCCCTAACCTCCTATGACCTTGACAAAGGCCAACAATCTCATTGCAAAGTTCAACCCGTCATTTCCTGATTGAATCAAACCCACCCGCACGACCCTTGACAAAGGCCAACAAGGTTGCACGACTACCCTAACCCAATCTGCATCATATGCATAAGCAGATAAGCACCAGTCAGCTACCGCACACTACGCCTTGACAAAGGCCAACAAACGCAGCACGAATACTAACTACTACTTATCTGAAATGACGGAGGGCTACGACAGGTTTTTCTGAAAACCTATTGCGTAATGAACTTGATATCGTTGTAGAATCAAATGATTTTAAAATGGAGTGTTTCTTAGGCTTTTCTAGTTTTGCTAAAGGGGTCACTCCCGGTGAAGGGATCGTCGGCCCTTTCCTCGTCGAATGAAGCGCGGGATATATCATATATATCACTGTGCAAAGCAGAAACTATAGAAGCAATCAAAAGACAAACCGAGTGTGTAGTATCTGCCAGTTATTGCTAAAGGGGTCACTCCCGGTGAAGGGATCTCGACCCTTTCCTCATCGAATATGGTGCAGGATGTTCTACAAGGAACACCGCGATGCAAAGCAAGAACTGTAGCTACCTGTTTTTGAAAATTCGATTCCACAACATCTTTTAGGTTTCTTTTTCTTTCTTTCATTAATCACATTAATGAAGTCCCATCATTTAAGTACCTAAACATCACAGATAAATACGACGTACACTTATGCCATCCGCATTCGCCTCGATGTCCCCTCGTGCACCGTTAGGTTAGGTAACTAATGGCAGAGCAGGGCAGAGCTAGCGCGGGTGTAAAACATAAGTAACGTCTATATAATATATTATATATACTATATACTGTATCTATCACAGAACATCACATGATCACATCACAGATATCGCAGTAGAAGAAACATATGAAACATTGGATATACTAGGACGTCCGTGTTTTCAATATAAGCCAGTATAAAACACGGATTCCACGGTCGCGATGAATAGCCGAACCCACACCCCTAGACCCCTACGAGAGCGGCAAGCAACCCTACCAATTCTAGAGTTAGGAGACCCGGACTCGACTCCTCGAGTTGGTCTCCCACTGGACTCTAGAACCCGGTTACTTGTGCTCCCCTCCTTGGGTCTATCCTAGTGCGGAAAAGTAAATAATATACAATGGTGACATCTTCCGCAACCTGGAAGTGCCCCAATAAAAGAATATTACATACAAGTTTTTACATGAATGAAAATGAAAAACACTCATCTCACATAAAAAAAAACCCGGGCTATTCAAACACGACGATCCAATATAACATATCCAGCAACACATAACATCACATGTCATCAACGTAAGTAAATATGCGCATCCCAATTGTCGTTGACATATAGCAATGAAACCGGCGATATCACATATTACACTTACGGTCACAGAAAAGAAAGTGTAAAACTAGAATAGTTGGACTCCGCAACCTCCTTAGACATCGCATGCCTAACAGTTATAAACCCCGCATTTTAGTCTCCATATCGAAAACACTTTTCAATATCAAGTCGGGCAATTCAACAGGATTGCCGACATCCTGATCGAATGCTCGTCTCAAACTTTAGTAGGCGGCCGCACCCCCGATACCGTCGACGAAGTGCACCAAGGCGGAACACCGCTACCGCGAGTACCCGAACGGATGCTTTCGACGACGGGGTTCTCCTATAGTCACTTGATCGGGGCTAAGGAGTGTAGCTGTCTATTAAGTTTATCCGACGAGTATCCGCGTACGCTACGTGATTGCGACGGACTTTTGATCGCATCAAAATTCTGTGGCAACCGATCATTTGAGACTAAAGTGCTATGTTTATAACAATCGTATTAGTTATCTCATAACTACTTGTGAATTCCAAATATTGTATCATATTCCAGATAAATAGAAAATGTTAAACTTTTCGATCGAACAATCAAACACCCATGTTTTCCCGAAACAGCTCAAGACATGAAATAAGTCTTAAAACATCAATTTCATGCCACAGTACCAACGGTCCAGCCGTAAAAGGGTCAAGCCAACGCCTCACATGTGGCACGCCGTACTGCCCCAAACCCTAAGGTTCAAAGGGCAGTTCAAGACGGTCACGTAATCGAGTTAAGGTTTGTTGTCTTCTAGAGGGTCCATCGCGTTACTTGCACTACTTCGAATGTTCTTAAACTACGGAAAGATCCAACACTTGGAAATTTCCCGACAGGGGAAAAAGTTGGTATTTATATCCGGTCAAACTTTTTAACATGTTCTAAAATATCCGGAAAAACATTACGAAATTAAATATTCCGATCGAATCATCGAATACAAAATAAACCCCAAAAATACTCAACACTTGAGTCACTGTTAAAAATACCCAGAAAATAAAAACAACAGAGGCAAAAATTACTGTGCAAAAACCCGTCGCTAATTCTATTACCCTGCCGCGGAACCGCCGCCAAAGGTGGGTTATTGCCGCCGTTCTGCGGCCAAGTGGAGGACTTAGAGGCTCGTTTTTCATGGTAATTCTTAGAAAAGCCTGCTGAATTTTTTAGATATTTTTATTACAGAAAAATCCCAGATTTCAAAAAATTTCCAGAGAGGGGGTTGATTTTGCGTTTCGGGTTTCGATCGGGGTTTTAACTCCGTAAACACATCGCCTAATGCTCTAGCTAGGCTCTGATACCACTGTAGGGTTACTAGGCACACTAAGGAGGCTCTACAAGGCATCGACCTGTTGGATATATGTATGCCCTAGAGGCCATTATATGATAGTGGATGTATCTACACATGTATATATATATTCAGTGTGCATTCTTGCTCGACATGATAGTATGCTATCTGGTTCTTCTTTATCTGAAATGTTGATTTGATCATGCTTTTATTCATTCATACATGCTGATAAAGCCCTGAGGATATCGGCTTGACTACTCTGATTATGATGGAGATCATACTAGTGGGACATCTGTAGTCTATAAGCATATCCTGAAAAGTCCCTAGTCGTAGGTATATCGAGACGGGGCATTGATATACCAGAGTAGACTAGCGTATATGATACTAGACCCATAAGATGGGCGATGAATGTTCCCACATTCATCGATGTTTGATATAAAGATCATATACGGGTGCTCAGTGGTGACTGGGTACACTGGACGGACTCACCGAGAACTCCTATATGGAATTATATCTATCGTCGGATAGCAGTTCTCAGGTGACACTCGTACAGGTTAGTCTGTAGACCCGAGATCATCATAGAGTCTTGTGTGTTCTCCCACTGTACTTTGATTGCCAACCTACCACGGCTCTACTGAGTCGTGCAAACAGGTGGCCGTTGGGTACAGTCCCGAGACACACGAAGGCAATGAGCGATAGGAGGGGTTTCGTCTCTCCCAGTATTGGGAGTTGATGCTGTGCTGTGCCCGACTGGTTATTGTAAGTGCACGGAGGCGCCCCGGCCGTCAATCCTACGGCCAAATGCGGAAGCGGTGAAAAACTTTAAATTTTGCGGACTTAGCAAACCGGCACCACCGCGCACTAAACACCCGGATCGTAACCATTAACAAGTCTAAGCTAACTAGAAGAAGGGTTAGAGATATACCGACGATCCAAGTCCTCCGGTCTTCTCGTCATGGTCCCGATCTACTGCGGAAAAGCCCCGTCTCCTCCTCGTCGCCGGAAGTGCACCACATCGCCTACTTTGTTTACGGGCTCCCACCTCAATGCCGAGGCAACTCGGGCACGAAGCCGGCTACTCGACGTGCCCAAGATTCGCTGTAGAATATGTAGTCCTCAAGTCTCACTTTGGGGTTCTTGGAGATGCCATTTTAGGTGGAGGGATGATACGAGAACAATGTGGAGGAACTTGGGGATTTTTCTAACATCAAGAGAGCAAAAATCCCCACTACAAAAATGGGCAACCCCTCCTCCAAGCTTGGCCGGCCATGAGAGGTGAATGGAGAGAATGAGAGAGAGTGAGCCAAGGAATGAGTGGTGCAACCATAACAATAATGCAAAAGGGAATCAAGAAAGAACATGATAGCAAAATACATCCACACTCAATCACCAACCATCATCAAACATGATGGCTTAAAAGTCATGCCATCATGAAGATACAAGTCAAGGTCAAAAGAATGGTGCACCATCATGATACAAGGAAACATGCAAAGACCCCCTTCCACAAAAGCTTATTTGCAACAATGCAAATAAGCCCTCCTCCACCAATCTTCGGCCAATGAACGGAACAATAGAAATTGGCCGAAACGGAAAGCAAACTGGAAACTCCAGAAAACTGGTCCCGTAATAAATTACAGGAAAACCCCGATACTGTGCATACACACCCGCATTTGTATTCCGACCGAAATACAAATGCAATGAGACAAACTCTACACTGTACTATACTAGGATCCGGCTTATACCAAAGCCGGCCAGTAATATCCGTTCGATCCTGATCCGTGCAATACCGCACGTATCTGATCGAACCCTGCCATATATCCATACGGCCTATAGTACAAACTGTCCGATCCCGATCCGTGCAATACCGCACGTATCTGATCGGACCTTGCCATATCTCCATACGGCCTCTACAACCTTTCGCCCGAAAGCTGAGTAACTGAATGTGGGGGACTCTAAAGACTCATCAACACCTTGGTTGTGGATTTAACCACTAGCACGTCAGAGGTATAAGCCAATACGTAACGGGCTACCAGGTACTGACTAAAAGGGATGTCTGTGAGCGAACTCAGCCTGACAACCCTACTGAGCCTGTCAGTGACAATATCCGTACAGTCCGGTCCGTTCGTCTATGAGTATCGCATGGCGGGCCTAGGGGGTTGGTAAAAGTCAGACCCCCAAAAGCGGTACAAGTCGTGTCGGAGTGTAGCCCAGAACACCCTGAGATACTACTGGAATACCTACCAGTAAATCTCCTTGCCTTGGCCAAGGACTTTGTGTAATGGCTCTCCTAGACACAGCACGACCTCACCCCCAATACCGGGAGAGACGAACCCCTGAAGATACGCTCACTGCCTCCATGTGGCTCGGGACTGTACCCAACTAAAACCTGTTTGCACGACTCCTTTGAGCCGTGGTAGGGTAGTAATCAAAGTACAGTGGGAACTCACACGAGACAAATGATGATCCCCCGGTCGATGAACTAACCTGCACACATGTCACCAGGGAACTGCCATCTGACGTCTGGTATATGACCAACTAGCATGTTCCCGGCGAGTCCTGTCCGGTGTACTCATAACCCAATGAGCACCTGTATACATCTTAGGTGATCCAACTGACACCAGTGGCTTGTGAGACCGGCCACCGCCCCTCGTCGGGGTCTCGACTGTATACACTAGTCTACTAATGGAGTATCGATGCCCAGTCTCAAAACTCCCACGACTAGGGACCGTTTAAGGATAAGCTTATAGACCCCCAGCTCCCACTTATATGATCGCCCTCATACTGCTGGTGGTCAAGCAAGAATCCTAGGGGCTCTATCAACGTGTAATAGCGACGTGTCAGGTCACTTAAAACAGTACACGATGATAAAGGTAAACCAGATAGCATACTATCATCTTGAGTAAGACTGTCCTACCGGGATAGGTCCTTCCTCAATCATTGCAATCACGTACCTGTGATCCAATAATTGACTCTGAGGGCACTATCTCCAACAATCTCCCACTTGCACTCAAGGCTAATTATTGCGATGTCGCATACTCACAGCCCGTGTGATACCGAACATCCAACTCCTCTACTAGTCAGTCTCACAAAGCTCGTTTGCGGAACTATTGCGTTCGAGGAATAGCCTCAGTGAGTGGATCCGCTTAGTTGTTTCTTTCTATGTCTCTCTATATCTCAAGTTCGCGGAGAAAGCCATCTCCCGAAAAGAGCAATACCTGTCTCAGAATATGTCTGGATGTCTGATGGGACCTAGCTCATAAATGAACTCCAAATCCAAACTTCTTAGACTGTATTGACAACTGAACTTAATCAGTGTCCTGCGCGCCATGCCTCCCTCAGTATTGCCTTGGACCACCTGTCCAAAATACTGCCCCTCATCAGAAGGAAAACTATAACTCTGACAACCTCCTTGTCGTCCATGTCACCTTGGAAGCCTGGAATGATAACTGTCTCCTGAATGAGGCTGTCGTTATCATCTCCCTAGAACATCCACTTATGTTCTAAAACTGCTTCCGACTGTTTCTCCAGGATTGGATTAATGTCAACTTATTGCATCTAGTGCAAGAACAACATCTGGTGTGGTACTTGACATCTCACGATTGACTCAATTGCCTGAGCAAGTGATCTGCCAATCATGCCCGTCCCTCTCCCCTTTAGTCTGTAAGACACCTTTGGAGAGGGTGACTCCATTACTTGCAGGTACACTACCGTGCCAGGAGTCGTCCATCCTAAATACTCTTAGAATGCTGTCAAGTACCCTGATTGGGAAACCACCCAAATCTAGATCTAAAACCATAGATCTAGTAACCAGGATGTTTGATATAAAATCCATTTCCTTTGTAGAGAAACAACTGTGTGACGACCAAAGTATAACCGATCGTAGTGTAGGAGTTTCCTTTCCTACTCTGTGTATATCATCCAAATACCAGGATATCACACCCTACTACCTTCTCAACAGATCCATCCCCTATTCTGATGAAGTCAAACCCATGACTGTCACGTCAGAAATAGATGATCTATCTCCGCTACATCTGCTCTAGTCTATAAATAGACATAAGCAACCTGTCCACCAATGCTTCCGCTGCTCCCACTGACTACGACAACCCTCTGGCAGAGTCATATAGACGTACACTTCTAAAACTGGTTTAGAACGACGCTGTACTCATCCTCCCGCCGGGTCTCGTAACCTGGAACAACAGCAATGGCAATTGTGGGTAAACAAGAACTTCCCTGTCACCGTCCTTGAGGCTACCGTAGTGCCTCTCGGGTGCCTGAAGTTTCCCACCTTATCTGCGGAGTGGCCAATGGAATGTCAATCCAGATTGAATCTTTAGGTTCCTTATCAAATCTTCAGTAATCGTTTGTGGTTCTGGAATCACTTCCAGTTCTACCATACTCCCACTACTGTTTTTCTGAAAAAATCCATTTTTATTAAAACTGTGGCGAGTCTAGAACAATATTGCTATTGTTCATCCAGATTGTAGAAAATCAACCCGCGTCATAGCCTGGGTCAACCCACAAATAGCCATTACAGAAACGTGCCTTGAGTTGTCCAGTGTCTGGTTTTAATCATAAACCGGACTACTCCCCGTACCTTAACATCGTTAAGATATGAACTGTTCTATATCCAATATAGAAACAGAGGCACTGATTTAATTGAACCAGATTCAAATCATGCAGCTGTCCCCAGCGCATGTCAACTAAATGGAAGGAGGCCGATCAGCGTTACTCAACTTAGGAATACTTCCAATTATGAGTAACCTGAAAGAGAAGCAAGATCTCTTTATCATTACTATCAACTGAATACCATACACAAGTATCTACATCTTCGATCTCTTTGAAGAATCCCGATACTTGCTATACCTGGTTCTCTACTCTATTCAAATACCTATAACTTCTCAAAATTTGGACCCTGTGTTTCCGCGAAACACCTGTCTAAAAACTAGAGGAGTCATAAGTAAACCGAATATAGTACGAGGACCAAGCCCTCTGTCCTGATGGACCCTGGACAACATACAATCCTTTGTATAAGTCCCTTGAGTCTGATAACTCATTCGCTGTGTGTCGTAGGTTGAAAACTGTACTTATGGTTAAGAAGAATTACACCGCTGTTTAATGCTCCTTACCTAACCATCCACTGATATAGGTAAATGTCGTAGACATAATTTCAGAAAGGTATATCTCACTCTATGAAAATAGACGTACAGATATATCAATTTGAAATTGGTGCATAACAGCGGATATTCAAAACCAAATATTTGCCGACCGGCAAACAGCCCAGGTGATTTCCTCAAATATCACCGATTACATCGAATCCCGATATAATGAGGATAATCACCCAATTCCCAATAACTTACTCCCACTCATCATCTGTAAAACCATACAGATGTGAGAATCATACCTGGTAAATACATACCCTGGAGCAAGTGTCTAATCGGGAAATCAGTTTTCCTTTAACATTACACAGTGAAACTGAAACATTGAAATGTTTCGATGGGGTATCCTGGTATTCCTAGTAATGCCTCTTCCAGATTCACGACTGTAACCGTATAATTCTTTGCCACCTCTCCAAATCCCTTCATATGTCTTTAGTCTTTACCTTCTGCACACCCTTTTAGGCCAAATGGTTTTCTTCCTTCCTTACCGTTCGGCACCAGCCTATGGTTTGGAAGAAGACTATCCAATAAGCATAATGGGTGTACTGTCCCAATCCTAGGAACACTCGCAATGAGAGAGGGTGAAGATAAAAGACAACCGAATAAACCTTATTCCTATTTCTCCTGAACCAGAATCCATCCCCGAACTGGAACAAGTTCCATTCGAGTTCGTATATAACCATACGATGGAGTATCCAAATAAACTGTGGATCTTCGTAGTGATACGGAGTGTCCTGGAGAAATACAAAGGTGATGTGGGAGTGGTAACGAAATATTTGGTTTGGTCGTGAAAATCTGTTGCAATTTACTTTGCCCTCTTACTAATCCCTTGCTTTGTCTGAACTTAATACCTTCTGCACACCATCGTTATGCTAATTGGTTTTCTTCATTCCCTACCGGTCGGCACCAGCCTAAGGTTTGGAAGAAGACAATCCAATTTGCGTAATAGGTGTACTACCCCTAAACCAAGGAGTACTCGTAACCTGAGAGAGGGTAAAAGGAAAAGACAACTGAATAATCCTATCCGTTTTCTCCAGAACCGGAAACCATCCTCGAATAAATTCTTTCGAGTTCGTATCTAACCATACGATGGTTTTGTCCAATGGAAGTGGACGTTCGTAGTAAAACGGGGTGTCCTGGAGAAAAGGGTAAAAGTAGGAGTGGTAATGAGGTTTGCAACTCTGACAATCCAAAAGCCGGTGTTTAAGAAGGTTCGGTCAACTTGGTCACTGAGTCAAAGTCTTAAGGTCGGGTCAATGGTCGCTGCCAAAGAGAGAGAGAGAAAAGAAACACTCAGCGTGCACTCTAACCTAGATCAGAATGGTCACCAATTTATCTAATCTGGAAACCTCCCACTGTATCTCAAATTCTCCTCCAAACCTGAAAGAAGAATTAGTCGGGGTTACCCGAGGAGTAAATTAACTCATCAGTGGGAATCGGGATCCAACTATCATTGCATGATAACGTGACGGAATCCGCTCACGCTATCACACTCCAGAAAGTATGCGCTTATCTGGCAAGTTTCAGTTCTTTTGAAACTCCCGATGTGATTTCTGCCCCATGCTCTTATGACCTTGACTTTGGCCAACATATCATAAGTCACATGTCAAGTTCTGCCCGTCATTCTCCAGGTTAATTTGAATCCACCCGTACATACCCTTGACTTTGGCCAAAATGGCAGCACGACTGTCCCAAACCAACGCATCTATCTATGCTGCATATGAATAACCAACAGCTACCAAACACTGTGCCTTGACTTTGGCCAACATACACAGCTTGAATACTATTGACTACCCATATGAAACGACGGAGGGCTACGAATGGTTTCTGGCGAAAACCTTTAACGTAATGAACTTGATATCGTCGAAGGAACGGATAGCTTTTAAAAATATAGTGACGAAAACCGTTGCTAAAGAGGTCACTCCCGGTGAAGGGATCTCGGCTCTTTCCCCGTAGAATGGGGTGCAGGATATTCCAAATGAATACCGCGATGCAAAGCAAAAGTAATCGGCTATAGTGAAGTCATTGCCCTGACGCAAACTTTTTGTCCAAGGGGTCACTCCCGGTGAAGGGATCTCGGCCCTTGCCTCGTCGACTGAGGAGCAGGATATTCTAAATGAATACCGCGATGCAAAACAAAAGTGAACGTCCTTGCAATAACAGCTTTTTGAAAAAGTGTTCCAACAACATCAGATTAGGTTTGTTTTTAACTTGCATTGATCCGAATCAATGCAGTCCCATCAATTGATCACACCAAAAAGAACGAAAATATACCGATGTACGTATATGCCATCCGCATTCGCCACTGGGTCCCGTCATTACCCGTTAGGTTAGCTAACTAACGACAGAGCGGGGACTGGACTAGCGCGGATGTAAAACATATACAACATCTACTAATATATATACCAATATATTATATTTCGCTCAAGGCGTGAAAGAAATGCAACATCACAGAAATGTACAGCATCACAGAACAATACAGATATCTGGGATCCCCGGGTTTCACAGAGCCACTACTGAAACCCGACGTTCCCTTGGTCGTGTGGATAGCCTGTGCAATGAAATCCTAGACCCCTACGGGCGCGGCAAGTTACCCGCCAAAACCTGAAGCGAGGCAGCCCCCTTCATCGCCGTGAATGGACCACCCAGCACTTCACGGAATCCGGTAACTTGGGCACCCCTCCTGGGTCAACCTGTACCCCCTACGAGTGCGACGAATAGCCCTGCCAATCCTAGAGTGAAGCCCCCTCCGTCTCAATGCCATAAGATGCGGGCCCGTTGCCCTCTAGAACCCGGCTATCCGTGCACCCCACCTTGGGGTAATCCTAGTACAGAAAGTAAAATATACATACAACGGGTACATCGACCGCAACCAGGTCGTGCCCCAAAAGAATAATACAATCAGGCAGTGACGGCAGTCCACATGTCGGACGCTCGCCCCACAATATCAAATGTACATAATACAACAGAACTGTACTAGCATTGCATCCAGGCTACCCCCCACGACCGATCCGCAACATCACAGCAAAAACAAAACATCAACGTGAAAGTCACGTTCGCAAATCCGTCTAACCGGGCTATAGCAGTTAGACCGGATTTACCGATCAAGTGACATTCACGGTCGCAGATATAATGTAAATACTGTGAAAAATGTGTTTAAAATATCCGATCGATCAAAAATTAACAAGTGGGCCCCCAATCAAAACTGTAGCACTCACAGAAATCCTGGGCCCAATTTTAATATTCCAAAACCCATATTTTAAGCCCAGAAGGCCTCTGTAAAAAATTGGTGAAGTGATCTCCACAGTGTGCGGCGGAAGGGCGGCAGAAAGGGGGTTTTCGCGGCGGTTCCGCGCTCCCACTGTGGAGTTACTTCGTCGAATTTTTACAGAGCTCTTAGATTTTCCAGTACATCAATATTTTACAACCTGAAAAAATTTTCGACACAAAAAAAATTCAACAGAAAACTGTCGTGAGCAAATACGGGTTTTTGGACATTTCGATCGATCGGAACTGAAAAACACATTACACAAAGCTAGACTAAGTTAATGGCGAGGCTCTGATACCATTGTAAGTGCACGGCGGCGCCCCGGCCGTCAATCCTATGGCCAAATGCGGAAGCGGTGAAAAACTTTAAATTTTGCGGACTTAGCAAACCGGCACCACCGCGCACTAAACACCCGGATCGTAACCATTAACAAGTCTAAGCTAACTAGAAGAAGGGTTAGAGATATACCGACGATCCAAGTCCTCCGGTCTTCTCGTCATGGTCCCGATCTCCTGCGGAAAAGCCCCGTCTCCTCCTCGTCGCCGGAAGTGCACCACATCGCCTACTTTGTTTACGGGCTCCCACCTCAATGCCGAGGCAACTCGGGCACGAAGCCGGCTACTCGACGTGCCCAAGATTCGCTGTAGAATATGTAGTCCTCAAGTCTCACTTTGGGGTTCTTGGAGATGCCATTTTAGGTGGAGGGATGATACAAGAACAATGTGGAGGAATTTGGGGATTTTTCTAACATCAAGAGAGCAAAAATCCCCACTACAAAAATAGGCAACCCCTCCTCCAAGCTTGGACGGCCATGAGAGGTGAATGGAGAGAATGAGAGAGAGTGAGCCAAGGAATGAGTGGTGCAACCATAACAATAATGCAAAAGGGAATCATGAAAGAACATGATAACAAAATACATCCACACTCAATCACCAACCATCATCAAACATGATGGCTTAAATGTCATGCCATCATGAAGATACAAGTCAAGGTCAAAAGAATGGTGCACCATCATGATACAAGGAAACATGCAAAGACCCCCTTCCACAAAAGCTTATTTGCAACAATGCAAATAAGCCCTCCTCCACCAATCTTCGGCCAATGAACGGAACAATAGAAATTAACCGAAACGGAAAGCAAACTGGCAACTCCAGAAAACTGGTCCCGTAATAAATTACAGGAAAACCCCGATACTGTGCATACACACCCGCATTTGTATTCCGACCGAAATACAAATGCAATGAGACAAACTCTACACTGTACTATACTAGGATCCGGCTTATACCAAAGCCGGCCAGTAATATCCGTTCGATCCTGATCCGTGCAATACCGCACGTATCTGATCGAACCCTGCCATATATCCATACGGCCTATAGTACAAACTGTCCGATCCCGATCCGTGCAATACCGCACGTATCTGATCGGACCTTGCCATATCTCCATACGGCCTCTACAACCTTTCGCCCGAAAGCTGAGTAACTGAATGTGGGGGACTCTAAAGACTCATCAACACCTTGGTTGTGGATTTAACCACTAGCACGTCAGAGGTATAAGCCAATACGTAACGGGCTACCAGGTACTGACTAAAAGGGATGTCTGTGAGCGAACTCAGCCTGACAACCCTACTGAGCATGTCAGTGACAATATCCGTACAGTCCGGTCCGTTCGTCTATGAGTATCGCATGGCGGGCCTAGGGGGTTGGTAAAAGTCAGACCCCTAAAAGCGGTACAAGTCATGTCGGAGTGTAGCCCAGAACACCCTGAGATACTACTGGAATACCTACCAGTAAATCTCCTTGCCTTGGCCAAGGACTTTGTGTAATGGCTCTCCTAGACACAGCACGACCTCACCCCCAATACCGGGAGAGACGAACCCCTGAAGATACGCTCACTTCCTCCATGTGGCTCGGGACTGTACCCAACTAAAACCTGTTTGCACGACTCCTTTGAGCCGTGGTAGGGTAGTAATCAAAGTACAGTGGGAACTCACACGAGACAAATGACGATCCCCAGGTCGATGAACTAACCTGCACACATGTCACCAGGGAACTGCCATCTGACGTCTGGTATATGACCAACTAGCATGTTCCCGGCGAGTCCTGTCCGGTGTACTCATAACCCAATGAGCACCTGTATACATCTTAGGTGATCCAACTGACACCAGTGGCTTGTGAGACCGGCCACCGCCCCTCGTCGGGGTCTCGACTGTATACACTAGTCTACTAATGGAGTATCGATGCCCAGTCTCGAAACTCCCACGACTAGGGACCGTTTAAGGATAAGCTTATAGACCCCCAGCTCCCACTTATATGATCGCCCTCATACTGCTGGTGGTCAAGCAAGAATCCTAGGGGCTCTATCAACGTGTAATAGCGACATGTCAGGTCACTTAAAACAGTACACGATGATAAAGGTAAACCAGATAGCATACTATCATCTCGAGTAAGACTGTCCTACCGGGATAGGTCCTTCCTCAATCATTGCAATCACGTACCTGTGATCCAATAATTGACTCTGAGGGCACTATCTCCAACAGTTATATCAGTAAGTCCCTGGCCAGGGCTGCTGAGATTTGCTGATTAGTGTTATCAGTATTTTCTCGATCTGTTATAGACCATTCACCGGCACGACTTATTGAGTTATTAGGGTCGACGTGACCATCCCTAGGCTCGATATGCAGCATATCTGACGAAGAGACCGGACTGTACGGTAGTGTTGCCGGTTGGCTCGACGGGGGTTGTAGCAGGTTCGCTTGTTTTCTTCTGATCGCTCAATACCCGGGTGGCCGTTACGTTTAGCTGAACGCTTGCGGCTTGGGGGTGCTTGATATGATCATCACCCTCTGCCGGTGTATTGACGAGTCTTAGAGTCCCAGAAAGGAGTTACCCAGTCCAGGCGAAACGTTGTGGTGCGCGTATGCGATATGCGCATGGACCCGATTAAAATGCGTGTATAGGATACCGAACATTGATCGGGCAGCTTGCTTTTGGTGGGGTCATATGTGATATGGCCGGATTGATAAATCAAGTGTTGATTTATCATTTAACCATTAGTTTTCTCACTTAAAACCTTTCTTGAATATGATGGATGTATGCATGCATGTATGTGTTTCTTTCTTTCTTTCTAGTTTCATGCACATATGGATGTGCATACATACATACATACATACACCCATCTATAATGGTTGTTTACACATGGAAATGGTGGCAATATAAGACTCACACCATGGATAAATATATGGATTATTATTTAATTTTATGTTTAAAACAAAATAGAAAAGGAAAGGATAATCCTTGAGTTGTTTCTACACTCTTCTTTAACCTAACCATTCTCACCTACCCTTAACCTTGGATTAAACTTTCCTTATATGTTTTAAACCCTAATTAAATAATAACTCAAAGATTTAACCATGGTTTGTAGTGAGAAGAAATAAAATATATATAGATATATTTCATTTCTTTTCAATGGTTATCATTTTTACTCTTGTTAAAAGAAAGCTACCATCTTCTTCCTCCTTCACCATTTTGCTCTCTAGTTTCTTCTGGTGAGTAAAACACACATAAAGAAAAGGTTTTTGAAGTGAGAATCTTAACCACAACATCATTCTACACAAGTTTAGCCAACTTGTTTAGAGTGTTCTCTTTGTTTCTCATCTTGATAATTGAAGTTGCGAGCTTGGACGAGGAACTCCGGGTGGATCGTCGTGGACGCGAGAAGACTTCAAGAGGACCTTCTTACAACACCCAAGAGGCCAAAGAGTCTAGCGAAAGGGAGCTACAAAGGTTGTAGTCTCGAAACCCTAGTTTTTATTGGCTTTAAATTCGAAACCCTAATTTTCTAGGATCGATTCCTTTGTATGCTTGTTTAGCACCATAAAAATTTAAACTTTGAGACATGTGATACTTTAAAACTCTACATAGGGTGCTAGGAAAACCTAACATTGGTATCAGAGCCGACCTAGAACATTTGGCGACGCTTTTACGAAGTAAAAATCCCGATCGGACAAAAATACGACATTTTAAGACCGTCTCTGGAAAAAAATTTAAAATCTGACATTTTTCAGAATTAAAAATACTTAAAAATATAGCAGGAAATTCTAAGAATAACAGTGAAATTCGAAGCCCTGAACCCTATAAACCGCCGCGGAACCGCGGCAATTCCTGGCTTAGGCCGCGGCTCCGCGGCCGTACAGAGGTATCAATGCATCAAATTTATACTGTAATTCTTATAACTTCTTATACAGTGTTTTAGGTATGTTTAATCTGAATATAGTACTGTATTTTCTGGAGATGGTTTTGGACTCGTAGATTCAATCGGAATTTTCATTTCGTTGTTTTTCCGGGTAAATTAGAAAGTATTGAAGTGTTTGAACGATTATCATTTGCTCACTATTCACGGGGTTTAAATACTTTGGAGGTACGTGCAAGTCTTTTTGTGGTGGTCCCTCTAGAAGACAACAAACCTTAACTCGATTATGTGACCGTCTTGAACTGCCCTTTGAACCTTAGGGTTTGGGGCAGTACGGCGTGCCACATGTGCGGCGTTGGCTTGACCCTTCTACGGCTGGACCGCTACTACTGTGTCACACTCCGGATTTTTTGAACCCTGCTCAAGTGTTAAGCTTTAGTGAATCTTGGGTACTTGATCGTTCGTTCGAAAACTTTAATACTGTCTGTTTATCTGGAATGTGATACAATATGTGGAATTCATATAGTTTAGGCATGAAATACGAAATATGTGATATTTCGCATTTATGATGTCTGAAGAGAATGTGGATTCCAAATATTGTAGTTTTACACTTTCTTTTCTGTGACCGTAAGTGCAGTATGTTCGATATCGCCGGTTTCGTTGCTATACATCAACGATAATTGGGGTATGCATACTTACTTACGTTGATGATATGAGATATTATGTGTTGTTGAGATATGATGTGCAGGATTGTCGCGATTGAGTAGCCGGGGTTTTTTTATGTGAGATGAGAGTTTTATATTTTCATTCATGTAAATTCATATGTAATGTAATATTCTTTTATTTGGGACACTTCTGGGTTGAGGTTGTGTCACCAGTGTTGTATATTATTTACTTTTCCGCATTAGGTTGGACCCAAGGAGGGGAGCACAGGTGACCGGGTTCTGGGGTTCAGTGGGAGGCCATCTCGAGGAGTCGAGACCGGGTCTCCTAAACTCCAGAATTGGTAGGGTCGCTTGCCGCTCTCGTAGGGGTCCAGGGTGTAGGCTTGGCTATTCATCGCGACTGTGGAATCCGTATTTTCTATTCTGGCTAAATACTAAATACGGACGTCCTAGTATATCCCACTTTATATCTATGTTTCTGCTGCCTGTGTTCTGTGATATCTGAGATGAGTGACATATTATATATATGATATATAGTAGACGTTGCTTATGTTTTACACCCGCACTAGTCCCGTCCCGGTATGCCGTTAGTTAAGTAACCTAACGGTGCATAACGGAACATTGCGGCGAATGCGGATGGCATAAGCGTACGTGTTATTTTCGTTTCTTTTCTGTGATTGGCTTAAGGACTTAAATGATGGGATTACATTTTTCTGATTAATGTAAAGAAAATAAACCTAAAAGATGTTGTAGAATCGGATTTGAAAACCACTCGGCTATTTATGAAAAAGCTATATTTCAAAACTGCGGAGCTTAAGCCACTCCTTTTGAAAACTATTTGATTCTACAACGATATCAAGTTCAAAGCGTTAAAGATTTTCTTAAAAATCATCCGCAACCCTCCGTCATTTTAGAAAGTAGAGTACTTAGTATTCATGCTACGTTTGTTGACTATAGTTAAGGTGTAGTGTACGGTAGCTAAGTGATGTCTTCCTACATTGCATATGATGCAGATTAATTAGGACATTCTTATGACTTTGTTGACCATAGTTAAGGGTTATATGAGTGGGTCTAATTAATCAAGAAATGACGGGTAGAACTTGACTGGTACTTATGATTTGTTGACCTTAGTTAAGGTCATAAGTACTTGGGGTAAAAACAACATCGGAAATTTCAATAGTTGAAATTTGCAATGAGATTGCATACCTTCCATGTGATGGTTGGATCCCGATCCCACTGTGGGCAATAGTTGCTCCTAGGAGAGTTTTACAGTTTACAATTAGTTAACTCATTAGGTGTCTAGAAAGGTGTTAACGGGGCTCCGCCTCTGGGAAAACGAGGTTTACTCTAATTAGGTCCGTGCGAAAGCACGGGGAACCTCCCTCAAGTACCGACACTGGCCTGGCTGAACGGTTAGCGAAGTTGTAGACTGTAATTAATCCTGGCTAGTTTTTCTTTGTAAGGTTTGAAAGAAAAACTCGATAAAAGCAGTGGGAAACATCGATTAGACAAGATAATAACCAATCTGATCTATGCAAGAGCTTTCGCTGAGTGTATTCTTTTCTCGCTCTTAATGGCAGATACCCATGACTGGACTCAAGCTTCTACTAGATAAAAACAAACTGAATGGGACCAATTATAAAGACTGGCTGAGGAATCTGAAAATAGCCTTGACTTATGATAAAGTATCATATGTCCTCACGGCTTCAGCTCTGCCCATTCCAGGTCCAAAATCCTCAGTTGCGGACAAAGAAGTCCGCAAGACATGGGACGCTAATTGTGCCACAGCCAAATGCCTCGCACTTGCATCGATGGACAATACACATCAAAAGCAGCACGAGAATATGGACATTCAAACCATATTGCTCCATACAAAGGAGTTGTATGGAGAGCAATCCCGCGTATTGCGATACGAAGCATCAAAGAAATTGTTTCAGATGCGAATGGCCCCTGGCACACCAGTAGGAGACCATGTTCTGAAGATGATAGCTCTTATAGAAGAGCTTGAGGGCCTTGGATGGACGATGGACAATGAACAATATATAGATATTATTCTGCAGTCCCTTCCCTCCACCTTTGCTCAATTCATAGTGAACTTCAACATCCACGGCATGGAGAAGGAACTCCCTGAACTTCTTAATATGTTAAGGAATGCAGAGAGCACTATGAAGTCAGCAAAAACTCCCGTAATGACTATTGGACAGTCTTCCTCTTCTCGCCCGAAAGCTAAGGCCAAGGGAAAGAAAAAGAAGAAGCCCACTAATCATAAGGGTGGAGTTAAAAAGGTGAAGGGAAAGGAAAAGTCCAAAGCTGGAGACTCGGGGAAAGGCGAATGTTTTCATTGCCACAAGACAGGACATTGGAAGCGCAACTGCACGGAGTACTTAAGTCTCAAGAAGAAGCATGGTGATGCTTCTTCTTCAGGTGCGTTTGTAACAGAAAACTGTTTTTCAATAAACTCTGCTTCCTGGGTATTGGATACCGGTTCAGGTTCTCACATTTGCAATTCTATGCAGGGGCTGAGAAATAGCAAAGTTTTGAAGATAGGTGACAATACTCTCCGCGTTGGAAATGGTTCCAATGTACATACAGTCGCAGTGGGAGAGTATCACTTAGGGTTGTCATCTGGATGTATTTTGGTTTTGAATCCATGTTATTTTGTACCAAGTATGCTATGTAATATAATATCCGTTTCTTTGTTGGAAAATGAAGGATATAATTTTGTATTGCAAAACAATGTTATGAACATTCACCTGAATCAAATGTTGGTTGGGTATGGTACGCTTAATAATGGAATATATGTCCTAAATCAACACACAGTTTTCAGTATACAATACACTAATAAAAGAAAACTTTCAGAATTAAATGAAGCTTTTCTTTGGCACTGTAGACTTGGTCATATTAACGAAACAAGACTAAACAAGTTACACAAAGATGGATATTTAAACTCTTTTGAATATAAATCTTATACGACTTGCCAGTCTTGTATCAAGGGTAAAATGACCAAAACTCCGTTTACCGGACACGGAGAAAGAGCTACTTAGCTCCTAGGCCTCATACATAGTGATGTATGTAGGCCAATGTCTACACAGGCTAGAGGCGGTTTTTCATACTTCATTACATTCACTGACGATTTCTCAAGATTCGGTCATGTATTTTTATTAAAACACAAGTCCAAAGCTTTCGAGAAATTCATTGAATATAAACAAGAAGTAGAAAAACAAACCGGCTTGAGTATCAAGATGCTTCGATCAGATCGAGGTGGTGAGTATCTCAGTACAGAATTTGCAAACTTCCTAAAAGAGAATGGGATTCTCTCTCAACTCACTCCTCCTTACACACCACAGCACAACGGTGTGTCAGAACGACGGAATAGGACCTTATTAGATATGGTCCGGTGCATGATGAGTGACGCTGAGTTGCCAGTCTCGTTTTGGGGGCATGCATTGGAGACTGCAGCGTTTCTGCTAAACAGGGTTCCAACCAAAACCGTGTCTACCACGCCATATGAGATATGGCATGGGAAGAGACCATCTCTTAAGAGAATTAAAATTTGGGGTTTCCCGGCTTATGTTAAAAAGCAGAATCCAGACAAACTCGAGACACGGTCAGTCATGTGTAACTTTATGGGATATCCAAAGAATTCTTATGGATATCTATTCTACCACAAAGAGGAACAAAAAGTGTTTGTTTCTCAGTATGCCACATTCTTAGAAAAAGGGTTTTTCACAGATAAAGATGATGGCAAAGTGGTGGATCTAGAAGAGGTTCTAGAGACACAAACTACAAATGACGATTTGGTTGAACCGGCTGTTGCAATAGAAACTGAAGAACCTCGTGTAGGGATCCTAGGCACACTAATGAGGTCACACAAGGCATCAACCATGCCAATTTCAAATTTTACAAGTGCCGAGAAACCCTAATACGGATCGTTAACTAGAATTTTAGGCGAAACAAGCAACTAGTTAACAACTTAACTAAGTGAACGGAAATACAACCTTTGTAGATCCGGTTCTCCACCTCCATAGCTCCATGATGAAGTCTCCTTGCTGTCCAAATCGAATCCCGGGCTCTAGCGTCGGCTTCATCGGAGAAATGAGCGGGCTAGGTCATCGACAACGATGCCGAAGATGATCTACATCGAGGCATCACTAGATCAAGCTCCCACTTCACCAAGTCATGAAACTTGTGAAGAAAACACCCTATACTACTTGGCAAGAGGTAGAGGATGAAGAAATAGGAGGTGGGTTCACTTTAGAATTGGATTTCTCACTCTTTTCATCAAATCACCATTGATGAAATCAAGGTTTTCTTCTTGAAGAAGAAGAGGAAGAAGAAGAAGATTATTATGATAAGTTAATTAAAAATAAAAGAAAATGAATACTTATCATAATATCAACCATGGTTAGGTGTAGAGAATTGACTAAGGTTAGATGAATGGTTAGGGTTAAGCATGAAGACAAAATGGTCACTTTGGTCAAACCTTCATGAAGCTTCAAAAAGCTTCATCTTTGAAAGCAACCATTTTCCCTTTTTCTTTTGTCAAAACAAAATAAATAAATCAAATGAAACCCTAACCATTAACCAACCATGGTTTAATCATACACTTAACCAAGTTAGCATGTATCATCAAACATGATACAATCAAGTGCACAAAAGTATATCACATATACAACTTGTGAACTTCAAGTGAGAAAATCCATTTAAAGTGAACCAATATTAGTTAATGCAAAGTAATATATCAAATATATAATTATGCATTAAATCATTGAATCAACACTTGATTTAACGATCCGGTCATATCGCATATAACCGGCTAATATCTAATGTATCGACTTATCGAATCAATCCTTGATTCGATAACTAGGTTATATCGCATACAACCATTCGATACATTCATCGCAAGAATGAAATACAGTATCACATACACGCATTATTCTCGGTCCCGCACATATCTCATATGCGCTCCTATTTCGTTTCGCTTGAGCCAGGAAACCTCTGTGTAGGACTCTAAAGACTCGTCAATACTCCGGCAGCAGGTGATGATCATATCAAACACCCACAAGCCGCAAGCGGTCTGCTAAACGTAACGGCCACCCGGGTATTGAGCGATCAGAAGATCGACGAGCAAGCCCGCTCACACTCCTGTGAATCCAATCAGTAACACTCACCATACAGTCCGATCTGATCGTCTGATATGTCGCATATCTCGCCTAGGGGTGGTAAACGTCAGACCCCAATAGCTTGATAAGTCGTGTCGATATGAGGCCTATAACTGTTCGAGAAACTACTGGTAACACTTACCAGTAAATCTCAGCAACCCTGGCCAGGGATTTCTGGTTATAGCCAATCGAACACAGCGCAACATCAACTCCCTATACCGGGAGAGACGAATCCCCTCCTATCGCTCATTGCCTTCATGTGATTCGGGACTGTACCCAAAAACCACCGTTTTGCACGCCCACTTGGACGTGGTAAGGTGGAAATCAAAGCACAGTGGGAACCACACAAGACTCTATGACGATCTCGGGTCAACAGACTACTCTGTACTCGTGTCACCAGAGAACTGCCATCTGACGTAAGGTATAATACCATCTGGGAGTTCTCGGCGAGTCCGTCCAGTGTACCAAGTCTCCACTGAGCACCCGTATATCATCTCTGATGTCAAACACCAATGGATATGGGATCATCCATCGCCCATCTGTATGGGTCGAGAAGGTATACTCTAGTCTACTCTGGTATATCGATGCCCCGTCTCGATATACCCACGACTAGGGACCTTGAAGGATGTACTTATGGACTACCATATCCCCACTAGTATGATCTGCATCATAGTCCAGGTAGTCAAGCACACATCCTAAGGGCTTTACCAACATGTAACAGAGAGACAAACAGTATACACGTTAAGGTAAAAAGTAACCAGATAGCGTACTATCATGTCGAGCAAGAAAGTCCTCCCTATATATGTCCCAGCATCCACTACAATATACATCCTATGTATAGTAAAGGCCTCTAGGGCATACATATAACTAACAATCTCCCACTTGCACTAGGGCCATCTGTAGCAGTGGTTACAGTATCTCATACTCAACCATCCCATAAAAGTCTCTCTCTGGGAATAGGCCTTCGTGAGTAAATCCGCCGTGTTGTTCTCTGAGTCTACTCTCCTAACCTCGATCACCCTGGAGATCAACCATCTCCATGATCAGGTGACACTGCCTTAGAGTTTGTCTGGATCACTGATGGGACGGGTGTTCCTTGGCATAAGCCACAACTCCATTGTCACACAATGGGAGGAACGAAGTTCATCTCATGAACTAATATACACCCAGACTGCCTCTTTGGTAGCATCTTAAGTAGCGATGTATCCAGCCTTTATCGTCTAGTATGCCACGGTATCTCGCTTGGAACTCTTCCAACATACCGTCCCTTTACTGAGGGTAAAGACAATGCCTGTGACTGACATTCAGTCGTCCTTATCACCCTGGAACCCTTCCAGTGATTCTCCCCAGGATCGGTTGATACCATCTCACTATAACTAGTGAGAATCCTAACATCCAATTAGATCTATCTCATAGATCCAAAACCCAGGATTTAGGAGGTATCACTTTGATCGTATATGGAGAATGGTTGTGATAAGCGGAGATTGACCGAGCGTAGAATATGAAACTCCTTTCTTATTAAGAGTATGTCATCCACGTACTCTACGAGGATCACCACCATACTCCCTACTACCTTTTTGTATATACAAGGTTCATCTACCATTTTGATGATGTCAAACTCTTTGACTAATCCATCAAAACAGATGTTCCAACTCCGCGATGCCTGCTTTATCACATAAACCATCTTGCACACGTTTCTGCTGCTCCCACTGTCTACGAAGCCCTCTGGCTGTGTACTTATAGACGCACTCTTCTAAAACATCATTTAGAAAAGCAGTCATGGCACCAAACCGCCAGATATCGTAGTCATGGTATGTAGCCGTGGCAAGTAGGATCTGGATGGACTTAAGCATAGCCACTTGAAAAGGTTTCATCATTATCCACGCCTGGTCGATGACGAAAAGCTTTAACAAGTCTAGCTTTGAAAGTCTCAACTTTTCCATCTACACCAAGTAATCTTCTCAAGATATACTTGCTCCTGATAGGGATTTAACCCTTCAGATATAGCAACCAAAGTGCATACTTTGTTGGTGTATAAGGATTCCATCTCAGATCACTAAGCATCCAGCCATTCTTACAGAGTCTCACTCCTGATGGCCAGCTCGAAACTAGTTGGGTCATCATCTCATGATGCAATCCTCGCTCCCACTGTCATCGAGAAACCGAAGTATCTCTCAGGTGGGTGAGGAACCCTACTAGATCGGCGGAGAGGCTGAGGTTCGTTGGTAACTATTGAATCCTTCGGTTCTTTCAAATCATCAGCTGCAGTTTGTATAGCTGGAACATTTCCAGTTCTACATAACAGACCTTGCCTCGAGGTTGTCCGGATTATGCTTTTAGACACAGCTCGGACAACCCCAAATCTTAACCAACTTAAGATATGGGCTCTTCCCTTTCCATATCACATATGAAGCGGTAGGCAACTGATTTGATTGGAACCCAATTCAATTGGTATGCAGCTTCTCAAGCGCATAACACCCAAAAGGAAACAGGTAACTCAGTAGTACTCATCATAGAGCGCACCATATCGAATAGGGTGCAATTGCTTCGCCCCGATATACCATCGTGCTATGGTGTATACGGAGGAGTAATGCTGAGAGAGAATCTCATTCTCTTTTAGAATAATCCAGGATTTCCGTGCTCAAGTATTCTCCTCCTCGAACTCATCAAAGGACATAATACTTATACCCGTGTTTTGGTTTTCTACTTCTCTCTTATATTCTGTGAATATCTCAAAAGGTTTGGACTTGTGTTTCAACAGGAACATATGTCTGAATCTTGAGAGATTATCAGAGAATGTAACGAAGTACAAAGAACCAGTCCTGGCATATGTAGATAGGGGACCTTACATACATCAACATGTATCATCCCAAGAGTTTACTAACTCTTTCTCTGTTTCCAATAAATAGAGCTGGTGTCATTAAATCTTTATGACATGACTGGCAAGTTTCACAAGATGTAGATTCAAGCTGATTTAAATATGCATCTACATCTAACTTCAGCTAGTCGGGTCACATTGATATGACCTAGTCTACAATGCCTCAAGAAGGATTCGTTCATTTCTGAACTCTTCCTCTTGTGTGTGTTCCGTATACTAAAGAACTGTAGTTTGATTTAGAACATCAACGCTTTTAGATAACGTGCCTGAACCGATCAACTTTTGATATAGGAAATGTTCAAAACATTATCCAACAATACAAAATTTTATCATTTCTTTGCTGATAAAGAGACTGATATGATTTTGTATATCAGGTTCGGTATCTAATAACATTCGTTCAGAATCAATGTATTGGTAATACAGGGTGACAGTGACCAACAGACTTTGCTGCAACTCTTGCCCCGTTTTCTGCCTCATGAAACTTATCACCCGTTCTCAGTTCTTTACCTATCTGTAGCCCAAGTAACATATTACATATGCGGGATCCTGATCCGGTATCATATACCCAAGACGTAAAGGACACTGAGAAACAGTTCTATATAATGAACACACCCGAAGATGATGCATCAGCATGCACTTACTTCGTTTGGGCGGCACGGGAATTCTGGTAATCCCCAATTTCCTGCTCTGTCTTATAACAATTATAAGTTGGAGCGGGACCAACGTTCCCCAGCTCAGTATAACAACCGGGTTTGGTCAATAATCCGTATTATTATCTTGATTAAGGCGTGACATGGTCGCTACCTGGAGAGAGAGAGAAGAAAACACTCAGCGTATGCTCTTGCAAGATCAGATTGGTTATTATTTTATCTAATCAGGATGGCTCCCACTGTTTTTATCAAATCTTCCTTTAAACCCTAAAAGGAAAGACTAGCCGGGATTAATTACACACTACAAGTTCGCCAATCTTTCAGCCAGGCCAGTGTCGGTACTTTGAGGGAGGTCCCCCGTGCTTTCGCACGAACCTAATTACAGTAAACCTCGTTTTCCCAGAGGCGTAACCCCGTTGACACCTTTCTAGACACCTACTTGATCGGCTAATTGTAATGTGTAAAACTCTCCCAGGAGTAACAATTACTCGCAGCGGGTATCGGGATCAACTATCTCATAGAAGGTATGCAATCTCATTGCAAATTTCAACACTTGAAATTCCCGATAATATTTTGCCCCTAGCGTCCTATGACCTTGACGCAGGCCAACAAACCACAGTGCGCTAGTCAAGTTCAACCCGTCATTTCCTGATTGAATTAAACCCACCCGCACGACCCTTGACGCAGGCCAACAAAGTCGCACGACTACCCTAATCCAATCTGCATCATATGCATAAGCAGATTAATAATAGTTAGCTACCGCACACTACGCCTTGACGCAGGCCAACAAACATAGCACGAATACTAACTACAACTTATCTGAAATGACGGAGGGCTACGACAGGTTTTTCTGAAAACCTATTGCGTAATGAACTTGATATCGTTGTAGAATCAAATGATTTTAAAATGGAGTGTTTTGGAGGCTTTTCTAGTTTTGCTAAAGGGGTCACTCCCGGTGAAGGGATCGTCGGCCCTTTCCTTGTCGAATGAGGTGCGGGATATATCATATATATCACTGTGCAAAGCAGAAACTATAGAAGCTATCAAAAGACAAACCGAGTGTGTAGCATCTGCCAGTTATTGCTAAAGGAGTCACTCCCGGTGAAGGGATCTCGGTACTTTCCTCATCGAATAAGGTGCAGGATATATCACATATACCGCTGTGCAAAGCAAGAACTGTAGCTACCTGTTTTATTTTGAAATTCGATTCTACAACATCTTAGGTTTCTTTTATTTTCATTAATCACATTAATGAAATCCCATCATTTAAGTACCTAAATATCACAGATAAATACGACGTACACTTATGCCATCCGCATTCGCCTCGATGTCCCCTCGTGCACCGTTAGGTTAGGTAACTAACGGCAGAGCGGGGCAGGGCTAGCGCGGGTGTAAAACATAAGTAACGCCTATATAATATATCATATATACTATATAAAGTATCTATCAGTGAACATCACATGATCACATCACAGATATCGCAGCAGAAGAATCATATGAAATATTGGATATACTAGGACGTCCGTGTTTTCAATACGAGCCAGTATAAAACACGGATTCCACGGTCGCGATGAATAGCCAAACCCACACTCCTAGACCCCTACGAGAGCGGCAAGCAACCCTACCAATTCTAGAGTTAGGAGACCCGGACTAGACTCCTCGAGTTGGTCTCCCACTGGACTCCAGAACCCGGTTACTTGTGCCCTCCTCCTTGGGTCTATCCTAGTGCGGAAAAGTAAATAATATACAAAAGGTGACATCTTCCGCAACCTGGAAGTGCCCCAATAAAAGAATATTACATATAAGTTTTACATGAATGAAAATGAAAAACACTCATCTCATATAAAAAACCCCGGCTATTCAAACACGACGATCCAATATAACATATCCAGCAACACATAACATCACATGTCATCAACATAAGTAAATATGTCCATCCTAATTGTTGTTGACATATAGCAACGAAACCGGCGATATCACATATTACACTTACGGTCACAAAAAAGAAAGTGTAAAACTACAACAGTTGGAATCCACAATCTTTTTAGACATCACATGCCTAATCAAATGAATTACTTAGACATCGCATGCTAACAATTATAAACCCCGCATTTTAGTCTCAATTATCGAAAACACTTTTCAATATCAAGTCGGGCAATTCAACAAGATTCCCGACATCCTGATCGAATGCTCGTCGCAAACTTTAGTAGACGGCCGCACCCCCGATACCGCCGACGAAGTGCACCAAGGCGGAACACCGCTGCCGCGAGCACCCGAACGGATGCTTTCGGCGACGGGGTTCTCCTACAGTCACTTGGTCGGGGCTATGGAGTGAGGTTGTCTATTAAGTCTACCCGGCGAGTATCCGCGTACACTACGTGATTGCGACGGACTTTTGATCACATCAAAATTCCGTGGCAACCGATCAAGTGAGACTAAACCGCTAGATTTATAACATTCATTCAGTTATCTCATAACATGATGTGAATTCCAATTGTTGTATCCCATTCCAGATAAATAGAAAATGATAAACTTTCCGATCGAACATCCAAACACCCAAGTTTTCCCGATAACAGCACAACTCTCGAAATAAGTTCAAAGACATTCACTTCATGCCTCAGTACCAACGGTCCAGCCGTAGAAGGGTCAAGACAACGCCTCACATGTGGCACGCCGTACTACCCCAAACCCGAAGGTTCAAAGGGCAGTTCAAGACGGTCACATAATCGAGTTAAGGTTTGTTGTCTTCTAGAGGGACCATCGCGTTACTTGCACTACTTAGAACGTCGTTAAACTAGGGAAAAGTCCAACACTTGGAAATTTTCCGGCAGGGGAAAAGTTGGGTATTTATATCCGGTCGAACTTTTTAACATATTCAAAAATTATCCGGAATCCACATAGACAAAATCTGATAATCCGATCGAATCATCGAATCCCCAAAACAACCCCAGAAAATTCAACTCTTGAATAAATATTAAAAATTCCCATAAAACTCAGCATTTAAATAAAGAAGTTACTGTGCAAAAATGGTTGACTGAAGAGACTAAATGAGCGCGGAACCGCCGCAATATGCGGCTAATGCCACGGTTCCGCCGCGCTTTAGACAGATCATTAGGTAATTTTTGCACCGTAATTCTTAGAATTTCCTGCTGAATTTTTTAAGCATTTTTAATCTGGAAAAAACCCAGTTTTTGAAAAAAGTCCAGAGAGCATGAAATTT
Organism: Agapanthus africanus; assembly: GCA_030015575.1. NCBI lineage: Eukaryota > Viridiplantae > Streptophyta > Magnoliopsida > Asparagales > Amaryllidaceae > Agapanthus > Agapanthus africanus. The sequence goes on along the minus strand of CM057341.1, from coordinate 613,471,148 downwards.
TGAGGGTTTCGGGTTCGTTCGGCTTTCAAACTTCGTCTACGCATCGCCTAAGGCTCTAGCTAGGCTCTGATACCACTGTAAGGTTCCCTTCTTCCTCTTCTTCTTCAAGAAGAAAACCTTGATTTCATCAATGGTGATTTGATGAAAAGAGTGAGAAATCCAATTCTAAAGTGAACCCACCTCCTATTTCTTATCCTCTACCTCTTACCAAGTAGTATAGGGTGTTTTCTTCACAAGTTTCATGACTTGGTGAAGTGGGAGCTTGATCTAGTGATGCCTCGACGTAGATCATCTTCGGCATCGTTGTCGATGACCTAGCCCGCTCATTTCTCCGATGAAGCCGACGCTAGAGCCCGGGATTCGATTTGGACAGCAAGGAGACTTCATCATGGAGCTATGGAGGTGGAGAAACGGATCTACAAAGGTTGTATTTCCGTTCACTTAGTTAAGTTGTTAACTAGTTGCTTGTTTCGCCTAAAATTCTAGTTAACGATCCGTATTAGGGTTTCTCGGCACTTATAAAATTTGAAATTGGCATGGTTGATGCCTTGTGTGACCTCATTAGTGTGCCTAGGATCCCTACAGAGCACCCGTATATCATCTCTGATGTCAAACACCAATGGATATGGGATCATCCATCGCCCATCTGTATGGGTCGAGAAGGTATACGCTAGTCTACTCTGGTATATCGATGCCCCGTCTCGATATACCCACGACTAGGGACCTTGAAGGATGTACTTATGGACTACCATGTCCCCACTAGTATGATCCGCATCATATTCCAGGTAGTCAAGCACACATCCTAAGGGCTTTACCAACATGTAACAGAGAGACAAACAGTATACACGTTAAGGTAAAGAGTAACCAGATAGCGTACTATCATGTCGAGCAAGAAAGTCCTCCCTATATATGTCCCAGCATCCACTACAATATACATCCTATGTATAGTAATGGCCTCTAGGGCATACATATAACTAACATCTCGGCCACTCCGTAGGTCTGGTAGGACTTCTCTCCCACCGGAGAGGTACTACGGTTTCCTCATTGATGGTAACGGAGAAGATTGCATCATGGATGATGATGATCCTACCAGTTTTCAGCAAGCTATCACGAGTAGAGACTCTGTGAAGTGGCTGGATGCCATGAAATCCGAAATAGAGTCTATGTACACCAACAAAGTATGGACTTTGGACGTTGTAACCCCTGGAGTAAAACCTGTGGGGTGCAAATGGATCTTTAAAAGAAAGATTGGTGTAGATGGGTAAGTGGAGACCTATAAGGCAAGACTTGTGGCGAAGGGTTTTCGTCAAAGACCAGGTTTGGACTATGACGAGACTTTTTCTCCCGTAGCCATGCTTAAATCCATTCGGATCCTTCTTGCTATTGCTGCTCACTACGACTATGAAATCTGGCAGATGGACGTTAAAACCGCATTTCTAAATGGAAATTGAGAAGAATGCGTTTATATAGATCAGCCAGAGGGCTTCATTGACAGTGGGAGCAGCGAGAAAGCATGTAAATTGCTTAAATCCATATATGGGTTAAAGCAGGCATCACGGAGTTGGAACATCTGTTTCGATGACGTCATCAAAGAGTTTGATTTCATCAAAAATCCAGATGAACCTTGTGTTTATAAGAAGGCTGTAGGGAGAGCTGTCACATTCCTCGTATTGTATGTGGACGACATTCTTCTGATAGGAAATGATATTCCTATGCTACAGTCGGTCAAATATTTCTTATCACTGAGGTTCTCCACGAAGGACCTGGGTGATGCCACATACATTCTGGGCATAAGGATCTATAGGGATAGATCCAAAAGGTTATTGGGATTGTCCCAAACTAGGTACATTGACACCATCCTAAAAAGGTTTAGTATGGAAGACTCTAAGCGGGGTGCCTTACCCGCTTGCCATGGGGTCACTCTCTCCAAGGATTCTTGCCCAAAGACCGATGAAGAGAGAGCTCGCATGAGTATTATACCCTATGCTTCGGCAGTAGGATCTATAATGTATGTGATGTTATGTACACGCCCAGATGTAGCTTACGCACTTAGTGTTGTAAGCAGGTATCAATCCAACCCAGGGGAGAATCACTGGACAGCTGTGAAGAACATTCTTAAGTACTTGCGAAGGACTAAAGAATTGTTCTTGGTGTATGGTAATGGAGATCTCCAAATGGAGGCCTTTACCGATTCGAGCTTCCAGAGCGATAAGGACGGCAGCAAATCTATCTCTGGGTTTGTATTTACTCTCAATGGAGGGGCGGTGAGTTGGAAAAGTTCCAAACAAGATACCGTTGCAGACTCTACGATGGAAGCCGAGTACATTGCTGCAAATGATGCCGCCAAGGAAGCCGTCTGGATGAAGAAGTTCGTCTCGGAGCTAGGTGTAGTTCCAACCATTATTGATCCAATACCTTTGTATTGTGATAATAATGGGACTATGGCGTTAGCCAAGGAGCCCAGATCCCATCAGCGGTCCAGACACATCCTGAGGCATTTTCATTTGATCCGGGAGATTGTAGATCACCGTGAGATTGAGATTAGGAGAGTAGACACAAAGGATAACACCGCGGATCCATTCACCAAGGCCCTCCCTCAGCCGCAGCATGAGCGACTTTTTGAGATGTTGGGTATGAGATACGCCAATAACTGGCCTTAGTGCAAATGGGAGATTGTTGGATATATGTATGCCCTAGAGGCCATTATATGATAGTGGACGTATCTACACATGTATATATATATTCAGTGTGCATTCTTGCTCGACATGATAGTATGCTATCTGGTTCTTCTTTATCTGACATGTTGATTTGATCATGCTTTTATTCATTCATACATGCTGATAAAGCCCTGAGGATATCGGCTTGACTACTCTGATTATGATGGAGATCATACTAGTGGGACATCTGTAGTCTATAAGCATATCCTGAAAAGTCCCTAGTCGTAGGTATATCGAGACGGGGCATTGATATACCAGAGTAAACTAGCGTATATGATAGTAGACCCATACGATGGGCGATGAATGTTCCCACGTTCAACGATGTTTGACATCAAGATCATATACGGGTGCTCAGTGGTGACTGAGTACACTGGACGGACTCACCGAGAACTCCTATATAGAATTATATCTATCGTCGGATAGCAGTTCTCTGGTGACACTGGTACAGGTTAGTCTGTAGACCCGAGATCGTCATAGAGTCTTGTGTGTTCTCCTACTGTACTTTGATTGCCACCCTACCACGGCTCTACTGAGTCGTGCAAACAGGTGGCCGTTGGGTACAGTCCCGAGATACACGAAGGAAATGAGCGATAGGAGGGGTTTCGTCTCTCCCGGTATTGGGAGTTGATGTTGTGTTGTGCCCGACTGGTTATATCAGTAAGTCCCTGGCCAGGGCTGCTAAGATTTGCTGATAAGTGTTATCAGTAGTTTCTCGATCTGTTATAGACCATTCACCGGCACGACTTATTGAGTTATTAGGGTCGACGTGACCATCCCTAGGCTCGATATGCAGCATATCTGACGAAGAGACCGGACTGTACGGTAGTGTTGCCGGTTGGCTCGACGGGAGTTGTAGCAGGTTCGCTTGTTTTCTTCTGATCGCTCAATACCCGGGTGACCGTTACGTTTAGCTGACCGCTTGCGGCTTGGGGGTGCTTGATATGATCATCACCCTCTGCCGGCGTATTGATGAGTCTTAGAGTCCCACAAAGGAGTTACCCGGTCCAGGCGAAACGTTGTGGTGCGCGTATGCGATATGCCCATGGACCCGATTAAAATGCGCGTATAGGATACCGAACATTGATCGGGCGGCTTGCTTTTGGTGGGGTCATATGTGATATGGCCGGATTGATAAATCAAGTGTTGATTTATCATTTAACCATTAGTTTTCTCACTTAAAACCTTTCTTGAATATGATCGATGTATGCATGCATGTATGTGTTTCTTTCTTTCTTCCTAGTTTCATGCACATATGGATGTGCATACATACATACATACATACACCCATCTATCATGGTTGTTTACACATGGAAATAGTGGCAATATAAGACTCACACCATGGATAAATATATGGATTATTATTTAATTTTATGTTTAAAACAAAATAGAAAAGGAAAGGATAATTCTTGAGTTGTTTCTACACTCTTCTTTAACCTAACCATTCTCACCTACCCTTATCCTTGGATTAAACTTTCCTTATATGTTTTAAACCCTAATTAAATAATAACTCAAAGATTTAACCATGGTTTTTAGTGAGAAGAAATAAAATATATATGGATATATTTCATTTCTTTTCAATGGTTATCATTTTTACTCTTGTTAAAAGAAAGCTACCATCTTCTTCCTCCTTCACCATTTTGCTCTCTAGTTTCTTCTAGTGAGTAAAACACACATAAAGAAAGGTTTTTGAAGTGAGAATCTTAACCACAACATCATTCTACACAAGTTTAGCCAACTTGTTTAGAGTGTTCTCTTCGTTTCTCATCTTGATAATCGAAGTTGCGAGCTTGGACGAGGAACTCCGGGTGGATCGTCGTGGACGCGAGAAGACTTCAAGAGGACCTTCTTCCAACTCCCAAGAGGCCAAAGAGTCTAGCGTAAGGGAGCTACAAAGGTTGTAGTCTCGAAACCCTAGTTTTTATTGGCTTTAAATTCGAAACCCTAATTTTCTAGGATCGATTCCTTTGTATGCTTGTTTAGCACCATAAAAATTTAAACTTTAAGACATGTGATGCTTCAAAACTCTACATAGGGTGCTAGGCAAACCTAACACGACCATGCTGGATTAAAAAATTTAGGTGCCTAACAACCCGAAGCAAGATCGTTAACTAGATATTTGGCGAAAACTAAAGCTAGTAGATAACAATTATCACTAAGGGAAAGGAACTACAACCTTTGTAGATCCGGTCCACCACTTCCTAAGCTCCGTGACGACATACCTTCATTGCGATCATCCAACTCCCGGACTCTCGGACGGCTCCTTGAGAAGTTGCAACGGGATCGCTTGAAGACTTCGATGCCGAAGATGATCTACGTCGAAAGAATGCGGACTCAAGCTTCTACCTCACTAATCAAAGAATTAGTGAAGCAAACACCCTAAACTAAAGTGCTAGTCTAGTAGAGGATAGTGAGATAGGAAATGGGTACTCTTTAGATTTTGATTTCTCACTCTTAATCTTCACTTGAAAATTTCTAGCAACCTTTTTCCTTTTCTTCAAGAAAAAGAAGAAGAAGAAAAAGAAAAAGAATGAAAGAATTATTAACCAAATAGAAAATCAAGTGAAGACTTATCATAATGCAACCATAGGTGAGGTTAACTCATGTAGAGAATAAACTAGGGTTTAGGTGTAATGGTTAGGTTAAAGGATAAAAACAAAATGGCAAGACTTTTTCAAAGATGCTAGCATGCTTCATGAAGCTTCTAGCAAAGAAACAAAAAAGCCACCATTTAGTTTTTCCAAAATTAAATAAATAAATAAACCCTTAACCATTAACCTAAACTATGGTTTAAAGCATACACACCCAAGTTTGCATGTATCATCAAACATGATACAATCTTGTGCATAAAAATATATCACATATACAACTTGTGCACATCAAGTGAGAAAATCAATCTTAAGTGAACCAATACTAGTTAATATAAAGTAATATATCAAATATATATAATTATACATTAAATCATTAAATCAACACTTGATTTAACGATCCGGTCATATCGCATATAACCGACTAATATCAATGTATCGACTTATCGAATCAATCCTTGATTCGATAACTAGGTTATATCGCATACAACCAATCGATACAATCATCGCGATAATTGAATACGGTATCACATACTCGCATTATTCTCGGTCCCGCACATATCACATATGCGCTCCTATCTCGTTTTGCCTGAGCCAGTACAACCTCTATGTAGGACTCTAAAGACTCGTCAATACGCCGGCAGTAGGTGATGATCATATCAAACACCCACAAGCCGTCAGCGGTACTAGCTGGACGTAACGGCTATCCGGGTATTGAGCGATCAGAAGATCAGCAAGCAAGCCCGCTACAACTCCTGCAAAAAGCCTGACAGTGACACTACCGTACAGTCCGGTCTCCTCGTCTGATATGTCGCATATCAAGTCTAGGGTTGGTAAACGTCAAACCCCAATAACCGATAAGTCATGCCGATGAGAGGCTCATAACGGATCGAGAAACTACTGGAAACACTTACCAGTAAATCTCTAAACCAGCCCTGGCCAGAGACTTCCCTGTTATGGCCAATCGAGCACAGCGCAACATCAACCCCCAATACCGGGAGAGACGAAACCCCTCCTATCGCTCATTGCCTCCATGTGACTCGGGACTGTACCCAAAAACCACCGTTTTGCACGCCCTCTTGGACGTGGTAAGGTGGAAATCAAAGTACAGTGGGAATCACACAAGACTCTATGACGATCTCGGTTCTACAGACTAACTTATACCAGTGTCACCAGAGAACTGCCATCTGATGTAAGGTATAATACCATCTGGGAGTTCTCGGCGAGTCCGTCCAGTGTACCCAGTCTCCACTGAGCACCCGTATATCATCTCTGATGTCAAACATCAATGGATATGGGATCATCCATTGCCCATCTGTATGGGTCGAGAAGGTATACGCTAGTCTACACTGGTATATCGATGCCCCGTCTCGATATACCCACGACTAGGGACCTTGAAGGATGTACTTATGGACTACCATGTCCCCACTAGTATGATCTGCATCATAGTCCAGGTAGTCAAGTACATATCCTAAGGGCTTTACCAACATGTAACAGAGAGACAATCAGTGTACACGTTAAGGTAAAGAGTAACCAGATAGCATACTATCATGTCGAGCAAGAAAGTCCTCCCTATATATGTCCAAGCATCCACTACAATATACAACACAAGTATAGTAATGGCCTCTAGGGCATACATATAACTAACAGGAATATCTTCTACCAAATCGAGGAACAAAAGATATTTTGTTTCTCAGCATGCCACCCTCGTGAAAGGGAATTTCTTATGAAGAAAATATTGGTCATGAAGTAGAACTGGAAAGAGTTCCAGCTATACAAACTGCAGTTGATGATTTGGTAGAACCAAAGGATTCAATAATTTCTAACGAACCTCAGCCTCTCTGCCGATCTAGTAGGGTTCCTCACCCACCTGAGAGACACTTCGGTTTTCTTTATGACAGTGGGAGCGAGGATTGCATCATAAGATGATGACCCAACAAGTTTCGAGCTGGCCATCAAGAGTGAGGACTCTGTGAGAATAGCTGGATGCTTATCGATCTGAGATGGAATTCTTATACACCAACAAAGTATGGACTTTGGTTGCTTTATCTGAAGGGTTAAATCCCCATCAGGAGCAAGTATATCTTGAGAAGATTACTTGGTGTACATGGAAAAGTTGAGATTTTCAAAGCTATGCTTAAGTCCATACAGATCCTACTTGCCACGGCTACATACCATGACTATGATATCTAGCGGTTGGGTGTCATGACAGCTTTTCTAAATGATGATTTAGAAGAGAGCGTCTATAAGTACACAGCCAGAGGGCTTCGTGGACAGTGGGAGCAGCAGAAACGTGAGCAAGATGTTTTATGTGATAAATCAGGCATCGCGGAGTTGGAACGTCTGTTTTGATGTGGTAGTCAAAGAGTTTGACTTCATCAAAATGGTAGATGAACCTTGTATAAACAAAAAGTAGTAGAAAGTATGGTGATGATCCTCGTATAGTACGTGGATGACATACTCTTGATAGGGAAGGATTTTCCTATGCTACGCTCGGTCAATCTCCGCTTATCACAATGATTCTCCATATAGGATCAAGGTGGTACCTCCTAAATCTTGGGTTATGGATCTATGGGATAGATCTAATTGGATGATAGGAATCTCACTAGTTGTAATGAGATGGTTTCAAATGATCCTGGGGAGAATCACTGGAAAGGTTTCAGGGTGAAAAGGACGACTGAATGTCAGTCGCTGGCTTTGTCTTTACCCTCAGTGGAGGGACGGTATGTTGGAAGAGTTCCAAGCTAGATACTGTGACTTACTAGACGATTAAAGGCAAGATACATCGTTACCAAGGATGCTACCAAAGAGGCAGTCTGGATATATAGAAGTTCATGAGATGAACTTCGTTCCTACCATTGTGTGACAATGGAGTTCTGGCTTTTGCCAAGGAACCCCCGTCCCATCAGAGATCCAGACATATTCTCAGGCAGTATCGCCTGATCATGGAGATGGTTGATCTCCAGGAAGATCGAGGTGAGGAGGAGATTGTTAGTTATATGTATGCCCTAGAGGCCATTACTGTACATACGATGTATATTTCCCAGACACAAAGGAAAACAGCACGGATCCACTCACAAAGGCCTATTTCCCAGTAGAGACTTTTATGGGATGGTTGAGTATGAGATACTTCAACCACTGTGGATTGTTGGGTATGCGATACCACAACAGATGGCCCTAGTGCAAGTAGGAGATTGTTAGTTATATGTATGCCCTAGAGGCCATTACTGTACATACGATGTATATTGTAGTGGATGCTTAGACATATATAGGTAGGACTTTCTTGCTCGACATGATAGTATGCTATCTGGTTGCTCTTTATCTTAACATGTACTCTGATTGTCTCTATGTTACATGTTGATAAAGCCCTTAGGATAAGTACTTGACTACCAGGACTATGATGCAGATCATACTAGCGGGGACAGAGTAGTCGCTAAGTACATCCTTCAAATGTTCCTAGTCGTGGGAGTACCGAGACAGGGCATCGATACTCCAGAGTAGACTAGCGTATGCGCTTCTTGACCTATATGATGGGCGATGGATGATCCCATATCCATTGGTGTTTGACATCAGAGAAGGTATACGGGTGCTCAGTAGAGACTGGGTACACTGGACGGACTCGCCGAGAACTCCCAGATGGTATTATACCTCACGTCAGATGGCAGTTCTCTGATGACACTAGTACAGGTTAGTCTGTAGACCCGAGATCGTCATAGAGTCTTGTGTGATTCCCACTGTGCCTTGATTTCCACCTTACCACGTCTATGAGGGCGTGCAAAACAGTGGCTTTTGGGTACAGTCCCGAATCACATGAAGACAATGAGCGATAGCAGGGGATTCGTCTCTCCTGGTATAGGGAGTTGATGTTGCGCTGTGTTTGATTGGCTATAACTGGAAATCCCTGGCAAGGGTTGCTGAGATTTACTGGTAAGTGTTATCAGTAGTTTCTCGAACTGTTATAGACCTCATATCGACACGACTTATCAAGCTACCGGGGTCTGATGTTTACCACCCCTAGGCGAGATATGCGACATATCAGACGAAGTGTCCGGACTGTACGGGAGTGTTACTAATTGGATTCGCAGGAGAATGTGTGACATGATTGGTTATATGTGATATAGCCGAGTTATCGGATCGAGCGTTGATTCGATATGATGTTGCTTATGATATTAGTCGGTTATATATGATATAGCCGGATTATTAAATCAAGAGTTGATTTGATAATTTAATGTATAATTATATATTTGATATATTATAATACATTAACTAATATTTAGCTCACTATTGATTTCTTTTTCTCACATGATGTGCACATTGTATATATATACGCGATATGTACATTTGTGTACATGGATTGTGTCATGTTTGATGATACATATAAGATGGGTGTATGAGATTAACACAATGCTAGGGTTAAGTTAGGGTTTCTATTTATGTTAAGCTAATTCAAAAGAGATTGAGTTTTTTATGCTAAAGCTTGCACAAAAGCTTATGGATAAGCTTATGGATAAGCTTTGACAAAGTCAACCCTTTTGTCTAGTTTAAGATATTTATCAAACCCAACCTTTAACCATAGCCATGAGTTAATTCTCTACATGAGTTAGCCATGAGGGCTTAACTCAACCATAGGTCCAATAATTCATTGGGATGAATTATTCACAAGTCTTCTTCTTCTTCTTCAAGCTCCATGAAAAAGCTTGCTAGCTCTAATGGAGTTTTGAGATAAAGTGTGAGAAAATCAATTCTAAAGTGATCCTACCTCCTACTTCTTCATCCTATACCACTTGCCATGTAGTAGAGTGTGTTCTCTTCACAAAGTTCATGACCTAGTGAAGGAATAGCTTGATTCAGTGTCTCCTCGACGTAGATCATCTTCGGCCTCGAAGTCATCGAAGCAAGCTCGTTCGTTTCTTCATGGGAGCCTCTCTAGAGTCCGGACGATCGTGATCGCAGCGAAGGGACTACTACACGGAGCTATTGAAGTGAAGGACCGGACTACAAAGGTTGTAATCCCAAACTCTTAGAAGTAAAGTTGTTTACTTGCTTATTGTTTTTGCATAATCTCTAGTATACGATCTTGGTTAGGATTGTTCGGCACGTCTAATTTTTGAATCGGGCATGGTTGATGCCTTATAGAACCTTGTGAGAGTGCCTAGTAACCCTACACAGTGGGAACTCATACGAGACAAATGACGATCTCAGGTCGATGAACTAACCTGTACACATGTCACCAGGGAACTGCTATCTGACGTCAGGTATAATTGTTAGTGTATATGCCCTAGAAGCCATTACTGTATCATACTAGTTTGTATATTACTTAATGGATGCTTGGGATATTCACCTTGTATATACAATCTTGCTCAAAATAGTAGTATGCTACTTGGTTTGTTTCTACTTCAATGTGTACATGTGTTTATTTTTGTATATCGCCTATACACATTAGTAGAGCCCTTAGGATCTTTGCTTGATTACCAGCGATGTGATGGCCGTCACACTAGTGGGGCTGGGTAATCTATAAGCACATCCTTATGCCGGTCCCTGGTCGCAGGACTATCGAGACAGGGCATCGATACTCCGGAGTAGACCAGCGCATGCGCTTCTCATCCCAGTGTGGGAGACGGTCTGTCCCACAGCCGTCAGTACGTCGTACTTGAGATAGTATGCGGGTGCTCGTTAGGTTACGGGTACACTGGACAGGACTCGTCGGGAACTGACTAGTTGGTATTATACCTATCGTCAGTTATCAGTTCCCAGGTGACATGAGTACAGCTTAGTCCGCTGACTTGACACTGTCACTTCGCCTCGAGTGTGTTCCCACTGTACTTTGATCACTACCCTACCACGGCTCAAAGGAGTCATGCAAACAGGTAGTGGTTGGGTGCAGTCCCGAAGCACTTGGAGGCAGTGACGGTTAGACAGGATTCGTCTCTCCCGGTATTGGGGGTTGACATCGCGCTGTGTCTAGGAGAGCCATTACACGAGTAGTCCCTGGCCAGGGCAAACGAGATATACTGGTAGGTTTCCAGTGTTATCTCAGGGTGTTTTGGGCTTCGCTCCGGCACGACTTGTACCGCTATTGGGGAACTGACGTTTACCGCCCCCTAGGCCCGCCATGCGATGTATCAGACGAACAGACCGGACTGTACGGAGAATGTCACACTCAGGCTCAGTAGGAGTTCAGATGGGTTTCGCCTCGTCGGTCTTCTTGTCGGCATTACCTGGGGACCGTTACGCACAGCTAGTGTCGCTTGCGGTCTGTGGTTAAACCCACTGCCAGCGTAGTGTCGAGTCTTTAGAGTCCCACACAGAAAGCTTTTCTCCTTTAGGCAAAAGAGTAGAGGTCGCATGGTATTGCGACAGGTCGCATGGTTTTGCGACAGGGTTCGGTCACATCCGTGCACTTGTGCACGTACAGTGTCCGGACAGTTTACACTAGCGGGCTTTGGTTTAAGCCAGATCCTAGTGTACCTTATGGGATTGGATTTATCCAGTTTGCCCTGTCAACTGTGCATACACACCCGCATTCGTGTTCCTCGGAACGCGGATGCGGGTGTGTATGCACAGTTGATAGGGAGGCAGAGGCTGCGGATTCTCATTAGGGTTGTTGACAGTTGACCGTTGACTATTTGACTTTATGCTCAACCCTAATGAGAATATGATATGTGATTAACTATTATATTAATTAAGTATTATGGTGATATGGTTGTTGACTTGTTGACTTTTGTTGACTTGTTGACTTTGTTGACTTGTTGACTTTTGTTGACTTGTTGACCGGTTGACTAGGCTTGACTAGTTGACCATCATGATAACCATGGTTATCATTTCATGCCAAAGACTTTTTCTTGCTTGCTCATTTGAGTAAAATGAGTGCATGACATGATAAGGTTATGGTTGCTTCTAACCATCACATAAGACTTTTTGATATGATGAGTTATGATCACTTTGGATTATGAGAGGGTGAAAGACAAAAGAGTTGCTCATTCTTTCTTGCTCATTCTCTCTCTTGTTCTTGAGCTCTCCTCTTGCTCTCACCCTCAACCTCTTGCTCCCTCTCTTGATCTATGGTTCTCTTGTCTCATGAGTTGAGAATCAAGAACCATAGATAAAATCCCATTCTAAATCATCTCTACTCATTCTAGTTCACTAGGTTTAGCAAACCAAGTGAACTAGTTTCTTCAAAGAACGAAGAAGGAGCTAAAGGTTGGAGCTTTCAAGTGGATCTATCTTCGGCGTACGGAGACAACGAGAAGGAGCCATCGAACCACCATCGGAGCTTGAAGAGAAGGAGTTCAAGTTTAGGTATAACCATCTTCATCCGAGTAGCTAAATATCTTTAGCTTAGTATGCTAGTTTTAGTTTAGGTAAAGATCCCGACCTAGCTTAGTCCATGTTGCCTCTTGCGTTAAAATTTTGATTTTATACCGTTTCCGCCTCACCGTAAGAACCGGGGGTCGCAACGTGGACTTACAGTGGTATCATAGCCTAACTAAACTTAAACTAGCTTGGTAGTGAAGTGTAACGAAGTTCGGAACCGAAAAAAATCCAAAAACCAAACTTTTACAAAATCTGAGTTTCTGTTGAAATTTTTTCTGGTCAAAATGAAAAACTTTATACTCCTAAATTCGGCTCAGGGTTTTGTGTGAACACCCAAGAAAAACGATACAGTAATTCGTCTAAACCGCCGCCCTTCCGCCGCGCGAGCTAGGCATCCGCCGCGGAAGCACCGCGCTTTGTCGTCTTCTGTGCATCGTTTTTCGTGCAGTGTGTGTTTGTGTTGGTTTTGGGATTTTTGAAATATATTATATGTGCCCAGATTTTCCAGAAAAGAAATTTCCTTTTGGGGTCCTATAATTCCGTATTTTTTTCCGAACTTCACTGCACTTTGACTATGATGGTTATATCTGTGATGTTTGCATGTATTGAACGTCGGCTAATCGCTATAAGTCGATTGGTCGGGGTTATACATGATCTGTAATGTGCTGGAATGTGTATATAAATATGTTGAATTGTCGCGGGTGAATAGCCGGGGGTTGTGAGACGAGAGTTTTCTTTTCTTGCAATTCATGTAAATTTGTAAATTGATGTAATAATTATTTGTATGGCCGCACAACCGGGTCGGGGTTGTAGCCGTCATTGTATAATTTCTTTTTACTGTTTTTGCTCCTAGGATAGACCCATGGAGGGGTGCACAAACTACCGGGTATGCCGAAGTGTCGAGTGGCCTACTCATGGAGATGAGGGAGGTTGCTACGCTTCGGGTACTTGGCGGGTAGTTTGCCGCACCCGTAGGGGTCTTGGGTGGGGTTTTGGCTATTCACCGCGACCGTGTTATCTGTTTTTGTTACAGGCTCGTACAAATTACAGATTGCTAGTATATCCAATGTATTTATCTGTGATCTGAAATGTTTATCATTGCAGTATATCTATATATGATATTATTTAGGCGTTGCTTATGTTTTACAGACGCGCTAGCCCAGCCCCCGCTCTGTCGTTAGTTAAGTAACCTAACGGGTAATGACGGGGCCCCATGGCGAATGCGAATGGCATAAGCGTACGTCATATTTTGGTTGTTTTCTGCAATGGTAGGATTAATTGATGGGACGCATTAAAAGAACTAATGCAAGAATATCACGCATTAAAAGAACTAATGCAAGATAATAAACCAAGTTAAAGTCGTTGGAACACTTTCGAAAAACCACTCGGTTCTTTTCAAAAACAACTTTTAAATGCGGAGCTTGAGCCACTCCTTTTAAAAGCTATCTCGTTCCATCGACCATATCAAGTTCACTACGTTCACGGTTTTGCCAAAACCATCCGTAGCCCTCCGTCGTTTCACATGAATAGTCAAAAGTATTCAAGCTGTGTATGTTGGCCAAAGTCAAGGCACAGTGATTGGTAGCTATTGGGTGTTCATGTGTAGCATAGATAGATGCGTTGGTTTGGGACAGTCGTACTGCCATTTTGGCCAAAGTCAAGGGTAGGTACGGATGGATCCAAATTAACCTGGATAATGACGGGTAGAACTTGACATGTGACTTATGATATTTTGGCCAAAGTCAAGGTCATAAGAGCATGGGGCAAAAATCCACATCGGGAGTTTCATAAGTACTGAAACTTGCTAGATTTGCATACCATTTGGAGTGTGATGATTCTGGTAGGATTCCTTCAGTTTCGTCACGCAATGATATTTGGATCCCGATCCTACTGTGAGTATATGCTACTCCTCGGGAAATTTCTCACTTAACGATCAATGCTATAAACCTAGTAGGTGCCTAGAAAGGTGTTAGCGGGGCTACGCCCCCATGGAAAAGAGGTTCTTTAATTAAGGAACTTCGCGAAAGCGTTGGAAAACCTCCCTCGAAGTACCGACACCGGCCTGGCTGAACGGTTAAGCAAGTATTGTACGGTGGGATTGATCCTGACCAATTCTTCCTTTATGGTTTGAGGAGGGATTCGAGAAACAGTGGGAGCCATCCTGTTTAGACAAACTAAAAACCACTCTAAACTTGCAAGAGCATCATGCTGAGTGTTTCTTCTTCTCTCTCCTAATTGCAGCGACCATTCAACATGACTGGACTTAAGTTACTCCTAGATAAAAACAAACTGACAGGGCTAAACTACAAAGATTGGCTTAGGAATGTCAAGATAGCAATCACTTATGACAAGCTGGGGTATCTTCTTACCACCAAAGCTCCCCCTGTCCCTGGTCCAACTTCCAGTGTCGCGGATAAGGAAATCCGCAAGACTTGGGAGATTGATAGCGCGAAGGCCAAGTGCCTCCTGCTTGCCTCGATGGACAACAAACATCAGAGGAGGCATGAGAATATGGACATGGAGTCCATATTGCTCCATACAAAAGAACTGTATGGAAAGCAATCACGTATCGCAAGATACGAAGCGTCGAAAAAGTTATTTTCGACAAGAATGGCCGTCGGATCATCAGTAGCCGAGCACGTGCTAAAGATGATCGGCTTCATTGAGGAGCTCGCTGACCTAGGGATCACATTGGAGAGTGAGCTATATACGGATATAGTTCTCCAGTCCCTTCCTTCCACTTACGCCCAGTTTATACTGAACTTCAACCTACAAGAAAAAGAGGTTGAACTATCAGAGCTCCTCAACATGCTGAGGAGCGCAGAGGGCACCCTACAGAAAGGTAGGGAAACATCCACTTTGTTTGTAGGAGGATCATCTTCTTCTAGGTCCAAGGCGAAAGCCAATGGAAAGAAGAAGAAGGCCCCCGCCAAACCAAGGGGCGGTGTTAGTAAAGTGGATACGAAGGGAAAAGGTAAAGCAACAAAGATGGCGGGGAAGCTTGTGGATAAGGAAGAATGCTTCTATTGTCATAAGAAAGGACACTGGAAGAATGATTGCAGGGCCTGGAAGGCCAGAACACAGGAATTGAAGCAGGTTGCAGCTTCAGCTTCAGGTGTGTATGTTATTGAAAACTGTCTTTCAATAAACTCTACTTCCTGGGTATTGGATACCGGATCAGGATCTCATATCTGTAATTCTTTGCAGGCGTTGAGAAACCGTAGGGTTTTGAAGGCAGGTGACATGACCCTCAGAGTTGCAAACGGAGCTAGCATGGATGCTAAAGCCGTGGGGGACTATCACCTGGGAATGTCAGATGGACATGTTTTGGTTTTGCGTAATTGCTTTTTTGTATCCAACGCAACTTGTAATATCATTTCTGTATCTTTAGTTTCTAAAGAAGGTTATGAATTTGCGTTTGTAAGTAATGTTGTAAACATTCACCTTAATCAAGTTCTGATTGGGTCAGGTACATTGAGTAATGGTATATACGTGTTAAACCAACCACAGATTTTTAATGTCCAGAATACACACAAAAGAAAGTCTCCAGAAATAAATCAGACTTTCTTATGGCAATGTAGATTGGGTCACATCAATGAGAGAAGGTTGACTAAGTTGCATACAGAAGGATATTTGAATGCGTTCGAATATCAATCATATGCCACTTGTCAATCTTGTCTCAAAGGAAAGATGACAAAGACTCCGTTTACTGGACATGGAGTAAGAGCGAGCGAGCTCTTGGGACTCGTACACAGTGACGTGTGCGGTCCAATGTCTACACATGCCCGAAGTGGACATTATTACTTCATTACTTTTACGGATGACTTCTCAAGGTACGGTTATGTCTTCTTAATGAAACATAAGTCCGAGGCCTTTGGAAAATTCCAGGAGTATAAGAATGAAGTAGAGAAACAGACCGGCAAAAGTATTAAGATTCTAAGATCGGATCGAGGTGGAGAATACTTAAGTGCCGAGTTCCTGGACTATTTAAAAGAGAACGGAATTCTCTCTCAGCTTACTCCTCCATACACCCCGCAACATAACGGTGTATCGGAGAGACGGAACCGCACCCTATTGGATATGGTGCGGTCCATGATGAGTAACGCTGAGTTACCGCGATCATTCTGGGGGTATGCGCTAGAATCAGCCGCATACCTTTTGAACCGAGTTCCCACTAAGACTGTGCCTACCACACTATTTGAGATGTGGTGTGGGAAGAGACCCCATCTTAATCACATTAAGATATGGGGAAGTCCAGCTTTTGTCAAAAAGCAGCATGCGGACAAGCTCGAGGCACGCTCAGTACTGTGCAAGTTTGTGGGATATCCAAAGAATTCCAATGGATATTTCTTCTACTGTGAAGAGGAACAAAAAGTTCTTGTTTCTCGTCATGCCCACTTTCTAGAACACCAGTTCATAGAAAAAGAAATAAGTGGGAGCGCAGTAGAACTGGAAGAAATTCCAGAACCACAGACTGTTACTGAAAGCTTGGTGGAACCAGAGGGTTCAACAGAACAGGACATTCCTACGCCGCTCCGCAGGAGTAGTAGGCAGTCTCATCCGCCCGAGAGATACTACGGTTTTCTCATAGACGGGGATAGAGAGGATTGCATCATAGATTATGATAAGCCTACTAGCTTCCAGCAGGCCGTTCAGAGCGTTGACTCAGTGAAATGGCTGGATGCAATGCGGACCGAAATGGAGTCCATGTACACCAACAAGGTATGGACGTTAGACATTGCTCCAGACGGGGTAAAACCCGTAGGATGCAAGTGGATCTTCAAAAGGAAGATTGGTGTAGATGGACAGGTTGAGACCTATAAAGCTAGGCTGGTAGCAAAGGGTTTTCGTCAAAGACCTGGCTTGGACTACGACGAAACCTTTTCTCCAGTAGCCATGCTGAAATCCATTCGGATCCTTCTTGCCATTGCTGCCTTCCACGATTATGAGATCTGGCAAATGGACGTAAAGACAGCTTTTCTAAATGGAAATTTAGAGGAGTGTGTCTATATGGACCAGCCAGAGGGTTTCATTCAGAGTGGGAGCAGCGGAAAGGTGTGCAAGTTGCTTAAGTCCATCTATGGACTAAAGCAGGCATCGCGGAGTTGGAACATCTGCTTTGATGAGACGGTCAAAGAATTTGGCTTTATCAAAAATCCAGATGAACCATGCATCTATAGTAGATTTGTAGCGAGAACTGTAGTATTCCTCGTTTTATACGTGGATGACATTCTCTTAATAGGAAATGACATTCCTATGCTACAATCTGTCAAGGGGTTCTTGTCACACAGGTTCTCCATGAAAGACCTGGGTGATGCCTCATACATTCTGGGTATCCGGATCTACCGTGACAGATCCAAGAGGATAATAGGACTTTCACAGTCCAGGTACATCGACACCATACTGAAAAGGTTCAGTATGGAAGATTCCAAGCGCGGTAACCTACCGACTTGTCACGGGATCACCCTCTCTAAAGAGATGTCTCCCAAGACTGATTTGGAGAGGGATCGCATGTCTAATATACCCTACGCTTCTGCGGTAGGCTCTATAATGTATGCGATGTTGTGTACCAGACCGGATGTAGCTTATGCACTGAGTGTGGTAAGCCGGTATCAGTCTAACCCTGGGGGGAAACACTGGATAGCGGTAAAGAACATTCTCAAGTACCTGAGAAGGACTAAGGAGATGTTCTTGGTGTATGGCGGAAAAGACCTCCAGATCGAGGCCTTTGCTGACTCCAGCTTCCAGAGTGACAAGGATGATTCCAAGTCCATGTCGGGTTTTGTCTTTACCCTCAATGGAGGGGCGGTGTGTTGGAAGAGTTCCAAACAGGAAACCGTTGCAGACTCGACGATGGAAGCGGAATACATCGCTGCATCTGATGCCGCAAAAGAAGCTGTCTGGATGAGGAAGTTCTTGAAAGAACTTCAGGTGGTTCCGTCCATTGTTGATCCAATACCTCTGTATTGCGACAACAACGGGGCTATAGCTTTAGCGAAGGAACCCAGGTCCCATCAGAGATCCAGGCACATCTTGAGGCGGTATCACCTGATCAGGGAGATCGTGGATCGCCAGGAGATCGAGGTTCGGAGAGTCGCTTCAGAAGACAAAACTGCAGATCCATTCACCAAGGCCTTGCCCCAGACTCAGTTCGAGCGGCTGATCGAGATGATAGGTCTTCGATACGCCAGTACATGGCCTTAGTGCAAGTGGGAGATTGTTAGTGTATATGCCCTAGAGGCCATTACTGTATCATACTAGTTTGTATATTACTTAATGGATGCTTGGGATATTCACCTTGTATATACAATCTTGCTCAAAATAGTAGTATGCTACTTGGTTTGTTTCTACTTCAATGTGTACATGTGTTTATTTTTGTATATCGCCTATACACATTAGTAGAGCCCTTAGGATCTTTGCTTGATTACCAGCGATGTGATGGCCGTCACACTAGTTGGGCTGGGTAATCTATAAGCACATCCTTATGCCGGTCCCTGGTCGCAGGACTATCGAGACAGGGCATCGATACTCCGGAGTAGACCAGCGCATGCGCTTCTCATCCCAGTGTGGGAGATGGTCTGTCCCACAGCCGTCAGTACGTCGTACTTGAGATAGTATGCGGGTGCTCGTTAGGTTACGGGTACACTGGACAGGACTCGTCGGGAACTGACTAGTTGGTATTATACCTATCGTCAGTTATCAGTTCCCAGGTGACATGAGTACAGCTTAGTCCGCTGACTTGACACTGTCACTTCGCCTCGAGTGTGTTCCCACTGTACTTTGATCACTACCCTACCACGGCTCAAAGGAGTCGTGCAAACAGGTAGTGGTTGGGTGCAGTCCCGAAGCACTTGGAGGCAGTGACGGTTAGATAGGATTCGTCTCTCCCGGTATTGGGGGTTGACATCGCGCAGTGTCTAGGAGAGCCATTACACGAGTAGTCCCTGGCCAGGGCAAACGAGATATACTGGTAGGTTTCCAGTGTTATCTCAGGGTGTTTTGGGCTTCGCTCCGGCACGACTTGTACCGCTATTGGGGGACTGACGTTTACCGCCCCCTAGGCCCGCCATGCGATGTATCAGACGAACAGACCGGACTGTACGGAGAATGTCACACTCAGGCTCAGTAGGAGTTCAGATGGGTTTCGCCTCGTCGGTCTTCTTGTCGGCATTACCTGGGGACCGTTACGCACAGCTAGTGCCGCTTGCGGTCTGTGGTTAAACCCACTGCCAGCGTAGTGTCGAGTCTTTAGAGTCCCACACAGAAAGCTTTTCGCCTTTAGGCAAAAGAGTAGAGGTCGCATGGTATTGCGACAGGTCGCATGGTTTTGCGACAGGGTTCGGTCACATCCGTGCACTTGTGCACGTACAGTGTCCGGACAGTTTACACTAGCGGGCTTTGGTTTAAGCCAGATCCTAGTGTACCTTATGGGATTGGATTTATCCAGTTTGCATTCGTGTTCCTCGGAAAGCGGATGCGGGTGTGTATGCACAGTTGACAGGGAGGCAGAGGCTGCGGATTCTCATTAGGGTTGTTGACAGTTGACCGTTGACTATTTGACTTTATGCTCAACCCTAATGAGAATATGATATGTGATTAACTATTATATTAATTAAGTATTATGGTGATATGGTTGTTGACTTGTTGACTTTTGTTGACTTGTTGACTTTGTTGACTTGTTGACTTTTGTTGACTTGTTGACCGGTTGACTAGGCTTGACTAGTTGACCATCATGATAACCATGGTTATCATTTCATGCCAAAGACTTTTTCTTGCTTGCTCATTTGAGTAAAATGAGTGCATGACATGATAAGGTTATGGTTGCTTCTAACCATCACATAAGACTTTTTTGATATGATGAGTTATGATCACTTTGGATTATGAGAGGGTGAAAGACAAAAGAGTTGCTCATTCTTTCTTGCTCATTCTCTCTCTTGTTCTTGAGCTCTCCTCTTGCTCTTACCCTCAACCTCTTGCTCCCTCTCTTGATCTATGGTTCTCTTGTCTCATGAGTTGAGAATCAAGAACCATAGATAAAATCCCATTCTAAATCATCTCTACTCATTCTAGTTCACTAGGTTTAGCAAACCAAGTGAACTAGTTTCTTCAAAGAACGAAGAAGGAGCTAAAGGTTGGAGCTTTCAAGTGGATCTATCTTCGGCGTACGGAGACAACGACAAGGAGCCATCGAACCACCATCGGAGCTTGAAGAGAAGGAGTTCAAGTTTAGGTATAACCATCTTCATCCGAGTAGCTAAATATCTTTAGCTTAGTATGCTAGTTTTAGTTTAGGTAAAGATCCCGACCTAGCTTAGTCCATGTTGCCTCTTGCGTTAAAATTTTGATTTTATACCGTTTCCGCCTCCCCGTAAGAACCGGGGGTCGCAACGTAGACTTACAATAATACCAACTAGCATGTTCCCGGCGAGTCATGTCCGGTGTACTCATAACCCAATGAGCGCCTGTATATATCTTAGGTGAACCAACTGACACCAATGGCTTGTGAGACCGGCTACCACCCCTCGTCGGGGTCTCGACTGTATACACTAGTCTACTCTGGAGTATCGATGCCCTGTCTCGAAAACTCCCACGACTAGGGACCACTTTAAGGATGTGCTTATAGACCCCAGCTCCCACGTATATGATCGCCATCATACTACTGGTAGTCAAGCAAGAATCCTAAGGGCTCTATCAATGTGTAATAGCGACCTATAAGGTCACCTAAAACAGTACACGATGATAAAGACAAACCAGATAGCATACTAACATCTCGAGTAAGACGGTCCTACCGGCATAGGTCCTCCCGCAATCATTGCAATCACGTGCCTGTGATCCAATAATTGACTCTGAGGACACTATATCCAACAATCTCCCACTTGCACTCAAGGCTAATTATTGCGATGCCGCATACTCACTGCCCGTGTGATACCGAACACCCACCTCCTCTACTAATCAGTCTCACAAAGCCCGTTTGCGAAACTATTGCATTCGAGGAATAACCTCAGTGAGTGGATCCGCCCTGATGTTGCTTTCTATGTCTCTCTTTATCTCAAATTCGCGAAGAAAGCCATCTCTCGAAATGAGCAATACCTGTCTTAGAATATGTCTGGATATCTGATGGGACCTAGTTCATAAATGAACTCCAAATCCAAACTTCTTAGACTGTATCGTCAACTGAACTTAATCAGTATCCTGCGCCATACCTCCCTCAGTATCCGCTTAGACCACCTATCCAAAATACCGCCCCTCGTCAAAGGGAAAACTATAACTCTGGCAGTCACTCTGTCGTCCAAGTCATCTTGGAAGCCTGGAATGATAACCGTCTCCCGAAAGAGGCTGTTGTTATCATATCCCTAGAACATCCACTTATATTCTAAAACTGCTTCCGAATGTTTCTTCAGGATAGGATTAATATCAACTTATTGCATCTAGTGCAAAAACAACATCTGGTGTGGTACTTGACATCTCATGATTGACTTAATTGCCTAAGCAAGTGATCTGCCAATCATGCACATCTCTCTCCCCTTTCATATGTAAGACACCTTTAGAGAGGGTGACTCCATCACCTGCAAGTACACTACCATGCCACGAGTCGTCCATTCTAAAACAACTTTAGAATGCTGTCTAAGTACCCAGATTAGGAAACTACCAAAATCTAGATCTAAAACCATAGATCTAGTAACCAGAATATCTGCTATAATATCTATATCCTTTATGCGGAGAAACCACTGTGTGACAACCAAAGTATAACCGATCGTAGTATAGGAATTTCATTCCTACTCTGTGTATGTCATTCAAAATACCAGGACATCACACCCTACTATCTTCTTAACAGATCCATCCCCTATTCTGATGAAGTCCAACCTATGACTGTGACATCAGAAATAGATGATCTATCTCCGATATATCTGCTTTAGTCCATAAATAGACATAAGCTACTTGTCCACCAATGCTTCCGCTTCTCCCACAGACTACGACAACCCTCTGGCAGAGTCATATACACGTACACTTCTAAAGCTAGTTTAGAACGAAACTATACTCATCCTCCTACCAGGTCTCACAGTCTGGAACAACAGCAATGGAAAGTCTGGGTAAACAAGAACCTCCATGTCACCGTCTTTGAGCATACCGAAGTACCTTTCGAGTGCCTGGGGTTACCCACCATATCTGCGGAGTGGCCAATGGAATGTCAAACCAGATTAAATCTTTAGGTTCTTATCAAATTTTCAGTAATCGTTTGCGGTTCTGGAATCACTTCCAGTTCTACCATACTCCCACTACTGTTTTCTGAAAAAATCCATTTTTATCAAAACTGTGGCGAGTTAAGAACAATATCACTATTGATCTTCCAGATGGTAGAAAGTCAACCCTCGTCATAGCCCGGGTCAACCCACAAACAGCCATTACAGAAACGTGCCTTGAGTTATCCAGAGTCTGGTTTTAAGCATAAGCCGGACAACTCCCCGTACCTTAACATTGTTAAGATATGAACTATTCTATATCCAATATAGAAAAAGAGGCACTGATTTAATTAGAACCAGATTCAAATCATGCAGCTGTTTCCAGTGCATGTCATCTAAAAGGAGAGAGGCCGATCAGCATTACTCAACTTAGGAATACATCCAGATATGAGTAACCTGAAAGAGAAGCAAGTTCTCATAATCATTACTATCAACTGAATACCATACACAAGTATCTACATCTTCGATCACCTTGAAGAATCCTGATACTTGAAACGCCTGGTTCTCTACTTTATTCTTATACCTATAACTTCTCAAAACTTAGACCTTGCATTTCTACGAAACACATGTCTAAGAACTAGAGAAGTCATAAGTAAACAGAATATAGTATGAGTACCAACGCCTCCGTCCTCATGGACACTGGACAACATACAATACTCTGTATAAGTCCCCTGAGTCTAATAACTCAAACCATGTGCGTCGTAGGTTGAAAACTGTACTTATGGTTAAGAAGAATTACACCGCTGTTTAATGCTCCTTACCTAACCATCCACTGATATAGGTAAATATCATAGACATAATTTCAAAAAGTTATATCTCACTTTATAAAAATAAACGTACAGATATATCAATTTGAAATTGGTGCATAACAACGGATATTCAAAACCAAATATTTGTCGTCCGGCAAACAACCCAGGTGATTTCCTCAAATATCACCAATTACAACGAATCCTGATATAATGAGGATGATCACCCAATTCCCAATAACTCACTCCCACTCATCATCTGTAAAACCATACAGAAGTGAGAATCAAACCTGGTAAATACATACCCTGGAGCAAGGGCTAATTGGGAAATCAGTTTTCTTTTAACTATACACAGTGAAACTGAAACAAGCAAATGTTTCAAAGGGGTATCCGGATATTCTAAGTAATGCCTCTTCCATTATCAGATTCACAACTGTAACCGTATATTTCTTTGCCATCTCTCCAAATCCCTTTATATGTCTTTAGTCATTACCTTATGTACACCCCTTTAGGCCAAATGGTTTTTTTCCTTCCCTACCGTTCGGCACTAGCCTATGGTTTGGAAGAAGACTATCTTATAAGCATAATGGGTGTACTCTCCTAATCCTAGGAGTACTCGTAACCTGAGAGAAGGTGAAGATAAAAGACAACCGAATAAACCTTATTCCTATTTCTCCTGAACCAGAATCCATCCGCGAACTGGAACAAGTTCCTTCGAGTTCGTATATAACCATACGATGGAGTATCCAAATAACTGTGGATCTTCATAGTGATACGGAGTGTCCTGGAGAAATACAAAGGTGATGTAGGATTGGCGAAGAAATACTTGGTTTGGTCGTGAATAGCAGTCGCAATTTACTTTGCCCTCTTACTAATCCCTTTATTTGTTTTAACTTATTACCTTCTATACGCCATCATTAGGCTAATTGGTTTTCTTCATTCCCTACCGTTCGGCACCTGCCTATGGTTTGGAAGAAGACTATCCAATAAGCGTAATAGGTGTATTGTCCTAATCCAAGAAGCACTCGCAACCTGAGAGAAGGTAAAAGGAAAAGACAACTGAATAGTCCTATTCATTTTCTCCAGAACCGGAAACCAACCTCGAATCTGGAACAAGTTCCTTCGAGTTCGTATATAACCATACGATGGTTTTATCCAATGGAAGTAGACGCTAGTAGTAATACGGGGTGTTCTGGAGAAAAGGGTAAAAGTAGGAGTGGCAATGAGGTTAGCAACTCAGACAAT
This sequence comes from Agapanthus africanus, assembly GCA_030015575.1. Lineage (NCBI taxonomy): Eukaryota > Viridiplantae > Streptophyta > Magnoliopsida > Asparagales > Amaryllidaceae > Agapanthus > Agapanthus africanus. The sequence continues at coordinate 613,446,300 of CM057341.1, read as the reverse complement.
CCAAAAGCCAGTGTTTTAAGAAGGTTCGGTTAACTTAGTCACTGAGTCATAGTCTAGGGTCGGGCCATGGTCGCTGCCAAAGAGAGAGAGAAAAGAAACACTCAGCGTGCACTCAAACCTAGATCAGAATGGTTATCAATTTATCTAATCAGGAAACCTCCCACTGTATTCTCAAATTCTCCACCAAACCTGAAAGAAGAATTAGTCGGGATCACCCGAGGAGTAAACCAACTCATCAGTGGGAATCGGGATCCAACTATCATCGCATGATAACGTGATGGAATCCACTCACGTTATCACACTCCAGAAGGTATGCGCATATCTGGCAAGTTTCAATTTCTTTAGAAACTCCCGATATTATTTTTACCCCATGCTCTTATGACCTTGACGAAGGCCAACATATCATAAGTCACATGTCAAGTTCTACCCGTCATTGTCCAGGTCAATTTGAACCCACCCGTACATACCCTTGACGAAGGCCAAAATAGTAGTACGACTGTCCCAAACCAACGCATCTATCTATGCAGCAGAAAAGTAACAAATAGCTGCCATACACTATGCCTTGACGAAGGCCAACATACATAACATGAATACCAAGTGCTACCCGTCTGAAATGACGGAGGGCTACGAATGGTTTTTGGCGAAAAACCTTTAACGTAATGAACTTGATATCGTTGAAGGAACCGGATAGCTTTTTATAAAAATATAGTGGCGAAAACCTTTGCTAAAGAGGTCACTCCCGGTGAAGGGATCTCGGCTCTTTCCCCGTAGAATGAGGTGCAGGATATTCCAACTGAATACCACGATGCAAAGTAAAAAGGTAATCGGATATAGTGAAGTTATTACCCTAACGCAAACTTCTGTCCAAGGGGTCACTCCCGGTGAAGGGATCTCGGCCCTTTCCTCGTCGACTGAGGTGCTGGATATTCATAACCGAATACCACTGTGCAAAACAAAAAAGAACGTCTTTGCAATAACAGCTTTTTGAAAAATGTTCCAACAACATCAGAATAGGTTTGTTTATCTTGCATTGATCCGAATCAATGCAGTCCCATCAATTAATCACACCACAAAAGAACGAAAATATGATGTACGTATATGCCATCCGCATTCGCCACTGGGTCCCGTCATCACCCGTTAGGTTACTTAACTAAAAACAGAGCGGGGACTGGACTAGCACGGGTGTAAAACATATACAACATCTACTAGTATATATATCAATATATAATATTCGCTCAAGGCGTGATAAAATGCAACATCACAGAAACGTAATAAGCATCACAGAACAATACAGATAATCTGGGATCCCCGGGTTTCATAGAGCCGCTACTGAAACCCGATGTTCCCCTGGTCGTGTGGATAGCCTGTACAATGAAATCCAAGACCCCTACAGGCGCGGCAAGTTACCCGCCAAAATCTGAAGTGAGGCGGCCCCCTTCAACAACGTGAATGGACCACCCAGCACTTCACGGAATCCGATAACTTGAGCACCCCTCCTTAGGTCAACCTGTACCCCCTATGAGTGCAACGAATAGCCCGCCAATTCTAGAGTGAAGCCCCCTCCGTCTCAAAGCCATGAGATGCGGGCCCGTTGCCCTCTAGAATCCGGCTACCCGTGCACCCCTCCGCGGGGTAATCCTAGTACAGAAAGTAAAATATATATACAACGGATATATCGACCTCAGCCCGGTCGTGCCTCAAAAGAATAATATACAAACAGGCAGTGACGGCAGTCCACATGTCGGACGCTCGCCCCGCAATATCAAATGTACAAATAATACAAAACTGTACTACCATTGCATCCAGGCTATCCACTATGACAAATCTTCTACATCACAGCACAACACAGAACATCAACGTGAATGTCACGTTCGCAAATCCGTCTAAAAGAACTATAGCAATTAGACAAGATTTACCGATCAAATGACATTCACGGTCGCAGATATAATGTAAATACTGTGAACTAACATGTTTAAAATTTTCGATCGACAAAATTTCCCGAAGTGGGCCCCAAGTATAATACTTAGTACTCAAACAAATCTGGGCCCAAACAAAAATTACCAGAAACCCCAATTCCAACTCAGAGAGCACTGTAGAAAATTTGGTGCATTGATGACATGGAATGGCGGCGGAACCGCGGCCAAAGCATGGGTAAGGCCGCGGTTCCACGGCGCAACAGTAGTATTAGGTGACCAAATTTTCACGGTAATCTTAGAAAAGCCTGCACGAATTTCTACAATACTCCAAATAATTTTCGAGCACAAAAAAAAAATCGACAGAAAGTTCATGATTGGAAATGCAGTTTTTGGAAATTTCGTCTGATCGAAGTTCTAAACACGTTGGAGCAAGCTAGTGGAGGTTAATGGCGTGGCTCTGATACCATGTAAGTCTACGGTAGCGCCCCGGCCGTCTTTCCGAGGCCAAAATGCGAAAACTTTTTCTTAACTAAAAACCGGCGCTATCGTATGCTTAAAACCCGGATCGAACCATTAACCTACAACTAGCTATATAGAGAGAGAGGGTTGGAAAGCTATACCGATCGATCCGTGTCCTTCGGTCTTTGGCCACCATCCCAAGCTCCTCGCGGCATCTCCGGTCTCAATCTCCTCATGGGATAGGGCACCACATCTACGAGTCTTTTTACGGGCTCCCGCTTCATCCGAAGCAACTCGGGCACGAAGTGTGCTAGCCGACATGTCCAAGGTGATGTAGAGAATGTTTGTGATCACTTTGTCTCTTGCATCCATTGATTTGGATGGAGGTTGAAGGTGTTGCCATTAATGGAGATTATGAGCTAGAGAAAGAAGAAGAAGAAGAAGAAGAGGCTATCTTTCTTTTCTTTTGTGATGGAATAATAAAAATGAGAGAGAGCTCTAGCATGAATAATACAAGACCAAAACCTCCATATGGCAGCCCCCCTCTCTCTCTTCTTATCATATCATCACAAATCCATCAACTAATGTGACACATGCACAAAGAAAGAGACCATGAGTCACCACTTGTGTATGTGTCACAATTAATGCTCCAAATGATGATATCTAGCTCATTATTTCCATATGCAAACATTAATCCAAATGTTTGCCGCAACAAAAAGATACGGCAACATCTAAAGTAAACTGGTGATGGATCACAAGGATACCCCTCACCTGTATATACATACCTGCATCCGCATTCCGACTGAATGCGAATGCGATGAGACTAAAGTAATCCAACAAATCTAATACTAGAATCCGGCTTAAACCAAAGCCCACTAGTATGATCCGCCCGATCATGATTCGTGCACTACTGCACGTATATGATCGGACCCTGCCATATATCATACGGCCTCTACATCGTTTCGCCCGAAACTTGAAAAACTGTCCGTGGGGGACTCTAAAGACTCGTCAATACTTTGGCTGTGGATTTAACCACTAGCACGTCAGAGGTACCAGCTGTACGTAACAGGCTACCAGGTATTGACCAAAAGAGAGGTCGATGAGCGACTCATCCTGACACCCTACTGATCCTGTCAGTGACAATATCCGTACAGTCCGGTCCGTTCGTCTATGAGTATCGCATGGCGGGCCTAAGGGTTGGTAAAAGTCAGACCCCCAAAAGCGGTACAAGTCATATCGGAGTGTATCCCAGAATACCCTGAGATACTACTGGAATACCTACCAGTAAATCTCCTGCCTTGGCCAAGAATTTCGTGTAATGGCTCTCCTAGACACAACGCGATCTCACTCCCAATACCGGGAGAGACGAAACCCCTGCTGATCCGCTCACTGCCTCCATGTGGCTCGGGACTGTACCCAACTAAAACCTGTTTGCACGACTCCTTTGAGCCGTGGTAGGGTAGTAATCAAAGTACAGTGGGAACTCATACGAGACAAATGACGATCTCAGGTCGATGAACTAACCAGTACACATGTCACCAGGGAACTGCCATCTGACGTCAGGTATAATACCAACTAGCATATTCCCAGCGAGTCCTGTCCGGTGTACTCATAACCCAATGAGCACCTATATACATATTAGGTGAACCAACTGACACCAATGGCTTGTGAGACCGGCCACCGCCCCTCGTCGGGGTCTCGACTGTATACACCAGTCTAGTCTGGAGTATCGATGCCCTGTCTCGAAAACTCCCATGACTAGGGACCACTTTAAGGATGTGCTTATAGACCCCAGCTCCCACGTATATGATCACCATCATACTGCTGGTAGTCAAGCAAGAATCTTAAGGGCTTTATCAATGTGTAATAGCGACCTATAAGGTCACCTAAAGCAGTACACGATGATAAAGACAAACCAGATAGCATACTATCATCTCGAGTAAGACGGTCCAACCGGCATAGGTCCTCCCGCAATCATTGCAATCACGTGCCTGTGATCCAATAATTGACTTTGAGGGCACTATATCCAACAGAGTTTGACTTGGTTTTTTTCTCACCTCACTCATTTTTCCTCTCCCACTCACCTTGGTCGAGCACAGCAGCCCCCTCCCCAATTCCCCACTTCAAAAGTCAAAAAGAAAAGAAATAGAATGATAAGATTAAATAATAAAGGCATGGGCATATTATATTGAGGTATGGGGTATTTTTCTTGACTTGGAATTTGTTTCTACACTCACACCTCACTCTCTCTCCTCACCTCCAATTTCTGGCCGAGCCTCCCCAAGGTGCTGCCCCAAATTTCCCCACCTCATTTCAACTCCAAAATCATTAAGAAATGCATCAAAAATCCACACAATTCCTACTAAATCCTAATTAAACCTTCACCCATGATTTCCTTGGCCAAATCTAGCTTGGATCTTGGAGAGAAGTTAGCATTTTTTATGGCTAAATTTGCTAGTGGGATCTACAAATTGTAAGGTATAAAATCTTAACCCTATAGTCAAGTGTTCATTAATTACTCCAATTTAAATTATTTTGATGTTTAAATATGGTTTTAAATTCAAGTTTGAAATCTCAAGAGAGGGTTTTAAATTAAGTTAGGGTTTTTATTAATTGATTATGATTGCAATGTGTAATTTAACATCTTAAGGCATGTAAAATCTAATCTAGATTGTTAAGTTTACTAATTGTTGCTCCTAAATTGTCCAAATTGTATAGTCTTGCAAACTAGATTTTTAGGATTAAATTAAATAAGTGAGATTAAAATCTAGTTAATAATTGGATAGCCTAATTATGTGATAAAATGATCATTGTGGCCACTAGATCGCTAATCCACGATGTTTTGCACCAAAATTCATTTGGGTTGCTTACTAGGTTTTCGGTATAATTAGATGGTGGGTTAATGTGACGTTGTGGTAATATATATATACTATCTCCTATGATAATTAGGGTATTATGAATGCGCGATTGGTACGATCGGCGTCTAGGCTTGGTGGTTGTTTCGTATAGCAACCCTAGTTGCGGTTTGTGGCGTTGTCACGAGCACGTTTTGTGAACCAAGTGCGTGTGCGTTTAGTTAGTGCGCGTGGTTGACTTGTATTATTTGTGTCCGCGACTATTTATATATCTAGTCTCTTATTTCCTTGTATACGTTTCTAAGATCGGGTGTAGAGGCGTCGGATGTGGCGCAGAAATGGCAGAGCCGAAATCAGATCAGATTAGCCGAGGCGTCCTGGTGAGTAGATTTAACATCTACGGGGAAATCTCCCATATGGCGTTAAGCGTCAGGGCTACATATGATATTATAGTCACATGTTATATGCATATGAGTTGATTGTGCATGAGCATCATTGCATACCATTACTTGTTGTGCCTTGACTTAGTACCCATTAGACACTGCACCATCACTGACGGTTCATGTTGCACGAGCACTAAATTGCATGCTACACACACCGTTGATAATTGCCATGACACGCTCAACCTATACACATATGCAGTATTGTATTGTTATTGACATTGAGATGTTGATTCTTGTTCTATTGCGCATATGAAATGCATCATGCATGCATACTTACATGTATATAAACATACCATGCTATAGCTACTTATACACCTTTATATGATGTTGAATTGACATTGGAGAAATTGGGAACCGCATGATATATTTAAAAACTGGATTCATTTAAAAGAGCGGTTTTCCCTTGATATGTGCATATTACTGTTCTATGTTGAATACATCATATTTCATGGATTTACGCATTGAGATACGGATTTCATGTGATTTAGGGATTTGAGAACCGTGGGGATATTTCAAGAAAGTATATATTGTTTTGAAAACCCGGTTTCTCTTGTTATGATATTTCGGTGCGTCCACCATGAGTTTTCTCGGTTCTGAGACTTGTGTTAGAAACCCGATTCGAGAAGCGGTAGGCACCGTCTGCGGGTATATGGTGGACCCGGTATGGTACCCCAGGGTAAGAAATGATTTTTGTGGTGTAGACAATGAGCCTGGCAGAAGGAGCACTACCTACCGATGATAGTATAGAAACCGATGGATATCCGGAGGATACCGTTTGGGAGTTATGATATGAGATATTTTGAGGGCCGATCTGGGTATGCAGCGCCTGAAATATGAATATTTACGTGTCGTTGATGGACACGGGTTTTCATGATGTTTCGAGTGTCGATGTTGGGCACTCAGGTTTCATGAGATTTACAGATATGAGGGCCGATCAGAGTGACGGCGCCTGAGGTATTGGGATTTGGAGTGTCGTTGATGGACACCGAATTTTCCACGATGATGATTTATTGATGATGATATGTTTTATCCCATACTCAGTAGTTATTGGATATGCATTGTTCATGTAGTTGTAGTACACCGATGATGTACCTTGACCATTATTGTTGCATATCCATATTACCATACTTATGCCATCAGATTGCATGTTATAGATTATCACTTTTCGTGCATACCTACGATTATCTGTATGATGTTACTTACTACTCACGAGTTGGCAACTCACCCCCGTTGTGCCACAGTATCTTGCAGGTCCGACCCGTTAACACAGTAGCAGCGGGCGCACTTCCTCATTTTGTTCCTTTTGCTTGGACTTGCGGTATTGCACGTAAGTGGGTTGCGAGGATATTTTATCCCATCATGTATATTATTTGTATCTAGTATACTCAATCTGTTAGTTGTATGTATGCCCTAGAGGCCAGTATTGTACAGATGATGTATATTACATTGGATCCTTGGACATATATAGAGATGACTTTCTTGCTCGATATGATAGTATGCTATCTGGTTGCTCTTTATCTTAACATGTACACTTGTCTCTTTAAACTGTCTTATAGTTACATGTTGGTAAAACCCTTAGGATGTGTACTTGACTACCTGGACTATGATGCAGATCATACTAGTGGGGACATGGTAGTCCATAGGTACATCCTTCAAGGTCCCTAGTCGTGGGTGTATCGAGACGGGCCATCGATATACCAGTGTAGACTAGCGTATACGTTTCTCGACCCATGAGATGGGCGATGGATGATCCCATATCCATTGGTGTTTGACATCAGAGATGGTATACGGGTGCTCAGTGGAGACTGGGTGCACTGGACGGACTCGCCGAGAACTCCCAGATGGTATTATACCTCACGTCAGATGGCAGTTCTCAGGTGACACTTGTACAGGTTAGTCTGTAGACCCGAGATCGTCATAGAGTCTTGTGTGATTCCCACTGTGCTTTGATCTCCACCTTACCACGTCCATGAGGGCGTGCAAAATTGTGGTTTTTGGGTACAGTCCTGAGTTACATGGAGGCAATGAGCGATAGGAGGGGTTTCGTCTCTCCCGGTATTGGGGGTTGATGTTGCGCTGTGCTCGATTGGCCGTAACAGGGAAGTCCCTGGCCAGGGCTGATCAGAGATTTGCTGGTAAGTGTTACCAGTAGTTTCTCGACCCGTTATGAGCCTCACATCGGCACGACTTATCGGTTATTGAGGTCTGACGTTTACCACCCCTAGACTTGATATGCGACATATCAGACGAACAGACCGGACTGTACGGTAAGTGTTACTGGTTGGATTCACAGGAGTGTGAGCGGGCTAGCTCGTCGATCTTCTGATCGCTCAATACCCGGATGGCCGTTACGTTTAGCAGACCGCTTGCGGCTTGTGGGTGCTTGATATGATCATCATCTGCTGCCGGCGTATTGACGAGTCTTTAGAGTCCTACACAGAGGTTTCCTGGCTCAAGCGAAACGAAATAGGAGCGCATATGAGATATGTGTGGGACCGAGAATAATGCGAGTATGTGATACCGTATTTCATTCTCGCGATGAATGTTTCGATTGGTTGTATGCGATATAACCTAGTAATCGAATCGTTGATTCGATAAGCCGATACATAGGATACTAGTCGGTTGTATGCGATATGACCGGATCGTTAAATCAAGTGTTGATTTAATGATTTAATGTATAATTATATATTTGATATATTACTTTGCATTAACTAGTATTGGTTCACTTTAAATGGATTTTCTCACTTGATGTGCAAGTTGTATATGTGATATACTTTTGTGCACATGTTTATATCATGTTTGATGATACTTGCTCATTTGGTTAAGTGTAAAGAATTAAATCTTGGTTAAGTAAATGGTTAGGGTTTTTATTTATTCATTCATTTATCTTTTTAATTTGGATTAAAAAGAAAACAAAATGGTTGCTATCATTCTTGAAGCTTGTTGAAGCTTCATGAAACTTTGACCAAAGTGACCATTTTGTCTTCATGCCTAACCCTAACCATTCATCTAACCTTAGTCAATTCTCTACACCTAACCATGGTTCATATTATGATAAGTATTCATTTTATTTTGCATTTTAAATGAAATACTCATCATATTCTATCTTGAGCTTCTTCTTCTTCTTCAAGAAAAAGCTTGCCATCATCAATGGCTTCTTGAGTAAAAGTGTGAGAAATCCAATTCTAAAGTGAACCCACCTCCTATTTCTTCACCCTCTACCTCTTGCCAAGTAGTATAGGGTGTTTTTTTCACAAGTTTCACAACTTGGTGAAGTTGGAGCTTGATCTTGTGTAACCTCGACGTAGATCATCTTCGGCATCGTAGCCGACGACTTGTCCGCTCATTTCTCCGATGAAGCCGATGCTAGAGTCCGAGATCCGACTAAGACTGCGAGAGGACGTCTTCGTGGAGCTAAGGAAGTGGAGAACCGGATCTACAAAGGTTGTAGCTTCTCACTTTTAGTTAAGATGTTAACTAGCTTAACTTTTCGCCTAAAATTCTAGTTAACGATCCGTATTAGGGTTTCTCGGCACTCGTAAAATTTGAAATTGGCATGGTTGATGCCTTGTGAGACCTCATTAGCGTGCCTAGGAACCCTACAGTTGTATTAGAGCCTAGCTAGAGCCTTAGGCGTTGCTTAGACGATGTTTGAAACCCGATCGAAACCGAAACCCTAAAACCAAATCGCTCTCTGGACTTTTTCTAAAAACTGGGTTTTTTCCATATTAAAAATGCTTAAAAAATTCAGCAGGAAGTTATAAGAATTACGGTGCAAAATTGGACAAATGATGCCTCCAACCTGCGGCGGAACCGCGGCAGAAGCCTAGCTTCTGCGGCGGTTCCGCGGCGACATGATGACGTCAGCCCTCCAAATTTTCACAGTAATTCCTAATTTACAGTGCTGAGTTTTATGGGAATTTTTAATATTTATTCAAGAGTTGAATTTTCTGGGGTGTTTTGGGAGTTCGCTGATTCGATCGGATTATCAGACTTTGTCTATGTGGCTTTCCGGATATTTTGGAATATGTTAAAAAGTTCGACCGGATGTAAATACCCAATCTTTCCCCTGCCGGAAAATATCCAAGTGTTGGATTTTTCTGTGGTTTAACACGTTCTGAGTAGTGCAAGTAACGCGATGGTCCTTCTAGAAGACAACAAACCTTAACTCGATTATGTAACCGTCTTGAACTGCCCTTTGAACCTTCGGGTTTGGGCAGTACGGTGTGCCACATGTGAGGTGTTGGCTTGACCCTTCTACGGCTGGACCGTTGGTACTGAGGCAAGAAATGAATGTCTTTGAACCTATTTCATGTGTTGAACGGTTTCGGGAAAACTTGGGTGTTCGAATGTTCGATCGGAAAGTTTAATATTTTCTATTTATCCGGAATGGGATACAATAATTGGAATTCACAAACAGTTATGAGATAACTGGATGAATGTTATAAATCTAGCGGTTTAGTCTCACCTGATATTGAAAAGAGTTTTCGATATTGGGACTAAAATGTAGGGTTTATAATTGTTAGGCATGTGATGTCTAAGTATTTCATTTTATTAGGCATGCGATGTCTAAAGAGGTTGCGGATTCCAACTGTTATAGTTTTACACTTTCTTTTCTGTGACCGTAAGTGTAATATGTGATATCGCCGGTTTCGTTGCTATATGTCAACGATAATTGGGATGCGCATATTTACTTACGTTGATAACATGTGATGTTATGTGTTGCTGGATATGTTATATTGGATTGTCGTGTTTGAATAGCCGGGGTTTTTATGTGAGATGAGTGTTTTTCATTTTCATTCATGTAAAAACTTGTATATAATATTTTTTTTATTTGGGGCACTTCCAGGTTGCGGAAGCTGTCACCCTTTGTATATTATTTACTTTTCTGCACTAGGATAGACCCAGGGAGGGGAGCACAAGTAACCGGGTTCTAGGGTCCAGTGGGAGACCATCTCGAGGAGTCGAGTCCGGGTCTCCTAACTCTAGAATTGTAGGGTTGCTTGCCGCTCTCGTAGGGGTCTAGGGGTGTGGGTTTGGCTATTCATCACGACCGTGGAATCCGTGTTTTATACTGGCTCGTATTAAAAACACGGACGTCCTAGTATATCCAATATTTCATATGATTCTTCTGCTGCGATATCTGTGATGTGATCATGTGATATGTTCTGTGATGGATACTTTATATAGTATATATGATATATTATATAGACGTTACTTATGTTTTGCACCCGCACTAGCCCTGCCCTGCTCTGTCGTTAGTTACCTAACCTAACGGTGCATGAGGGGACATCGAGGCGAATGCGGATGGCATAAGTGTACGTCATATTTATCTGTGATGTTTAGGTATTTAAATGATGGGACTTCATTAATGTGATTAATGAAATAAAAGAAACCTAAAGATGTTGTAGAATCGAATTTCTAAATAAAACAGGTAGCTACAGTTCTTGATTTGCACAGAGGTATATATGATATACCATGCACCTTATTCGATGAGGAAAGGACCGAGATCCCTTCACCGGGAGTGACTCCTTTAGCAATAACTGACAGACGCTACACACTCGGTTTGCTTTTGATTGCTTTTGGCATTTTACTTTGCACATTGATATATATGATATATCCCGCACCTCATTCGACGAGGAAAGGGCCGACGATCCCTTCACCGGGAGTGACCCCTTTAGCAAAACTAGAAAAGCCTCAAAATCACTCCATTTCAAAACTTCACTTGATTCTACAACGATAACAAGTTCATTACGCAATAGGTTTTCAGAAAAAACCTGACGTAGCCCTCCGTCATTTCAGATAAATCCTACTTAGTATTCATGCTACGTTTGTTGACCTCCGTCAAGGCGTAGTGTGCGGTAGCTAACTAGTATTTATCTGCTTAATGCATGTGATGCAGATTGGATTAGGGTAGTCGTACGACCTTATTGACCTCCGTCAAGGGTCGTGCGGGTGGGTTTGATTCAATCAAGAAATGACGGGTTGAACTTGACTTGCACCCTGTGGTTTGTTGACCTCCGTCAAGGTCATAGGATGCTTGGGGAAAAATTTTATCGGGAATTTCAAGTGTTGAAATTTGCAATGAGATTGCATACCTTCTATGAGATAGTTGGATCCCGATACCCACTGCGAGTAAGAGTTACTCCTGGGAGAGTTTTACACATTACAATTAGCCGATCAAGTAGGTGTCTAGAAAGGTGTCAACGGGGTTACGCCTCTGGGAAAACGAGGTTTACATTAATTAGGTTCGTGCGAAAGCACGGGGGACCTCCCTCAAAGTACCGACACTGGCCTGGCTGAAAGATCGACGAAGTTGTAGGGTGTAATTAATCCCGGCTAGTCTTTCCTTTTAGGGTTTGAAGGAAGATTTGATAAAAACCAGTGGGAGCCATCCTGATTAGATAAGATAATAACCAATCTGATCTTGCAAGAGCATACGCTAAAGTGTTTTCTTCTCTCTCTCTCCAGGTAGCGACCATGTCATGCCCTAATAAAGATAATAATATGGATGTATTGACCAAACCCGCATGTTATACTGTGCTGGGGAACGTTGGTTCCGTTCTTTCTTATAAGAGTTATAGGAATGAACAGGATATAGGGGAATACCAGGATTCCCATGCCACCCGAATGAAGAAAGTACATGTTGATGCATTTTCTTCGGGTGTGTTCGTTACAGAGAACTGTTTCTCCATTTGCTCTACGTCCTGGGTATTAGATACCAGGTCAGGATCCCATATATGTAATCAGTTACATGGGCTTAAGAAAGGTAGAGAACTTGGAGAAGGTGATAAAGACATTAGAGTTGGAAATGGTGCAATTGTTGCAGCTAAGACTGTCGGGGAATATCACCTTGTATTACCAACTGGTAATACATTGGTTCTGAACGAATGCTATTACATGCCGAACCTGATATGCAACATTATATCGGTTTCTTTATTGAGTAAAGAGGGATATAATTTTGTATTACAGGACAATGTTATGAACATTTTCCGTAACCAAAAGTTGGTTGGATCAGGCACGTTGTGCAATGGCATTTATGTTCTAAATTAATCAACGGTTCTGAGCATAACAAACACACACAAGAGGAAGAGTTCTGAACTGAACGAATCCTTCTTATGGCATTGTAGACTGGGTCACATCAATGCGACACAACTAGCTAAGTTGCATAAAGATGGATATTTAAATCCGTTTGAATTTTCATCTTATGACACTTGCCAGTCATGTCTCAAAGGCAAGATGACCAAAACTCTGTTTACGGGACACGGAGAAAGAGTTACCGAACTCTTGGGACTGATACATAGTGATGTATGCGGTCCCATGTCTACACATGCCAGGGATGGTTCTTCGTACTTCATTACATTCACTGACGATCTCTCTAGATTCGGATATGTGTTCCTGATGAAACACAAATCAGAAGCTTTTGAGAAATTTAGAGAATATAAACAAGAAGTCGAGAACCAAACAGGAAAAAGTATTAAAATCCTTCGATCTGATCGAGGAGGTGAATACTTGAGCATTGAATTCCTGGACTTCCTAAAAGAGAATGGGATTCTCTCTCAGCTGACTCCTCCATATACACCACAGCACAACGGTGTATCAGAACGGAGGAACCGCACCCTATTAGATATGGTGCGCTCTATGATGAGCACAGCTGAGTTGCCTATTTCTTTCTGGGGATATGCGCTGGAGACAGCGGCATACCTACTGAATAGGGTTCCCACCAAATCTGTGCCTACCACACCATATGAGATATGGGAGGGGAAGAGACCATATCTTAATTTTATTAAGATCTGGGGTTGCCCGGCCTATGTCAAAAGACAAAAACCGGACAAACTCAAGGCAAGGTCTGTTTTGTGCAAATTTGTTGGATATCCCAAACATTCGCGAGGGTATATCTTCTACCACAGTGAGGAACAAAGAGTTTTTGTTGCTCAATATGCCACTTTTTTAGAAAAGGAATTTCTTGCAAAAGAGATTAGTGGCTCTGAGGTAGAACCGGAAGAGGTTCCAGCTAAACAAAACACAACAGAAGATTTAGTGGAACCAGAGGATTCAGTAGCTCCCAATGAACCTCAGCCTCTCTGCCGATCTAGTAGGGTTCCTCGCCAACCTGAGAGATACTACGGTTTTCTCATGGATGGTGGGAGCGAGGATTGCATCATGGAGGATGATGACCCAACTAGCTTCGAGCAGGCCATCACGAGTAGGGACTCAGTGAAATGACTGGATGCTATGCGGTCCGAGATGGAATCCATGTACACTAACAAAGTATGGACTTTGGAAGTTGCTCCTGAAGGGGTAAAACCCATTGGGAGCAAGTGGATCTTCAAGAAGAAACTTGGTGTAGATGGGAAAGTGGAGACTTTCAAAGCTAGACTTGTTGCAAAGGGTTTTCGTCAAAGACCAGGTGTGGACTATGACGAAACCTTTTCTCCAGTGGCTATGCTTAAATCCATCCGGATCATGCTTGCCATCGCTGCATATCATGACTACGAAATCTGGCAAATGGATGTTAAGACCGCCTTTCTAAATGGTGATTTAGAAGAGTGCGTGTACATGACTCAGCCAGAGGGCTTCGTAGACAGTGGGAGCAGCGGGAAGGTGTGCAAGCTGCTTAAATCCATTTATAGATTAAAGCAAGTATCGCGGAGTTGGAACATCTGCTTTGACGTCGTTATCAAAGAGTTTGATTTCGTCAAAAATCCAGATGAACCTTGTATCTACAAGAAGGTGGCAGAGAGTAAGGTTGTCTTCCTCGTATTGTACGTAGACGACATACTCTTGATAGGAAATGATATTCCTATGCTGCAGTCGGTCAAGCTTTTCTTATCACAAAGATTCTCAATGAAAGATCTTGGTGATGCCTCCTGCATATTGGGAATTAGGATCTATAGAGATAGATCCAAACGGATATTGGGATTGTCCCAATCCAGGTACATTGACACCATACTAAAAAGGTTTAGTATGGAAGAATCCAAGCGTGGGAACTTGCCCACGATCTCTGGAGTCACTCTCTTCAAAGAGATGTCTCCCAAGACTGATTTGGAGAGAGCTCGCATGCAAGGGATACCCTATGCTTCGGCTGTAGGCTCTATCATGTATGCGATGCTATGTACCAGACCCGATGTAGCATACTCACTAAGTATAGTGAGCAGGTATCAAGCTGATCCTGGAGAGAGTCACTGGACAGCTGTGAAGAGCATTCTCAAGTACTTACGAAGGACTAAAGAGATGCTCTTGGTGTATGGTAATGGAGAACTCCAAGTGGAGTCCTTTACCGATTCGAGCTTCCAGAGTGATAAGGACGACTCTAAGTCGCAGTCGGGATTTGTCTTTACCCTTTACGGAGGGGCGGTTAGCTGGAAGAGTTCCAAGCAGGAAACCGTGGCAGACTCGACGATGGAGGCTGAATACATCGCTGCCAACGATACTGCTAAAGAAGCTGTCTGGATCAAGAAGTTCATTACTGAACTTGGAGTGGTTCCATCCATTGAGCATCCAATACCTTTGTATTGCGATAACAATGGAGCGGTGGCTTTGGCCAAGGAACCCAGGTCCCATCAGCGATCCAGGCATATTCTGAGGTGGTATCACCTGATCCGGGAGATAGTTGATCGCCGGGAGATCGAGGTTAGGAGGGTTGACACGAAGAACAACACGGCGGATCCACTCACGAAGGCCATTCCCCAGATACAGTTTGAGAGACTCTTCGGGATGCTCGGTATGCGATACTACAGCAGCTGGCCCTAGTGCAAGTGGGAGATTGTTAGTTGTATGTATGCCCTAGAGGCCAGTACTGTACAGATGATGTATATTATATTGGATGCTTGGACATATATAGAGATGACTTTCTTGCTCGATATGATAGTATGCTATCTGGTTGCTCTTTATCTTAACATGTACACTTGTCTCTTTAAACTGTCTTATAGTTACATGTTGGTAAAGCCCTTAGGATGTGTACTTGACTACCTGGACTATGATGAAGATCATACTAGTGGGGACATGGTAGTCCATAGGTACATCCTTCAAGGTCCCTAGTCGTGGGTGTATCGAGATGGGGCATCGATATACCAGTGTAGACTAGCGTATACGTTTCTCGACCCATGAGATGGGTGATGGATGATCCCATATCCATTGGTGTTTGACATCAGACATGGTATACGGGTGCTCAGTGGAGACTGGGTACACTGGACGGACTCGCCGAGAACTCCCAGATGGTATTATACCTCACGTCAGATGGCAGTTCTCAGGTGACACTTGTACAGGTTAGTCTGTAGAACCGAGATCGTCATAGAGTCTTGTGTGATTCCCACTGTGCTTTGATCTCCACCTTACCACGTCCATGAGGGCGTGCAAAACGGTGGTTTTTGGGTACAGTCCCGAGTTACATGGAGGCAATGAGCGATAGGAGGGGTTTCGTCTCTCCCGGTATTGGGGGTTGATGTTGCGCTGTGCTCGATTGGCCGTAACAGGGAAGTCCCTGGCCAGGGCTGATCAGAGATTTGCTGGTAAGTGTTACCAGTAGTTTATCGACCCGTTATGAGCCTCACATCGGCACGACTTATCGGTTATTGGGGTCTAACGTTTACCACCCCTAGACTTGATATGCGACATATCAGACGAACAGACCGGACTGTACGGTAAGTGTTACTGGTTGGATTCACAGGAGTGTGAGCGGGCTAGCTCGTCGATCTTCTGATCGCTCAATAATCGGATGGCCGTTACGTTTAGCAGACCGCTTGCGGCTTGTGGGTGCTTGATATGATCATCAGCTGCTGCCGGCGTATTGACGAGTCTTTAGAGTCCTACACAGAGGTTTCCTGGCTCAAGCGAAATGAAATAGGAGCGCATATGAGATATGTGCGGGACTGAGAATAATGCGAGTATGTGATACCATATTTCATTCTCGCGATGAATGTTTCGATTGGTTGTATGCGATATAACCTAGTAATCGAATCGTTGATTCGATAAGCCGATACATAGGATACTAGTCGGTTGTATGCGATATGACCGGATCGTTAAATCAAGTATTGATTTAATGATTTAATGTATAATTATATATTTGATATATTACTTTGCATTAACTAGTATTGGTTCACTTTAAATGGATTTTCTCACTTGATGTGCAAGTTGTATATGTGATATACTTTTGTGCACATGTTTGTATCATGTTTGATGATACTTGCTCATTTGGTTAAGTGTAAAGAATTAAACCTTGGTTAAGTAAATGGTTAGGGTTTTTATTTATTCATTCATTTATCTTTGTAATTTGGATTAAAAAGAAATTGAAAAAGAAAACAAAATGGTTGCTATCATTCTTGAAGCTTGTTGAAGCTTCATGAAGCTTTGACCAAAGTGACCATTTTGTCTTCATGCCTAACCCTAACCATTCATCTAACCTTAGTCAATTCTCTACACCTAACCATGGTTCATATTATGATAAGTATTCATTTTCTTTTGCATTTTAAATGAAATACTCATCATATTCTATCTTGAGCTTCTTCTTCTTCTTCAAGAAAAAGCTTGCCATCATCAATGGCTTCTTGAGTAAAAGTGTGAGAAATCCAATTCTAAAGTGAACCCACCTCCTATTTCTTCACCCTCTACCTCTTGCCAAGTAGTATAGGGTGTTTTCTTCACAAGTTTCACAACTTGGTGAAGTTGGAGCTTGATCTTGTGTAACCTCGACGTAGATCATCTTCGGCATCGTAGCCGACGACTTGTCCGCTCATTTCTCCGATGAAGCCGATGCTAGAGTCCGAGATCCGACTAGGACTGCGAGAGGACGTCTACGTGGAGATAAGGAAGTGGAGAACCGGATCTACAAAGGTTGTAGCTTCTCACTTTTAGTTAAGATGTTAACTAGCTTAACTTTTCGCCTAAAATTCTAGTTAACGATCCGTATTAGGGTTTCTCGGCACTCGTAAAATTTGAAATTGGCATGGTTGATGCCTTGTGAGACCTCATTAGCGTGCCTAGGAACCCTACACAATCTACCCTTGTATATTTGACTAGACAGTGAGACTCGTGAGACTTGTATTGTGGTGTTTGGTAACAATGCTCACTTGAGCCGACGTGGTGTTTTCTTATTTCATTGCTTTCAGATGCTTATTGTGCACTTTTGATATACATATTGTATGTGGTTGTGATTCTGCCATGGGCGAAGAGCTAGCTCCCGCTTGGGGATTCCTTAATTCATCATTTATATGTATTTTCATGTGTTGTACCCATTTGGGGGCCAGTATTTAAAAATGAGACTCTGCCGAAATTTTCGAGAAAATCTGATGTTGCTTTTAAATGTTTAATGCTACTTATTTGTTAAAATCACTTGCTTTAAAATAAGTTTTCCTTCACTCTTTTTCTTTAAATGATTTAGTTTTCTGGGCTTTGGCTTACTTAGATTACGTACGCCTTGAGATGTTTCGTAGTTTAAGTGCAGTCACGTTCCGTACCTTCGGGTCGTGACAGCTGAATATTCACCTGTAGCATAGATAAATGTGTTGGTTTGGGACAGTCGTACTGCTTTTTTGGCCTTCGTCAAGGGTATGTACGGGTGGGTTCAAATTAACCTGGATAATGACGGGTAGAACTTGACATGTGACTTATGATATGTTGGCCTTCGTCAAGGTCATAAGAGCATGGGGCAAAAATCCACATTGGGAGTTTCTAAAGAAACTGAAACTTGCTGGTGTTGCATACCATTTGGAGTGTGATAATTTTGGTAGGATTCTTCAACTTTATCACGCGATGATATTTGGATCCCGATCCTACTGTGAGTATATGCTACTCCTCGGGAGATTTTTTCACTTAACGATCAATGCTATAAACCAAGTAGGTGTCTAGAACAGTGTTAGTGGGGGTACGCCTCCAGGGAAAAGAGGTTATTTAATTAAGGAACTTCGCGAAAGTGTCGTAAAACCTTCCTCGAAGTACCGACACTAGTCTGGCTGAAAGGTTAAGCAAGTATTGTACGATGAGATTAATCCTGACTAATTCTTCTTTTATGGTTTGAGGAAGGATTCGAGAAACAGTGGGAGCCATCCTGTTTAGATAAACTAAAAACCAATCTAAACTTGCAAGAGTATCATGCTAAAGTGTTTCTTCTCTCTCTCCTAATTACAGCAACTAAAGATGACGGGCCTTAAGTTACTATTAGATAAAAATATATTGACAGGGCCAAACTCAAAGATTGGTTCAGGAATGTCAAGATGGTGGCAATCACGTATGAATAATTGGGGTATATCCTCACTACTAAAGCCCCCGCCGTCCCAGGTCCAGACTCCAGTGTCGCGGATATTGAGATCCGTAAGACCTGGGAGATTGACTGCGTGAAGGCCAAGTGGCTCGTGCTGGCCTCTATGGACAATGAACATCAGATGCGGCACGAGAATATGGATCTTGAATCCATATTCCTCCATACCAAGGAATTATATGTAGAGCAATCTCATATCGCAAGATACGAGACCTCGAAGAAGCTATTTCAGGCATGGTTAGCCGTCGAATCATTTGTAGGGGAACACGTCCTTAAGATGATCGGCTACATTGAAGAGCTCGCGGACTTCGGGACCACGTTAAAGAATGAGCTGTATACAGACTTAATTCTGCAGTCCCTTCCTCCCACCTACGCCTAGTTTATCTTGAATTTTAATATTCAAGGTAAAGAAGTTGAACATCCGGAACTCTTCAACATGTTGAGGAATGTTGAGGGCACCCTGCAGAAAGCCAGAGAAACGCCCGCTTTACTTGTTGGTGGAGCTTCCTCTTCTATATCCAAGGCGAAAGCCAAAGGAAAGAAGAAGAAGGCTCCTACCAAGCCGAGAGGCGGTGTTAGTAAGGTGGAAGCAAAGGGCAAGGCAAGGGTAGCGGGGCCGACTGTAGGAAAGGAAGAATGCTTCTACTGTCATAAGAAGGGCCATTGGAAGAAAGATTGTAGGGCTTGGAAGGCCAAGAACCAGGACCTGAAACAAGTTGTGGCTTCGGCTTCATGTGTGTTTGTAATTGAAAACTGTCTATCAATCAACTCTACTTCCTTGGTATTGGATACCGAATCAGGATCTCATATCTGTAATTCTTTGCAGGCACTGAGAAGCCGTAGGGTTCTGAAGACCGGTGATATGACCCTCAGGGTTGCTAACAGAGCGAGCGTGGATGCTGTGTCCGTAGGGGAATATCACCTCAGATTGACGAGTGGACATATTTTGGTTTTGCACAACTGTTTTTGTGTACCTAGTTTGACTTGTGATATCATTTCTGTATCTTCGTTATCTAAAGAAGGTTATGATTTTACATTTGTAAGGGATGTCGTAAACATCCACCTTAATCATGGTCTGATTGGGTCAGGTACTCTAAACAACGGTATATACGTATTAAACCAACTACAAATTTTCAATGTCCAGAACACACATAAAAGAAAGAATCCAGAAATAAATCATGCTTTCTTATGGTATTGTAGACTAGGTCACATCAACAAAACAAGGTTGACCAAGATACATAAAGAAGGATATTTGGATCTGTTCGAATATCAATCTTATGCAACTTGTCAATCATGTCTCAAAGGAAAGATGATAAAGACCCCGTTCACTAGACGCGGAGTAAGAGCGAGCGAGCACTTGGGACTCATACACAGCGACTTATGTGGTCCAATGTCTACACATGCAAGAAGTGGTTATTCCTATTTCATTATTTTTACGGATGATTTCTTTAGGTATAGACATGTCATCTTGATAAAACACAAATCTAAGGCCTTTGAGAAATTCCGAGAATATAAGAATGAAGTGGAAAAACAAACTGGCAAAAGTACCAAAATACTGAGATCTGATCGAGGTGGTGAATACTTGAGTGCCGAGTTCCTGGATTACCTAAAAGAGAATGGAATTCTCTCTCAGATTACTCCTCCATACACACCACAACACAATGGTGTATCGAAGAGACGGAACCGAACCCTATTGGATATGGTACATTCCATGATGAGTAACGTTGAGTTACCGCGATCATTCTGGGGCTACGCACTACAATCAGCTACATATCTTTTGAACAAGGTTCCTACCAAGACTGTGCCTACCACAACATATCAAATGTGGAGTGAGAAGAAACCCTATCTTCAGTATCTGAAGATATGAGGATGTCCAGCTTTTGTTAAAATGCAGCATGCGAACAAACTCGAGGCACGCTCAGTACTGTGTAAGTTTGTGGGATACCCAAAGAACTCCATGGGATATCTTTTCTATTACGCAGAGGAACAAAAGGTTTTTGTTTCTTGTCATGCCCACTTTTTGGAACATCAATTTGTAGGAAAAAAAACTAGTAGGAGCACAATAGAACTGGAAGAAATTCCAGAATCACAAGCTATTACTAAAAGCTTGGTGGAACCAAAAGTTTCAAAAGAACGGGACATTCCCGCGCTACTCCGCAGGAGTAGTAGGCTGTCTCATCCGCCTGAGAGATACTGCGGTTTTCTCATAGACGGGGATAGAGAAGTTTGCATCATTGATAATGATGAGCCAACTAATTTCCAGCAAGCCATTCAGAGCACAGACTCGGTAAAATGGATGGATGCAATACGGACCGAGATGGAGTCTATGTACGCCAACAAAGTATAGACTTTGGACATTGCTCCAGAAGGGGTAAAACCCGTAGGCTGCTGCTTAGTCGAAAATATTGTATATTTTAGCCGGCAATTTCCTCATCATTTGCACTCATTTAGAAGTGTACGGCATCCGTATTTCACATATTAGCAAATCTATCACAGATGATCAGATTACATGTATTAGACCTTAAAACCGGCATTTCTAGGGAAATTGACTGCATTGCATGGCATCGCAATATTTCTATATGTCGCAACCCGTGTTTCAAAGTCTGTGCAGGAAAAGGAGAAGCTCGCTCGAATTTACACCGCTCAAATATACGCTAACTCACTAACTTCAAATCTGGTATCAATCCAAAGGAGAAATCACAAATCAATATATCAGATAAAGCTCCAAATGGCATTACAAGACCACACCAGAGAGCCCAAGGCCCAAGCCCCCTAAAGAGCCGCGGATCCACGGCAATGGATTGCTTGTACCGCGCATCCGCGGTGGGTCCAAGGAATCAGCCTCTCAATTTTAGTGCAAAACTCCTGTCTCAGCTCCTACAGTTCAGAAAGACACTCCAAGTTCTAGAAGACTCTAGAGATTTCTGCCAGATCAGCAAATTAGGGTTTTCTAAGCTTAATTAAGCCTAGCTTAAACCCTAAGCTAGCTCCTAACAAACTCTTTCTAGAAACTCCTCAACAAACTTTTGGAGGGAATGGGAAGTTCAAACTTAGACCTAGGGTTTGGGTGTTCTATAAATAAGACCCTAGTATCACTAACTATTCATCTTGGAAAAATAAGATCATCAATCATAAATCTAGTATCAAACTAGACCCATTCTATCTCTCTCTTCATCTTCTTCCTCCACAAGTCTAGTGAGAGGGCTTGTGTGAACCCTAATTCCAATCAAAATCAAGATCCCGAGTACCCATTAAGCAAGAAGCCCTACAACCTTTAGGAGCGGAGCCGATCTTCAACGGAGCAAGCGATCCGAGCTGATCCACGACTCACGAAGCCGAGCGACGCCCGATCAACAATCTAGATTCTTCCTCTTGTAGTTCTTGAAGCGAATGTAATCAAAATTGTTGAGATAAATAAAGGTGATATTCTTTTATCTTGTTTTCTTTAAATTCTGCATCATGATATCTTTACAATTCGTAAATATTCTCTGTGTGGTGATGTGTGAATAAAACTCCGCTCGTCAAGGAGTCGAGACGGTCAATAGAATGATGATGTAACACAGCTTTAATCGATTCTTGATTCCTACAAGTTTTGTAAACCCTAGCAAGTTCAAGAACCGACAACCCATTTCGTTACGATGCTTTCTTGAATGATATCGCTCGAAATTGGGGAGTTAGGATCGTTTCTTGAAATTGCTAGAGGCTAGAATGTGAATGATATCGACAAAAGAACAAGGGATAAGATGAAACCCTAGTTTCACGAGAAAGCCCTAACTCTCGTCGATGATCATCGATCTAGTATCAATCCTTCGAAGGACAAGAACATGAAATCTTTAGATTACATCACGTCTATCGATCCGATCGATTCCTACGAGCCTCTTTTAGATTCTTGACTGTTGATTGGAAATATCATCAATACATCGATTCTTGATTGTTTAACATTTTCTTGATTCTTGAATAAGAATAGTGACACTTGATATGAATCATTCTTGAATCATGTTTTCTTTTATCGTTACTTAACTTTTCAATTCAAACATATTAAAAAATATAAATGAATCGTGCAATCCCTGTGGACGATCCGCACTCATTCATGAACTACAATTGACACCGTAGTTTGATTGCGGTCAAAATAATTTTTGGTTGTGATTTCTTTACAATTTTCTACAAACACAACGGAAAAACTACCAATCAGCTGCAAATGGATCTTCAGAAAGAAGATTGGTGTAGATGGACAGGTTGAAACCTATAAGGCTAGACTTTTTGCAAAAGGATTTCGTCAAAGACCCGGTTTGGACAAGGATGAAACCTTTTCACCAGTCGCTATGCTAAAATCCATTCGGATTCTTCTTGCCATTGCTGCCTTCCACGATTATGAGATTTGGCAGATGGACGTAAAAGCCGCTTTTCTAAATGTAAATTTGGAATAGTGCATCTATATGGACCAGCCAGAGGGTTTCATTCAGAGTGGGAGCAGCGGGAAAGTGTGCAAATTGCTTAAGTTCATCTATGGACTAAAGCAGGCATCGCGGAGTTGGAACATCTATTTTGATGAGACGGTCAAAGAATTTGACTTTATCAAAAATCCAGATGAGCTATGTGTTAGTTGTATGTATGCCCTAGAGGCCAGTATTGTACAGATGATGTATATTATATTGGATGCTTGGACATATATAGAGATGACTTTCTTGCTCGACATGATAGTATGCTATCTGGTTGCCATTTATCTTAACATGTACACTAGTCTCTTTATACTGTCTTATAGTTACATGTTGGTAAAGCCCTTAGGATTTGTACTTGACTACCTAGACTATGATGTAGATCATACTAGTGGGAACATGGTAGTCCATAAGTACATCCTTCAAGGTCCCTAGTCGTGGGTATCTCGAGACGGGGCATCGATTTACCAGAGTAGACTAGCGTATACGCTTCTCGACCCATGTGATGGGCGATGGATGATCCCATATCCATTGGTGTTTGACATCAGAGATGGTGTACGGGTGCTCAGTGGAGACTGGGTACACTGGACGGACTCGCCGAGAACTCCCAGATGGTATTATACCTCACGTCAGATGGCAGTTCTCAGGTGACACTTGTACAGGTTAGTCTGTAGACCCGAGATCGTCATAGAGTCTTGTGTGATTCCCACTGTGCTTTGATCTCCACCTTACCACGTCCATGAGGGCGTGCAAAACGGTGGTCTTTAGGTACAGTCCCGAATCACATGGAGGCAATGAGCGATAGGAGGGGTTTCGTCTCTCCCGGTATTGGGAGTTGATGTTGCGTAGTGCTCGATTGGCCGTAACAGGGAAGTCCCTGGCCAGGGCTGATCAGAGATTTGCTGGTAAGTGTTGCCAGTAGTTTCTCGACCCGTTACGAGCCTCATATCAGCACGACTTATCGGGTTATTGGGGTCTGACGTATACCACCCCTAGACTTGATATGCGACGTATCTGACGAAGAGACTTGACTGTATGGTAAGTGTTACTGGTCGGATTCGCAGGAGTGTGAGCGGACTAGCTCGTCGATCTTCTGATCGCTCAATACCCGGGTGGCCGTTACGTTTAGCAGACCGCTTGCGGCTTGTGGGTGCTTGATATGATCATCATCTGCTACCGGCGTATTGACGAGTCTTTAGAGTCCTACACAGAGGTTTCCTGGTTCAAGCGAAACGAAATAGGAGCGCATATGAGATATGTGCAGGACCGAGAATAATGCGTGTATGTGATACCGCATTTCATTCTCACGATATATGTTTCGATTGGTTATATTCGATATGACCTAGTTATCGAATCATTGATTCGAGAAATCGATGCATTGAATACTAGTCGGTTATGTGCGACATGACCGGATCATTGAATCAAGTGTTGATTTAATGATTTAATGTATAATTATATATATTTGATATATTACTTTGCATTAACTAGTATTGGTTCACTTTAAACGGATTTTTCTCACTTGGAATGCACATTGTATATGTGATATACTTTCGTGCACTTTTATGTATCATGTTTGATGATACTTGATCATTTAGTTAAGTGTATAAAATTAATCCATGGTTAATATGATAATTAGGGTTTTGCATTTTCATTTATTTATTTATTTGTTTATTTATTTATTTGGAAAAGAATAAGATGAGTATGGTGGCTTTCTTTGTCATTTTGTTGAAGCTTCATGAAGCTTTGACTTTGCTAACCATCCTTATCTTCATGCTTAACCCTAACCCATCAAAGTGACCATGGTTAATTCTCTACACTTAACCCTAGTTCAAATTATGATAAGATTTTTGTTTTATATTTATTTTTTATAACACTTATCATAATTTTTCTAGAGCTCATCTTCATCTTCTTCTTCAAGCTTGCTACTCCAATGGCAAGTTGAGATCTAGTGAGTTAAATCCAAATCTAAAGTGAACCCACCTCCTATTTCTTCACCCTCTACCTCTTGCCAAGTTTTTTTGGGTGTTTACTTCACAAGTTTCACAAGTTTGTGAAGTCGGAGCTTGAGTTTGTGCAACCTCGACGTAGATCGTCTTTGACACAAAGCCGACGACTTATTCCGCTCGCTTTCCCGATGAAGCCGATGATCGAGTCAAGGATTCATGATGGACAGCGAGGACATGACCACGTGGAGCTTAGGAGGCGGAAATCCGGATCTACAAAGGTTGTATATCCGTATCCTAGTAGTTAACAGTTAACTAGCTTTCTAATTCGCCTAAACATCTAGTTAAAGATCCGTTGTCTAGGGTTTCTTGGCACTAAAAATTTTAATTTGGCATGCACGATGCCTTGTGAGAACCCACTAGGGTGCCTAGGAACCTTTCACTGGTATCAGAGCCTAGCTAGAGCCTTAGGCGAAGTCCCGATGACGTTTGAAACCCGATCGAACCGAAATCCAAAACCTAAAAATGCTCTCTGGACTTTTTCTAAAAATTCGGATTTTTGTCAATTAAAAATATGTAGAAAATCAAGCAGGGTGTTATATGAATTACTGTGAAATACGAGGACTTGATTCAAATTTTCCACCGCGGAAGCGCGGCACATGCTAGGCATGTGCGGCCCTTCCGCGGCGGTACTGTTCCTTTATGCAATTTTTTCTTCACAGTAACTCATATAATTAAATGCTGTGTTTTCTGGGATATTTTTATTGTGACTTTACAGAAGAGTATTCTGGGGTACTATTGGGAATCTGTATTTCGATCGGATTATCAAATTTCGTCTTTTAGAGTTTTTCCAGATAATTGTAGAATATGTTAAAGAGTTCGACCGGATATAAATACCCAGGTTTTCCCCTGCCGGAATATCCAAGTGTTGGATTATTGTGTGGTTAAAAGACGTTCTGAGTAGTGCAAGTAACGCGATGGTCCCTCTAGAAGACACAAACCTTAACTCGATTATGTGACCGTCTTGAACTGCCCTTTGAACCTTCGGGTTTGGGGCAGTACGGCGTGCCACATGTGAGGCGTTGGCTTGACCCTTCTACGGCTGGACCGTCGGTACTGAGGTATGAAGTGAATGTCTTTGAGCCTATTTCATGTGTTGATCGGTGTCGGGAAAACTTGGGTGTTCGAATGTTCGATCGGAAAGTTTGATATATTCTATTTATCCGGAATTGGATACAATAATTGGAATTCACAAACAGTTATGTGATAACTGAATGAATGTTATAGATCTAGCAGTTTAGTTTCACAAGATATCGAAAAGAGTTTTCGATGATGGGACTAAAATGCGGGGTTTATAACTGTTAGGCATGTGATGTCTAAAGAGGTTGCGGATTCCAATTGTTGTAGTTTTACACTTTCTTTTCTGTGACCGTAAGTGTAGTATGTTCATATCGCCGGTTTCGTTGCTATACGTCAAGGACAATTGGGGTATGCATACTTACTTACGTTGATGACATGTGATGTTATGTGTTGCTGGATATGTTATATTGGATCGTCGTATTTGAATAGCCGGGGTTTTTATGTGAGATGAGTGTTTTTCATTTTCATTCATGTAAAAACTTGTATGTAATATTCTTTTATTCGGGGCACTTCCAGGATGCGGGAGTTGTCACCCTTTGTATATTATTTACTTTTCTGCACTAGGATAGACCCAAGGAGGGGAGCACAAGTAACCGGGTTCTGGGGTCCAGTGGGAGACCAACTCGAGGAGTCGAGTCCGGGTCTCCTAACCCTAGAATTGGCAGGGTTGCTTGCCGCTCTCGTAGGGGTCTGGGGGTGTGGGATTGGCTATTCATCACGACCGTGGAATCCGTGTTTTATACTGGCTCGTATTAAAAACACGGACGTCCTAGTATATCCAATATTTCATATGTTTATTCTGCTGCGATATCTGTGATGTGATTCTGTGATGAATATAGTATATAGTATATATGATATATTATATAGACGTTACTTATGTTTTACACCCGCGCTAGCCCTGCCCTGCTCTGTCGTTAGTTACCTAACCTAACGGTGCACGAGGGGACATCGAGGCGAATGCGGATGGCATAAGTGTACGTCATATCTATCTGTGATGTTTAGGTATTAAATGATGGGACTTCATTAATGTGATTAATGAAAGATAAGAAACCTAAGATGTTGTAGAATCGAATTTTAAAATAAAACAGGTAGCTATAGTTTTTGCTTTGCACAGCGATATATATGATATATCCCGCACCTCATTCGACGAGGAAAGGACCGAGATCCCTTCACCGGGAGTGACTCCTTTAGCAATAACTGGCAGATGCTACACATTCGGTTTGCTTTTGACTGCTTTTGCGATTTTGCTTTGCACAGCGATATATATGATATATCCCGCACCTCATTCGACGAGGAAAGGACCGAGATCCCTTCACCGGGAGTGACTCCTTTAGCAATAACTGGCAGATGCTACACATTCGGTTTGCTTTTGACTGCTTTTGCGATTTTGCTTTGCATAGCGATATATATGATATATCCCGCACCTCATTCGACGAGGAAAGGACCGAGATCCCTTCACCGGGAGTGACTCCTTTAGCAAAACTGGAAAAGCCTCAAAATCACTCCATTTTAAAACTTCATTTGATTCTACAACGATATCAAGTTCATTACGCTTATGGTTTTATGAAAACCTGCGTAGCCCTCCGTCATTTCAGATAAGTATTAGATAGTATTCGTGCTGCGGTTGTTTGGCATGCGTCAAGGCGTAGTGTACGGTAGCTAACTAGTGCTTATCTGCCAGCATATGATGCGATTGGATTAGGGTATTCATACGGCGTTGTTTGGCATGCGTCAAGGGTCGTGCGGGTGGGTTTAATTCAATCAAGAAATGACGGGTTGAACTTGACTAGCAGACTATGGGTTGTTTGGCATGCGTCAAGGTCATAGCGAGCTAGGGGCAAAATATTATCGGGAATTTCAAGTGTTGAAATTTGCAATGAGATTGCATACCTTCTATGAGATAGTTGGATCCCGATACCCGCTGCGAGTAAGAGTTACTCCTGGGAGAGTTTTACACATTGCAATTAATCGATCAAGTAGGTGTCTAGAAAGGTGTTAACGAGGTTACGCCTCTGGGAAAACGAGGTTTACATTAATTAGGTTCGTGCGAAAGCACGGGGGACCTCCCTCAAAGTACCAACACTGGCCTGGCTGAAAGATTGGCGAACTTGTAGTGTGTAATTAATCCCGGCTAGTCTTTCCTTTTAGGGTTTGGAGGAAGATTTGATAAAAAGCAGTGGGAGCCATCCTGATTAGATAAGATAATAACCAATCTGATCTTGCACGAGCATACGCTAAAGTGTTTTCTTCTCTCTCTCTCCAGGTAGCGACCATTTCATGCCTTAATAAAGATAATAAAATGGATGTATTGACCGAACCCGCATGTTATACTGTGCTGGGGAACGTTGGTTCCGTTCTTTCCTGTAAGAGTTATAGGAATGAACAGGATATAGGGGAATACCAGGATTCCCATGCCACCCGAATGAAGAAAGTACATGTTGATGCATTTTCTTCAGGTGTGTTCGTTACTGAGAACTGTTTCTCCATTTGCTCTACGTCCTGGGTATTGGATACCGGGTCGGGATCCCATATATGTAATCAGTTACATGGGCTAAGGAAAGGTAGAGAACTTGGAGAAGGTGATAAAGACATTAGAGTTGGAAATGGTGCAATTGTTGCAGCCAAGACTGTCGGGGAATATCACCTTGTATTACCAACTGGTAATACATTGGTTCTGAACGAATGCTATTACATGCCGAACCTGATATGCAACATTATATCGGTTTCTTTATTAAGTAAAGAGGGATATAATTTTGTATTACAGGACAATGTTATGAACATTTTCCATAACCAAAAGTTGGTTGGATCAGGCACGTTGTGCAATGGCATTTATGTTCTAAACCAATCAACAGTCCTCAGTATAACAAACACACACAAGAGGAAGAGTTCTGAACTCAATGAATCCTTCTTGTGGCATTGTAGACTGGGTCACATCAATGCGACACGACTAGCTAAGTTGCATAAAGATGGATATTTAAATCCGTTTGAATTTTCATCTTATGACACTTGCCAGTCATGTCTCAAAGGCAAGATGACCAAGACTCCGTTTACGGGACACGGAGAAAGAGTTACCGAACTCTTAGGACTGATACATAGTGATGTATGCGGTCCCATGTCTACACATGCCAGGGATGGTTCTTCGTACTTCATTACATTCACTGACGATCTCTCAAGATTCGGATATGTGTTCCTGATGAAACACAAATCAGAAGCTTTTGAGAAATTTAGAGAATATAAACAAGAAGTTGAGAACCAAACCGGGAAAAGTATTAAAATCCTACGATCTGATCGAGGAGGGGAATACTTAAGCAATGAATTCCTGGACTTCCTAAAAGAGAATGGGATTCTCTCTCAGCTGACTCCTCCTTATACACCACAGCACAACGGTGTATCTGAACGGAGAAACCGCACCCTATTAGATATGGTGCGCTCAATGATGAGTACAGCTGAGTTACCTATTTCCTTCTGGGGACATGCGCTTGAGACAGCCATGGACCTATTGAATAGAGTTCCTACCAAATCAGTGCCTACCACTCCATATGAGATATGGAAAGGGAAGAGACCACATCTTAATTATATTAAGATATGGGGTTGTCCAGCCTATGTCAAAAGACAAAATCCGGACAAACTCGAGGCAAGATCTGTCTTATGTAAGTTTGTAGGATATCCCAAAAATTCACAAGGGTATATCTTCTACCACCCCGAGGAACAAAAGGTGTTTGTTTCTCGACATGCCACTTTCTTAGAAAAAGGTTTTCTTATGAAACAGATAAGTGGCATTGAGGTAGAACTGGAAGAGGTTCCAGCGACACAGACAACAACAGAAGATTTGGTTGAACCCGAGGATTCCGAAGTTCCCGATGAACCCCAGCCACTCCGCCGATCTAGTAGGGTTCCTCGCCAACCTGAGAGATACTACGGTTTTCTCATGGATGGTGGAAGTGAGGATTGCATCATGGAGGATGATGACCCAACTAGCTTCGAGCAGGCCATCACTAGTGGGGACTCAGTAAAATGGCTGGATGCTATGCGGTCCGAGATGGATTCCATGTACACCAACAAAGTATGGACTTTGGAAGCTGCTCCTGAAGGGGTTAAACCCATTGGGAGCAAGTGGATCTTCAAGAAGAAACTTGGTGTAGATGGGAAAGTGGAGACTTTCAAAGCTAGACTTGTAGCAAAGGGTTTTCGTCAAAGACCAGGTGTGGACTATGATGAGACCTTTTCTCCAGTGGCTATGCTTAAATCCATCCGAATCATGCTTGCCATTGCTGCCTTTCATGACTACGAAATCTGGCAAATGGATGTTAAGACCGCCTTTCTAAATGGTGATTTAGAAGAGTGCGTGTACATGACTCAGCCAGAGGGCTTCGTAGACAGTGGGAGCAGCGGGAAGGTGTGCAAGCTGCTTAAATCCATTTATGGATTAAAGCAAGCATCGCGGAGTTGGAACATCTGCTTTGACGTCGTTATCAAAGAGTTTGATTTCGTCAAAAATCCAGATGAACCTTGTATCTACAAGAAGGTGGCAGAGAGTAAGGTTGTATTCCTCGTATTGTACGTGGACGACATACTCTTGATAGGAAATGATATTCCTATGCTGCAATCGGTCAAGCTCTTCTTATCACAAAGATTCTCAATGAAAGATCTTGGTGATGCCTCCTGCATATTGGGAATCAGGATCTATAGAGATAGATCCAAACGGATTTTGGGATTATCCCAATCCAGGTACATTGACACCGTACTAAAGAGGTTTAGTATGGAAGAGTCCAAGCGTGGGAACTTACCCACGATCTCTGGAGTCACTCTCTCCAAAGAGATGTCTCCCAAGACTGATTTGGAGAGAGCTCGCATGCAAGGGATACCCTATGCTTCGGCAGTAGGCTCTATCATGTATGCGATGCTATGTACCAGACCCGATGTAGCATACTCACTAAGTGTAGTGAGCAGGTATCAAGCTGATCCTGGAGAGAGTCACTGGACAGCTGTGAAGAGCATTCTCAAGTACTTGCGAAGGACTAGAGATATGTTCTTGGTGTATGGTAACGGAGAACTCCAAGTGGAGTCCTTTACCGATTCGAGCTTCCAGAGTGATAAGGACGACTCTAAGTCGCAGTCGGGTTTTGTCTTTACCCTTTACGGAGGGGCGGTTAGCTGGAAGAGTTCCAAGCAGGAAACCGTGGCAGACTCGACGATGGAGGCTGAATACATCGCTGCCAACGATGCTGCCAAAGAGGCTGTCTGGATCAAGAAGTTCATTACTGAACTTGGAGTGGTTCCATCCATTGAGCATCCAATACCTTTGTATTGCGATAACAATGGAGCGGTGGCTTTGGCCAAGGAACCCAGGTCCCATCAGCGGTCCAGGCATATTCTGAGGCGGTATCACCTGATCCGGGAGATAGTTGATCGCCGGGAGATCGAGGTCAGGAGAGTTGACACGAAGAACAACACGGCGGATCCACTCACGAAGGCCATTCCCCAGATACAGTTTGAGAGACTCTTCGGGATGCTCGGTATGAGATACTACAGCAGCTGGCCCTAGTGCAAGTGGGAGATTGTTAGTTGTATGTATGCCCTAGAGGCCAGTATTGTACAGATGATGTATATTATATTGGATGCTTGGACATATATAGAGATGACTTTCTTGCTCGACATGATAGTATGCTATCTGGTTGCCATTTATCTTAACATGTACACTAGTCTCTTTATACTGTCTTATAGTTACATGTTGGTAAAGCCCTTAGGATTTGTACTTGACTACCTAGACTATGATGTAGATCATACTAGTGGGAACATGGTAGTCCATAAGTACATCCTTCAAGGTCCCTAGTCGTGGGTATCTCGAGACGGGGCATCGATTTACCAGAGTAGACTAGCGTATACGCTTCTCGACCCATGTGATGGGCGATGGATGATCCCATATCCATTGGTGTTTGACATCAGAGATGGTGTACGGGTGCTCAGTGGAGACTGGGTACACTGGACGGACTCGCCGAGAACTCCCAGATGGTATTATACCTCACGTCAGATGGCAGTTCTCAGGTGACACTTGTACAGGTTAGTCTGTAGACCCGAGATCGTCATAGAGTCTTGTGTGATTCCCACTGTGCTTTGATCTCCACCTTACCACGTCCATGAGGGCGTGCAAAACGGTGGTCTTTGGGTACAGTCCCGAATCACATGGAGGCAATGAGCGATAGGAGGGGTTTCGTCTCTCCCGGTATTGGGAGTTGATGTTGCGTAGTGCTCGATTGGCCGTAACAGGGAAGTCCCTGGCCAGGGCTGATCAGAGATTTGCTGGTAAGTGTTGCCAGTAGTTTCTCGACCCGTTACGAGCCTCATATCAGCACGACTTATCGGGTTATTGGGGTCTGACGTATACCACCCCTAGACTTGATATGCGACGTATCTGACGAAGAGACTTGACTGTATGGTAAGTGTTACTGGTCGGATTCGCAGGAGTGTGAGCGGACTAGCTCGTCGATCTTCTGATCACTCAATACCCGGGTGGCCGTTACGTTTAGCAGACCGCTTGCGGCTTGTGGGTGCTTGATATGATCATCATCTGCTACCGGCGTATTGACGAGTCTTTAGAGTCCTACACAGAGGTTTCCTGGTTCAAGCGAAACGAAATAGGAGCGCATATGAGATATGTGCAGGACCGAGAATAATGCGTGTATGTGATACCGCATTTCATTCTCACGATATATGTTTCGATTGGTTATATTCGATATGACCTAGTTATCGAATCATTGATTCGAGAAATCGATGCATTGAATACTAGTCGGTTATGTGCGACATGACCGGATCATTGAATCAAGTGTTGATTTAATGATTTAATGTATAATTATATATATTTGATATATTACTTTGCATTAACTAGTATTGGTTCACTTTAAACGGATTTTTCTCACTTGGAATGCACATTGTATATGTGATATACTTTCGTGCACTTTTATGTATCATGTTTGATGATACTTGATCATTTAGTTAAGTGTATAAAATTAATCCATGGTTAATATGATAATTAGGGTTTTGCATTTTCATTTATTTATTTATTTGTTTATTTATTTATTTGGAAAAGAATAAGATGAGTATGGTGGCTTTCTTTGTCATTTTGTTGAAGCTTCATGAAGCTTTGACTTTGCTAACCATCCTTATCTTCATGCTTAACCCTAACCCATCAAAGTGACCATGGTTAATTCTCTACACTTAACCCTAGTTCAAATTATGATAAGATTTTTGTTTTATATTTATTTTTTATAACACTTATCATAATTTTTCTAGAGCTCATCTTCATCTTCTTCTTCAAGCTTGCTACTCCAATGGCAAGTTGAGATCTAGTGAGTTAAATCCAAATCTAAAGTGAACCCACCTCCTATTTCTTCACCCTCTACCTCTTGCCAAGTTGTTTTGGGTGTTTACTTCACAAGTTTCACAAGTTTGTGAAGTCGGAGCTTGAGTTTGTGCAACCTCGACGTAGATCGTCTTTGACACAAAGCCGACGACTTATTCCGCTCGCTTTCCCGATGAAGCCGATGATCGAGTCAAGGATTCATGATGGACAGCGAGGACATGACCACGTGGAGCTTAGGAGGCGGAAATCCGGATCTACAAAGGTTGTATATCCGTATCCTAGTAGTTAACAGTTAACTAGCTTTCTAATTCGCCTAAACATCTAGTTAAAGATCCGTTGTCTAGGGTTTCTTGGCACTAAAAATTTTAATTTGGCATGCACGATGCCTTGTGAGAACCCACTAGGGTGCCTAGGAACCTTTCACTATGCATTTATAGTAAGATTGTAGCACGAACTATTGTATTCCTCGTCTTGTAAATGGATGACATTCTCTTGATAGGAAATGACATTCCTATGATACAATCTGTCAAAGGGTTCTTATCACAAAGGTTCTCCATGAAAGACCTGGGTGATGCCTCTTACATTCAGGGGATCCAGATTTATCGTGATAGATCTAAGAGGGTGTTGGGACTTTCACAGTCCAGGTACATCGACAACTTACTGAAAAGATTCAGTATGGAAGATTCAAAGCGCGGTAATTTACCGACTTGTCATGGAATCACCCTCTCCAAAGAGATATCTCCCAAGACTGATTTGGAAAGGGATCGCATGTCTATTATACCCTACGCTTCTGCGGTAGGTTCTATAATGTATGTGATGTTGTGTACCAGACCAGATGTAGCTTATGCACTAAGCGTAGTAAGACGATATCAATCAAACCCTGGGGAGAAGCACTGGATAGCAGTAAAGAACATTCTCAAGTATCTGAGAAGGACTAAGGAAATGTTCTTGGTTTACGGAGGAAAAGACCTCTAGATCGAGGCCTTTGCTGACTCCAGCTTCCAGAGTGACAAGGATGACTCCAAGTCTATGTTGAGTTATGTCTTTACCCTTAATGGAGGGGCGGTCTGTTGGAAGAGTTCCAAGCAAGACACCGTTGATGACTCGACGATGAGTATATCACAGCTTCAGATGCCGCAAAAGAAGCAGTCTGGATAAGGAAGTTCTTAACAGAACTTCAGGTGGTTCCGTCCATTATTGATCCAATACCTCTGTATTGTGACAACAACGAGTCTATAGCTTTAGCAAAGGAACCCAGGTCCCATCAGAAGTCCAGACACATCTTAAGGCGGTATCACCTGACCAGGGAGATCGGTGATCGCCGGGAGATCAAGGTACGAAGTGTTACTACTGAGGACAACACTACGATCCATTCACAAAGGCCATCTCTCAGACGCAGTTCGAGAGGCTATTCGAGATGATAGGTCTGCGATATGCCGGCACATGGCCTTAGTGCAAGTGGGAGATTGTTAGTGTAATATGCCCTAGAGGCCATTATTGTATAGTACTAGTTTGTATATTACATTTTGGAAACTTGGGATATATACACGGATTTATGACAGTCTTGCTCGATATGGTAGTATGCTACTTGGTTTGTATCTATCTTAATGTGTGTTTATTTTTCTTTTGACGTATCACTAATCCATATTGGTAGAGCCCTTAGGATCTTTGCTTGACTACCAGTGCTGTGATGGCAGTCACACTAGTTGGGGCTGGGTAGTCTACAAGCACATCCTTACACAGGTCCCTAGTCGCAGGATTATCGAGACAGGGCATCGATACTCTAGAGTAGACTAGTGTATATGCTTCTCTTCCCAGGAGAGGAGATGATCTGTCCCACATCCATCAGTACATCGTACTGGAGATAGTATGCAAGTGCTCGTTGGGTTATGAGTTACACTGGACGGACTCGTGGGGAACTGCTAATTGGTAATATACCTATCGTCGGGTAGCAGTTCCTAGGTGACATGAGTAAAGCTTAGTTCGTCGACTTGACACTGCTACTTCTCTTCAAGTGTGTTCCCGCTGTTCTTAGATTACTACCCTACCACGGCTCTGCTGAGTCGTATAAACATGTAGTAGTTGGGTGCAGTCCGGAAGCACTTGGAGGCAGTGGCGGTTAGATAGGAATCGTCTCTCCCGATATTGGGGGTTGATGTCGCGCTCTGTTCGGAAAGCCATTACACAAAGTCCCTAGTCAGGGAAAGCGAGATTTGCTGGTAGGGATTCCAGCATTTTCTCAGGGTGTTTTTGGCTGCACTCCAACACGAATTATTGCACTATTAGGGGTCTGACGCTTGCTGCCCCGTAGGACCGATATGCGACACTCTTAGACGAATAGACCGGACTGTACGGAGATTACTACAGACAGGCTCAGTAGGGGTACAGATGAGTTTGCTCATCGACCTTCTTGTCAACAGATACCTGGGTAGTCGTTACGTGCAGCTAGTACCGCTGACGCGCTTGTGATTAAACCCACTGCCAGCGTACTGTCGAGTCTTTAGAGTCCCACACAGAGGGTTTCCCAGCTTTGGGCGAAACGTGTAGAAGTCGTATGGTTTACGACAGGGTTCGATCACATACGTGTACTTGTGCGCATATGATGTTTGGGCGGACAATACTAGTAGGCTTTGGTTTAAGCCGGATCCTGGTATTTGATTATTGGATTAGTTTCGTCTCATTGTATTCGTGTTTCTCGGGATATGGATGTGGGTATGTATATACGGATGAGAGGGGTATTCTTGTAATTTCATCAAGATTACAACTTGGAGTGAGACACCTCAATTAGGGTTTTTCTTTTATGATTAATTCTTTTGTGAGGTGGAAGAAATGAGAGAGGAAATTTGTGGTATTTTAGTGAAATGGGATTAGGGTTTTACATTGACTTTCTTGGACTCATTTGAGTTTTGTTGACTTAGATATTTGTGAGATATTTTCATATGGTTAAAAAGCCAAAACTCAAGCCATTTTCACTTAATCTTATCACTTAAAGAAAAACAACATATACTATTTTCCTCTCTCATTTCCTCAAGCTTTCTCCTTCTCATCTTAAACCCTAACCATCTCATGAGTTGAGAATCCTAGGGTTTAGTGAGACAACTTGATCCCTCATCACTCTCTACACATCCTAGGCTACTTAGTTTAGCACACCAAGTGACCTAATTGCCTCAAGTTAGATGTTAAGTTTAAAGTTGGAACTCTCGGGTGGATCTTCTACGATTTGGAGAAGCCGACGAGGAAGCACAATCCGTTCTCACTTCGAGGAGCTCACGACTTGGAGAAGGACAGCGAGGAGGTGAAGGACAGCGAGAACTTGAGGTATAACATTCTAACATAGTATTTAAACTTCTAAACTAGTTTGTTAGTTAGGGTTTAGTATCGATCCTAGAGTTAGTCGATGTTACGAAGCTTATAAAAATCATTTTTTTGCAAACTCCGCCTCCTCACGAACACGGGGGGTGCGTGGCATCGACTTACAGTCGAGTCTTTAGAATCCCACACAGAAGGTTTTCCTGGTTCAGACGAAATGATATAGTGACCGTAGTTTGATATATACAGGGTTCCGATCAAATGAGTGTACTAGCTATCCAGAGTTTTGATCAGACGGTTGATAATACTATCCGGCTAAGGATTAAGCCGGATTATTAAATTTGGTATTGATTTAATAATTTACATATATATATTTCGATATATATATTCTACTATTATGTTCATTATATTATTCTATTTCTTTGGATATTCATATTTTGATACGAATACGGGTATATATATACGGTAGAGTGTATTCCGTATTTATATGGAAAGGCATTTTAGAAGGAGGACACCTGATTTGTATGGATTTCATTTATTGAAATTGGAAATGAGGTGGAGAGGTGAGGTATAAAGGAAGCATGATGTGAAAAATGGCTTTGTTATTTGTTTATTGTATTTGTATGCACTATTCAAGTATTCAAGTTTGGTTGCAATTTTCTGTTTGAAAATTGCTTTGAACAAAACTATACTACCCATTATTCATTTGAGTAAGAGTTTTCATTTCACCATTTTCCTTTCTCTCTCTATCCTTTTTTAGCTCCTCCTCCTCCTCCTCCTCCATCTTTCTTCCAATCATCTCATGAGTTGAGAATCGAGGATGGAAGAGAGATAGAAATACATTAGAACAGCTCACTGCATCTCTAGACTTCCTAATGTAGCAAGATAGGAATTTTAGTTGCTCTACTTGAATTTTAGTGTGGAGCT
Source organism: Agapanthus africanus (assembly GCA_030015575.1). Taxonomy (NCBI): domain Eukaryota; kingdom Viridiplantae; phylum Streptophyta; class Magnoliopsida; order Asparagales; family Amaryllidaceae; genus Agapanthus; species Agapanthus africanus. The sequence goes on along the minus strand of CM057341.1, from coordinate 613,408,257 downwards.
AAAACCAAGAACCACATCTCTCGGGTGGATTATTTTCGACGGAGGAACACCAACGGTCAAGCTCGATCAAGGAGATCCCAAGGAGTTAAGGAAGAGGAGTTGAAGACCGAAAGACTCGATCATTTGGTATAACCCTCTAACATAGTAACTAAAAACTCTATATAGTTTTCTAGCTCATGTGTTTAGATTCGATTCTAGATTTTATAGTTTCTAGCTCCTCTAGAAATTTTGTTTTTCGTTCCGCATAGACCGCGGTTGTAACGACTATGGCGCTAAGAACCCCAACATTACTTCTGTCGAGAAAATTACTATTTCAACGAGAAATAGTCGTCGAAATAGATTAACTTATTGCAATGAATTTTAGCCGTGGAAATAAGCTATTGCGACACAACCTATTGGATCGGCGTTCCTTCGTGGGTATTTGGGGTGTCCCGACGAAATAGACCTATTTTGACGGTAAATTACCGTCGAAATAACTATTTATTTACTGTAGTGTTTGATAGCGTTTTAATTATTCTTTACTTGAATTAGTAAATTTTGTATTTTTATATATATTTAAAATTACAAGTTGTAAATATCTTTCTCATTGTATACTGATTTATATTGTTAATTTGATAATTCTTTAATGATATTCATAAATGTATACTTATTTCTTAATTATAGCATAAGAGAAAGTGTATCTTATGATACCTTAAGCGATACAATGCTCAAGGAAGACGTATACACGATAAGTATCATGATTTAACAGCTTTGATTCTGTATGTGCAGTAAAGAGTTACAATTCAACAGCTTGAAGTCTTGGTGTAGATGCTTATAACATTTTTTTTCGGTTTGTGATGGGAATTTTGATGAACAACTTGTCAGATGTGCCTACATGTGACATTGCATGTGTGTGTGAGATGATACCTTCTGTGGTATCTGAGTTGGTGTTTGAGTCTTTGTTGTTCATGTATACTTGGTGTAAACACCAGGCCGCGAGTGTGGGATTTTTAGAAAATCAAATTTCATCAAATATCGATCTTAGCGGTTTTTAGATAAATTTCATAGAAACTAAATACCCAAAATTTTCTTGGATGCAAAAATAGACAAAATCGTAGGTTTTTTTTTATTTTACTCTTATATTTTTGTAGCTTTCAATTCATATGATGATAAAAGATATGGTATTTATTTGCTAAAATTTTAAAACCTAAACATTTATGGTAATTATTGACACTATGCTACATTTATGGTATATATTTTCTACACATGGAGAAAATGTGAAAGTTCATGGTATTTATTTGCCATAATTAAATATGATGGTTAATAAACAATGATCTTGGCATTTATTTGAAAAACCTTGAAAGTTCATGGTATGTTATTTAAAAACCATAAAAATTCATAGTATTTTATTTGGAAAAAGCATGAAAGTTCATGGTTAATAAATAATTATCCATGGATTGCCATAGTTGCAATCAAGATTTGGGCACAATCACAAGTCTATCAATATAGCCCAAATCTTCACAATACTTGATGAGAAGGGCAAAATAGGAATTCAAAATTTTTGCCCATAATTAAATTTACATGTTTGACCAAACCATCAAATCATATTGTCCAAAATACAACATATTGCAAATTTGATGCAAGAAAATTTCAAATTTTGATTACGCTTATGCACTTGGTTTCTGTTGCGGAACTATGCACTTGGTTGTTGGGTCTATAGACATGTTTTACATTTGTACTTTGTTCTCGACAACAACAGGTTTCGTAATTGTACTGTAGCAGTACGTAACGGATTCATGCTTTTCATATTTGATTTGGGCTTAATAATCAAGCCTGTATCAAATATAAGCTTGATGCATATAAATATGGCCTTGAATTTAGATCTATAACAGTCCAGTTAAAACCTAACAACCCTAGGCTAAGATCAAAATGCAACGTCATTAATCAAAACAGCATAATTGTAAAATCTTAACATTATTTTTCAGTAAGAGCAAGCATAGTAAGAGAACCCGGGAAGGAAAAAGAAACAAAAGAAAAAAGGTGGCATAATCTTATTTTGTTCTTAACCATACATACATCTATTTTTTATTCATCTTCAGACAACAGAGATGTCCATACATCTAATGAATCTATATGTATCACAATCCAGACCATTATTATGTATCCCAATCCGTCTCAATTATTTTGTTTGAGGCATTTATTGATATCTTTGGAAACATCATTCACATGTCAATAACCGGAATTTTAACTGGTGACACCATGATGAAACAAGGATTTTCCTTCCACTACTTTACCAACTGAACTATACCGGCTATTTTGTTGTGCATCATCTTAATAGAGTACTTTTCGTTATGGAAATTAAGTAGACTAAATAAGTATAAATTTTTTGACCAAGTCCTTGAATTTCTTACATTTTTTAAAAAGAGAACTTTCTTTGTGAATGCAAGGATATTGATATATGGACCCTGAATGATTCAAAAATTGAAATTCCTTTCATGTTCGTTTGTATTGGTTCATTAATCATGTCTATATTCAAACTAAATTGCTACAAGATCTTAAGGTTAGATCCAATGAAAATGTAAAAAAAATGAGCATGAATTTTCTTTGACCTGCTTATTAAAAAACAAGAGATTAAAAAACAAGAGATTAGTGGCGCTGCGCAAGTTGCTGCACCGGCGTCACTCAATTGTGTCAAACAGAGTTGGGGCAGTGGGCCGCATCGGAAATGCATAGGCCCCCACCCCTATTAGTCACATTGCGTAGCGCTGCGCTTCGGGAGGTTCCCGAGCACCACTTTCTCATCAAAACAAAAGGATAAAAAGTTAAGAAGCAAGATGGGCTTTTTATTGGAAACTGAAGGTCCTGAACCCCAGAGTTCATTTCATTAGCAAATAGTTAAACACAACACTAGACATTGAACACAAACAAAACATCTCGACCTCTCACACATCAGCTCTAACTTTTCCAATCCTAAGAAAAACAGGAAACTTTACCCCCTTAACAGACTTCACATCTCCACCCCACGCCCTTTCAAAATCGCCCACAACCGTCTCCGTCAAGAGCTCTACTCCTCTCTCCATTGCCGTCTCATACGCTGACCATGAACGCAGGTACGTCAGATACCTCTCCAAATCCATATTTATCTCCGTCGCAAACTCAACCGGCCCAGTGTCCTCCATTCCATCAACAGGATTGAATGGAAACTCGATGGTCCTATACTCTTCATCCACTAACTCTCTTGCTTTGGCCCAAACGGCCGAGACTCCTTGTACAATCTCCAAAAGATTGTATCGACTTGTTCGTCGACTCGTGGTTCCGTGTAACACCTGTTGGATTTTATTTCACCAAAATTTTAATTAAAAATGTTAACGATGTAATCTACTGTTCGGCAATATGTCCTTAGGACAACAAATTTGCACGCCGGCCTCGAACCAAAGTAAAAAAGGCAGGGTGGAAAAAGATTTTGGACCCGACTATTATATTTAATTACAATATAGAGAAAAATCCACTTTCTTTAAAAGAAGCCTGCATCTACCGATTCGGTTTTTGGGAAGAAAGCCAGCAATGATGAGACGGATTCACTTATTTCCAATAAAACTTGGAAATTAGTAGCACTACCTCAAGGTTGCAAAACTATATATAGGATGCAAATGGATTTTACGCAAAAAATTGCAAATGGATTTTACGCAGAAAATAAAATCCTGATGGTATATTGACAAGTATAAGGCTATTCTTAACTCGTGCTATATTTTGAATAGAATTCCGCAAAAAAAAAAAAAAACCAAAAAAATTAGTTTGCAAGCTAACTAAGTCTCTTTATGGACTAAAGCAAGCTCCCAAATAATGGCAGGAAATTTTTATTCATGCATGCTAGAAAATGGTTTTAAATCAAATGTGATAAAGGTATTTATTACAAAATTGTTGGTAATTTTCATGTTATTATTAGCCTAAAGGTTGACGATTTATTAATTTTGGGTTCATTGTATTATTTTTATTTTTCTTCAAATTCGCAAATATCGGTATGAATCAAAAGCTAAAAGTTCTGAATATCTAACAACGGTAAGATGTGATATTTTAGTGATTTTTGTCATGCTACATATGTCACATTTTAAAAAGTCATTCAAAGCAGGAATAAGTTCTAAACGGCTCATATTATGAACATATTTAGAATTGATATTTCCTAAAGGTGCATGCTAAAAGTTTAAATAAGAAAGCATGTAAGCAGAACTAGCAATTTTATTCATTTCAATGCTTAGTTTAAATATACCATCACAGGTATAGGCTTTTCCAACAAAAGTAGAATTTTTAGTGATAACATATTGGGGAGATTCAATTGTTTGCTTAAAAGCGAGCCTACGACATATCTTTCAAAGAAATACCATTTGGATTCTCTTTGATGAGCTGCAACTTTCAACAAGTTGAGATAAAAAAGCACCTTGCATTTCCATGTTTAGAATTGATATGGTTTGTTCAAGTCTCCTTCTGTCGGCTTTTAATTGAGAAGTGGGTTCAGAATTTGCCACCAAATTATTTTTCTAACACTTTCTAACCTACATTATTAAGTTTTCATTTCATATTTGTATATAACTTTGTAATTTATCATTAGATATCGGACAGTACCATGCAGCAAGGACTCCCTGGGGCCGGCGCAGGACGAAATTGACTCGGTCGTAGAATACGGGTAGATCGAACCAGTGGATGGCTTGGGCTATGGTGACTAGATCAACCGTCGCGGGTTGTGCTAGGTGTCTTTCGATGTCTTTGGTGGTGAGAGTTGCAGGGAATTGATGGTATTGGATGTTGGGGAGTTTGGTTGCGAAGGAGAGCTGTTCTTGGCTCGTGTCTGTTGCTACTACATTCTCATAGATGCCTGCTAGCTGAAATTTAAAACAAAAATTGATTATAGTTGTGCGCAGATGGATATGTTTGTCTAGAGCATAAAATTCATGATAAATTGAATAAAGTCATCACGATTCCTTTTAATTCTATTTTTTCTTTTGGGAAGACCCCCTGGTGCTCGTACAAGCAATCTATCACTTATCCTTTAGACCCACTGAATCAAATATCGGTCATATTCATATATCGTTTTAAGCTCCCTTGCAATACGATAAAACCGATATATTATTGGCCGATATAGCGATATTGCCCAATATATAGCTCATATCTACTATATGAAGAATCTATTTGATACGATTCCGATATCTAAGACCTTGTTTCAACCACTGATGATGCTCACAAATAGAAATTCCTCAGATTACGACACGTGGCGGACGATGTGTCCCAGGAGCTACGGAGATGAAATAAATGAGATGCATAGGGGACGTTCCTCGGCGACATCACGCTTCCGGAGACACGCCACCCCACGAAGGGGAGGAGGATTCGGCGAGCAAACAGCCATCAACTCACCTTCGAGCAATACTACAACCGAGCTTTCTCAGCCTCCCGGCTGGTCTCCGAGCCTCCTGACAGGCCGAGCTTCCTCGGCTTCTCCGATCAACCGAGAGCGCAGAGTCCAAGCGTCCCCGCAACGGTTCCGCGTATCTCGCCAAGGAGAGATATCCGCCGCCCCACGTTCCGCGTCCCACGCTGGTGCGTCCCCACATTAATGGGTGTATCCCGTCATTAAGGAGGGGACAACGCAGGGCCGTAACTAACGTTGGGAATCTCACGCCGGCTCGCTCCATACGACCACTATATAAAGCCCCCTTTCAGACGACTCAGGGAACTCAAATTGATTCCAATACGCCGCTACTCTTCCATACGACCACTATATAAAGCCCCCTTTCAGACGACTCAGGGAACTCAAATTGATTCCAATACGCCGCTACTCTACACTTATTCCTTGATATTAACTTGATCGTTGGAGGGTCCTACAGTGGTCACCCACCCGGGGACTTCCTTTGCAGATAGCTCAGCGTCAACACCAACCCATTGAGATCCACACGCTCAACAACTCCCAAACCAATCTTAGCTGCACATGATCACTCTCGCCAGATTGACGGAGGACAACATCTGAGGGAGATCACAATCTCCATCAGTTGGCGCCTTCTGTAGGAACGTTTTCAGAAACTTCTCAATCCCTAAAAGTTGATCTTCCGCCCTTGACCCGATAGCGAGTGACGACCACAACGATCCAAATACGAACCGCCACACCCTCCATAACGGAGGCAGGAGCGGCTTGTCTCCCCCTCCTGATGCCATCAACGTCTTATCCGCTCGGATCGACAGGCTCACATCGATGATGGATGCATTCGTCCGCGTCCAAGCGGCGAGCCTTACCCACCAGACCGCAGTTCCGCCTTCCCGAGATAACGACGTCTGTAGAAGGACGGATGGCCATACTTAGGCCATCGATCTCTCTCACGTTCATCTCAGCGTCACTGAGCGCCGGCGTGCCGACTCCGGCAACCTTAACCCGTGCGCGGTGAATGATTCCACGACCCGCTGGGCACCGGACAACTCCACACCCCAATCCCAGGGGAAACTAGGCCGTCGCTCCGACGCCCGCCGTGCGCTCATGCTCCCTAAGGAGATGTCGGTCAGTTCACCAGCTTCCGGGCATGACCGACGCCCCCACTCCCATCGAGGCCGCGTAAACGGCGACCGTCGGGATTACTCAAGAAGGGCCTTTCCCGAGAATTTAAGAAATTTGATAGAGCGGAATCTAAACAGCACAATCGCACAGACCCGGAGCGGGGGTAGCCACCACTCCGACTGTGCAGAATCCTCGGGGTACCACCACCAGATTGAAGCCCTCGAAAAGAAAATCGATGGTTTACGACGAGATGGCCACATGACCAACGAAGGGGCAGGTATTCCTCGCTCACAAAGCCCTTCACAAAAGAGCTGCTGGGCGAGCACGTCTCGTTCAGAAACAAGTTGCCTAAAGTGGCCCTCTTCGACGGGAAGTCCGACTCGAAAGACCACCTAGACGCATTTACAGCGGGCATGAGCATCCTGTTAGATATGTATGCCCTAGAGGCCTGTATTGTATAGGATGCTAGGCATGTATATGTACAGAAACAATCTTTGCTCAAAATGATAGTATGCTATCTGGTTTATCTTCATCTTAACGTGTGATGCGTTGTATTTCATATCTTTATATATATATTGATGAAGCCCTTAGGATTATGCTTGACTGCCAGGATTATGATGTAGATCATACTAGTGGGATCTAGACAGTCTATAAGCATATCTTTTAATAGTTCATAATCGAGGGTATATCGAGACAGGGCATCGATATTACCAGAGTAGACTAGTGTGTACGTTTTTTTACCCCGGGAGCGATGGTTGATCCCACAACCATTAGTGTTCGACATCAAAAATTGAACACATATGCTCATTGGAGAATGGGTACACCGAACAGGACTCGCCGAGAACTCCTAGATGGTATATATACCTGTTGTCAGATAGCAGTTCTCTGGTGACACTTGTACAGGTTAGTCTGTAAACCCGAGATCGTTATAGTGTCTTGTATGATTTCCACTGTGCTTTAATTTCCTGCCTGCCACGGCTCTACTGAGTCGTGCAAACAAGTGGATTTTGGGTACAGTCACGAATCATATGGAGGCAGTGAGCGAAATGAGGGGTTTCTTCTCTCCCGGTATAGGGAGTTGATGTCGTGCTATGCTTGATCAGCCATAACAGCAAATCCCTGGCCAGGATTCTCGAGATTTACTGATAAGAGTTATCAATAGTTTCTCGAACCGTTATGGGCCGTAATTCATCATGACTTATAAAGTTACCAGGGACTGACATTTACCACCCCTAGACTTCATATGCAACATATCAGACGAAGAGACCGGACTGTACGGTAAGTGTTGCTTACTGGCTCGTTAGGGTTGTGATGAGTTCGCTTGTCGGCCACCTTTTCGTCATGTACCTGGGTAGCCGTTACGCACAGCTAGTGCCACTGACGTGCTTGTGGTTAAACCCACTGTCAGCGTACTGCCAAGTCTTTAGAGTACCACATAGAGGGTTCTCTGGTTCAGGCAAAAGATGTACATGCCGTAGGTTGTTACGGCAGCGTTTCGATCATGTTCCTATAATGGTTACAGGAATAATGATCGGAAGGATAATACTGGTAGGCTTTGGTTTATACTGGATACCGGTATTATATTATTGGATTATTTGTATTCGTATTTTTCGGAATTCGGATACGGGTATACTTATACGGTATACGGTGGAGGGGCATTCTTGTAATTGTACAAGAACAACTTCTAGAAAAGACACCTCATAATTGGATATTTATTTTGTGAAAATAAATAAATGAGGTGGAATTTGGAGAGAGTCAAAGCATGGATGAAGGAATGACTTATATCATTTTATATTCATTTGGGATTACTATTGAAGTATGGTGCATTCTTTTGGAGAAAAAAAAATACATGCTTCAATTATTTTCTTTTAGCCATATCATTTTTCCATGCTTGAATAATTTATTCATCACTCTCACATTCTCTCTCCTCATTATCTCCTTCTTCCTCCTACCTTTACCCTTCACATGTATTGTGAATCAAAAGCTAAGGACTAAAATTAATCCACTATTTGATCTCTACATTATCTAAGTGATCATTTCTAGCAGACTTGATCTCTTAGTTGACTCTTGAGAAGAGTTTGAAACTTGTTCCATAGCTCTCAGGTGGATCATCTACGTCTTGAGGTGACCGGAGATCAAGGACATTGCAAGTATCAAAGGAGTCTAGGAGCCGCATCCAAACGAAGATCCGAAGGACCGATTCTAATGGTATAACCCACTATCATAGTAGATAAGATCTCTAGATAGGGTTTCTAGTTATGGTTTAGCATAAGATATAGGTTTAAAGTAGGTATTGCATGCAAGAAAAATTATTGTTTGCCACTTCCGCCTCTTCACAAGAGTTGTGAGGGTGTGCAACATCTACTAACACTTCTAAGATAACTTGGGCGCGGCTCAATGCCGAGCTTTCCCCACTACCCTTATCCGGGCTGGCCGAGACAGGTTCCGGGGGCTCACGACGCGTTCCATCTCGACCTTCGACGAGTTGGCTACCCAGTTTCTCGGTCATTTCTTCGAAAACCGACGACAGAAAAGGAAGATTGACTACCTGTTCAACGTCAAGAGCGGAGACAAGGAATCCTTCAAAGCGTACGTCACCCGCTTCTACATTGCCCTCCTGGAGGTTCCCGAGCACTGCGGTGAAACAGTTATCATCGCGCTGAGGTCGGGTCTTAGGCACAAAGAGTGGCTCCGCTCTTTTGCATTAGCGCAACCTAAGACCATGGCCGAAGTGAAAACCTGGACCGAGCGAGAGATCCAACTTGAGTCGGAGGTGAACTCAAATCTGCCCCGAGCCGACCAATCAGACCGAAAGAAAAAGGACAAGGAGGAGAAAAAGAAAGTCGACTGCCCAAACCCTTACTCACCGAGGTTCCAGGAGTACACTCCTCTAAACATTTCCCAGACTGAGCCGCTGGAGGAGGCTAAGGACGAGAGGTTCTTTAAGCTCCCGCCAGTTACCTAAAGGGCCAGCAAGCGTCTTCACGGCCCGTACTGCGCCTTCCATGGGTCGCAAGGTCACCTGACTGAGAACTACAAACAACTCTGTGACTACATCGAGGTGTTGATATGCTCCGGCCATCTGGCGAAGTATTTACGGGACAAGCGGCAGGCGTAGAGGGAGCAACAGGACCAAACTCCTCCCGGAATTAACGATCGGGCAAATTATGGTCGTTACCGAGGGTCAAACCCGGGAATGTGGAGGGAGCCACCGCCTCCTACCGATCGAAAAAATAAACGATCCGCCCCATAAGAAATGCAGGAAGAATGATTTAATCATTTTCACCGATGAAGACCTCCATGGCATATCGCTTCTTCAAAATGACCCTCTCATAATAACGGCCCAAGTCCATCGTTATGAGGTCCAGAGAATTTTGATCGATTCAGGGAGCTCGGAGGATATCTTGTTCTACGACTAATTCCAGCGTATGGGGCTAGAACCATCCGACCTTCGGCCGAACTCCCATCCCCTCTCTGGGTTCATAAACCACTCCGTCCCGGCCGAGGGGTTGGTCACCCTCCTCCTCAATATTGGGGAAGCGGGCAATACGCGAACCATACCGGTGGAGTTCCTCATCGCTAAGGTCCCTTCATCCTATAACATTCTCCTGGGACGCTCGACCTTGATCACCCTTCGGACTCAAATTTCAATTTATCACCTTGCGATCAAATTCCCGTTGGATCAAGGGGGAATAGGCCGGACCTACGGGAACCAGCAAACCGCCAAGATTTGCCTTGCCTCGCCTCGACGTCCCCCGTCGGAGAGCAGGGCGACGATTTTGAGGACGCACGTGATTTCCAAGAGTCCTTAGATACGCACGACGACCAAAAAGAAATTTGAGGCGCCCCTGTAGAAGCATTGAAGGAAATCCCCCTTGAAGAAAGAGTCGATGGCCGAATAGTCCAGATCGGCTCTCTCTTGACCGAAGACCACCGTGAGGACTTGATCCATTTCCTCCGGGGAAATTCAGACGTATTCGCTTGGACGCCGGCGGACATGCCCGGGATCGACCCTAAAGTGATCTCCCATAAGCTCGGGGTCGACCCGCAAGCCCGACCCATCCGGCAAAAGAAGAGAAACTTTGCGCCGGTTAAACAAAAGGTAATAGAAGACGAGGTGGACCGATTTCTCGCAACCAACTTCGTCAGGAACCTGGTCTACTCATATTGGCTGGAGAATGTGGTCATGGTCAAGAAGGCAAACAGAAAATAGCGCATGTGCATTGATTTCACGGACTTGAACAAGGCTTGAGCCAAAGACAACTATCCGCTTCCTCGGATAAACCAGCTAGTGGAGATTTATAGACGTCTTCTCCGGTTACAATCAGATCCGGATGAACCCGGCCGACGAAGAACTTACCGCCTTCACCACGGATCGGGGGTTGTACTGCTAAAAAGTGATGCCCTTCGGACTCAAGAACGCTAGGGCCACGTATCAACGCCTGGTCAACAAACTGTTCAAATCACAAATCGGGAGAAACATGGAAGTCTATGTCGACGACATGCTCGTGAAATCCTTTTCTTAGCCGGGCATACTAAAGACCTCGGCGAGACATTCGACGTCCCGCGCAAGTACAAAATGAAGCTCAACCCAGCTAAGTGTGCGTTTGGAGTCACCAGTGGGAAGTTCTTCGGGTTTATGGTTACCCATCAAGGAATCGAAGCGAACCCAGAAAAGATCAGCGCTATTCTCAACATGGCAACGCCCAAGAGCAATGTAGACATCATGCGCTTTATGGGAAGGGTTGCTGCCCTGAGTCGCTTTATGTCCAGATCTGGAGAAAAGTGCCACCCGTTCTTCAAGGCTCGAAGGAAAATTCCTAAGTTCGAATTGTCTGAGAAATGCCAGAACGCTTTCGAACAACTCAAGGCGCACCTAACGACTCCACCACTACTCACCCGACCGGTCGAAGGCAACGAGCTATTATTATATACAGCCGTCTCCGATCAATCAGCAGGCTTGGTGCTTGTCAAAGAATGCGAAGGCATACAGAGGCCGGTTTACTACGTGAGCCATGTTTTCAAGGATGCAGAAACAAGATATCCGGCCATAGAAAAAATAGTCCTGGCACTTGTCGTCGCCTCCAGAAAACTTCGACACTATTTCCAAGCGCACACAATCCGCGTCCTCATCGAGCGACCTTTACGGTCCATTCTCGCCTCCCACGAGTCGTCAGGTCATCTGGAAAAATGGAGGTGGGAATTGTCCCAATTCGATATCAAATATCGTCCCAGACAAGCCATAAAAACGCAGGTCTTAGCAGATTTCATTGTCGAATGCACTATTCCCGCTAAAGAAGGGGTGGCGGCGCAGGGCCCTGAACCACGTCCCTCAGTCGAAAAGGTACCTGACCCCATCTCGGACAGGGTGCTCTACATGGACGGATGCTCCACCGAAGAGAGAGCGGGGCTGGCCTAATCATCCGCGGCCCAGACAAAGCAGAAATGGAATACTCTTTAAAACTCGGGTTCAGAGCATCGAAAAACACCGCGGAATACGATGATTTGTTGGCAGGGCACCAAATCGCCTCCGGGGTAGGGCTGAAGACCATCAGAGTTCGCAGCGACTCCGCACTAGTCGTCGTCCAAGTAACCGGGCGTTTCGAGGCCCGGAAACCACTCATGATAAAATATCTGGCCAAGGTAAAAAGGCTTCGGAAAAATTTCGATGAAGTCCAAGTGGAGCAAATTCCCAGGAACTTGAACACCTAAGCAAGCTCGCTTCTTCATATTCGGCCAACCATAGAAGAAATATCCTCTTAGAAGTCTTGCCGCGGCCCAGCGTGGAAGACGGAGAGATAACACTCCAGATATGTGGACTACTTCACGAAATGGATAGAGGTCGTACCTATCAGGAAACCGGATGCCACCTCTACGATAAGATTTCTGCAGAAAAACATAATTTCTCGATTTGGGATCCCGTGGTACATCATTACTGACCATGGGACCAACTTCGAAAACGATAAAGTTAAAGAGTTTTGTAGCGACTACCATATATTGATGAAGTTTGCCGCGGTCGCACATCCTCAATGCAACGGGAAGGCCGATGTAGCGAACCGAGGCGTCATCCGCGGTCTCAGAGCCTGTTTGGGAGGAAGGCAAGGCGGCTGGGTCGAGAAACTGCTACGGGTGCAATGGGCATTGCGGACATCGAAGAAAACACTCACAGGAGAAATCCCATTTAGCCTCTGCTATGGTACCGAGGCGATGGTCCCTGCGGAGATTAGACTGCCCAGTTATAAGGTGGAACACTTCGACGATGAAGCCAACACCTCGGTGCTCCGAAGCAACTTGGACGTCTTATTGGAAAAGCAGGATCGGACGTAAATTAGAGCGGCCGCCTATCAACAACAGACCGCTCGCTACTATAATGCCCGAGTTAAACATCGGGCCTTCAAGACGGGAAATCTGGTCTTGCGATGAAACGAGTTCCTAGACCAAGAGAGACTACATAAGTTCTCCTTAAAGTGGGACGGACCATTCTTCGTAACAGATGCTTTTCCCGGTGGAGTGTACCACCTGCAGGACGCCAGGGGCGTAATTTTCTTCGGCTTTATAACGCCGAGAAACTTAAGTTGTATAAATAAACGTGTACTCTCTTTTGAAATAATGTAATTCCTATTGGTATCTAGTTAAGCCTCTTGAGCTAGGTCCTCTCACAGAAGAGACCTTCTATACTGCCATGGGGTTCCAGCCCTCTGTTTCTTTTCTCGGTTCCGAGACTTCAAGGTTTTTTAAGAAAAAATATAAAATGTATCGAGGGGATAAAAAGAGATAATGTACTTCAACGAAGGATAAATTTATTTATTAAGAGGTATTATGGGCTCCCCAGCCTTACAAAAATTACAACAAAGGAGGGTGGGGATTAAGAAAACATTGTCGATGATACACCGAAGAAAACTCCTCCAACCAAGCCTCGACCCCCTCTCTCCAATGGTACTCGCGGTCCTTAGAAGCCACGTTCGCCGGGGACCCCGTCCGCCGAGCAAGATGCGACGACCAACCTCTGTTGAAAGCTCTCAAGAAGAAGGTCCACCGAGCGGTCCCGCCGGCTCCTCGAGATCAAACCAAGATCGTAGGGTGCATCCATCTTGTCAAACGCCTCGTGCAAACTGCGGAGACAAGGCGTTGTACAGACCCAGGGAAGTCCTCCAGATCGCGTAAATTAGCACTTGGAGGAGAGGAGATCGCCGGGAAAGTAAGCGTCCAAAGTGGCCCTCCAAGCGGCTTATCACCGCCTTGTACGTCTCCACGGAGCGATCGAGGCCATAAAAATAAACATCTTCACCGGAAACGATCTGCCTAATGGTATACAGGCGACTGGTCATCTTCAGGGAATGCAAGACCAGGAAGAAACCAATATGCCTTCGGTATTTATAGCCTCAACAAAAAATCTTCCAACGGCCGAGATTTACTCGCACAATGAAGCAAATCACGGAATATCGCAATTTCCCAATATAGTACTGCCACGTGTCGGCCATGCCGGTCATCATTCCTGCCTATACGGATCACAGAAGGTTGAACGACGCCCCATGGAGGCAATAGAGAGTTCAGAAATCCCTCATCACAAGGCGGACGAACAGATTCCTGCTCGGCCCATCCACAGCGGATAGCTTCCTGCCCAACAAACGCTGTGGATCTAAAACCCTCCTCAAGAGGCCGCCGGGCAGATTCCTGTTCGGCCCATCCGCATCGGGTAGCTTCCTGCCCAACAAACGCTGTTGATCTAAAGTCCGCCTCAACAGGCCGCCGGGCAGATTCCTGCTTAGCCGATCCGCAGCGGGTAGTTTCCTGCTCAACAAACGCTGTGGATATAAAGCCCTTCTCAAAAGGCCGCCGAGAAGATTCCTGCACAGCCCATCCGCAGTGGGTAGGTTCCTGCCCAACAAACGCTGTGGATCTAAAGCCCTCCTTAAGAGACCGCCGAGCAGATTCCTGTTCGGCCCATCCGCAGCGGGTAGCTTCTTGCCTAAGAAATGCTGTGGATCTAAAGCCCTCATTGCGAGGCTGCTGGGCAGATTCTTAGTCGGCCCATCCATAGCGGGTAGCTTCCTGCCCAACAAACGTTGTGGACCTAAAGCCCTCCTCAAGAGGCCGCCAGGCAGATTCCTGTTCGGCCCATCCACAGCAGGTAATTTCCTGTCTAACAACGCTGTGGATCCAAAGCCCTCAACGTGAGGCCGCCGGTTAGTTCCTGCTCAGTCCATCCACAGCGGGTAGCATCCTTCCCAACAACTCTGTGGATCCAAAGCCCTTCTCACAAGGCCGCCAGGCAGATTCCTGCTCGGCCCATCCGCTGCAGGTAGCTCCCTGCCCCACATACGCCGTGGATCCAAAACCCTCATCGCGAGGCGACCGGGTATAATTGAGTGACGCTGACCTATTCAAAATTGGTTATCGATTCGATTCATACTCGATGCGCGATCGCCCCTCGACTCTGGGGAAAAGAGAGGATACCGATCTTCTTATACTTAGGTTATCGTTCGATTCATACTCGATGCGCGAATGTCCCTCGACTCTGGGGAAAGGGAGGATCCCGACCTTCCCACACTAAGGCTATTGTTCGACTCATACGATCGTTACCTAGAAAGGGGTGGACACCGTCCTAACACTTGCAAGATGAAAAGACTTATGAGCTAAAAATACTTGCAGGATGATCAAACATTTGAGCAAAGGAAAATACATACTTTATTTATGATCGAAATTATGTACAATGGTATTGTGGGCTCTTCAGCCTTACAAAAAATGCCTGGAGGCTTACAAAATTCTAAATAAAAAGAAAGAAGGAAAAATCGTAGAGGGGGTGGCTCAGGCCGTCCGGTCGGCTGGGATCTCACCCCGCTCGACATTACCATCGGGGACCAAAATGACGACCTCGGGGTCGTCGCTTCCGCCGACAGCCTCGCCTCCCATAGTCAGCACGGCGCCTCCCTCCTGCGGCGCTTCCTCGGTGAGGGGGAACCTAGAGCGGAGCTCGCCATCGACAAACTCCGGCATAGATTCCTTGACGGTGTCGAGGGCTTTATGCCTCCCGATGGCCGTGGATTTGGCGAGATTAAGGTAAAATTGATTAGACGCCTTATATTCTTCCATGGCCTTCGCCGCCCGGCTCACAACAAGCTGCGCCGCTTCTAAGGCCGCCCGAGAACCCTTCTTTATGGCGTCCCTGGATCTCTTCATCGCGTTGTAAAGGTTGTTCGTCTCTTCCACCTTGGCTTGGATAGCCCGGTTGGACTCATTTAGAAGCCGATGGGACTCCTTAAGCTTTGAGATCGTCAACCCCTCGGCGACCAATCTCGAGTTCAGGAGGGCCGCCTTCTCCTCGGCCTGCTGCAATTAAAGGTGAACCTCTTCCTCCCGCGAAGAGGATTCGCTCGCCCTCTTCATCACCGCGGCTATTTCCTCGGACTCCATGTCGACGAGGAGAGCGCAGTGCTGAAGGACTTGAAGAAAACAGCAAGCGTATTAAAAAGCTAAAATAGAGTAAATAAAACTTAAGAAATTTCTTGAAGAAAACTAAAAATACCTACATGAACCGCCTCCTGCGCTATGGCGGCCGTCTGGGCCTTCACGGTGTCCCGGGGGTTCTTGGCCCCGGCTGCCTCTCCATGTCCGCTAGCAAGCCATCGGCCACAAATAGCCCCGAGGGAACCTTAATTCAGAAGTTGCCCTCCTGTACTTGGATCCCGGTAGAGGGTGGCCGAGAGACCACCCGCTTCTGTCCCTTGAGGGGGACCTCCTCGGCGGGGGAGATTCCTCCTCCCTCGTCTGGGACGCCGGGTCCCGCACGTGCTTCTAACCCCTCCACGACGCTCCTCTGGGATTAGGGTTGCTGCGGAAAGCATGGCCGGAAGAGTTTTCTTCGGGGCCACGCTTGGACCGGGGCGGGACGAGCTTGCGCTATCAGTCTTTTTTCCTTGGGCCTTGGCGGCCATGATCTTTGATTGGTCCATGGGCTCTGCAAAAAAGAACACACAGGAGAAAAAGATCAGCAAAGTTGAAACGGAAAATGAAATTTAACAAAGTCTAAGCAGATCGTCAAAAACCCTAACTTATCCAAAAAAACGCGTAGGACTGAGCCTAGCCAGCTCAGTACCTATTCGGAAAGCAGGACATCAGCCCGCGGGATCGTTTCCCATTGGGACACCACCCTCACCTCGGGAGAGGTCGACTGCTTCGCCCTCGAGCAGTTAGCCCTGTGCCACTATGTAGGTACATGCCAATTCTCGTCTTCCGGTGGCCCGACGAAGACGTACTTCTCCTTCCATTCATGGATAGAAGAAAGGACGGCCACTACCCCCAACTCGGCCGTCCCACCCTTACGTTTTTTAAATGAAAAGTACACACAGCTCGGCTCTTCCTTACCGGTACCAGGATGATTTTTATAACAAAGAAACGACAAGAGGAGGGTCAAACTGAAGGGGATCCGATCTAATTTTAACTGGACCAGAAACTTGAGAAGGATCCTCCACGAGTTCGGTGCTAGCTGGCCCGGGGCAAGATGGAAGCAATAAAGTACCACACAAATCTCGGGCGAGAAGGACAGACACATTTCTGCCCGGAATGCTTCCGGATACAGGATAACCTCCTTACCCCGCACCTGATCTGCCCGCTCACCCTCCCTAGCCAAACAAAGGGAATAGTTAGAGGGAATATGTAATCGAGTCTGGATGTCGGAAAGATCGACCATGTGATTCAAGACAGAGTGCGCATCGCAGGTGTTCCCGATACGCACCTTGGGAACCCTTATCGCTGCCCGACAGCGAATGACAAGGGCAACTATGACTTATAGGGGCGAGCCCGACACAAAAGACGTTGAAGAAAAACTCTCTTGGCTATCTGAAGCCGAGAAAGAGGAAGACCCGCTCTACTCGGCCCCAGAAACTGAGGTCTCATTGTCCGACTCTACCCCTACTACATCTACAGATGCCTCGGAGGAAGACATCTAACCTGATTCAAAGAAAGGGACTCGCCGAGGAAAATTCAACGGAAGATCCGATCTAAGCGGAAGTGGGCCGAGCAATCTTCAAGCAACAAAAGAGAATTAGAGCAAAGTGTTGGTCCTAGGTTGGTCCCCTCCTATTTATACACCTCAAAGAGAACATCATACGGCCCAGATCGATTCCCGACAAAATGAAGCGTCGCACTTCGTGGCCGTCGAGGCTCCACGTGGCGGTCGACTATTGAGGGCATCTCGTCGTGACAGGAGTCTTGGACAGCCTGTCGCGCCCCGCCAACCAGCGTCGAACACGTGGCCAGTAGCCCAACTGGCGATCAAGCGAAACGCCGCCCCTTCTTTAAAGCGCAATCATTTCAGCGATTTGCTGACGTCATCAGGGATACGCGCAAAAACTTAGACGCGCGGTGAGACGCCACGTGGACTCAAAGATCGATACGAAGCAACCGCCAAACGCCATTCCGTTCCCAGACAATCCACCACGAAGAATTCTCGGCGCCAAGCTGAGCAGAGAAAATTTAGCTGGCCAATCTAGACCTGACCCCTAAATAGGTCGGAATGAGAGTGGGGGGATAATGATGATACTCACAAGTAGGAATTCCTCAGATTACGGCACGTGTTGGACGACGTGTCCCAGGGCTACGGAGGTGGAATAAATGAGATGCATAAGGGACGTTCCTCGGCGATATCATGCTTCCGGAGACCGCAACCCCACGAAGGGGAAGAGGATTCGGCGAGCAAACAACCATCAACTCACCTTCGAGCAATGCTACAACCGTTCTCGGCCTCCCGGTTCATCTCCGAGCCTCCGACAAGCCGAGCTCGGCCTCCCGGCTCATCTCCGAGCCTCCTGACAGGCCGAGCTTCCTCGGCTTCTCCGATCAACGGAGAGCGCAAAGCCCAAGCACCCCCGCAACGGCTCCGCGTATCTCGCCAAGAAGAGATATCCGTCGCCCCACGTTCCGCGTCCCATGATGGCGCATCCTTCTATTAATGGGCGTATCCCTCCATTAAGGCGGGGATAACGCGATGCGTAATTGACGGCAGGAATCTCGCGTCGGCTCGCTCCACGCGAACACTATATAAACCGCTCTTTCAGATGACTCAGGGAACTCGAATTGATTCCAAAACGCCGCTACTCTGCACTTATTCCTCGATACTAACTTGATCGTCGGAGGGTCTTACGGGGGTCACCCATCCCGGGACTTCCTTTGCAGATAGCTCGGCATCAACACCAATCCATTGAGATCCACGCGCTCAACAACTCCCAAACCAATCTCAGCCGCACAAGATCACTCTCGCTAGATCGACGGAGGACAACATCTGAGGGAGATCACAAGCTCTATCAACCACAGAAATTCAATATTACATATTACATGTTACTTCCGAATAAAAGGGTAGATTACTGCTTATAATCGTGCAAATGCAAGAGGGATTAATCCACAATTTAACCTCGAAAGCTGTAGAGAAAATATCAATGTTATATGATTGGTGTTGGGATTGAGTAAGAAATACAATACGGTATCAAAAGTTAATTGGAAAAAGCAATTTAATCCCATAATATCTTGATTTAGAAATCATTTATCAGGAAAGTGAGAAGGGAAAAAGACTTACGGGGACCGCAGCCTGTCCGTTTCCGGTGCCGACATCCCATGCGAGAGATCGAATAGGGGTCTTCGAAGCGATGAATTCGAACAACTCCGGTGGATACGTTGGCCGAGTCTCTGCATACTTGCTGGCCTGCTTGCGGAACAAATCAGCCATGTATTGCTTTCTTTTCTGATTCTCTCCTTTCTCGACGTTAAATCCTTAGAGATCAGGTTGCATTATATGTAGAGTTGTTATGGAATCTTTCTTCTTCCTTTTTGGTTGTAGAAATTATGGTTTCCTAAAGATACACGGCAATATATAAGAACGTGGGAGAGTGGGGACGATGCTTGGAAGTTGCTCTCTTGCAAACTAGGGACAGGATTGGGTCAACTTTTAAGTCAGGATCAAGAAGTTGGTGGTGGTGTGTTTTTTGTGGGATTTCTATTTTTCTTTTTTGTGTTTGGATTTCTTTTTATTTATTATGTTTTCATTTGTGTGTGTGTTTTTTAAAAAAAAATTTAGGGTAAATTGTCAAAAAGGCCCAAGGACAAAAAACCCCGGCCTCAAAAAGTTAGTCAAAACTCGTAAATAAAATTTAGTTGTCAATAATCTCTTACAAGTGATATCTAGTAGTTGTCTCCTATATCTAGTTTCCTACGATATTTAAACAGTAGCCAGTAATATTTAAACAGTTGTATGTGATATTTAAACTGTTTCCTGTGATATCTAAATAATTTGTATGAATTTGTTAGATATAACATGCCAATATATACATATTGCAGGAAAAATTTCTAAGAAGTTTTTTACTAC
This sequence comes from Agapanthus africanus, assembly GCA_030015575.1. Taxonomy (NCBI): domain Eukaryota; kingdom Viridiplantae; phylum Streptophyta; class Magnoliopsida; order Asparagales; family Amaryllidaceae; genus Agapanthus; species Agapanthus africanus. The sequence goes on along the minus strand of CM057341.1, from coordinate 613,388,386 downwards.
CGTTTCGAGGTCAGAGGTTTTTAACAGCGGAAAAAAGTGCTTGTTTTTTTTGCTTTTTACCTTATTTTTATTTACTTTTTTTGGGCTAAAATTTACAGTGGAGAGTCCACTTTAACCCATCTCACAATCCATTGTTGAAAGGACGGCGAGATGAATTTTTGCATCTCATCAATGGATGGTAAGATGAGTCTCCACTACTACTAAAAAGTGTGATCTGGAATCCGGAGGGAGGTCTGTCTTTTGGTGTGGATGGGGGTGCCAAATATATGGTAAGGGCCTTTGGGATTTAAAAACTAGTTCAGGCCCTGGCTTTAGAAACCTAGTTAAAAAAATCCCTTCAACAACTTTGCATTTTATTTCATGCCATGGTTGTTAATATATGATTATAAGTTTACAGAACTAATTTATCAAACAAGCCAGAAATAAAATCAAGAGGACCACAAGGTATCCTTATCAAGCTGTCGAGGATCCAAAGAAAACTATGGCGAGCTCCAGCGAGCTCTATCTTTAAAATTAGTTTCTCGTCCCTCTCGGTGAATTTATCAGATATATGTGGATATCTTACACGCTATTCCTCATGATTCAACAATTGGAAGCGAGTGGTCATGCACTCAATCATTTCCGCCTATGGATAGCTCCGAAAAGGATCGAAACGAGCTCTGGTATAATTTTTAGGGTAAATTGTCAAAACCCCCAAGCACATTTTCTCGTTGTTCAAAACTCCCTAACCTTGAAGCGGTGGTCAAAACTCCGTGAAAGAGTTTTTAGTTGTCAAGAAACCCCTCACCTATGTTATCTACTAATTGCATGTTATATCTAATTTCCTACGATATCTAAGGAAGTGCCAGGGATATCTAAGCACTTGTATATGATATCTAAACCTTTTCCTACTGTTGGAATTGATTATATATAATTCTAACCTTATTTGTTTTTTGATTTGTTAATTAGAGATAGATCCAAATTGGTTAGAGATAAGATTAAATTTTGTTATCTGATTTAAATTGGATATTTGATATTTGATTAAACCCAAGTTTAAATATTATAATTATCTCTAAGGTCCTGTTATTGGTTCTGAATTCTTAAGTCCTAGTAGGATAATTTTTTCAATAGGATTTTTCCTTGAACATTTTCTTGGACTTTGAATTTCTCTTGGACTCGAACTTGGACAATATTGTTGGACTTTTTGTTGGCTATAGTGCCTTCAAGTCAATTATTGTAATCACAGACACACGATTGAGGGAGGACTTATACGGGTAGGACGGTCTTACTCAAAATTATAGTATGCTATCTAGTTTGTCTTTATCATCATATACATGCATTATATAGTATTACAGATCACTATTACATGTTGATAGAGCTCATAGGATTCTTGCTTGACTACCAACAATATGATGACGATCATATACGTGGGAGCTGGGTGGTCTATAAACACATTCTTAGTGGTCTATAAACACATTCTTAAATGTCCCTAGTCGAGAGAGTATCGAGACTGGGTATCGATACTCTGGAGTAGACTAGTGTATACTTTTCGAAACCCCGACGAGGGGCGGTAGCCGGTCTCACAAGCCATTTGTTAGTTATGTATATGCCCTAGAGGCCATTGTTGTACATATGATGTATATTATAATGGATGCTTGGATATATAAAGAGGACTTTCTTGCTCGACATGATAGTATGCTATTTGGTTTCACTTTGTCTTAACATGTTGACTCGTATTGGTTTATTGTCTTGCTCTCATATGTTGATAAAGCCCTTAGGATATGTACTCGACGACTAGGACTATGATGCAGTTCATACTAGTGGAGCCAGGGTAGTCCAAGAGTACATCCTATAACTGTTCCTAGTCGAGGGTGTATCGAGACAAGGCATCGATACTCCAGAGTAGACTAGTGTATACGCATCTTCTTGACCCATATGATGGGTGATGGATGATCCCATATCCATCGGTGTTTGACATCAAAGATGGTGTACGGGTGCTAAGTGGAGGCTGGGTACACTGAATGGACTCGCCGAGAACTCCTAGATGGTATTATACCTATCGTCAGATAGCAGTTCTCTGGTGACACTGGTACAGGTTAGTCTGTAGACCCGAGATCGTCATAGAGTCTTGTGTGATTCCCACTGTGCTTTGATTTCCACCTTACCACGTTCACGAGAACGTACAAAACGGTGGCTTTTGGGTACAGTCCCAAATCACATGGAGGCAATGAGCGATAGGAGGGGTTTCGTCTTTCCCGGTATTGGAAGTTGATGTTGTGTTGTGTTCGATTGGCTATAACTGGAAGTCCCTGACCAGGGCTGATATGGAGATCTACTTGTAAGTGTTATCAGTAGTTTCTCGACCCGTTATGAGCCTCACATCGATACGACTTATCGATTACTGGGGTCTGACGTTTACCACCCCTAGACTGGATATCCGACATATCAGACGAAGAGACCGGACTGTACGGGAGTGTTACTGATTGGATTCACAGGAGAATGTACAGGCTTGCTTGTTGATCTTCTAATCGCTCAATACCCGGGTGGTTGTTACGTTTAGCTGACCGCTTGTAGCTTGTGGGTGTTTGATATGATCATCACCTACTGCCGGCGTATTGACGATTCTTTAGAGTCCTACACAGAGCTTTCCTGGCTCAGGAAAAATGGAGTAGGAGCACATATGTGATATGTGCGGGACCGAGAATAATACATGTATGTGATACCGTATTCGATTCTCGCGATATGTGATATCGGCCGAGTATGTGTGATAGGGTCATCGGATCAAGTGTTGATTCGATGAACTGATACAGATTATATTAGTCGGTTATTTGCAAAATAGCCGGATTATCGAATCAAGTGTTGATTCGATAATTTAATGTATAATTATATATTTGATATATTACTTTACATTAACTAATATAAGCTCACTTAAAGATTCTTTTTCTCACTTTATGATACATTGATATATATGTGATATATGTTAATTGTATTATTTTCTTTTGTTACAAAATATTGTATATGTGATATATAATATTGTAACATGTTAGGGTTAGAAATGCAACTAGGGTTAAAACAATGCTAGGGTTTAAACTTAGGTTAACAATTTCTTTTTGGTTAATTCTTTTTGGATGGATTAAATTTTGGATGAGCTTTGAGGAAGTTTCATGATCCTTTGACAAAGTCCACCCTCTTTGTTTTATCCTTGATATTTGTTCACCTAACTTTAACCCTAGCCTATGCTTGATTCTCTACATGAGCTAGCCATGACACATATCTAACTATGGTTGCATTTCAAACCTCAACAATAATTCATTCATCACTTCTTCATCTTCTTCTTGCTCTTGAAAAAAGCTTGCTAGAATTTTCCTTTGTTGTGATTGTTTGTGAGAAAAAGAAAACTAAAGAGAGCAAAATTCCTACTTCAACTTCCTCATCAATTCTAGCCACTTAGATTAGGGTGTTTGCTTCACTAATACTTAATTAGTGAAGTGAGAACTTGGGTTTGTGATTTTTCAAGGTAGATCATCTTGGATTGTGAAGTATTCAAGCAAGGATGTCTCTTTCACCTCATGGAGCTTCTCTAGAGTCCGGGTACTTGATAATCGCAGCGAAGGGACTTCAACCCGGAGCTTATGAAGCGAAGGAACGGACTACAAAGGTTGTAATCTCTCTCACTTAGATGTTAAGTTGTTAACTTGTAGTGTTTTGTTTGATTCTCTAGTTAAAGATCTAGGGTTAGGGTTATCTAAAATGGCAAAATATTTAACTTGGTATGGATGATGCCTCTCGAAACATTGCTGCCGTTGTAGGTAACCCAACACCATTAGTGTCAGTTAGTCACCTACGTAGTATACATGTGCCCATTGGGTTATGATTACACTGGACGGACTCACCGAGAATATGCTAGATGGTATTATACTTATTATCAGATAGCAGTTCTCAGGTGACATGAGTACAGGTTTGTTTGTTGACCTGAGACCTTCATTTGTCTCGTGTGAATTGCCACTGTGCTTTGATTACTACCCTACCACGGCTCAAATGAGTCATGCGAACAGGTTTTAGTTCGGTACAGTTCCGAACCACATAGAGGCAGTGAGCGGATTGTCGGGGATTCGTCTCTCTCCCGATATTAGGGGTTGATGTCGCACGGTGCACGGGTGACCATCATCAGAAATTCTTGGACAAGGTAGATGAGAATTACTGATTTGGATCAGTAATTTCTCAGTGGGTGATGGGCTTCATACCAACACGAAATATCTCATTCTTAGGAGTCTGACTTTATCACCCCCTAGACCCAATATGCGATACTCTCAGACGAACAGATATAACTGTATGGAGATTGTCACTGAAAGGCTCAGTAGGGGTTCGGATGAGTTTGCTCGTCGGCCTTCCTTTCGTTCAATACCTGGGTAGCCATTATATACAGCTAGTGCCACTAACGTGCTTATGGTTAAACCCCCTGCTAGCGTATTAATGAGTTTTTTGAGTCCTACACAGAGGGTTTCCCTGGTTTTGGCGAAATGATGTAATAGCCGTATTGGATACGTGCAGGGTTCCGATTGAATGATTGTACTAGTTATCCGGACTTTCGATTGGACAGTTGATAATACTAGCCAGCTCGGGTTTGCGCCGGATTATTAAATCAGGTATTGATTTAAAAATTTACGTACATTTATTTCGATATGTATATTCTAGTATTATGTTTTTTTGTTATTCTATCTCTTTGGGTATTCGTATTTCGGTACGAATACATGTATGTATATACAGTAGAGGGTAATCCGTATTTTTACGAAAAATATTCTAGAAGGTGGACACCTCATTTTAGATTTATCCATTTATATTAAATGGAAAATGAGGTGTAAAAGAAGAGAAGGGAGTATGGTGAGAGCCATGCTTCAATAGTGTTGCACAAATGAATTAACAATTCATTTTTGCAAACTATTCAAGCATAGTTGAAATTGTTTATTGGAAAAATGAGTTTTATAAAACTATGCTTCACATTATTTTTCTCACTTGATGTTTGGATGAGAGATGGTTCATTTTATTCCTGTGTTTTCATTCTCTTCATGAGTTTTCATTCTCCTCACTTCCTTTCTTGAGTTCCTTCACCTTCATCTTCAACCTCCTCTCTACAATCTCATGTGTTGAAATTCAAGAGAGGAGGTGAGAAAGATACATACTTAGAACACTCTACCATATCCTAGACACTTTAGATTAGCAATCTAAAATCTCTAGTTGCTCCATTAAACTCTTAGTATGGCGTTGGAGCCAAGAGCTACATCCCTCGGGCGGATCATCTTCGACGGAGGAAGACCGGCGGCCAAGTTCAATCAAGAACGCCTAAAGGAGCTATGGAAGATGTTAGAAGACCGAAAGACACGGATCATTCGGTATAACCCTTCTATCTCAGTAGTTTAGCTCATTGTAGTTTGCTAGTGTAGATTTATGGTTCGATTCTAGGAAGGGTTCGTTAGCGCCAAAAAGTTTTTTAAACGCCAGTTTTGTTCTGCACCGGCCATGGTAAATGGCCAGGGTGCTAGCTAACCCCAACACTTTTGTATAACATAGTATTATTCTTCTATTTTAATTTTATGACGTCATTATTCTTACAATAAAAATTTAAAGCATTCTATCAAAATCCCAGTCCAAACTCAATCAAAATTACTCCACTAAGACGAAGTTAGCAAAGCTTAAACCCATTCCGAAGCCTCACTTGGCCTAATCCTTTCAAGCATTCTATCAAACACCTTGCACTCACTAACCTATCTCAAAAAAGTTCAGATCTTTGCAGCATAAAAACTCATAAATCTCACCAAATAAAAATCAGATCTTTGAAACATAAAAACCTATAAATCTACCCAGCACCTTAAAAACACAGCTTTCTTCCCCAGTTGCCCCCTCAGCGCATGCATGGCCCTTCGATACTCCTTGCAATAGATGTAAGTCTTGGCCAAAGAGGTAGCAATCAGCGTTTGTTCAGTCGAAAATATTGCAATCTTTAACATAACAATTTTTTCACTTTTCTAATCATCTAAGGGTGTTTGTTATAAATATAACACATATTACAAGTTCATCTGGAAAATATCAAATACCACGTGTTATACATTATAATTAACATTCTGGAAGGAAATTGTGTGTTTATAAGTTCACGCATGATATTGTATGTCTCAACAATCTTCAGTGAGATTTTGTCCAGAAAATTATTTCAGGACAGATATCGGAATCGCAAATTCGCCGACGAAATGAAGCAAATCAAAGAGTTAAAATATGGCAGAGATTCAGATGAGATAAAAGGATTCCAGATATCACATATAACCCTAAAGGCCAACACCAGAATACACAGAGAAAATGAGGCAACAAGCTCACCAAACGGCCGCGGAACCGCGGCCGAGTCAAGCCGATCCGTCGCGGATCCACGGCTGAGTTAGGGCATCGGTGGTCAAGCATTCTCTAGAAGCTTCATTGCAACCTATTAGCTTGTTGAAGATGCTCCATTGTAACAATCTTGTTCTGCAAACTTCTCTACAACAACCTAGCTTCTTGAGGAAGCTTGATAACTATCTTATTCTAGAAGTTTCCCTACAACTACCTAGCTTCTTCGGGAAGATTAGCCTAGCTTCTAGTGGAAAATTGGTGAAGGGCTATATAAAGGACCTAAGCCTTCATTTCGAGGGTTACACATTTTTAGTGACAAAAATTAATACACAATTCAATATCCAAGTTGAGTGACACAACTTGAGATCCAATTCCAATTCAAGATCCAAATCAAGAATCGTTGAGAACAACATCATGCGACGACATTCAAGATCCTTTACGCAAAGCCGATCGTCATCACGAGTGCGAGATCCTCGACAGGTCCAAGTCACACGGAGATCGAGCAAAGAGAAATTCGACGGAATGGTTACCTCTTCAAGGGAGCGATTAAGAGCAATTCTTGTAATCTCGGATTGAAGGAAAGTGTAATTAGAAGTTGATTAATAAAGGTGATAAATTGTTCATTCTCGCTTTCTTTAAATTCTTGCATTATGAAATTTCTAATTCTTGACTCTTTTATTTTCATGATGCGTGAGTGAAATCTCCGCTTGTTAAGGATTCGAAGTAATTCGGGAGAACAAATGGTGATGAAATCCTATACGTGTCTTAGGTCTTATGAGTGAAATTTAGGAAAAAGAATCGTCAATGACCAAATCGGAACGAGATCACCGTTCTTGATAATTTCGTTACATTTTGGGAATAAATTTCCTATGAATGACAGCAAGGTTTCGGGAGGTATCGTCCATGCCATTTTCAAAATATTGTCGTTTTAAAGAACCCTAAACTAGAATCGTTAAGTAGAGAATCATACGAAACGAAATGTAAACTACTTTCCATCTAAGTGATAACAGAATACAACCTTTGTAGACCGGTCCTTCACTTCAATAGCTCCTTGTAGTGGTCCCTTCGCTGCGATCGTGGAACTCCCAGACTCTTGCATGGCTTCTCAAGGTGAAAGGAACGAACTTGCTTGAAGTCTTCGAGGCCGAAGATGATCTACGTCGAGGAGAAACTAACTCAAGCTACTACTTCACTAATGAGAGATTAGTGAAGCTAACACCCTATACTAAAGTGCTAATCTAGTAGAGGATGATGAATTAGGAAGTGGGCTTACTTTAGTTTTATTTTTCTCACAATATTTTCTCACTTTAACAAAACCTAGAGAGCTCTTGAGCTTTGAGGAAGAAGATGAAGTCAAGAGGTGAGAATGAACTAATGAGGTGAGGGAATCAACCATGGGAGAGTTTGTATTGTTGGATATAGTGCCCTCAAAGTCAATTATTGGATCGTAGGTACGTGATTGCAATGATTGAGGCAGGACCTATACCGATATGACAGTCTTGCTCGAGATGATAGTATGCTATCTGGTTTGTCTTTATCATCGTATACATGCTTTAGTTCACTATTGCATAATGATAGAGCCCATAGGATTCTTGCTTGACTGCCAGCAGTATGATGGTGATCATATACGTGGGAGCTGGGGTCTGTAAGCACATCCTTAAAGAGTCCATAGTCGTGCGAGTTTCGAGACAGGGCATCGATACTCCAGAGTAGACTAGTGTATACAGTCGAGACCCCGACGAGGGGCGATGGCCGGTCTTACAAGCCACTGGTGTCAGTTGGATCACCTAAGATGTATACAGGTGCTCATTGGGTTATGAGTACACCGGACAAGACTCGCCGGGAACATGCTAGTTGGTATTATATATATCGTCAGATAGCAGTTCCCTGGTGACATGTGTGCAGGTTAGTTTGTCGACCTGAGATCGTCATTTGTCTCGTGTGAGTTCCCACTGTGCTTTGATTTCTACCCTACCACGGCTCAAAGGAGTCGTGCAAACAGGTATTTTTTGGGTACAGTCCTGAGCCACATGGAGGCAGTGAGCGGATCGTCGGGGATTCGTCTCTCCCGGTATTGGGGGTTGATGTCGCACAGTGCACGGGTGACCATCACTAGAAATCCTCGGCTGAGCTAGTGGAGAATTACTGATTTGGATCAGTAGTTTCTCAGGTGGTGATGGGCTTCATACCGACAAGAATTATCGCATTATTAGGGGTTTGATTTTATCCACCCCCCTAGACTCGATATGCGATATTCTTAGACGAACGGACTGGACTGTACGGATATTGTCACTGTCAGGCTCAGTAGGGTTTTCTGGATGAGTTCGCTCGTCAGCTTCCCTTCCAATAAATACATAGGCAACCGTTAGGTACAACTTGTACCTCTGACGTGCTAGTGGTTATACCCAGTGCCAGTGTGTTGATGGGTCATTAGAGTCCCCCACAGACAGTTTCCCAAGTTCGGGCGAAACGTTGTAGAGGCCGTATGGTTTTATGGCAGGGTTCGGAAAATGCACGTGCATTTACGCACGTGTCATATTTCGGGCAGATAATACTGGTGGGCCTTGGTTTAAGCCGGATCCGAGTATTATACTGTGTAGATATAATATCTTTGTCTCAGTTGCATTTGTATTCGTTCGTAATACAAATGCGGGTATGTTTATACCATTACGGGGTTATCCTGAAATTCGTTTCAGGATCGCTTTTGGAAGTTGCCAGTTTCCTGTTTTCTATCACCCGTATTTAACATTCGGTTAAATACGGATTTATCTTTTCGTCACTAGGGTGAGTCATGAGGGTGAGTCGTGGTTCTAGAAGCTTCTAGATTTGTGACTCATCTTAGCATTAATTGGATAGTGACTAAGTTAAGATGACTCATTTTGTTGCATTAATTGATTAGTGCAAGGTGTTATAAGACTCATTATTCTCTTTAATGCTAATGGTCACTCTCTCCCTTCCTACACTCACCCCCCTCCTCCTCAAATAGTGGCCGGCCATTCTTGTGAATAGTGATGGATTATGGTTGTTCTTTTTTGAAAAAAGACTATGGTTTTGGTTCATGGAAATTAACATATTCGTTTCTCATTTCATATCGATCCAAAAGGCAACTTCATTAACCGTGCGTCCATAGCCTTGGAAGTAACGAGACAAAGTGTTCTACTCATTCTCTACATCAATTTTGGTCATCTCTTTTAGCAAACTTGATGTCCGAGTTGCCTCGGTTCAGAGGCGGGAGCCCGTTTAAAGATCTATCGACGTGGTGCCACCTGGACGAGAAGATTGGAGATTCAGAAGATCGGAGCAGCCGCAAGAACGCGTGGGATGATGGTTGAAGACCGAAGGACTCGGATCGTTCGGTATAACATTTCTACCCACTTTGTAGTTTGTTAGTTTAGCTTTAATGGCAGATCTGGCTTATAGTACGCGATAGCACCGGTTGTAAAAAGTTTTTGTTCCGCATTTGGCGTCTGTTAGACGGCCGGAACGCTACCGTGGACTTACAGTGGTATCAGAGCCTCACTATTAAGCTATACTAATTTGTGCTAACGCGTTTAAAAGATCGATCGAACGGAATTTCCGAAACTACAATTTTCTGCACTAAAGTTTCTGTCGATTTTAAAAGGGGTCTAAAACTTATTTTACATATACCAGAAAATCGAGCAGGGTTTTTTTAGGAAAACTGGAGAAATTCGACCATGTGATATCACTGTTCTGCCGCGGATCCGCGGCCCAAGCTAGGGTTTGGCCGTGGATCCGCCGCCAGAAAGTGAGTTCAATTAGTCAAACTTCTACAGTATGTTCTACACAATAAATTGTGGTTTTTGGTACCGTTCTTTTGGGCCCAGATTTTGTTACTGTACAGCAGATGTACGTGGGGCCCACTTTGGGAAATTTTGTCGATCGAAATTTTAAACTTGTTAGTATGCAGTATTTACATTATATCTCCGACCGGGAATGTCATTGGAGCGGTAAATTGCGTCTAATTGCTATAGCTCTTTTAGACGGGTTTGCGAACGTGACATTCGCGTTGATGTTCTGTGTTGTGCTGTGATGTTGCGGATTCGTCGTGGTGGATAGCAGTGTGCAATGGTAGTGCTGTTTGGATTTATTTGTACATTTGACATTGCGGGGCGAGCGTCAACATGTGGACTGCCGTCACTGCCTGTTTGTATAATTTTCTTTTGGGGCACAACCGGGCTGAGGTCGATATACCCGTTGTATATATTTTTATTTCTGTACTAGGTTTACCTCGCGACGGAGTGCACAGATAGCCGAGTTCTGGAGGGCAACGGGTCCATATCTCATGGTTTTGAGAGGCATAGGGGCCTTACTATAGAATTGGCAGACTATTCGCCGCACTTGTAGGGGGTACAGGTTGACCCAAGGAGGGGTGCTCAAGTTACCGGATTCCGTGAAGTGCCGGGTGGTCAATTCACTTTGCTGTTGTAGGGTTCCTAGGCACACAAATGAAGTCTCACAAGTGATCAAGCATGCCCAATTCAAAAATTTCATGTGCCTACAAACCCTAATACGGATCGTTAACTAGATAATGAGGCGATGCAAGCAAGTAAATAACTTTATTGCTAAAGGAAAGTAACTACAACCTTTGTAGATCCAGTCCTCCACTTCCTTAGCTCCGCATAGACGTCCCTCCCCTGTACAAATCGAAATCCTAGACTCTTGCGATGGTTTCATCGGAGAAAAGATCGGGCTAGGTCGCCGACTTCGATGCCGAAAATGATCTACGTCGAGGCAACACAAGATCAAGCTCCAACTTCACCAAGCCATGAAACTTGTGAAGAAAACACCCTATACTACTTGGCAAGTGGTAGAGGATGAAGAAATAGGAAGTAGGTTCACTTTAGAATTGGATTTCTCACTCTTTTTCTCAAGTTGCCATTGATGGTTGCAAGGTTTCTTCATTGTTGAAGATGAAGAAGATGAAGAAAGAATATGATAAGTATTTTTCAAAATAGAAAATAAAATGAAATACTTATCATATAGCAACCATGGTTAGGTGTAGAGAATAGACTATGGTTAGGTTGAATGGTTAGGGTTAAGCATGAGACAAAAAAGGTGGACTTGTTCAAACCTTCATGAAGCTTCAACAAGCAAACAAAGAAAGCCACCATGACTTATTCTGAAAAAAAAGAATAAATAAATAAATGAATAGATAAATAAACAAAACCCTAACCATTCATATAACCATGGTTTAATCATACACACAAACTCAAGTTAGCATGTATGATCAAACATGATACAAACAAGTGCACAAAAGTATATCACATATACAACTTGTGTACTTCAAGTGAGAAAATCCATTTAAAGTGAACAAATACTAGTTAATGCAAATTATTATATCAAATATATAATTATGCATTAAATCATTAAATCAATACTTGATTTAACGATCCGGTCATATCGCATATAACCGACTAATATCCAATGTATCGGCTTATCGAATCAATCCTTGATTCGATAACTAGGTTATATCGCATACAACCAATCGATACATTCATCGCGAGAATAGAATACGATATCACATACACGCATTATTCTCGGTCCCGCACATATCTCATATGCGCTCCTATTTCGTTTCGCTTGAGCCAGGAAACCTCTGTGTAGGACTCTAAAGACTCGTCAATACACCGGCAGCAGATGATGATCATATCAAACATCCACAAGCCGCAAGCGGTCTGCTAAACGTAACGGCCACCCGGGTATTGAGCGATCAGAAGATCAACGAGCAAGCCCGCTCACACTCTTGTGAATCCAACCAGTAACACTTACGGTACAGTCCGGTCTGTTTGTCTGATATGTCGTATATCTCGCCTAGGGGTGGTAAACGTCAGACCCCAGTAGCTTGATAAGTCATGCCGATATAAGGTCCATAACATAGCATGAAACTACTGATAACACTTACCAGTAGATCACTGCAACTTTGGCCAAGGATTTCCAGTTATGGCCAGTCGTGCATAGCGCAACATCAACCCCCAATACCGGGAGAGACGAATCCCCTCCTATCGCTCATTGCCTCCATGTGAATCGGGACTGTACCCAAAAACTACCTGTTTGCACGACTCAGTAGAGCCATGGTAGGGTGGAAATCAAAGCACAGTGGGAGACACACAAGACTCTATGATGATCTCGGGTCAACGGACTAAGCTGTACCAGTGTCACCAGAGAACTGCCATCTGACATGAGGTATAATACCATCTGGGAGTTCTCACCGAGTCTGTTCAGTGTACCCAGTCTCCACTGAGCACCCATATACCATCTCTGATGTCAAACACCAATGGATATAGGATCATCCATCGCCCACCGTATGGGTCGAGAAGATATACGCTAGTCTACTCTGGAATATCGATGCCCCATCTCGATATTCCCTCGACTAGGAACATTGAAGGATGTACTCATTGACTACCCAGGCCCCACTAGTATGATCTGCATCATAGTCCTGGAAGTCGAGTACACATCCTAAGGGTTTTATCAACATGTAACAGAGAGACAGAAAGTATACATGTTAAGATAAAGGGCAACCAGATAGCGTACTATCATGTCGAGCAAGAAAGTCCTACCTATATATGTCCCAGCATCCACTACAATATACATCCAATGTACAGTAATGGCCTCTAGGGCATACATATAACTAACAATCTCCCACTCACACTAGGGCCATCTGTAGCAGTGGTTGCAGTATCACATACTCAACCATCCCATATAAGTCTCTCTCTGGGAAAAAGCCTTTGTGAGTGGATCCGCCGTGTTGTCCTCTAAGTCTACTCCCCCAACCTCGATCACCCTGGAGATCTACTATCTCCATGATCAGGTGATGCTGCCTCAGAATATGTCTGGGTCACTGATGGGACCAGGGTTCCTGGGCCGAAGCCACACTTCCATTGTCATACAATGGTAGGAACCTAGTTCATCTCATGAACCAATATACACCCAAACTGCCTCTTTGGTAGTATCTTTAATAGCGATGTTACCAGCCTTTATCGTCTAGTTTGCCACGGTATCTAGCTTGGAACTCTTCCAACATACCGTCCCTTCACTGAGGGTAAAGACAATGCCTGCGACTGACATTCAGTCGTCCTTATCACCATGGAACCTTTCCAGTGATTCTCCCCAGGATCGATTGATACTATCTTACTACAGCAAGTGAGAATCCTAACATCCATTTAGATCTATCTCATAGACCCAAATCCCAGGATTTAGGAGGTATCATCTTTATCCTATATGGAGAATCCATGTGATAAGCGGAGATTGACCGTGCGTAGCATAGGAAACTCTTTTCTTATCAAGAGTATGTTGTCCACGTACAACACGAGGATGACCACCTTACTCTCTACTACCTTTTTGTATATACAAGGTTCATCTACCATTTTGATGAAGTCAAACTCTTTGACTACCACATCAAAACAGATGTTCCAACTCCGCGATGCCTGCTTCATCCTATAAAGCATCTTGCACAGGTTTCCGCTGCTCCCACTGTCTACGAAGCCCTCTGGCTGTGTACTTATAGACCCACTCTTCTAAAACATCACTTAGAAAAGTAGTCATGGCACCCAACCACCAGATATCGTAGTCATGGTATGTAGCCGTGGCAAGTAGGATCTGGATGAACTTAAGCATAAATCCTTAGAAAAGGTTTCAACATTATCCACACCTGGTTGATGACTAAAACCTTTAATAAGTCTAGCTTTGAAAGTCTTAACTTTTCCATCTACACCAAGTAATCTTCTCAAGATATACTTACTCTTGATGGGGATTTAACCCTTCAGATATAGCACCCAAAGTCCATACTTTGTTGGTGTACATGGACTCCATCTCAGATCGCTAAGCATCCAGCCATTCTTACAGAGTCCCTACTCTCGATGGCCTGCTCGAAACTAGTTGGGTCATCATCTCATGATGCATTCCTCGCTCCTACTGTCATTGAGAAACCGAGGTATCTCTCAGGCGGATGAGGAACCCTACCAGATCGGCGGAGAGGCTTGAGGTTCGTTGGGGACTATAGAATCCTTTGGTCCAGTCAAATCAGCTGCAGTTTTGTATAGCTGGAACCTTTCCAGTTTTACAGAACTGACCTTGCCTCGATTTTGTCCGGATTTTGCTTTTGACATAGGCCGGACAATCCCAAATCTTAACTTATTTAAGAGATAGGCTCTTCCCATACCATATCTTATATGGAGTGGTAGGCACTGATTTGATTCGAACCCTATTCAATAGGTATGCAACTTCATAAGTGCATAACTCCCTAAAAGGAAATAGGAAACTCAGTAGTACTCATCATAGAGCACACCATATCTAATACGGTACGATTGCTCCGCCCTGATACACCGTTGTGCTGTGGTGTATTCAGAGGAGTAATACTGAGAGAGAATCTCATTTTCTTTTAGAATAGTCCAAGAATTCTATGCACAAGTATTCTCCTCCGTGATCTCATCATAGGACATAATACTTATACCCGGTTTTGGTTCTCTACTTCTAACTTATATTCTGTGAATATCTCAAAAGGTTCGGACTTGTGTTTCAACAGGAACATATATCTGAATCTTGAGAGATTATCAGAGAACGTAATGAAATACAAAGAACCAGTCCTGGCATGTGTAGACAGGGAATTTACATACATCATCATGTATCAGTCCCAAGAGTTTACTAACTCTTTCTCTGTTTCCAATAAACAGAGCTATGGTCATCTTAATTTTGTGACATGACTGGCAAGTTTCATAAGATGTAAATTCAAACTGATTTAAATATGCATCTAAAATATAACTTCAGCTAGTCGGGTCGCATTGATATGACCTAGTCTACAATGCCTCAAGAAGGATTCGTTCATTTCTAAACTCTTCCTCTTGTGTGTTTTCTGTATACGAGGAACTGTAGTTTGATTTAGAACGTCAATACTTTTAGATAACGTGCCTGAATTGATCAACTTTTGAAATAGGAAATGTTCAAAACAATATCCAACAATACAAAATTATATCCTTCTTTACTAATAAAGAAACTGATATGATTTTGTATATCAGGTTCGGTATCTAAAATCATTTGTTCAGAATCAATGTACTGGTAATACAGGGTGACAGTGACCAACAGACTTGGCTGCAACACTTGCCCCGTTTTCTGTCTCATGAAACTTATCACCCGTTCTCAGTTTTTCTACCTTTTTGTAGCCCTATGTAACAGATTACATATCTGGGATCCTGATCCGGTATCAAATACCCAGGATGCAGAGGATACTGAGAAACAGTTCTTTGTAATGAACACACCCGAAGGAGATGCATCATATGCACTTTCTTCGTTTGGGCGGCATAGGAATTCTGATATTCCCCTATTTCCTGCTCTGTCTTATAACAATTATAAGTTGGAGCAAGACCAACGTTTCGCAGCTCAGTATAACAAGCGGTTTTGGTCAATACATCCATATTATTATCTTGATTAAGGCGTGATATGGTCGCTACCTGGAGAGAGAGAGAGAAGAAAACACTCTGCGTGCGCTCTTGCAAGATTAGATTGGTTATTTATTTTATCTAATCAGGATGGCTCCCACTGTTTTTATCAAATCTTCCTTCAAACCTTAAAGGGAAAGACTAGCCGGGATTAATTACACTCTACAAGTTCGCCAATCTTTCAGCCAGGCCAGTGTCGGTACTTTGAGGGAGGTTCCCCGTGCTTTCGCACGGACCTAATTACAGTAAACCTTGTTTTCCCAGAGGCGTAACCCCGTTGACACGTTTCTAGACACCTACTTGATCGGCTAATTGTAAAGTGCAAAACTCTCCCAGGAGTAACAATTACTCGCAGTGCGTATCGGGATCTAACTATCATATAGAAGGTATGCAATCTCATTGCAAATTTCAACACTTGAAACTCCCAATAATGATTTTTACCCCTAGCACTTATGACCTTAACTATGGTCAACAAATCATAAGTACTAGTCAAGTTCTACCTGTCATTTCGTGATTAATTAGACCCACCCACATGACCCTTAACTAAGGTCAACAAAGTCATGCGACTGTCCTAACTAATCGCATCATATGCGGTGTAGGAAGACATCACTTAGCTACCGTACACTGTGCCTTAACTAAGGTCAATAAACACAGCACGAATACTAAGTACTGTACTTCCTAAAATGACGGAGGGTTGCGAATGGTTTTTGTGAAAACCTTTAACGCTTCGAACTTGATCTCGTTGCGGAATCAAATGGTTTTTAAATGGATTGTTTTTGAGGCGTTTCTAGTTTTGCTAAAGGGGTCACTCCCGGTGAAGGGATCGTCGGCCCTTTCCTCGTCGAATGAGGTGCGGAATATATCATATATATCTCTGTGCAAAGCAGAAACTATAGAAGCAATCAAAAACAAACCGAGGGTTGTAGCATCTGCCGGTTATTGCTAAAGGAGTCACTCCCGGTGAAGGGATCTCGGCCCTTTCCTCATCGAATAAGGTGCAAGATATATCATATATACCGCTGTGCAAAGCAAGAACTGCAGCTACCTGTTTTATTTTTGAAATTCGATTCCACAACATCAATTAGGTTTATTTTCTTTCATTAATCTCATTAATGAATGTCCCATAATTTAAGTCCACCTAAACATCACAGATAAATATAACGTACGCTTATGCCATCCGCATTCGCCTCAATGTCCCGTCTGCACCGTTAGGTTAGGTAACTAACGCCAGAGCGAGGCAGGGCTAGTGCGGGTGTAAAACATAAGCAACGTCTATATAATATATCATATATACTATATACTGTATCTATCTGAACATATCTCATGATCACATCACAGATAACGCAGCAGAAAATATCATATGAAATATTGGATATACTAGGACGTCCGTGTTTTCAATACGAGCCAGTATAAAACACGGATTCCACGGTCGTGATGAATAGCCAATCCCACACCCCTAGACCCCTACGAGAGCGGCAAGCAACCCTACCAATTCTAGGGTTAGGAGACCCGGACTCGACTCCTCGAGTTGGTCTCCCACTGGACCCTAGAACACGGTTACTTGTGCCCTCCTCCTTGGGTCTATCCTAGTGCAGAAAAGTAAATAATATACAAATGGTGACATCATTCGCAACCTGGAAGTGCCCCAATAAAAGAATATTACATATAAGTTTTTACATGAATGAAAAGGAAAAACACTCATCTCACATAAAAACCCCCGGCTATTCAAACACGACGATCCAATATAACATATCCAGCAACACATAACATCACATGTCATCAACGTAAGTAAATATGTGCATCCCAATTGTCGTTGACATATAGCAACGAAACCGGCGATATCACATATTACACTTACGGTCAAAGAAAAGAAAGTGTAAAACTACAACAGTTGGAATCCGCAACCTCCTTAGACATCGCATGCCTAAACCAATGAATTCCTTAGACATCACATGCCTAACAATTATAAACCCCGCATTTTAGTCTCATTATCGAAAACTCTGTTCAATATCAAGTCGGGCAATTCAACAGGATTCCCGACATTCTGATCGAATGCTCGTCGCAAACTTTAGTAGGCAGCTGCACCCCCGACGTCGTCGACGAAGTGCACCAAGACGGAACACCGCTGCCGCGAGCACCCAAACGGATGCTTTCGGCGACGGGGATCTCCTACAGTCACTTGGTCGGGGCTATGGGGCGAGGCTGTCTATTAAGTTTACCCGGCGAGTATCCGCGTACGCTACGTGATTGCGACGGACTTTTGATCACATCAAAATTCCATGGCAACCGATCAAGTGAGACTAAAGTGCTATGTTTATAACATTCATATTAGTTATCTCATAACTACTTGTGAATTCCAAGATTTTTATCACATTCCGGATAAATAGAAAATGTTAAACTTTCCGATCGAACAATCGAACACCCAAGTTTTCCCGATACTGCTCAACACAAGATATAAGTTTAAAAACATTCAGTTCATGCCTCAGTACCAACGGTCCAGCCGTAGAAGGGTCAAGCCAATGCCTCACATGTGGCACGCCGTACTGCCCCAAACCCTAAGGTTCAAAGGGCAGTTCAAGACGGTCACATAATCGAGTTAAGATTTGTTGTCTTCTAGAGGGACCATCGCGTTACTTGCACTACTTAGAACGTCATTAAACTACGGAAAAATCCAACAATTGGAAATTTCCCGGCAGGGGAAAAAGTGGGTATTTATATCCGGTTGAACTTTTTAGCATATTCTAAAATTATCCGGAAAAGTACACAGACAAAATTAGACGATCCGATCGAAACACCGAGTCCCCAATACAACCCAGAAAACTCAACTCTTGAGTCAGATTTAAAAATTCCCAGAAAATACAGCAACAAAAATATAAGAATTACTGTGCAAAGATCATTGGGAGAAGCGACAAAGTTGCCGCGGAACCGCCGCATTAGCCATGCTAATGCCGCGGTTCCGCCGCACTTTGATTGAATCAGGTGCTCGAAATTCACAGTAATTCTTAGATATTCTTGCTTAGTTTTCTGCATATTTTTAATTCTAAAAAATCCCCGATTTTCAAAAATGTACAGAGAGCAACTTTGAATTAGGGTTTCGGTTCGATCGGACTTCTAACTCCGTCTACGCATCGCCTAAGGCTCTAGCTAGGCTCTGATACCGCTGTAGGGTTCCTAAGCACACAAATGAAGTCTCACAAGTGATCAAGCATGCCCAATTCAAAAATTTCATGTGTCTACAAACCCTAATACGGATCGTTAACTAGATAATGAGGCGATGCAAGCAAGTAAATAACTTTATTGCTAAAGGAAAGTAACTACAACCTTTGTAGATCCGGTCCTCCACTTCCTTAGCTCTGTATAGACGTCCCTCCGCTGTACAAATCGAAATCCTAGACTCTTGCGATGGTTTCATCGGAGAAAAGATCGGGCTAGGTCGCCGACTTCGATGCCGAAGATGATCTACATCGAGGCATCACAAGATCAAGCTCCAACTTCACCAAGCCATGAAACTTGTGAAGAAAACACCCTATACTACTTGGCAAGTGGTAGAGGATGAAGAAATAGGAAGTGGTTTCACTTTAGAATTTGATTTCTCACTCTTTTTCTCAAGTTGCCATTGATCGTTGCAAGGTTTCTTCATTGTTGAAGATGAAGAAGATGAAGAAAGAATATGATAAGTATTTTTCAAAATAGAAAATAAAATGAAATACTTATCATATAGCAACCATGGTTAGGTGTAGAGAATAGACTATGGTTAGGTTGAATGGTTAGGGTTAAGCATGAGACAAAAAAGTGGACTTGTTCAAAGCTTCATGAAGCTTCAACAAGCAAACAAAGAAAGCCACCATGACTTATTTTGCAAAAAAAGAATAAATAAATAAATGAATAGATAAATAAACAAAACCCTAACCATTCATATAACCATGGTTTAATCATACACACAAACTCAAGTTAGCATGTATCATCAAACATGATACAAACAAGTGCACAAAAGTATATCACATATACAACTTGTGTACTTCAAGTGAGAAAATCCATTTAAAGTGAACAAATACTAGTTAATGCAAATTATTATATCAAATATATAATTATGCATTAAATCATTAAATCAATACTTGATTTAACGATCCGGTCATATCGCATATAACCGACTAATATCCAATTTATCGGCTTATCGAATCAATCCTTGATTCGATAACTAGGTTATATCGCATACAACCAATCGATACATTCATCGCGAGAATAGAATACGATATCACATACACGGATTATTCTCGGTCCCGCACATATCTTATATGCGCTCTTATTTCGTTTCGCTTGAGCCAAGAAACCTCTGTGTAGGACTCTAAAGACTCGTCAATACGCCGGCAGCAGATGATGATCATATCAAACACCCACAAGCCACAAGCGGTCTGCTAAACGTAACGGCCACCCGGGTATTGAGCGATCAGAAGATCGACGAGCAAGCCCGCTCACACTCCTGTGAATCCAACCAGTAACACTTACCGTACAGTCCGGTCTGTTCGTCTGATATGTCGCATATCTCGCCTTGGGGTGGTAAACGTCAGACCCCAGTAGCTTGATAAGTCATGCCGATATAAGGTCCATAACATAGCATGAAACTACTGATAACACTTACCAGTAGATCACTGCAACCCTGGCCAGGGATTTCCAGTTATGGCCAGTCGTGCATAGCGCAACATCAACCCCCAATACCGGGAGAGACGAATCCCCTCCTATCGCTCATTGCCTCCATGTGAATCGGGACTTTACCCAAAAACCACCTGTTTGCACGACTCAGTAGAGCCATGGTAGGGTGGAAATCAAAGCACAGTGGGAGACACACAAGACTCTATGACGATCTCGGGTCAACAGACTAAGCTGTACCAGTGTCACCAGAGAGCTGCCATCTGACGTGAGGTATAATACCATCTGGGAGTTCTCGGCGTGTCCGTTCAGTGTACCCAGTCTCCACTGAGCACCCGTATACCATCTCTGATGTCAAACACCAATGGATATGGGAT
This sequence comes from Agapanthus africanus, assembly GCA_030015575.1. NCBI lineage: Eukaryota > Viridiplantae > Streptophyta > Magnoliopsida > Asparagales > Amaryllidaceae > Agapanthus > Agapanthus africanus. Next base: position 613,367,556 of record CM057341.1, on the reverse strand, counting down.
CATCCATCGCCCATTGCATGGGTCGAGAAGATATACGTTAGTCAACTCTGGAATATCGATGCCCCATCTCGATATTCCTACGACTAGGAACATTGAAGGATGTACTCATTGACTACCCAGGCCCCACTAGTATGATCTGCATTATAGTCCTGGAAGTCGAGTACACATCCTAAGGGCTTTATCAACATGTAACAGAGAGATAGAAAGTATACATGTTAAGATAAAGGGCAACCAGATAGCGTACTATCATGTCGAGCAAGAAAGTCCTACCTATATATGTCCCAGCATCCACTACAATATACATCCAATGTACAGTAATGGCCTCTAGGGCATACATATAACTAACAGCTGTAGGGGGCTGCCTCGCTTCAGGTTTTGGCGGATAACTTTCCGCACCCGTAGGGGTCTAGGTTTCATTGCACAGGCTATCCACAGGACCAGAGGAACGTCGGGTTTCAGTAGCGGCTCCGTGAAACCTGGGATCCCAGATTATCTGTATTGTTCTGTGATACTTATTACTTTTCTGTAATGTTGCATATTATCATGCCTGGAGCGATTATTGTATATTGGTATATATACTATTAGATGTTGTATATGTTTTACACCCGCGCTAGTCTAGTCCCCGCTCTGTCGTTAGTTAAGTAACCTAACGGGTGATGACGGGACCCAGTGGCGAATCCGGATGGCATATACGTACATTAAATTTTCGTTTTTTTCAGTTGTGATTGATTGATGGGACTGCATTGATTCTTATCAATGCAAGGATAAAACAAACCTATATTTGATGTTGTTGGAACAAATTTTAAAAAGTGTTATTACAAAGATGTTTCCTTTTGTTTTGCATAGTGATATTCAGTTAGAATATCCCGCACCTCATTTGACGAGGCAAGGGCCGAGATCCCTTCACCGGGAGTGACCCCTTGGGCAGAAGTTTGCGTCAGGGTAATAACTTCATTATAGTCGATTACAAGTTGCTTTGCATCGCGGTATTCAGTTAGAATATCCCGCACCTCATTCCACGAGGAAAGAGCCGAGATCCCTTCACCGGGAATGACCTCTTTAGCAAAAGGTTTTCACCACTATATTTTTATAAAAACCTATCAGGTTCCTTCAACGAGATCAAGTTCATTACGTTAAAGGTTTTTCGCCAAAAACCAGCCGTAGCCCTCCGTCATTTCTTTTGGGTATTCAGTAGTATTCAAGCTATGTATTTTGACTAACGCTAAGGCATAGTGTTTGGTAGCTGCTGGGTATTCATCTGTTGCATAGATAGATGAGTTGGTTTGGGACAGTTGTTCTGCCATTTTGGCCAACGTCAAGGGCATGTGCGGGTGGGCTCAAATTGACCTGGATAGTGACGGGTAGAACTTGGCATGTGACTTATGATATTTTGACCAACGCCAAGGTCATAAGAGCATGGGGCAAAAATAATATCGGGAGTTTCAAACATACAGGAAACTTGCCAGGCATGCGCATACCTTTTGGAGTGTGATAACTTGAGTGGCTTCCATCGAGTTATCATGCGATGAGAGTTGGATCCCGATTCTCACTGATGAGTTGATTTACTCTTCGGGTGATCTCGACTAATTCTTCTTTAGGTTTGGAGGAGAATTTGAGATTAAAGTGGGAGGTTTCCTGATTAGATAAAATGATAACCATTCTGATCTAGGTTAGAGTGCACGCAGAGTGTTTCTTTTCTCTCTCTCTCTTTGGCAGTGACCTTTGACCGACCCTAGACTATGACTCAGTGACCAAGTTGATCGAACGTTCTTAAAATACTGGCTTTTGGATTGTCTATAGTTGCATAAGTCATTACCGCTCCTTCTTTTACCCTTTGTATTTCTCAGAACACCCCGTATTACTACGGGCATCCACTTCCATTGGATAGATCCATCGTATGGTTATATACGAACTAGAAGGTACTACTTTGAGGATGGATCCAGGTTCAGGAGAATTAAAATTGGTTTATTCAGTTGTCTTTTGTTATCACCTTCTCTCAGGTTGCGAGGGCTCCTTAGTTTAGGAGAGTACACCTATTACGCTTATTGGATAGTCTTATTCTAAACCATAGGCTGGTGCCGAAAGGTAGGGAATGAAGAAAACCAATTAGCCTAAGTAGGGTGTACAGAAGGTAATATGTAAAGACTAAATAAAGGGATTAGAAAGAGGGCAAAGTAAATTGCGACTGTTATCATTCACGACCAAACCGCGTACTTCATCGCCACTCCTATCTCACCTTTGCTTTTTCCCCAGTTCGGGAGAAATAGAATAAGGTTTTATTCAGTAGTCTTTTATCATCACCTTCTCTCAAGTTGCGAGTACTCCTAGGATTAGGAGAGTACACCTATTATGCTTACTGGATAGTCTTCTTCCAAACCATAGGCTGGTGCCGAACGGTAGGGAAGGAAGAAAACCACTTAGCCTAAAGGGGTGTACAGAAGGTAACGATTAAAGAAAAATAAAGGGATTTGGAGAGAAGGCAAAGAAATATACGGTTAAAGTCATGAATTGGATTATGGAAGAGACATTACTAGGAATACCAGGATACCCCTACGAAACATTTTCATGTTTCAGTGCATTGTTAAAAGAAAACTGATTTCCCGATTAGATACTTACTCCAGGGTATGTATTTACCAGGTATGATTCTCACATCTGTATGGTTTTACAGATGATGAGTGGGAGTAAGTTATTGGGAATTTGGTGATCATCCTCATTATATCGGAATTCGTTGTAATTGGTGATATTTGAGGAAATCGCCTGGATACAGTCTTCAACCTACAATACACAAATTTTGAGTTATTCAACTCAGCGGACTTATACAAAGTATTGTATGTTGTCTAGTGTCCATCAGGACAAAGGGGTAGGTTCTCTTACTATGTTCTGTTTACTTATGACTTCTCTAGTTTTTAGACAAGTGTTTCGTAGAAATACCATGTCTAAGTTTTGAGAAGTTGTGGGTATAAGAATAAAGTAGAGAACCAAGTATCACAAGTATCGGGATTCTTCAAAGCGATTGAAGATGTAGATTCTTGTGATTGGTATTCAGTTGATAGTAATGGTTTTGAGAAACTTGTTTCTCTTTCAGGTTACTCATAATTGGATGGATTCCTAAGTTGAGTAATGCTGATTAGCCTCTCTCCATTAGGTTGATATGCACTGGAGACAGCTGCATGATTAGAATCTGGTTCCAATTAAATAAGTGCCAATGTTTCTATATAGGATATAGAATGGATCATATCTTAACGATGTTAAGGTACGGGGAGTTGTCCAGCTTATGCTTAAAACCAGACACTGGATAACTCAAGGCACGTTTCTGTAGTGGCAGTTTGTGGGTTGACCCTGGTTATGACCGTTAGTTATATGTATGCCCTAGAGGCCATTACTATACATAGGATGTATATTGTAGTGGATGCTTGGACATATATAGGGAGGACTTTCTTGCTCGACATGATAGTATGCTATCTGGTTACTCTTTACCTTAACGTGTACCCTGATTGTCTCTCTGTTACATGTTGGTAAAGCCCTTAGGATGTGTACTTGACTACCTGGACTATGATGCGGATCATACTAGTGGGGACATGGTAGTCCATAAGTACATTCTTCAAGGTCCCTAGTCGTGGGTGTATCGAGACGGGGCATCGATATACCAGAGTAGACTAGCGTATACCTTCTCGACCCATACAGATGGGTGATGGATGATCCCATATCCATTGGTGTTTGACATCAGAGATGATATACGGGTGCTCAGTGGAGACTGGGTACACTGGACGGATTCGCCGAGAACTCCCAGATGGTATTATACCTTACGTCAGATGGCAGTTCTCTGGTGACACTGGTACAGGTTAGTCTGTAGACCCGAGATCGTCATAGAGTCTTGTGTGATTCCCACTGTGCTTTGATTTCCACCTTACCACGTCCAAGAGGGCATGCAAAACGGCGGTTTTTGGGTACAATCCCGAATCACATGGAGGCAATGAGCGATAGGAGGGGATTCGTCTCTCCCGGTATAGGGAGTTGATGTTTCGCTGTGTTCGATTGGCTATAACCGGAAATCCCTGGCCAGGGTTGCTGAGGTATACTGGTAATTGTTACCAGTAGTTTCTCGAACTGTTATTGACCTCATATCGACATGACTTATCGCGCTACCGGGGTCTGACGTTTACCACCCGTAGGCGAGATATACGACATATTAGACGACGAGACAGGACTGTACGGGAGTGTTACTGATTGGATTCACAGGAGAACTAGCGGGCTTGCTTGTTGATCTTCTGATCGCTCAATACCCGGGTGGCCATTACGTTTAGCAGACCGCTTGCGGCTTTTGGGTGTTTGATATGATCATCACTTACTGCCGGCGTATTGACGAGTCTTTAGAGTCCTACACAGAGGATTCCAGGCTCAAGCGAAATGAAATAGGAGCGCATATGAGATATGTGCGGGACCGAGAATAATACCAGTATGTGATACTGAATTCGATTCTCGCGATTTGTATCATCGGACGGTTATATAAGATATTGCTGGGTTACCGAATCAAATGTTGATTCGATATATTGATACACTTGATATTAGTCGGTTATACACTTGATATTAGTCGGTTGTATGCAGTATGACCGGATCATTAAATCAAGTGTTGATTTAACGATTTAATGTATAATTATATATTTGATATATTACTTTACATTAACTAATATTGGTTCATTTAAGATTGATTTTCTCACTTGGTGTGCACAAGTTGTATATGTGATATATATTTTGTGCACTAGTTTGTATCATGATTGATGATACATGCAAACTTGGGTGTGTATGCTTTAAACCATGTTTAGGTAAATGATTAGGGTTTTATATACTTTATTTATTTTTTGAAAACAAAATGGTGGCTTTCTTATTTATTTGCTAGAAGCTTCAAGCATCTTTGAAAAAGGTCAAAACCATTTTGTTTTTATTCTTAAACCTAACCATTACCTAAACCCTAGTTTATTCTCTACATGAGTTAATCTCACCTGTGGTTGCAACATGATAACTTCACTTGATTATTCTTTTCACATAATTCCTTTTTCCATTCTTTTCTTCTTCTTCTTCATGAAGAAAAGAAAACCTTTCTTGAAAAATTTCAAGTGTTGAAATCAAGTGAGAAATCCAAATCTAAAGTGAACCCACTTCCTATTTCTTCATCCTCTACCACTTGCCATGTTGTATAGGGTGTTTTCTTCACAAGGTTCATGACCTAGTGAAGATGGAGCTTGAGTTAGAGTCGCCTCGACGTAGATCATCTTCGGCATCGAAGTCAACGACCTAGCCCGCCCATTTCTCCGATGAAATCGACGCTAGATTCCGGGATTCCGATGATCGCAGCGGAGGGACGTTAACGCGGAGCTAGAGAAGTGGAGGACCGGATCTACAAAGGTTGTAGTCCCTTTCACTTAGCAATAAAGTTGTTTACTTGCATGTTTCGCCTTACCTCTAGTTAACGATCTAGCATTAGGGTTTCTCGGCACATAAAAAATTTGATTTTGGCATGGTTGATACCTTGTGGAACCTCATGGGTGTGCCTAGGAACCCTACGGTCGTATCAAAGCCTAGCTAGAGTTTTAGGCGATGAGTAGACGATGTTAGAAATCCGATCGAACCCCGAAACCCTAAACTTGACCCCTCTCTGTACATTTTCTGGAACTGTAGATTTTTCCTAATTAAAAATTCTCAGAAAATAGAGCAGGAAATTCTAAGAAATACTGCAGAAAACGACACCCTATCTCTACAGTAGCGCCGCGGAACCGCAGCCTAACCCTACTTATTGCGGCGGTTCCGCGGCCGTATATGTTGATTGGGGACTCTATTTTCTGCTGTAATAACAGTAGGTGTTTCCTGTGTTTTCTGGGAAGTTTTAATTTACACTCAAGAGTTGAGTAATCTGGGGTGTTTTGGGGATTCGATGATTCGATCGGAAAGTTTAACTTCGTCTGTGTGTTTTTCCGGATAATTTTTAGAAAATGTTGAAAAGTTCGACCGGATATAAATACCCACTTTTTTCCCTGTCGGGAAATTTCCAAGTGTTGGATCTTTCCGTAGTTTAAGAACGTTCGAAGTAGTGCAAGTAACGCGATGGACCCTCTAGAAGACAACAAACCTTAACTCGATTATGTGACCGTCTTGAACTGCCCTTTGAACCTTAAGGTTTGGGGCAGTACAGCGTGCCACATGTGAGGCGTGGGCTTGACCCTTCTACGGCTGGACCGTTGGTACTGTGGCCTGAAATGGAGGTTTTTAGACTTATTTCATGCGTTGAGCTGTTTCGGGAAAACTTGGGTATTTGATTGTTCGATCAGAAAGTTTAACATTTTCTATTTATCTGGAATGTGATACAATATTTGGAATCAACAAGTAGTTATGAGATAACTGATATGAATGTTATAAATCTAGCAGTTTAGTCTCATTTGATCGATTGCCACGGAATTTTGATGTGATCAAAAGTCCGTCGCAATCACGTAGCGTACGCGGATACTCACCGGGTAAACTTAATAGACAGCTACACCCCATAGCCCCGACTAAGTGACTGTAGGAGAACCCCATCACCGAAAGCATCCGTTCGGATGCTCGCGGCAGCGGTGTTCCACCTTGGTGCACTTCGTCGACGGCATCGGGGGTGCGGCCGTCTACTGAAGTTTGCGACGAGCATTCGTTCTGAATGTCGGGAATCCTGTTGAATTGCCCGACTTGATATTGAAAAGAGTTTTCGATAATGAGACTAAAATGCGGGGTTTATAATTGTTAGGCATGCGATGTCTAAGGAATTCATTTGGTTAGGCATGCGATGTCTAAGGAGGTTGCGGATTCCAACTGTTGTAGTTTTACACTTTCTTTTCTGTGATCGTAAGTGTAATATGTGATATCGCCGGTTTCGTTGCTATATGTCAACGACAATTGGGATGGGCATATTTACTTACGTTGATGACATGTGATGTTATGTGTTGCTGAATATGTTGTATTGGATCGTCGTGTTTGAATAGCCGGGTTTTTTTATGTGAGATGAGTGTTTTTCTTTTTCATTCATGTAAAAACTTGTATGTAATATTCTTTTATTGGGGCACTTCCAGGTTGCGGAAGATGTCACCGTTGTTGTATATTATTTACTTTTCCACACTAGGATAGACCGAAGGAGGGGAGCACAAGTAACCGGGTTCTAGGGTCTAGTGGGAGACCATCTCGAGGAGTTGAGTCCGGGTCTCCTAACTCTAGAATTGGTAGTGTTGCTTGCCGCTCTCGTAGGGGTCTAGGAGTGTGGGTTTGGCTATTCATCACGACCGTGGAATCCGTGTTTTATACAGGCTCGTATTGAAAACACGGACGTCCTAGTATATCCAATATTTCATATATGATTCTTCTTCTGCTTTATCTGTGATGTGATCTTGTGATTTGTTCAGATAGATATGATATATAGTATATATGATATATTATATAGACGTTGCTTATGTTTTACACCCGCACTAGCCCTGTCTCGCTCTGCCGTTAGTTACCTAACCTAACGGTGCAGACGGGACATCGAGGCGAATGTGGATGGCATAAGCATACGTTATATTTATCTGTGATGTTTAGGTGGCCTTAAATGACGGGACTTCATTAATGTGATTAATGAAAGAAAAGAAACCTAAAAGATGTTGTGGAATCGAATTTTCAAAAATAGGTAGCTACAGTTCTTGCTTTGCATCGCGGTGTTCCTTGTAGAACATCCTGTACCTTATTCGATGAGGAAAGGGCCGAGATCCCTTCACCGGGAGTGACCCCTATAGCAATAACTGGCAGATGCTACACACTCGGTTTGTCTTTTGATTGCTTCTATAGTTTCTGCTTTGCACAGTGGTATATATGATATATCCCGCACCTCATTCGACGAGGAAAGGGCCGACGATCCCTTCACCGGGAGTGACCCCTTTAGGAAAACTAGAAAATCCTCAAAAACACTCCATTTCAAAATCATTTGATTTTACAACGATATCAAGTTCATTACGCAATAGGTTTTAAGAAAAACCTGTCGTAGCCCTCCGCCATTTCAGATAAGTTGTATATAGTATTCGTGCTACATTTGTTGGCTTTCGTCAAGGTGTAGTGTGCGGTAGCTATATGCTGCTTATCTGCTGCATACGATGCGATTGGATTAGGGTAGTCGTGCGGCTTTGTTGGCTTTCGTCAAGGGTCGTGCGGGTGGGTTTAATTCAGTCAAGAAATGTACGGGTTGAACTTGACTAGTGGGCTATGGTTTGTTAGCTTTCGTCAAGGTCATAGCACGTTAGGGGCGAAATTATAGGGGAATTTCAAGTGTTGAAATTTGCAATGAGATTACATACCTTCTATGAGATAGTTGGATCCCGATACCCACCGCGAGTAAGAGTTACTCCTGGGAGAGTTTTACACATTACAATTAGCCGATCAAGTAGGTGTCTAGAAAGATGTTAACGAGGTTACGCCTCTGGGAAAACGAGGTTTACATTAATTAGGTTCGTGTGAAAGCACGGGGGACCTCCCTCAAAGTACCGACACTGGCCTGGCTGAAAGATTGGCGAACTTGTAGTGTGTAATTAATCCCGGCTAGTCTTTCTTTTTAGGGTTTGAAGGAAGATTTGATAAAAATAGTGGGAGCCATCCTGATTAGATAATATAATAACCAATCTGATCTTGCAAGAGCGCACGCAGAGTGTTTTCTTCTCTCTCTCTCTCCAGGTAGCGACCATATCACGCCTTAATCAAGATAATAATATAGATGTATTGACCGAACCCGCTTGCTATACTGTGCTGGGGAACGTTGGTCCCGCTCCAACTTATAATTGTTATAAGATAGAGTAGGAAATAGGGGAATACCAGGATTCCCATGTCGCCCAAACGAAGAAAGTGCATGAGATGCATCTCTTTCGGGTGTGTTCATTATAAAGAACTGTTTCTCAGTGTCCTCTACGTCCTAGGTATTAGATACCGGATTAGGATCCCGCAAATGTAATCCATTACATGGGTTACAGAAAGGTAGAGAACTGAGAACGGGTGATAAGTTTCATGAGAAAGAAAACGGTGCAAATGTTGTAGCCAAGTCTGTTGGTCACTGTCACCCTGTATTACAAATACATTAATTCTGAACAAATGCTATCAGATACCGAACTGATATACAAAATCATATCAATCTCTTTATTTAATAAAGAAAGGATATAATTTTGTATTGTTGGATTATGTTTTGAACATTTCCTATATGAAAAGTTGATCGGTTCAGGCACGTTATCTAAAAGCATTGATGTTCTAAATCAAACTACAGTTATTAGTATACAGAACACACACAAGAGGAATAGTTCAGAAATGAACGGATCCTTCTTGAGGTATTATAGACTAGGTCATATCAATGTGACCCGACTAGCTAAAGTTACATTTAGATGCATATTTAAATCAATTTGAATTTACATCTTATGAAACTTGCCAGTCATGTCACAAAGATAAGATGACCATAGCTCTGTTTACTGGAAACAGAGAAAGAGTTAGTAAACTCTTGGGACTGATACATGATGATGTATGTAAGGTCCCCTGTTTACACATGCCAGGACCGGTTCTTTGTACTTCATTACATTCTCTGATGATCTCTCAAGATTCAGACATATGTTCCTGTTGAAACACAAGTCCGAAGCTTTTGAGATATTCACAGAATATAAGTTAGAAGTAGAGAACCAAAAACCGGGTATAAGTATTATGTCCTATGATGAGATCAGGGAGCAGAATACTTGTGCATAAAATTCCTGGACTATTCTAAAGGAGAATGAGATTCTCTCTCGGTGTTACTCCTCTGAATATACCACAGCACAACGGTGTATTGGGGCGGAGCAATCGCACCATATTAGATATGGTGTGCTCTATGATGAGTATTGCTGAGTTACCTATTTCCTTATAGGGAGTTATGCACTTATGAAGTTGCATACCTATTGAATAGGGTTCCGATCAAATCAGTTGCCTACCACTTCATATGTGATATGGATTGGGAAGAGCCCATATCTTAAGTTTGTTAAGATTTGGGGATGTCCGGCCTATGTCTGAAAAGAAAAATCCGGACAACCTCGAGGCAAACTCAGTTCTGTAGAAGTTTGTTGGATATCCTAAGCATTCGCAAGGGAATATCTTCTACCTAACCGAGGAACAAAAATGTTTTGTTTCTCAACATGCCACCTTTGTGAAAGGAAATTTCTTGTGAAGAAATTAGTGGACATGAGGTAGAACTGGAAGCAGTTCCAGCTATACAAACTACAGCTGATGATTTGGTAGAACCAAAGGATTCAATAGAAACCAACGAACCTCAGCCTCTCCGCCGATCTAGTAGGGTTCCACACCCACCTGAGAGATACTTTGGTTTCTCTATGACAGTGGGAGCAAGGAATGCATCATGAGATAATGACCCAACTAGTTTCGAGCAGGCCATCGAGAGTAGGGATTCTGCAAGAATGGCTGGATGCTTAGCGATATGAGATGGAATCCATATACACCAACAAAGTATAGACTTTGGTTGCTTTATCTGTAGGGTTAAATCCCCATCAGGAGCAAGTATATCTTGAGAAGATTACTTGGTGTACATGAAAAAGTTGAGACTTTCAAAGCTAGACTTGTTAAAGGTTTGCATCATTGACCAGGTATGGATTATGGTGAAACCTTTCCTATGAGGCTATGCTTAAGTCCATCCAGATCCTACTTGCCACGGCTACACACCATGACTACGATATCTGGTGGTTGGGTGTCATGACAGCTTTTCTAAAATGATGTTTTAGAAGAGAGCGTCTATAAACACACAGCCAGAGGGCTTCATAGACAGTGGGGGCAGCGGAAACGTGTGCAAGATGCTTTATAGGATAAAGCAGGCATCGCGGAGTTGGAACATCTGTTTTGATGTAGTAGTCAAATAGTTTGACTTCATCAAAATGGTAGATGAACCTTGTATATACAAAAAGGTAGTAGGGAGTATGGTGGAGATTCTTGTAGAGTACGTGGATGACATACTCTTGATAGGGAAAGAGTTTCCTATGCTACTCTCAGTCAATCTCCGCTTATCACAAGGATTCTTCATATAGGATCAAAGTGATACCTACTAAATCCTGGTTTTTGGATCTATGAGATAGATCTAATTGGATGTTAGGACTCTCACTAGTTGCAGTGAGATGGTATCAATCAATCCTGGGGAGAATCACTGGAAAGGTTCCAGGGTGATAAGGACGACTGAATGTCAGTCACATGCTTGTCTATACCCTCAGTGGAGGGACGGTATGTTGGAAGAGTTAAAAGCTAAATACCGTGACATACTAGACGATTAAAGGCAAGATACATCGTTACCAAGGATGCTATCAAAGAAGCAGTCTGGATAGATATTATGTTCATGAGATGAACGTCGTTCCTACCAATTGTGTGACAATGGAGTTGTGGCTGTTGCCTAGGAACGCCCGTCCCATCAGAAATCCAGATATAATTCTTAGGCAGTATCACCTGATCATGGAGACAGTTGAACTCCAGGGAGATCGAGGTTAAGAGAGTAGACTCAGAGGACAACACGGCGGATCCACTCACAAAGGCCTTTTCCCAGAGAGAGACTTTTATGGGATGGTTGAGTATGAGATACTACAACCACTGCTATCAGATGGCCCTAGTGCAAGTGGGAGATTGTTAGTTATATGTATGCCCTAGAGGCCATTACTATACATAGGATGTATATTATAGTGGATGCTTGGACATATATAGGGAGGACTTTCTTGCTCGACATGATAGTATGCTATCTGGTTGCTCTTTACCTTAACGTGTACACTGATTGTCTCTCTATTACATGTTGGTAAAGCCCTTAGGATGTGTACTTGACTACCTGGACTATGATGCAGATCATACTGTAGGGTTCCTAGGCACACTCAAGAGGTTCCATAAGGCATCTACCATGTCAAATTCAAAAAATTCATGTGCCGAAAAACCCTAAACTAGATCGATAACTAGAGGTAAAGGCGAAACATGCACAAGTTAAAAACTTAACTACTAAGTGAATGGAAATACAACCTTTGTAGATCCGGTCCTCCACTTCTTTAGCTGCGTGATGACGTCCCTTCGCTGCGATCACCGGGATCCCGGACTCTTGCGATGGTTTCGTCGGAGAAATGAGCGGGCTAGGTCGTTGACTTCGATACCGAAGATGATTTACGTCGAGGCGACTCTAACTCAAGCTCCATCTTCACTTGGTCATGAACCTTGTGAAGAAAACACCCTATACAACATGGCAAGTGGTAGAGGATGAAGAAATAGGAAGTGGGTTCACTTTGGATTTGGGTTTCTCACTTGATTTCATCACTTGACAATTTTCAAGAAAGCTTTGCTTTTTCTTCATGAAGAAGATGAAGAAGAAGAAAGAAAAAGAATTCATTCTTTAGAAAATTCAAGTGATTCTTATCATATAGCAACCATGGGTTAGTTTAACTCATGTAGGGAATAAACTAGGGTTTAGGTAATGGTTAGGTTTAAGAATAAAAACAAAATGGTGAAGCTTCATGAAACTCCAAGAATAAAACAAAGAAAGCCACCATATTAGTTTTTGCCCAAAAAAATAAATGAATAAATAAATAAGGCAAATGAAACCCTAACCATTAACTAAACAAGGTGTATAGCATACACACACACTCAAGTTTGCATGTATCATCAAACATGATACAATCAAGTGCACAAAAATATATCACATATACTACTTGTGCACTTCAAGTGAGAAAATCAATCTTAAGTGAACAAATACTAGTTAATGTAAAGTAATATATCAAATATATAATTATACATTAAATCATTAAATCAACACTTGATTTAATGATCCGGTCATATTACATATAACCGAATAATATCAATAGTAACAACTTATCGAATCAACACTTGATCCAATAACCCGGCTATATCGCATATAACCGATCAATGTCACAAATCGCGAGAATCGAATACAGTATCACATACTGGTAATATTCTCGGTCCCGCACATATCTCATATGCGCTCCTATTTCGTTTTGCTTGAGCCAGGAAACCTCTGTGTAGGACTCTAAAGACTCGTCAATACGCCGGCAGCAGGTGATGATCATATCAAACACCCACAAGCCACAAGCAGTCTGCTAAACGTAACGGCCACCCGGGTATTGAGCGATCAGAAGATCAACGAGCAAGCCCGCTCACACTCTTGTGAATCCAACCAGTAACACTTACCGTATAGTCCGGTCTCGTCGTCTGATATGTCGCATATCTCGCCCAGGGGTGGTAAACGTCAGACCCCAGTAGCTCGATAAGTCGTGTCGATATGAGGTCTATAACAGGTCGTGAAACTAATGGTAATACTTACCAGTAAATCTCAGCAACCCTGGCTAGGAATTTCCGGTTATAGCCAATCGAACACAGCGCAACATCAACTCCCTATACCGGGAGAGACGAATCCCCTCCTATCGCTCATTGCCTCCATGTGATTCGGGACTGTACCCAAAAACCGCCGTTTTGCATGCCCTCTTCGACGTGGTAAGGTGGAAATCAAAGCACAGTGGGAATCACACATGGCTCTATGACGATCTCGGGTCTACAGACTAACCTGTACCAGTGTCACCAGAGAACTGCCATCTGACGTAAGGTATAATACCATCTGGGAGTTCTCGGCGAGTCCGTCCAGTGTACCCAGTCTCCACTTAGCACCCGTATATCATCTCTGATGTCAAACACCAATGGATATGTGATCATCCATCGCCCATCTATATGGTTCGAGAAGGTATACGCCAGTCTACTCTGGTATATCGATGCCCCGTCTCGATACACCCACGACTAGGGACCTTGAAGGATGTACTTATTGACTACCATGTCCCCACCAGTATGATCCGCATCATAGTCCATGTAGTCAAGTACACATCCTAAGGGCTTTACCAACATGTAACAGAGAGCAACCAGATAGCATACTATCATGTCGAGCAAGAAAGTCCTCCCTATATATGTTCAAGCATCCACTACAATATACATCCTATGTATAGTAATGGCCTCTAGGGCATACATATAACTAACAATCTCCCACTTGCACTAGGGCCATCTGTAGCAGTGGTTGCAGTATCTCATACTCAACCATCCCATAATAGTCTCTCTCTGGGAAAAGGCCTTTGTGAGTGGATCTGCCGTGTTGTCCTCTGAGTCAACTCTCCTAACCTTGATCTTCTTAGAGATCAACCATCTCCATGATCAGGTGATACTGCCTTAGAATATGTCTGGATCACTGATGGGACAGTCGTTCCTTGGCATAAGCCACAACTCCATTGTCATACAATGTGAGGAACTAAGTTCATCTCATGAACAAATATACACCCAGACAGCCTCTTTGGTAGCATCTTAAGTAGCAATGTATCCTGCCTTTAACGTCTAGTAAGCCACGGTATCTAGCTTGGAACTCTTCCAACTTACCGTCCCTTTACTAAGGGTAAAGACAATGCCTGTGACTGATATTCAGTCGTCCTTATCACCCTGGAACACTTCCAGTGATTCTCCCCAGGATCAATTGATACCATCTCACTACATCTAGTGAGTTTCCTAACATCCATTTAGATCTATCTCATAGATCCTAAACCAAGGATTTAGGAGGTATCATTTTGATCCTATATGGAGAATTATTGTGATAAGCGGAGATTGACCGAGCGTAGCATAGGAAACTCCTTCCCTATCAAGAGTATGTCATCCACGTACTCTACGAGGATTACCACCATCTCCCTACTACCTTTTTGTATATACAAGGTTCATCTACCATTTTGATGATGTCAAACTCTTTGACTAACTCATCAAAACAGATGTTCCATCTCCGCGATGCCTGCTTTATCGTATAAAGTAACTTGTACACGTTTCCGCTGCTCCCACTGTCTACGAAGCCCTCTGGCTGTGTACTTATAGACGCTCTCTTCTAAAACATCATTTTAGAAAAGCTGTCATGACACCCAACCACCAGACATCGTAGTCATGGTATGTAGCCGTGGCAAGTAGGATCTAGATGGATCTTAAGCATAGGCCCTAGAAAAGGTATCAACAAAATCCATACCTGGTCAATGATGCAAACCTTAACAAGTCTAGCTTTGAAAGTCTCAACTTTTCCAAGTACACCAAGTAATCTTCTCAAGATATACATGCTCCTGATGGGGATTTAACCCTTCAGATATAGCAACAAAAGTCCATACTTTGTTGGTGTACAAGGATTCCATCTCAGATCACTAAGCATCCAGCCATTCTTACAGAGTACTCTCGATGGCCAGGTCGAAACTGTTGCGCCACGGCAGCGCCCCGGTCGTCTATCCGAGGCCAAAATGCGGAATCAAAATTTTCTTAACTTTTAAACTGGCGCTACCGCGGACAATATACCCGGATCGTAACCATTAACCGATACTAGCTAACAAGAGAAAAGGTGAGAGATATACCGAGTGATCCGAGTCCTCCGGTCTTCTCGTCATCGTCCCGATCTCCTGCGGAAACTCCGGTCGTCGCCTCCTTGCCGGAAGGGCACCACATCGTCTGTATCTTTTACGGGCTCCCACCTCAATACCGAGGCAACTCGGGCATGAAGCTGGCTAGTTGACGTGCCTAAGGTTTGCTGTAGATTGTAATGTAGAATCGTTGTCTCATTTAGGGTAGTGAAGTTGCCTTTGATGGAGGAATCAATATGAACTTTGGAGAGGAGAAGGATTTCTTTTGTGGCAACCATGCAAATGAGATATAGATAATTCCCTCATCAAAATGAACTCCTCTCATTTCACTCCAAGATGTGGCCGGCCTTAACTAGGAGGAAATGAACAAAGGGGTGAGTGTAGTAAAAGCATATGGTGACCATATCAAAAGCAAAGCTCACATCAACACCTTAATCAACCCATACCCATTCAAATCACAATTAATGCACCATCATGGAAGAAAAAGCAAAAGATGCTTATCATAATGAATACAAGTGCAAGAAAACCCCTCCTCAAAAGTTATTTGCACAATTGCAAATAACCCCCTCCATCGGAAAAGTCCGGCCGGGAAAGAACAAAGAAAAACCGACCGGAATGGAATGGAAACTGGCAACTCCAGAAAACTGGTCCCGTAATAAATTACAGGAAAACCCCGATACTGTGGATACACACCCGCATCTGTATTCCGACCGGATACAAATGCAATGAGACAAAATCTACACAGTACTATACTAGGATCCGGCTTAAACCAAAGCCGGCTAGTAATATCCGTTTGATCCTGATCCGTGCAATACCGCACGTATCCGATCGAACCTTGCCATATAATCATACGGCCACTAGTACAAACCGTCCGATCCTGATCCGTGCAATACCGCACGTATCTGATCGGACCCTGCCATATCTCCATACGGCCTCTACAGCGTTTCGCCCGAAAGCTTGAGTAACTGAAAGTGTGGTGGACTCTAAAGACTCGTCAATACTATGGCTGTGGATTTAACCACTAGCACGTCAGAGGTATAAGCCAATACGTGACGGGCCACCAGCTATTGACCAAAAGGGACGTCGATGAGCGAACTCATCCTGACACCCTACTGAGCCTGTCAGTGACAATATCCGTACAGTCCGGTCCGTTCGTCTATGAGCATCGCATGGCGGGCCTAGGGGGTTGGTAAAAGTCAGACCCCCAAAGGCGGTACAAGTCGTGTCGGAGTGTAGCCCAGAACGCCCTGAGATACTACTGGAATACCTACCAGTAAATCTCCTGCCTCGGCCGAGGGCTTTGCGTAATGGCTCTCCTAGACACAGCGCGACCTCACCCCCAATACCGGGAGAGACGAACCCCTGAAGATCCGCTCACTGCCTCCATGTGGCTCGGGACTGTACCCAACTAAAACATGTTTGCACGACTCCTTTGAGCCGTGGTAGGGTAGTAATCAAAGCACAGTGGGAACTCACACGAGACAAATGACGATCTCAGGTCGATGAACTAACCTGTACACATGTCACCAGGGAACTGCTATCTGACGTCTGGTATAATCCCAACTAGCAGGTTCCCGGCGAGTCCTGTCCGGTGTACTCATAACCTAATGAGCACCTGTATACATCTTAGGTGAACCAACTGACACCAGTGGCTTGTGAGACCGGCCACCGCCCCTCGTCGGGGTCTCGACTGTATACACTAGTCTACTAATGGAGTATCGATGCCCAGTCTCGAAACTCCCACGACTAGGGACCATTTAAGGATGTGCTTATAGACCCCAGCTCCCACGTATATGATCGCCATCATACTGCTGGTCGTCAAGCAAGAATCCTAGGGGCTCTATCAACGTGTAATAGCGACCTGTCAGGTCACCTAAAGCAGTACACGATGATAAAGATAAACCAGATAGTATACTATCATCTCGAGTAAGACTGTCCTACCGGGATAGGTCCTCCCTCAATCATTGCAATCACGTGCCTGTGATCCAATAATTGACTCTGAGGGCACTATCTCCAACAATCTCCCACTTGCACTCAAGGCTAATTATTGCGATGTCGCATACTCACAGCCCGTGTGATACCGAACACCCAACTCCTCTACTAGTCAGTCTCACAAAGCTCGTTTGCGAAACTATTGCGTTCGAGGAATAGCCTCAGTGAGTGGATCCGCTGTGATGTTTCTTTCTATGTCTCTCTATATCTCAAGTTCGCAGAGAAAGCCATCTCCCGAAATGAGCAATACCTGTCTTAGAGTATGTCTGGATATTTGATGGGACCTAGCTCATAAATGAACTCCAAATCCAAACTTCTTAGACTGTATCGATAACTGAACTTAATCAGTACCCAGCGCCATGCCTCCCTCAGTATTGCCTTGGACCACCTGTCCAAAATACTGCCCCTCGTCAAAAAGAGAAACTATAACTCTGACAGCCACTCTGCCATCCATGTCACCTTGGAAGCCTGGAATGATAACCGTCTCCTAAAAGAGGCTGTCGTTATCACATCCCGAGAACACGCACTTATGTCCTAAAACTGCTTCCGATTGTTTCTCCAGGATTGGATTAATATCAACTTATTGCAGCTACTGCAAGAACAACATCTGGTGTGGTACTTGACATCTCATGATTGACTCAATTGCCTAAGCAAGTGATCTGTCAATCATGCGTATCCCTCTCCCCTTTAGTCTGTAAGACACCTTTAGAGAGGGTGACTCCATTACCTGCAGGTGTACTACCGTGCCAGGAGTCGTCCATTCTAAATACTCATAGAATGCTGTCAAGGTATCCAGATTAGGAAACCACCCAAATCTAGATCCAAAAGCATAGATCTAGTAATCAGAATGTCTGATATAATATCCAAGTCCTGTGTGGAGAAACCACTGTGTGACAACCAAAGTATAACCGATCGTATTATAGGAGTTTCCTTTCCTACTCTGTGTATGTCATCCAAAACCAGGACATCACACCCTACTACCTTCTTAACAGATCCATCCCCTATTCTGATGACGTCAAACCTATGACTGTCACATCAGAAATAGATGATCTATCTCCGCTATATCTGCTTTAGTCTATAAATAGACATAAGCCTGATGTCCACCAATGCTTCCGCTGCTCCCACTGACTACGACAACCCTCTGGCAGAGTCATATAGACACGCACTTCTAAAGCTAGTTTAGAACGACGCTATACTCATCCTCCTGCCGGGTCTCGCAGCCTGGAACAACAACAATGGCAAGTGTGGGTAAACAAGAACTTCCCTGTCACCGTCCTTGAGGCTACCGGAGTGCCTCTCGGGTGCCTGAAGTTACCCACCTTATCTGCGGAGTGGCCAATGGAATGTCAAATCAGATTGAATCTTTAGGTTCCTTATCAAATCTTCAGTAATCGTTTGCGGTTCTGGAATCGCTTCCAGTTCTACCATACTCCCACTGCTGTTTTCTGAAAAATAACCATTTCCTTTTAAAATGTGGCGAGTTTAAGAACAATATCACTATTGATCTTCTAGATGGTAGAAAGTCAACCCTCGTCATAGCCTGGGTCAACCCACAAACAGCCATTACAGAAACGCGCCTTGAGTTGTCCAGTGTCTGGTTTTAATCATAAGCCGGACAACTCCCCGTACCTTAACATCGTTAAGATATGAACTGTTCTATACCCAATATAGAACCAGAGGCACTGATTTAATTGAACCAGATTCAAATCATGCAGCTGTCTCCAGTGCATGTCAACTAAATGGAAGGAGGCCGATCAGCGTTACCCAACTTAGGAATGCTTCCAATTATGAGTAACCTGAAAGAGAAGCAAGTTCTCATTACTATCAACTGAATACCATACACAAGTATCTATATCTTCGATCACCTTGAAGAATCCCGATACTTGCAATACGTGGTTCTCTACTCTATTCTTATACCAATAACTCCTCAAAACTCAGACCCTGTGTTTCTACGAAACACATGTCTAAGAATTAGAGTAGTTAAAAGTAAACAGAATATAGTATGAGGACCAACCCCTCTGTCCTAATGGACACTGGACAACATACAATACTCTGTATAAGTCCGCTGAGTCTAACAACTCTTTCACTGTGTGTCGTAGGTTGAAAACTGTACTTATGGTTAAGAAGAATTACACCGCTGTTTAATGCTCCTTACCTAACCATCCACTGATATAGGTAAATGTCATAGACATAATTTCAAAAGGTATATCTCACTCTATAAAAATAGACGTACAGATATATCAATTTGAAATTGGTGCATAACAACGGATATTCAAAACCAAATATTTGCCGACCGGCAAACAGCCCAGGTGATCTCCTCAAATATCACCGATTACAACGAATCCCGATATAATGAGGATGATCACCCTATTCCCAATAACTTACTCCCACTCATCATCTGTAAAACCATACAGATGTGAGAATCAAACCTGGTAAATACATACACTGGAGTAAGTGTCTAATCAGGAAATCAGTTTTCTTTTAACAATACACAGTTGAACTGAAACATTGAAATGTTTCTATAGGGTATCCTGGTATTCCTAGTAATTCCTCTACCATTATCCAGATTCACAACTGTAACCGTATATCTCTTTGCCATCTGTCCAAATTCCTTTATATGTCTTTAGTCATTACCGTCTGCACACCCCCTTAGGCCAAATGGTTTTCTTCCTTCCCTACCGTTCGGCACCAGCCTATGGTTTGGAAGAAGACTATCCAATAAGCATAATGGGTGTACTGTCCTAATCCTAGGAGCACTCGCAATGCGAGAGAAGGTGAAGATAAAAGACAACCGAATAAACCTTATTCCTATTTCTCCTGGACCAGAATCCATCCCCGAACTGGAACAAGTTCCTTTCGAGTTCGTATATAACCATACGATGGAGTATCCAAATAAATTGTGGATCTTCGTAGTGATACGGAGTGTCCTGGAGAAATACAAAGGTGATTTAGGTTTGGCGAAGATATACTCGGTTTGGTCGTGAATAGCAGTCGCAATTTACTTTGCCCTCTTACTAATCCCTTACTTTGTCTTAACTTAATACCTTCTGTACACCATCGTTATGCTAATTGGTTTTCTTCATTCCCCGCCGTTCGGCACCAGCCTAAGGTTTGGAAGAAGACTATCCAATTTGCATAATAGGTGTACTATCTCCTAAACCAAGGAGTACTCGCAATGAGAGAAGGTGAAAAGAAAAGACAACTGAATAATCTTATTCGTTTTCTCCAGAACCAGAAACCATCCTCGAATTCCTTCGAGTTCGTATCTATCCATACGATGGTTTTGTCCAATGGAAGTGGACGTTCGTAGTAATACGGGGTGTCCTGGAGAAAAGGGTAAAAGTAGGAGTGGCAATGAGGTTTGCAACTCTGACAATCCAAAAGCCAGTGTTAAGAAGGTTCGATCAACTTGGTCACTGAGTCATAGTCCAGGGTCGGGTCAATGGTTGCTGCCAAAGAGAGAGAGAGAAAAGAAAACACTCAGCGTGCACTCTAACCTAGATCAGAATGGTTATCACTTTATCTAATCAGGAAACCTCCCACTGTAACCTCAAATTCTTCCCCAAACCTGAAAGAAGAATTAGTCGGGATCACCCGAGGAGTAAACCAACTCATCAGTGGGAATCGGGATCCAACTATCATCGCATGATAACTTGACGGAATCCACTCAAGTCACCACACTCCAGAAGGTATGCGCATGCCTGGCAAGTTCCAGTTTCTTTAGAAACTCCCGATGTGTGTTTTTACCCCTAGGACCCAAGTGACCTTGACACAGTCAACAAATCAAAGAGTCCTACTCAAGTTCAACCCGTCATTATGCTGGATTGCATTAAACCCACCCGTACGAGCCCTTGACACAGTCAACAAGGCCGCACGACTGTCCTAACCAATCCCATTAATATGCTACAAACAAACATTACTTAGCTACCGCATACTACGCCTTGACACAGTCAACAAACGCAGCACGAATACTAAGTAATATTTGTAAGAAATGACGGAGGGCTACGTCTAGTTTTTGGCGAAAAACCTTTAACGTAATGAACTTGATATCGTTGAAGGAACTGCATAGCCTTTTTAGAAAATATAGCGACGAAAACCTTTACTAAAGAGGTCACTCCCGGTGAAGGGATCTCGGCTCTTTCC
The DNA here is from genome assembly GCA_030015575.1 of Agapanthus africanus. Lineage (NCBI taxonomy): Eukaryota > Viridiplantae > Streptophyta > Magnoliopsida > Asparagales > Amaryllidaceae > Agapanthus > Agapanthus africanus. Next base: position 613,345,972 of record CM057341.1, on the reverse strand, counting down.
CTGTAGAATGAGGTGCAGGATATTCCAACTGAATACCACGATGCAAAGCAAAAGTAATCGGCTATAGTGAAGTTAATGCCCTGACGCAAACTTCTGTCCAAGGGGTCACTCCCGGTGAAGGGATCTCGGCCCTTGCCTCGTCGACTGAGGAGCAGGATATTCCAAATGAATACTACGATGCAAAACAAAAGTGAACGTCCTTGCAATAACAGCTTTTTGAAAAATGTTCCAACAACATCAGAATAGGTTTGTTTAGCTTGCATTGATCCGAATCAACGCAGTCCCATCAATTGATCACACCACAGAGAACGAAAATATACTGATGTACGTATATGCCATCCGCATTCGCCACTGGGTCCCGTCATTACTCGTTAGGTTAGCTAACTAACGACAGAGCGGGGACTGGACTAGCGCGGATGCAAAACATATACAACATCTACTAATATATATACCAATATATTATATTTCGCTCAAGGCGTGATAAAATGCAACATCACAGAAATATGCAGCATCACAGAACAATACAGATATCTGGAAGCCCCGGGTTTCACTGAGCCGCTGCTGAAACCCGACGTTCCCCTGGTCGTGTGGATAGCCTGTGCAATGAAAACCTAGACCCCTACGGGTGCGGCAAGTCACCCGCCAAAACCTGAAGCGAGGCAGCCCCCTTCAGCACCGTGAATGGACCACCCAGCACTTCACGGAATCCGGTAACTTGGGCACCCCTCCTGGGTCAACCTGTACCCCCTACGAGTGCGGCGAATAGCCCACCAATCCTGGAGTGAAGCCCCCTCCGTCCCAATGCCATGAGATGCGGGCTTGTTTCCCTCCAGAACCCGGCTATCCGTGCACCCCACCGCGGGGCAATCCTAGTACAGAAAGTAAAATATACATACACCGGGTACATCGACCGCAACCAGGTCGTGCCCCAAAAGAATAATACAAACAGGCAGTGACGGCAGTCCACATGTCGGACGCCCGCCCCGCAATATCAAATGTACATATAAAACAAAACAGTACTAGCATTGCATCCAGGCTATCCCCCACGACCGATCCGCAACAACACAGCATAAACACAGAACATCAACGTGAAAATCACGTTCGCAAATCCGTCTAACCGGGCTATAGCAGTTAGACAGGATTTACCGATCAAGTGATATTCACGGTCGCAGATATAATGTAAATACTGTGAAATAATGTGTTTAAAATATCCAATCGATCAAAAATTAACAAGTGGGCCCCCAAGCAATACTGTAGCACTCACAGAAATTCTGGGCCCAATTTTAATATTCCAAAACCCCTATCTTCAGCCCACAAGCCCACTGTAAAAATATGGCGAAGTGATCCCAACTTCCTGCGGCGGAACCACGGCCAACAAGGGGTTAAGGCCGCGGTTCCGCGGTCGTACGGAAGAATTGGGTTACCAAATTTTTCCAGTGTTCTTAGGATTCTCTGTACATCATTCTGCAATAACCTGAAAAATTTTTAGAGCCCGGAAAAAATCGACAGAAAACTGATGCAAGCAAAACGCGGTTTTTGGAATTTTGGTCGATCGGATAAGTAAAACACATTAGAACAAGCTAGACAAGGTTAATGGCGTGGCTCTGATACCATGTTGCGCCACGGCAGTGCCCCGACCGTCTATCCGAGGCCAAAATGCGGAATCAAAATTTTCTTAACTTTTAAACTGGCGCTACCGCGGACAATATACCCGGATCGTAACCATTAACCGATACTAGCTAACAAGAGAAAATGTGAGAGATATACCAAGTGATCCGAGTCCTCCGGTCTTCTCGTCATCGTCCCGATCTCCCGCGGAAACTCCGGTCGTCGCCTCCTTGCCGGAAGGGCACCACATCATCTGTATCTTTTACGGGCTCCCACCTCAATACCGAGGCAACTCGGATACGAAGCTGGCTAGTCGACGTGCCCAAGGTTTGCTGTAGATTGTAATGTAGAATCGTTGTCTCATTTAGGGTAGTGAAGTTGCCTTTGATGGAGGAATCAATATGAACTTTGGAGAGGAGAAGGATTTCTTTTGTGGCAAGCATGCAAATGAGATATAGATAATTCCCTCATCAAAATGAACTCCTCTCATTTCACTCCAAGATGTGGCCGGCCTTAACTAGGAAGAAATGAACAAAGGGGTGAGTGTAGTAAAAGCATATGGTGACCATATCAAAAGCAAAGCTCACATCAACACCTTAATCAACCCATACCCATTCAAATCACAATTAATGCACCATCATGGAAGAAAAAGCAAAAGATGCTTATCATAATGAATACAAGTGCAAGAAAACCCCTCCTCAAAAGTTATTTGCACAATTGCAAATAACCCCCTCCATCGGAAAAGTCCGGCCGGGAAAGAACAAAGAAAAACCGACCGGAACGGAATGGAAACTGGCAACTCCAGAAAACTGGTCCCGTAATAAATTACAGGAAAACCCCGATACTGTGCATACACACCCGCATCTGTATTCCGACCGGATACAAATGCAATGAGACAAAATCTACACAGTACTATACTAGGATCCGGCTTAAACCAAAGTCGGCTAGTAATATCCGTTCGATCCTGATCCGTGCAATACCGCACGTATCCGATCGAACCTTGCCATATAATCATACGGCCACTAGTACAAACCGTCCGATCCTGATCCGTGCAATACCGCACGTATCTGATCGGACCCTGCCATATCTCCATACGGCCTCTACAGCGTTTCGCCCGAAAGCTTGAGTAACTGAAAGTGTGGTGGACTCTAAAGACTCGTCAATACTATGGCTGTGGATTTAACCACTAGCACGTCAGAGGTATAAGCCAATACGTGACGGGCCACCAGCTATTGACCAAAAGGGACGTCGATAAGCGAACTCATCCTGACACCCTACTGAGCCTGTCAGTGACAATATCCGTACAGTCCGGTCCGTTCGTCTATGAGCATCGCATGGCGGGCCTAGGGGGTTGGTAAAAGTCAGACCCCCAAAGGCGGTACAATTCGTGTCGGAGTGTAGCCCAGAACGCCCTGAGATACTACTGGAATACCTACCAGTAAATCTCCTGCCTCGGCCGAGGGCTTTGCGTAATGGCTCTCCTAGACACAGCGCGACCTCACCCCCAATACCGGGAGAGACGAACCCCTGAAGATCCGCTCACTGCCTCCATGTGGCTCGGGACTGTACCCAACTAAAACATGTTTGCACGACTCCTTTGAGCCGTGGTAGGGTAGTAATCAAAGCACAGTGGGAACTCACACGAGACAAATGACGATCTCAGGTCGATGAACTAACCTGTACACATGTCACCAGGGAACTGCTATCTGACGTCTGGTATAATCCCAACTAGCAGGTTCCCGGCGAGTCCTGTCCGGTGTACTCATAACCTAATGAGCACCTGTATACATCTTAGGTGAACCAACTGACACCAGTGGCTTGTGAGACCGGCCACCGCCCCTCGTCGGGGTCTCGACTTTATACACTAGTCTACTAATGGAGTATCGATGCCCAGTCTCGAAACTCCCACGACTAGGGACCATTTAAGGATGTGCTTATAGACCCCAGCTCCCACGTATATGATCGCCATCATACTGCTGGTCGTCAAGCAAGAATCCTAGGGGCTCTATCAACGTGTAATAGCGACCTGTCAGGTCACCTAAAGCAGTACACGATGATAAAGATAAACCAGATAGTATACTATCATCTCGAGTAAGACTGTCCTACCGGGATAGGTCCTCCCTCAATCATTGCAATCACGTGCCTGCGATCCAATAATTGACTCTGAGGGCACTATCTCCAACAGAAACTAGTTAGGTCATCATCTCATGATGCAATCCTCGCTCCCAGTGTCATCGAGAAACCGAAGTATCTCTCGGGCGGATGAGGAAACCTACCAGATCGGCGGAGAGGCTGAGGTTCGTCGGGGACTATTGAATCCTTTGGTTCTGTCAAATCATCTGCTGTAGTTTGTATAGCTGGAACCTTTCCAGTTCTACATTACAGACCTTGCCTCGAGCTTGTCCGGATTTTTCTTTTAGACATAGCCTGGACAACTCCAAATCTTAACTGACTTAAGAGATGGGCTCTTCCCTTATCATATCAAATATGAAGTGGTAGGCAACTGATTTGATTTGAACCTTATTCAATAGGTATGCAGCTTCTCAAGTGCATAACTCCCAAAAGGAAATAGGTAACTCAGTAGTACTCATCATAGAGCACACCTTATCATATAGGGTGTGATTGCTCCGCCCCGGTATACCATCGTGCTATGGTGTATATGGAGGAGTAATGCTGAGAAAGAATCTCATTCTCCTTTAGGATAGTCCAGGAATTCTATGCACAAGTATTCTCCTCCCTGATCTCATCATAGGTCATAATACTTCTACCCGGTTTTTGGTTCTCTACTTCTAACTTATATTCTTATGAATATCTTAAAAGCTTCGGACTTATGTTTCAACAGGAACATATGTCTGAATCTTGAGAGATCATCAGAGAATGTAATGAAGTACAAAGAACCGGTCCTGGTATGTGTAGACGGGGGACCTTACATACATCAACATGTATCAATCCCAAGAGTTTACTAACTCTTTCTCTGTTTCCAATAAACAGAGCCATAGTCATCTAATCTTTGTGACATGACTGGCAAGTTTCATAAGATGTAAATTTAAACTGATTTAAATATGCATCTAAATGTAACTTCAGCCAGTCGGGTCGCATTGATATGACCCAGTCTACAATACCTCAAGAAGGATTTGTTCATTTCTGAACTCTTCCTCTTGTGTGTGTTCTGTATACTAAGAACTGTAGTTCGATTTAGAACATCAATGCTTTTAGATATCGTGCCTGAACCGATCAACTTTTGATATAGGAAATATTCAAAACATTATCCAACAATACAAAATTATATCCTTTATTTACTAATAAAGAGACTGATATGATTTTGTACATCAGGTTCGGTATCTAATAACATTTGCTCAAAATCAATGTATTTGGAAATACAGGGTGACAGTGACCAACAGACTTGGCTGCAACACTTGCACCGTTTTCTGTCTCATAAAACTTATCACCCGTTCTCAGTTCTCTACCTTTCTGTAGCCCATGTAACGGATTATATTAGCGGGATCCTGATCCGGTATCTCATACCTAGGACGTAGAGGACACTGAGAAACAGTTCTTTATAACTAACACACCCGTAGGAGATGCATCATATGCACTTTCTTCGTTTGGGTGGCATAGGAATTCTGGTATTCCCCTATTTCCTGCTCTGTCTTATAACAATTATAAGTTGGATCGGGACCAACGGTTCCCAGCTCAGTATAACAAGCGGGTTCGGTCAAAATATCCGTATTATTATCTTGATTAAGGCGTGATATGGTCACTACCTGGAGAGAGAGAGAAGAAAACACTCTGCGTGCGCTCTTGCAAGAATAGATTGGTTATTATTTTATCTAATCATGATGGCTCCTACTGTTTTTATCAAATCTTCCTTCAAACCCTAAAAGGAAAGACTAGCCGGGATTAATTACACGCTACAAGTTCGCCAATCTTTCAGCCAGGCCAGTGTCGGTACTTTGAGGGAGGTCCCCCGTGCTTTCGCACGAACCTAATTAATGTAAACCTCGTTTTCCCAGAGGCGTAACCTCGTTAACACCTTTCTAGACACCTACTTGATCGGTTAATTTGTATTGTGTAAAACTCTCTCAGGAGTAACTCTTACTCGCAGCGGGTATCGGGATGCAACTATCTCATAGAAGGCATGCAATCTCATTGCAAATTTCAACACTTGAAATTCCCGATAATATTTTGCCCCTAACGTGCTATGACCTTGAAGAAAGCCAACAAACCATAGCCTGCTAGTCAAGTTCAACCCGTCATTTCTTGATTGAATTAAACCCACCCGCATGACCCTTGACGAAAGCCAACAAAGCCGTACGACTACCCTAATCCAATCACATCGTATGCAGCAGATAAGCAGCATATAGCTACCGCACACTACACCTTGAAGAAAGCCAACAAATGTAGCACGAATACTATATACAACTTATCTGAAATGATGGAGGGCTACGCCAGGTTTTTCTGAAAACCTATTGCGTAATGAACTTGATATCGTTGTAGAATCAAATGATTTTAAAATGGAGTGTTTTTGAGGCTTTTCTAGTTTTGCTAAAGGAGTCACTCCTGGTGAAGGGATTGTCGGCCCTTTCCTCGTCGAATGAGGTGCAGGATATATCATCTATATCACTGTGCAAAGCAGAAACTATAGAAGCAATCAAAAGACAAACCGAGAGTTGTAGCATCTGCCAGTTATTGCTAAAGGAGTCACTCCCGGTGAAGGGATCTCGGCCCTTTCCTCGTCGAATGAGGTGCAGGATGTTCTGCAAGGAACACCGCGATGCATAGCAAGAACTGTGGCTACCTGTTTTTGAAAATTCGATTCCACAACATCTTTTAGGTTTCTTTTACTTTCATTAATCATATTAATGAAGTCCCATCAGTTAAGTCCACCTAAACATTACAGATAAATACGACGTACACTTATGCCATCCGCATTCGCCTCGATGTCCCCTCGTGCACCGTTAGGTTAGGTAACTAACGGCAGAGTGGGGAAGGGCTTTCGCGGGTGTAAAACATAAGTAACGTCTATATAATATATCATATATACTATATACAGTATCCATCACAGCATATCAAATGATCACATCACAGATATCGCAGCAGAAGAAACATATGAAACTTTGGATATACTAGGACGTCCGTGTTTTCAATACGAGCCAGTATAAAACACGGATTCCACGGTCGCGATGAATAGCCAAACCCACACCCCTAGACCCCTACGAGAGCAGCAAGCAACCCTACCAATTCTAGAGTTAGGAGACCCGGACTCGACTCCTCGAGTTGGTCTCCCACTGGACTCCAGAACCCGGTTACTTGTGCTCTCCTCCTTGGGTCTATCCTAGTGCGGAAAAGTAAATAATATACAAGTGGTGACATCATCCGCAACCTGGAAGTGCCCTAATAAAAGAATATTACATACAAGTTTTTACATGAATGAAAATGAAAAAACACTCATCTCACATAAAACCCCCCCGGCTATTCAATCACAACGATCCAATATAACATATCCAGCAACACATAACATCACATGTCATCAACGTAAGTAAATATGCCCATCCTAATTGTCGTTGACATATAGCAACGAAACCGGCGATATCACATATTACACTTACGGTCATAGAAAAGAAAGTGTAAAACTACAACAGTTGGAATCCACAACCTCTTTAGACATCGCATGCCTAATCAAATGAATTCCTTAGACATCGCATGCCTAACAATTATAAACCCCACATTTTAGTCTCATTTATCGAAAAATCTTTTCAATATCTAGTCGGGCAATTCAACAAGATTCCCGCCATCCTGACCGAATGCTCGTCGCAAACTTTAGTAGACGGCCGCACCCCCAATACTGTCGACGAAGTGCACTAAGGCGGAACACCGCTGCTGCGAGCACCCGAACGGATGCTTTTTGGCAACGGGGTTCTCCTATAGTCACTTGGTCGGGGCTATGGGGTGTAGCTGTCTATTAAGTTTACCCGGCGAGTATCCACGTAGGCTACGTGATTGCAACGGACTTTTGATCACATCAAAATTCCGTGGCAACCGATCAAATTGAGACTAAAGTGCTATGTTTATAATATTCAAATCTATTATCTCATAACTACTTATGGATTCCAAATATTGTATCACATTCCAGATAAATAGAAAATGTTAAACTTTCCGATCGAACAATCAAACACCCAAGTTTTCCCGAAATAACTCAACACATGAAATAAGTTTAAAAACATTCACTTCATGCCACAGTACCAACGGTCCAGCCGTAGAAGGGTCAAGCCAACGCCTCACATGTGGCACTCCGTACTGTCCCAAACCCTAAGGTTCAAAGGGCAGTTCAAGACGGTCGCATAATCGAGTTAAGGTCTGTTGTCTTCTAGAGGGTCCATCGTGTTTCTTGCACTACTTAGAACGTTCTCAAACTTCGGAAAAATCCAACACTTGGAAATTTCCCGGCAGGGGAAAATGTGGGTATTTATATCCGGTCGAACTTTTTAACATGTTCTAAAATTACCCGGAAAAACACATAGATATAATTAGACAATCCGATCGAATCCATGAACTCCCAATTCAACCCAGAAAACTCAACTCTTGAGTAAGATTTAAAAATTCCCAGAAAACACAGCAATTCCAAAAATAAATTACTGTGCAAACCACGTGGCCTAACTCACCAATATGGCCGCGGAACCGCCGCACAAGCAAGGGTGGGGCCGCGGTTCCACGGCGCTTTGGTCGAGTTGGGGTCACGTGCTTCACAGTAACTCCTACAATTCCCTGCTGAATTTTTTGGATATTTTTAATTGACAAAATTCCACAGTTTTGAAAAAAGTACAGAGAAGGGTTATTTTTAGGGTTTCGGGGTTCGATCGGGTTTCTAACTTCGTCTACTCATCGCCTAAGGCTCTAGCTAGGCTCTGATACCACTGTAGGGTTACTAGCCACACTCAAGAGGTTCCACAAGGCATCTACCATGTCAAATTCAAAAAATTCATGTGCCGAGAAACCCTAAACTAGATCGATAACTAGAGGTAAAGGCGAAACATGCACAAGTTAACAACTTAACTACTAAGTGAATGGAAATACAACCTTTGTAGATCCGGTCCTCCACTTCTTTAGCTCCGTGATGACGTCCCTTCGCTACGATTACCGGGATCCCGGACTCTTACGATGGTTTCGTTGGAGAAATGAGCGGGCTAGGTCGTTGACTTCGATGCTGAAGATGATCTACGTCGAGGCAACTCTAACTCAAGCTCCATCTTCACTTGGTCATGAACTTTATGAAGAAAACACCCTATACAACATGGCAAGTGGTAGAGGATGAAGAAATAGGAAGTGGGTTCACTTTGGATTTGGGTTTCTCACTTGATTTCATCACTTGACAATTTTCAAGAAAGGTTTGCTTTTTCTTCATGAAGAAGATTAAGAAAAAGAAAGAAAAAGAATTCATTCTTTAGAAAATTCAAGTGATTCTTATCATATAGCAACCATGGGTTAGTTTAACTCATGCAGAGAATAAACTAGGGTTTAGGTAATGGTTAGGTTTAAGAATAAAAACAAAATGGTGAAGCTTCATGAAACTCCAAGAATAAAACAAAGAAAGCCACCATATTTGTTTTTGCCCAAAAAATAAATGAATAAATAAATAAGGCAAATGAAACCCTAACCATTAACTAAACATGGTGTATAGCATACACACACACTCAAGTTTGCATGTATCATCAAACATGATACAATCAAGTGCACAAAAATATATCACATATACTACTTGTGCACTTCAAGTGAGAAAATCAATCTTAAGTGAACAAATACTAGTTAATGTAAAGTAATATATCAAACATATAATTATACATTAAATCATTAAATCAACACTTGATTTAATGATCCGGTCATATTACATATAACCGACTAATATCAATAGTAATAACTTATCGAATCAACACTTGATCCGATAACACGGCTATATCGCATATAACCGATCAATGTCACAAATTGCAAGAATCGAATACAGTATCACATACTGGTAATATTCTTGGTCCCGTACATATCTCATATGCGCTCCTATTTCGTTTCGCTTGAGCCAAGAAACCTCTGTGTAGGACTCTAAAGACTCGTCAATACGCCGGCAGCAGGTGATGACCATATCAAACACCCACAATCCGCAAGCGGTCTGTTAAACGTAACGTCCACCCGGGTATTGAGCGATCAGAAGATCAATGAGCAAGCCCGCTCACACTCCTGTGAATCCAACCAGTAACACTTACCGTACAGTCCGGTCTCGTCGTCTGATATATCGCATATCTTGCCTAGGGGTGGTAAACGTCAGACCCCAGTAGCTCGATAAGTCGTGTCGATATGAGGTCTATAACAGTTCGAGAAACTAATGGTAACACTTACCAGTAAATCTCAGCAAACCTGGCCAGGGATTTCCGGTTATAGCCATTCGAACACAGCGCAACATCAACTCCCTATACCGGGAGAGACGAATCCCCTCCTATCGCTCATTGCCTCCATGTGATTCGGGACTGTACCCAAAAACCACCGTTTTGCATGCCCTCTTGGACGTGGTAAGGTGGAAATCAAAGCACAGTGGGAATCACACAAAACTCTATAACGATCTCGGGTCTACAGACTAACCTGTACCAGTGTCACCAGAGAACTGCCATTTGACGTAAGGTATAATACCATCTGAGAGTTCTCGGCGAGTCCGTCCAGTATACCCAGTCTCCACTGAGCACCCGTATATCATCTCTGATGTCAAACACCAATGGATATGGGATCATCCATCGCCCATCTGTATGGGTCGAGAAGGTATACGCTAGTCTACTCTGGTATATCGATGCCCCGTCTCGATACACCCACGCCTAGGGACCTTGAAGGATGTACTTATGGACTACCATGTCCCCACTAGTTTGATCCGCATAGTAGTCCAGGTAGTCAAGTACACATCCTAAGAGCTTTACCAACATGTAACAGAGAGACAATCAGTGTACACGTTAAGGTAAAGAGCAACCAGATAGCATACTATCATGTCGAGCAAGAAAGTCCTCCCTATATATGTCCAAGCATCCACTACAATATACATCCTATGTATAGTAATGGTCTCTAGGGCATACATATAACTAACACATACTAGTGGGGACATGGTAGTCCATAAGTACATCCTTCAAGGTACCTAGTCGTGGGTGTATCGAGACAGGGCATCGATATACCAGAGTAGACTAGCGTATACTTTCTTGACCCATACAGATGGGCGATGGATGATCCCATATCCATTGGTGTTTGACATCAGAGATGATATACGGGTGCTCAGTGGCGACTGGGTACACTGGACGGACTCGCCGAGAACTCCTTGATGGTATTATACTTTACGTCAGATGGCAGTTCTCTGGTGACACTGGTACAGGTTAGTTTGTAGACCCGAGATCGTCATAGAGTCTTGTGTGATTCCCACTGTGCTTTGATTTCCACCTTACCATGTCCAAGGGGGCGTGCAAAACGGTGGTTTTTGGGTACAGTCCTGAATCACATGGAGGCAATGAGCGATAGGAGGGGATTCGTCTCTCCCGGTATAGGGAGTTGATGTTGCGCTGTGTTCAATTGGCTATAACCGGAAATCCCTGGCCAGGGTTGCTGAGATTTACTGGTAAGTGTTACCAGTAGTTTCTCGAACTGTTATAGACCTCATATCGAGATGACTTATCGAGCTACTGGGGTCTGACGTTTACCACCCCTAGGCGAGATATGCGATATATCAGACGACGAGACCGGACTGTACGGGAGTGTTACTGATTGGATTCACAGGAGAACTAGCGGGCTTGCTTGTTGATCTTCTGATCGCTCAATACCCGGGTGGCCGTTACGTTTAGCAGATAGCTTGCGGCTTGTGGGTGTTTGATATGATCATCACCTACTGCCGGCGTATTGACGAGTCTTTAGAGTCCTACACAGAGGTTTCCTGGCTCAAGCGAAACGAAATTGGAGAGCATATGAGATATGTGCAGGACCGAGAATAATACCAGTATGTGATACTGAATTCTATTCTCGCGATTTGTATCATCGGACGGTTATATAAGATATAGCCGGGTTACCGAATCAAATGTTGATTCGATATATTGATACACTTGATATTAGTCGGTAGTATGCAGTATAACCGGATCATTAAATCAAGTGTTGATTTAATGATTTAATGTATAATTATATATTTGATATATTACTTTACATTAACTAATATTGGTTCATTTAAGATTGATTTTCTCACTTGGTGTGCACAAGTTGTATATGTGATATATATTTTGTGCACTAGTTTGTATCATGATTGATGATACATGCAAACTTGGGTGTGTATGCTTTAAACCATGTTTAGGTAAATGATTAGGGTTTTATATACTTTATTTATTTTATGAAAACAAAATGGTGGCTTTCTTATTTATTTGCTATAAGCTTCAAGCATCTTTGAAAAAGGTCAAAACCATTTTGTTTTTATTCTTAAACCTAACCATTACCAAAACCCTAGTTTATTCTCTACATGAGTTAATCTCACCCATGGTTGCAACATGATAACTTCACTTGATTATTCTTTTCACATAATTCCTTTTTCCATTCTTTTCTTCTTCTTCTTCATGAAGAAAATAAAACATTTCTTGAAAAATTTCAAGTGTTGAAATCAAGTGAGAAATCCAAATCCAAAGTGAACCCACTTCCTATTTCTTCATCCTCTACCACTTGCCATGTTGTATAAGGTGTTTTCTTCACAAGGTTCATGACCTAGTGAAGATGGAGCTTGAGTTAGAGTCGCCTCGATGTAGATCATCTTCGGCATCTAAGTCAACGACCTAGCCCTCCCATTTCTCCGATGAAACCGACGCTAGAGTCCGGGATTCCGATGATCGCAGCGGAGGGACGTCAACACGGTGCTAGAGAAGTGAAGGACCGGAACTACAAAGGTTGTAGTCCCTTTCACTTAGCAATAAAGTTGTTTACTTGCATGTTTCGCCTTACCTCTTGTTAACGATCTAGCATTAGGGTTTCTCGGCACATGAAAAATTTGATTTTGGCATGGTTGAAGCCTTGTGGAACCTCATGGGTGTGCCTAGGAACCCTACAATGATGAGGGTTGACTTTCTACCATCTGAAAGATCAATAGTGATATTGTTCTTGACTCGCAACAGTTTTAGTAAAATGGATTTTTTCAGAAAAAAATTGTGGGAGTATGGTAGAACTGGAAGTGATTCCAGAATCGCAAACGTTTACGGAAAATTTAATAGGACCTATATATTCAATCAGGTTTGATATTATATTAGCCACTCCGCAGATATGGTGGGTAACCTCAGACACCCGAGAGGTACTCCGGTAGCCTCAAGGACGGTGGCAGGGAAGTTCTTGTTTACCCAGACTTGACACTACTGTTGTTCCAGACTATGAGACCCAGCAGGAGGATAAGTATAGCGTCGTTCTAAACTAGTTTTAGAAGTGTACTTATATATTATTCCGCCAGAGGGTTGTCGCAGTCAGTGGGAGCAGCGGAAGCATAGTGGGCAAGTAGCTTATGTCTATTTATAGGCTTGAGCAGATATAGCGGAAATAAGATCATCTATTTTTTGATGTGACAGTCATGGGTTTGACTTCATCAGAATAGGGGATGGATCTGTTAAGAAGGTAGTAGGGTGTAATGTCCTGGTATTTGGATGACATACACAGAGTAGGAAGTAAAATTCCTATACTACGATCGGTTGTTCTTTGGTCGTCACACAGTTGTTTCTCTACAAAGGACATGGATATAATATCAGACATTATGGTAATTAGATCTATGGTTTTAGATCTAGATTTGGGTAGTTTCCCAATGTGGGTACTTTGACAGTATTCTAAAGGTATTTAGAATAAATGACTCCTGGCATGGTGGTATACCTGCAGTTGATGGAGTCACCCTCTCTAAAGGTGTCTTACAGACTAAAGGAGAGAGGGATGAGCATGATTGGCAGATCACTTGCTTAGTCAATCATGAGATGTCAAGTAACACACCAGATATTGTTTTTGCACTAGATGCGATAAGTTTATATTAATCCAATCCTGAAGAAACATAAGGAAGCAGTTTTAGAACATAAGTGCATGTTCTACGGAATTGACGACGACAGCCTCTTTCGGGAGACGGTTATCATTCCATGCTTCCAAGGTGACATGGATGACAGAGTGATTGTCAGAGTTATAGTTTTCCCTCTGACGAGGGACAGTATTATGGACAGGTGGTCCAAGAGAATACTGTGGGAGGCATGGTGCTGGATACTGATTAGGTTCAGTTATCAATAAAGTCTAAGAAGTTTGGATTTGGAGTTCATTTACGAACAAGGTCCCATCAGATATTCAGACATATTCTAAGACAGGCATTACTCGATTTGGGAGATGGCTTTCTATGCGAACTTGAGATTAAGAGAGACATGGAAAGAAACATCAGGGTAGATCCACTCACTGAGGCTATTTCTCGAACACGTGAGTTTTACAAACGAGCTTTATGAAACTGATTAGTAGAGGAGTTGGATGTTCGGTATCACACGGGCTGTGAGTATGCGACATCGCAATAATTAGCCTTAAGTGCAAGTGGGAGATTGTTGGATATAGTGCCCTCAAAGTCAATTATTGGATCGCAGGTACGTGATTGCAATGATTGAGGCAGGACCTATACCGATATGACGGTTGATTGAATGAGATTTCAGATGAGTCGGTTTATAGAAAATGAATAGAAATCACAACCAAAAATATTTGACCGCAATCAATAACGGTGTCGAAATGTAGCGCGTTAGTAAGTGCGGATAGTCCACAGGGATTGTGCGATTCGTTCTTATTTTGTTTTGTTTGAATTGAAAATTTAATAGAAAAGAAAAGCAAAAAAGAATTCAAGATTTATATCGATGAATTTCAAGAATAAACTAAATCTAATCAAGAATCAAGAAAGCGTTAAACATCAAGAATCAAGAATTGATATAATTCCAATCGATTTAAGTTTCAAGATTTGAAGTAAAGCTCGTAGGAATCGATTAGATCGTAGATGTGAAGAAGACTAGAAATTACCGTTTCTTATCCATTAACAAGTTGATGCTAAATCGATGTCGATTTATCGAGAATTAAGGATCTTGCGAAGAATTAGGGTTTCTTCATCCTATCCTTTGTCCTTTCGATGAATCGCATTCACAAGATAGCTTCTAGAAAATCGAATGATTGATCGTTGATCTCTAGATCGTGTGAAAAGAATCAGGAATGCATTTCGCATCGATCTAGATCATCGATCATTCAATTTTCAAGAATTTACAATCGTTATAGGACTTAAGAAAACGTTTAAAGATTTTTCAACATCATCATTCTACCGATCATCTCGATTCCTCCACGAGCGGAGTTTTATTCAAGCATCATCACAAAGAATACATTCAAGAATCGAAGTTGAATCATAATGCTTGAATTGAAATATAAGCAAGTAAAAAGAATCTTCACCTTTATTTATTCCATAATTTGTTACACATTGCTCAAGACTACAAGAATTTGAGAAGGAACAAGATTGTCGAATCTAGCGTTGCATCGGCTCCTTGAGTCGTGGATCGGCTTGGATCCCGTGCTCCGATGAAGTCCAGCTTCGCTTCTAAAGGATGGTTGAAGACTTACTTTGCTAGAACTCAAAGGATCTTGAATTTGGTTTCTTGATTGGATTAGGGTTAGGGTTTGGAGGTGGCAAGAGTTGGGTTGAAGAGGTGATAGAACAACACTTAACAACAAATGAATTGAGGAACAAACTATTGAACAACCCTTTTTAAGAGAGGCCTAGGGTCCTTTTTATAGGTTTGGGAATGAATAGCTTCCTTAAGAAGCTTGGATTAGGTTAGCTTCCCTTCTAAGCTAGTTAGTTAGGTAGAAGCCTCTAGAACTAGTTAGTTAGGGATTAGCTTCTACCCTAAGCTAGGAGGTTAGGGAGAAGGTTCTAGGCTCTTAATGGAGTTAGGGTGAAGCTTGCTTTGGAAGCTAGGAATGTTTAGTTTAGAACCCAAGGGCTTGCTGATCAGGCAGAATGTTCAGGAGCTTTCTGGAAATTGCAGAGGCTTAATGAAGTGCACACACTTAGGAAAAGGTACTGTAGCAGGGAAGGAGGGCTGACGTGGCAGGGCCGCCACGGAACCGCGGCACAAGGCGACTCCGGCCGCGGTTCCGCGGCCAAGTTGGAGTCTTAAGGCTTCAACTTTGCAGTGTTGCTTCCTGATGTCTTAAAGTGTACTTTTTGATATGTTGAATCTCTGAATGCCTTTTAGATCATTACCAGATTCCAAATCCTTGAGTTGGCGTATTCTTTAGCAGCACCGTTATGTAAATTTGACCGTTCTTCTGTAATTTCCTGCACGGACTTCGAAACACAAGTCGCGCAATACAGGAATGATGCAATGCTATGATAAACAGTCAATTTCCCTAAAATGCCGATTTTAGTATACAGTATAGGTAATCTAGTATTTTACAGGTGTTTTGCTAATATGTGCGATATGAATACCGAATACCTCTACATGAATGCAAAAGGTAGGGAAATTGCCGTGTTAAAAATACAGTATTTTCGACTGATAAAATTCCCCAAACTATTTTCGGTCGTCTCGAGTGAATGATTTTATTAAAAAGAGAAGGAGAAAAGAAAGAAAGAGAAAAACTAACTAGCACACTTTCGTAGGCAACACGATTGCACCGAGCCTTTAAACCTTTTGGTGTCCCTAGTAGGTGGAGTGTTGTCTCCTGAGGGTTTATCAGCGGATTGCACCCACAAAATCCAATAATAAAAGGAAGATCCTGAATATTACATTTAAAGAAAAGAATTGTAAAAGAAAAGCCTTGAAAATTAGGGTTTCCAACTAAGCTAGCTTTTCAGTTGTCATGAGCCCTATCTTAATAGTCATGAAAAGATGTCAGAAATCACATAACCCTCAATAAAACATCGTCCTATTCTTCATTCCTATCTTTCTTCCAAACATTGATCATATACCCTACGTGTGTATAAAAGACATCCCTACACCCGGAGAATTCAATTCAAGCTATCATACTCTTGCCCATCAGCCTTAGTACTTTTTAATTAATGAATATTTAAATGAGTTTGCTCACATACTTTCATGCGACCGTTAATACTTCTTGAGGTACTAACCGACCGATTACTCATGTGCTTGCTTATTTGGTGTTTTTCCTCATCTTGCACCACCGAAGGCTTACAGTGACTCCCAGACCAGTTGGCCTTAGGGCACTAGGTGAAGAGGCACCCTCTGTCACGACCCGAGAATTTCGACTCGTGACCGGCACTTAACCACGCAACGTCTACAGGCGTAACGCGGCTAAGTAAGCCGAACCCAGAAATCAAAACCAATAAATATAGAGTGATTGAAACATTTTTTGTAAAAACAGTCATACATATCTGAGAAACTTCCATTTTATTTAGTAGAAATCCTTTTTAGTTCAAGAGTTATAATTTTTATAATTTTGGCAACATTTCCTTTTTAAAACATTTGTCCCGCAAGTCGGGTAAAAGCAAGGTGTAGCAGAAATAACAAGTGAAATGAATAAAGCATCACAATATGATATACGACGCCGTAGCGAAGAATACACAGTAAAGCAAGGACAAATATCACAAAGATAAGACTGCAAAAAATAAAGTCGGCTCTCATGCGAGCTCGATACCAGAGTATAAAATCATACACATCGTCCTCACAACTGTCTCTAAGTTAATACAGAAAGGTAGATGGAGAATACTAGATACATCAATATACAACTGAAAGATAACAGATACCGCACAAAACCCACCTATCAGCAAAAGGCTATCTCGCCTCAAAAGGGTATCTGTGCTAAAAGATGCGGTAAACAGCCAGCCGTGACTATTCCCAAGGGCAACCTGCAAATACTGTGGCACAACGGGGGTGAGTTGCCAACTCGTGAATAAAGATAACATATAAAGGTGATCGCGAGCATGCACATATAGCGTGGCTCTACTAATGCCAGCAGATAATATCAATGCATGACAAACAGTGGATGCAATAGTAATGCAAGTGCTCTATCAGGTAAATGCTACAGGATGAGGTATATAGTAATCAATACTGAGCATGGGATAAATAATATCTACATGGATATGTCAACATGGAAAGCAATAATCGGTGCCTCAGACTGCACCCAATCCCAAATACACTCAGGCGCCGGCACACCCATCGGCCCTCAAATCCTGTATACCTCAGAGGAATCACGAGTGCCCAACATCGGCACCCAAAATATCATAAAATACTCGTGTCCAGCATCGACATGCAAATCCTCGTATCTCGGACTCCGTCAGTCCGGATCAGCCCACGGGGTTCGTCTGCGGTATCGGCCCTCGGCCCCGGCAGTACGGATCATCCCGCATCCATCTCTCGACTCTGGTCAGTATCCTCCGGACAACTGCCAGGTCCAACCAATCACCGGTAGGTACTCTCCCGCCTCCAGGCTCAATCGACAAAACCCATCGATCATTTCGCCGAGGGGAACCATACCGGGCCCACCACGAACCCGCAGACGGATCATCCACTCCTCGAATCGGGTTTCAAGCACACGTCTCAGCACCGAGAAAACGCGTGGTGGACGCACCAAAATATCATATCATGAGGTACCGGGTTTTTCAAAATGGTGCATCTTTTCTTTAAATAATTCCACGGTCCTCAAAACCAGAAATCACATGTAAATCCAACACCAATAATAAATCCAATGCGATGTACAATATAAATCAATCCATGATATGGGTATAAGGGGAAAACCGCTTTTAAATTAGTTTCCGTTTTTACAGATGTCATGCGGCTCCAAATGTCCAGGAAATCATAAGTAAGATAAACTATAACAATATAATCATGGCAGCTCTACAGTGAGTGTGGCATGGCAATTACTAACGGTGTGTGTGTAGCATGCAAATAGTGCTCGTGCAACATGAACCGTTAGTAATAGTGCGGTGTTCTATCAGTTCTAAGCATATATCTATAATTACAGCAGGAAATGCAATATGCAATGACAATCCATGGGGTAAATGCAATATATATACTAAGGTCCTATCAGCCCTGACGCATAACACCATGCGGGCGATATCCCCGTAGATGTGAAATCTACTCACCGTGTCTCGCGCTAAGTGTATCCAACAACTTGCTTGCCCTTCTTCGCAGCGTCCGTCTCACTGGCCTGCGAACCTAGAATCACATAACATATATCACATAAGCTCAATTTCACAGAAACGCGACATTATGGTCCAACTAGAAACCCGTGTCGCAAACCAATCGCGCGTGTGCGCGATACGCTAAAACGTGTGATCACGCGCCTGAAACTACCCCGACGCGTCGCGATACGCAAAAACCCCAAACCTACTCACGTATCACGCATGTCGCGAAGGTTTAGGAAAACGGAAAAATAGGTATTTGGTCCCAGATTTCTATACAGAACTAGATTTACAAAACTATATATATAACAACACCCTACACACTAGCAGACACCTATAGGACCAAACACCACCCCAAACCTTACCCATCTGGCCGCAATTTGCGGCCAGAATGAGAAAATCGGCGGCCTACTGTAGCAATTAGGGGGTCGGGTTCAAGCTATGGTATCAGCACATCTCCACTACACTGCAGTCTTCCCAATTTCACTCAGATCTCATCGGGTCAAAAGCAGATCCAGAAAACCTCAAATTTGCTTAAAAACGACAATTTGTATCAAATAGGGAAACTGGTGGTATTTTAGTGTAATAGGGGTTAAGCTAAGCTAATAGGGTCTCAACAAACCTCAAATATCCTACTGAAACCAATTTACACCTCATTAGCACAAGGTCCCCACTAAACACTGCATATCACACTAAAACGCACTAAAAACCATTAACCGATGCAAATCTACGCCAACCAAGCAAACTAGGGAAGCAAGTTAGGAAATATACCTCACAGTTAACCCTAGGGAGCTGCAGGAAGATGAAGAAGTGAAGGGAAGGGGCTGCACTAGGTGCTGGTGCTGCTGCTGCTCACTGTGCTGCTGCTACTGCCTCTGCCTGCTGCTGCTGCTTCTGGCCTCAGGTGTTGCTGTTGCTGTGCTTGCTGCTGCTGCTGCTGCTGGGGGTTCTGGAGCTGAGGTAAGTGTGTGTGCGTGAGTGTGTGGGTGTTTGAGAGAAAAACAAAGAAATGAGAGGAAACACCCAAGGTCCAATTGTCAACCCTCCTCTCTCTCTCTTCATTTAATGCAAGCATGGCTTGAGCCATGATGCCCTCTATCTCTCTCTCACAAGTCAACACCCACTACAAATTTCAAATTAAAGTAATTTTTAATTAACTAATTAAACTTGATTAAAACCCAAAAGGCTTAATCCTCAAGATTAACCCACCATGGTCACTTAACATGGTAAAAACTCATTTAAAAACCCTAGTTTACATGCACATGTGTGTGCAAGCCTAGGAAAATTTTAGAAAAATATTTATTAAATTAGGAAAAATATTTGAAACAAAATTTGGTAAACTTTTTATCAAAACCCATTATTTAAATATATTTAGTCACTAAACAAATCCTAAGGTGTTACAATCTCTCCCCCTTAAAGAAATTCGTCCCCGAATTTCAAAAATCTAACTACACGCACCTTCAAAAAGATGGGGATACGTCTTCATCATCTCGCTTTCGGTCTCCCAAGTGACCTCCTCACGGTTCTGGCCACGCCAAAGTACCTTGACTGATAGAATGTCCTTCGATCTTAATTTCTTCACTTGCCGATCCAAGATCATCACCGGCTGCTCTGCATAGGAAAGGTCACGCTCAAGCTGGATCGTCGGATGCTGAATCACATGCGAAGGATCATGAAGATATCTGCGGAGCATCAAGACATGAAATACGGGGTGCACGTCTGGAAAGCTGGGCGGAAGGGCTAAACGGTAGGCTACTGCACCAACACGCTCGAGGATCTCGAAGGGGTCCACATACCTGGGACTGAGCTTCCCCTTCTTCCCAAACCTCATCACACCTTTCATTGGGGAGACCCTCAAGAAAACATGATCACCAACCGAAAACTCAAGTCTGCGTCGCCGACGATCCGCATAAGATCTCTGCCTACTCTGGGCTGCTCCCATCCTATCGCGAATCAACTGGATCTTCGCTGTCGTCTCCTCAATGATCTGTGGCCCTAAGATACTGCTCTCACTGAGCTCTGTCCAACAAGTGGGCGACCTGCATCTCCTCCCATAAAGAGCCTCAAATGGTGCCATCTGTATGGTCTCCTGGTAGCTGTTATTGTAGGAGAACTCAACTAAGGGCAAATGGTGATCCCAGCTACCTCCGAAATCCAATACACAAGCTCTGAGCATGTCCTCAAGAGTCTGAATGGTCCGCTCTGACTGTCCATCGGTCTGCGGATGAAATGCTGTGCTGAAACTCAAACGAGTGCCCAAAGCCTCCTGAAGCCTTTGCCATAGTCTACTGGTAAACTGGGTGCCTCTGTCGGACACAATACATGTCGGGACTCCGTGTAGTCGCACTATCTCGTCAATGTAGATCTGGGCATACTGAGTAAATCCGAAAGTCATCTTCACCGGTAGGAAGTGAGCCTCTTTCGTCAAACGATCCACGATCACCCAGATGGAGTCATACCCCCGACCAGTCCTGGGTAGTCCCACAATGAAGTCCATCGAAATCTGTTCCCATTTCCACTCCGGAATGGGTAACGGCTGTAGCTCTCCCGCGGGCCTCTGGTGTTCATCCTTGACTTGCTGACAAGTCAGGCATCTTGACACAAAATCTGCGATGTCCCTCTTCATTCCGTCCCACCAGTAAACACCTCTCATATCATGATACATCTTGGTGGAACCGGGATGGACGCTGTACACTGATCGATGTGCCTCCTCAAGAATCTCACGCCTCAGTCCCTCAGCATCTGGTACGAACAGTCTGACTCCAAATCGTAGTAACCCCTGATCATCGATCACGAACTCGGAAAATCTGCCCTGTCCAATCTGTGCCATGATCTCTGAACATCGGTCGTCACTGAGCTGTGCCTCACGTATACGATCAATCAACTGTGGGCGGGCACGGACATGCGCTATCTGTCCTCCAATCGGCGTGAACTCGAACTGTATCCGGCTGTCGCATAATATCTTCCAATCTGTTGACGACTGCCCCTGTACTGCGCTCAAACAAGATAGACTACTCCTGGGCCTCCTGCTCAAACCATCCGCCACTACATTTGCCTTGCCCGGGTGATATAAGATCTCGCAGTCGTAATCCTTCACTAACTCCATCCATCGGCGCTGTCGAAGGTTCAGGTCCCGCTGCTGGAATATGTATTTCAGACTCTTGTGATCCGTAAATATCTGGCATGACTCGCCGTATAGGTAATGTCGCCAGATCTTAAGTGCAAAGACCACTGCTGCCATCTCCAAATCGTGAGCGGGGTAGTTCTGCTCATGCTTCTTCAATTGTCGTGAGGCATACACGATCACCTTATCATGCTGCATCAGTACGCACCCTAACCCCACTCGAGAAGCATCACAATAGACCACATATCCGCCCGATCCGGAAGGCAAAGATAACACCGGTGTCGTCGTCAGCCGAGTCCGTAACTGCTGAAAACTGTGCTCGCACTCCTCCGTCCAATCGAAAGGAACTCCCTTCCGGGTCAACCCGGTCAACGGTGTAGAAATACGGGAGAAGTCCTGCACAAAACGCCTGTAGTAACCGGCCAACCCCAAAAAGCTGCGAATCTCCGTCACCGATGTGGGTCTGGGCCAACGCTGAACGGCCTCTATCTTCCTCAGATCTACACATATACCGTCTCGTGAAATCACATGTCCCAAGAAGTCCACGCTGTCCAGCTAAAAAGCACACTTGGAGAATTTCGCATAAAGCCGGTGCTCCTTCAAAGTCTGCAATGTAATCCACAGGTGCTGCTCGTGCTCCTCACTACTCCGGGAATACACCAAGATATCGTCAATGAAGACTATGATGAACAGATCCAAATATGGCCGGAAAATACGGTTCATCAAGTCCATGAAGGCTGCTGGCGCATTGGTGAGTCCGAACGACATTACCAAAAACTCGTAATGGCCGTAGCGCGTACGGAAAGCTGTCCTGGGAATGTCCTCCTGTCGAACCCGCAGCTGATGATAGCCCGATCGTAAATCGATCCTCAAAAAGTACCCTGCTCCCTGAAGCTGGTCGAACAAATCGTCGATACGCGGCAGAGGATACCTGTTCCGCACTGTCACCCTGTTCAGCTGGCGGTAGTCGATACACAGACGCAAACTGCCATCTTTCTTCTTAACGAACAGGACTGGAGCACCCCAAGGAGAAACACTGGGTCGAATAAGTCCCTTGTCCAGCAAATCTTGCAACTGACCCTTCAATTCTCTAAGTTCCGCCGGGGCCATCCGATAAGGCGGTATGGAAATAGGCCCCGAGCCAGGAACCAAATCAATACAGAAAGAAATGTCGCGCTCGGGCGGCAACCCTGGAAGCTCGGCAGGGAACACATCAGGAAACTCGCTAACAACCGGAACCTGATCCAATGGAACCTCTGTAGCGCGAGCATCGCAAACATAGGCGAGAAATCCCTGACATCCCTTCCTCAAAAGCTGTCCAGCGCGAAAAGAAGAAATCACACTGTGAGGGGCGGCACCACGGTCCCCCAACACAACAAAAACCGACTCGCCGGGGAAACAGAATCTGACTGTCTTCTCGCGGCAGTCCACAGAAGCATAGCACGTGGCTAACCAATCCATGCCCAAAAGAACGTCGAAGTCCAACATCTCCAGAAGGATCAAGTCGACAGGCAACTCTCTCTCGCCAATACAGACGATAGAGGATCAGAACACGTGCCTAGCAACAAACGACTCTCCCACAGGAGTGGTCACCACAAGCGGCTGATCAAGCAAGCCGGACTCTCTACCCAAACTCGGCACAAAGTGTGTGGATACGTACGAGTGTGTGGATCCGGTATCAAACAACACGTGTGCATCAACTGAACATACAGGAAGGATACCTGAAACCACCGCATTGGACGCCTGCGCGTCCTGATGTGTCAAAGAAAAAACCCGCGCCTGTCCACTACCTACGACTGACTGTCCTCTGCCTCGGTCATCTCGTCCTCTCTGAGCAACTCCTCCACGCCCACGACCTCTCTGTGTGTGAGTCTGGCGCGGAGCAACGGTAGGTACAACGGGCAACGCCCTCTGGGGTGGTGAAGGTGGTAAAGTAACATGCGGTGCTGCCGCCTCCCTCCGGTGTGTCTCTGGACAATCTCGAACGAGGTGAAGTAGGCTGCCACATCTGAAGCAACCCCGCGGCGACTGCTGACCCTCTCGTGGATAGGAACTAAATATCTGGCTCCGTCCCGAATCTCTGCTACTCCTCATACCAGAACGATACCTATCGCGGCGTCTGAATGACTGCCTCCGTGCGGAAATACTGGTATGAACTCTCTTCGGCTCTGGAACTACCGAAGTCTCAGCAAGGTGCTCCTCGACTACTAGGGCTGCGTCTACAGCTGCTGCATAGGTCTCGTAGTGCTGCGCGCTGATCGCGAGGAACAGTGGTGTAAGCAAGCCTCGAACAAATCTCCTGACTCGCAACTCCTCGGTAGCCACTAAATATGGGGCGTAGACTGCTAGCTCTGTAAACAGCACGTCATACTCTGCCACTGTCATCCCTGGCGTCTGGCGCAAGGACTCAAATCTGCGTGCTCGGGCATCCCTAACACTCTGGGGAAGGAAACGGGCTAGAAATATGGTCACGAACTCCGTCCAGGTCATAGGAGGAAGACCTGCTGTTCTGCCCTTCTCAACTGAATCACACCACTTCTGCGCAAGACCTTCCAGGCGAAAGCTCGCGAACTCAACCCATCTCGTATCTGCGCATCTGAGGGAACGGCATATCCTGGCCATCCTGTCGATGAAAGACTGTGGGTCTTCGGCTGTATCGGTGCCTGTGAAGACCGGAGGCTTCAGCCTCATGAATTCTGATAGCGAGACTGTAATCACCTCCGTGGCTGCAGGGGCAACTGGCTGTGCGGTAGGTACCATCACGGTCGCTGGAACAGGTGGAGCTACCTCTGGTCGCTGCGCTCGAAGCGTCTCAACTAGCGATCCTATCATCTGGCACATCTCCTGCATGCTAGATCCCACCGTCTGGCGCATCTCCTGCATACCAGCCCCTAGCGTGGCGATCTGATCTGTCACGGTAGGAACAGCCTGCTCGGGTACAACGGGTGCACTGCCCGGATCAGTCCTCGTCTCGGACGAGTCAACACGAATCTCGGCCCTCGCGGCCGCTCTCTGTGCCCTCGTAGTCTTAGGCGGCATAATGGCTGAAAGAAAATTTGGATTCGATAAGAACACGGAAATCGAATCGCAAGAATGCATGTATTCAGGAAGGAATTTAAATCAACAAGTCCTAAGGTCGCGTAGGCGGAGTACCGTGTCGTGAGTATGCCGCGGAACATACACACGCTACGCTACCCTGCTGCAGCTACCTACTCCATCAACCAGGGTCATCCTACACTCCGAAGGTAAAACCTACTCTCTGATACCAACTTTGTCACGACCCGAGAATTTCGACTCGTGACCGGCACTTAACCACGCAACGTCTACAGGCGTAACGCGGCTAAGTAAGCCGAACCCAGAAATCAAAACCAATAAATATAGAGTGATTGAAACATTTTTTGTAAAAACAGTCATACATATCTGAGAAACTTCCATTTTATTTAGTAGAAATCCTTTTTAGTTCAAGAGTTATAATTTTTATAATTTTGGCAACATTTCCTTTTTAAAACATTTGTCCCGCAAGTCGGGTAAAAGCAAGGTGTAGCAGAAATAACAAGTGAAATGAATAAAGCATCACAATATGATATACGACGCCGTAGCGAAGAATACACAGTAAAGCAAGGACAAATATCACAAAGATAAGACTGCAAAAAATAAAGTCGGCTCTCATGCGAGCTCGATACCAGAGTATAAAATCATACACATCGTCCTCACAACTGTCTCTAAGTTAATACAGAAAGGTAGATGGAGAATACTAGATACATCAATATACAACTGAAAGATAACAGATACCGCACAAAACCCACCTATCAGCAAAAGGCTATCTCGCCTCAAAAGGGTATCTGTGCCAAAAGATGCGGTAAACAGCCAGCCGTGACTATTCCCAAGGGCAACCTGCAAATACTGTGGCAAAACGGGGGTGAGTTGCCAACTCGTGAATAGAGATAACATATAAAGGTGATCGCGAGCATGCACATATAGCGTGGCTCTACTAATGCCAGCAGATAATATCAATGCATGACAAACAGTGGATGCAATAGTAATGCAAGTGCTCTATCAGGTTAATGCTACAGGATGAGGTATATAGTAATCAATACTGAGCATGGGATAAATAATATCTACATGGATATGTCAACATGGAAAGCAATAATCGGTGCCTCAGACTGTACCCAATCCCAAATACACTCAGGCGCCGGCACACCCATCGGCCCTCAAATCCTGTATACCTCAGAGGAATCACGAGTGCCCAACATCGGCACCCAAAATATCATAAAATACTCGTGTCCAGCATCGACACGCAAATCATCGTATCTCGGGCTCCGTCAGTCCGGATCAGCCCACGGGGTCCGTCTGCGGTATCGACACTCGGCCCCGGCAGTACGGATCATCCCGCATCCATCTCTCGACTCTGGTCAGTATCCTCCGGACAACTGCCAGGTCCAACCAATCACCGGTAGGTACTCGCCCGCCTCCAGGCTCAATCGGCAAAACCCATCGATCATTTCGCCGAGGGGAACCATACCGGGCCCACCATGAACCCGCAGACGGATCATCCACTCCTCGAATCGGGTTTCAAGCACACGTCTCAGCACCGAGAAAACGCGTGGTGGACGCACCAAAATATCATATCACGAGGTACCGGGTTTTTCAAAATGGTGCATCTTTTCTTTAAATAATTCCACGGTCCTCAAAACCAGAAATCACATGTAAATCCAACACCAATAATAAATCCAATGCGATGTACAATATAAATCAATCCATGATATGGGTATAAGGGGAAAACCGCTTTTAAATTAGTTTCCGTTTTTACAGATGTCATGCGGCTCCAAATGTCCAGGAAATCATAAGTAAGATAAACTATAACAATATAATCATGGCAGCTCTACAGTGAGTGTGGCATGGCAATTACTAACGGTGTGTGTGTAGCATGCAAATAGTGCTCGTGCAACATGAACCGTTAGTAATAGTGCGGTGTTCTATCAGTTCTAAGCATATATCTATAATTACAGCAGGAAATGCAATATGCAATGACAATCCATGGGGTAAATGCAATATATATACTAAGGTCCTATCAGCCCTGACGCATAACGCCATGCGGGCGATATCCCCGTAGATGTGAAATCTACTCACCGTGTCTCGCGCTAAGTGTATCCAACAACTTGCTTGCCCTTCTTCGCAGCGTCCGTCTCACTGGCCTGCGAACCTAGAATCACATAACATATATCACACATAAGCTCAATTTCACAGAAACGCGACATTATGGTCCAACTAGAAACCCGTGTCGCAAACCAATCGCGCGTGTGCGCGATACGCTAAAACGTGTGATCACGCGCCTGAAACTACCCCGACGCGTCGTGATACGCAAAAACCCCAAACCTACTCACGTATCACGCGTGTCGCGAAGGTTTAGGAAAAAGGCAAAATAGGTATTTGGTCCCAGATTTCTATACAGAACTAGATTTACAAAACTATATATATAACAACACCCTACACACTAGCAGACACCTATAGGACCAAACACCACCCCAAACCCTACCCATCTGGCCGCAATTTGCGGCCAGAAAGAGAAAATCGGCGGCCTACTATAGCAATTAGGGGGTCGGGTTCAAGCTATGGTATCAGCACATCTCCACTACACTGCAGTCTTCCCAATTTCACTCAGATCTCATCGGGTCAAAAGCAGATCCAGAAAACCTCAAATTTGCTTAAAAACGACAATTTGCATCAAATAGAGAAACTGGTGGTATTTTAGTGTAATAGGGGTTAAGCTAAGCTAATAGGGTCTCAACAAACCTCAAATATCCTACTGAAACCAATTTACACCTCATTACCACAAGGTCCCCACTAAACACTCCATATCACACTAAAACGCACTAAAAACCATTAACCGATGCAAATCTACGCCAACCAAGAAAACTAGGGAAGCAAGTTAGGAAATATACCTCACACTTAACCCTAGGGAGCTGCAGGAAGATGAAGAAGTGAAGGGAAGGGGCTGCACTAGGTGCTGGTGCTGCTGCTGCTCACTACGCTGCTGCTACTGCCTCTGCCTGCTGCTGCTGCTTCTGGCCTCAGGTGTTGCTGTTGCTGTGCTTGCTGCTGCTGCTGCTACTGGGGGTTCTGGAGCTGAGGTAAGTGTGTGTGTGTGAGTGCGTGGGTGTTTGAGAGAAAAACAAAGAAATGAGAGGAAACACCCAAGGTCCAATTGTCAACCCTCCTCTCTCTCTCTTCATTTAATGCAAGCATGGCTTGAGCCATGATGCCCTCTCTCTCTCTCTCACAAGTCAACACCCACTACAAATTTCAAATTAAAGTAATTTTTAATTAACTAATTAAACTTGATTAAAACCCAAAAGGCTTAATCCTCAAGATTAACCCACCATGGTCACTTAACATGGTAAAAACTCATTTAAAAACCCTAGTTTACATGCACATGTGTGTGCAAGCCTAGGAAAATTTTAGAAAAATATTTATTAAATTAGGAAAAATATTTGAAACAAAATTTGGTAAACTTTTTATCAAAACCCATTATTTAAATATATTTAGTCACTAAACAAATCCTAAGGTGTTACACCCTCTCTGTATTTTTTTATTGCTGCCTTGGCGATAACAAAACCAGTGTCCATTTTTCTCACCACTTTATATTTTCTTCATTTTTCATTTTTTTTATTTCCTTCATACATCGGCTTTAAAATAAGAGCATTTCAAGGTATCCTCTACTATCCCGAGTTTCAAGACGTGTGTAAGTCCGAATAGCAAGGTATCAACGTTCAAAATATTTGGCTTCCAGAATAGGAACTATTTTCAGACTTATTTTTATCCTCAGATTAGTGACGTCTTTCATCTTACTAACCCTTGGGACAACGGCTCATAACTACTTATTACTAGTTCGTATAAAAATACTTTTAATTTTCTTGGTTTTCTTAAAATTTTCCAATCTTTTGGATGTACTTTTTCACTATCTAATCTTTTATTATTTTATTTATGTACAAAAAAATGTTAAATATTAAAATATTTTTATATTTTGAAAATTTTTAAATTTTTATGGGTTTTGAAATTTTTTACATTTTTATAGATTTTTAAAGAAAAGTTTTGTGCTTATGCAAATGATATGCAAATGATGCAAGAATAAGCACAACCCTCCCCCAAACTTGTTCTCAACAGTGTCCTCACTGTTGCCAACCACTATACCTACAAAACCTGTAAGCCTGGGAGGAATTTATTAGTGGGGGCAAAATATATAAGTGAAGTTCCTCCCCCAAACTTATTCTTTTCACTCACCTCTATTCAAAAAGATGATGCAGTGATATACAGGATATGGAAGTGAGACGGAGGAATTTTAATCAAGATAAAATGGCTCCTGTAAGAACAGGAGCTCCTCCGCGGGGTCAGTGGAAAAATACGGCTTTAATCTATGTCCATTCACTTTGAAAAATGTGTCGTTTTTAACATTTTCTACCTCTACTGCCCCATGCGGGTATACAGACCGTACAACGAAAGGTCCCTTCCACCGAGATCGAAGCTTACCCGCGTGAAGGTGTAGTCGTGAATCATAAAGAAGGACATGTTGACCAGGTGAAAATGTTTTCCTCAAAATGTTTTTATCGTGAAAAACCTTAGTCCTATTCTTTATGATTACAGCGTTATCATAAACTTCATCGCAGAGTTCGCTTAGCTCATTTAATTGCAGCTTCCGAAAGTTGCAGGCTTGGTTTAGGTCAAAGTTGATTTCCTTAATAGCCACAATGCTTTATGCTCAATATCGACAGGTAAGTGACATGCCTTCCCAAACACTAACCTATATGGAGACATCCCTAGGTTGGTTTTAAATGCAGTTCGGAATGCCCAAAGAGCATCCGTCAGTTTGGTCGACCGATCTTTTCTATCCTTCGCAACAGTCTTCTCCAAGATTTGATTGATCTGTCTATTTGAAATCTCAGCCTGCCCCCTCGTTTGGGGATGATAGGGTGTAGAAAGTCTGTGGTTGATTGCGTATTTCCGCATCAGAGTCTCGAAAGACCTGTTGTAGAAATGTGTCCCATTATCGCTAATGATAGCGCGTGGGTGTCCAAATCACGAAAAGATATTTTCTTTTAAGAACTTAATGACAACCTTCTTGTCATTAGTGTGACATGGAATGGCTTCAACCCACTTTGAGACATAATCAACCGCCATCAGTATGTACAAATTCCCAAAGGAGTTGGGAAAGGGACCCATAAAGTCAATGCCCCAAATATCGAGAATTTCAACCACTAAGATGGGTTGCTGAGGCATTTCATTTCTCCGGGAAATTCTACCCGTGTACTGACATTGTGTATAGGTTTTGCAATAATCAAATGCGTCCTTGAATAAGGTCGGCCAATAAAATCCGCATTGCAAAACCTTCTCCGCCGTCTTTTTAGGACCGAAGTGACCCCCGCAAGCCTGATCATGACAAAAAGAAAGAACACTCTTGAACTCTTCTTTCGGGACACACCGTCGAATGATTTGATCAGGACAATACTTAAACAGATATGGATCATCCTAATAAAAGTGTTTTACTTAGGACAGAAAACGGTATTTGTCCTATTTTGACCAATCGCTGGGTATAAGTCCCGTGACAAGATAGTTCACAATATCCCTGAACCAGGGTTCATTGGATACGTTCAAGAGTTGTTCGTCAGGAAACGAATCATTGATCGGCAGGGTCACAGGGGAAGAAGAGATGCGTGAAAGATGGTCGGCTACAACGTTTTCACATCCTTTCTTTTCTTTGATAACAAGATCAAATTCTTGTAATAGAAGGATCCAACGTATTAGCCTACCTTTAGCATCCTTCTTCGCCATAAGATGTTTCAGGGCGGAGTAGTCAGTGTACACAACTATTGATGAGCCAATCAAGTAAGGCCTGAATTTTTCTAACGCAAATACAACTGCCAAAAGTTCTTTTTTGGTAGTTGTATAGTTAATTTGAGCATCATTCAGTGTCTTATTCGCATAATAGATCACGTGTGGCATCTTTTCTATGTGCTGTCCTAAGACTGCACCTACTGCAAAATCTGATGCATCACACATAAGCTCAAATGGGTAGTCCCAACCTGGAGATGATAGAACGGGGGCTGTAGTGAGGGAGTGTTTGCGTGAGTCGAATGCTGCCTCACAATCCGAGTCAAAGTGGAAGGTCGTATCCTTGGCCAAGAGAAGAGTTAAAGGTCTAGCAATTTTGCTAAAATCCTTAATGAATCTCCTATAAAAGCCCGCATGGCCAAGAAATGATCGGATATCCTTGACGCTTTTGGGATGAGGAAGGTTTTGAATGACATTTATCTTAGCTCTGTCAACCTCAATACCTTTTCGTGAAATAACATGTCCAAGCACAATTCCCTCTTGGACCATGAAATGGCATTTTTCCCAATTCAAGATTAAGTTCTTCTCTTTGCAACGAGTAAGAACTGCGTCAAGATTCGATAGGAAATCAGAAAAAGAGTCTCCAAAAATCGAGAAATCGTCCATAAAGATCTCCAGAAAATTCTCTACCATATCAGAGAATATCCCCATCATACACCGCTGAAAAGTAGCGGGAGCATTGCATAACCCAAAGGGCATGCGTCTATAAGCAAATGTGTCAAAAGGACAAGTAAAAGTGGTTTTATCTTGATCCTTTTTGGCAATGGGGACCTGATTGTAGCCAGAGTATCCGTCCATAAAGCAATAATACTCACGTCCAGCTAAGCGTTCCAGCATCTGATCAATGAAAGGTAGAGGAAAATGGTCTTTCCTCGTGGCGGCATTGAGATTCCTGTAATCAATACATACACGCCACCCAGTTTGGGCGCGTGTCTGAATCAACTCATTTGCCTCATTGATAATAACAGTGATGCCGGATTTCTTAGGGACGACATGTATTGGACTCACCCATTGGCTATCGGAGATTGGGTATATAATACCATCATCTAGGCATTTGACGATCTCTTTCATCACCGCTTCCTTCATGACGGGGTTCAACCGTCTCTGTGGTTCTCGGGTTGGTCTGGCATCATCCATCACATGTATATGATGTTCTATAATCAAGGGACTAATCCCTTTGATGTCCGCCATGGTCCAACCAAACGCCTCCCTATTAGATCTCAATACCGATAAAAGTGCATTCTCTTGCTCTGATGCTAGAGAAGCGGATATGATAACCGGTAAGGACTCATTCTCACCTAAATATGCATATTTAAGGTGAGAAGGTAAAATTTTGAGATCTAATGCGGGAGGAGAAATAATAGAAGGTGGGATCATCGAGTGATTTTTGGAGTCACAAAGAAGCTCCTAGCCTGTGAAAGATACAGACTCGGGTGGTGATAGGTCAGGAGTGTCGGACTCAAGTGTGGGAAAGGTGTCCTCACTAAGATCATGTGTAAGATCAAACAGTGATGTGGTAGCGTCTTCGAGATCTGTAAAGCAAAGTTCCTCAACTTCGCAACATTCGGGAGCAATCTCGTGGACAGAGCACACATCAAGAATATGAGCAGAGGGTTCTGATGACTGACTTCCAACTTTGTAGATGTTCAGTTCAATGGTCATATTTCCAAATGATAAGTTCATTGAACCGTTTATACAGTTAATAACAGCATTGGAAGTGGCAAGGAAAGGTCGACCCAAAATCACCGGAATTTGGCTCCGGGGGTTCGCTACAGGTTGTGTATCGAGTACAATGAAGTTTACAGGAAATACAAATTCCCCGACCTTTATCAACACATCCTCTAGTTCACCACTTGGTTTGGTGATTGAACGGTCTGCTATTTGGAGAGTGCAGTGAGCTGGTTTCAACTCTCCAATCCCTAACTGCTCGTATACAGAATATGGAAGTAGGTTAACACTTGCGCTAAGGTCTAAAAGAGCACGGTTTATGTTTTTACCCCCAATAGAAATTGATATCGTAGGACATCCTGGGTCCTTACGTTTCTTTGGTAGCTGTGGGATAAAAGCAGTGCTAATGTTATTAGACATGAAGACCTTCTTTGGTACTTGAGTCTTCCTCTTCCTAGTGCACAAGTCCTTAAGAATTTTTGCATAAGCGGGGACTTGTTGAATCGCATCTAGGAGAGGGATGTTGATGTTAACCTGTTTGAACATTTCTAAAATTTTCTCCATATGTGGACTCGATTTGTTAGCCCTTAACCGATTCGGGTAAGGAGCTTTAGCAATAAGCGCCGGGTCCATCATAGGAGAAGGAAGAGGGGGTAGACGTGATCCCAAAAGAGGTGTGGGGATCTTCTGTGGAGAACTAGAAGAGGGTTGCCGAGGTGTCGAGCCTAGAGGGAAATGGAGAATAGGCTCGTAAGAAGGCGGTATGGTAGAAGAACAAGGATCAGAAGTAGAAGTGTGTGCGTGAGGAAAGGTCTCAGCCGGGGTGCTGATAGGATTTTTAATATCATCAACTTCTTCCCCAACATGGTTATTCAGCACTCTTCCTGATCTCAACGTTGTGACGGCATTTACATTGTAATGCCCAGGATTCGGTAGGGGTTGAGACGGAAGTTTCCCTTTTTCTCTCGCACTCATTTCGGCTTTAAGTCGTGTAATTTCAGCTTCCATCGATCTGATACTCTCAGCTTGGGACGCTGAGTTTTTCTTTATCTCACTAACGGAAGATCTAACCTCAGCCGACACCTCTATAAAATTTGACAAGAGTGATTTCATGGTTTGAGTGAATTGAGAGAACTCGTCAGAACAGGTCGACTGCATAGGATTAGACGGTGCAGGAGTGTTGACCTAGTTTTGGAAATTTTGTGACTGGTAGGGGTGCTGAGTGAGTTGAAGTGGTTGCTGTTGTGGAGGAAGAGCCCTTTGGAATTGATTCGGGTTTGGAACCGTATTTTGAGATTGGTTTTGGTTCCAAGCAAAATTCGGGTGATTCCTCCAACCCTGATTTTACGTGGAAGAATATGGATCGTTTCTAGGTCTTTGAAATGCGGCATTGGTATGCTCATGACCTTGAAACGGAGAGTTTAATGGACATTCTTCCGTTAAGTGAGAAGGATCAGAACAGCACCCACATACAGTTTTGGGGAGTGACATTGGGTTCAGGGAGGCTGCTGAAAATTTGTGTTCCATAGCTTCGAGCTTCTTTTGCATTGCTACCATCTCAGCTCGAACACCTATGGACACATCAATTTGGTGTACGCCACCCCTATTCAATGATTGGGTTCCACTCTCCCACTGTAATGAGTTTTCAGCGAACTTTTCTAAAAATTTCCAAGCTTCCTCATCATCCTTAGTCATAAAGGTGCCTTGACACATGTTTTCAAGGTTTTGTTTAGTGGTAGGGTTAATGCCCTCATATATGATTCGGCAAAGATCCCATCTCGGGATGCCGTGATGAGGACATTGAAGAAAAAGATCCTTGAAGCGTTCAAAGCATTTTGAAAATGGTTCAGTCGGAAGCTGGGTAAATTGATTTAGTTCGCTACGGATTCGAGCTGTCTTTTGCATAGGGTAAAATTTCTTAAGGAATGCCGCAACGAATTCTTCCCAATTCGTAATGGAATGTGCGGTAGTGTTATATAGCCACTTCTCGGCTATATCGCACAAGGTAAATGGAAGAAGACGTAGACGCATAGCATCCACTGAAAGTTGTGACGTACCCATCATTGCGCATACATTTTCAAATTTCGTGATAAACACGTATGCGTCATCATACTCGAGACCGTGGAATTTGGGTAGAAGATTGATGTACTGGGGTTTAATCTCAAAATTATCCCCGTTGGCTGGTGGAATGGATAAGCAGGTCGAAAGAGGACCTCGCAAAGGATAGCACCTCTCTTGGAGAGAGATGCGGGGTGGATTCTGTGCACCAACGGACGGCGGCAGAGTAGTGGTAAAGAAATTCGATGGAGTCGGATCCATCGGTGTGGGTGTGGTGGTGGGTAAAGAAGAAGTAAATGTAGAAATACCGACTTCGGAGTCGATCAGGGGGACGCGGACTAAACGGGCACTAGAATCCCGTGTCCTGCCTATCTTGCACTAAAAAGAGTTAGTACAAGTGGCAGCGTGACTTATAATTAGGGGAAATGAATGAATGCGGTGTTTGTTTTGAAAAAATGATACGGATTTTTGAAAATATGATGCGATCACAACAAATGCAACAAGCAATACCCTAAAATCTAGTGGTCACCTAGGTCAGGCTCTAGACCGCTCCTAACTGCCAAAAGACAAGTCGCAGGATAAAATCCTCCACTTCCTCTTTGTCCCCCTGTAGCCAGGTAAGTGCCAGGTAAGTGGGAAGGTACTCCACTACGTAAGTAGTGGGCCTAATTAATAACCACTAGCCTTAGACACACTTTCCTTAGACACCACAAAGAAATGCGGATAAGCAATGAATTACCCACGGCCTTCTCTTGTCCTAAGTGAGCGCGACGGTTCTTAGAGTCATCTCTAGATATTTTTTAGTTAATGAGGGTAATGCGGATGCAATTTTGTGATTTTTGGGGCTTAGGAAGGGTAATGAACTCCCCACCTAATCTGGATTTGTCCGCGCCCCTTAAAATTCGTATTAATATGCAAACAACCACAAAACCAAAAACACGCGCAATTTAATTTTGCTTTTTGCGGCGCTGCTATTTTTGCAAAGAAGCCTGCAGAAATTTGTTATTTGGAGCAGACAGAGAAGAAGATAAGAAAGTTAGAGGCTCACAGAGAAAATTTTGTACAGAGAGCACTTCACAGAGGCGCGGAACCGCCGCAATAGGGGGCTTAGACCGCGGGTGTGCGGTCGTAGGTACTGTTCTCTGTACCAAATTTCCACAGCAAGCTGCTGTTAACTCCTTGAACTCTCTGGAAATGCCTGAAATTTTTCACTTTCTCCACAGCTTCCAGAATTCCTCGCAATCAAATCACAACAACACGTTTAGATTTTGCGCGAATTTTGATCACAAAATTATAATGGAATAAATCTTTCAATTCAAATTTCAATATAGAACGAATTAGCGCGCGATCCCCGGCAAACGGCGCCATTTGATTGAATGAGATTTCAGATGTGTCGGTTTATAGAAAATGAATAGAAATCACAACCAAAAATATTTGACCGCAATCAATAACCGTGTCGAAATGTAGCGCGTTAGTAAGTGCGGATCGTCCACAGGGATTGTGCTATTCGTTCGTATTTTGTTTTGTTTGAATTGAAAATTTAATAGAAAAGAAAAGCAAAAAAAAATTCAAGATTTATATCGATGAATTTCAAGAATCAACTAAATCTAATCAAGAATCAAGAAAGCGTTAAACATCAAGAATCAAGAATTGATATAATTCCAATCGATTTAAGTTTCAAGATTTGAAGTAAAGCTCGTAGGAATCGATTAGATCGTAGATGTGAAGAAGACTGGAAATTACCGTTTCTTATCCATTAACAAGTTGATGCTAAATCGATGTCGATTTATCGACGATTAAGGATCTTGCGAAGAATTAGGGTTTCTTCATCCTATCCTTTGTCCTTTCGATGAATCGCATTCACAAGATAGCTTCTAGGAAATCGAATGATTGATCGTTGATCTCTAGATCGTGCGAAAAGAATCAAGAACGCATTTCGCATTGATCTAGATCATCGATCATTCAATTTTCAAGAATTTACAATCGTTATAGGACTTAAGAAAACGTTTAAAGATTCCTCAACATCATCATTCTACCGATCATCTCGATTCCTCCATGAGCGGAGTTTTATTCAAGCATCATCACAAAGAATACATTCAAGAATCGAAGTTGAATCATAATGCTTGAATTGAAATATAAGCAAGTAAAAAGAATCTTCACCTTTATTTATTCCACAATTTGTTACACATTGCTCAAGACTACAAGAATTTGAGAAGGAACAAGATTGTTGAATTTAGCGTTGCATCGGCTCCTTGAGTCGTGGATCGGCTTAGATCTCGTGCTCCGATGAAGTCCAGTTTCGCTTCTAAAGGATGGTTGAAGACTTGCTTTGCTAGAACTCAAAGGATCTTGAATTTGGTTTCTTGATTGGATTAGGGTTAGGGTTTGGAGGTGGCAAGAGTTGGGTTGAAGAGGTGATAGAACAACACTCAACAACAAATGAATTGAGGAACAAACTATTGAACAACCCTTTTCAAGAGAGGCCTAGGGTCCTTTTTATAGGTTTGGGAATGAATAGCTTCCTTAAGAAGCTTGGATTAGGTTAGCTTCCCTTCTAAGCTAGTTAGTTAGGTAGAAGCCTCTAGAACTAGTTAGTTAGGGATTAGCTTCTACCCTAAGCTAGGAGGTTAGGGAGAAGGTTCTAGGCTCTTAATGGAGTTAGGGTGAAGCTTGCTTTGGAAGCTAGGAGTGTTTAGTTTAGAACCCAAGGGCTTGCTGATCTGGCAGAATGTTCAGGAGCTTTCTGGAAATTGCAGAGGCTTAATGAAGTCTATACACCGAGGAAAATGTACTGCAGCAGAGAAGGAGGGCTGACGTGGCAGGGCCGCTGCGTAACCGCGGCGCAAGGCTGCTCCGGCCGCGGTTCTGCGGCCAAGTTGGAGTCTTAGGGCTTCAACTTTGCAGTGTTGCTTCCTGATGTCTTAAAGTGTACTTTCTGATATGTTGAATCTCTGAATGCCTTTTAGATCATTACCAGATTCCAAATCCTTGAGTTGGCGTATTCTTTAGCAGCATTGTTATTTAAATTTGACCGTTCTTCTGTAATTTCCTGCACGGACTTCGAAACACAAGTTGCGCAATACAGGAATGATGCAATGCTATGATAAACAGTCAATTTCCCTAAAAATGCCGGTTTTAGTATACAGTACAGGTAATCTAGTATTTTACATGTGTTTTGCTAATATGTGCGATATGAATACCGAATACCTCTACATGAATGCAAAAGGTAGGGAAATTGCCGTGTTAAAAATGCAGTATTTTTGACTGATCAACAGTCTTGCTCGAGATGATAGTATGGTATCTGGTTTGTCTTTATCATCGTGTACATGCTTTAGTTCACTATTGTATGATGATAGAGCCCATAGGATTCTTGCTTGACTGCCAGCAGTATGATGGCGATCATATACGTAGGAGCTGGGGTCTGTAAGCACATCCTTAAAGAGTCCCTAGTCGTGGGAGTTTCGAGACAGGGCATCGATACTCCAGAGTAGACTAGTGTATACAGTCGAGACCCCGACGAGGGGCGGTGGGCCGGTCTCATAAGCCACTGGTGTCAGTTGGATCACCTAAGATGTATACAGATGCTCATTGGGTTATGAGTATACCGGACAGGACTCGCCGGGAACATGCTAGTTGGTATTATACATATCGTCAGATAGCAGGTCCCTGGTGACATGTGTACAGGTTAGTTTGTCGACCTGAGATCGTCATTTGTCTCGTGTGAGTTCCTACCGTGCTTTGATTTCTACCCTACCATGGCTCAAAGGAGTCGTGCAAACAGGTATTTTTTGGGTATAGTCCCGAGCCACATGGAGGAAGTGAGCGGATCGTCGGGGA
Organism: Agapanthus africanus; assembly: GCA_030015575.1. Taxonomy (NCBI): domain Eukaryota; kingdom Viridiplantae; phylum Streptophyta; class Magnoliopsida; order Asparagales; family Amaryllidaceae; genus Agapanthus; species Agapanthus africanus. The sequence goes on along the minus strand of CM057341.1, from coordinate 613,307,633 downwards.
TTCGTCTCTCCCGGTATTGGGGGTTGATATTGCACAGTGCACGGGTGGCTGTCACTAGAAATTCTCGGCCGAGGTAGTGGAGAATTACTGATTTGGATTAGTAGTTTTTCAGGTGGTGATGGGCTTCATACCGATACGAATTATCGCGTTATTAGGGGTCTGACTTTATCCACCCCCTAGACTCAATATGCTATATTCTTAGACGAATGGACCAGACTGTACGGATATTGTTACTGTCAGGCTCAGTAGGGTTTTCTGGATGAGTTCGCTCGTCAGCTTCCTTTCCAATCAATACATAGGCAACCGTTATGTACAGCTTGTACCTGTGACGTGCTAGTGGTTATACCCAGTGCCAGTGTGTTGATGAGTCATTAGAGCCCCCCACAGACAGTTTCCCAAGTTCGGGCGAAACGTTGTAGAGGCCATATGGTTTTATGGTAGGGTTCGGAAAATGCACGTGCGTTTACGCACGTGTCATATTTCGGGCAGATAATACTGGTGGGCTTTGGTTTAAGCCGGATCCGAGTATTATACTGTGTAGATATAATATCTTTGTCTCAATTGCATTTGTATTCGGTCGTAATACAAATGCGGGTATGTTTATACCATTACAGGGGTTATCCTGAAATTCATTTCAGGATCGCTTTTGGAAGTTGCCAGTTTTCTGTTTTCTATCACCCGTATTTAACATTCGGTTAAATGCGGATTTATCTTTTCTTCAGTAGGGTGAGTCATGAGGGTGAGTCGTGGTTCTAGAAGCTTCTAGATTTGTGACTCATCTTAGCATTGATTGGATAGTGACTAGGTTAAGATGACTCATTTTGTTGCATTAATTGATTAGTGCAAGGTGTTATATGACTCATTATTCTCTTTAATGCTAATGGTCACTCTCTCCCCTCCTACATTCACCCCCTCCTCTTCAAATAGTGGCCGGCCATTCTTGTGAATGGTGATGGATTATGGTTGTTCATTTTTGAAAAAAGACTATGGTTTTGGTTCGTGGAAATTAACATATTCGCTTCTCATTTCATATCGATCCAAAAGGCAATTTCATTAACCGTTCGTCCATAGCCTTGGACGTAACAAGACAAAGTGTTCTACTCATTCTCTACATCAATCTTGGTCATCTCTTTTAGCAAACTTGATGTCCGAGTTGCCTCGGTTCAGAGGCGGGAGCCCGTTTAAAGATCCGTCGACGTGGTGCCACCTGGACGAGAAGATTGGAGATTCAGGAGATCGGAGCAGCCGCAACAAAGCGTGGGATGATGGTTGAAGACCGAAGGACTCGGATCGTTCGGTATAAAATTTCTACCCACTTTGTAGTTTGTTCGTTTAGCTTTAATGGCAGATCCGGGTTATAGTACACGATAGCGCCAGTTGTAAAAAGTTTTTGTTCCGCATTTGGCGTCTGTTTGACGGCCGGGGCGCTACCGTGGACTTACATGTATCATATAGCTAACTCATGTAGAGACATAACCATGGCTAAATTATAATGGTTAGGTTAATAAATATCTTAAGTAAAACAAAATGAGTGGACAAAATCAATGCATTCATAAGCTTCTACAAGCTTCATGCATGTGAGCAATTATCCACTAATTTGGATTTACTTTAAATATTTAAAACCCACATTATAATTAGTATGGTGTAAGTCTCATACACCTATGTAGTGTGTATCAACAACCATGACACAAAAGAAAAACACAATTAATATATATCACATATATATTAAGTGTGCACATGTGAGAAAATAAATGCTTAAGTGAGCTAATATTAGTTAATGTAAATTAGTATATCAAATATACAATTATACACTAAATTATCAAATCAACACTTGATTTAATAATCCGGCTATATCTCATATAACCGACTAATATTATATGTACCAACTTATCGAATCAACACTTGATTTGATAACCCGGCTATATCACATATAACCGACCGATACAAATAATCGTGAGAATAGAATACGGTATCACATACTCGCATTAATCTCGGTCCCGCACATATCACATATGTGATCCTACTTCGTTTTGCCTGAGCTAGTAAAACCTCTATGTAGGACTCTAAAGACTCGTCAATACGCCGACAGTAGGTGATGATCGCATCAAGCACCCATAAGTCGTCAGCGGTACTAGTTGGATGTAACGGCTACCCTGGTATTGAACGATCAGAAGATCAGCAAGCAAGCCCGCTCTAACTCCTGTAAAATCCTGACAGTAACACTACCGTACAGTCCGGTCTCCTCGTCTGATATGTCGCATATCAAGTCTAGGGGTGGTAAACGTCAGACCCCAATAACTCGATAAGTTAAGCCGATACGAGGCTCATAACGGGTTGAGAAACTACTGATAAAACTTACCAGTAAATCTCTAAATCATCCAAGGCCAGGGACTTCCCTGTTATGGCCAATCGAGCACAGCGCAACATCAACCCCAATACCGGGAGAGACGAAACCCCTCCTATCGCTTATTGTCTCCATGTGACTCGGGACTATACCCAAAAACCACCGTTTTTCACGTCCTCTTAAATGTGGTAAGGTGGAAATCAAAGCACAGTGGGAATCACATAAGACTCTATGACGATCTCGGGTCTACAGACTAACCTGTACCAGTATCACCAGAGAACTGCTATCTGACGATAGGTATAATACCAAGTAGGAGTTCTCGGCGAGTCCGTCCAGTGTACTCAGTCTCCACTGAGCACCCGTATACCACCTCTGATGTCAAACACCAATGGATATGGGATCATCCATCGCCCATCTCATGGGTCGAGAAGCATATACGCTAGTCTACTCTGGTATATCGATGCCCTGTCTCGATACACCCACGACTAGAAAAATTAAAGGATGAACTTATGGACTATCATGGCCCCACTAGTATGATCTGCATCACAATCCTGGTAGTCAAGTACACATCCTAAGGGCTTTACCAACATGTAACCATAAGACAGTATCAAGAGACAAGTATATATGTTAAAATAAAGAGCAACCAGATAGTATACTATCATGTCGAGCAAGAAAGTCCTCTCTATAAATGTCCAAGCATCCACTATAATATACATCATATGTACAATAATAGCCTCTAGGGCATACATACAACTAACAATTCCCAGTTGCACTAAGGCCAGCTGCTGTAGTATCGCATACCCAGCATCCCGAAGAGTCTCTCGAACTGTATCTGGGGAATGGCCTTCGTGAGTGGATCCGCAGTGTTGTTCTTCGTGTCAACTCTCCTGACCTCGATCTCCCGACGATCAACTATCTCCCGGATCAGGTGATACCGCCTCAGAATATGCCTGGATCGCTGATGGGACCTAGGTTCCTTGGCCAAAGCCACCGCTCCATTGTTATCACAATACAAAGGTATTGGATACTTAATGGATGGAACCACTCTAAGTTCAGTTATGAACTTCTTCATCCAGACAGTCTCTTTGGCAGCATCGTTGGCAGCGATGTATTCAGCCTCTATCATCGAGTTTTCCACGGTTTCCTTCTTGGAACTCTCCCAGCATACTGCCCCTCCATTAGGGGTAAAGATAAATCCCGAGTGCGACTTAGAGTCATCCTTATCACTCTGGAAGCTCGAATCGGTAAAGGACTCCACTTGGAGTTCTCCATTACCATACACCAAGAGCATCTCTTTAGCCTTCTCAAGTACTTGAGAATGCTCTTCACAGCTGTCCAATGACTCTCTCCAGGATCTTCTTGATACCTACTCACTACACTTAGTGAGTGTGCTACATCGGGTCTGGTACATAGCATCACGTACATGATAGAGCCTACTGCCTAATCATAGGGTATCCCTTGCATGAGAGCTCTCTCCAAATCAGTCTTGGAAGACATCTCTTTGGAGAGAGTGAGTCCTGAGATCGTGGGTAAAAACCCACGCTTGGATTCTTCCGTACTAAACCTCTTTAGTATGGTGTCAATGTACCTGGATTGGGACAATCCCAGTATCCGTTTAGATCTATCTTTATAGATCTTAATCCCCAAGATGTAGGAGGCATCCCCTAGATCTTTCATTGAGAATCTTTGTGATAAGAAGAGATTGACCGATTGCAGCATAGGAATGCCATTTCCTGTCAAGAGTATGTCATCCACGTACAATACGAGGAAGAAAACCTTACTCTCTGCTACCTTCTTGTATATACAAGGTTCATCTAGGTTTTTGACGAAATCAAACTCTTTGATAACGACATCAAAATAGATGTTCTAACTCCGCGATGCTTGCTTTAACCCGTAGATGGATTTAAATAGCTTGCACATCTTTCCGCTGTTCCCACTGTCTACGAAGCCCTCTGGCTGAGTCATGTACACGCACTCTTCCAAATCACTATTTAGAAAGGCGGTCTTAACATCCATTTGCTAAATTTCGCAGTCATGGTATGCAGCAATGGAAAGTAGGATCCAGATGGACTTAAGTATAGCCACTGGAGAAAATGTTTCATCATAATCCACACCTGGTTGTTGACGAAAAACCTTTGCAACAAGTCTAGCTTTGAAAGTCTCAACTTTTCCATCTACACCAAGTTTCTTCTTAAAGATCCATTTGCTCCCAATGGGTTTTACCCATTCAAGAGGAACTTCTAAAGTCCATACTTTGTTGGTGTACATGGATTCCATCTCAGATCGCATTGCATCCAGCTACTTCACAGAGTCCCCACTTGTGATGGCCTGCTCGAAGCTAGTTGGGTCATCATCCTCCATGATGCAATCCTCGCTTCCACCATCAATGAGAAAACCGTAGTATCTCTCAGGTGGATAAGGAACCCTACTAGATCGGCGGAGAGGCTGAGGTTCGTTGGGAACTATCAAATCCTCTGGTTCCACTAAATCTTCAGTTATAGTTTGTTCTGCTGGAACTTCTTCCAGCTCTACCTCATTGCCACTAATTTCTTTTGCAAGAAATTCCTTTTCTAAAATATGGCATGTTGAGCAACAAACACCTTTTGTTGTTCACTGTAGTAGAATAGATATCCATTTGAATGTTTAGGATATCCAACAAACTTTCAAAGAACTGATCGTGCCTCGAGTTTGTCCGGATTTTGTCTTTTGACATAGGCCGGACAACCCTATATCTTAACTTGTTTAAGACATGGTCTTGTTGGATATATATGCCCTAGAGGCCATTATTGTATAGTACTAGCTTGTATTTTACATTTTGGAAGCTTGGGTGTCACGACCCGAAATAGCACGTGACTGACACTTGAATTATATGAAGTCTATAGGACCCCATCTAATTCAAGTAAGCTAAAAGCCCAGAAATCTAAAACCATTTTGAAGAAATGTTTTAATAAAATAAGACAAATATGCATTTTTAAAATCACAAGTCTTTTCTGAAAATTTCGGCAAAGTTTCCTTTGTAAATACTAGCCCCGAACGGGGTATAACATGATAAATATATACATGAATGATAAAAGGCATCCCCAAGCGGAAGCTAGCTCTTCGTCAATCGACGGCCACAACCACGCAAGAAATATAATATACAACACTGAAGGGCGAGGATCAAAACTAAAAATGAAACTCAAACAGCATGAAATCCATAATAGTACAACGCGCGAGTCTAAGGTCGAAAGAATAAACATCACTGGTCTGCTAAGACTGTAATAAATATACAAGTCTGGTATATGGAATTACTAGATACAACTGATTAAAATAAATACAAGGGTGGTCACGATGCGAGTGAACCCACTGTTAGTTATATGTATGCCCTAGAGTCCATTACTGTACATACGATGTATATTGTAGTGGATGCTAGGACATATATAGGGAGGACTTTCTTGCTCGACATGATAGTACACTATCTGGTTGTACTTTATCTTAACATGTACTCTGATTGTCTCTATGTTACATGTTGATAAAGCCCTTAGGATATGTACTCGACTACTGGGACTATGATGAGATCATACTAGTGGGGCCACGGTAGTCGACGAGTACATCCTATAATTGTTCCTAGTCGAGGGTGTATCGAGACAGGGCATCGATGCACCAGAGTAGACTAGCGTATACGCCTCTTGACCCATATGATGGGCGATGGATGATCCCATATCCATCGGTGTTTGACATCAAGGATGGTGTACGGGTGCTTAGTGGAGACTGGGTACACTGGACGGACTCGCCGAGAACTCCCAGATGGTATTATATCATACGTCAGATGGCAGTTCTCCTGTGACACTGGTACAGAGTAGTCTGTTGACCCGAGATCGTCATAGAGTCTTGTGTGATTCCCACTGTGCTTTGATTTCCATCATACCACGTCCAAGAGGGCGTGCAAAAAGGTGGCTTTTGGGTACAGTCCCGAATCACATGGAGGCAATGAGCGACAGGAGGGGATTCGTCTCTTCCGGTATAGGGAGTTGATGTTGCGCTGTGTTCGATTGGCTATAACCGGAAATCCCTGGCCAGGGTTGCTGAGATTTACTAGTAAGTGTTATCAGTAGTTTCTCGAACTGTTATAGACCTCATATCGACACGACTTATCGAGCTACTGGGGTCTGACGTTTACCACCCCTAGGCGAGATATGCGACATATCAGACGACGAGACCGGACTGTACGGGAATGTTACTGATTGGATTCACGGGAGAATGTACAGGCTTGCTTGTTGATCTTCTGAGCGCTCAATACCTGGGTGGCTGTTACGTTTAGCTGACCGCTTGCAGCTTGTGGGTGTTTGATATGATCTGTAGGGTTCCTAGGCACACTAATGAGGTCTCACAAGGCATCAACCATGCCAATTTCAAATTTTACAAGTGCCGGGAAACCCTAATACGGATCGTTGACTAGAGTTTAGGCGAAAAAAGAAACTAGTTAACAACTTAACTAAAAGAAAAAGGCTACAACCTTTGTAGATCCGGTTCTCCACTTCCTCAGCTCTATGTAGACGTCCCTCCGCTGTAAAAATCGGATCTTGGACTCTAGTGTCGGCTTCATCGGAGAAATGGGCGGGCTTGGTCATCGACTACGATACCGAAGATGATCTACGTCGAGGCATCACAAGATCAAGCTCCCACTTCACCAAGTCATGAAACTTGTGAAGAAAACACCCTATACTACTTGGCAAGAGGTAGGGGATGAAGAAATAGGAAGTGGGTTCACATTAGAATTGGATTTCTCACTCTTTTCATCAAATCACCATTGATGGTTACAAGCTTTTTCTTCTTGAAGAAGAAGAAGAAGAAGATGATTATTATGATAAGTATATCAAAATAGAAAAGAAAAATAAATACTTATCATATACCAACCATGGTTAAGTGTAGAGACTAAACAAGGGTTAAGTTGAATGGTTAGGTTAAGACATGAAGACAAAATGGTCACTTTAGTCAAACCTTCATGAAGCTTCAACAAGCTTCATCTTTGAAAGCAACCATTTTGTTTTTCTTTTATCTTTTCACAAAAAAAAAAATTGAATAAATAAATAAATAAATGAAATGAAACCCTAACCATTCACTAATCATGGTTTAAGTCTTTACACAAATCCAAGTTAGAATGCATCATCAAACATGATACAAACAAGTGCACAAAAGTATATCACATATACAACTTGTGAGCATCAAGTGAGAAAATCCATTTAAAGTGAACCAATACTAGTTAATGCAAAGTAATATATCAAATATATAATTATGCATTAAATCATTAAATCAATACTTCATTTAACGATCCGGTCATATCGCATATAACCGACTAATATCTAATATATCGGCTTATCGAATCAATCCTCGATTCGATAACTAGGTTATATCGCATACAACCATTCGACACATTCATCGCGAGAATGAAATAAGGTATCACATACACGCATTATTCTCGGTCCCGCACATATCTCATATGCGCTCCTATTTCGTTTCGCTTGAGCCAGGACACCTCTGTGTAGGACTCTAAAGACTCGTCAATACGCCGGCAGCAGATGATGATCATATCAAACACCCACAAGCCGCAAGCGGTCTGCTAAACGTAACGGCCACCCGGGTATTGAGCGATCAGAAGATCGACGAGCAAGCCCTCTCACACTCCTGTGAATCCAACCAGCAATACTTACCGTACAGTCCGGTCTCGTCGTCTGATACGTCGCATATCTCGCCTAGGGGTGGTAAACGTCAGACCCCAATAACTTGATAAGTCGTGTCGATATGAGGTCTATAACAGTTCGAGAAACTACTGGTAACACTTATCAGTAAATCTCAGCAACCCTGGCCAGGGATTTCCGGTTATAGCCAATCGAACACAGCGCAACATCAACTCCCTATACCGGGAGAGATGAATCCCCTCCTATCGCTCATTGCCTCCATGTGATTCGGGACTGTACCCAAAAACCACCGTTTTGCACGCCCTCTTGGACGTGGTAAGGTGGAAATCAAAGCACAGTAGGAACCACACAAGACTCTATGACGATCTCGGGTCAACAGACTACTCTGTACCAGTGTCACCAGAGAACTGCCATCTGACGTAAGGTATAGTACCATCTGGGAGTTCTCGGCGAGTCCGTCCAGTGTACCCAGTCTTCACTGAGCACCCGTATATCATCTCCGATGTCAAACACCAATGGATATGGGATCATCCATCGCCCATCTGTATGGGTCGAGAAGGTATACGCTAGTCTACTCTGGTATATCGATGCCCCGTCTCGATACACGCACGACTAGGGACCTTGAAGGATGCACTTATGGACTACCATGTCCCCACTAGTATGATCCGCATCATAGTCCAGGTAGCCAAGTACACATCCTAAGGGCTTTACCAACATGTAACAGAGAGACAATCAGTATACACGTTAAGGTAAAGATCAACCAGATAGCATACTATCATGTCGAGCAAGAAAGTCCTCCCTATATATGTCCAAGCATCCACTACAATATACATCCTATATATAGTAATGGCCTCTAGGGCATACATATAACTAACAATCTCCCACTTGCACTAGGGCCATCTGATAGCAGTGGTTGTAGTATCTCATACTCAACCATCCCATAAAAGTATCTCATAGCAGTGGATCCGCTGTATTGTCCTCTGAGTCTACTCTCCTAACCTCGATCTCCTTGGGATCAACCATCTCCATGATCAGGTGATACTGCCTTAGAATATGTCTGGATCACTGATGGGACGGACGTTCCTTGGCATAAGCCACAACTCCATTGTCACACAATGGGAGGAACTAAGTTCATCTCATGAACAAATATACACCCAGACAGCCACTTTTGGTAGCATTTTAAGTAGCGATGTATCCAGCCTTTATCGTCTAGTATGCCAAGGTATCTAGCTTGGAACTTTTCCAACATACCGTCCCTTTACTGAGGGTAAAGACAATGCCTGTGACTGACTTTCAGTCGTCCTTATCACCCTGGAACCCTTCCAGTGATTCTCCCCAGGATCGTTTGATACCATCTCACTACAACTAGTGAGAATCCTAACATTCAATTAGATCTATCTCATAGATCCAAAACCCAGGATTTAGGAGGTATCACTTTGATCCTATATGGATAATCATTGTGATAAGCGGAGATTGATCGAGCATAGCATAGGAAACTCCTTCCCTATCAAGAGTATGTCATCCACGTACTCTACGAGGATCATCACCATACTCCCTACTACCTTTTTGTATATACAAGGTTCATCTACCATTTTGATGATGTCAAACTCTTTGACAACTACATCAAAACAGACGTTCCAACTCCGCGATGTCTGCTTTATCCTATAAAGCAACTTGCACACGTTTCCGCTGCTCCCACTGTCTACGAAGCCCTCTGGCTGTGTACTTACAGACGTTCTCTTCTAAAACATCATTTAGAAAAGCAGTCATGATACCCAACCACCAGATATCGTAGTCATGGTATGTAGCTGTGGCAAGTAGGATCCGGATGGACTTAAGCATAGCCACTGGAAAAAGGTTTCATCATTGTCCATACCTGGTTAATGATGCAAACCTTTAACAAGTCTAGCTATGTAAGTCTCAACTTTTCCATGTACACCAAGTAATCTTCTCAAGATATACTTGCTCCTGATGGGGATTTAACCCTTCAGATAAAGCAACTAAAGTCCATACTTTGTTGGTGTATAAGGATTCCATCTCAGATCACGAAGCATCCAGCCATTCTTACAGAGTCCCACTCCTGATGGCCAGCTCGAAACTAGTTGGGTCATCATCTCATGATGCAATCTTTGCTCCCACTGTCATAGAGAAACCGAAATATCTCTCAGGTGGGTGAGGAACCCTACTAGATTGGCGGAGAGGCTGAGGTTCGTTGGAATCTACTGAATCCTTTGGTTCTACCAAATCATCTGCTGTTGTTTGTATAGCTGGAACCTTTCCAGTTGTACATAACAGACCTTGCCTCGAGCTTGTCCGGATTATGCTTTTAGACATAGCCCGGACAACCCCAAATCTTAACCAACTTAAGATATGGGCTCTTCCCTTTCCATATCACATATGAAGCGGTAGGCAACTGATTTGATTGGAACCCTATTCAATAGGTATGCAGCTTCTCAAGTGCATAACTCCCAAAAAGGAAATAGGTAACTCAGTAGTACTCATCATAGAGCACACCTTATCATATAGGGTGAGATTGCTCCACCCCGATATACCATCGTGCTATGGTGTATACGGAGGAGTAATGCTGAGAGAGAATCTCATTCTCCTTTAGAACAGTCCAAGAATTTCGTGCTTAAGTATTCTCCTCCTTGATCTCATCATAGGACATAATACTTATACCCTTATTTTGGTTCTCTACTTCTCTCTTATATTCTGTGAATATCTCAAAAGGTTCGGACTTGTGTTTCAACAGGAACATATGTCTGAATCTAAAGAGATCATCAGAGAATGTAATGAAGTACAAAGAACCGGTCTTGGCATGTGTAGACAGGGGGCCTTTATACATCAACATGTATCATCCCAAGAGTTTACTATGAAAGGTTCCTAGGCACCCTAGTGAGGTCTCACAAGGCATCGAACATGCCAATTTCAAAAAAAATGGTGCCGAGAAACCCTAGACTACGGATCGTCGCTAGAATTCTAGGCGAAAAATAAATCTAGTTAACAATTTAACTAAAGTTAAGATGCTACAACCTTTGTAGATCCGGATACCCACTTCCTTAGCTCCACGAGGGCGTCCTCTCGCTGTCCATCTAGAACCTTGGACTCTCGTGACGGCTTCATCGGAGAAACGTGCGGAATAGGTCGTCGGCTTCGTGTCAAAGACGATCTACGTCGAGGTTGCACAAGCTCAAGCTCCGACTTCACAAAGTTGTGAAACTTGTGAAGAAAACACCCAAAACAACTTGGCAAGAGGTAGAGGGTGAAGAAATAGGAGGTGGGTTCACTTTAGAGTTGGATTTATCTCACTAGATCTCAAGTTGCCATTAAAGTAGCAAGCTTGAAGAAGAAGAAGAAGATGAAGATGAAGCAAGAATGATAAGTCTTCTCTTTTTAAAAATAAAACTAATATGAATACTTATCATATCTTGACCATGGTCAAGTGTAGAGATTAAACCAAGGTTAGTTAGAGTGGTTAGGGTTAAGGATGAGATAAGGATGGTGGACTTTGTCAAAGCTTCAAGAAGCTTCAACATAGCTCCAAACTAAGCCACCATTCTCAACTTAATCCTTTCCAAATAAATAAACAAATAAATAAATGAAAAACCCAAACCCTAATCATCACTTAACCATGGTTTAACCCTTTACACTTAACCACATTATCAAGTATCATCAAACATGATACAAAGTAGTGCACTAAAGCATATCACATATACAATGTGCATCAAGTGAGAAAAATCCGTTTAAAGTGAACCAATACTAGTTAATGCAATGCAATATATCAAATATATAATTATGCATTAAATCATTAAGTCAACATTTGATTCAATGATCCGGTCATGTCGCACATAACCGACTAGAATCCAATGTATCGATTTATCGAATCAATGATTCGATAACTAGGTCATATCGAATATAACCAATCGAAACATATATCGTGAGAATGAAATGCGGTATCACATACACGCATTATTCTCGGTCCTGCACATATCTCATATGCGCTCCTATTTCATTTCGCTTGAGCCAGGAAACCTCTGTGTAGGACTCTAAAGACTCGTCAATACGCCGGTAGCAGATGATGATCATATCAAGCACCCACAAGCCGCAAGCGGTCTGCTAAACGTAACGGCCACCCGGGTATTGAGCGATCAGAAGATCGACGAGCTAGCCCGCTCACACTCCTGCGAATCCGACCAGTAACACTTACCGTACAGTCCGGTCTGTTCGTCTGATATGTCGCATATCTAGTCTAGGGGTGGTATACGTTAGACCCCAATAACCGATAAGTCGTGCCGATGTGAGGCTCATAACGGGTCGAGAAACTACTGGTAACACTTACCAGCAAATCTCTGATCAGCCCTGGCCAGGGACTTCCCTGTTACGGCCAATCGAGCACTGCGCAACATCAACTCCCAATACCGGGAGAGACGAAACCCCTCCTATCGCTCTTTGCCTCCATGTGACTCGGGACTGTGCCCAAAGACCACCGTTTTGCACGCTCTCATGGACGTGGTAAGGTGGAGATCAAAGCACAGTGGGAATCACACAAGACTCTATGACGATCTCGGGTCTACAGACTAACCTGTACAAGTGTCACCTGAGAACTGCCATCTGACGTGAGGTATAATACCATCTGGGAGTTCTCGGCGAGTCCGTCCAGTGTACCCAGTCTCCACTGAGCACCCGTATACCATCTCTGATGTCAAACACCAATGGATATGGGATCATCCATCGCCCATCACATGGGTCGAGAAGCGTATACGCTAGTCTACACTGGTATATCGATGCCCCGTCTCGATACACCCACGACTAGGGACCTTGAAGGATGTACTTATGGACTACCATGTCCCCACTAGTATGATCTCCATCATAGTCCAGGTAGTCAAGTACACATCCTAAGGGCTTTAGCAACATGTAACTATAAGACAGTATAAAGAGACTAGTGTACATGTTAAGATAAAGAGTAACCAGATAGCATACTATCATATTGAGCAAGAAAGTCATCTCTATATATGTCCAAGCATCCAATATAATACACATCATCTGTACAATACTGGCCTCTAGGGCATACATACAACTAACAATCTCCCACTTGCACTAGGGCCAGCTGCTGTAGTATCGCATACCGAGCATCCCGAAGAGTCTCTCAAACTGTATCTGGGGAATGGCCTTCGTGAGTGGATCCGCCGTGTTGTTCTTCGTGTCAACCCTCCTGACCTCGATCTCCCGGCGATCAACTATCTCCCGGATCAGGTGATACCGCCTCAGAATATGCCTGGATCGCTGATGGGACCTGGGTTCCTTGGCCAAAGCCACCGCTCCATTGTTATCGCAATACAAAGGTATTGGACGCTCAATGGATGGAACCACTCCAAGTTCAGTAATGAACTTCTTGATCCAGACAGCCTCTTTGGCAGCATCGTTGGCAGCGATGTATTCAGCCTCCATCGTCGAGTCTGCCATGGTTTCCTGGAACTCTTCCAGCTAACCGCCCCTCCGTAAAGGGTAAAGACAAAGCCCGACTGCGACTTAGAGTCGTCCTTATCACTCTGGAAGCTCGAATCGGTAAAGGACTCCACTTGGAGCTTTCCGTTACCATACACCAAGAACATATCTCTAGTCCTTCGCAAGTACTTGAGAATGCTCTTCACAGCTGTCCAGTGACTCTCTCCAGGATCAGCTTGATACCTGCTCACTACACTTAGTGAGTATGCTACATCGGGTCTGGTACATAGCATCGCATACATGATAGAGCCTACTGCCGAAGCATAGGGTATCCCTTGCATGCGAGCTCTCTCCAAATCAGTCTTAGGAGACATCTCTTTGGAGAGAGTGACTCCAGAGATCGTGGGCAAATTCCCACGCTTGGACTCTTCCATACTAAACCTCTTTAGTATGGTGTCAATGTACCTGGATTGGGACAATCCCAATATCCTTTTGGATCTATCTCTATAGATCCTGATTCCCAATATGCAGGAGGTATCACCAAGATCTTTCATTGAGAATCTTTGTGATAAGAAGAGCTTGACCGATTGCAGCATAGGAATATCATTTCCTATCAAGAGTATGTCGTCCACGTACAATACGAGGAAGACAACCTTACTCTCTGCCACCTTCTTGTAGATACAAGGTTCATCTGGATTTTTGACGAAATCAAACTCTTTGATAACGACGTCAATGCAGATGTTCTAACTCCGCGATGCTTGCTTTAATCCATAAATGGATTTAAGCAGCTTGCACACCTTCCCGCTGCTCCCACTGTCTACGAAGCCCTCTGGCTGAGTCATGTACACGCACTCTTCTAAATCACCATTCAGAAAGGCGGTCTTAACATCCATTTGCCAGATTTCGTAGTCATGAAAGGCAGCAATGGCAAGCATGATTCGGATGGATTTAAGCATAGCCACTGGAGAAAAGGTCTCGTCATAGTCCACACCTGGTCTTTGACGAAAACCCTTTGCTACAAGTCTAGCTTTGAAAGACTCCACTTTCCCATCTACACCAAGTTTTTTCTTGAAGATCCATTTGCTCCCAATGGGTTTTACCCCTTCACGAGCAACTTCCAAAGTCCATACTTTGTTGGTGTACATGGATTCCATCTCGGACCGCATAGCATCCAGCCATTTCACTGAGTCCCTACTCGTGATGGCCTGCTCGAAGCTAGTTGGGTCATCATCCTCCATGATGCAATCCACGATCCCACCATCCATGAGAAAACCGTAGTATCTCTCAGGCTGGCGAGGAACCCTACTAGATCGGCGGAGAGGCTGAGGTTCATTGGGAGCTACTGAATCTTCTGGTTCCACTAAATCTTCAGTTACTGTTTGTGTATCTGGAACCTCTTCCAGCTCTACCACTTTGCCACTAATTTCTTTTTCAAGAAATTCCTTTTCTAAAAAGGTGGCATATTGAGAAACAAACACTTTTTGTTCTTCAGCATGGTAGAAAAAATATCCTTGGGAATTCTTAGGATATCCCACAAACTTGCAAAGAACTGACCGTGCCTCGAGTTTGTCTGGATTTTGTCTTTTGACATAGGCCGGACAACCCCATATTTTAACTCGTTTAAAATACGGTCTCTTCCCACTCCATATCTCATATGGTGTGGTAGGTACAGATTTAGATGGAACTTGATTCAATAGGTATGCTGCTGTCTCCAGCGCATATCCCCAGAAGGAAATAGGTAACTCAGCTGTGCTCATCATAGAACGCACCATATCTAATAGGGTGCGGTTCCTCCGTTCAGATACACCGTTGTGCTGTGGTGTATATGGAGGAGTCAGCTGAGAGAGAATCCCATTCTCTTTTAGTAAGTCCAGGAATTCATTGCTCAAGTATTCACCTCCTCGATCAGATCGAAGGATTTTAATACTTTTTCCGGTTTGGTTCTCGACTTCTTGTTTATATTCTCTAAATTTCTCAAAAGCTTCTGATTTGTGTTTCATCAGGAACACATATCCGAATCTAGAGAGATCGTCAGTGAATGTAATGAAGTACGAAGAACCATCCCTGGCATGTGTAGACATGGGACCACATACATCACTATGTATCAGTCCCAAGAGTTCGGTAACTCTTTCTCCGTGTCCCGTAAACGGAGTTTTGGTCATCTTGCCTTTGAGACATGACTGGCAAGTGTCATAAGATGAAAATTCGAAAGGTTTCAAATATCCATCTTTATGCAACTTAGCCAGTCGTGTCGCATTGATGTGACCTAGTCTACAATGCCACAAGAAAGAATCGTTCAGTTCTGAACTCTTCCTCTTGTGTGTGTTTGTTATACTCAGAACTGTTGATTGGTTTAGAACATAAATGCCATTGTACAACGTGCCTGATCCAACCAACTTTTGGTTATGGAAAATGTTCATAACATTGTCCTGTAATACAAAATTATATCCTTCTTTACTTAGCAAAGAAACCGATATAATGTTGCATATCAGGTTCGGCATGTAATAGCATTCGTTCAGAACCAATGTATTACCAGTTGGTAATACAAGGTGATATTCCCCGACAGTCTTAGCTGCAACAATTGCACCATTTCCAACTCTAATGTCTTTATCACCTTCTCCAAGTTCTCTACCTTTCCTAAGCCCATGTAACTGATTACATATATGGGATCCTGACCCGGTATCCAATACCCAGGACGTAGAGCAAATGGAGAAACAGTTCTCAGTAACGAACACACCCGAAGAAAATGCATCATCATGTACTTTCTTCATTCGGGTGGCATGGGAATCCTGGTATTCCCCTATTTCCAGTTCATTCCTATAACTTTTATAAGAAAGAACGGAACCAACGTTCCCCAGCACAGTATAACATGCGGGTTCGGTCAATACATCCATATTATTATCTTTATTAAGGCATGAAATGGTCGCTACCTGGAGAGAGAGAGAAGAAAACACTTTAGCGTAAGCTCGTGCAAGATCAGATTGGTTATTATCTTATCTAATCAGGATGGCTCCCACTGCTTTTTATCAAATCTTCCTTCAAACCCTAAAAGGAAAGACTAGCCGGGATTAATTACACACTACAAGTTCGCCAATCTTTCAGCCAGGCCAGTGTCGGTACTTTGAGGGAGGTCCCCCGTGCTTTCGCACGAACCTAATTACTGTAAACCTCGTTTTCCCAGAGGCGTAACCCCGTTGACACCTTTCTAGACACCTACTTGATCGGCTAATTGCAATGTGTAAAACTCTCCCAGGAGTAACTCTTACTCGCAGTGGGTATCGGGATCCAACTATCTCATAGAAGGTATGCAATCTCATTGCAAATTTCAACACTTGAAATTCCCGATAATCTTTTGCCCCTAGCAGCTATATGACCTTAACATAGTCAACAAATCATAAGTGCTAGTCAAGTTCAACCCGTCATTTCCCGATTGAATTAAACCCACCCGCACGACCCTTAACATAGTCAACAAAGTCGCACGACTACCCTAATCCAATCGCATCATATGCTTATACAGATAAGCACTAATTAGATACCGCACACTACGCCTTACATAGTCAACAAACGTAGCACGAATACTAACTAGTACTTATCTGAAATGACGGAGGGCTACGTCAGGTTTTTCTGAAAACCTATTGCGTAATGAACTTGATATCGTTGTAGAATCAAATGAAGTTTTAAAATGGAATGATTTTGAGGCTTTTCTAGTTTTGCTAAAGGGGTCACTCCCGGTGAAGGGATCGTCGGCCCTTTCCTCGTCGAATGAGGTGCGGGATATATCATATATATCACTGTGCAAAGCAAAAACTCTTAAAAGCAATCAAAAATCAAACCGAGTGTGTAGCATCTGCCAGTTATTGCTAAAGGAGTCACTCCCGGTGAAGGGATCTCGGTCCTTTCCTCATCGAATAAGGTGCAGGGTATATCATATATACCGCTATGCAAAGCAAGAACTGTAGATACCTGTTTTGTTTAAAATCTGATTCTACAACATCTTAGGTTTCTTTTCTTTCATTAATCACATTAATGAAGTCCCATCATTTAAGTACCTAAACATCACAGATAGATATGACGTACACTTATGCCATCCGCATTCGCCTCGATGTCCCCTCGTGCACCGTTAGGTTAGGTAACTAACGACAGAGCAGGGCAGGGCTAGCGCGGGTGTAAAACATAAGTAACGTCTATATAATATATCATATATACTATATTCATCACAGAACATCACATGATCACATCACAGATATCGCAGCAGAAGAAACATATGAAATATTGGATATACTAGGACGTCCGTGTTTTCAATACGAGCCAGTATAAAACACGGATTCCACGGTCGTGATGAATAGCCAATCCCACACCCCTAGACCCCTACGAGAGCGGCAAGCAACCCTGCCAATTCTAGGGTTAGGAGACCCGGACTCGACTCCTCGAGTTGGTCTCCCACTGGACCCCAGAACCCGGTTACTTGTGCTCCCCTCCTTGGGTCTATCCTAATGCGGAAAAGTAAATAATATACAAAGGGTGACAACTTCCGCTACCTGGAAGTGCCCCAAATAAAAGAATATTATATACAAGTTTTTACATGAATGAAAATGAAAAACACTCATCTCACATAAAAACCCCCAGCTATTCGAACACGACGATCCAATATAACATATCCAGCAACACATAACATCACATGTCATCAACGTAAGTAAGTATGCATACCCCAATTGTCATTGATGTATAGCAACGAAACCGGCGATATGAACATACTACACTTACGGTCACAGAAAAAAAAGTGTAAAACTACAACAGTTGGAATCCGCAACTACTTTAGACATCGCATGCCTAACAGATATAAATCCCGCATTTTAGTCTCATTATCGAAAATTCTTTTCAATATCATATGGGACTAAATTGCTAGATTTATAACATTCATTCAGTTATCTCATAACTACTAGTGAATTCCAATTATTGTATCACATTCCAGATAAACAGAAAATGTTAAACTTTCCGATCGAACAGTCGAATATCCAAGTTTTCCCGATACAGCTCAACACATGAAATAAGTCTAACTACATTCAGTTCGTGCCTCAGTACCGACGGTCCAGCCGTAGAAGGGTCAAGCCAACGCCTCACATGTGGCACGCCGTACTGCCCCAAACCCGAAGGTTCAAAGGGCAGTTCAAGACGGTCACATAATCGAGTTAAGGTTTGTTGTCTTCTAGAGGGTCCATCGCGTTACTTGCACTACTTAGAATGTCGTTAAACTACGGAAAAATCCAACACTTGGAAATTTCCCGACAGGGGAAAAATTGGGTATTTATATCCGGTCGAACTTTTTAACATATTCTAAAAATTATCCGGAAAAACACAAAGACGAAATTTGATACTCCGATCGAAACACCGAATCCCCAATACAATTCCAGAAAATTCAACTCTTGAATAAATATTAAAAATTCCCAGAAAATTCAGCATAATTAAATATGAGTCACTGTGCAAACATTATTGCGCAATATGAACAGTGAGCGGCGGAAGCGCGGCAGAAGGCATGCTTCTGCCGCGTTTCCGCGGCTGTTTAGATGAATCAAGAGATCGTGTTTCACCATAACTCTTAGATATTCCTGCTGAATTTTTTAGGCATTTTTAATCTGGAAAAATCCCGGTTTTTAGAAAATGTACAGAGAGCATTATAGATTTGGTGTTTCGGGTTCGTTCGGACTTCAAATCGCGTCTAGACTTCGCCTAAGGCTCTAGCTAGGCTCTGATACCACTGAAAGGTTCCTAGGCACCCTAGTGAGGTCTCACAAGGCATCGAACATGCCAATTTCAAAAAAAAATGGTGCCGAGAAACCCTAGACTACGGATCGTCGCTAGAATTCTAGGCGAAAAATAAATCTAGTTAAAAATTTAACTAAAGTTAAGATGCTACAACCTTTGTAGATCCGGATACCCACTTCCTTAGCTCCACGAGGGCGTCCTCTCGCTGTCCATCTTGAACCTTGGACTCTCGTGACGGCTTCATCGGAGAAACGTGCGGAATAGGTCGTCGGCTTCGTGTCAAAGACGATCTACGTCGAGGTTGCACAAGCTCAAGCTCCGACTTCACAAAGTTGTGAAACTTGTGAAGAAAACACCCAAAACAACTTGGCAAGAGGTAGAGGGTGAAGAAATAGGAGGTGGGTTCACTTTAGAATTGGATTTATCTCACTAGATCTCAAGTTGCCATTAAAGTAGCAAGCTTGAAGAAGAAGAAGAAGATGAAGATGAAGCAAGAATGATAAGTCTTCTCTTTTTAAAAATAAAACTAATATGAATACTTATCATATCTTGACCATGGTCAAGTGTAGAGATTAAACCAAGGTTATTTAGAGTGGTTAGGGTTAAGGATGAGATAAGGATGGTGGACTTTGTCAAAGCTTCAAGAAGCTTCAACATAGCTCCAAACTAAGCCACCATTCTCAACTTAATCCTTTCCAAATAAATAAACAAATAAATAAATGAAAAACCCAAACCCTAATCATCACTTAACCATGGTTTAACCCTTTACACTTAACCACATTATCAAGTATCATCAAACATGATACAAAGTAGTGCACTAAAGCATATCACATATACAATGTGCATCAAGTGAGAAAAATCCGTTTAAAGTGAACCAATACTAGTTAATGCAATGCAATATATCAAATATATAATTATGCATTAAATCATTAAATCAACATTTGATTCAATGATCCGGTCATGTCGCACATAACCGACTAGAATCCAATATATCGATTTATCGAATCAATGATTCGATAACTAGGTCATATCGAATATAACCAATCGAAACATATATCGCGAGAATGAAATGCGGTATCACATACATGCATTATTCTCGGTCCTGCACATATCTCATATGCGCTCCTATTTCATTTCGCTTGAGCCAGGAAATCTCTGTGTAGGACTCTAAAGACTCGTCAATACGCCGGTAGCAGATGATGATCATATCAAGCACCCACAAGCCGCAAGCGGTCTGCTAAACGTAACGGCCACCCGGGTATTGAGCGATCAGAAGATCGACGAGCTAGCCCGCTCACACTCCTGCGAATCCGACCAGTAACACTTACCGTACAGTCCGGTCTGTTCGTCTGATATGTCGCATATCTAGTCTAGGGGTGGTATACGTTAGACCCCAATAACCGATAAGTCGTGCCGATGTGAGGCTCATAACGGGTCAAGAAACTACTGGTAACACTTACCAGCAAATCTCTGATCAGCCCTGGCCAGGGACTTCCCTGTTACGGCCAATCGAGCACTGCGCAACATCAACTCCCAATACCGGGAGAGACGAAACCCCTCCTATCGCTCATTGCCTCCATGTGACTCGGGACTGTGCCCAAAGACCACCGTTTTGCACGCCCTCATGGACGTGGTAAGGTGGAGATCAAAGCACAGTGGGAATCACACAAGACTCTATGACGATCTCGGGTCTACAGACTAACCTGTACAAGTGTCACCTGAGAACTGCCATCTGACGTGAGGTATAATACCATCTGGGAGTTCTCGGCGAGTCCGTCCAGTATACCCAGTCTCCACTGAGCACCCGTATACCATCTCTGATGTCAAACACCAATGGATATGGGATCATCCATCGCCCATCACATGGATCGAGAAGCGTATACGCTAGTCTACACTGGTATATCGATGCCCCGTCTCGATACACCCACGACTAGGGACCTTGAAGGATGTACTTATGGACTACCATGTCCCCACTAGTATGATCTCCATCATAGTCCAGGTAGTCAAGTACACATCCTAAGGGCTTTACCAACATGTAACTATAAGACAGTATAAAGAGGCTTGTGTACATGTTAAGATAAAGAGTAACCAGATAGCATACTATCATATTGAGCAAGAAAGTCATCTCTATATATGTCCAAGCATCCAATATAATATACATCATCTGTACAATACTGGCCTCTAGGGCATACATACAACTAACATACTAACTCTTTCTCTGTTTACAGTAAACAGAGTTATGGTCATCGTATCTTTGTGACATGACTGGCAAGTTTCATAAGATGTAAATTCAAACCGATTTAAATATGCATCTAAAATGTAACTTTAGCCAGTCGAATCGCATTGATATGACCTAGTCTATAATGCCTCAAGAAGGATTCATTCATTTCTGAACTCTCCCTCTTGTGTGTGTTCCGTATACTAAAGAACTGTAGTTTGATTTAGAACTTCAACGCTTTTAGATAACGTGCCTGAACCGATCAACTTTTGATATAGGAAATGTTCAAAACATTATCCAACAATACAAAATTTTATCATTTCTTTGCTGATAAAGAGACTGATATGATTTTGTATATCAGGTTCGGTATCTAATAACATTCGTTCAAAATCAATGTATTGGTAATACAGGGTGACAGTGACCAACAGACTTGGCTGCAACTCTTGCCCCGTTTTCTGCCTCATGAAACTTATCACCCGTTCTCAGTTCTTTACCTATCTGTAGCCCATGCAACATATTACATATGCGGGATCCTGATCCGGTATCATATACCCAGGACGTAAAGGACACTGAGAAACAGTTCTATATAATGAACACACCCGAAGATGATGCATCAGCATGCACTTACTTCGTTTGGGCGGCACGGGAATTCTGGTAATCCCCAATTTCCTGCTCTGTCTTATAACAATTATAAGTTGGAGCGGGACCAATGTTCGCCAGCTCAGTATAACAAGCGGGTTCAGTCAAATATCCGTATTATTATCTTGATTAAGGCGTGATATGGTCGCTACCTGGAGAGAGAGAGAGGAAAACACTCAGCGTATGCTCTTGCAAGATCAGATTGGTTATTATTTTATCTAATCAGGATGGCTCCCACTGCTTTTTATCAAATCTTCCTTCAAACCCTAAAAGGAAAGAGTAGCCGGGATTAATTACACACTACAAGTTCGCCAATCTTTCAGCCAGGCCAGTGTCGGTACTTTGAGGGAGGTCCCCCGTGCTTTTGCACGAACCTAATTAGTGTAAACCTTGTTTTCCCAGAGGCGTAACCTCGTTGACACTTTTCTAGACACCTACTTGATCGGCTAGTTGCAATGTGTAAAACTCTTCCAGGAGTAACTCTTACTCACAGCGGGTATCGGGATCCAACTATCTCATAGAAGGTATGCAATCTCATTGCAAATTTCAACACTTGAAATTCCCGATAATTTTGCCCCTAGCGTCCTATGACCTTGACGCAGGCCAACAAACCATAGTGTGCTAGTCAAGTTCAACCCGTCATTTCCTGATTGAATTAAACCCACCCGCACGACCCTTGACACAGGCCAACAAAGTCGCACGACTACCCTAATCCAATCTGCATCATGTGCATAAGCAGATAAATACTAGTTAGCTACCGCACACTACGCCTTGACGCAGGCCAACAAACGTAGCACGAATACTAACTACCACTTATCTGAAATGACGGAGGGCTACGACAGGTTTTTCTGAAAACCTATTGCGTAATGAACTTGATATCGTTGTAGAATCAAATGATTTTAAAATGGAGTGTTTTTGAGGCTTTTCTAGTTTTGCTAAACGAGTCACTCCCGGTGAAGGGATCGTCGGTCCTTTCCTCGTCGAATGAGGTGCGGGATATATCATATATATCACCGTGCAAAGCAAAAACTCTTAAAAGCAATCAAAAGACAAACCGAGTGTGTAGCATCTGCCAGTTATTGCTAAAGGAGTCACTCCCGGTGAAGGGATCTCGGTCCTTTCCTCATCGAATAAGGTGCAGGATATATCACATATACCTCTGTGCAAAGCAAGAACTGTAGCTACCTTTTTTATTTTGAAATTCGATTCTACAACATCTTTAAGTTTCTTTTACTTTCATTAATCACATTAATGAAGTCCCATCATGTAAGTACCTAAACATCACAGATAAATACGACGTACACTTATGCCATTCGCATTCGCCTCGATGTCCCCTCGTGCACCGTTAGGTTAGGTAACTAACGGCAGAGCGGGGCAGGGCTAGCGCGAGTGCAAAACAAAAGTAACGTCTATATAATATATCATATATACTATATACTGTATCCATCACAGAACATATCACATGCTCACATCACAGATATCGCAGCAGAAGTATCATAAGAAACATTGGATATACTAGGACGTCCGTGTTTTCAATACGAGCCAGTATAAAACACGGATTCCACGGTCGCGATGAACAGCCAAACCCACACCCCTAGACCCCTACGAGAGCGGCAAGCAACCCTACCAATTCTAGAGTTAGGAGACCCAGACTCGACTCCTCGAGTTGGTCTCCCACTGGACTCCAGAACCCGATTACTTGTGCTCCCCTCCTTGGGTCTATCCTAGTGCGGAAAAAGTAAATAATATACAAAGGGTGACATCTTCCGCAACCTGGAAGTGCCCCAATAAAAGAATATTACATACAAGTTTTTACATGAATGAAAATGAAAAACACTCATCTCACATAAAAACCCCCGGCTATTCAAACACGACGATCCAATATAATATATCCAGCAACACATAACATCACATGTCATCAACGTAAGTAAATATGCGCATCCCAATTGTCGTTGACATATAGTAACGAAACCGGCGATATCACATATTACACTTACGGTCACAGAAAAGAAAGTGTAAAACTACAACAGTTGGAATCCGCAACTTGCATGGACATCGCATGCCTAATCAAATGAATTCCTTAGACATCGCATGCCTAACCATTATAAACCCCGCATTTTAGTCTCAAAAACGAAAACACTTTTCAATATCAAGTCGGGCAATTCAACAAGATTCCCGACATCCTGATCGAATACTCGTCGCAAACTTTAGTAGGCGGCCGCACCCTCGATATCGTCGACGAAGTACACCAAGGCGGAACACCGCTGCCGCGAGCACCCGAACGGATGCTTTCGGCGATGGGGTTCTCCTACAGTCACTTGGTCGGGGCTATGGAGTGAGGTTGTCTATTAAGTTTACCCGGCGAGTATCCGCGTACACTACGTGATTGCGACGGACTTTTGATCACATCAAAATTCCGTGGCAACCGATCAAGTGAGACTAAACCGCTAGATTTATAACATTCATTCAGTTATCTCATAACAACTTGTGAATTCCAATTATTGTATCACATTCCAGATAAATAGAAAATGTTAAACTTTCCGATCGAACATTTAAACACCCAAGTTTTCCCGAAATAGATCAACACATGAAACAAGTTTAAAACATTCACTTCGTGCCTCAGTACCAACGGTCCAGCCGTAGAATGGTCAAGCCAACGCCTCACATGTGGCACGCCGTACTACCCCAAACTCTAAGGTTCAAAGGGCAGTTCAAGACGGTCACATAATCGAGTTAAGGTTTGTTGTCTTCTAGAAGGTCCATCGCGTTACTTGCACTACTTAGAACGTCTTTAAACCACGGAAAAATCCAACACTTGGAAATTTCCCGACAGGGAAAAATTGGGTATTTATATCCGGCCGAACTTTTTAACATATTCAAAAATTATCCGGAAAACACCTAGACAAAGTTTGATAATCCGATCAAATAATCGAATTCCCAAAACAACCCAGAATATTCAACTCTTGAATAAATATTAAAAAATTCCCAGAAAATACAGCACCTGAATATAGGAATTACTGTGCAATTTTAAAAACCCAATCTGATAATATGGCCGCGGAACCGCCGCACGAGCCATGCTCGTGCCGCGGTTCCGCCGCGCTTTAGTTGAATCACGGGCACGTGGTGCACAGTTTTTCTTACAATTCCCTGCTGAATTTTCTGCATATTTTTAATGTGGAAAAAACCCAGTTTTTGAAAAAAGTCCAGAGAGCATTTTGGATTAGGGTTTCGATGTTCGTTCGGATTTCAAACGTCGTCTACACTTCGCCTAAGGCTCTAGCTAGGCTCTGATACCACTGTAGGGTTCCTAGGCACACTAATGAGGTCTCATAAGGCATCAACCATGCCAATTTCAAATTTTACAAGTGCCGGGAAACCCTAATACGGATCGTTGACTAGAGTTTAGGCGAAAAAAGAAACTAGTTAACAACTTAACTAAAAGAAAGAGGCTACAATCTTTGTGTCAGTTATATGTATGCCCTAGAGGCCATTACTGTACATTGGACGTATATTGTAGTGGATGCTGGGACATATATAGGTAGGACTTTCTTGCTCGACATGATAGTACGCTATCTGGTTGCTCTTTATCTTAACATGTATACTTCCTGTCTCTCTGATTACATGTTTATAAAGCCCTTAGGATGTGTACTCGACTTCCAGGACTATGATGCAGATCATACTAGTGGGGCCTGGGTAGTCCATGAGTACATCCTTCAATGTTCCTAGTCGTAGGAATATCGAGACGGGGCATCGATATTCCAGAGTAGACTAGCGTGTATCTTCTCGACCCATGTGATGGGCGATGGATGATCCCATATCCATTGGTGTTTGACATCAGAGATGGTATACGGGTGCTCAGTGGAGACTGGGTACACTGAACGGACTCGCCGAGAACTCCCAGATGGTATTATACCTCACGTCAGATGGCAGTTCTCTGGTGACATTGGTACAGCTTAGTCTGTTGACCCGAAATCGTCATAGAGTCTTGTGTGTCTCCCACTGTGCTTTGATTTCCACCCTACCACGGCTCTACTGAGTCATGCAAACAGGTGGTTTTTGGGTACAGTCCCAATTCACATGGAGGCAATGAGCGATAGGAGGGGATTCGTCTCTCCCGGTATTGGGGGTTGATGTTGCGCTATGCTCGACTGGCCATAACAGGAAATCCCTGGCCAGGGTTGCAGTGACCTACTGGTAAGTGTTATCAGTAGTTTCACATATGTCATGGACTTCACGTCGGCATGACTTATCGAGCTACTGGGGTCTGACGTTTACCACCCCTAGGCGAGATATGCGACATATCAGACGAACAGACCGGACTGTACGGTAAGTGTTACTGGTTGGATTCACAGGAGTGTGAGCGGGCTTGCTCGTCGATCTTCTGATCGCTCAATACCTGGGTGGCCGTTACGTTTAGCAGACCGCTTGCGTCTTGTGGATGTTTGATATGATCATCATCCGCTACCGGCGTATTGACGAGTCTTTAGAGTCCTACACAGAGGTTTCCTGGCTCAAGCGAAACGAAATAGGAGCGCATATGAGATATGTGCGGGACCGAGAATAATTCGTGTATGTGATATCGTATTCCATTCTCGCGATGAATGTGTCGAATGGTTGTATGCGATATAACCTAGTTATCGAATCAAGGATTGATTCGATAAGCCGATACATTGGATACTAGCCGGTTATATGCGACATGACCGGATCATTGAATCAAGTGTTGATTTAATGATTTAATGTATAATTATATAATTGATATATTACTTTGCATTAACCGGTATTGGTTCACTTTAAATGGATTTTCTCACTTGGATTGTGCAAGTTGTATATGTGATATACTTTTATGCACAAGATTGTATCATGTTTGATGATACATGCAAGCTTAGGTTTGTGTAAAGAATTGACCATGGTTATATGAATGGTTAGGGTTTCATTTTATTTACTTATTCATTTGTTTATTCTTTTTGTTTATTTTGGAAAAAGAAAATGATAAAGAGAAAAAAAGAAATGGTGGCTTAGTTTGTTTTTAGTTGAAGTTTCATGAAGCATTGACTAAGTCACCATTCTTGTCTCATCCTTAACCCTAACCATTCAAGTTAACCATGGTCCATTCTCTACAATTAACCAAGGGTTAATATATGATAAGTATTGATTTATTTATATTATTCAATAACTTATCATATCTTTTTCTTCTTCTTCATCTTCTTCTTCCATGAAGAAAGCTTGCTACATCAATGGTGATTGATGAAAAAGTGTGAGAAATCCAAATCTAAAGTCTACCCACCTCCTATTTCTTCATCCTCTACCTCTTGCCAAGTAGTATAGGGTGTTTCCTTCACAAGTTTTCTTGACTTGGTGAAGTTGGAGCTTGATCTAGCGATGCCTCGACGTAGATCTTCTTCGGCATCGTCGTCGATGACCTAGCCCGCTTTTTCTCCGATGAAGCCGACGCTAGAGCCCAAGATCCGATTTGTACAGCGAGGATACTTCATCGCGGAGCTTAGGAGGTGGAGGACCGGATCTACAAAGGTTGTAGCCCCTTCCCTTTAGCTATATTTCCGTTTACTTGCTTGCATCGCCTAGTTTATCTAGTTAACGATCCGTATTAGGGTTTGTAGGCATAAGGAATATTTGATTTGTGCATGTTTGATCACTTGTGAGACTCCATTAGAGTGCCTAGGAACCCTACAGTGATATCAGAGCCAAGCTAGAGCCTTAGGCGATGCGTAGACGGAATTAGAAGTCCCATTGAACCGAAACCCCAATCGCATTTTGCTCTCTGGACATTTTTGAAAAACGTGGTTTTTTCCAGATTAAAAATATTCAGAAAACTCAGTAGAAGATTCTAAGAATTACTGTATAAAACGGGGCCCCTGAATCCATTAAAGCGCGGCGGAACCGCGGAATTAGCATGCTAATGCGGCGGTTCCGCGGCCCTTTTGTCTCCTCTTGCAATAAATTTTGCACAGTAATTCCTAGTTTGCAGTGCTGGTTTTCCTGGGAATTTTTAATAATTTTTCAAGAGTTGAATTTTCTGGGTTGTATTGGGGACTCGGTGTATCGATCGGATTGTCTAATTTTGTCAGTGTGTTTTTCCGGGTATTTTTAGAATATGTTAAAAAGTTCGACCGGATATAAATACCCATTTTTCCCCTGCCGGGAAATTTCCAGTTGTTGGATTTTTCCGTAGTTTAACGACGTTCTAAGTAGTGCAAGTAACGCGATGGACCCTCTAAAAGACAACAAACCTTAACTCGATTATGTGACCGTCTTGAACTGCCCTTTGAACCTTCGGGTTTGGGGCAGTACGGCATGCCACATGTGAGGCGTTGGCTTGACCCTTCTACGGCTGGACCGTTGGTACTGAGGCACGAACTGAATGTTGTTAGACTTATTTAATGTGTTGAGCCGTTTCGGGAAAACTTGGGTGTTCGAATGTTCAATAGGAAAGTTTAACATTTTCTGTTTATCCGGAATGCGATACAACAATTGGAATCCGCAAAAGTTATGTGATAACTGAATGAATGTTATAAACATAGCACTTTAGTCTCACTTGATCGGTTGCCACGGAATTTTGATGTGATCAAAAGTCCGTCGCAATCACGTAGCGTACGCGGTTACTCGCCGGGTAAACTTAATAGACAGCCTCACTCCATAGCCCCGACCAAGTGACTGTTGGAGAACCCCGTCGCCGAAAGCATCTGTTCGGGTGCTCGCGGTTGCGGTGTTCCGCCTTGGTGCACTTCGTCGACGGTATCAGGGGTGCGGCCGTCTACTAAAGTTTGCGACGAGCATTCGATCAAAATGTCGGGAATCCTGTTGAATTGCCTGACTTGGTATTGAAAAGTGTTTTCGATAATGAGACTAAAATACGGGGTTTATAATTGTTAGGCATGCGATGTCTAAAGAATTCATTTGGTCAGGCATGCGATGTCTGAGTTGGTTGCGGATTCCAACTGTTGTAGTTTTACACTTTCTTTTCTGTGACCGTAAGTGTAATATATGATACTGCCGGTTTCGTTGCTATATGTAATGACAATTGGGATACGCATGTTTGCTTACGTTGATGACATGTGATGTTATGTGTTGCTGGATATGTTATGTTGGATCGTCGTGTTCGAATAGCCGGGGTTTTTTATGTGAGATGAGTGTTTTTCATTTTCATTAATGTAAAAACTTGTATGTAATATTCTTTTATTGGGGCACTTCCAGGTTGCGGAAGATGTCACCGTTGATGTATATTATTTACTTTTTTCCACTAGGATAGACCCAAGGAGGGGAGCACAAGTAACCGGGTTCTAGGGTCCAGTGGGAGACCATCTCGAGGATTCGTGTCCGGGTCTCCTAACCCTAGAATTGGTAGGGTTGCTTGCCGCTCTCTGTAACGTTTTGAAAATCGTTTCGGTGAAATTTCGAAAAATCGGTAAAATAAGGGGGTTTTCTGTAAAAAGTCAAAATACAAATATCTTATTATAAAAATTAAATATACATATTCTAGCTATGTAATTTCTATTATTTGGTGTTTATTGAGCCGCTGGTGAAATTTCAAATTTTCTGAAAAAAATATTATTTTATTATTATTTTAAGCCGTCACTAATACATTTAATTAGGGAAAATTACAAATTGGAATGAGTTGAAACAAATTTTGTGCATCATAAAACATTAAATAAAAATTTATCATGTGGTTTTTGGAACGAAATCATTTGCCAAAACGGTTTAGAAATTATTGAAGAAAAATGGCCTTTTTTAGCGTAAATGGATATTTGGGGTATTGTATTTATCATTTTTCATCACCCCACACCCGTACCCACACCCACACACCCCCACTTACTCCTCCCCTTAGCCAAATTCAGCAGCCCTCACTTTTTCCCCACTTGGTTTGCAAAGGAAAGAAAAGGAAAAGAAAAGAAAAGAAAAGAAAAGAAAAGAGTAGAAAATGATATAAATTGAGTTGACTTTGACTTGAAACAACTTTCCCCACCTCACTCTCTCTCCTCACTCACCCACTCCCCCCCAAAATCTGGCCGAAACTGATCCCTTAGCAGCAGCCCCCCCTCCCTAAGTTCTCACTCCATTTTTGCTTCAAAAATCCATAAAAAAGCTTCAAAATCCATACAATTTCAAAGCTTTTTTCCAAATCCAACACTTACCCATTATTCCTTAGCATTTCAAGCATGGATCCTTGTGAAAAGAGAGCATTTTGGAGTGCCATTGATGCTTGTGGATCTTCATATGCTTTTGGGTATATTTCTAAACATTTTGTTGCTTAAATTGTTACTAATTTCTTAAGCTAATTTATTTAAGTGTTATTTGGATATGTGAGTTTAATTGCACGTTTTGGAATTCATGAAAAGGGTTTGAATGCAAGTTAGGTTATTGTGAATTGGTGTATGGTTGTGATGGGTAGCTTACCATCTTAGAATTTGTAGAAGTAATTTAGTAGTTAAATTTCATATTGTTGCATGGAAATGTCTAAATTAAGTTTTGCTTTTGCTAACTAGAGTTTTTGAAAAATTATCAAATGCTTAGATTAAAATATAATTAAGTGTTCATGTCATTATAACTATTATAATGAGTGGTTTAATGATTTTGGTTCATGCAAAACGAAGCTTAATTGATGAATTGTGAATTTTGCTTTAAAGGGTGTTAAATTTGATATTTTGCAAACTAGGATTTTGGAAATTATGCAAATTTATGAGTTTAAATTATGGAAATGGTTTTTATGACTTATTTAAGATATTTAATAAATATATTGGCCGCTACATTCATTTAAACATCGTGTTTTGTACAAAAACGGCGAATTGTGCTTGCTAGATTTTCGGAAAAATGACTTTTTGAGTGAAATTGGCGTTTTTGTGAGTTTTAACCTAGTTTATATTAAAATTAGTGTTCGTGAATGTGCAAATGAGTGTATTTGGGTTTTTCTCGATGGTTTGGCGTTTGTACGCCGACGTCGAGGGTTTTTGGGTTGATTTGTGAAAGCAACCATAGGTTTTGACCTATGTCGGATTCGTGCGTCGTTTTGATCATGAGTCGGATTTTAATGAGATATGGTGCGTTATGATATGTAGGTACCCCTATATGGACTTCGAGACGACAAGCAAGCGCGTGGCAACGTCGGCACCGGCTAGCGAGGACCAGGTGAGTAGATTTATATCAACGGGGAGAAGTCGGGTGGATGGCGTATAGCACCCCCGCAGTTCGTGGTGATGTATACGGACACGTATACACACATATATATATTGGTTATATATTGTTTGAGTTATTGATGATAAATATGGATATTTGGTGTTCTTGGATGATTGAGTGTCGCGAAACCCTAGAGTAGCGGTCGCACCACACTTGCACACACGCACCCATACTTGCATACTTTCTTCTTTCTTTTGTGCTTATTCGGGAATATATAGTTATGTGTTCACATAGGTATGGGACTGTGTGTTCATATACGGATTTGAGGATAGTACTTGGGATTTATGATGAGTCGATGAGATTTGATTTGAGGCCGTGAGATCGATGATATAGCGGGGTTCGTATTTGAGATACGACATGACGTTGTAGCGGGTCCTTGACGTAGTTTTTACACACGTGCATGCATACTTAGGCGATATCAGTATTGTACTAGACGTAGATCAGTACCAGATCATAATATTGATAAAGAGGATACCAGGTGAATAGTATGATGAATGTGATTTTGACCCGGACCCAGAATTGGAGGATGCCGTATGACGGATTTACGTACGAGCTATATCTTGATGATTGATCCGCACTCTTGACTTGGGATGTCTGATTATAGATATGGTATCGGATATGATATTATTGAGGCGGGATCACCGACTAATATATATACAGGTATGTATATGTATCGACTCAGACGTTAGGCGGTTTCCTTACCTGTAGTCCAGCTTGTTAGCTTAGCCCTGTAGTTTAGTTTAGTTGTTAGATTAGATTCGATTCTTACCTATTTCAAAGCTTACGAATCATGCGTATTTTAAAAGACAGGTCAAGAGATTCTACGGATATTTCAAAAACGTATCTTTTCTTAAAAACACCGTAGCCCCTATTTTCAAAACCCCATGATTCGTGTTATTTCAAAAGGCACCATTTGAAGGACTTATATTAGATTAGTGCAGATTAGTTATAGTTGCGTCTAGTATTCAGCTCCCGCTCATTTTTACTGTTCGCTCCGCATCGCATACTTATATTATAATTTCTTATTGCATTATTAATATCATGCTGTTAGGACACCAGCACCATTACCGATGACGCGTATGTACCACGTACACTTACTTGCCGGCTCACACACATCTTCATCGGTAATTGACATGTCACGAACACTTTAGAAAATACTATTTCATTTGACATAGGTTGTTAGCTAATAGTTTAGACATAATATTAGTGTACTTGCCTTATATGCTAGTTAGACATTGTAGTTATTGCCTACTACTTCATGCATGTTATTATTCACTGTTGTGTCGCATTCATGGATTCTCATGCCTATATTCACTGTTTACATGCTATTGATGACTTGGATTTGGATTTCATGAGATTTCTTGGATTTGGAGGAAAACCGCAAAAACATAAATAAATCTTTTCTCCCTTTTAAAATAAAAAGTGCGGTTTTCCCATGATGTATGAGTCGTCCACCATGAGTTTGCTGATGGATTTCGAGACCCGATTCGAGGAGTGGAGGAACCGTTTCGGGTACATGGTGGGGCCGGCGCGGTACCCCGGGGCAAGAGGAATGTGGTGTTGACGTTGAGCCCGGCAGGGGAGCACTACCGACCGGTGATATTACCCGACGCGTCGGATATCCGGAGGATACCGTCGTGGTCTTGAGATGGATGGTAGGGGCCAGTCTGGACTGACGGCGTCCTAGATATTGAGATTGAGACATTGATATTTCGAGATAGTGAGATTTATGTTTTGTGTCGATGCTAGACACTGTTGATACTGATTTCATTTATGATACCTCAGTTTAAAAATACGAAGGAAATCTCACTAATTTATGAAAACAGTTTTTTCATTTACTTGTATTCTGTTTTCATGCATTCATACCTCATTCATATGATATATTGCTACCTGAGGCACTGACACGGGCACATGAGTTTACATTCGGGTTAGATATTTACCCTAGCCATTGTTATAGGCTGCATGTAATATACATTTTTGAGGCTATATTATGATCATTGACTTAGGTTGCGTTATTTATGCGATTTCTGTGCGTAGATGTTTTTCTATTCACGAGTTGGCAACTCACCCCCGTTGTGCCCCAGTTTCTTGCAGGTTTGCCGTACAGGTTTCATTACGGCTTTGCGGGCTCAGTTTCATTCGGGTGACTTGCTAGTAGGTGGGTTTTTCTTGTATCGTACCCATCATATTACCTTGTATGATATTATTCAGTTGTATCTAGTAAATTCCATCAACCAAACATGTATTTATTGAGTTAGAGACCAGTGTTGTTTATTCTTTCGACCTTAGAGTCGCTCGTTATATTTCTGGTGGTTTTGAGTTTCCTTTTGAGTTTTGATCCTCGCCCTTGGCGTTGTATATTATTTTGCTTGTGTGGTTGTGACCGTCGATTGAGGAAGAGCTAGCTCCCGCTTGGGGATGCCTTTTTTTTGATTTCGTATACTATTCATGTTGTATCCCGTTTGGGAGCTAGTATTTACAAAGGAGACTCTGCCGAAATTTTCAGTAAATTTTTTGATGTTTTTAAAAACCGCATAATACGGCTTATGCTATTGAAACTACTTGTTTTAAATTGGTTTTCCTTCACTCTACTACTTTTCTTGGTTTGGATTTCTGGGTTTTCGGCTTACTTAGATTACGTACGCCTCGAGACGTTTCGTAGTCTAAGTGCCGGTCATTTTCCGTACTTTCGGGACGTGACAAAGTTGGTATCAGAGCGTTAGGTTTTAACCTTCGGAGCGTAGGATGACCCTTGGTTGATGGAATAGGTGACTAAAGTAGAGTGACGTACCGTTGATATGTTCCGCGGCATATTTACGACACGCCACTCCACTTATGAAGCCTTAGGATGTACATTTCCTTGTTCAGTATTATATTCCTTCCTGATCTAGCCTCATCGGTACCAGTTTGGTTTTGCTGCTACGGTTACGGCAGGGAGAGCTACGGCTAGAGTTGCGGTCAGCACAAGCTCGTCACGAACGAGGACTGACCAGGGCGAATTTCGGCGACACACGATTGCGGAGATGTGTCTTTTTACGGTGTTTTCGCGCCATGAGCGTTTGGCGGATCGCCTTTATGAGGGTACTCAGAGGTGCTGATCGACACTAGAGAATTGAGCCAATGATAGAGGCCAGCCAGATTTTGATGACCGTTGGTGTGTTGCTTACTCCTGACGATTGAGGCACTGTTCAGCATGCAGACGAGCGAGCCAGTTGTTGCTGCGAGCGACGAGATATCGCCCCATATGTTGGAGCTAATGCGGGCGAGTTGTACGAATAGATGATAGAAGGTCGCTAGTCACCCGAGGATGAATGACTAGGACATGTGGTTCGTTCGCTTACCCCGATGCGAGGTCATCAGATAGATTGATTCCAGCTAGAGACGACTTCACGTGGAGACGTTGGGAGTCGACAGAGACGATCGAATGTCAGAAACCTATTTATCCAAGTTTAAAGTAGTCGGAAAGACATGCAGGCTATGGTCCCTCTAGAAGAATGAAACCCTAACTCGACTTAATGACCGTGTGAAAGCCTTTGAACCTTCGAATTTGCGGCAGTTCTACGGCGCCATTAGTGAGGCTTGGGTTTGCCCTTCTACGGCTGGACCACCGATGCTGTGGTATGTACTCGATACTATTAAACTGTGCCCAAGAGGTTGAGCTCTTGGGGGATTATGAGGTTTTGACGAATCGATCGAATGGTTCGACTTCAATCGGATGCTAGGTGGTGAGACGCATTCTTGGGAGACTCCATATACGAGGATAGTCGTTGGAGCTTAGTCCATGCAGCCGTGACGAGACGAGTCTAAAGCAGATGACATTAGAGAAAAGTGGAGTAAGAGGTTCGCATCAGATCTAGATGAGATGACGTTCCACTCCGCCGACATCAGAGAGGCGATGCGCATGCCGAGGCATGGTACTTGGACTTACCTTCCAGAAGGAGTCGCGATGGGTATGCAGCCGTTCCAGAGCAAGATGCAGATATAGGAAAGGACAATGACTTCCGGACAGTTGGCAGAGACGAGACATGGAAGAGACCGTGAGCAGGATTCCTTCCAGGACACTGCTGCAATGATACTTGCACCCAGGATCAGATGTGTCACGTACATTCAGAGAGCCAGAGGCCGACGCCAGTGATATGCTGTCTTACGAGTGGTCGCGATGATTGACTAAGAGATGACCAGAGGAGCGCCAGAACGGAATCGTCCCCGTTAGCACACCTGACAAGGCCGATGAGCCGATGGACCGAAAGATTGGTAATTCACAGTGAAGACCTTGACCCAGGAGTGGTCATGGTTACGCACGCCAGCAGGAAAGAGTTCATGATCATCGACGAGACGTCCCACTAGTGACCGCGACAGTTGGCCCGAGATTCTTAGAGGATGCGCTTGAGCGGTACTATGCCGCCATTATTGATTTCGATATTTTTGGTGATTTACTCGAATGATTTGATTTTGATGATTGAGGATTTATGATCTTTGCACAGTGTTGCACTTGATATCGTTTTCGTGCTTGGGTTTCACATGTTTGTGATTTTACGGTTTTAGACATTTGAGTTGATTTTGTGCGTATTCACGCACACGATTTGGTTCCTGCACTCTGTATAGTTTATATATGCTTGCAGTGCAGTGATACGCCTTTTGTGCACTTAGATGCATTGGACTTTGATTTCGATGGTGTTGTTCGATATTTGTTTTGTGCACCTGATTTGATTTTGCGCATGTTCGGCACTTGATATTGGATTTCATGATTTCGTGCACGATGGATGCACCTGATTTGGATTTTCGCGCGTGTTGGGCGCATGTTTTGAAGTGTGATTTTGGTGCACACCAGATTCACTAAATCGAGATTTTTCGTGCATGTCAGATGAACCTGATTTTGCTGTCAGGCACACATGTTGCCTACGACAGATGTTTCGTGCACACCCGATGCACTTAGATGTTGTTTCTGTGCATATGTATGGCACCTATTTGGATTTTGATTTCCGTGCGCACCAGACGCACGTAGTATTCATACGCGTATTTTGGGATTGATTTATCTTATAGAGCAGTACGTTTTTATGATATTGCCATGTGTTTTCGTACTGAGCAGGACTAGTCAGAGGACAGTACCTGAATATATTTTACATGTATAGTTTCGAGTTATATCATACTGATTTTCATTTTGGATTTGGACATTCTGTCTTCACCATGACTCCGATGATTGCGGGATGCTGGATGGAGTTTTGATTTGAGTTATATGCTTATTTTTCACGCGCATGCGCTGCGCTACGATTTGTTTTATGTATTTATGATTTCGGAGCCCCGATGACTTGATGGTTTTGCTTAGATATTTTAGTATTTGGGAGGAGTTTTAATTTAAATTCGGGGACCGAATTTCTTTAAGGGGGGAAGATTGTAACGTTTTGAAAATCGTTTCGGTGAAATTTCGAAAAATCGGTAAAATAAGGGGGTTTTCTGTAAAAAGTCAAAATACAAATATCTTATTATAAAAATTAAATATACATATTCTAGCTATGTAATTGCTATTATTTGGTGTTTATTGAGCCGCTGGTGAAATTTCAAATTTTCTGAAAAAAATATTATTTTATTATTATTTTAAGCCGTCACTAATACATTTAATTAGGGAAAATTACAAATTGGAATGAGTTGAAACAAATTTTGTACATCATAAAACATTAAATAAAAATTTATCATATGGTTTTTGGAACGAAATCATTTGCCAAAACGGTTTAGAAATTATTGAAGAAAAATGGCTTTTTTTTTAGCGTAAATGGATGTTTGGGGTATTGTATTTATCATTTTTCATCACCCCACACCCGTATCCACACCCACACACCCCACTTACTCCTCCCCTTAGCCAAATTCAGCAGCCCTCACTTTTTCCCCACTTGGTTTGCAAAGGAAAGAAAAGGAAAAGAAAAGAAAAGAAAAGAGTAGAAAATGATATAAATTGAGTTGACTTTGACTTGAAACAACTTTCCCCACCTCACTCTCTCTCCTCACTCACCCACTCCCCCCCAAAATCTGGCCGAAACTGATCCCTTAGCAGCAGCCCCCCCTCCCTAAGTTCTCACTCCATTTTTGCTTCAAAAATCCATAAAAAAGCTTCAAAATCCATACAATTTCAAAGTTTTTTTCCAAATCCAACACTTACCCATTATTCCTTAGCATTTCAAGCATGGATCCTTGTGAAAAGAGAGCATTTTGGAGTGCCATGGATGCTTGTGGATCTTCATATGCTTTTGGGTATATTTCTAAACATTTTGTTGCTTAAATTGTTACTAATTTCTTAAGCTAATTTATTTAAGTGTTATTTGGATATGTGAGTTTAAATGCACGTTTTGGAATTCATGAAAAGGGTTTGAATGCAAGTTAGGTTATTGTGAATTGGTGTATGGTTGTGATGGGTAGCTTGCCATCTTAGATTTTGTAGAAGTAATTTAGTAGTTAAATTTCATATTGTTGCATGGAAATGTCTAAATTAAGTTTTGTTTTTGCTAACTAGAGTTTTTGAAAAATTATCAAATGCTTAGATTAAAATATAATTAAGTGTTCATGTCATTATAACTATTATAATGAGTGGTTTAATGACTTTGGTTCATGCAAAACGAAGCTTAATTGATGAATTGTGAATTTTGCTTTAAAGGGTGTTAAATTTGATATTTTGCAAACTAGGATTTTGGAAATTATGCAAATTTATGAGTTTAAATTATGGAAATGGTTTTTATGACTTATTTAAGATATTTAATAAATATATTGGCCGCTACATTCATTTAAACATCGTGTTTTGTACAAAAACGGCGAATTGTGCTTGCTAGATTTTCGGAAAAATGACTTTTTGAGTGAAATTGGCGTTTTTGTGAGTTTTAACCTAGTTTATATTAAAATTAGTGTTCGTGAATGTGCAAATGAGTGTATTTGGGTTTTTCTCGATGGTTTGGCATTTGTACGCTGACGTCGAGGGTTTTTGGGTTGATTTGTGAAAGCAACCATAGGTTTTGACCTATGTGGGATTCGTGCGTCGTTTTGATCATGAGTCGGATTTTAATGAGATATGGTGCGTTATGATATGTAGGTACCCCCATATGGACTTCGAGACGACAAGCAAGCGCGTGGCAACGTTGGCACCGGCTAGCGAGGACCAGGTGAGTAGATTTATATCTACGGGGAGAAGTCGGGTGGATGGCGTATAGCACCCCCGCAGTTCGTGGTGATGTATACGGACACGTATACACACATATATTTATTGGTTATATATTGTTTAAGTTATTGATGATAAATATGGATATTTGGTGTTCTTGGATGATTGAGTGTCGCGAAACTCTAGAGTAGAGGTCGCACCACACTTGCACACACGCACCCATACTTGCATACTTTCTTCTTTCTTTTGTGCTTATTCGGGAATATATAGTTATGTGTTCACATAAGTATGGGACTGTGTGTTCACATACGGATTTGAGGATAGTACTTGGGATTTATGATGAGTCGATGAGATTTGATTTGAGGCCGTGAGATCGATGATATAGCGGGGTTCGTATTTGAGATACGACATGACGTTGTAGCGGGTCCTTGACGTAGTTTTTACACACGTGCATGCATACTTAGGCGATATCAGTATTGTACTAGACGTACATCAGTACCAGATCATAATATTGATAAAGAGGATACCAGGTGAATAGTATGATGAATGTGATTTTGACCCGGACCCAGAATTGGAGGATGCCGTACGACGGATTTACGTACGAGCTATATCTTGATGATTGATCCGCACTCTTGACTTGGGA
This sequence comes from Agapanthus africanus, assembly GCA_030015575.1. Classification (NCBI taxonomy): domain Eukaryota; kingdom Viridiplantae; phylum Streptophyta; class Magnoliopsida; order Asparagales; family Amaryllidaceae; genus Agapanthus; species Agapanthus africanus. The sequence continues at coordinate 613,268,573 of CM057341.1, read as the reverse complement.
TGTCTGATTATAGATATGGTATCGGATATGATATTATTGTGGCGGGATCACCGACTAATATATATACAGGTATGTATATGTATCGACTCAGACGTTAGGCGGTTTCCTTACCTGTAGTCCAGCTTGTTAGCTTAGCCCTGTAGTTTAGTTTAGTTGTTAGATTAGATTCGATTCTTACCTATTTCAAAGCTTACGAATCATGCGTATTTTAAAAGACAGGTCAAGAGATTCTACGGATATTTCAAAAACGTATCTTTTCTTAAAAACACCGTAGCCCCTATTTTCAAAACCCCATGATTCGTGTTATTTCAAAAGGCACCATTTGTAGGACTTATATTAGATTAGTGCAGATTAGTTATAGTTGCGTCTAGTATTCAGCTCCCGCTCATTTTTACTGTTCGCTCCGCATCGCATAGTTATATTATAATTTCTTATTGCATTATTAATATCATGCTGTTAGGACACCAGCACCATTACCGATGACGCGTATGTACCACGTACACTTACTTGCCGGCTCACACACATCTTCATCGGTAATTGACATGTCACGAACACTTTAGAAAATACTATTTCATTTGACATAGGTTGTTAGCTAATAGTTTAGACATGATATTAGTGTACTTGCCTTATATGCTAGTTAGACATTGTAGTTATTGCTTACTATTTCATGCATGTTATTATTCACAGTTGTGTCGCATTCATGGATTCTCATGCCTATATTCACTGTTTACATGCTATTGATGACTTGGATTTGGATTTCATGAGATTTCTTGGATTTGGAGGAAAACCGCAAAAACATAAATAAACCTTTTCTCCCTTTTAAAATAAAAAGTGCGGTTTTCCCATGATGTATGAGTCGTCCACCATGAGTTTGCTGATGGATTTCGAGACCCGATTCGAGGAGTGGAGGAACCGTTTCGGGTACATGGTGGGCCCGGCGCGGTACCCCGGGGCAAGAGGAATGTGGTGTTGACGTTGAGTCCGGCAGGGGAGCACTACCGACCGGTGATATTACCCGACGCGTCGGATATCCGGAGGATACCGTCGTGATCTTGAGATGGATGGTAGGGGCCGGTCTGGACTGACGGCGCCCTAGATATTGAGATTGAGACATTGATATTTCGAGACAGTGAGATTTATGTTTTGTGTCGATGCTAGACACTGTTGATACTGATTTCATTTATGATACCTCAGTTTAAAAATACGAAGGAAATCTCACTAATTTATGAAAACAGTTTTTTCATTTACTTGTATTCTGTTTTCATGCATTCATACCTCATTCATATGATATATTGCTACCTGAGGCACTGACACGGGCACATGAGTTTACACTCGGGTTAGATATTTACCCTAGCCATTGTTATAGGCTGCATGTAATATACATTTTTGAGGCTATATTATGATCATTGACCTAGGTTGCGTTATTTATGCGATTTCTGTGCGTAGATGTTTTTCTATTCATGAGTTGGCAACTCACCCCCGTTGTGCCCCAGTTTCTTGCAGGTTTGCCGTACAGGTTTCATTACGGCTTTGCGGGCTCAGTTTCATTCGGGTGACTTGCTAGTAGGTGGGTTTTTCTTGTATCGTACCCATCATATTACCATGTATGATATTATTCAGTTGTATCTAGTAAATTCCATCAACCAAACATGTATTTATTGAGTTAGAGACCAGTGTTGTTTATTCTTTCGACCTTAGAGTCGCTCGTTATATTTCTGGTGGTTTTGAGTTTCCTTTTGAGTTTTGATCCTCGCCCTTGGCGTTGTATATTATTTTGCTTGTGTGGTTGTGACCGTCGATTGACGAAGGGCTAGCTCCCGCTTGGGGATGCCTTTTTTTTGATTTCGTATACTATTCATGTTGTATCCCGTTTGGGAGCTAGTATTTAGAAAGGAGACTCTGCCGAAATTTTCACTAAATTTTTTGATGTTTTTAAAAACCGCATGATACGGCTTATGCTATTGAAACTACTTGTTTTAAATTGGTTTTCCTTCACTCTACTACTTTTCTTGGTTTGGATTTCTGGGTTTTCGGCTTACTTAGATTACGTACGCCTCGAGACGTTTCGTAGTCTAAGTGCCGGTCATTTTCCGTACTTTCGGGACGTGACACTCTCGTAGGGGTCTAGGGGTATGGGATAGGCTATTCATCACGACCGTGGAATCCGTGTTTTATACTGGCTCGTATTGAAAACACGGACGTCCTAGTATATCCAATATTTCATATGTTACTTCTGCTGTGATTTATCTGTGATGTGATCATGTGATGTTCTATGACAGATATTATATATAGTATATATGATATATTATATAGACGTTGCTTATGTTTTACATCCGCGCTAGCCCTGCCCCGCTCTGCCGTTAGTTACCTAACCTAACGGTGCAGACGGGACATCGAGGCGAATGCGGATGGCATAAGCATACGTTATATTTATCTGTGATGTTTAGGTGGACTTAAATGATGGGATATTCATTAATGAGATTAATGAAAGAAAATAAACCTAATTGATGTTGTGGAATCGAATTTCAAAATAAAAACAGGTAGCTACAGTTCTTGCTTTGCATCGCGGTGTTCATTGTAGAACATCCTGTACCTTATTCGATGGGGAAAGGACCGAGATTCCTTCACCGGGACTGACTCCTTTAGCAATAACTGGCAGATGCTACACACTCGGTTTTTCTTTTGATCGTTTCTATAGTTTCTGCTTTGCACAGTGATATATATGATATATCCCGCACCTCATTCGACGAGGAAAGGGCCGACGATCCCTTCACCGGGAGTGACCCCTTTAGCAAAACTAGAAAAGCCTCAAAAACATTCCATTTAAAAACCATTTGATTCCGCAACGAGATCAAGTTCAAAGCGTTAACGGTTTTTCATAAAAACCATACGCAGCCCTCCGTCATTTTAGGAAGTAGAGTACTTAGTATTCGTGCTGTGTTTGTTGACCATAGTCAAGGCACAGTGTACGGTAGCTAAGTGATGTCTTCCTACACCGCATATGATACGATTAGTTAGGACAGTCGCGTGACTTTGTTGACCTTAGTTAAGGGTCATGTGGGTGGGTCTAATTAATCACTAAATGACGGATAGAACTTGACTAGTACTTATGATTTGTTGACCATAGTTAAGGTCATAGGTGCTAGGGGTAAAAACCTTTATCGGGAGTTTCAAGTGTTGAAATTTGCAATGAGATTGCATACCTTCTATATGATAGTTGGATCCCGATACCCACTGCGAGTAATTGTTACTCCTGGAAGAGTTTTGCACTTTGCAATTAGCCGATCAAGTAGGTGTCTAGAAAGGTGTCAATGGGGTTACGCCTCTGGGAAAACGAGGTTTACTTTAATTAGGTCCGTGCGAAAGCACGGGGAACCTCCCTCAAAGTACCGACACTGGCCTGGCTGAAAGATTGGCGAACTTGTAGAGTGTAATTAATCCCGGCTAGTCTTTCCTTTTAGGGTTTGAAGGAAGATTTGATAAAAACAGTGGGAGCCATCCTGATTAGATAAAATATATAACCAATCTAATCTTGCAAGAGCGCACGCTGAGTGTTTTCTTCTCTCTCTCTCCTGGTAGCGACCATATCACGCCTTAATCAAGATAATAAAATGGATGTATTGACCGAACCCGCTTGTTATACTGAGCTGGGGAACGTTGGTCCCGCTCCAACTTATAATTGTTATAAGACAGAGCAGGAAATTGGGGATTACCAGAATTCCCGTGCCGCCCAAACGAAGAGAGTGCATGCTGATGCATCATCTTCGGGTGTGTTCATTATAAAGAACTGTTTCTCAGTATCCTCCGCATCCAGGGTATATGATACCGGATCAGGATCCCAGATATGTAATCTGTTACATAGGGCTACAGAAAGGTAGAAAAACTGAGAACGGGTGATAAGTTTCATGAGACAGAAAACGGGGCAAGTGTTGCAGCCAAGTCTGTTGGTCACTGTCACCCTGTATTACCAATACATTGATTCTGAACAAATGCTATTAGATACCGAACCTGATATACAAAATCATATCAATCTCTTTATTAGTAAAGAGTGATATAATTTTGTATTGTTGGATAATGTTTTGAACATTTCCTATATCAAAAGTTGATCGGTTCAGGCACGTTATCTAAAAGCATTGATGTTCTAAATCAAACTACAGTTCCTAGTATACGGAACACACACAAGAGGAAGAGTTCAGAAATGAAAGAATCATTCTTGAGGCATTGTAGACTAGGTCATATCAATGCGACCCGACTGGCTGAAGTTATATTTTAGATGCATATTTAAATCAGTTTGAATTTACATCTTGTGAAACTTGCCAGTCATGTCACAAAGATAAGATGACCATAGCTCTGTTTGTTGGAAACAGAGAAAGAGTTAGTAAACTCTTGGGACTGATACATGATGATGTATGTAAGGTCTCCTGTCTACACATGCCAGGAATGGTTCTTTATACTTCATTATAATCTCTGATAATCTCTCAAGATTCAGACATATGTTCCTGTTGAAACACAAGTCCGAACCTTTTGAGATATTCACAGAATATAAGTTAGAAGTAGAGAACCAATACGGGTATAAGTATTATGTCCTATGATAAGATCAGGGAGGAGAATACTTGTGCATGGCATTCCTGGACCATTCTAAAGGAGAATGAGATTCTCTCTCCGTATTACTCCTCTGAATACACCACAGCACATCGGTGTATCGGGGCGGAGCAATCGCACAATATTAGATATCGTGTGCTCTATGATGAGTATTACTGAGTTACCTATTTCCTTTTTGGGTTGTGCACTTAAGAAGCTCCATACCTGTTGAATTGGGTTCAAATCAAATCAGTTGCCTACCACTTCATATGTGATATGGAAAAGGAAGAGCCCATATCTTAATTTAGTTAAGATTTGGGGTTGTCTGGCCTATGTCAAAAGCAAAATCCGGACAAGATTGAGGTAAAGTCAGTTGTGTAGAACTGGAAAGGTTCCAGCTATACAAAACTGCAGCTGATGATTTGACAGAACCAAAGGATTCAATAGTTCCCGACGAACCTCAGCCTCTCCGCCGATCTAGCAAGGTTCCTCACCTGCTTGAGAGATACTTCGGTTTCTCGATGACAGTGGGAGCGAGGAATGCATCATGAGATGATGACCCAACTAGTTTCGAGCTGGCCATCAAGAGTGGGACTCTGTAAGAATGGCTGGATGCTTAGCAATCTGAGATGGAATCCATATACGCCAACAAAGTATGGACTTTGGTTGCGACTCCTGAAGGGTTAAATCCCTATCAGGAGCAAGTATATCTTGAGAAGATTACTTGGTGTAGATGGAAAAGTTGAGACTTTCAAAGCTAGACTTGTTAAAGGTTTTCGTCATCAACCAGGCGTGGATAATGATGAAACCTTTTCCAGTACCTATGCTTAAGTCCATCCAGATCCTACTTGTCATGGCTACATACCATGACTACGATATATGGTGGTTGAGTGTCATGACTGCTTTTCTAAATGATGTTTTAGAAGAGTGCGTCTATAAGTACACAGCCAGAGGGCCTCGTAGACAGTGGGAGCAGCGGAAACGTGTGCAAGATGCTTTATAGGATAAAGCAGGTATCGCGGAGTTGGAACATCTGTTTTGATGGATTAGTCAAAGAAGTTGACATCATCAAAATGGTAGATGAACCTTGTATAAGCAAAAAGGTAGTAGGGAGTATGGTGACGATCCTCGTAGAGCACGTGGATGACATACTCTTGTTAGGGAAGGAGTTTCCTATGCTACGCTCGATCAATCTCCGCTTATCACAATGATTTTTCATATAGGATCAAAGTGATACCTCCTAAATCCTGTGTTTTCGTCTATGAGATAGATGTAATTGGATGCTAGGATACTCACTAGATGTAGTGAGATGGTATCAATCGATCCTGAGGAGAATCACTGGAAGAGTTCCAGGGTGATAAAGACGACTGAATGTCAGTCACAGGCATTGTCTTTACCCTCAGTAAAGGGACGGTATGTTGGAAAAGTTCCAAGCTAGATACCGTGGCAAACTAGACGATAAAGGCTGGTAACATCGCTATTAAAGATACTACCAAAGAGGCAGTTTGGGTATATATATTGGTTCATAGGATGAACTAGGTTCCTACCATTGTGTGACAATGGAACTATGGCTTTGGCCAAGGAACCCTGGTCCCATCAGGGACCCAGACATATTCTGAGGCAGCATCACCTTATCATGGAGATAGTTGATCTCCAGGGTGATCGAGGTTGGGAGAGTAGACTCAGAGGACAACACGGCGGATCCACTCACGAAGGCCTTTTCCCAAAGAGAGACTTTTAGGGGATGGTTGAGTATTAGATACTACAACCACTGCTACAGATGGCCCTAGTGCAAGTGGGAGATTGTTAGTTATATGTATGCCCTAGAGGCTATTACTGTACATTGGATGTATATTGTAGTGGATGCTGGGACATATATAGGTAGGACTTTCTTGCTCGACTTGATAGTACGCTATCTGGTTGCTCTTTATCTTAACATGTATACTTCCTGTCTCTCTGATTACTTGTTTATAAAGCCCTTAGGATGTGTACTCGACTTCCAGGACTATGATGCAGATCATACTAGTGGGGCCTGGGTAGTCCATGAGTACATCCTTCAATGTTCCTAGTCGTGGGAATATCGAGACGGGGCATCGATATTCCAGAGTAGACTAGCGTGTATCTTCTCGACCCATGTGATGGGCGATGGATGATCCCATATCCATTGGTGTTTGACATCAGAGATGGTATATGGGTGCTTAGTGGAGACTGGGTACACTGAACGGACTCGCCGAGAACTCCCAGATGGTATTATACCTCACGTCAGATGGCAGTGCTCTGGTGACATTGGTACAGCTTAGTCTGTTGACCCGAAATCATCATAGAGTCTTGTGTGTCTCCCACTGTGCTTTGATTTCCACCCTACCACGGCTCTACTGAGTCATGCAAACAGGTGGTTTTTGGGTACAGTCCCGATTCACATGGAGGCAATGAGCGATAGGAGGGGATTCGTCTCTCCCGGTATTGGGGGTTGATGTTGCGCTATGCTCGACTGGCCATAACAGGAAATCCCTGGCCAGGGTTGCAGTGACCTACTGGTAAGTGTTATCAGTAGTTTCACACATGTCATGGACTTCACGTCGGAATGACTTATCGAGCTACTGGGGTCTGACGTTTACCACCCCTAGGCGAGATATGCGACATATCAGACGAACAGACCGGACTGTACGGTAAGTGTTACTGGTTGGATTCACAGGAGTGTGAGCGGGCTTGCTCGTCGATCTTCTGATCGCTCAATACCCGGGTGGCCGTTACGTTTAGCAGACCGCTTGCGGCTTGTGGATGTTTGATATGATCATCATCCGCTACCGGCGTATTGACGAGTCTTTAAAGTCCTACACAGAGGTTTCCTGGCTCAAGCGAAACGAAATAGGAGCGCATATGAGATATGTGCGGGACTGAGAATAATTCGTGTATGTGATACCGTATTCCATTCTCGCGATGAATGTGTCGAATGGTTGTATGCGATATAACCTAGTTATCGAATCAAGGATTGATTCGATAAGCCGATACATTGGATACTAGCCGGTTATATGCGACATGACCGGATCATTGAATCAAGTGTTGATTTAATGATTTAATGTATAATTATATAATTGATATATTACTTTGCATTAACCGGTATTGGTTCACTTTAAATGGATTTTCTCACTTGGATTGTGCAAGTTGTATATGTGATGTACTTTTATGCACAAGATTGTATCATGTTTGATTATACATGCAAGCTTAGGTTTGTGTAAAGAATTGACCATGGTTATATGAATGGTTAGGGTTTCATTTTATTTACTTATTCATTTATTTATTCTTTTTTTTTATTTTGGAAAAAGAAAATGATAAAGAGAAAAAAAGAAATGGTGGCTTAGTTTGTTTTTAGTTGAAGTTTCATGAAGCATTGACTAAGTCACCATTCTTGTCTCATCCTTAACCCTAACCATTCAAGTTAACCATGGTCCATTCTCTACAATTAACCAAGGGTTAATATATGATAAGTATTGATTTAATTATATTATTCAATAACTTATCATATCTTTTTCTTCTTCTTCATCTTCTTCTTCCATGAAGAAAGCTTGCTACATCAATGGTGATTGATGAAAAAGTGTGAGAAATCCAAATCTAAAGTCTACCCACCTCCTATTTCTTCATCCTCTACCTCTTGCCAAGTAGTATAGGGTGTTTCCTTCACAAGTTTTCTTGACTTGGTGAAGTTGGAGCTTGATCTAGCGATGCCTCAACGTAGATCATCTTCGGCATCGTCGTCGATGACCTAGCCCGCTTTTTCTCCGATGAAGCCGACGCTAGAGCCCAAGTTCCGATTTGTACAGCGAGGATACTTCATCGAGGAGCTTAGGAGGTGGAGGACCGGATCTACAAAGGTTGTAGCCCCTTCCCTTTAGCTATATTTCCGTTTACTTGCTTGCATCGCCTAGTTTATCTTGTTAACGATCCGTATTAGGGTTTGTAGGCATAAGGAATATTTGATTTGTGCATGTTTGATCACTTGTGAGACTCCATTAGAGTGCCTAGGAACCCTACACTTTGTAGATCCGGTTCTCCACTTCCTTAGTTCTACGTAGATGTCCCTCCGCTGTACAAATCGGATCTTGGACTCTAGTGTCGGCTTCATCGGAGAAATGGGCGGGCTTGGTCATCGACTACGATGCCGAAGATGATCTATGTCGAGGCATCACAAGATCAAGCTCCCACTTCACCAAGTCATGAAACTTGTGAAGAAAACACCCTATAGTACTTGGCAAGAGGTAGAGGATGAAGAAATAGGAAGTGGGTTCACTTTAGAATTGGATTTCTCACTCTTTTCATCAAATCACCATTGATGGTTGCAAGCTTTTTCTTCTTAAAGAAGAAGAAGAAGAAGAAGATGATTATTATGATAAGTATATCAAAATAGAAAAGAAAAATAAATACTTATCATATACCAACCATGGTTAAGTGTAGAGACTAAACAAGGGTTAAGTTGAATGGTTAGGTTAAGACATGAAGACAAAATGGTCACTTTAGTCAAACCTTCATGAAGCATCAACAAGCTTCATTTGAAAGCAACCATTTTATTTTTCTTTTATCTTTTCACAAAAAAAATGAATAAATAAATAAATAAATGAAATGAAACCCTAACCATTCACTAATCATGGTTTAAGTCTTTACACAAATCCAAGTTAGAATGCATCATCAAACATGATACAAACAAGTACACAAAAGTATATCACATATACAACTTGTGAACATCAAGTGAGAAAATCCATTTAAAGTGAACCAATACTGTTAGTTATATGTATGCCTTAGAGGCCATTACTGTACATTGGATGTGCATTGTAGTGGATGCTAGGATATATATAGGGAGGACTTTCTTGCTCGACATGATAGTATGCTATCTGGTTGCTCTTTACCTTAACGTGTATACTGATTGTCTCTCTGTTACATGTTGGTAAAGCCCTTAGGATGTGTGCTTGACTACCTGGACTATGATGCGGATCATACTAGTGGGGACATGGTAGTCCATAAGTACATCCTTCAAAGTCCCTAGTCGTGGGTATATCGAGACGGGGCATCGATATACCAGAGTAGACTAGCGTGTACCTTCTCGACCCATACAGATGGGCGATGGATGATCCCATATCCATTGGTGTTTGACATCAGAGATGATATACGGGTGCTCAGTAGAGACTGGGTACACTGGACGGACTCGCCGAGAACTCCCAGATGGTATTATACCTCATGTCAGATGGCAGTTCTCTGGTGACACTGGTACAGAGTAGTCTGTAGACCCGAGATCGTCATAGAGTCTTGTGTGGTTCCCACTGTGCTTTGATTTCCATCTTACCACGTCCAAGAGGGCGTGCAAAACGGTGGTTTTTGGGTACAGTCCCGAGTCACATGGAGGCAATGAGCGATAGGAGGGGATTCGTCTCTCCCGGTATAGGGAGTTGATGTTGCGCTGTGTTCGATTGGCTATAACAGGAAATCCCTGGCCAGGGTTGCTGAGATTTACTGGTAAGTGTTACCAGTAGTTTCTCGAATTGTTATAGACCTCATATCGACACGACTTATCGAGCTATTGGGGTCTGACGTTTACCACCCCTAGGCAAGATATGCGGCATATCAGACGATCAGACCGGACTGTACGGTAGTGTTACTGGTCGGATTCACTGGAGTGTGAGCGGGCTTGCTCGTCGATCTTCAGATCGCTCAATACCCGGGTGGCCGTTACGTTTAGCAGACCGCTTGCGGCTTGTGGGTGTTTGATATGATCATCGCCTGCTGCCGGCGTATTGACGAGTCTTTAGAGTCCTACACAAAGGTTTCCTGGCTCAAGCTAAACGAAATAGGAGCGCATATGAGATATGTGCGGGACCGAGAATAATGCGTGTATGTGATACCGTATTCCATTCTGGCGATGAATGTATTGATTAGGTTATATGCGATTGTCACGACCCGAAAGTACGGAACATGACCGGCACTTAAACTACGAACGTCTCGAGGCGTACGTAATCTAAGTAAACCGAAAACCCAGAAATCCAAACCAAGAAAATAGTAGAGTGCAGGAAAAACAACTTAAAGCAAGTAATTTCAATAGCATAAGCCGAATTATGCGGTTTTTAAAACATCAAAAATTTACTGAAAATTTCGGCAGAGTCTCCTTTGTAAATACTGGCCCCCAAACGGGATACAACATGAATAGTATACGAAATCCAGAAAAAAGGCATCCCCAAGCGGGAGCTAGCTCTTCGTCAAACGACGGTCACAACCACACAAGCAATAAAATATACAACGCCAACGGCGAGGATCAAAACTCAAAAGGAAACTCAAAACCACCAGAAATATAATGAGCGACTCTAAGGTCGAAAGAATAAACAACACTGGTCTCTATCTCAAAATACATGTTTGGTTGATGGAACTTCTAGATACAACAGAATAATGATATACAACGTATATAATGGGGGTATGATACAAGTAAACCCACCTACTAGCAAATCACCCGAATGAAACTGAGCCCGCAAGCCGTAATGAAACCTGTACGGCAGATCTGCAAGAAACTGGGGCACAACGGGGGTGAGTTGCCAACTCGTGAATAGAAAAACATCTACGCACAGAAATCGCATAAATAACGCAATCCTAGGTCAATGATCATAATATATCCTCAAAATAAGTATATAACAAGCAGCCTATAACAAGGCTTGGGGAAATATCTAACCCGAGTGTAAACTCATGTGCCCGTGTCAGTGCCTCAAGTAGCAATATATCCTATGAATGAGGTATGAATGCATGAAACAGAATACATGTAAATGAAGAAACTGTTTTCATAATTTGGTGAGATTTCCTTCGTATTTTTAAACTGAGGTATCATAAATGAAATCAGCATCAATAGTGTCTAGCATCGACACAAAACATAAATCTCACTGTCTCGAAATATCAATGTCTCAATCTCAATATCTAGGGCGCCGTCAATCCGGACCGGCCCCTACCATAAATCTCAAGACCACGACGGTATCCTCCGGATATCCGACGCGTCGGGTAAAATCACCGGTAGGTAGTACTCCCCTGCCAGGCTCAACGTCATCACCACATTCCTCTTGCCCCGGGGTACCGCACCGGGTCCACCATGTACCCGAAACGGTTCATCCGTCTCCTCGAATCGGGTTTCCAAATCCATCAGCAAACTCATGGTGGACGACTCATACATCATGGGAAAAACCGCACTTTTTATTTTAAAAGAGAGAATATGTTTATTTGTGTTTTTGCGGTTTTCCTCCAAATCCAGAAAATCTCATAGAAATCCAAATCCAAACCTCAATAGCATGCAAAATAGTGAATATATGCATGAGAATCCATGAATGCGGCATAACAATGAATAACAGTATGCATGAAGTAGCAGGTAATAACTACAATGTCTAAACTATTCGCAAATAGGCTATGTCAAGCAATAATATATTTTCTAAGGTGTACGTGACATGGCAATTACCGATGAAGATGTGTGTGAGCCGGCAAGTAAGTGTACGTGGTACATACGCATCATCGGTAATGGTGCTGGCGTCCTATCAGCATGATATTAAAATGGAGTATGAAACATAATATAAGAATGCGCTGCAAAGCGAACCACAAAAAAGTGGGAGCTGAAACTAGACGTAACCAAAACTAATCTGCATTAATCTAATATAAGTCCTACAAATGGTGCCTTTTGAAATAACACGAATCATGGGGTTTTGAAAATAGGGCTACGGTGTTTTTATGAAAAGATACGTCGTTTTTGAAATGTCCGTAGATTCCCTTGAGCTGTCTTTAAAAATGCCCACGATTCGTTAGTTTTTGAAATAGGTAAGAAGTCTAATCTACTCTAACAACTACACTAAACTATACGGCCGAACTAACAAGCTGAACTACAGGTAAGGGAACCGCCTAACATCTGAGTCGATATATAAATATATATAAGTCGGTGATCCCGCCTCAATAGTATCGCGTACGATACAGTATATCATCTGACATCCTCGAGTCATGAGCGCGGATCTATCATCAATATAGGCTCGTACGGTAAATCGTCGTACGGCATCCCAAAAGCTGGGTACGGTTCAATATCACACTATCTCATCACATTTCAGATATCACTTATCATATCATAATCTGGGGTACTGATCTAAGTCTAGTACAACTGATATCATCTTCAAAGTATGAATGCGGGGGTAAACACACATCCCGAACCCGCAAGAATCACATTTCGTATTCCAAATACGAATCATATCAAATCACCGATCTCGCGGCACAAAGCCCACATCATCGACTCAACTCCAAAGTCATCCCATATCATCAAACACCGTGCAAGTATAAGAAACATACAAGTGTATGCGTGTGGGTGCAAATCTATCCTATGGTTCGCAACTAGGAACTACGCTAGTTATTTCTACCCCTAACTAACCATAACACACTAACTATCATACATAAAAATATACTACATAGTACTAATTACGGACTGCGGGGGTGCTATACGCCATCCACCCGACTTCTCCCCGTAGATATAAATCTACTCACCTGGTCCTCGCTCGCCGGTGCCGACGTCGCCACGCGCTTGCTTGTCGTCTCGAAGTCCACATGGGGTACCTACATATCATAACGCACCGTATCGCATTAAAAACCCAATTCAAAATCGAAACGGCATACGAAAACTAAATCGGCATGCATATCATGCATAGGTCAAAACCTATCGCCTACACATGCAAGAATAGTCAAACCAACCCTCGATGTCGATGTACGAACGTCAAACCATCGAGAAAATCCAATCACACTCATTTGCACATTCACGAACACTAATTTTAATATAAAATAGGTTAAAACTCACGAAAACCCCAAATTCACTCTAAAAGCCGTTTTTCCGAAAAACTAGCAAGCAAAATTACCCGTTTTAGTACAAAACTCGATGTTTAAATGAATGTAGCGGCCAATATATTTATTATATATCTTAAATAAGTCAATAAAACCATTTCCATAATTTAATCACATAAATTTGCATAATTTCCAAAATCCTAGTTTGCAAAAATATCAATTTTTTAACACATTTTAAAGCAAAATTCACAATTCATCAATTAAGCTTGGTTTTTCATGAACTAAAGTATTAAACCACTCAATATAATATTTAAGATATGATGAAACCCTAACCATATTTTTAATCTCTCAGTTTGAATTAAACCTAAAAACGTAGTTTGCAATATTTACCAATTTTAACAATTTAATAGCAAAAATGCACAACCTACGATCTAGCTTGGATTTTCATGAACCAAAGTATTAAACTACACTTTAAAATGTTAATAATGCTATGAATACCCTAATTAGGTTTTTAAACCTAATTATTAGACAAATTATAAAACCTAGTTAGCAATTAGCAAAGTTATCACAATTTTAAATTAACAAATTAGCAAATAGCAACTAACTTAGATTTTGCATACAACTACATGCTAATCTCCTCATTACAACCATAAGCAAATGATAAAAACCTTACTTGATCACAAACCCTAGTCATTAATTCAAAACCCTTCTCTTGAATTTTAATTCAAGCACCTAGAACTAATTAAAAAACCTAATTAAGCTAACATGAAACAATTAACACAATTTAAGAAAAGGTTAGAATTATACCTCATGATCAAGAGATCAATTATGAAAATCAAGCCTCTAAAGTGCCAACTTGCTCCCTAGATCCATGCAAGAATAGCAAATGAAAAATGGGTAGGAGTTAGATTTGAGTTTTAGTTTAATTTTGATGGAAATTTGATGGATTTTTGAAGACTTTTGATGATGAAAAGAGAGGAGAAGAATGAAGAGGGGCTGCTCTTGAGTTCTGGCCGAAAATGAGAGGGGTGAGGGGGTGTGGGTGTGGGAGTGAGAGTGGGTAGAGAGGTCCAAGTCAAAGGGAGTCCAAGTCAACCCAACCAATACTTATATCTATATACCCTTTCTTCTCATTTCTTTTCATCTTAACATAGAAATTCAAGTGGGGAAAATGGGTGGGGCTGCTGAATTCAGCCAAGGGGGAGGGAAAATGGGGGTTTGTGAGTGTGGGTACGGGTGTGGGGTGATGAAAAATGATAAATACAATACCCCAAACATCCATTTACGCCAAAAAAAAGCCGTTTTTCTTCAATAATTTCTAAACCGTTTTGGCAAATGATTTCGTTCCAAAAACCACATGATAAATTTTTATTTAATATTTTATGATGCACAAAATTTGTTTCAACTCATTCCAATTTGTAATTTTCCTTAATTAAATGTATTAGTGACGGCTTAAAATAATAATAAAATAATATTTTTTTCAGAAAATTTGAAATTTCACCAGCGGCTCAATAAACACCAAATAATAGCAATTACATAGCTAGAATATGTATATTTAATTTTTATAATAAGATATTTGTATTTTGACTTTTTACAGAAAACCCCCTTATTTTACCGTTTTTTCGAAATTCAACCGAAACGATTTTCAAAACGTTACAATCTTCCCCCCTTAAAGAAATTCGGTCCCCGAATTTAAATTCAAACTCCCCCAAATACTAAAACATCTAAGAAAACCCATCAAGTCGTCGGGGCTCCGAAATCATGAATACATAAAACAAGTCGTAGCGCAGCGCATGCGCTTGAAAAATGAATATATAACTCAAATCAAAACTCCTCCAAGCATCCCCGATCATCGGAGTCGTGGAGAAGATATCAATGCCAAATCCAAATCAAAACCAATATGATATAACTCAAAACTATAAATGTAAATATCGAATCTATATCTGTAAGCATCTGAAGGAAATGCATGCCAAATCTCTTTAAGTCGCTGTGCAACGCGTATAACACTGCACAGTGGCGGACGTCTACCATAAGAAAATAACTATATACATATATACTTTTGTTTGAATTGTACGTTCCGCCGTTTTGGAAACAATTTAGAAGGGTCTTCTTGTTTTAAACATTTCGTCTCATATCAGACACGTAGATAAATACTGAGGCTATAGCTCGCTTTTGGAAATCCCTTCAATAACCATCAATGCATGCAAAATATATTCAGGTACTGTCCTCTGACTAGTCCTGCTCAGTACGAAAACACATAGCAATATCATAAAAACGTACTACTCTATAAGAAATCAATCCCAAAATATGCACATGAATAATACGTGCGTCTGGTGCGCACGCAAATCAAATCCATGAATATGCTATACATGTGCACAGAAACAACATCTAAGTGCATCGGTTGTGCACGAAATATCTGTCGTAGGCAACATGTGTGCCTGACTGCAAAATCAGGTGCATCTGACATGCACGAAAAAAAATCTCGAATTAGCGCATCTGGTGTGCACCAAATCGCATCTCGTAACAGGCGCCCAACATGCGCTAAAAATCCAAATCAGGTGCATCCATCATGCACGAAATCATGAAATCCAATATCAAGCGCCGAACGTGCGCAAAATCAATCAGGCACACAAGGTGCACAAAACAAATATCGAGTATCACCATCGAAATCGAAGTCCAGTGCATCTAAGTGCACGAGAGGCGTATCACTGCACTGCAAGCATATATCAACTATACAGAGTGCAGGAACCAAATCGTGTGCGTGCATATGCACAAAATCAACTCAAATGTCTAAACCGTAAAATCACAAACATGTGAACTATAGAACGAAAACGATATCAAGTGCAACACTGTGCAAAATCGTAAATACTCAGTAGGTGCAACCATGGTCCATGAAAACAATTATCATGAAACTCAATCATCAAAATCAATCCTGCGAATAGATCGCCCAAAATACCCAAAATCAATAATGGCGGAATAGTACCGCTCCAGCGCATCCTCTAAGAATCTCGGCCAACTGTCGCGGTCACTAGTGGGACGTCTCGTCGATGATCATGAACTCTGTCCTGCTGGGGTGCGTAACCATGACCACTCCTGGGTCAAAGTTTTCACTGTGAATTACCAATCTTTCGGTCCATCGGCTCATCGGCCCTGTCAGGTGTGCTAACGGGGACGATTCCGTTCTGGCACTCCTCTGGTCATCTCTTGGTCAATCATCGCGACCACTCGTGAGGCAGCATATCACTGGCGTCGGCCTCTGGCTCTCTGAATGTACGTGACATATCTGATCCTGAGTGTAAGTATCATTGCAGCAGTGTCCTGGAAGGAATCCTGCTCACGGTCTCTTCCATGTCTCGTCTCTGCCAACTGTCCGGAAGTCATTGTCCTTTCTTATATCTGCATCTTGCTCTGGAATGACTGCATACTCATCGCGACTCCTTCTGGAAGGTAAGTCCAAGTACCATGCCTCAGCATGCGCATCGCCTCTCTGATATCGGCGGAGTGGAACGTCATCTCATCTAGATCTGGTACGAACCTCTTATTCCACTTTTCTCTAATGTCGTCTGCCTTGGACTCGTCTCGTCGCGGCTGCATGGACTAAGCTCCAACGGCTATCCTCATATCTGGAGTCTCCCAAGAAATGCATCTCACCACCTAGCATCTGAATTGAGTCGAGCCATCTGATCGAGTCGTCAAAACCTCATAATCCCCCAAGAGCTCAACATCTTGTGCACAGTTTAATAGTATCGAGTACATACCACAGCATCGGTGGTCCAGCCGTAGAAGGGCAAACCCAAGCCTCACTAATGGCGCCGCAGAACTGCCGCAAACTCGAAGGTTCAAAGGCTTTCACACGGTCATTAAGTCGAGTTAGGGTTTCATTCTTCTAGAGGGACCATAGAATTGCCTGCATGTCTTTCCGACTACTTTAAACTTGGAATAATAGGTTTCTGACATTCGATCGTCTCTGTCGACTCCCAACGTCTCCGCGTGAAGTCGTCTCCAGCTGGAATCAATCTGTCTGATGACCTCGCATCGGGGTAGCGAACGAACCACATGTCTTAGTCATTCATCCTCGGTGACTAGCGACCTTCAATCATCTCTTAGTACAACTCGTACTGCAATAGCTCCAACATCTGGGGCGATATCTCGTCGTTCGCAGCAATAACGGGCTCACTCGTCTGCACGCTGAACCGTGCCTCAATCATCATGAATAAGCAACACACCAACGGTCATCAAGATCTGGCTGGCCTCTATCATTGGCTCAATCCTCTGATACTGATCGGCACGTCCGAGAAGTCTCATAAAGGCGATCCGCCAAACGCTCATGGCGCGGAAACACAGTAAAAAGACACATCTATGCAATCGTGTGTCGCCGGAATCATGCCATGGTCAGTCCTCGTTCATAACGAGCTCATGCTGACCACAACTCTAGCCGTAGCTCTCCCTGCCGTAACCGTAGCAGCAAAACCAAACTGGTACCGATGAGGCTAGATCAGGAAGGAATATAATACTGAACAAGGAAATGTACATCCTAAGGCTTCATAAGTGGAGTGGCGTGTCGTAAATATGCCGCGGAACATATCAACGGTACGTCACTCTACTTTAGTCACCTATTCCATCAACCAAGGGTCATCCTACGCTCCGTAGGTAAAACCTAACGCTCTGATACCAATTTTGTCACGACCCGAAAGTACGGAACATGACCGGCACTTAAACTACGAACGTCTCGAGGCGTACGTAATCTAAGTAAACCGAAAACCCAGAAATCCAAACCAAGAAAATAGTAGAGTGCAGGAAAAACAACTTAAAGCAAGTAATTTCAATAGCATAAGCCGAATTATGCGGTTTTTAAAACATCAAAAATTTACTGAAAATTTCGGCAGAGTCTCCTTTGTAAATACTGGCCCCCAAACGGGATACAACATGAATAGTATACGAAATCCAGAAAAAAGGCATCCCCAAGCGGGAGCTAGCTCTTCGTCAAACGACGGTCACAACCACACAAGCAATAAAATATACAACGCCAACGGCGAGGATCAAAACTCAAAAGGAAACTCAAAACCACCAGAAATATAATGAGCGACTCTAAGGTCGAAAGAATAAACAACACTGGTCTCTATCTCAAAATACATGTTTGGTTGATGGAACTTCTAGATACAACAGAATAATGATATACAACGTATATAATGGGGGTATGATACAAGTAAACCCACCTACTAGCAAATCACCCGAATGAAACTGAGCCCGCAAGCCGTAATGAAACCTGTACGGCAGATCTGCAAGAAACTGGGGCACAACGGGGGTGAGTTGCCAACTCGTGAATAGAAAAACATCTACGCACAGAAATCGCATAAATAACGCAATCCTAGGTCAATGATCATAATATATCCTCAAAATAAGTATATAACAAGCAGCCTATAACAAGGCTTGGGGAAATATCTAACCCGAGT
Source organism: Agapanthus africanus (assembly GCA_030015575.1). Classification (NCBI taxonomy): domain Eukaryota; kingdom Viridiplantae; phylum Streptophyta; class Magnoliopsida; order Asparagales; family Amaryllidaceae; genus Agapanthus; species Agapanthus africanus. Next base: position 613,249,713 of record CM057341.1, on the reverse strand, counting down.
GTAAACTCATGTGCCCGTGTCAGTGCCTCAAGTAGCAATATATCCTATGAATGAGGTATGAATGCATGAAACAGAATACATGTAAATGAAGAAACTGTTTTCATAATTTGGTGAGATTTCCTTCGTATTTTTAAACTGAGGTATCATAAATGAAATCAGCATCAATAGTGTCTAGCATCGACACAAAACATAAATCTCACTGTCTCGAAATATCAATGTCTCAATCTCAATATCTAGGGCGCCGTCAATCCGGACCGGCCCCTACCATAAATCTCAAGACCACGACGGTATCCTCCGGATATCCGACGCGTCGGGTAAAATCACCGGTAGGTAGTACTCCCCTGCCAGGCTCAACGTCATCACCATATTCCTCTTGCCCCGGGGTACCGCACCGGGTCCACCATATACCCGAAACGGTTCATCCGTCTCCTCGAATCGGGTTTCCAAATCCATCAGCAAACTCATGGTGGACGACTCATACATCATGGGAAAAACCGCACTTTTTATTTTAAAAGAGAGAATATGTTTATTTGTGTTTTTGCGGTTTTCCTCCAAATCCAGAAAATCTCATAGAAATCCAAATCCAAACCTCAATAGCATGCAAAATAGTGAATATATGCATGAGAATCCATGAATGCGGCATAACAATGAATAACAGTATGCATGAAGTAGCAGGTAATAACTACAATGTCTAAACTATTCGCAAATAGGCTATGTCAAGCAATAATATATTTTCTAAGGTGTACGTGACATGGCAATTACCGATGAAGATGTGTGTGAGCCGGCAAGTAAGTGTACGTGGTACATACGCATCATCGGTAATGGTGCTGGCGTCCTATCAGCATGATATTAAAATGGAGTATGAAACATAATATAAGAATGCGCTGCAAAGCGAACCACAAAAAAGTGGGAGCTGAAACTAGACGTAACCAAAACTAATCTGCATTAATCTAATATAAGTCCTACAAATGGTGCCTTTTGAAATAACACGAATCATGGGGTTTTGAAAATAGGGCTACGGTGTTTTTATGAAAAGATACGTCGTTTTTGAAATGTCCGTAGATTCCCTTGAGCTGTCTTTAAAAATGCCCACGATTCGTTAGTTTTTGAAATAGGTAAGAAGTCTAATCTACTCTAACAACTACACTAAACTATACGGCCGAACTAACAAGCTGAACTACAGGTAAGGGAACCGCCTAACATCTGAGTCGATATATAAATATATATAAGTCGGTGATCCCGCCTCAATAGTATCGCGTACGATACAGTATATCATCTGACATCCTCGAGTCATGAGCGCGGATCTATCATCAATATAGGCTCGTACGGTAAATCGTCGTACGGCATCCCAAAAGCTGGGTACGGTTCAATATCACACTATCTCATCACATTTCAGATATCACTTATCATATCATAATCTGGGGTACTGATCTAAGTCTAGTACAACTGATATCATCTTCAAAGTATGAATGCGGGGGTAAACACACATCCCGAACCCGCAAGAATCACATTTCGTATTCCAAATACGAATCATATCAAATCACCGATCTCGCGGCACAAAGCCCACATCATCGACTCAACTCCAAAGTCATCCCATATCATCAAACACCGTGCAAGTATAAGAAACATACAAGTGTATGCGTGTGGGTGCAAATCTATCCTATGGTTCGCAACTAGGAACTACGCTAGTTATTTCTACCCCTAACTAACCATAACACACTAACTATCATACATAAAAATATACTACATAGTACTAATTACGGACTGCGGGGGTGCTATACGCCATCCACCCGACTTCTCCCCGTAGATATAAATCTACTCACCTGGTCCTCGCTCGCCGGTGCCGACGTCGCCACGCGCTTGCTTGTCGTCTCGAAGTCCACATGGGGTACCTACATATCATAACGCACCGTATCGCATTAAAAACCCAATTCAAAATCGAAACGGCATACGAAAACTAAATCGGCATGCATATCATGCATAGGTCAAAACCTATCGCCTACACATGCAAGAATAGTCAAACCAACCCTCGATGTCGATGTACGAACGTCAAACCATCGAGAAAATCCAATCACACTCATTTGCACATTCACGAACACTAATTTTAATATAAAATAGGTTAAAACTCACGAAAACCCCAAATTCACTCTAAAAGCCGTTTTTCCGAAAAACTAGCAAGCAAAATTACCCGTTTTAGTACAAAACTCGATGTTTAAATGAATGTAGCGGCCAATATATTTATTATATATCTTAAATAAGTCAATAAAACCATTTCCATAATTTAATCACATAAATTTGCATAATTTCCAAAATCCTAGTTTGCAAAAATATCAATTTTTTAACACATTTTAAAGCAAAATTCACAATTCATCAATTAAGCTTGGTTTTTCATGAACTAAAGTATTAAACCACTCAATATAATATTTAAGATATGATGAAACCCTAACCATATTTTTAATCTCTCAGTTTGAATTAAACCTAAAAACCTAGTTTGCAATATTTACCAATTTTAACAATTTAATAGCAAAAATGCACAACCTACGATCTAGCTTGGATTTTCATGAACCAAAGTATTAAACTACACTTTAAAATGTTAATAATGCTATGAATACCCTAATTAGGTTTTTAAACCTAATTATTAGACAAATTATAAAACCTAGTTAGCAATTAGCAAAGTTATCACAATTTTAAATTAACAAATTAGCAAATAGCAACTAACTTAGATTTTGCATACAACTACATGCTAATCTCCTCATTACAACCATAAGCAAATGATAAAAACCTTACTTGATCACAAACCCTAGTCATTAATTCAAAACCCTTCTCTTGAATTTTAATTCAAGCACCTAGAACTAATTAAAAAACCTAATTAAGCTAACATGAAACAATTAACACAATTTAAGAAAAGGTTAGAATTATACCTCATGATCAAGAGATCAATTATGAAAATCAAGCCTCTAAAGTGCCAACTTGCTCCCTAGATCCATGCAAGAATAGCAAATGAAAAATGGGTAGGAGTTAGATTTGAGTTTTAGTTTAATTTTGATGGAAATTTGATGGATTTTTGAAGACTTTTGATGATGAAAAGAGAGGAGAAGAATGAAGAGGGGCTGCTCTTGAGTTCTGGCCGAAAATGAGAGGGGTGAGGGGGTGTGGGTGTGGGAGTGAGAGTGGGTAGAGAGGTCCAAGTCAAAGGGAGTCCAAGTCAACCCAACCAATACTTATATCTATATACCCTTTCTTCTCATTTCTTTTCATCTTAACATAGAAATTCAAGTGGGGAAAATGGGTGGGGCTGCTGAATTCAGCCAAGGGGGAGGGAAAATGGGGGTTTGTGAGTGTGGGTACGGGTGTGGGGTGATGAAAAATGATAAATACAATACCCCAAACATCCATTTACGCCAAAAAAAAGCCGTTTTTCTTCAATAATTTCTAAACCGTTTTGGCAAATGATTTCGTTCCAAAAACCACATGATAAATTTTTATTTAATATTTTATGATGCACAAAATTTGTTTCAACTCATTCCAATTTGTAATTTTCCTTAATTAAATGTATTAGTGACGGCTTAAAATAATAATAAAATAATATTTTTTTCAGAAAATTTGAAATTTCACCAGCGGCTCAATAAACACCAAATAATAGCAATTACATAGCTAGAATATGTATATTTAATTTTTATAATAAGATATTTGTATTTTGACTTTTTACAGAAAACCCCCTTATTTTACCGTTTTTTCGAAATTCAACCGAAACGATTTTCAAAACGTTACAGCGATATACCCTTGTTATCGAATCAAAGGTTGATTCGATAAGCCGATACATAAGATACTGGTCGGTTATATGCGATATGACAGGATCGTTAAATCAAGTGTTGATTTAATGATTTAATGTATAATTATATATTTGATATATTACTTTGCATTAACTAGTATTGGTTCACTTTAAATGGATTTTCTTACTCGGGTGTGCGCATTGCATATGCGATATGATTTTTGTGCAATTGATTGTATCATGTTTGATGATACATATCTTTTTTGTTGAGTGTAATGAATTAAACCTAGGTTAAGTAAATGATTAGGGTTTTCTTTTATTCATTCATTTATCTTTTCATTTGCATTTAAAAGATAAATGAGAAAAGGAAAAGAAGTGAAAAATGGTGGCTAGTTTTGTTTTCAACATGAAGCTTCATGAAGCTTTCATTAAGTCACCATTTTTGTCTCATCTCCTTAACCCTAACCATTCTTTAACCTTGGTCAATTCTCTACACTTAACTTGGGTTATGTTATGATAAGAATGGATTATTCTTTTCTTTTTTAATTAACTTATCATATCATTTCTTCTTCTTCTTCCTTGAACTCAAGAAGAAAAGCTTGAGGTCATCAATGGTGATTGATGATAAAGAGTGAGAAATCCAATTCTAAAGTCTACCCACTTCCTATTTCTTCATCCTCTACCTCTTGCCAAGTAGTAGAGTGTGTTTTCTTCACAAGTTTCTTGACTTGGTGAAGTCGGAGCTTGATTTAGCGATGCCTCGACGTAGATCATCTTCGGCATGGACATCGACGACCTAGCTTGCCCATTCTCCGACGAAGCCGACGCTAGAGCCCGGGAACTCATTTGGACAGCGAGGGGACTTCATTGCGGAGCTATGGAGGTGGAGAACCGGATCTACAGAGGTTGTATTTCCGTATCTCTTAGTTAAGTGTTAACTAGTTTACTTTTCGCCTAGATTTCTAGCCAACGATCCGTAGTCGGGTTTCTCGGCACCTAGATTTTTGAAATTGGCATGGTTGATGCCTTGTGAGACCTCATTAGGATGCCTAGGAACCCTACAAATACTAGTTAATACAAAGTAATATATCAAATATATAATTATGCATTAAATCATTAAATCAATACTTGATTTAACGATCCGGTCATATCGCATATAACCGACTAATATCCAATGTATCGGCTTATCGAATCAATTCTCGATTCGATAACTAGGTTATATCGCATACAACCATTCGACACATTCATCGCGAGAATGAAATACGGTATCACATACACGCATTATTCTCGGTCCCGCACATATCTCATATGCGCTCCTATTTCGTTTCGCTTGAGCCAGGACACCTCTGTGTAGGACTCTAAAGACTCGTCAATACGCCAGCAGCAGATGATGATCATATCAAACACCCACAAGCCGCAAGCGCTCTGCTAAACGTAACGGCCACCCGGGTATTGAGCGATCAGAAGATCGACGAGCAAGCCCGCTCACACTCCTGTGAATCCAACCAGCAATACTTACCGTACAGTCCAGTCTCGTCGTCTGATATGTCGCATATCTCGCCTAGGGGTGGTAAACGTCAGACCCCAATAGCTTGATAAGTCGCGTCGATATGAGGTCTATAACAGTTCGAGAAACTACTGGTAACACTTACCAGTAAATCTCAGCAACCCTGGCCAGGGATTTCCGGTTATGGCCAATCGAACATAGCCCAACATCAACTCCCTATACCGGGAGAGACGAATCCCCTCCTATCGCTCATTGCCTCCATGTGATTCGGGACTGTACCCAAAAACCACCGTTTTGCACGCCCTCTTGGACATGGTAAGGTGGAAATCAAAGCACAGTAGGAACCACACAAGACTCTATGACGATCTCGGGTCAACAGACTACTCTGTACCAGTGTCACCAGAGAACTGCCATCTGACATAAGGTATAATACCATCTGGGAGTTCTCGACGAGTCCGTCCAGTGTACCCAGTCTTCACTGAGCACCCGTATATCATCTCCGATGTCAAACACCAATGTATATGGAATCATCCATCGCCCATCTGTATGGGTCGAGAAGGTATACGCTAGTCTACTCTGGTATATCGATGCCCCGTCTCAATACACCCACGACTAGGGACCTTGAAGGATGTACTTATGGACTACCATGTCCCCACTAGTATGATCCGCATCATAGTCCAAGTAGTCAAGTACATCCTAAGGGCTTTACCAACATGTAACAGAGAGACAATCAGTATACACATTAAGGTAAAGATCAACCAGATAGCATACTATCATGTCGAGCAAGAAAGTCCTCCCTATATATGTCCAAGCAACCACTACAATATACATCCTATATATAGTAATGGCCTCTAGGGCATACATATAGCTAACATGATCATCACCTATTGCCGGCGTTTTGACGATTCTTTAGAGTCCTACACAGAGGTTTCTTGGCTCAGGCAAAACGGAGTAGGAGCACATATGTGATATGTGCGGGACCGAGGATAAAGCGGTATGTGATACCGTATTGGATTCTCGCGATATGAGATATCGGCCGGGTATATGTGATATAGCCGGGTCATCGTATTAGTCGGTTATTTGTGAAATAGCCGGATTATCGGATCAAGTGTTGATTCGATAATTTAATATATAATAATATATATGATATATTAAATTACATTAACTAATATTAGCTCACTAAAAGATTCATTTTCTCACGGGATAATACATTGATATATATGCGATATATATTAATTGTATTATTTTCTATTGTTACAAAATATATTGTATATGTGATATATAATATTGTAACATGTTAGGGTTACAAATTTAACAATGGTTTAGGGTTTAAACTTGGTTAGGGTTTGGATTAGGGTTAGCTTTTGCATGAAGCTTCCATGAAGCTTCATGAAGCTTTGACTTTGTGTTTTGCTTGATATTTTGTGAAGATATTATGTTAACCCAATCCAAACCATTAACTCTAGTTAATTCTCTACAAGGTTAACTCCTTCATGCTTAACCCTTGGTTAGATTTGTAACCACTATAATAATTCATTATTCATCACAAATGGATTATGATATTCTTCTTCTTCTTCCTTCTTCTTTCTTTCATTGAAAAAGCTTTCTCGCTTTTTTCAAAGTGATGAAAATGAGTGAGAATAAGAAAATAAAAGAGAGCAAAAATCCTACTTCATCATCCTCATCTATCCTTGCCATTTAGCTGAGGGTGTTCACTTTATTTAGTGAGTGTTAGCTTGTGTTAATGAAACTTCAAGTTAGATCATCTATGTTATCGATGATCGGGAGCAAGTTTGCATCATTCTCTTCGCGGAGCCTCTCGAGAGTTCGGAACACGATGATCGCAGCGAAGGGACTTCAACACGGAGCTTAAGAAGTGAAGGACCGGATCTACAAAGGTTGTAATTGTTAGTTATATGTATGCCCTAGAGTCCATTACTGTACATTGGATGTATATTGTTGTGGATGCTGGGACATATATAGGGAGGACTTTCTTGCTCGACATGATAGTATGCTATCTGGTTACTTTTTACCTTAACGTGTACATTGATTGTCTCTCTGTTACATGTTGGTAAAGCCCTTAGGATGTGTACTTGACTACCTGGACTATGATGCAGATCATACTAGTGGGGACATGATAGTCTATAAGTACATCCTTCAAAGTCCCTAGTCGTGGGTGTATCGAGACGGGGCATCGATATACCAGAGTAGACTAGCGTATACCTTCTCGACCCATAAAGATGGGCGATGGATGATCCCATATCCATTGGTGTTAGACATCAGAGATGATATACGGGTGCTCAGTGGAGAATGGGTACACTGGACGGACTCGCCGAGAACTCCCAGATGGTATTATACCTTACGTCAGATGGCAGTTCTCTGGTGACACTGGTACATAGTAGTCTGTTGACCCGAGATCGTCATAGAGTCTTGTGTGGTTCCCACTGTGCTTTGATTTCCACCTTACCACGTCCAAGAGGGCGTGCAAAACGGTGGTTTTTGGGTACAGTCCCGAATCACATGGAGGCAATGAGCGATAGGAGGGGATTCGTCTCTCCCGGTATAGGGAGTTGATGTTGCGCTGTGTTCGATTGGCTATAACCAGAAATCCCTGGCCAGGATTGCTGAGATTTACTGGTAAGTGTTGCCAGTAGTTTCTCAAACTGTTATAGACCTCATATCGACACGACTTATCAAGCTATTAGGGTCTGACGTTTACCACCCCTAGGCGAAATATGCGACATATCAGACATCAGACCGGACTGTACGGTAAGTGTTACTGGTTGGATTCACAGGAGTATGAGCGGGCTTGCTCGTCGATCTTCTGATCGCTCAATACCCGGGTTTCCGTTACGTTTAGCAGATCGCTTGCGGCTTGTGGATGCTTGATATGATCATCATCTGCTGCCGGCGTATTGACGAGTCTTTAGAGTCCTACACAGAGGTTTCCTGGCTCAAGCGAAACGAAATAGGAGCGCATATAAGATATGTGCGGGACCGAGAATAATGCGTGTATGTGATACCGTATTCCATTCTCGCGATGAATGTATCGATTGGTTGTATGCGATATAACCTAGTTATCGAATCGAGGATTGATTCGATAAGCCGATACATTGAATATTAGTCGGTCATATGCGATATGACCGGATCGTTAAATCAAGTGTGGATTTAATGATTTAATGTATAATTATATATTTGATATATTACTTTGCATTAACTAGTATTGGTTCACTTTAAATGGATTTTCTCACTTGCATTGCACAAGTTCTATATGTGATATACTTTTGTGCACTTGGATGTATCATGTTTGATGATACATGTATGCTAGGGTTTGTGTAAAGAATTAAACCTTGGTTAAGTAAATGGTTAGGGTTTTTATTAAGTTATTCATTCATTTATCTTTTTAATTGGATTAAAAAGAAATGGGATAAGAAAACAAAATGGTTGCTTTCATTCTTGAAGCTTGTTGAAGCTTCATGAAGCTTTGACCAAAGTGACCATTTTGTCTTCATGCTTAACCCTAACCATTCATATAACCTTAGTCAATTCTCTACACCTAACCATGGTTCATATTATGATAAGTATTCATTTTCTTTTGTATTTTTGATGAACTTATTATAATATTCTATCATATTCTTTCTTCTTCTTCTTCTTCTTCACATGAAGAAAAGCTTGCTATCAACAATGGCAACTAGTGAAAAAGAGTGAGAAATCCAATTCTAAAGTGAACCCACTTCCTATTTCTTCATCCTCTACCACTTACCAAGTAGTATAGGGTGTTTTCTTCACAAGTTTCATGACTTGGTGAAGTGGGAGCTTGATCTTGTGATGCCTCGACGTAGATCATCTTCGGCATCGTAGTCGATGACCTAGCCCGCCCTTTTCTCCGATGAAGCCGACGCTAGAGCCCGGGATTCTATTTGGACAGCGAGGAGACTTCATCATGGAGCTATGGAGGTGGAGGACCGGATCTACAAAGGTTGTATTTCCGTTCTTTTAGTTAAGTTGTTAACTAGTTTCATTGTTTCGCCTAAAATTCTAGTTAACGATCCGTATTAGAGTTTCTCGGCACTTGTAAAATTTTGTAATTGGCATGGTTGATGCGTTGTGAGACCTCATTAGAGTGCCTAGGAACCCTACAGTGGTATCAGAGCCTAGCTAGAGCCTTAGGCGATGCGTAGACGAAGTTTGAAAGCCGAACGAACCCGAAACCCTCAAAATTTCATGCTCTCTGGACTTTTTTCAAATACTGGGTTTTTTCCAGATTAAAAATGCTTAAAAAATTCAGCTGGAAGTTCTAAGAATTACGGTGCAAAATTGGCCAAAAGATACCTCTGAACTGCGGCAGAACCGCGGCAGAAGCCTAGCTTCTGCGGCTGTTCCGCGGCCAATTGATGACATCAGCCAACCATTTTTGCACAGTAATTCCTATTTTATGGTGCTGGATTTTATGGGAATTTTTAATATTTATTCAAGAGTTGAATATTCTGGGTTGTTTTGGGGATTCGTTTATTCGATCGGATTATCAAACTTTATCTATGTGTTTCCCGGATAATTTTAGAATATGTTAAAAAGTTCGACCGGGTATAAATACCCAATTTTTCCCCTGCCGGAAAATTACCAAGTGTTAGATTTTTCTGAGGTTTAAAGACGTTCTAAGTAGTGCAAGTAACGCGATGGTCTCTCTAGAAGACAACAAACCTTAACTCGATTATGCGACCGTCTTGAACTGCCCTTTGAACCTTAGGGTTTGGGGCAGTACGGCGTGCCACATGTGAAGCGTTGGCTTGACCCTTCTGCGGCTGGACCGTTGGTACTGAGGCACGAAGTGAATGTTTTTAAACTTATATCATGTGTTGAGAAGTATCGGGAAAACTTAGGTGTTCGATTGTTTGATCGGAAAGTTTAACATTTTCTATCTTATCCGGAATGTGGTACAACAATTGGAATTCACAAGAAGTTATGAGATAACTGTATGAATGTTATAAACATAGTACTTTAGTCTCACTTGATCGGTTGCCACGGAATTTTGATGTGATCAAAAGTCCGTCGCAATCACGTAGCGTACGCGGATACTCGCCGGATAAACTTAATAGACAGCTACACCCCTTAGCCCCGACTAAGTGACTATAGGAGAATCTCGTCGCCGAAAGCATCCGTCCGGGTGCTCGCGGTAGCGGTGTTCCGCCTTGGTGCACTTCATCGACGGCGTCGGGGGTGCGGCCGCCTACTAAAGTTTGCGACGAGCATTCGATCAGGATGTCGGGAATCTTGCTGAATTGTCCGACTTGATATTGAAAAGAGTTTTCGATAATGAGGCTAAAATGTGGGGTTTATAATTGTTAGGCATGTGATGTCTAAGTATTTCATTTGATTAGGCATGCGATGTCTAAAGAGATTGCGGATTCCAACTGTTGTAGTTTTACACTTTCTTTTCTGTGACCGTAAGTGTAATATGTGATATCGCCGGTTTCGTTGCTATATGTCAACGACAATTGGGATGCGCATATTTACTTACGTTGATGATATGTGATGTTATGTGTTGCTGGATATGTTATATTGGATCGTCGTGTTTGAATAGCCGGGGGTTTTTATGTGAGATGAGTGTTTTTCATTTTCATTCATGTAAAAACTTGTATGTAATATTCTTTTATTGGGGCACTTTCAGGTTGCGGAAGATGTCACCCTTTGTATATTATTTACTTTTCCGCACTAGGATAGACCCAAGGAGGAGGGCACAAGTAACCGGGTTCTGGGGTCCAGTGGGAGACCAACTCGAGGAGTCGAGTCCGGGTCTCCTAACTCTAGAATTGGTAGGGTTGCTTGCCGCTCTCGTAGGGGTCTAGGGGTGTGGGTTCGGCTATTCATCGCGACCGTGGAATCCGTGTTTTATACTGGCTCGTATTGAAAACACGGACGTCCTAGTATATCCAATATTTCATATGTTTCTTCTGCTGCGATATCTGTGATGTGATCATATGATATGTTCTGTGATGGATACTGTATATAGTATATATGATATATTATATAGGCGTTACTGATGTTTTACACCTGTGCTAGCCCTGCCCCGCTCTGCCGTTAGTTACCTAACCTAACGGTGCACGAGGGGACATCGAGGCGAATGCGGATGGCATAAGTATACGTCGTATTTATCTGTGATGTTTAGGTACTTAAATGATGGGACTTCATTAATGTGATTAATGAAAGTAAAAGAAACCTAAGATGTTGTAGAATCGAATTTCAAAAATAAAACAGGTAGCTACAGTTCTTGCTTTGCACAGTGGTATATATGATATATCCTGCACCTTATTCGATGAGGAAAGGACCGAGATCCCTTCACCGGGAGTGACTCCTTTAGCCATAACTGGCAGATGCTACACACTCGGTTTGTCTTTTGATTGCTTTTAAGAGTTTTTTGCTTTGCACAGTGATATATATGATATATCCCGTACCTCATTCGACGAGGAAAGGACCGACGATCCCTTCACCGGGAGTGACTCCTTTAGCAAAACTAGAAAAGCCTAAAAAATGTAGGGTTCCTATGCAGACTATAGAGGTCTCACAAGGCATCAACCATGCCAATATTAAATTTTATGGGTGCCGAGAAACCCTAATACGGATCGTCGACTAGAAATTTAGGCGAAAAACAAAACTAGTTAACAATTTAACTAAAGATCGGAAGCTACAACCTTTGTAGATCCGGATATCCACTTCCTTAGCTCCACGTAGGCGTCCTCTCGCTGTCCTAGTCGGATCTCGGACTCTCGCATCGGCTTCATCGAAGAAATGGGCGGAATAGGTCGTCGGCTTCGTGCCGAAGATGATCTACGTCGAGGTTGCACAAGTTCAAGCTCCAACTTCACCAAGTTGTGAAACTTATGAAGAAAACACCCAAAAACAACTTGGCAAGAGGTAGAGGGTGAAGAAATAGGAGGTGGGTTCACTTTAGAATTGGATTTTACTCACTTTTGAACAAGTTGCCATTGATGGCATCAAGGTTTCTTTCTTAAAGAAGAAGATCAAGAAGAAGAAAGAATATGATAAGTTGTTTTTAAAATGAAAAGAAAAACCAAACTTATCATAATGTGAACCATAGTTAAGTGTAGAGAATTGACTAAGGTTAGAAGAATGGTTAGGGTTTAGTGTGAAGACAAAATGGTTACAAAGTCAAAGCTTCATGAAGCTTCAACAATGTTCAAGAATGAAAGCAACCATTTTGTATTCTTATCCCATTCTTTTTCCAAAAATGAATAAAGAAAAGAATCGATAAATAAAAACCCTAATCACTTTCTTAACCTAGGTTTAATTCTATACACTTAACCAAATGAGCAAGCATCATCAAACATGATACAAACATGTGCACAAAAGTATATCACATATACAATTTGCACATCAAGTGAGAAAATCCATTTAAAATGAACCAATACTAGTTAATGCAAAGTAATATATCAAATATATAATTATACATTAAATCATTAAATCAACACTTGATTTAACGATCCGGTCATATCGCATATAACCGACTAGTATCCAATGTATCGGTTTATCGAATCAATCCTTGATTCGATATCTAGGTTATATCGAATACAACCAATCGATACATCCATCGCGAGAATGGAATACGGTATCACATACACGCATTATTCTCGGTCCTGCACATATCTCATATGCGCTCCTATTTCGTTTCGCTTGAGCCAGGAAACCTCTGTGTAGGACTCTAAAGACTCGTCAATACGCCGGTAGCAGATGATGATCATATCAAGCACCCGCAAGCCACAAGCGATCTGCTAAACGTAACGGCCATCCGGGTATTGAGCGATCAGAAGATCGACGAGCTAGCCCGCTCACACTCCTGTGAATCCAACCAGTAACACTTACCGTACAGTCCGGTCTGTTCGTCTGATACGTCGCATATCAAGTCTAGGGGTGGTAAACGTCAGACCCCAATAACCGATAAGTCGTGCCGATGTGAGGCTCATAACGGGTCGAGAAACTACTGGTAACACTTACCAGCAAATCTCTGATCAGCCCTGGCCAGGGACATCCCTGTTACGGCCAATCGAGCACAGCGCAACATCAACTCCCAATACCGGGAGAGACGAAACCCCTCCTATCGCTCATTGCCTCCATGTGACTCGGGACTCTACCCAAAAACCACCGTTTTGCACGCCCTTATGGATGTGGTAAGGTGGAGATCAAAGCATAGTGGGAATCACACAAGACTCTATGACGATCTCGGGTCTACAGACTAACCTGTACAAGTGTCACCTGAGAACTGCCATCTGACGTGAGGTGTAATACCATCTGGGAGTTCTCGGCGAGTCCGTCCAGTGTACCCAGTCTCCACTGAGCACCCGTATACCATCTCTGATGTCAAACACCAATGGATATGGGATCATCCATCGCCCATCTCATGGGTCGAGAAGCGTATACGCTAGTCTACACTGGTATATCAATGCCCTGTCTCGATACACCCACGACTAGGGACCTTGAAGGATGTACTTATGGACTACCATGTCCCCATTAGTATGATCTGCATCATAGTCCAGGTAGTCAAGTACACATCCTAAGGGCTTTACCAACATGTAACCATAAGACAGTTTAAAGAGACAAGTGTACATGTTAAGATAAAGAGCAACCAGATAGCATACTAACATATCGAGCAAGAAAGTCATCTCTATATATGTCCAAGCATCCAATATAATATACATCATCTGTACAATACTGGCCTCTAGGGCATACATACAACTAACAATCTCCCACTTGCACTAGGGCCAGCTGCTGTAGTATCGCATACCGAGCATCCCGAAGAGTCTCTCAAACTGTATCTGGGGAATGGCCTTCGTGAGTGGATCCGCCGTGTTGTTCTTTGTGTCAACCCTCCTGACCTCGATCTCCCGGCGATCAACTATCTCCCGGATCAGGTGATACCGCCTCAGAATATGCCTGGATCGCTCATGGGACCTGGGTTCCTTGGCCAAAGCCACCGCTCCATTGTTATCGCAATACAAAGGTATTGGATGCTCAATGGATGGAACCACTCCAAGTTCAGTAATGAACTTCTTGATCCAGACAGCCTCTTTGGCAGCATCGTTGGCAGCGATGTATTCAGCCTCCATCGTCGAGTCTGCCACGGTTTCCTGCTTGGAACTCTTCCAGCTAACCGCCCCTCCGTAAAGGGTAAAGACAAATCCCGACTGCGACTTAGAGTCGTCCTTATCACTCTGGAAGCTCGAATCGGTAAAGGACTCCACTTGGAGTTCTCCGTTACCATACACTAAGAGCATCTCTTTAGTCCTTCGCAAGTACTTGAGAATGCTCTTCACAGCTGTCCAGTGACTCTCTCCAGGATCAGCTTGATACCTGCTCACTACACTTAGTGAGTATGCTACATCGGGTCTGGTATATAGCATCGCATACATGATAGAGCCTACAGCCGAAGCATAGGGTATCCCTTGCATGCGAGCTCTCTCCAAATCAGTCTTGGGAGACATCTCTTTGGAGAGAGTGACTCCAGAGATCGTGGGCAAGTTCCCACGCTTGGATTCTTCCATACTAAATCTCTTTAGTATGGTGTCAATATACCTGGATTGGGACAATCCCAGTATCCGTTTGGATCTATCTCTATAGATCCTGATCCCCAATATGCAGGAGACATCACCAAGATCTTTCATTGAAAATCTTTGTGATAAGAAGAGCTTGACCGATTGCAGCATAGGAATATCATTTCCTATCAAGAGTATGTCGTCCACGTACAATACGAGGAAGACAACCTTACTCTCTGCCACCTTCTTGTAAATACAAGGTTCATCTGGGTTTTTGACGAAATCAAACTCTTTGATAACGACGTCAAAGCAGATGTTCCAACTCCGCGATGCTTGCTTTAATCCGTAAATGGATTTAAGCAGCTTGCACACCTTCCCGCTGCTCCCACTGTCTACGAAGCCCTCTGGCTGAGTCATGTACACGCACTCTTCTAAATCACCATTTAGAAAGGCGGTCTTAACATCCATTTGCCAGATTTCGTAATCATGATATGCAGCGATGGCAAGCATGATCCGGATGGATTTAAGCATAGCCACTGGAGAAAAGGTTTCGTCATAGTCCACACCTGGTCTTTGACGAAAACCCTTTGCAACAAGTCTAGCTTTGAAAGTCTCCACTTTCCCATCTACACCAAGTTTCTTCTTGAAGATCCACTTGCTCCCGATGGGTTTTACCCCTTCAGGAGCAACTTCCAAAGTCCATACTTTGTTGGTGTACATGGATTCCATCTCGGACCGCATAGCATCCAGCCATTTCACTGAGTCCCTACTCGTGATGGCCTTTTCGAAGCTAGTTGGGTCATCATCCTCTATGATGCAATCTTCACTTCCACCGTCAATGAGAAAACCGTAGTATCTCTCAGGTGGACGAGAAGCCCTGCTAGATCGGCGGAGAGGCTGGGGTTCATCGGGTACTACTGAATCCTCTGGTTCTACTAAATCTTCAGTTATTGTTTGTGTTGCTGGAACCTCTTCCAGTTCTACCTCAATGCCACTAATCTGTTTCATAAGAAAACCTTTTTCTAAGAAAGTGGCATGTCGAGAAACAAACACCTTTTGTTCCTCGGGGTGGTAGAAGATATACCCTTATGAATTTTTGGGATATCCTACAAACTTACATAAGACTGATCTCGCCTCGAGTTTGTCCGGATTTTGTCTTTTGACATAGGCTGGACAACCCCATATCTTAACATACTTAAGAGATGGTCTCTTCCCTTTCCATATCTCATATGGAGTGGTAGGCACTGATTTGGTAGGAACCATATTCAATAGGTGTATGGCTGTCTCAAGCGCATACCCCCAGAAGGAAATAGGTAACTCAGCTGTACTCATCATTGAACGCACCATATCTAATAGGGTGCGATTCCTTCGTTCCGATACACCGTTGTGCTGTGGTGTATAAGGTGGAGTAAGCTGGGAGAGAATCCCATTCTCTTTTAGATAATCAAGTATTCTCCTTCTCGATCAGATCGAAGGATCTTAATACTTTTGCCCGTTTGGTTCTCTACTTCTTGCTTATATTCTCTGAATTTCTCAAAAGCTTCAGACTTGTGTTTCAAAAGGAACACATGCCCGTATCTAGAGAGATCGTCAGTGAATGTAATGAAGTAGGAAGAACCGTTCCTGGCATGGGTAGACATGGGACCGCATACATCACTATGTACTAGTCCTAAGAGTTCAGTAACTCTTTCTCCGTGTCCACTAAACGGAGCTTTGGTCATTTTTCCTTTGAGACATGAATGACAAGTATCATAAGATGATAATTCGAACGGATTCAAATAACCATCCTTATGCAACTTAGCCAGTCGTGTCGCATTGATATGACCAAGTCTACAATGCCACAAGAAGGATTCGTTCATTTCTGAACTTTTCCTCTTGTGTGTGTTTTGTATATTGAGGGCTGTATTTTGATTTAGAATGAATATGCCATTATGTAGGGAGCCTGATGCAATCAACTTTTGATCCAGGAATATGTTCATAACATTATCCTTTACTACAAAATTATATCCTTCTTTACTCAATAAAGAAACTGATATAATGTTGCACATCATGTTTGGTATATAATAGCACTCATTAAGAATTATTGTATCACCACTTGGTAATACTAGGTGATATTCACCAACTGCTTTGGCTGCAACATTTGCCCCATTCCCTACTTGAACGGAATGATCACCTTTTCCCAGTTCTCTACCTTTCCGTAGCCCATGTAACATCTTACATATATGGGATCCTGATCCGGTATACAATACCCAGGACGTAGGGTGAACTGAGAAACAGTTCTCAATGACAAACACACCTGAAGATGATGCATCAATTGTTAGTGTATATGCCCTAGAGGCCATTACTGTATCATACTAGTTTGTATATTACTTAATGGAAGCTTGGGATATTCACCTTGTATAAACAATCTTGCTCAATATAGTAGTATGCTACTTGGTTTGTTTCTACTTCAATGTGTACATGTGTTTATTTTGCGATATCACCTATACGCATTAGTAGAGCCCTTAGGATCTTTGCTTGATTACCAGCGTTGTGATGGCAGTCATACTAGTGGGGGCTGGGTAATCTATAAGCACATCCTTATACAGGTCCCTAGTCGCAGGACTATCGAGACAGGGCATCGATACTCCGGAGTAGACTAGCGTTTGCGCTTCTCATCCCAGTGTGGGAGATGGTCTGTCCCGCAGCCATCAGTATGTCGTACTGGAGATAGTATACGGGTGCTCGTTAGGTTACGGGTACACTGGACAGGACTCGTCGGGAACTGAAAGGTTGGTATTATACCTATCGTCAGTTATCAGTTCCCAGGTGACATGAGTACAGCTTAGTCCGCTGACTTGACACTGGCACTTCGCCTCGAGTGTGTTCCCACTACACTTTGATCACTACCCTACCACGGCTCAATGGAGTCGTGCAAACAGGTAGTGGTTGGGTGCAGTCCCGAAGCACTTGGAGGCAGTGCCGGTTAGACAGGATTCGTCTCTCCCGGTATTGGGGGTTGACATCGCGCTGTGTCTAGGAGAGCCATTACACGAGTAGTCCCTGGCCAGGGCAAGCGAGATATACTGGTAGGCTTCCAGTGTTATCTCAGGGTGTTTTGGGCTTCACTCTGACATGACTTGTACCGCTATTGGGGGACTGACGTTTTACCGCCCCCTAGGCCCGACATGCGATGTATCAGACAAACAGACCGGATTGTGCGGAGAATGTCACATTCAGACTCAGTAGGAGTTCAGATGGGGTTTCACCACGTCAGCCTTCTTGTCGGCATCTACCTGGGGACCGTTACGCACAGCTAGTGCCGCTTGCGGCCTGTGGTTAAACCCACTGCCAGCGTAGTGTCGAGTCTTTAGAGTCCCACACAGAGGGTATTCGCCTCTGGGCAAAACAGAGTAGAGGTCGCATGGTTTTGCGACAGGGTTCGTTCTCATCCGCGCACTTGTGCACGTTTGGAGTCCGGACGGATTATACTGGCAGGCTCTGGTTTGAGCCAGATACTGGTATATGTTTTGGGGTTGCTTTTATATCTCGGTATTCTTGTTCCTCGGAACGAGAATACAGGTGTGTATGCACAGTTGCTTGAGGCGGAGGATGAGGTTTTTCATTAGGGTTTCGGAACGGGTGCGTATGCACAGTTGACAGTCATCATTTTCCAGACCCTAATGGATTTATGGATTATCTATTAATAATAGTAATTAAATGAGAATTATGTTATGGTTGATTTTGTTGACTTGTTGACCATGGTTGACTTGTTGACCATGGTTGAATGTTGACCACCATCATGCTTTGTAAAGATACTCCTTGATTCATGCTTACATTTCATTTAATGAAGCATGATAGTGGTCATTCCAAAACTACCATCAACTATTCTCATTTTGAATTATTATTATTTAGATAATTCTTTTTCTTTTGGCATTATGGTTGCAAGAAAGAAAAAGATAGCTCATTATCTCATTTAGCTTCTCTCTCCTCACTTCATCTTCTTCTTCCTCTAGCAAAAGAGAACCCTTCTCATGTGTTGAGAATCCCTCTCTTTAAAAAGAAAAGCACCCCCTTAGACACTCTCTACTCACTCTAGGATCAAGGGTTTAGCAAGCCGGAGATTCTAGTACACTCCAAGTTCGAGAAAGAGCCCAAAGGTCGAACCCTCGAGGTGGATCCATCTTCGACGGAAGAAGGCGACAAGAAGAGAACCATCAACCTCTACAAGGTTTAAAGAAGAAGGAGTTCAAGTTTAGGTATAACCATCTTCCATAGTAGCTAACGCTCCTTTGTATGCTTGCTAGTTTAGTTTAGACACGATCCCGACCTTATTTAGTCCATGTTGCCTCTTGCGATAAAAATTTGTTTTTTATACCGTTTCCGCCTCCCCGTAAGCACCGGGGGTCGCAACGTGGACTTACAGTGGTATCAGAGCCTAACTAAACTTAAACTAGCTTTGTAGTGAAGTGTAACGAAGTTCGGAAACGAAAAATCGCAAAACCGGAAAAACCAAAACCCTAAGTTTCTGTTGAAATTTTTTCTTCTCTAAATGAAAAACTTTATACTTCTAAATTCGGCTCAGGGTTTTGTGTGAACACCCATGAAAAACGATCCACTGATTCATCTAAACCGCCGCGGTTCCGCGGCATGAGGTAGGCATTTGCCGCGGAACCGCCGCCGTTTGTTGTCCTCTCTGCATCGTTTTTCGTGCAGTGTGTCTCTGTGTTGGTTTTGGGATTTTTAAGATATATTATATGTGCCCAGATTTTCCAGAACAGAAATTCACTTTTAGGGTCCTATAATTCCGTATTTTTTCCGAACTTCACTGCACTTTGGCTATGTTGGTTATATCTGTGTTGCTTGCATGTATTGAACGTCGGCTAATCGCTATAAGTCGATTAGTCGGGGTTATACATGATCTGTGTTTGATATTGGATTGTGTATATGAATCTGTTGGACTGTCGCGGGTGAATAGCCGGGGTGGATGTGAGATGAGCTTTTGTTTTTCTTTCATTCTTTGTAAAAGTAAATTGATGTAATAATATTATTTGTATGGCCGCACAACCGGGTCGGGGTTGTAGCCGTCATTGTATAATTCTTTATACTGTTTTTTGCTCCTAGGATAGACCCATGGAGGGGTGCTCAAACTACCGGGTTCTTAGCGGGTAGTTTGCCGCACCCGTAGGGGTCTTGGGTGGGTTATTTGCTATTCACCGCGACCGTGTAATCCGCTTTTCGTTGCAGGCTCGAACGGATTGCGAATTGCTAGTATATCCAATGTATTCATCTGTGATCTGTAATGTCTATCATTGCTTTATATTTAGGCGTTGCTTATGTTTTACAGCCGCGCTAGCCCAGCCCCCGCTCTGTCGTTAGTTAAGTAACCTAACGAGTGATGACGGGACCCCGTGGCGAATGCGAATGGCATAAGCGTACGTCATATTTTGGTTGTTTTCTGCAATGGTAGGATTAAATGATGGGACGCATTAAAAGAACTAATGCAAGAATATCACGCATTAAAAGAACTAATGCAAGATAATAAACCAAGTTAAAGTCGTTGGAACACTTTCGAAAAACCACTCGGTTCTTTTCAAAACTAACTTTTAAATGCGGAGCCTGAGCCACTCCTTCTAAAAGCTATCTCGTTCCATCGATTATATCAAGTTCACTACGTTCACGGTTTCGCCAAAACCATTCGTAGCCCTCCGTCGTTTCGTATGAATATTCAATAGTATTCAAGCTATGTTTGTTGACCTTCGTCAAGACATAGAGATTGGTAGCTGTTGGGTGTTCATATGTAGCATAGATAGATGCGTTGGTTTGGGACAGTCGTATTGCCTTGTTGACCTTCGTCAAGGGTATATACGGGTGGGTTCAAATTAACCTGGATAATGACGGGCAGAACTTGACATGTGACTTATGATTTGTTGACCTTCGTCAAGGTCATAAGAGCATGGGGCAAAAATCCACATCGGGAGTTTCATAAGTACTGAAACTTGCTAGATTTGCATACCATTTGGAGTGTGATGATTATGGTAGGATTCCTTCATTTTCGTCACGTGATGATATTTGGATCCCGATCCTACTGTGAGTATATGCTACTCCTCGGGAAATTTTCTCACTAAACGATCAATGCTATAAACCTAGTAGGTGCCTAGAAAGGTGTTAGCGGGGCTACGCCCCCAGGGAAAAGAGGTTATTAAATTAAGGAACTTCGCGAAAGCGTTGGAAAACCTCCCTCGAAGTACCGACACTGGCCTGGCTGAACGGTTAAGCAAGTATTGTGCGGTGGGTTTGATCCCGGCTAATTCTTCCTTTGTGGTTTGAGGAGGGATTCGAGAGACAGTGGGAGCCATCCTGTTTAGACAAATTAAAAACCATTCTAAACTTGCAAGAGCATCGTGCTAAGTGTTTCTTCTCTCCCCCTGCAGTGACCAAATCGAAATGACTGGACTTAAGTTACTTCTAGATAAAAACATACTGACAGGGCCAAACTACAAAGATTGGCTCAGGAATGTCAAATTGGCAATCGCTTACGACAAGCTGGGGTATCTTCTTACCACCAAAGCTCCCCCCGTCCCAGGTCCCACCTCCAGCGTCGCGGATAAGGAAATCCGTAAGACTTGGGAGATTGATTGCGCGAAGGCCAGGTGCCTCGTGCTTGCCTCTATGGACAACGAACATCAGAGGAGGCATGAGAATATGGACCTCGAGTCCATATTTCTCCATACAAAAGAACTGTATGGAGAGCAGTCTCGTATCGCAAGATACGAAGTGTCGAAGAAGTTATTTTCGACAAAGTTGGCCGTCGGATCATCGGTAGCGGACCACGTGCTTAAGATGATTGGCTACACTGAGGAGCTCGCGGAACTTGGGACCACGTTGGACAGTGAACTTTATACGGATTTAATTCTCCAGTCCCTTCCATCCACTTACGCCCAGTTCATACTGAATTTCAACTTGCAAGAAAAGGAAGTTGAACTTTCAGAACTCCTCAACCTGCTGAGGAGCGCAGAGGGCACCCTACAGAAGGGTAGGGAAACACCCGCTTTGTTTGTAGGAGGATCTTCTTCCTCTAGGTCCAAGGCGAAAGCCAAGGGAAAGAGGAAGAAAGCCCCCGCCAAACCAAGAGGCGGTGTTAGTAAAGTGGATACGAAGGGAAAGGAAAAGGCAACAAAGATTGCGGGGAAGCTTGTTGGAAAGGAAGAATGCTTCTATTGTCATAAGAGTGGACACTGGAAGAAAGATTGCAGGGCTTGGAAAGCCAGGACACAGGAACTGAAGCAGGTTGCGGCTTCAGCTTCAGGTGTGTATGTTATTGAAAATTGTCTTTCTATAAACTCTACTTCCTGGATATTGGATACCGGATCAGGATCTCATATCTGTAATTCTTTGCAGGCGTTGAGAAACCGTAGGTTTTTGAAGGCAGGTGACATGACCCTCAGAGTTGCGAACGGAGCTAGCATGGATGCTAAAGCCGTGGGGGACTATCACCTGGGAATGTCAGATGGGCATGTTTTGGTTTTGCGTAATTGCTTTTTTGTACCCAACGCAACTTGTAATATCATTTCTGTATCTTTGGTTTCTAAAGAAGGTTATGAATTTGCGTTTGTAAGTAATGTTGTAAACATTCACCTTAATCAAGTTATGATTGGGTCAGGTACATTGAGCAATGGTATATACGTATTAAACCAACCACAGATTTTCAATGCCCAGAATACACACAAAAGAAAGTCTCCAGATATCAATCAGGCTTTCTTATGGCATTGTAGACTGGGTCACATCAATGAGACACGGTTGACTAAGTTACATAAAGAAGGATACTTGGATCCGTTCGAGTATCAGTCTTATGCCACTTGTGAATCTTGTCTCATGGGAAAGATGACAAAGACTCCGTTCACTGGACACGGAGAAAGAGCGAGCGAGCTCTTGGGACTCATACACAGTGACGTGTGTGGTCCAATGTCTACATATGCGCGAAGCGGTTATTCATACTTCATTACTTTCACAGACGATTTCTCTAGGTATGGACATGTCTTCTTAATGAAGCACAAATCCGAGGCCTTTGAGAAATTTCGGGATTACAAGAATGAAGTTGAAAAACAAACAGGCAAAAGTATTAAGATTCTAAGATCGGATCGAGGTGGTGAATACTTGAGTGCCGAGTTCCTGGACTATTTAAAAGAGAATGGAATTCTCTCTCAGCGTACTCCTCCATACACTCCGCAACACAACGGTGTATCGGAAAGAAGGAATCGAACCCTATTGGATATGGTTCGTTCCATGATGAGTAAGGCTGAGTTACCGCGATCTTTCTGGGGCTATGCACTAGAAGCAGCTGCATATCTCTTGAACAAGGCTCCTACCAAGACTGTGCCTACCACTCCATATCAGATGTGGAGTGGGAAGAAACCCTGTCTTAAGTACCTTAAGATATGGGGATGTCCAGCTTTTGTAAAAAAGCAGCATGCGGACAAGCTCGAGGCACGTTCAGTACAATGTAAGTTTGTGGGATACACAAAGAACTCCAGGGGGTATCTGTTCTATTCCGCTGAG
The DNA here is from genome assembly GCA_030015575.1 of Agapanthus africanus. Classification (NCBI taxonomy): domain Eukaryota; kingdom Viridiplantae; phylum Streptophyta; class Magnoliopsida; order Asparagales; family Amaryllidaceae; genus Agapanthus; species Agapanthus africanus. The sequence goes on along the minus strand of CM057341.1, from coordinate 613,226,351 downwards.
GAACAAAAAGTTTTTGTTTCTCAACATGCCCGCTTCTTGGAAACTGAGTTTTTGGAAACCCAGATAAGTGGGAACGCAATAGAACTGGAAGAGATTCCAGAACCACAAGCTATTACTGAAGACTTGGAAGAGCCAGTAAGTTCAAAAGAACAGGACATTCCTATGCCGCTCCGCAGGAGTAGTAGGCAGTCTCATCCGCCCGAGAGATACTGCGGTTTTCTCATAGACGGGGATAGAGAGGATTGCATCATAGACTATGATGAGCCTACTAGCTTCCAGCAGGCCGTTCAGAGCGTTGACTCGGTAAAATGGCTGGATGCAATGCGGACCGAAATGGAGTCCATGTACACCAACAAAGTATGGACGTTGGACATTGCTCCAGACGGGGTAAAACCCGTAGGATGCAAGTGGATCTTCAAAAGGAAGATTGGTGTAGATGGACAGGTTGAGACCTATAAAGCTAGACTTGTAGCAAAAGGTTTCCGTCAAAGACCTGGCTTGGACTATGACGAAACTTTTTCTCCAGTGGCTATGCTGAAATCCATTCGGATCCTTCTTGCCATTGCTGCCTTCCACGATTATGAGATTTGGCAGATGGACGTAAAAACCGCTTTTCTAAATGGAAATTTAGAGGAGTGTGTCTATATGGATCAGCCAGAGGGTTTCATTCAGAGTGGGAGCAGCGGAAAGGTGTGCAAGTTGCTTAAGTCCATCTATGGACTAAAGCAGGCATCGCGGAGTTGGAACATCTGTTTTGATGAGACGGTCAAGGAATTTGACTTTATCAAAAATCCAGATGAACCATGTATCTATAGTAGATTTGTAGCGAGAACTGTAGTATTCCTTGTTTTATACGTGGATGACATTCTCTTAATAGGAAATGACATTCCTATGCTACAATCTGTCAAGGGTTTTCTTGTCACACAGGTTCTCCATGAAAGACCTGGGTGATGCCTCATACATCCTGGGGATCCGGATCCATCGTGATAGATCCAAGAGGATATTAGGACTTTCACAGTCCAGGTACATCGACACCGTACTGAAAAGATTCAGTATGGAAGATTCCAAGCGCGGTAACCTACCGGCTTGTCACGGGATCACCCTCTCTAAAGAGATGTCTCCCAAGACTGATTTGGAGAGGGATCGCATGTCTATTATACCCTACGCTTCTGCGGTAGGCTCTATAATGTATAAGATGTTGTGTACCAGACCGGATGTAGCTTATGCACTGAGTGTAGTAAGCCGGTATCAGTCAAACCCTGGGGAGAAACACTGGATAGCAGTAAAGAACATTCTCAAGTACCTGAGAAGGACTAAGGAGATGTTCTTGGTGTATGGCGGAAAAGACCTCCAGATCGAGGCCTTTGCTGACTCCAGCTTCCAGAGTGACAAGGATGATTCCAAGTCCATGTCGGGTTTTGTCTTTACCCTCAATGGAGGGGCGGTGTGTTGGAAGAGTTCCAAACAGGAAACCGTTGCAGACTCGACTATGGAAGCGGAATACATCGCTGCATCTGATGCCACAAAAGAAGCTGTCTGGATGAGGAAGTTCTTAAAAGAACTTCAGGTGGTTCCGTCCATTGTTGACCCAATACCTCTGTATTGCGACAACAACGGGGCTATAGTTTTAGCGAAGGAACCCAGGTCCCATCAGAGATCCAGGCACATCTTGAGGCGGTATCATCTGATCAGGGAGATCGTGGATCGCAAGGAGATCGAGGTTCGGAGGGTTGCTTCAGAAGAAAACACTGCAGATCCATTCACCAAGGCCCTACCCCAGACTCAGTTCGAGCGGCTGATTAAGATGATAGGTCTTCGATACGCCAGTACATGGCCTTAGTGCAAGTGGGAGATTGTTAGTGTATATGCCCTAGAGGCCATTACTGTATCATACTAGTTTGTATATTACTTAATGGAAGCTTGGGATATTCACCTTGTATAAACAATCTTGCTCAATATAGTAGTATGCTACTTGGTTTGTTTCTACTTCAATGTGTACATGTGTTTATTTTGCGATATCACCTATACGCATTAGTAGAGCCCTTAGGATCTTTGCTTGATTACCAGCGTTGTGATGGCAGTCACACTAGTGGGGGCTGGGTAATCTATAAGCACATCCTTATACAGGTCCCTAGTCGCAGGACTATTGAGACAGGGCATCGATACTCCGGAGTAGACTAGCGTATGCGCTTCTCATCCCAGTGTGGGAGATGGTCTGTCCCGCAGCCATCAGTATGTCGTACTGGAGATAGTATACGGGTGCTCGTTAGGTTACGGGTACACTGGACAGGACTCGTCGGGAACTGAAAGGTTGGTATTATACCTATCGTCAGTTATCAGTTCCCAGGTGACATGAGTACAGCTTAGTCCGCTGACTAGACACTGGCACTTCGCCTCGAGTGTGTTCCCACTACACTTTGATCACTACCCTACCACGGCTCAAAGGAGTCGTGCAAACAGGTAGTGGTTGGGTGCAGTCCCGAAGCACTTGGAGGCAGTGCCGGTTAGACAGGATTCGTCTCTCCCGGTATTGGGGGTTGACATCGCGCTGTGTCTAGGAGAGCCATTACACGAGTAGTCCCTGGCCAGGGCAAGCGAGATATACTGGTAGGCTTCCAGTGTTATCTCAGGGTGTTTTGGGCTTCACTCCGACACGACTTGTACCGCTATTGGGGGACTGACGTTTTACCGCCCCCTAGGCCCGACATGTGATGTATCAGACGAACAGACCAGACTGTGCGGAGAATGTCACATTCAGACTCAGTAGGAGTTCAGATGGGGTTTCACCACGTCAGCCTTCTTGTCGGCATCTACCTGGGGACCGTTACGCACAGCTAGTGCCGCTTGCGGTCTGTGGTTAAACCCACTGCCAGCGTAGTGTCGAGTCTTTAGAGTCCCACACAGAGGGTATTCGCCTATGGGCAAAACAGAGTAGAGGTCGCATGGTTTTGCGACAGGGTTCGTTCTCATCCGCGCACTTGTGCACGTTTGGAGTCCGGACGGATTATACTGGCAGGCTCTGGTTTGAGCCAGATACTGGTATATGTTTTGGGGTTGCTTTTATATCTCGGTATTCTTGTTCCTCGGAACGAGAATACAGGTGTGTATGCATAGTTGCTTGAGGCGGAGGATGAGGTTTTTCATTAGGGTTTCGGAATGGGTGCGTATGCACAGTTGACAGTCATCATTTTCCAGACCCTAATGGATTTATGGATTATCTATTAATAATAGTAATTAAATGAGAATTATGTTATGGTTGATTTTGTTGACTTGTTGACCATGGTTGACTTGTTGACCATGGTTGAATGTTGACCACCATCATGCTTTGTAAAGATACTCCTTGATTCATGCTTACATTTCATTTAATGAAGCATGATAGTGGTCATTCCAAAACTACCATCAACTATTCTCATTTTGAATTATTATTATTTAGATAATTCTTTTTCTTTTGGCATTATGGTTGCAAGAAAGAAAAAGATAGCTCATTATCTCATTTAGCTTCTCTCTCCTCACTTCATCTTCTTCTTCCTCTAGCAAAAGAGAACCCTTCTCATGTGTTGAGAATCCCTCTCTTTAAAAAGAAAAGCACCCCCTTAGACACTCTCTACTCACTCTAGGATCAAGGGTTTAGCAAGCCGGAGATTCTAGTTCACTCCAAGTTCGAGAAAGAGCCCAAATGTCGAACCCTCGAGGTGGATCCATCTTCGACGGAAGAAGGCGACAAGAAGAGAACCATCAACCTCTACAAGGTTTAAAGAAGAAGGAGTTCAAGTTTAGGTATAACCATCTTCCATAGTAGCTAACGCTCCTTTGTATGCTTGCTAGTTTAGTTTAGACACGATCCCGACCTTGTTTAGTCCATGTTGCCTCTTGCGATAAAAATTTGTTTTTTATACCGTTTCCGCCTCCCCGTAAGCACCGGGGGTCGCAACGTGGACTTACATCAATATGCATGTTCTCCTTTTGGGCGGTGTGAGAATCCAGATATTCTCCTGTTTCCTGTTCATTCTTATAACTCTTATAAGATAGAACGGGTTCAACGTTCCCCTGCACAGTATAACATGCGGGTTCGGTCAATACATCCATATTATTATCTTTATTAGGGCATGAAATGGTCGCTACCTGGAGAGAGAGAGAAGAAAACACTTTAGCGTATGCTCGTGCAAGATCAGATTGGTTATTATCTTATCTAATCAGGATGGCTCCCACTGCTTTTTATCAAATCTTCCTTCAAACCCTAAAAGGAAAGACTAGCTGGGATTAATTACACACTACAAGTTCGCCAATCTTTCAGCCAGGCCAGTGTCGGTACTTTGAGGGAGGTCCCCCATGCTTTCGCACGAACCTAATTAATGTAAACCTCGTTTTCCCAAAGGCGTAACCTCGTTGACACCTTTCTAGACACCTACTTGATCAGCTAATTGCGATGTATAAAACTCTTCTAGGAGTAACTCTTACTCGCAGTGGGTATCGGGATCCAACTATCTCATAGAAGGTATGCAATCTCATTGCAAATTTCAACACGTGAAATTCCCGATAATATTTTACCCCTAGTGTTCTATGATCTTGACGAATGCCAAACAACCCATAGTCCACTAGTCAAGTTCAACCCGTACATTTCTTGATTGAATTAAACCCACCCGCACGACCCTTGACGAATGCCAAACAACGCCGTACGAATACCCTAATCCAATCTGCATCATATGCATAAGCAGATAAATACTAGTTAGCTACCGTACACTACGTCTTGACGAATGCCAAACTACCGCAGCACGAATACTAATTAGTACTTATCTGAAATGACGGAGGGCTACGCAGGTTTTCAGAAAACCTATTGCGTAATGAACTTGATATCGTTGTAGGATCAAATATAGTTTTGAAATGGAGTGATTTTGAGGCTTTTCTAGTTTTGCTAAAGGGGTCACTCCCGGTGAAGGGATCGTCGGCCCTTTCCTCGTCGAATGAGGTGCGGGATATATCATATATATCACTGTGCAAAGCAGAAACTATAGAAGCAATCAAAAGTCAAACCGAGTGTGTAGCATCTGCCAGTTATCGCTAAAGGAGTCACTCCCGGTGAAGGGATCTCGGTCATTTCCTCATCGAATAAGGTGCAGCGTATATCATATATACCGCTATGCAAAACAAGAACTGTAGCTACCTGTTTTATTTAAAATTTGATTCTACAACATCTTAGGTTTCTTTTCTTTCATTAATCACATTAATGAAGTCCCATCATTTAAATACCTAAACATCACAGATAGATATGACGTACACTTATGCCATCCGCATTCGTCTCGATGTCCCCTCGTGCACCGTTAGGTTAGGTAACTAACGACAGAGCAGGGCAGGGCTAGTGCGGGTGCAAAACATAAGTAATGTCTATATAATATATCATATATACTATATACTGTATCTATCACAGAACATCACATGATCGCATCACAGATATCGCAGCAGAAGAAACATATGAAACATTGGATATACTAGGACGTCCGTGTTTTCAATACGAGCCAGTATAAAACACGGATTCCACGGTCGTGATGAATAGCCAATCCCACACCCCTAGACCCCTACGAGAGCGGCAAGCAACCCTACCAATTCTAGGGTTAGAAGACCCGGACTCGACTCCTCGAGTTGGTCTCCCACTGAACCCCAGAACCCGGTTACTTGTGCTCCCCTCCTTGGGTCTATCCTAATGCGGAAAAGTAAATAATATACAAAAGGTGACAACTTCCGCAACCTGGAAGTACCCCAAATAAAAGAATATTACATACAAGTTTTTACATGAATGAAAATGAAAAACACTCATCTCACATAAAAACCCCCGGCTATTCAAACACGACAATCCAATATAACATATCCAGCAACACATAACATCACATGTCATCAACGTAAGTAAATATGTCAAGGAAACCGGCGATATCACATATTACACTTACGGTCACAGAAAAGAAAGTGTAAAACTACAACAGTTGGAATCCGCAACCTCTTTAGACATCACATGCCTAATCAAATGAAATACTTAGACATCACATGCCTAACAGTTATAAACCCCGCATTTTAGTCTCATTATCGAAAACTCTTTTCAATATCAAGTGAAACTAAACCGCTAGATTTATAACATTCATTCAGTTATCTCATAACTGTTTGTGAATTCCAATTATTGTATCACATTCCAGATAAACAGAAAATGTTAAACTTTCCGATCGAACAGTCGAATACCCAAGTTTTCCCGATACAGCTCAACACATGAAACAAGTCTAAAAACATTCAGTTCGTGCCTCAGTAGCAACGGTCCAGCCGTAGAAGGGTCAAGCCAACGCCTCACATGTGGCACGCCGTACTGCCCCAACCCGAAGGTTCAAAGGGCAGTTCAAGACGGTCACATAATCGAGTTAAGGTTTGTTGTCTTCTAGAGGGTCCATCACGTTACTTGCACTACTTAGAACGTCTTTAAACTACGGAAAAATCCAACACTTGGAAATTTCCCGACAGGGGAAAAATTGGGTATTTATATCCGGTCGAACTTTTTAACAAATTCAAAAATTATCCGGAAATACTCATAAACGAAGTTTAACAATCCGATCGAATCTACGATTCCCAATACAACCCCAGAACACTCAGCTCTTGAGTCAAATTAAAAATACCCAGAAAATTCAGAACTGTGAAAGAGGAATTACTGTGCAAAAATGGGAAGTTGACGTCATCAATTGGCCGCGGAACCGCCGCAGAAGCCATGCTTCTGCCGCGGTTCCGCCGCACTATGGAGGAATTATGGGTACGGGCTTCACAGTAATTCTTATAATTCCCTGTTGAGTTTTCTGCATATTTTTAATTCAGGAAAATCCCAGAATTTGAAAAATGTCCAGAGAGCATGAAAATTCTAGGGTTTCGGTTCGTTTGGATTTCAAACGTCGTCTAGACATCGCCTAAGGCTCTAGCTAGGCTCTGATACCACTGTAGGGTTCCTATGCACACTATAGAGGTCTCACAAGGCATCAACCATGCCAATATTAAATTTTATGGGTGCCGAGAAACCCTAATACGGATCGTCGACTAGAAATTTAGGCGAAAAACAAAACTAGTTAACAATTTAACTAAAGATCGGAAGCTACAACCTTTGTAGATCCGGATATCCACTTCCTTAGCTCTACGTAGGCGTCCTCTCGCTGTCCTAGTTGGATCTCGGACTCTCGCATCGGCTTCATCGAAGAAATGGGCGGAATAGGTCGTCGGCTTCGTGCCGAAGATGATCTACGTCGAGGTTGCACAAGTTCAAGCTCCAACTTCACCAAGTTGTGAAACTTGAGAAGAAAACACCCAAAAAAAACTTGGCAAGAGGTAGAGGGTGAAGAAATAGGAGGTGGGTTCACTTTAGAATTGGATTTTACTCACTTTTGAACAAGTTGCCATTGATGGCATCAAGGTTTCTTTCTTGAAGAAGAAGATCAAGAAGAAGAAAGAATATGATAAGTTGTTTTTAAAATGAAAAGAAAAACCAAAATTATCATAATGTGAACCATAGTTAAGTGTAGAGAATTGACTAAGGTTAGAAGAATGGTTAGGGTTTAGTGTGAAGACAAAATGGTCACAAAGTCAAAGCTTCATGAAGCTTCAACAATGTTCAAGAATGAAAGCAACCATTTTGTATTCTTATCCCATTCTTTTTCCAAAAATGAATAAAGAAAAGAATGGATAAATAAAAACCCTAATCACTTTCTTAACCTAGGTTTAATTCTATAAACTTAACCAAATGAGCAAGCATCATCAAACACGATACAAACATGTGCACAAAAGTATATCATATATACAATTTGCACATCAAGTGAGAAAATCCATTTAAAATGAACCAATACTAGTTAATGCAAAGTAATATATAAAATATATAATTATGCATTAAATCATTAAATCAACACTTGATTTAACGATCCGGTCATATCGCATATAACCGACTAGTATCCAATGTATCGGTTTATCGAATCAATCCTTGATTCGATATCTAGGTTATATCGAATACAACCAATCGATACATCCATCGCGAGAATGGAATACGGTATTACATACACGCATTATTCTCGGTCCTGCACATATCTCATATGCACTCCTATTTCGTTTCGCTTGAGCCAGGAAACCTCTGTGTAGGACTCTAAAGACTCGTCAATACGCCGGTAGCAGATGATGATCATATCAAGCACCCACAAGCCGCAAGCGGTTTGCTAAACGTAACGGCCATCTGGGTATTGAGCGATCAGAAGATCGACGAGCTAGCCCGCTCACACTCCTGTGAATCCAACCAGTAACACTTACCGTACAGTCCGGTCTGTTCGTCTGATACGTTGCATATCAAGTCTAGGGGTGGTAAACGTCAGACCCCAATAACCGATAAGTCGTGCCGATGTGAGGCTCATAACGGGTCGAGAAACTACTGGTAACACTTACCAGCAAATCTCTGATCAGCCCTGGCCAGGGACTTCCCTGTTACGGCCAATCGAGCACAGCGCAATATCAACTCCCAATACCGGGAGAGACGAAACCCCTCCTATCGCTCATTGCCTCCATGTGACTCGGGACTGTACCCAAAGACCACCGTTTTGCACGCCCTCATGGACGTGGTAAGGTGGAGATCAAAGCACAGTGGGAATCACACAAGACTCTATGACGATCTCGGGTCTACAGACTAACCTGTACCAGTGTCACCTGAGAACTGCCATCTGACGTGAGGTATAATACCATCTGGAAGTTCTCGGCGAGCCCGTCCAGTGTACCCAGTCTCCATTGAGCACCCGTATACCATCTCTGATGTCAAACACCAATGGATATGGGATCATCCATTGCCCATCTCATGGGTCGAGAAGCGTATACGCTAGTCTACACTGGTATATCAATACCCTGTCTCGATACACCCACGACTAGGGACCTTGAAGGATGTACTTATGGACTACCATGTCCTCACTAGTATGATCTGCATCATAGTCCAGGTAGTCAAGTACACATCCTAAGGGCTTTACCAACATGTAACCATAAGACGGTTTAAAGAGACAAGTGTATATGTTAAGATAAAGAGCAACCAGATAGCATACTATCATATCGAGCAATAAAGTCATCTCTATATATGTCCAAGCATCCAATATAATATACATCATCTGTACAATACTGGCCTCTAGGGCATACATACAACTAACAAAAAACACTCCCTTTTAAAATCATTTGATTCTACAACGATATCAAGTTCATTACGCAATAGGTTTTCAGAAAAACCTGTCGTAGCCCTCCGTCATTTCAGATAAGTCCTGTTTAGTATTCGTGCTGCGTTTGTTGACCTTGTTAAGGCTCAGTGTGCGGTAGCTAACCAGTATTTATCTGCTTATGCATATGATGCAGATTGGGTTAGGGTAGTCGTGCGGCCTTGTTGACCTTGTCAATGGTCATGCGGGTGGGTTTGATTCAATCAAGAAATGACGGGTTGAACTTGACTTGCGGTCTATGGTTTGTTGACCTTGTCAAGGTCATAGATCGTTCGGGGCAAAATATTATCGGGAATTTCAAGTGTTGAAATTTGCAATGAGATTGCATACCTTCTATGAGATAGTTGGATTCCGATACCCACTGCGAGTAATTGTTACTCCTGGGAGAGTTTTACACATTACAATTAGCCGATCAAGTAGGTGTCTAGAAAGGTGTCAATGGGGTTACGCCTCTGGGAAAACGAGGTTTATATTAATTAGATTCGTGCGAAAGCACGGGGGACCTCCCTCAAAGTACCGACACTGGCCTGGCTGAAAGATTGGCGAACTTGTAGTGTGTAATTAATCCCGGCTAGTCTTTCCTTTTTGGGTTTGAAGGAAGATTTGATAAAAAGCAGTGGGAGCCATCCTTATTAGATAAAATAATAACCAATCTATTCTTGCAAGAGCGCACGCTGAGTGTTTTCTTCTCTCTCTCTCCAGGTAGCGACCATATCACGCCTTAATCAAGATAATAATACAGATATTGATCGAACCCGCTTGTTATACTGAGCTGGGGAAAGTTGGTCCCGCTCCAACTTATAATTGTTATAAGACAGAGCAGGAAATTGGGGATTACCAGAATTCCCGTGCCGCCCAAACGAAGAGAGTGCATGCTGATGCATCATCTTCGGGTGTGTTCATTACAAAGAACTGTTTCTCAGTATCCTCTGCATCCTGGGTATTTGATACCGGATCAAGATCCCTGATATGTAATCTGTTACATAGGGCTACAAAAGGGTAGAAAAACTGAGAACGGGTGATAAGTTTCTTGAGACAGAAAACAGGACAGGTGTTGCAGCCAAGTCTGTTGGTCACTTTCACTCTGTATTACCAATACATTGATTCTGAACAAATGCTATTAGATACCGAACCTGATATACAAAATCATATCAGTCTCTTTATTAGTAAAGAAATGATAAAATTTTGTATTGTTGGATAACGTTTTGAACATTTCCTACATCAAAAGTTGATCGGTTCAGGCACGTTATCTAAAAGCTTTGATGTTCTAAATCAAAATACAGTTCTTTAGTATACGGAACACACACAAGAGGAAGAGTTCAGAAATGAACGAATCCTTCTTGAGGCATTGTAGACTAGGTCATATCAATGCGATTCGACTGGCTGAAGTTACATTTTAGATGCATATTTAAATCAGTTTGAATTTACATCTTGTGAAACTTGCCAGTCATGTCACAGAGATAAGATGACCATAGCTCCGTTTACTGGAAACAGAGAAAGAGTTAGTGAAATCTTGGGATGATATATGTTGATGTATAAAGGTCCCCTGTCTACACATGCCAAGACCGGTTCTTTGTACTTCATTACATTCTCTGATGATCTCTTTAGATTCAGACATATGTTCCTGTTGAAACACAAGTCCGAACCTTTTGAGATATTCACAGAATATAAGTTAGAAGTAGAGAACCAAAACGGGTATAAGTATTATGTCTTTTAATGTGATCAAGGAGGAGAATACTTGAGCACGGAAATCCTGGATTATTCTAAAGGAGAATGAGATTCTCTCTCAGCATTACTCCTCCGTATACACCATAGCACGATGGTATATCGAGGCGGAGCAATAGCACCCTATGTGATATGGTGTGCTCTATGATGAGTACTACTGTGTTTCCTATTTCCTTATAGGAGTTATGCAAATGAGAAGCTGCATACCAATTGAATTGGGTTCCAATCAAATCAGTTGCCTACCGCTTCATATGTGATATGGAAAGGGAAGAGCCTATATCTTAGGTTGGTTAAGATTTGGGGTTGTCCGGGCTGTGTCTAAAAGCATAATCCGGACAAGCTCGAGGCAAGGTCTGTTATGTACAACTGGAAAGGTTCCAGCTATATAAACTCCAGCTGATGATTTGAAAGAACCATAAGATTCAATAGTTACCAACGAACCTCAGCCTCTCCGCCGATCTAGTAAGGTTCCTCACCCTCCTGAGAGATACTTCGGTTTCTCTATGACAGTAGGAGCGAGGATTGCATCATGAGATGATGACCCAACTAGTTTCAAGCTGGCCATCAGGAGTGGGACTCTGTAAGAATGGCTGGATGCTTAGCGATCTGAGATGGAATCCTTATACACCAACAAAGTATGGACTTTAGTTGCTTTATCTGAAGGGTTAAATCTGTAAGTCGATGTACAACACCCCACGACTTGCGGGGAGGCGGAAATATGAAAAACGATCTTGTTCTTTGCTTAAACATCGACTAACCTCATGAATCGAAGCTAAACGATAACTAACATCAAACATAGTTGTTAACAACTACTATGTAAAGGGATTATACCTAAAGAACCGTGTCCTTCGTCTTTACGAACTCCGCCTCCTCCTCGGCCTTCTCGAAGTAGTAGACGATCCACCCGAGAGCTTTACTCCAAGCTTAGCCTCTAAACTTGAGGCAACTAACCTTCTTTAAGTGCTAATCAAAGAAGCTAGGTGATATAGAGTGAGGGTTATGGTTTAATTAGTCTAACTAATCCTTGTACTCAACACATGAGAGGGGAGGATTAGGGTTTGAAGAGGGAGAGCTTGAGGAGAGAGAAGGTGAAGATAATAATGAAGTGAGAAGAATGAGTTATCATAATATATATCAAGCATTTCTTTTTATCAAGAAAATAAAAGAAATGAATTTAACAACCATGCTTGATAATATCTAGTGATGATTCACATCCATGAGTCATTAAGCATTTATGATGCATTAATGACATGGATGAATCATCCATATGACTCACTAATCACATTCATTGTATATGCCACCTAAACCTCCTTAGTCACCATCTTCTAGAAGCTTCTCGCGCAATTACGAGAATGCCCCTCCTTTCCGCAAAAATACGGAAAAACTTTAGACTGTATAAATCCAATAACCGGATACCAGTAACTGGCTTAAACCAAAGCCGACTGGTAAAAACTGTCCGAAAGTCGTACGTGCGTAAACACACGTATGCATCCGAACCCTTGTCGTAAAACCATACGACCTCTATATCGTTTCGCCTGGAGTAGGGAAACTCTCTGTGTGGGACTCTAAAGACTCGACTACTACGTTTGCAGTGGATTTAACCACAGACCGCAAGCGGCACTAGCTGTACGTAACGGTCCCCAGGTAGATGTCGATAAGAAGGCCGATGAGGAAACCCATCCGAACTCCTACTGAGTCTGATGTGACAATCTCCGTACAGTCCGGTCCGTTCGTCTAAGACTATCGCATATCGGGCCTAGGGGGCGGCAAGCGTCAGTCCCCTAATAGCGGTATAAGTCGTGTCGGAGCGAAGCCCATTACACCCTGAGAAACTACTGGAACCTACCAGCAAATCTCGCTTGCCCTGGCCAGGGACTTTGCGTAATGGCTCTCTGACACAGCGCGATATCAACCCCCAATACCGGGAGAGACGAATCCTGTCTAACCGCCACTGCCTCCAAGTGCTCCGGACTGCACCCAACTGCTACCTGTTTGCACGACTCCTTTGAGCCGTGGTAGGGTAGCAATCTAAGAACAGTGGGACACACTCGAGGCGAAGTAGCAGTGTCAAGTCTGCGGACTATGCTGTACTCATGTCACCTGGGAACTGTTCACTGACGACTGGTATAAAACCAACCAACAGTCCTTTGTGAGTCCTGTCCGGTGTACCCGTAACCTAACGAGCACCTGCATACTATATCCAGTACGACGTACTGACGGCTGTGGGACAGACTATCTCCCCAACTGGGATGAGAAGCGTACATACTAATCTACTCTGGAGTATCGATGCCCTGTCTCGATAATCCAACGCCTAGGGACCTGAATAAGGATGTGCTTGTAGACTACCCAGCCCCCACTAGTGTGACTGCCATCACAACGCTGGTAGTCAAGCAAGATCCTAAGAGCTCTATTAATACGTATACTCACATATTAAGATAGAAAAACCAAGTAGCATACTACCATGTTTAGCAAGACTGTTATATAAATGTGAATATCCCAAACTTCCATTAAGTAATATACAAACTAGTATGATACAGTAATGGCCTTCTAGGGCATAAACACTAACAATCTCCCACTTGCACTAGGGCCATGTACTGGCGTATCGAAGACCGATGATCTCGAGTAGCCTCTCGAACTGAATCTGAGGTAGGGCCTTTGTGAATGGATCAGCAATGTTCTCTTCAGAAGCAACTCTCCGAACCTCGATCTCCTGACGATCAATGATCTCCCTGATCAGGTGATACCGCCTTAAGATGTGTCTAGACTTCTGATGGGACCTTGGTTCCTTCGCTAAAGCTATAGCTCCGTTGTTGTCGCAATACAGAGGTATTAGATCAACTATGGTAGGAACCACCTGAAGTTCTGTTAGGAACTTCTTCATCCAGACTGCTTCTTTTGCGGCATCGCAAGCAGCTATATACTCAGCTTCCATCGTTGAGTCAGCAACGGTGTCCTGCTTGGAGCTCTTCCAGCACACCGCCCCTCCATTGAGGGTAAAGACATAACCCGACATGGACTTGGAATCGTCCTTATCACTCTGAAAGCCGGAATCAGCAAAGGCCTCTAACCTGAGGTCTTTTCCGCCGTAAACCAAGAATATCTCCTTAGTCCTTCTCAGGTACTTGAGAATGTTCTTTACTGCTATCCAGTGCTTCTCCCCTGGGTCTGACTGATACCGGCTTACCACGCTCAGTGCGTAAGCTATATCTGGTCTGGTGCACAACATCACATACATTATAGAGCCTACCGCAGAAGCGTAGGGTATAATAGACATGCGTTCCCTTTCCAAATCAGTCTTGGGAGACATCTCTTTGGAGAGGGTGATTCCGTGACAAGCCGGTAGATTACCGTGTTTAGAATCTTCCATAATGAATCTTTTCAGTACAGTGTCGATATACCTGGACTGCGAAAGTCCCAACATCCTCTTGGATCTATCACGATAGATCCGGATCCCCAGAATGTAAGAGGCATCACCCAGGTCTTTCATGGAGAACCTGTGTGACAAAAATCCTTTGACAGATTGTAGCATAGGAATGTCATTTCCTATCAATAGAATGTCATCCACGTACAAGACGAGGAATACGACACTTCTGGCTATAACTTTACTATATATGCACGGTTCATCTGGATTTTTGATAAAGTCATATTCTTTGACTGTCTCATCAAAACAGATGTTCCAACTCCGCGATGCCTGCTTTAGTCCATAAATGGACTTAAGCAGCTTGCATACTTTCCCGCTGCTCCCACTCTGATTGAAACCCTCTGGCTGATCCATATAGACGCACTCTTCTAAATTTCCATTCAGAAAAGCCGTCTTTATGTCCATCTGCCAGATTTCATAATCATGGAAGGCGGCAATAGCAAGAAGGACCCGAATGGATTTGAGCATAGCCACTGGAGAAAAAGTTTCGTCATAGTCTAAACCAGGTCTTTGACGAAAACCCTTTGCAACAAGTCTAGCCTTATAGGTTTCCACCTGTCCATCTACACCAATCTTTTTCTTGAAGATCCATTTGCATCCTATGGGTTTTACCCCATCTGGAGCAAAGTCCAAAGTCCATACTTTGTTGGTGAACATGGACTCCATTTCAGTCCGCATTGCATCTAGCCATCGTACCGAGTCGCCGCTCTAGATGGCCTGCTGGAAGTCAGTAGGTCAGTAGGTTCATCATCATCTATGATGCAATCCTCTCTATCCCCATCTATGAGAAACCGTAGTAACTCTCAGGCGGATGAGACGGCCTACTACTCCTGCGGAGGGGTGCGGGAATGTCCAGTTCTTCTTGAACTACCGGTTCTACCAAACTTTCAGTATCAGCTTGTGGTTCTGGAATTTCTTCCAGTTCTATTTCGCTCCCACTCTTCTGATTTTCTAAAAATTCAGTTTCCAAGAAGCGGGCATGACGAGAAACAAAAACCTTTTGTTCCTCTGCGTAATAGAAACAATATCCCATAGAGTTCTTTGGATATCCTACAAACTTACACTCTACTGAGCGTGCCTCGAGCTTGTCCGGATGTTGCTTTTTTACAAAAGCTGGACATCCCTATGTCTTCAGGTACTGAAGATAGGGTTTCTTCCCACTCCACATCTGATATGGTGTGGTAGGCACAGTTTTGGTTGGAACTCTGTTAAAACGATATGCCGCTGATTCTAGCGCATAACCCCAGAAAGATCGTGGTAACTCAGCATTACTCATCATGGATCGTACCATATCCAATAGGGTTCGATTCCGTCTCTCCGATACACCGTTATGCTGTGGAGTGTATGGAGGAGTAAGCTGAGAGGGAATTCCTTTCTCTTTTAGGTAACCTAGGAACTCGGCACTCAAGTATTCACCACCTCGATCAGATCTAAGTGTCTTGATACTTCTGCCGGTTTGGTTTTCTACTTCATTCTTATACTTTTGGAATTTCTCAAAAGCCTCGGATTTATGTTTCATCAGATAAATGAATCCGTACCTTGAGTAATCATCCGTGAAAGTAATGAAATAGGAAAAACCACCTCTTGCATGTGTAGACATTGGACCGCATACATCGCTGTGTATGAGTCCTAAGAGCTCGCTCGCTCTTACTCCTTGTCCAGTAAATGGAGTCTTTGTCATCTTTCCTTTGAGACAAGATTGACAAGTGTCATAAGTTTGATATTCGAACGAGTCCAAATATCCTTCTCTATGCAACTTAGTCAACCTTCTCTCATTGATGTGACCCAGTCTACAATGCCATAAGAAAGCTTTATTTAAATCTGGAGACTTTCTTTTAAGTGTGTTCTGGACATTGAAAATTTGGAGTTGGTTTAAAACATATATACCGTTATTTAGTGTACCGGACCCAATCAAACCATGATTAAGGTAGATGTTAACAACATCTCTTACAAACATGAAATCATAACCTTTATTTGATAACAAGGAAACTGATATGATATTATACGTTAAGCTTGGTACAAAAAAACAGTTATGTAAAACCAAAATGTGTCCACTCGTCAATCCTAGGTGATAATCCCCGACGGACGCAGCTCCTACGCTAGCTCCGTTAGCAACCTTTAGGGTCATATCACCTTCCTTCAGCACTCTACGGTTTCTCAGTGCCTGCAATGAATTGCAAATATGAGATCCTGATCCGGTATCCAATACCCAGGAAGTAGAGTTGATCGACAGACAATTCTCAATTACAAACACACCTGAAGTCGAAGCCACAGCTTGCTTCGGTTCCTGGTTCTTGGCGTTCCACGCCTTGCAATCCTTCTTCTAATGCCCTTTCCTGTGACAATGGAAGCACTCATCCTGGCCAACTACCGGTACCGCAAACATTTTCTTTCCCTTCCCTCCCACCTTACTAACACCTCCTCTAGGTTTGGTGGCGGCCTTCTTCTTCCTTCCTTTGGCCTTAGCCTTGGACCCGGAAGAAGATGCACCGCTAACAAACATAGCGGGTGTTTCCCTTGTTTTCTGCAAGGTGCCCTCTGCACTCCTTAACATGTTCAGGAGTTCCGGAAGTTCAACTTCTTTTCTTTGAAGGTTGAAGTTCAGGATAAACTGGGCGTAGGTGTGAGGAAGGGACTGGAGAATAAGGTCTGTATAGAGCTCATTATCCAAAGTCGTCCCAAGGTCTGCGAGCTCTTCAATATAGCCGATCATCTTTAGGACATGTTCTCCTACCAATGACCCGACAGCCAACCTCGCTCGAAACAAGTTCTTAGAGGTTTCGTATCTTGCTATACGAGATTGCTCTCCATAAAGTTCCTTTGTATGGAGAAATATGCCATCTAGGTTCATATCCTCGTGCCTCCTCTGATGTTCATTGTTCATTGAGGCAAGCACGATGCACTTGGCTTTCGCGCAATCTAAATCCCAGGTTTTGCGGATTTCCTTATCCGCATTGCTGGATTTGGGACCAGGGACAGCAGGTGCCGTAGCGATGAGGACGTACCCCAATTTGTCATAGGTCAAAGCCATTTTGACATTCCGCAGCCAATCTTTATAGTTTGGCCCTGTCAGTATATTTTTCTCTAAAAGTAACTTAAGTCCAGTCATTTTCAGGGTCGCTGCAATTAGGAGAGAGAGAAGAAAACTCTTTAGCATGATGCTCTTGCAAGTTTAGAGTGGTTTTTAGTTTATCTAAACTGGATGACTCCCACTGTTTCTCGAATCCTTCCTCAAACCATAAAAGAAGAATTAGCCAGGACTATTCTCACTGTACAATACTTGCTTAACCGTTCAGCCAGGCTAGTGTCGATACTTCGAGGGAGGTTTTCCAACGCTTTCGCGAAGTTCCTTAATTAAATAACCTCTTTTCTCCGGGGGCGTAACCCCGCTGACACCTTTCTTGACACCTACTTGGTTTATAGCATTGATCGTTAAGCGACGAATCTCCTGATAAGTAGCATATACTCACAGTAGGATCGGGATCCAAATATCATCGTATGATAATGTTGAAGGAATCCTACCAACATTCATCAAACTCCAAATGGTATGCATCTCTTTGCAAATTTCAGTTTCTTTAGAAATTCCCGATATAGGTTTTTTTGCCCCATGCTCTTATGACCTTGACGTAAGCCAACAAATCATAAGTCACATGTCAAGTTCTGCCCATCATTATCTTGTTAATTTGAACCTACCCGTATATACCCTTGACGTAAGCCAACAAGGTAATGCGACTGTCCCAAACCAACACATCTATCTATGCAACAAATGAATACCCAGTGGCTACCAAACACTATGCCTTGACGAAAGCCAACAAACATAGCTTGAATACTACTGACTATCCATAAGAAATGACGGAGGGCTACGACTGGTTTTGGCGAAACCGTGAACATAGTGAACTTGATATAACCGAAGGAACCTGATAGCTTTTAAAAGGAGTGGTTAAAGCTCCGCATTTAAAAATATCTGTTTTTAAAATTAACCGAGTGGTTTCTTTTAAATTGTTCCAACGATTAACTTTTGGTTTATTTTCTTTGCATTATAAATAATGCGTCCCATCATTAACCTATCATTGCAGAAAACAACGAAAATACAACGTCCTCTTATGCCATCCGCATTCGCCACGGGGTCCCGTCATCACCCGTTAGGTTACTTAACTAACGACAGAGCGGGGGCTGGGCTAGTGCGGGTGTAAAACATAAGTGACGTCTAAATAGCTATCATATATAGATATTGTACATTCGTCAGACGCAATAATAGGCATTCCAGATCACAGATGAACTTTATTGGATTTGCAAGCAATCCGTGTTTGTTTTGAGCCTGCAACAAAAGACGGATTACACAGTTGTGATGAATAGCCATTACCCCACCCAAGATCCCAACGGGTACGGCAAACTACCCGCCCGGCAGTTTGTACACCCCACCTTGGGTTTGTCCTAGGAGCAAAAACAGTAAAATGAAATAATACAACGGTGGCTACAACCGCAACCTGGATGTGCCCCGCAAAATAATATTACAACAAATTACATTTATATCAAATGAATTAAATAATAACCCATCACATAACCCCGGCTATACATCACAACAGTCCAACACAGTTCATATTCACAAACAGATAAAATCCATTACAGAAATGTGCAACCCCCTGCCAACCGACATACTAGCAGTTAGGGGAGGTTTACGAATACATTATAAAACAAACACAGATATAATCCAACAAGCAAATACTGTATAATTTCGACCGATTAAACAATTTTAATTTTGCTCCAATACTTCTCTGTAAATCTGAAACCTGAGCAAAAATAAAATATTCCAGAAAATACCAAATATCACAGAAAAGCAACACAGAAAATTTGGGTTCCTGAATCGCCAACTCGGCGGCGGAAGCGCGGCGGATCGGTACGATCCGCCGCGGTTCCGCGGCGCTTTAGGCGATTCAGGGGCCCAAATTTCTTGGGTGTTCTTCTACTGTCTTTTTAAGCTTTCTGAACCTCCATGAAAAATTTTAGGACTTCATTTAAAATTCGACAGAAACTTATGATTTCGGGGTTTTCCGGTTTCGTTTTTTCCGTTCGAAATTCATACAAATTTGCAAGTAAGTTATTTATTGTTTAGCGAGGCTCTGATACCACTGTAAGTCGATGTACAACACCCCACGACTTGCGGGGAGGCGGAAATATGAAAAACGATTTTGTTCTTTGCTTAAACATCGACTAACCGCATTAATCGAAGCTAAACGATAACTAACATCAAACATAGTTTTTAACAACTACTATGTAAAGGGATTATACCTAAAGAACCGTGTCCTTTGTCTTTACGAACTCCACCTCCTCCTCGGCCTTCTCGAAGTAGTAGAAGATCCACCCGAGAGCTTTACTCCAAGCTTAGCCTCTAAACTTGAGGCAACTAACCTTCTTTAAGTGCTAATCAAAGAAGCTAGGTGATATAGAGTGAGGGTTATGGTTTAATTAGTCTAACTAATCCTTGTACTCAACACATGAGAGGGGAGATTAGGGTTTGAAGAGGGAGAGCTTGAGGAGAGAGAAGGTGAAGATAATAATGAAGTGAGAAGAATGAGTTATGATAATATATATCAAGCATTTCTTTTTATCAAGAAAAGAAAAGAAATGAATTGAACAACCATGCTTGATAATATCTAGTGATGATTCACATCCATGAGTCATTAAGCATTTATGATGCATTAATGACATGGATGAATCATCCATATGACTCACTAATCACATTCATTGTATATGCCACCTAAACCTCCTTAGTCACCATCTTCTAGAAGCTTCTCGCGCAATTACGAGAATGCCCCTCCTTTCCGCAAAAATACGGAAAAACTTTAGACTGTATAAATCCAATAACCGGATACCAGTAACTGGCTTAAACCAAAGCCGACTGGTAAAAACTGTCCGAAAGTCGTACGTGCGTAAACACACGTATGCGTCCGAACCCTTGTCGTAAAACCATACGACCTCTATATCGTTTCGCCTGGAGTAGGGAAACTCTCTGTGTGGGACTCTAAAGACTCGACTACTACGCTTGCAGTGGATTTAACCACAGACCGCAAGCGGCACTAGCTGTACGTAACGGTCCCCAGGTAGATGTCGATAAGAATGCCGATGAGGAAACCCATCCGAACTCCTACTGAGTCTGATGTGACAATCTCCGTACAGTCCGGTCCGTTCGTCTAAGACTATCGCATATCGGGCCTAGGGGGCGGCAAGCGTCAGTCCCCTATTAGCGGTTTAAGTCGTATCGGAGCGAAGCCCATTACACCCTGAGAAACTACTGGAACCTACCAGCAAATCTCGCTTGCCCTGGCCAGGGACTTTGCGTAATGGCTCTCTGACACAGCGCGATATCAACCCCCAATACCGGGAGAGACGAATCCTGTCTAACCGCCACTGCCTCCAAGTGCTCGGGACTGCACCCAACTGCTACCTGTTTGCACGACTCCTTTGAGCCGTGGTAGGGTAGCAATCTAAGAACAGTGGGACACACTCGAGGCAAAGTAGCAGTGTCAAGTCTGCGGACTATGCTGTACTCATGTCACCTGGGAACTGTTCACTGGTATAAAACCAACCAACAGTCCCCTGTGAGTCCTGTCCGGTGTACCCGTAACCTAACGAGCACCTGCATACTATCTCTAGTACGACGTACTGACGGCTGTGGGACAGACCATCTCCCCAACTGGGATGAGAAGCGTACACACTAGTCTACTCCGGAGTATCGATGACCTGTCTCGATAATCCAACGACTAGGGACCTGAATAAGGATGTGCTTGTAGACTACCCAGCCCCCACTAGTGTGACTGCCATCACAACGCTGGTAGTCAAGCAAGATCCTAAGAGCTCTATCAATACGTATACTCACATATTAAGATAGAAAAACCAAGTAGCATACTACCATGTTTAGCAAGACTGTTATATACATGTGAATATCCCAAGCTTCCATTAAGTAATATACAAACTAGTATGATACAGTAATGGCCTTTTAGGGCATAAACACTAATAAAATCCCCATCTGGAGCAAGTATATCTTGAGAAGATTACTTGGTGTAAATGGAAAAGTTGAGACTTTCAAAACTAGACTTGTTAAAGGTTTGCATCATTAACCAGGTGTGGATCATGATGAAACTTTTTCTAAAGATCTATGCTTAAGTCCATCCAGATCCTACTTACCACGGCTACATGCCATGACTACGATATCTGGCGGTTGGGTGCCATGATTGCTTTTCTAAATGATGTTTTAGAAGAGAAAGTCTATAAGTACACAGTCAGAAGGCTTCGTAAACAGTGGGAGCAGCGGAAACGTGTGCAAGATGCTTTATAGGATAAAGCAGGCATCGCGGAGATGGAACATCTATTTTGATGTGTTAGTAAAAGAGTTTGACATCATCAAAATGGTAGATGAACCTTGTATAAACATAAAAGTAGTAGGGAGTATGGTGATGATCCTCGTAGAGTACGTGGATGACATGCTCTTGATAGGGAAGGAGTTTCCTATGCTACGCTCGGTCAATCTCCGCTTATCACAATGATTCTCCATATAGGATCAAAGTGATACCTCCTAAATCCTGGATTTTGGATCTATGAGATAGATCTAAATGGATGTTAGGATTCTCACTAGTTGTAGTGAGATGGTATCAATTGATTCTGGGGAGAATCACTGGAAAGGTTCCAGAGTGATAAGGACGACTGAATGTCAGTCACAGGCATTGTCTTTACCCTCAGTAAAGGGACGGTATGTTGGAAGAGTTCCAAGCTAGATACCGTGGCAAACTAAACGATAAAGGCTGGATACATCGCTACTTAAGATGCTACCAAAGAGGCAGTCTGGGTGTATATTAGTTCACGAGATGAACTTCGTTCCGCCCATTATGTGACAATGGAATTGTGGCTTATCCCAAGGAACATCCATCCCATCAGTGATCCAGACATATTCTAAGGCAGTATCACCTGATCATGGAGATGGTTGATCTCCAGGATGATCTAGGTTAGGAGAGTAGACTCAGAGGACAACACGGCGGATCCACTCACATAGGCCTTTTCCTAGAGAGAGACTTTTATGGGATGGTTGAGTATGAGATACTACAACCACTGCTATCAGATGGCCCTAGTGCAAGTGGGAGATTGTTAGTTATATGTATGCCCTAGAGGCCATTACTGTACATTGGATGTATATTGTTGTGGATGCTGGGACATATATAGGGAGGACTTTCTTGCTCGACATGATAGTATGCTATCTGGTTACTCTTTACCTTAACGTGTACATTGATTGTCTCTCTGTTACATGTTGGTAAAGCCCTTAGGATGTGTAATTGACTACCTGGACTATGATGCAGATCATACTAGTGGGGACATGGTAGTCCATAAGTACATCCTTCAAAGTCCCTAGTCGTGGGTGTATCGAGACGGGGCATCGATATACCAGAGTAGACTAGCGTATACCTTCTCGACCCATACAGATGGGCGATGGATGATCTCATATCCATTGGTGTTTGACATCAGAGATGATATACGGGTGCTCAGTGGAGACTGGGTACACTGGACGAACTCGCCGAGAACTCCCAGATGGTATTATACCTTACGTCAGATGGCAGTTCTCTGGTGATACTGGTACAGAGTAGTCTGTTGACCCGAGATCGTCATAGAGTCTTGTGTGGTTCCCACTGTGCTTTGATTTCCACCTTACCACGTCCAAGAGGGCGTGCAAAACGGTGGTTTTTGGGTACAGTCCCGAATCACATGGAGGCAATGAGCGATAGGAGGGGATTCGTCTCTCCCGGTATAGGGAGTTGATGTTGCGCTGTGTTCGATTGGCTATAACCGGAAATCCCTGGCCAGGGTTACTGAGATTTACTGGTAAGTCTTGCCAGTAGTTTCTCAAACTGTTATAGACCTCATATCGATACGACTTATCAAGCTATTAAGGTCTGACGTTTACCACCCCTAGGCGAGATATGCGACATATCAGACGATCAGACCAGACTGTACGGTAAGTGTTACTGGTTGGATTCACAGGAGTATGAGCGGGCTTGCTCGTCGATCTTCTGATCGCTCAATACCCGGGTGGCCGTTACGTTTAGCAGACCGCTTGTGGCTTGTGGATGCTTGATATGATCATCATCTGCTGCCGGCGTATTGACGAGTCTTTAGAGTCCTACACAGAGGTTTCCTGGCTCAAGCGAAACGAAATAGGAGCGCATATGAGATATGTGCGGGACCGAGAATAATGCGTGTATGTGATACCGTATTCCATTCTCGCGATGAATGTATCGATTGGTTGTATGCGATATAACCTAGTTATCGAATCGAGGATTGATTCGATAAGCCGATACATTGAATATTAGTCGGTCATATGCGATATGACCGGATCGTTAAATCAAGTGTTGATTTAATGATTTAATGTATAATTATATATTTGATATATTACTTTGCATTAACTAGTATTGGTTCACTTTAAATGGATTTTCTCACTTGCATTGCACAAGTTCTATATGTGATATACTTTTGTGCACTTGGATGTATCATGTTTGATGATACATGTATGCTAGGGTTTGTGTAAAGAATTAAACCTTGGTTAAGTAAATGGTTAGGGTTTTTATTAAGTTATTCATTCATTTATCTTTTTAATTGGATTAAAAAGAAATGGGATAAGAAAACAAAATGGTTGCTTTCATTCTTGAAGCTTGTTGAAGCTTCATGAAGCTTTGACCAAAGTGACCATTTTGTCTTCATGCTTAACCCTAACCATTCATCTAACCTTAGTCAATTCTCTACACCTAACCATGGTTCATATTATGATAAGTATTCATTTTCTTTTGTATTTTTGATGAACTTATAATAATATTCTATCATATTCTTTCTTCTTCTTCTTCTTCTTCACATGAAGAAAAGCTTGCTATCAACAATGGCAACTAGTGAAAAAGGGTGAGAAATCCAATTCTAAAGTGAACCCACTTCCTATTTCTTCATCCTCTACCACTTGCTAAGTAGTATAGGGTGTTTTCTTCACAAGTTTCATGACTTGGTGAAGTGGGAGCTTGATCTTGTGATGCCTCGACGTAGATCATCTTCGGCATCGTAGTCGATGACCTAGCCCGCCCTTTTCTCCGATGAAGCCGACGCTAGAGCCCGGGATTCTATTTGGACAGCGAGGAGACTTCATCATGGAGCTATGGAGGTGGAGGACCGGATCTACAAAGGTTGTATTTCCGTTCTTTTAGTTAAGTTGTTAACTAGTTTCATTGTTTCGCCTAAAATTCTAGTTAACGATCCGTATTAGAGTTTCTCGGCACTTGTAAAATTTTGTAATTGGCATGGTTGATGCCTTGTGAGACCTCATTAGAGTGCCTAGAAACCCTACAGTAATCCCTCTCACTTAGTGTTGAAGAGTTTAACATGCTTGTTTTCGCCTAAACCCTAGTTTAAAGATCCGGCTTTGGGTTGTTCGGCACGGCTAAAATTTTAATCGGGCATGGTAGATGCCTCGTAGACCCTTGTGCGCATGCCTAGCAACCCTACACCCACCTACCAAAGCAATCACCCAGAAAGGAAGCTGTGTGCCAGAATACCGCAATAAAACCTGTACGGCAAAAGCTGCAGGAAACTGTGGCACAATGGGGGTGAGTTGCCAACTCGTGAGTAGAAAACATCACAGAGCAGAAATCGTATGTTTGACTCAATCCTAGGTCAAACGATAAGTAATATATATCCTCAAAATTATAAAGTCTGAAGCATCATAAGGTGGAAAGGGTAAACATCTATACATCAGTGTAATACCAAGTGCTCGTGTCAGTACCTCAGGTAGCAACATATCATAAATATGAGATATGATCAATGTAATCAACATGAATAAATGTCTATATGCATGTGGATCTCTTCCACGTGTCAACCATTGGCACAAAACATCATGTATGTAAATATCATAAAGCATATGCATGGAAGTATGAGGATATAAATCAACGTGTGTCTTTCGCGACACATCAAAATCATGGAACCTGAGTGTCCAGCATCGACACTCAAAAACATCATGAAACTTGTGCCCAGCATCGGCACGTAAATCCTCATATATCAGGCTCCGTCAGTCCAGATCGGCCCATATCATCTCTCGACTCCGGTCGGTATCCTCCAGATATCCGCCGAGCCCAAATACTATCACCGGTAGGTAGTAGTCCCACTGCCAGGCTCACCGTCTGCAGCACAGCAATCCGTTCTCGCCCCGGGGTACCATACCGGGTCCACCATGTACCCGTAATCGGCCTCATCCAGCTCCTCGAATCGGGTTTCACATGCCTTATGTCTCAGAACCGAGAAAACACATGGTGGACGCACTGAAATATCATATCACGGGAAACCGGGTTTTTAAAACAATACATACTCTCTTTTGAAATAACCACGGTTCCCAAATCTAGAAATCTCATGAAAACAAATATCTTAATGCGTATAATCTAAAGCATGATGTATGCGACATATAACAGAAATGTAAGCATATCTGTATATCATGCAACATGGAACAGTAATATGCACATATCGAGGGAAAACCGCTCTTTTAAAAAGAATCCTAAAGCATATCTTGCGGTTCCCAAATCTCCAAAATTAAGCCAGAATCATCTATGTATGTGCAAATACGTATGTATACAAGTATGGGTGTACAATATGTGTGTACGCAAGTATGGGTGTACAATATGTATGTACGTAAGTATGAGTGTACAATATGTATGTACACAAGTATGTCATGCAAGGGGTCATATCCTTATGCAACAATCCTACTGTGTAGTGACATGGCAATTATCGACGATGAAGTGTGTGAGCCGGCAAGCAGATGTACGTGGAGCATATACATCATCGATAATAGTGCTGGTGATCTGACAGCATGTGTTTAGTATAATAATAAACACATTTAAACATGCAATGCGATGCGAATAGCAAGAATATGCGGAAAATGAATAATAAATACAACAGTGAAGAATCTACATCAATATATATATATATATATATATCATACAGTTTTGCCATTTGAAATAAGACGAATCGTGGGGTTTAGAAAAATAAGGGCTACGGTGTGTTTAAGAAAAGATGCGTCTTCTTTTGAAAATATCCGAAGAATCCCTTGACCTGTCTTTAAAATACTCACGATTCGTTAGTTTTGAAATAGGTATGACTCGGGTCTAATCCAATATCTACTAAGTAAACTACAAATTTAACTAACAAGCTAATCGAAAGGGTACGGAAACCACCTAAATCTGAGTCGATATATATATATATACACATACATACATGCATACATACATACATATACATATAATAATCGGTGATCCCACCTCAATAGCATCACATACGATACACTATACAATATGACATTCTCGAGTCAAGAGTGCGGATCTATCATCAATATATAGCTCGTACGTAAATCCATCGTACGACATCCCAAATCTGGGTACGGGTCGAATCTCACATTTATCTCATCAATTATCTGGTATCCCTATCATCATATCTCATGAACTGGGCTACTGATCTAAGTCTAGTACAAACTGATACCATCGATATATATATATATATATATATATATATATATATATATATATATATGCGTGTATGAAAACACACGCCCAAAGGCCCGCTAAAATCACATGTCGTATCTCATAATACGAATCACATTATATCACTGATCTCATAGCACCATGCCCAATCTCACCGACTCATCTCCAAATATCATCCACTATCCTCATCATTCAAGTGTAGGTATACGTGTATATATACACATCATCCCATACCTTTGTGTGTATATATATATACGTATCCCCATATACGCACACGTATAAAAAGTAAGCATGTGTGTGCGCGTGTGGGTGTAAACCTATTCTAGGGTTCGCAACTAAGAAGCTATACTAGTTTACTTCTAAAAACCCTAATCTAACCATTGAACACCTAAACATATCTTGAATATCCATGTCACACTTAAAAGATATCATATATATAGTATATATATAGCATACTATACATCGAACTGTGGGGGTGCTATACGCTATCTACTCGACTTCCCCCGTAGATATAATCTACTCACCTGATCATCGTTTGCCGATGCCGATGTCGCCACGCTCTCTCTTTTCGTCTCAAAGTCTTCGCGAGGGTACCTACATATAGTAACGTATCGTATCGCATTAAAATCCAAATCGAAACCAAAATGACACGCGGAACTCACATAGGTCAAAACCTATGGTTTGCCCTCGCAACTTAACCAAATAACATCATTTAGAGACGCACACACGTCAAGTGATCGATATAAAGTACAAATACTAAAATCCAGAAATCGAAATACGAAAAATATAGCCTCGAATCAAAACAGCAACACATGTATTCAGTCCCAGATTTTGATTAAGGTGTAAATAATATTCCAAAACAATACTGGAGTGATGTATATAGGGTATATGAGCTATGGAAGCAACCAGGACCCCAACCCTCACCAGATGGCCGAGCCCTTCCTCCTAAAATTCGAGCTTGCCGGCCCTGGGGGCTCCTCTGTGGTTCGTCTTGCTACAGGGGGTTCCTAGGGTCAATTCTAGTCCACTAGGTTTGTTTTCTCATCTCGTAATCAACCCAGGTCATCCCAGATTTCTCTGCACACACCAATACCTCACAAACCGACATATTAAGTTTCTGTAAATCCGTATTTTGGATTTCAGTTGGGTTGGTCTGGGTTTCTATCAATTGGGAGGGGTTTAAGGTCACCACAAGATTTCAATTACACAATCTCTATTCAAATCACACCCTAAACCCTAACTAGAATTTTCAAAGTTCACCCGAACACCACTTAATCACCACTAAACACATAAATGGTTTAAAGTGAAGGAAAAACTACACTAAGTGTGAAGGGATTACCTCATTTGACACTCATGAATCCTCTACAGCGCCAAAATGCAAACTTTCTTGCTCCAAAGTGTAGCTTGTGAGCTTGTGCACAATTTTTGTGAAGTAGGGATGAGGTTTTGATGTTGTTTTGATGGAGTTTTGGGGTTTGGAAGTGGAGGTGGAGGAGAGTGCTGCCATGGAAAGAAGAAGAAGAAAGATGAAGGTGATGAAGAATGAAATGGGAGCCATGACCAATGGTTGACCCCTCACCCTCTCTCTTTCATGCCCATACATACCTCACACTATGCACAAATGTTTAATATTTCCTTTTCTTTTTTTGTTTTGTTTTGTTTTGTTTTCTTTCCAATAGGAAACCCAAAACAAATAACCATACATACAAGAATCATGTAGGAAAAACGTAACAAGTGTAAAGAAAGGACTTTTGCATGTCATGTGCACAAAGCACGTTCAGTGCCCGATTAGTGATATCTAATCGCGATTAGCACAAAATTAGTGTATAATAATTCATAAAATTTCATAATTTGCATAAATCACATAAAGCACCCTCATTTTAGTAATTTCCATAATTTTCCAATTTTTTTCCAAATTTATCGGTATTTAATTATACCGCCTTATTAAAATATTCAATATATTTATTATTTAATTATAAAAATTCCCAAAAATAATATTTTATTTTTCTGAAATGTTACAATCTTTCCCCCTTAAAGAAATTCAGTCCCTAAATTTAAATTTAAACCCCTCAAATACTAAAACATTTCAGTATAAAGTCCAAGTCGTCGGGGCTGTGAAATCATCAATACATAAAACGTATCATAGCGCAATGCATGCGCATGAACAATGAGCAGATAACTCCAAATCAAAACTCCGTCAAGTATCCCACAATCATCGGAGTCATGGTGAAGACACAATTATCAAATCCAATACGAAACCAAAATGATATACTCAAAACTATATATGTAAATATCATCGAAACATCTGAAGAAATGCATGCCAAACCGTTTTAAATCGCTGTGCGATGCGCATATCGTGGCACAGTGGCGGACGTCTATTATAAGAAAATAACTATTTATATATATATATATATATATATATATATATCGCCTTTGTTTAAATATGTACGTCTCGCCATTTTGAAAACAATTTAGAAGTGTTCCCTTGTTTTAAACATTTCGTGTCATATCAGACACGTAGGTAAATACTGAGACTATAGCTCCTTGTTGGGAAATCCCTTCGATAACTCTCAATGCATGTAAAACATATTCAGGTACTGTCCTCTGTCTAGTCCTGCTCAGTACGAAAACAAATAGCAATATCATAAAAACGTACTGCTCCGTAGGGAATCAATCCTAAAACATGCATATGAAAGCTACGTGCGTCTGATACGCACGGAAATCAAAATCCATATATATGCCATACATGTGCACAGAAATGGCAACTAAGTGCAGCGGGTGTGCACGAAAAACCTATCAGAGGCAACGCGTGCGCCTGACAGCAAAATCAGGTGCATCTGACTTGCACGAAGAATCTCGATTTAGTGCATCTGGCATGCACCAAAATCGTATCTCATAACATGCGCTCAATATACGTGAAAATACAAATCAGGTGCATCCATCATGCACGAATAAAATCTAAATCATGTGCATCAAACATGCACGAAATCATGAAATCCAATATCAAGCGCCGAACATGCGCAAAATCCAATCCAAGCGCGTCAAATATGCGCAAGAATCCAATCTGGTGCACAAGGTGCACGAAAACAATATCGAATATCGCAATC
Source organism: Agapanthus africanus (assembly GCA_030015575.1). Classification (NCBI taxonomy): domain Eukaryota; kingdom Viridiplantae; phylum Streptophyta; class Magnoliopsida; order Asparagales; family Amaryllidaceae; genus Agapanthus; species Agapanthus africanus. Next base: position 613,196,302 of record CM057341.1, on the reverse strand, counting down.
GAAATCGACGGTATACAACACATCTCAATCAAAATCCAAATCAGGTATACCGTGGTATATAATCTCACAACCATGTGCATCAGCGTGCACAAAAGCAAATCAAAATACTAAAAGTGCATGACAACTATGCCGAAAGCATAAGTCAAATCACACGCATGCCCTAGGCATGAAATCACAATCAATATCTCAAATGATATCAAATCGTAGCCCAGTGCAACTGCGGTGCACAAATACGTATCAATGCACTACAAGCATAATGAACTATACCGAGTGCAAAACTAAATCGTGTGCGTACATATGCACAAAATCAACTCAACTGTATGAAACCCATGAAATCATAGACATGTGCAACCAAGGCACAAAAACGATATCGAGTGCAATAACTGTGCACAAATCGTAAATACTCAGTAGGTGCAACCATGGTGCACGAAAACAAATATCATGAAACTCAATCATGCGAATAGATCGCCCAAAATACCGAAATCAAGTATGGCGGAATAGTCCCGCTCAAGCATATCCTCCACGAGTCTCTGACCAACTGTCGTGGTCACTCATAACATGTCTCGTCAACGATGCCGAACTCTGGCTTGCTGGTGTGCGTAAAATGACCACTCCTGGGTCCAAGTCTCCTCGTAATTATTCCAGAAAGGTCCTGTCGAGGTCTCTCTCAAATCTCGTCTCTGCCGAACTGTCCGGAAGTTATCACCCTTCACTAAATCTGTTTCTTGTTCCGGAACGGCTGCATACTCATCGCGACTCCTTCTGGAAGATATATCCATATACAACGCCTCTACACGCGTATCATATCTCTGATGTCGGCGGAGTGGAACGTCATTTCATCAAGATCTCGTACGAACCTCTTACTCCACTTTTCTCTAATGTCGACTGCTTCGGACTCGTCTCTTCATGGCTGCATGGACCGTGCTCCAACGGCTATACTCGTATCTGGAGCCTCCCAAGCAATGCATCCCATCACATGATATCCGGAAGATGCCGAACCATCCGATCGACTCGTCAAAACCTCATAATCCCCCAAGAGATCAACATCTTGGGTACAGTTTAATAATATCGGGTACATGCCACAGCGACTATGGACCAACCGTAGAAGGGCAAACCCAAGCCTCACAAATGGCACCGCTAAACTGCCGCAAACCCTAAGGTTCAAAGGCGTTCTATGGTCATTACATCGAGTTAGGGTTTCATTCTTCTAGAGGGTCCAATGTTAGTGTATATGCCCTATGGGCCATTATTGTATCATACTAGTTTGTATATTACTTAATAAAAGCATGGGATATTCAAAGTTATATTAGCAGTCTTGCTTAACAAAGTAGTATGCTACTTGGTTTATATCTATCTTAATATGTGTATATGTTTCTTTTAGCATATCGCGAATACATATTGATAGAGACCATAGGATCTTGCTTGACTACCAGCGTTGTGATGGCAGTCACACTAGTGGGGGCTGGGTAGTCTACAAGCACATCCTTTTTCAGGTCCCTAGTCATAGGATTATCGAGACAGGGCATCGATACTCCAGAGTAGACTAGTGTGTAGGCTTCTCATCCCAGCAGGGGAAATGGTCTGTCCCACAGCCATTAGTATGTTGTACTGGAGATAGTATGCAGGTGCTCGTTGGGTTACGGCTATATCGGACATGACTCGTAGGGAACTGTTGGTTGGTATTATACCCGTCGTCAGTTAACAGTTCCCAGGTGACATGAGTACATCATAGTCCGTAGACTTGACACTGCTACTTCGTCTCAAGTGTGTTCCTATTGTTCTTAGATTGCTACCCTACCACGGCTCAAAGGAGTCGTGCAAACAGGTAGCAGTTGGGTGCAGTCCCGAAGCACTTGGAGGCAGTGGCAGTTAGAAAGGATTCATCTCTCCCGGTATTGGGATTTGATATCACACTGTGTTTGGAGAGCCATTACGCAAAGTCCCTGGCCAGGGTAAACGAGATTTACTGGTAGGATTTCCAGTAGCTTCTCAAGGTGTAATGGGCTTCACTCCGACACGACTTATACCGCCGTTTAGGGGACTGACGCTTGCTTCCCCGTAGGCCCGATATGTGATAGTCTTAGAAGAACAAACCAGACTGTACGGAGATTGTCACATCAGGCTTAGTAGGAGTTCGGATGGGTTTCCTCATCGGCCTTCTTATCGACATCTACCTGGGGACCGTTACGTACAGCTAGTACCGCTTGCGGCCTGTGGTTAAACCCACTGCCAGCGTAGTGTCGAGTCTTTAGAGTCCCACACAGAGAGTTTCCCTGCTTCAGGCGAAACGATTTAGAGGTCGTATGGTTTTACAATAGGGTTCGGACACATACGTGTACTTATGCACGTATGATGTTCGGACAGTTTATACTATCGGGCTTTGGTTTAAGCCAGATTCTAGTATTGGATTATTGGATTTATGCAGTCTCAGTATATCCGTGTTTTTCGTAAATACGGATGAGAGGGGCATTCTCGTAATTAGTCGAGAAGCTTCTAGAAGAAAGGTGACTCATTAGTTTTAATTCATTTATGAATTAAAACTTAATGAGGTGGAGGGCTTATGTGTTATTATCATTAATTGCACCATGACTCATGAGATGATTCATCTCAAGAATTAAATGAAGCATGGATGATGTTTGTGCAAGATGTTTTGTGCAAGATATTTTGTTATGCTTCATATTATTCAAATTGAGAAGGGTTCAATTCATAATAACAAACACATTCTCTCTCCTTAAGCTCTCCTCTTCTTAAACCTAACCCTAATCTTCTCATGTGTTGAGATTCCAAGGGTTAGCAAGACTAATAGATCCTTAATCCACTTCTATATCTTCTAGGTTACTTGGATTAGCAATCCTAGCCACTTAGTTACCTCAAGTGAGAGGTTAAAACTTGGAGAAGGAACTCTCAGGTGGATCTTCTATCACATCGAGGAGGCCGACGAGGAGGTGAACAACAAGAACAAGAAGGACTAGTATCTTTAGGTATAATCATCCATCATAGTAGTTTAGTACTTCTAGATAGTTGTTAGTTAGGGTTTAGTAAAGATCCGTAAAGTTAGTCGATGTTACCTTAAACAAAATGATTGTTTTACCTATTCCACCTCCCTGCATCTTGTGGGGTGTCTAACGTCGACTTATAGTGGTATCAGAGACTAGCTAAAGCATAACTAACATGTTAGCAAAGTCTTTAGAAATTCGATCGCAAAATAATCCCGAAAAACCGACGTTTTGACCAAGTTTCTGCCGATTTTAAAACGGGGTCTAAAAATTTTTCAGGGACCCTTAAAAATACAAGCAGGGTTTTTAAAGAATTGTGAAGAAATTTGGGATCGTGACTCGACCAAACCATCACGGAAATGCGGCCGATCCAAGCGATACGCCGTGGATCCACGGCCGAATTGACACCGAGTCAACCCAAATTTGCTCAGTTATTCTTCTGTGTTGATGTTGTGTTTTCTGGGATGTTTTGTTTCTGCTCAGGTTTTATGTGCACAGAGAATTGTTTGGAGTAGATTCATATGTGTTGCTTGATCGAAATTCTAAGAACTTTGTCTAACTGGATTATATCTGTGTTGTGTTTAATGTGTTCGTAATCCTCCCCTAACTGGTAGTATGTCGGTTAGCAGGGGGTTGCACATTTCTGTAATGGTTTTTACCGGTTTGTGAATATGAACTTGTTGGATTGTCATGAATGGATAGCCGGGGATGTGAGACGAGTGTTTCTTTCATTCAAATGTAAATTGTAATTTGTTGTAATATTCTTTTGCGGGGCACATCCGGGTTGAGATTGTAGCCACCGTTGTATTATTTCATTTACTGTTTTCAGCTCCTAGGATAGACCTAAGGTGGGGTGCACAAACTACCGGGTACTTTGAAGTGCTTAGTGGCCTACTCATGTCGTTGAGGGAGACCGCTTCACTTCAGGTACTTGGCGGGTAGTTTGCCGTACCCGTAAGGGTCTAGGGTGGGGGTTTGGCTATGCATCACGACTGTGTAATCCGTCTTTCATTGCAGGCTCAAAAGAAATGTGGATTGTTTATATATCCAATATGTTCATCTGTGATCTGGAATGCCTATTATTGCATCTGACGAATGTACAATATCTATATATGATATCTAGTAGGCGTTACTTATGTTTTGCACCCGCGCTAGCCCAGCCCCCGCTCTGTCGTTAGTTAAGTAACCTAACAAGTGAATGACGGGGCCCAGTGGCGAATGCGAATGGCATAAGAGGACGTAGTATTTTCGTTGTTTTTTGCAATGATAGGTTAATTGATGGGATGTATTATTTTAATGCAAAGAAAATAAACCAAAGATGAATCGTTGGAACAGTTTAAAAGAAACCACTCGGTTATTTTAAAACAGTGGATTTTTTTTAATTGCGGAGCTTAAACCACTTCTTTTAAAAGCTATCAGGTTCCTTCGATCATATCAAGTTCACTACGTTCACGGTTTCGCCAAAACCATTCCTAGCCCTCCGTCATTTCATTTGGGTATTTAGTAGTATTCAAGCTATGTATTTTGACCAACGCCAAGGCATAGTGTTTGGTAGCTGCTGGATACCCATCTGTTGCATAGATAGATGAGTTGGTTTTGGACAGTCATACTACCATTTGGCCAACGTCAGGGGTATGTACGGGTGGGTTCAAATTAACAAGATAATGATGGGTAGAACTTGACATGTGACTTATGACATTTTGACCAACGCCAAGGTCATAAGAGCATGGGGCAGAAATCGATATCGGGAGTTTCTAAAGAAACTGAAACTTGCTAGTGATGCATACCATTCAGAGTGTGATAATTTTGGTAGGATTCCTTCAGCTTTATCAAACGATGATATTTGGATCCCGATCCTACTGTAAGTATATGTTACTCATCGGGAGATTCTTTCACTTAACGATCAATGCTATAAACCAAGTAGGTGTCGAGAAAGGTGTCAGTGAGGCTACGCCCCCAGGGAAAAGAGGTTATTTAATTAAGGAACTTCACGAAAGCGTCGTAAAACCTCCCTCGAAGTACCGACACTTGCCTGGCTGAACGGTTAAGCAAGTATTGTACAGTAAGAATAGTCCTGACTAGTTCTTCCTTTTTGGTTTGAGGAGGGATTCGAGAAACAGTGGGAGCCATCCCATTTAGATAAACTAAAAACCACTCTAAACTTGCAAGAGTATCATGCTAAAGTGTCTCCTCTCTCTCTCCTAATTGCAGCGACCCAGAACATGACATGCCTTAAGTTATTATTAGATAAATATATTTTGACAGGGCCAAATTATAAAGATTGGTTCCAGAAAGTTAAGATGGTAATTACCTATGACAAATTAGGGTATGTCCTTACTACTAAGGCCCCTGCCGTCCTAGATCCTGAATCTAGTGTCGTGGATAAGGAAATCCACAACACCTGGGAGTTAGACTGCGTGAAGGCCAAATGCATCGTGCTTGCCTCTATGGATAATGAACATCAGAGGAGGCACGAGAATATGGATCCAGAATCCATATTTCTCCACACCAAGGAACTGTATGGAGAGCAATCTCGTATAGCTAGATACGAGACCTCGAAGAACTTGTTTCAGTCGAGGATGGCCGTCGGATCATCTGTAGGGGAACATGTCCTTAAGATAACTGGCTATATTGAAGAGCTCGCAGACTTCGGGACAACATTAGAGAACGAGCTGTATACAGACTTGATTCTCCTGTCCCTTCCATCCACCTACGCCCAGTTTATCTTGAATTTCAACATTCTAGGTAAAGAAGTTGAACTTCCAGAACTCCTTAACATGTTGAGGAGTGCAGAGGGCACCTTGCAGAAGGCAAGGAAAACACCCATTATCTTTGTTCGTGGTGCTTCTTCTTCCAGGTCCAAGGCAAGGGCCAAAGGAAGGAATAAGAAGGCCGCTACCAAACCAAGAGGTGGTGTTGGTAAGGTGGGAGCCAAGGGAAAGGCAAAGGTTGCGGTGCCAGTAGTGGTAAAGAACGAGTGCTTCCACTGTCGTAGGAAATGCCATTGGAAGAAGGATTGCAAAGCGTGGATTGCCAAGAACCAGGACCCGAGGCAAGTTGTGGCTTCGGCTTCAGGTGTGTTTGTAATTGAAAATTGTCTGTCAATCAACTCTACTTCCTAGGTATTGGATACCAGATTAGGATCTCATATATGCAATTCATTGCAGGCACTGAGAAACCGTAGAGTGCTGAAAGTTGGTGATATGACCCTCCAGGTTGCTAACGGAGCTAGCGTGAATGCTGTGTCCGTAGGGTATTATCACCTTGGATTGACGAGTGGACATATTTTGGTTTTGCGCAACTGTTTTTGTGTACCTAGTTTAACGTGTAATATCATATCAGTATCGTTGTTATCAAAAGAAGGTTATGATTTCACGTTTGTAAGCGATGTTATTAACATCCACCGTAATCATGGTTTGATTGGGTCCGGTACACTAGATAATGGTATATACGTATTAAACCAATTACAGATTTTCAATGTCCAGAACACACTAAAAAGAAAGTCTCGAGATATAAATCAGGCTTTCTTATGGCATTGTAGACTGGGTCACATCAATGAGACAAGGTTAACTAAGTTACATAGAGAAGGATATTTGGATCCGTTCGAATATCAATCTTATGCCACTTTTCATTCATGTCTCAAAGGAAAGATGACAAAGACTCCATTCACTGGGAATGGAGTAAGAGCGAGCGAGCTCTTAGGACTCATACACAGTGATGTATGTGGTCCAATGTCTACACATGCAAGAGGCGGTTTTTCATATTTCATTACTTTTACGGATGATTACTCTAGGTATGGATTCATTTTCTTGATGAAACATAAATCCGAGGCTTTTGAGAAATTTCAAGAATATAAGAATGAAGTAGAAAACCAAACCGGCAAAAGTATCAAGACACTGAGATCTGATCGAGGTGGTGAATACTTGAGTGCCGAGTTCCTGGGTTTCCTAAAAGAGAATGTAATTCTCTCTCAGCTTACTCCTCCATACACTCCACAATATAACGGTGCATCGGAAAGACGGAACCGAACCTTATTGGATATAGTACGTTCCATGATGAGTTACCGTGATCTTTCTGGGGTTATGCACTAGAATCAGCTAGATATCTTTTGAACAGGGTTACTTCCAAGACTGTGCCTACCATACCATATTAGATGTGGAGTGGGAAGAAACACTATCTTCAGCATCTGAAGATATGGGGATGTCCAGCTTTTGTATAAAAGCAGCATGCGGACAAACGCGAGGCATTATCAGTACAATGTAAGTTTGTGGGATATTCAAAGAACTCCAAGGGGTATTATTTCTATTACGCAGAGGAACAAAAGATTTTTGTTTCTCGTAATGCCCATTTTCTAGAACAGCAGTTTTTAGAAAAGAAAACAAGTGGGAGCGCAATAGAACTGGAAGAAATTCTAGAACCACAAACTACTACTGAAAGTTTGGTAGAACCAGAAGTTCCAGAAGAACAGGACATTCCCGCACCCCTCCGCAGGAGTAGTAGGCCATCTCATCCACCTGAGAGATACTACGGTTTTCTTATAGACGGGGATAGAGAGGATTGCGTCATTGATAATGATGAACCTACTAGCATCCAGCAAGCCATTTAGAGCGGCGACTCAGTAAGATGGCTGGATGCAATGCGGACCGAGATGGAGTCCATGTACACCAACAAAGTATGGACTTTGGACTTTGCTCCAGATGGGGTAAAACCCATAGGATGCAAGTGGATCTTCAGAAAGAAGACTGGTATAGACGGACCGGTGGAAACTTATAAGGCTATACTTGTTGCAAAGGGTTTTCGTCAAAGACATGGTTTGGACTATGACGAAACTTTTTCTGTAGTGGCTATGCTCAAATCCATTCGGATCCTTCTTGCCATTGCCGCCTTCCATGATTATGAGATCTGGCAGATGGACGTAAAGATGGCTTTTCTAAATAGCAATTTAGAAGAGTGTGTCTATATGGATCAGCCAGAAGGTTTCAATCAGAGTGGGAGCAGCGGGAAAGTGTGCAAGTTGCTTAAGTCCATTTATGGACTAAAGCAGGCATCGCGGAGTTGGGACATCTGTTTTGATGAAACGGTCAAAGAATATGACTTTATCAAAAATCCAGATGAACCGTGTATATATAGTAAAATTGTAGCACGAACTGTCGTATTCCTTGTCTTGTACGTGGATGACATTCTCTTGATAGGAAATGACATTCCTATGCTACAATCTGTCAAAGGATTCTTGTCACACAGGTTCTCCATAAAAGACCTGGGTGATACCTCTTACATTCTGGGGATCCAGATCTATTGTGATAGATCTAAGAGGATGTTGGGACTTTCGCAGTCTAGGTATATCAATACTATACTAAAAAGATTCAGTATGGAAGATTCTAAGCGCGGTAATTTACTGGCTTGTCACAGAATCACCCTCTCCAAAGAGATGTCTCCTAAGACTGATTTGGAAAGGGATCGCATGTCAGTTATACCCTACGCTTTTGCGGTAGGCTCTATAATGTATGCGATGTTGTGTACCAGACCAGATGTAGCTTACGCACTGAGCTTGGTAAGCCGGTATCAGTCAGACCCAGGGGAGAAGCACTGGATAGCAGTAAAGAACATTATCAAGTATCTGAGAAGGACTAAGGATATGTTCTTGGTTTACGGCGGAAAAGACCTCCAGATCGAGGCTTTTGCTGACTCCAGCTTCCAGAGTGACAAGGATGACTCCAAGTCCATGTCAGGTTATATCTTTACCCTCAATGGAGGGGCGTTGTGCTGAAAGAGTTCCAAGCAGGACACCGTTGCTGACTCGACGATGGAAGCGGAATATATAGCTGCTTGCGATGCCGTAAAAGAAGCAGTCTGGATAAAGAAGTTCCTAATAGAACTTCAGGTGGTTCCTACCATTGTTAATCCAATACCGCTGTATTGTGACAACAACGATGCTATAGCTTTAGCAAAGGAACCCAGGTCCCATCAAAAGTCCAGACACATCTTAAGGCGGTATCACCTGATCAGGAAGATCATAGATCGCCAGGAGATCGAGTTCTGGAGAGTTGCTACAGAGGAGAACACTGCAGATCCATTCACTAAGGCCTTACCTCAGACACAGTTCGAGAGGCTATTTGAGATGATAGGTCTTCGATATTGTATGGTTAGCATAGCACCTTGTGAAGGTTTTGCCAAGCATCAATCATGCAACTTTGATATTTTTGGGGTGCTTAGCAAACCCTAACCAAGATCTTAACTAGAGGATTAGGGTTAACTTGTATGTAAACAACTTTACATCTAAGAAAGAGGGATTACAACCTTTGTAGTCCGTTCCTTCGCTTCATAAGCTCCGAGTAGTAGTCTCTTCACCACGATCTATGAACTTCCGAACTCTAGAGAGGCTCCACAAGCCGAATGATTCATGCTTGCTTGAAGTCTTCCTTTTCAAAGATGATCTACCTTGAAGAATCTCAAACTCAAGCTCTCACTTCTCTAATCAAGTATTAGTGAAGTGAACACCCTAATCTAAGTGGCTAGAATAGATGAGGATGATGAAGTAGGAATTTAGCTCACTTATTTTCTTTATATCACCAAATCCATCACAAACCCAAAAGCTAGAAAGCTTTTTCATGAGGAAGAAGAAGAACAAATTTATTTGTGATGAATAATGAAATAATTGTTGTGGTTACAAATCCAACCATGGGTTAAGAATGAAGGCTTAACCCTTGTAGAGAATAAACTAGGGTAAAGGGTTTTGGGTTGGGTTAAGAAATTTCTTCACAAAATATCTTAGCAAAAAACAAAAGAAAGCTTCATGAAAAAGCTAACCCAAATCAAACCCTAACTTGTTTAAACTTCACAAATCATGTTGCATTTTTAACCCTAACTTGTTACAATATTATATATCATAAATATAATATATTTTTGTAACAAAAGAAAATAATACAATTAACATATATCACATATATATCAATGTATAATCCGATGAGAAAATGAATCAATAAAGAGAGATTATATTAGTTAACGTAATGTAATATATCATATATATAATTATACATTAAATTATCGAATCAACACTTGATTCGACAATCCGGCTATATCGCATATAACCGACTAATATAACATGTACCGATTCATCGAATCAACACTTGATCCGATGACCCGGCTATATCACATATGCCTGGCCTATATCATATATCGTGAGAATAGAATACGGTATCTCATATCGTATTATTCTCGGTCCCTCACATATCACATATGTGCTCCTACTCCTTTTTTCCTGAGCCAGGAAACCTCCGTGTAGGACTCTAATGAATCGTCAATACGCCAGCAGTAGGTGATGATCATATCAAACACCCACAAGCTACAAGCGGTCAGCTAAACGTAACAGCTATCCAGGTATTGAGCGATAAGAAGATCAACAACCAAGCCTGTACATTCTCCTACGAATCCAATCAGTAACACTCCCGTACAGTCCGGTCTCTTCGTCTGATATGTCGCATATCCAGTCTAGGGTGGTAAACGTCAGACCCCAGTAACCGATAAGTCGTGTCGATATGAGGTCCATAACAGTTCGAGAAACTACTGATAACACTTACCAGTAAATCTCAGCAACCCTGGCCAGGGATTTCCAGTTATAGCCAATCGAACACAACACAACATCAACTCCCTATACCGGGAGAGACGAAACACCTCCCATCGCTCATTGCCTACATATGATTCGGGACTGTACCCAAAAGCCACCATTTTGCACGCCCTCTTGGACGTGGTTCGGGAGAAATCAAAGTACAGTGGGAATCACACAAGACTCTATGACGATCTCGGGTTTACAGACTAACCTGTACCAGTGTCACAAGAGAACTTCCATCTGACGTGAGGTATAATACCATCTAGGAGTTCTCGGCGAGTCCGTCTAGTGTACCCAGTCTCCAGTTAGCACCCGTATACCTTCTCTGATGTCAAACACCAATGGATATGGGATCATCCATCGCCCATCATATGGGTCAAGAAGTGCATACGCTAGTCTACTCTGGAGTATCGATGCCCTGTCTCGGTACTCCCATGACTAGGAACATTTGAAGGATGTACTTAACGACTACTTTGTCCCCACTAGTATGATCTGCATCATAGTTCTAGTAGTCAAGTACTCATCCTAAGGGCATTATCCATATGTACTTTTAGAGACAATCGGCGTACATGTTAAGATAAAGAGCAACCAGATAGCATATTATCATTTCGAGCAAGAAAGCGCTTCCTATATATGTCGAAGCATCCATTACAATATACATCGTATGTACAGTAATGGCCTCTAGGGCATACATATCACTAACAGATATGCCAGAATATGGCCCTAGTGCAAGTGGGAGATTGTTAGTGTATATGCCCTAGGGGCTATTATTGTCTCATACTAGTTTGTATATTACTTAATGGAAGCTTGGGATATTCACAGTTGTATTAGCAGTTTTGCTCAACATAGTAGTATGATACTTAGTTTATATCTATCTTAATATGTGTATATGTTTCTTTTAGCATATCGTGAATACATATTGATAGAGCCTATAGGATCTTGCTTGACTACCAGCGTTGTGATGGCAGTCACACTAGTGGGGGCTGGGTAGTCTACAAGCACATCCTTTTTCAGGTCCCTAGTCATAGGATTATCGAGACAGGGCATCGATACTCTAGAGTAGACTAGTGTGTAGGCTTCTCATCCCAGCAGGGGAAATGGTCTGTCCCACAGCCATTAGTACGTTGTACTGGAGATAGTATGCAGGTTCTCGTTGGGTAACGGGTACACCGGACAGGACTCGCAGGGAACTATTGGTTGGTTTTATACCCGTCGTTAGTTAACAGTTCCCAGGTGACATGAGTACATCATAGTCCGTAGACTTGACACTGCTGCTTCGACTTAAGTGTGTTCCCACTGTTCTTAGATTGCTACCCTACCATGGCTCGAAGGAGTCGTGCAAATAGGTAGCAGTTGGGTGCAGTCCCGAAGCACTTGGAGGTAGTGGCAGTTAGAAAGGATTCGTCTCTCCCGGTATTTGGAGTTGATATCGCACTGTGTTTGGAGAGCCATTACGCAAAGTCCCTGGCCAGGGCAAACGAGATTTACTGGTAGGATTTCCAGTAGCTTCTCAAGGTGTAATGGGCTTCACTCCGATACGACTTATACCGTCTTTTAAAGGACTGACGCTTTCCGCCCCCTAGGCCCGATATGCGATAGTCTTAGACAAACAGATCGGACTGTATAGAGATTGTCACATCAGGCTCAGTAGGAGTTCGGATGGGTTTCCTCATCGGCCTTCTTATCGACATCTACCTGGGGACCGTTACGTACAGCCAGTACCGCTTGCGGCCTGTGGTTAAACCCACTGCCAGCGTAGTGTCGAGTCTTTAGAGTCCCACATAGATAGTTTCCCTGCTTCAGGCAAAACGATATAGAGGTCGTATGGTTTTACGACAGGGTTCAGACATATACGTGTGCTTGTGCACGTATGATGTTCGGACAGTTTATACTAGCGGGCTTTGGTTTAAGCCAGATTCTAGTATTGGATTATTGGATTTATGCAGTCTCAGTATATCCGTGTTTTTCGTAAATACGGATGGGAGGGGCATTCTCGTAATTAGTCGAGAAGCTTCTAGAAGAAAGGTGACTCATTAGTTTTAATTCATTTATGAATTAAAACTTAATGAGGTGGAGGGCTTATGTGTTATTATCATTAATTACACCAAGACTCATGAGATGATTCATCTCAAGAATTAAATGAAGCATGGATGATATTTGTGCAAGATATTTTGTGCAAGATATTTTATTATGCTTCATATTATACAAAGTGAGAAGGGTTCAATTCATAATAACAAACACATTCTCTCTCCTCAAGCTCTCCTCTTCTTAAACCTAATCCTAATCCTCTCATGTGTTGAGATCCCAAGGGTTAGCAAGACTAAAAGATCCTTAATCCACTTCAATATCTTCTAGGTCACTTGGATTGGCAATCCTAGCCACTTAGTTACCTCAAGTGAGAGATTAAAGCTTGGAGAAGGAACTCTCGGGTGGATCTTCTATCGCATCGAGGAGGCCGATGAGGAGGTGAACAACAAGAACAAGAAGGTGTTGGATATAGTGCCCTCAGAGTCAATTATTGGATCACAGGCACGTGATTGCAATGATTGAGGGAGGACCTATGCCGGTAGGACAGTCTTACTCAAGATGATAGTATGCTATCTGGTTTATCTTTATCATCGTGTACTGCTTTAGGTGACCTTACACGTCGCTATTACACGTTGATAGAGCCCTTAGGATTCTTTCTTGACTACCAGCTGTATGATGGCGATCATATACGTGTGAGCTGGGGTCTATAAGCACATCCTTAAAGTGGTCCCTAGTCGTGGGAGTATTCGAGACATGGCATCGATACTCCGGAGTAGACTAGTGTATACAGTCGAGACCCCGACGAGGGGCGGTGGCCGGTCTCACAAGCCACTGGTGTTAGTTGGTTCACCTAAGATGTATACATGTGCTCATTGGGTTATGAATACACCGGACAGGACTCGCCGGGAACCTGCTAGTTAGGATTATACCGGACGTCAGATAGCAGTTCCCTGGTGACATGTATACAGGTTAGTTCATTGAACTGAGATCGTCATTTGTCTCGTGTGAGTTCCCACTGTGCTTTGATTACTACCCTACCACGGCTCAAAGGAGTCGTGAAAACATGTTTTAGTTGGATACAGTCCCGATCCACATGTTGGCAGTGAGCGGATCTGCAGGGGTTTGTCTCTCCCGGTATTGGGGGTGAGGTCGCGCTGTGTCTAGAAGAGCCATTACACTAAGTCCTTGGCCAAGGCAGGAGATTTACTAGTAGGTATTCCAGTAGTATCTCAGGGTGTTCTGGGCTACACACCGACACGACTTGTACCGCTTTTGGGGGTTTGACTTTTACCAAACCCCTAGGCCCGCCATGCGATGCTCATAGATGAACGGACCGGACTGTACGGATATTGTCACTGACAGGCTCAGTAGGGTGTCAGGATGAGTTCGCTCATCGACCTCCCTTTTGGTCAATACTTGGTAGCCCGTTACGTACGGCTAATACCTCTGACGTGCTAGTGGTTAAATCCACAGCCAATGTATTAACGAGTCTTTAGAGTTCCCCACAGACAGTTTCTTAAGTTTCGGGCGAAACGTTGTAGAGGCCGTATGATATATGGCAGGGTTCGATCTTATACGTGCGGTATTACACGGATCATGATCGGACGGATCATACTAGTGGGCTTTGGTTTAAGCCGGATCCTAGTATTAGATGTTGGATTACTTTAGTCTCATCGCATTCGCATTCAGTTGGAATGCGGATGCAGGTATGTATATACAGGTGAGGGGTATCCTTGTGATCCATCACGAGTTCACTTTAGATGGTGCCAGATCTTTTTGTTGGACCAAACATTTGGATTAATATTTGGATAATGGAATTAGTGAGCTAGAAATCATCATTAGATGCATTAATGTGACATAGACATATACTATGAGTCATGGTCTCTTTTTTAGCAAATTTGTCACATTAATGGATTGATTTGTGTCATGAAATGAGGAGGAGAGAGAAGGGGGCTGCCATATGATATGTTAGCTCTTATATTTCGTTTTCTAACACTCTCTCACTCTCATTATTCATAGCATCACAACAAAAGAAATGAGAAGAGAAAGCCTTCTCTTCTTCTTCTTCTTCCTCTAGCTCAGAGCTTCCATTAATGGCAACACCTTCAACCTCCATCCATGCCATGGATGCAAGAGGCAAAGTGATCACAAACATTCTCTACAACACCTTGGACGCGTCGGCTAGGACACTTCGCGCCCGAGTTGCTTCGGATGAAGCGGGAGCCCGTAAAAAGTCTTCTCAATGTGGTGCCCTTTCTAACGAGGAGATCGAAACCGGAGATGCCGCGAAGAGATCGGGATGGTGGCCGAAGACCAAAGGACACGGATCGCTCGGTATCGCTCTCTACCCTTTCTCTTGCTAGCTAGTAGTAGGTTAATGGTCCGATCCGGGTTTTAAGCCCGCGGTAGCGCCGGTTTTCTAGTTTGAAAAAGTTTTCGTTTCCGCATTTTGGCCTCGGACAGACGGCCGGGGCACTACCGTAGACTTACATGGTATCAGAGCCACGCCATTAAGCTTTACTAGCTTGCTCTAACGTGTTTAGAACTTCGATCGAACGAAAAATTCCGAAACCACGTTTTCAAATTCTATGTTTCTGTCGATTTTCTTTTGTTGTCAAAAAGTTATTTGGTATGTTGCAGAAAATCAGGCAGGGTTTTTAGAGAACACTGAAGAAAAATGGTTGCATGATGTCACTGTAGCGCCGCGGAACCACGGCCGTAACCTCCTTTTGGCCGTGGTTCCGCCGCCGAACAGTAACATCACCGGACCATTTTTCCTACAGTGATTCCTGACTTGAAAAAGTGGTTTCTGGTTATTTTATTTTGGGCCCAGATTTATTTGAGTACTGGGTATTGTGCTTGGGGTCCACTTCGGGAATTTTTGTCAATCGAAAATTTTAAACATATTAGTTCACAGTATTTACATTATATCTGCGACCGTGAATGTCATTTGATCGGTAAATCCTGTCTAACTGCTATAGCCCTTTTAGACGGATTTGCGAACGTGACATTCACGTTGATGTTTTGTGTTGTGCTGCGATGTTGCGGATTTGTCGTGGTGGATAGCCTAAATGCAATGGTAGTACAGTTTGGTTGTATATGTACATTTGATATTGCGGGGCGAGCGTCCAACATGTGGACTGCAGTTACTGTCTGTTTGTATATTATTCTTTTGGGGCGCGACCGAGCTGAGGTCGATGTACCCGTTGTATGCATATATTTTATTTTCTATACTAGGAATACCCCGCGGAGGGGTGCACAGATAGCCGGGTTCTAGAGGGCAACGGGCTTGCATCTCATGGCGTTGAGACGGAGGGGGCTTCACTCTAGAATTGGCGGGCTATTCGCCGCACTCGTAGGGGGTACAGGTTGACCCAAGGAGGGGTGCTCAAGTTACCGGATTCCGTGAAGTGCTGGGTGGTCCATTCACTTTGTTGAAGGGGGCTGCCTCGCTTCAGGGTTTGGTGGGTAACTTGCCGCGCCCGTAGGGGTTTAGGATTTCATTGCACAGGCTATCCACACGAACAAGGGAACGTCGGGTTTCAGTAGCGGCTCTATGAAACCCGGGGATCCCAGATATCTGTATTTTTCTGTGATACCTATTACATTTCTGTGATGTTGCATTTTATCACGCCTTGAGCGATTATTATATATTGATATATATACTAGTAGATGTTGCATATGTTTTACACCCGCGCTAGTCCAGTCCCCGCTCTGTCGTTAGTTAAGTAACCTAACGGGTGATGACGGGACCCAGTGGCGAATGAGTAAGTCGATGTGCAACACCCCACGAGTTGCGGGTGTAAGTCCACGTTGCGACCCCCGGTTCTTACGGGGAGGCGGAAACGGTATAAAATCAAAATTTTAACGCAAGAGGCAACATGGACTAAGCTAGATCGGGATCTTTACCTAAACTAAAACTAGCATACTAAGCTAAAGATATTTAGCTACTCGGATGAAGATGGTTATACCTAAACTTGTCTTGAACTCCTTCGTCTTCAAAGCTCCGATGGTGGTCCGATGGCTTCTTCTCGTCGTCTCCGTACGCCGAAGATAGATCCACCTGAATGCTCCAACCTTTAGCTCCTTCTTCGTTCTTTGAAGAAACTAGTTCACTTGGTTTGCTAAACCTAGTGAACTAGAATGAGTAGAGATGATTTAGAATGGGATTTTATCTATGGTTCTTGATTCTCAACTCATGAGACAAGAGAACCATAGATCAAGAGAGGGAGCAAGAGGTTGAGGGTGAGAGCAAGAGGAGAGCTCAAGAACAAGAGAGAGAATGAGCAAGAAAGAATGAGCAACTCTTTTGACTTTCACCCTCTCATAATCCAAAGTGATCATAACTCATCATATCAAAAAAAGTCTTATGTGATGGTTTGAAGCAACCATAAGCTTATCATGTCATGCACTCATTTTACTCAAATGAGCAAGCAAGTAAAAGTCTTTGGCATGAAATGATAACCATGGTTATCATGATGGTCAACTAGTCAAGCCTAGTCAACCGGTCAACAAGTCAACAAAAGTCAACAAGTCACCAAAGTCAACAAGTCAACAACCATATCACCATAATACTTAATTAATATAATAGTTAATCACATATCATATTCTCATTAGGGTTGAGCATAAAGTCAAAAAGTCAACGGTCAACTGTCAACAACCCTAATGAGAATCCGCTGCCTCTGCCTCCCTGTCAACTGTGCATACACACCCGCATCCGCGTTCCGAGGAACACGAATGCAAACTGGATAAATCCAATCCCATAAGGTACACTAGGATCTGGCTTAAACCAAAACCCGCTAGTGTAAACTGTCCGGACACTGTACGTGCACAAGTGCACGGATGTGACCGAACCCTGTCGCAAAACCATGCGACCTGTCGCAATACCATGCGACCTCTACTCTTTTGCCTAAAGGCGAAAAGCTTTCTGTGTGGGACTCTAAAGACTCGACACTACGCTGGCAGTGGGTTTAACCACAGACCGCAAGTGGCACTAGCTGTGCGTAACGGTCCCCAGGTAATGCCGACAAGAAGACTGACGAGGCGAAACCCATCTGAACTCCTACTGAGCCTGAGTGTGACATTCTCCGTACAGTCCGGTCTGTTCGTCTGATACATCGCATGGCGGGCCTAGGGGGCGGTAAACGTCAGTCCCCCAATAGCGGTACAAGTCGTGCCGGAGCGAAGCCCAAAACACCCTGAGATAACACTGGAAACCTACCAGTATATCTCGTTTGCCCTGGCCAGGGACTACTCGTGTAATGGCTCTCCTAGACACAGCGCGATGTCAACCCCCAATACCGGGAGAGACGAATCCTGTCTAACCGTCACTGCCTCCAAGTGCTTCGGGACTGCACCCAACCACCACCTGTTTGCACGACTCCTTTGAGCCGTGGTAGGGTAGTGATCAAAGTACAGTGGGAACACACCCGAGGCGAAGTGACAGTGTCAAGTCAGCGGACTAAGCTGTACTCATGTCACCTGGGAACTGATAACTGACGATAGGTATAATACCAACTAGTCAGTTCCCGACGAGTCCTGTCCAGTGTACCCGTAACCTAACGAGCACCCACATACTATCTCAAGTACGACGTACTGACGGCTGTGGGACAGACCGTCTCCCACACTGGGATGAGAAGCGCATGCGCTGGTCTACTCCGGAGTATCGATGCCCTGTCTCGATAGTCCTGCGACCAGGGACCTGCATAAGGATGTGCTTATAGATTACCCAGCCCCACTAGTGTGACGGCCATCACATCGCTGGTAATCAAGCAAAGATCCTAAGGGCTCTACTAATGTGTATAGGCGATATACTAAAATAAACACATGTACACATTGAAGTAGAAACAAACCAAGTAGCATACTACTATTTTGAGCAAGATTGTATATACAAGGTGAATATCCCAAGCATCCATTAAGTAATATACAAACCAGTATGATACAGTAATGGCCTCTAGGGCATATACACTAACAATCTCTCACTTGCACTAAGGCCATGTACTGGCGTATCGAAGACCTATCATCTCGATCAGCCGCTCGAACTGAGTCTGGGGCAGGGCCTTGGTGAATGGATCAGCAGTGTTATCTTCTGAAGCGACTCTCCGAACCTCGATCTCCTGGCGATCTACGATCTCCCTGATCAGGTGATACCGCCTTAAGATGTGCCTGGATCTCTGATGGGACCTGGGTTCCTTCGCTAAAGCTATAGCCCCGTTGTTGTCGCAATACACAGGTATTGGATCAACAATGGATGGAACCACCTGAAGTTCTTTCAAGAACTTCCTCATCCAGACAGCTTCTTTTGCGGCATCAGATGCGGCGATGTATTCCGCTTCCATCGTCGAGTCTGCAACGGTTTCCTGTTTGGAACTCTTCCAACACACCGCCCCTCCATTGAGGGTAAAGACAAAACCCGACATGGACTTGGAATCATCCTTGTCACTCTGGAAGCTGGAGTCAGCAAAGGCCTCGATCTGGAGGTCTTTTCCGCCATACACCAAGAACATCTCCTTAGTCCTTCTCAGGTACTTGAGAATGTTCTTTACCGCTATCCAGTGTTTCTCCCCAGGGTTAGACTGATACCGGCTTACTACACTCAGTGCATAAGCTACATCCGGTCTGGTACACAACATCGCATACATTATAGAGCCTACCGCAGAAGCGTAGGGTATAATAGACATGCGATCCCTCTCCAAATCAGTCTTGGGAGACATCTCTTTAGAGAGGGTGATCCCGTGATAAGCCGGTAGGTTACCGCGTTTGGAATCTTCCATACTGAACCTCTTCAGTATGGTGTCGATGTACCTGGACTGTGAAAGTCCTAGTATCCTCTTGGATCTGTCACGGTAGATCCGGATACCCAGAATGTATGAGGCATCACCCAGGTCTTTCATGGAGAACCTGTGTGACAAGAACCCCTTGACAGATTGTAGCATAGGAATGTCATTTCCTATTAAGAGAATGTCATCCACGTATAAAACGAGGAATACTACAGTTCTCTCTACAAATCTACTATAGATACATGGTTCATCTGGATTTTTGATAAAGCCAAATTCCTTGACCGTCTCATCAAAGCAGATGTTCCAACTCCGCGACGCCTGCTTTAGTCCATAGATGAACTTAAGCAACTTGCACACCTTTCCGCTGCTCCCACTCTGAATGAAACCTTCTGGTTGGTCCATATAGACACACTCCTCTAAATTTCCATTTAGAAAAGCTGTCTTTACGTCCATTTGCCAGATCTCATAATCGTGGAAGGCAGCAATGGCAAGAAGGATCCGAATGGATTTCAGCATGGCTACTGGAGAAAAGGTTTCGTCGTAGTCCAAGCCAGGTCTTTGACGAAAACCCTTTGCTACCAGCCTAGCTTTATAGGTCTCAACCTGTCCATCTACACCAATCTTCCTTTTGAAGATCCACTTGCATCCTACGGGTTTTACCTCGTCTGGAGCAATGTCCAACGTCCATACCTTGTTGGTGTACATGGACTCCATTTCGGTCCGCATTGCATCCAGCCATTTCACTGAGTCAACGCTCTGAACGGCCTGCTGGAAGCTAGTAGGCTCATCATAATCTATGATGCAATCCTCTCTATCCCCGTCTATGAGAAAACCGTAGTGTCTCTCGGGCGGATGAGTCTGCCTACTACTCCTGCGGAGCGGCGTAGGAATGTCCTGTTCTGTTGAACCCTCTGGTTCCACTAAGCTTTCAGTAACAGTCTGTGGTTCTGGAACTTCTTCCAGTTCTATTGTGCTCCCACTTATCTGGTTTTCCAAAAACTCAGTTTCCAAGAAGTAGGCATGCCGAGAAACAAGGACTTTTTGTTCCTCTTCACAGTAGAAGAAATATCCTTTGGAATTCTTTGGATATCCCACAAACTTGCACTGTACTGAGCGTGCCTCGAGCTTGTCCGCATGCTGCTTTTTGACAAAAGCTGGACATCCCCATGTCTTAATATGCTTAAGATAGGGTCTCTTCCCACACCACATCTCATATGGTGTAGTAGGCACGGTCTTAGTAGGAACTCGGTTCAAAAGGTATGCGGCTGATTCTAGCGCATATCCCCAGAATGATCGCGGTAACTCAGCGTTACTCATCATGGACCGCACCATATCCAATAGGGTGCGGTTCCGTCTCTCCGATACACCGTTATGTTGCGGGGTGTATGGAGGAGTAAGCTGAGAGAGAATTCCGTTCTCTTTTAAATAGTCCAGGAACTCGGCACTTAAGTATTCTCCACCTCGATCCGATCTTAGAATCTTAATACTTTTGCCGGTCTGTTTCTCTACTTCATTCTTATACTCCTGGAATTTTCCAAAGGCCTCGGACTTATGTTTCATCAAGAAGACATAACCGTATCTTGAGAAGTCATCCGTAAAAGTAATGAAGTAAGAATGTCCGCTTCGGGCATGTGTAGACATTGGACCGCACACGTCACTGTGTACGAGTCCCAAGAGCTCGCTCGCTCTTACTCCTTGTCCAGTAAACGGAGTCTTTGTCATCTTTCCTTTGAGACAAGATTGACAAGTGGCATACGATTGATATTCGAACGCATTCAAATATCCTTCTGTATGTAACTTAGTCAACCTTCTCTCATTGATGTGACCCAATCTACAATGCCATAAGAAAGTCTGATTCATTTCCGGAGACTTTCTTTTGTGTGTATTCTGGACATTGAAAATCTGTGGTTGGTTTAACACGTATATACCATTACTCAATGTACCTGACCCAATCAAAACTTGATTAAGGTGAATGTTTACAACATTACTTACAAACGCAAATTCATAACCTTCTTTAGAAACTAAAGATACAGAAATGATATTACAAGTTGCGTTGGGTACAAAAAAGCAATTACGCAAAACCAAAACATGTCCATCTGACATTCCCAGGTGATAGTCCCCCACGGCTTTAGCATCCATGCTAGCTCCGTTCGCAACTTTGAGGGTCATGTCACCTGCCTTCAAAACCCTACGGTTTCTCAACGCCTGCAAAGAATTACAGATATGAGATCCTGATCCGGTATCCAATACCCAGGAAGTAGAGTTTATTGAAAGACAATTTTCAATAACATACACACCTGAAGCTGAAGCTGCAACCTGCTTCAATTCCTGTGTTCTGGCCTTCCAGGCCCTGCAATCATTCTTCCAGTGTCCTTTTTTATGACAATAGAAGCATTCTTCCTTATCCACAAGCTTCCCCGCTATCTTTGTTGCTTTTGCTTTTCCCTTCGTATCCACTTTATTAACACCGCCCCTTGGTTTGGCGGGGGCCTTCTTCTTCTTTCCCTTGGCTTTCGCCTTGGACCTAGAAGAAGATGATCCTCCTACAAACAAAGTGGATGTATCCCTACTTTTCTGTAGGGTGCCCTCTGCGCTCCTCAGCATGTTGAGGAGCTCTGAAAGTTCAACCTCTTTTTCTTGTAAGTTGAAGTTCAGTATAAACTGGGCGTAAGTGGAAGGAAGGGACTGGAGAACTATATCCGTATATAGCTCACTCTCCAATGTGATCCCTAGGTCAGCGAGCTCCTCAATGAAGCCGATCATCTTTAGCACATGCTCGGCTACTGATGATCCGACGGCCATTCTTGTCGAAAATAACTTTTTCGACGCTTCGTATCTTGCGATACGTGATTGCTCTCCATACAGTTCTTTTGTATGGAGCAATATGGACTCCATGTCCATATTCTCATGCCTCCTCTGATGTTCGTTGTCCATCGAGGCAAGCAGGAGGCACTTGGCCTTCGCGCTATCAATCTCCCAAGTCTTGCGGATTTCCTTATCCGCGACACTGGAAGTTGGACCAGGGACAGGGGGAGCTTTGGTGGTAAGAAGATACCCCAGCTTGTCATAAGTGATTGCTATCTTGACATTCCTGAGCCAATCTTTGTAGTTTGGCCCTGTCAGTTTGTTTTTATCTAGGAGTAACTTAAGTCCAGTCATGTTGATTGGTCGCTGCATTTAGGAGAGAGAAGAAGAAACACTCAGCATGATGCTCTTGCAAGTTTAGAGTGGTTTTTAGTTTGTCTAAACAGGATGGCTCCCACTGTTTCTCGAATCCCTCCTCAAACCATAAAGGAAGAATTAGTCAGGATCAATCCCACCGTACAATACTTGCTTAACCGTTCATCCAGGCCGGTGTCGGTACTTCGAGGGAGGTTTTCCAACGCTTTCGCGAAGTTCCTTAATTAAAGAACCTCTTTTCCCTGGCGGCGTAGCCCCGCTAACACCTTTCTAGGCACCTACTAGGTTTATAGCATTGATCGTTAAGTGAGAAATTTCCCGAGGAGTAGCATATACTCACAGTAGGATCGGGATCCAAATATCATTGCGTGACGAAACTGAAGGAATCCTACCAGAATCATCACACTCCAAATGGTATGCAAATCTAGCAAGTTTCAGTACTTATGAAACTCCCGATGTGGATTTTTGCCCCATGCTCTTATGACCTTGACTTTGGCCAACAAATCATAAGTCACATGTCAAGTTCTGCCCGTCGTTCTCCAGGTTAATTTGAATCCACCCGCACCTGCCCTTGACTTTGGCCAACAAGGCAGTACGACTGTTCCAAACCAACGCATCTATCTATGCTGCACATGAATACCCAATAGCTACCAATCACTGTGCCTTGACTTTGGCCAACAAACACAGCTTGAATACTATTGACTATTCATGTGAAACGACGGAGGGCTACGGATGGTTTTGGCAAAACCGTGAACGTAGTGAACTTGATTTGGTCGATGGAACGAGATAGCTTTTGAAAGGAGTGGCTCAAGCTCCGTATTTAAAAGTTGGTTTTGAAAAGAACCGAGTGGTTTTTCGAAAGTGTTCCAACGACTTTAACTTGGTTTATTATCTTGCATTAGTTCTTTTAATGCGTGATATTCTTGCATTAGTTCTTTTAATGCGTCCCATCATTTAATCCTACCATTGCAGAAAACAACCAAAATATGACGTACGCTTATGCCATTCGCATTCGCCACGGGGCCCCGTCATTACCCGTTAGGTTACTTAACTAACGACAGAGCGGGGGCTGGGCTAGCGCGTCTGTAAAACATAAGCAACGCCTAAATAATATCATATATAGATATACTGCAATGATAAACATTTCAGATCACAGATAAATACATTGGATATACTAGCAATCTGTAATTTGTACGAGCCTGTAACAAAAACAGATAACACGGTCGCGGTGAATAGCCAAAACCTCACCCAAGACCCCTACGGGTGCGGCAAACTACCCGCCAAGTGCCCGAAGCGTAGCAACCTCCCTCATCTCCATGAGTAGGCCACTCGACACTTCGGCATACCCGGTAGTTTGTGCACCCCTCCATGGGTCTATCCTATGAGCAAAAACAGTAAATAGAAATTATACAATGACGGCTACAACCCCGACCCGGTTGTGCGGCCATACAAATAATTATTACATCAATTTACAAATTTACATGAATTGCAAGAAAAGAAAACTCTCGTCTCACAACCCCCGGCTATTCACCCGCGACAATCCAACATATTTATATACACATTCCAGCACATTACAGATCATGTATAACCCCGACCAATCGACTTATAGTGATTAGCCGACGTTCAATACATGCAAACATCACAGATATAACCATCAAAGTCAAAGTGCAGTGAAGTTCGGAAAAAATACGGAATTATAGGACCCCAAAAGGAAATTTCTTTTCTGGAAAATCTGGGGACATATAATATATTTCAAAAATCCCAAAACCAACACAGACACACACTGCACGAAAAACGATGCACAGAAGACGACAAAGCGCAGCGCTTCCGCGGCGGATGCCTAGCTCGCGCGGCGTAAGGGCGGCGGTTTAGACGAATTACTGTATCGTTTTTCTTGGGTGTTCACACAAAACCCTGAGCCGAATTTACAAGTGTAAAGTTTTTCATTTTGAGCCAAAAAAATTTCAACAGAAACTCAGTTTTTGTAAAAGTTTGGTTTTTGGATTTTTCCGGTTCCGAACTTCGTTACACTTCACTACCAAGCTAGTTTAAGTTTAGTTAGGCTCTGATACCACTGTAAGTCCACGTTGCGACCCCCGGTTCTTACGGGGAGGCGGAAACGGTATAAAATCAAAATTTTAACGCAAGAGGCAACATGGACTAAGCTAGGTCGGGATCTTTACCTAAACTAAAACTAGCATACTAAGCTAAAGATATTTAGCTACTCGGATGAAGATGGTTATACCTAAACTTGTCTTGAACTCCTTCGTCTTCAAAGCTCCGATGGTGGTCCGATGGCTTCTTCTCGTCGTCTCCGTACGCTGAAGATAGATCCACCTGAAAGCTCCAACCTTTAGCTCCTTCTTCGTTCTTTGAAGAAACTAGTTCACTTGGTTTGCTAAACCTAGTGAACTAGAATGAGTAGAGATGATCTAGAATGGGATTTTATCTATGGTTCTTGATTCTCAACTCATGAGACAAGAGAACCATAGATCAAGAGAGGGAGCAAGAGGTTGAGGGTGAGAGCAAGAGGAGAGCTCAAGAACAAGAGAGAGAATGAGCAAGAAAGAATGAGCAACTCTTTTGACTTTCACCCTCTCATAATCCAAAGTGATCATAACTCATCATATCAAAAAAAGTCTTATGTGATGGTTTGAAGCAACCATAAGCTTATCATGTCATGCACTCATTTTACTCAAATGAGCAAGCAAGTAAAAGTCTTTGGCATGAAATGATAACCATGGTTATCATGATGGTCAACTAGTCAAGCCTAGTCAACCGGTCAACAAGTCACCAAAAGTCAACAAGTCACCAAAGTCAACAAGTCAACAACCATATCACCATAATACTTAATTAATATAATAGTTAATCACATATCATATTCTCATTAGGGTTGAGCATAAAGTCAAAAAGTCAACGGTCAACTGTCAACAACCCTAATGAGAATCCGCTGCCTCTGCCTCCCTGTCAACTGTGCATACACACCCGCATCCGCGTTCCGAGGAACACGAATGCAAACTGGATAAATCCAATCCCATAAGGTACACTAGGATCTGGCTTAAACCAAAACCCGCTAGTGTAAACTGTCCGGACACTGTACGTGCACAAGTGCACGGATGTGACCGAACCCTGTCGCAAAACCATGCGACCTGTCGCAATACCATGCGACCTCTACTCTTTTGCCTAAAGGCGAAAAGCTTTCTGTGTGGGACTCTAAAGACTCGACACTACGCTGGCAGTGGGTTTAACCACAGACCGCAAGCGGCACTAGCTGTGCGTAACGGTCCCCAGGTAATGCCGACAAGAAGACCGACGAGGCGAAACCCATCTGAACTCCTACTGAGCCTGAGTGTGACATTCTCCGTACAGTCCGGTCTGTTCGTCTGATACATCGCATGGCGGGCCTAGGGGGAGGTAAACGTCAGTCCCCCAATAGCGGTACAAGTCGTGCCGGAGCGAAGCCCAAAACACCCTGAGATAACATTGGAAACCTACCAGTATATCTCGTTTGCCCTGGCCAGGGACTACTCGTGTAATGGCTCTCCTAGACACAGCGCGATGTCAACCCCCAATACCGGGAGAGACGAATCCTGTCTAACCGTCACTGCCTCCAAGTGCTTCGGGACTGCACCCAACCACCACCTGTTTGCACGACTCCTTTGAGCCGTGGTAGGGTAGTGATCAAAGTACAGTGGGAACACACCCGAGGCGAAGTGACAGTGTCAAGTCAGCGGACTAAGCTGTACTCATGTCACCTGGGAACTGATAACTGACGATAGGTATAATACCAACTAATCAGTTCCCGACGAGTCCTGTCCAGTGTACCCGTAACCTAACGAGCACCCACATACTATCTCAAGTACGACGTACTGACGGCTGTGGGACAGACCATCTCCCACACTGGGATGAGAAGCGCATGCGCTGGTCTACTCCGGAGTATCGATGCCCTGTCTCGATAGTCCTGCGACCAGGGACCTGCATAAGGATGTGCTTATAGATTACCCAGCCCTACTAGTGTGACGGCCATCACATCGCTGGTAATCAAGCAAAGATCCTAAGGGCTCTACTAATGTGTATAGGCGATATACTAAAATAAACACATGTACACATTGAAGTAGAAACAAACCAAGTAGCATACTACTATTTTGAGCAAGATTGTATATACAAGGTGAATATCCCAAGCATCCATTAAGTAATATACAAACCAGTATGATACAGTAATGGCCTCTAGGGCATATACACTAACAGCGGGGAGGCGGAAAATTGAAAAACGATCTTGTTCTTTAAGCATACATCGACTAACCGAAGATCTTTACTAAACGATAATTAACAACAACCATAGAAGTTCTTAGCTACTATGTAAAGAGATTATACCTAGTGAATCGTGTCCTTCGTCTTTTCGATCTCTACGTCCTCCTCGGCCTCCTTCTCGTGATTGATGATCCACCCGAGAACCCTAATCCAAGCTTCACCTCCAAACTTGAGGTAACTAAGTTTCTCTAGTTGCTAATCAAAGGAACTTAGATCATATAGAGTTAGGTTATGGAGTGTTTAGTCTATTCTAATCCTTGATCTCAACTCATGAGTGGTAGGATTAGAGTTTGAAGAGAGAGTGAGCTTGAGGAGAGAGAAGGTGAAGATAATAATGATACTGATATTGTTTCTCACTTGAATATATGAAGCATAATGAATAAACAAATAAATGAATAAATGTGATTATTCATCATGCTACATTAATTCAATATGAGTGATTCACTATGTGAGTCATTAAGGATTTAATAATGCATTAATGATATGATGAATCACACAAAATGAGTCAGAATATCATTTAATGATAATGCCACCTAAACACTCAAGTCACCATGCTTCTAGAAGCTTCCCATAAAATTACGAGAACGCCCCTCCTATCCGTGAAAACACGGAAAAACTTTAGACAGTATAAATCCAATAACCTGATACTAGAATCTGGCTTAAACCAAAGCCGTCTAGTAAAAATTGTCCGAATGGCGTACGTGCGTTTAAACACGTATTCGTCCGAACCCTTTGTCGTAAAACCATACGACCTCTATATTGTTTCGCCTGGAGTTGGGAAATCTCTGTGTGGGACTTTAAAGACTCGACTACTATGCTGGCAGTGGGTTTAACCACAGACCGCAAGCGGCACTAGCTGTACGTAATGGTCCCCAGGTAGATGTCGATAAGAAAGCCGATGAGGAAACCCATCCGAAATCCTACTGAGCCTGTCCGTGACAATATCCGCTCAGTCCGGTCTGTTTGTCTAAGAGAATCGCATGTATGGTCTAGGGGGGTGGTGAAAGTCAGATCCCTAATAACCGTACAAGTCGTGCCGGCATGGCTTAAGACCATCCGAGAATCTACTGATCAGTCCATCAGTAATTCTCAATCAGCCCTGGCCAGGGACTTATAGTAATGACCAACCGATCACAGTGCGATATCAACTCCCTAGACCGGGAGAGACGAATCCCTAACAGTCGCTCACTGCCTCCACGTGGCTCGGGACTGTGCCCAACTAAAACCTGTTTGCATGACTCCTTTGAGCCGTGGTAGGGTAATAATCAAAGCACATTGGGAACTCACACAAGACAAATGATGACTTTAAGTTAACAGACTATCTGCACACATGTCACCTGAGAACTGCTATCTTATGTTAGGTATAATACCATCCAGTCCGTTCTCGGCGAGTCTTGTCCGGTGTACTTACATGAAGTGAGCATCTGTATACAATCTTAGGTGCACATCATCAATGGCTACGGGACCAATCCATCGCCCCTCGTCAGGGTCTAGATATGTATACACTGGTCTACTCTGGAGTATCGATGCCCTGTCTCGATACTCTTGTGACCAGGGACATTTAAGGATGTGCCTATTGACTATCCAGCTCCCACAAGTATGACTGCCATCACGACGCCGGTAGTCAGGCAAAACACCCTTTGGGCTTTATCAACATGTTTATAAATACAAAGTAAATTATATCACACGTTTAAGATAAAGTCAAACCAAATAGCGTACTATCATTAGCAAGATTGTTATGTATATACATATCCCTAACTGTCTATACAATGAAGGCCTCTAGGGCATATATATATCCAACAATCTCCAATTTGCACTAAGGCCTATAATTGGCGCAATGAGTACCCACTGTCTGCACTAGATCCAGTTGTTGGCGTACCGCATGCCCAACATCTCAAACAGCCTCTCGAACTGGACTTGAGGGACGACCTTGGTGAAAAGATCTGCCGTGTTGTCTTTTGTGTCCACTCTCCGCACCTCGATCTCCCTGATCAGGTGATACCGCCTTAAGATATGCCTGGATTTCTGATGGGACCTTAGTTCCTTCGCTAATGCTATAGCCCCATTGTTATCACAATACAAAGGTATTGGATTGGCAATGGATGGAACCACCTGAAGTTTAGAGATGAACTTCTTCATCCAGATAGCTTCTTTTGCGGCTTCACTAGCAGCTATATACTCAGCCTCCATAGTTGAGTCTGCGACGGTATCCTGTTTGGAACTCCTCCAAGATACTGCCCCTCCATTCAGGGTAAACACAAAACCCGAAATGTACTTAGAGTCATCTTTGTCACTTTGGAATCCGGAGTCGGTAAAAGCCTGAACCTGGAGGTCCCCATTACCGTAAATCAAGAACATCTCCTTAGTCCTTCTCAGGTACTTGAGAATGTTCTTTACCGCTATCCAATACTTCTCACCTGGGTCAGACTGATACCTGCTTACCACACTAAGTGCGTAAGCTACATCTGGTCTGGTACATAACATTGCATACATTATAGATCCTACTGCCGAAGCGTAGGGTATAATGCCTATGCGAGCCCTCTCTTCATCTGTCTTTGGAGACATCTCTTTGGAGAGGGTGATCCGGTGACAAGCGGGTATATTACCGCGCTTGGAATCTTCCATACTAAATCTCTTTAGTATAGTGTCAATATACCTGGACTGTGAAAGTCCCAACATTCTATTAGATCTATCACGATAGATCTTAATGCCTAGAATGTATGATGCATCTCCCAAGTCTTTCATGGAGAATTTCTGTGACAAGAAGAGCTATACTGATTGTAGCATAGGGACATCATTCCCTATCAGTAGTATGTCGTCGACATATAAAACGAGGAAGACTACTGCTCCTTCTACAATCTTCCTATAAATACATGGTTCATCTACATTTTTGATAAAGTCAAATTCCTTGACCGTCTCATCAAAGCAGATGTTCCAACTCCATGATGCTTGCTTTAATCCATAAATGGATTTAAGCAATTTGCATACCTTTCTGCTGCGCCTACTGTCTAAGAAACCTTCTGGTTGATCCATGTAAACACTTTCTTCTAAATATCCATTTAGAAAAGCTGTTTTTACGTCCATCTACCAGATTTCGTAGTCATGGAAGGCAACAATGGCAAGCAGGATCCGAATGGATTTAAGCATAGCTACGGGTGAAAAGGTTTCATCATAGTCTAATCCTGGTCTTTGACGAAAACCTTTTGCAATGAGTGTAGCTTTGTAGGTTTCCATTTGTCCAAATGTACCAATCTTCTTTTGAAGATCCATTTGCATCCAACTGGTTTCACCCCAGGAGGAGCAATTTCTAAAGTCCAAACTTTATTGGTATACATGGATTCCATTTCGGATCTCATAGCATCCAGCCACTTCACTGGGTCGCTACTCGTGATAGCCTGCTGAAAACTAGTAGGCTCATCATCATAGATGATGCAATCCTCTCGATCCCCATCCAGAAGAAAACCATAGTACCTTTCAGGAGGATGAGAAAGCCTACTAGATCTGCGGAGTGGCGTTGGTTCATTATGTTCTATTGAAATCTGAGGTTCCACTAAGTACTCGGTAGTAGTTTGAGGTTCTGGAATTTCTTCCAGCTCTACCGCGCTCCCACTAATTTCTTTTACAAGAAATTCGCTCTCTAAGAAGACAATGTGGCGAGCGACAAACACTTTTTGTTCTTCAGTGTGGTAGACCATATACCCTCTTAAATGCTTAGGGTATCCTACAAACTTGCACAAAACCGATCGTGCCTCGTGCTTGTCCGGATTATGCTTTTTAACATATGCCGGACACCCCCATATCTTGATATACTTGAGATATGGTCTCTTCCCGCTCCACATTTCATATGGAGTGGTAGGCACAGACTTAGTCGGAACTCTATTCAATAGGTATGCTGCTGATTCTAGAGCAAAACCCCAGAAGGAAAGTGGCAACTCCGCGATACTCATTATTGAATGCACCATATCCAATAGCGTGCTATTCCTCCTTTCTGATACACCATTATGCTGAGGTGTATAAGGCGGAGTAAGCTGAGAGAGAATTCCATTCTCTTTTAAGCATTCAAGGAAACTGATACTTAAGTATTCTCCACCTCGATCAGATCGAAGTGTCTTGATGCTTTTACCAGTCTGTTTCTCTACTTCATTCTTATATTCCTTAAACTTCTCAAAGGCCTCGGATTTATGCTTCATTAAGAACACATGTCCATACCTAGAGAAGTCATCAGTAAAAGTGATGAAGTAGGAGTGACCGCTTCGTGCATGTGTAGACATTGGACCACATACATCACTGTGTACAAGTCCCAAGAGTTCTGTGGCTCTTTCTCCGTGTCCGGTGAACGGAGATTTGGTCATTTTTCCTTTGATACATGATTGACAAGTTGCATATGATGAATATTTAAGCGGATCTAAATATCCATCTTTATGTAACTTAGTCAACCTTGTTTCGTTTATATGACCAAGTCTACAATACCATAGGAAGGCTTGGTTTGAATCTGGAGCCTTTCTTTTAAGCGTGTTTTGAATATTGAAAACTTGAGGTTGATTAAGTATGTATATGCCGTTTTCCAGTGTGCCAAACCCAATCATTTCTTGATTTAAGAGAATGTTCATGACATTTTTTTTCAAGGACGAAATTATATCCTTTATTAGACAATAAAGATACTGATATAATATTACACAGCATACTGGGAATACAAAAACAGTTGTACAATACCAAAATGTTCCCACTAGTCAACCCTAGGTGATATTCTCCTATTGCAACAGCATTTATGTGCATTCCGTTGCCCATCCAGAGAGTTATATCACATGTCTCCAATACTCAACTATTTCTCAGATCCTGTAAAGAATTACAGATGTGAGAACCAGAACCGGTATCAAGTACCCGTGATTTAGAGTTTACTGAAAGACAATTTTCGATTACAAACACACCTGAAGCAGAAGCAACAGCCTGCTTCGTGTCCTTTGCCTTGAAGGCCATACAGTCCTTCTTCCAGTGCCCTTGCTTGTGACAATAATAGCATTCGTTCTTATCCGCCTTCACCCTTCCTGCCTTGTTCGTTCCCTGCACCTTCTTGACCCCGCCTTTCGGTTTGGTGGCTTTCATCTTCTTCTTCCCTTTAGCTTTCCCTTTAGATTTAGAAGATGATGATTGGCCAACATACAGAACAGGGGTCTTCTCCTTTTTCAAGGAGGTCTCTGCTACCCTCAACATGTTGAGAAGCTTTGGAAGATCAGCTTCCATTTCGTGCATATTGAAGTTCAGCACGAACTGAGAGAAGGTGTGAGGAAGGGACTGCAAAATCAAGTCGATGTATAAATCATTCTCTAGCACGCATCCCAGGTTTGCGAGTTCCTCAACGAGGCTGATCATTTTGAGGACGTGCTCTCGTACTGGTGATCCTGGAGCTAACCTCATCTGGAAGAGTTTCCTTGAGGTCTCGTACCTCGCGATATGGGAGTGCACCCCATACAATTCCTTGTAATGGAGATAGATGGATACAATATCCATACTCTCGTGCTATTTCTGGAGTTCATTGTTCATGGACGCCAGCACGATACACTTAGCTTTCTGACAGTCTAGATCCCAGGTTTTGTGAACTTCCTTGTCCGCAACTGAGGAATCTAGTCCTGGGATAAGGGGAGGAACAACGGTAGTAACATATGCTACTTTTTCATAAGTCAGTGCAATGTTGACGTTCCTTAGCCAATCTTTATAGTTCTGTCCGGTCAGTATATATTTTTCAAGTAATAGTTTTAGTCCTGTCATGGTAGCTGCCAGAGAGAGAGAAAAGAAACACTCAGCATATGCTTTTGCAAATTTAGATTGGTTTATTAATTTATCTAAACAGGATGGCTCCCACTGTTTCCTCAAATCCTTCTTCAAAACCTAAAAGAAGAACTAGTCAGGATTTAAT
Organism: Agapanthus africanus; assembly: GCA_030015575.1. Lineage (NCBI taxonomy): Eukaryota > Viridiplantae > Streptophyta > Magnoliopsida > Asparagales > Amaryllidaceae > Agapanthus > Agapanthus africanus. Next base: position 613,163,488 of record CM057341.1, on the reverse strand, counting down.
CACACGTCACAATACTTGCTTAACCTTTCAGCCAGGCCAGTGTTGGTACTTCGAGGGAGATTTTCCAACGCTTTCGCGAAATTCCTTAATTAAATAACATCTTTTCCCTAGAGGCGTAGCCCCTCTAACACCTTTCTGGACACCTACTTGGTTTATAGCATTGATTGTTAAGTGAGAAAATTTCCCGAGAGTAATCCTACTCATCAGTGAGATCGGGATCCAACTATCATTGTATGATGCCCTAGATGGAAGCCACTCTAGTCACCATACTCCAGAAGGTACGCTAAATCTGCAAGTTTCAATTTTTGAAACTCCCGATGTGATTTTTACCCTAAGCTCTTATGACCTTGACGTAGGCCAACAAATCATAAGATGCAAGTCAAGTTCTACCTGTCGTTGTCCTGATTAATTTAGGTCCATCGTACATGCCCTTGACGCAGGCCAACAAGACTGTACGTCTGTCCTAAACTAATGCATCTATCTATGCAACAAAAAAGCAACACATTGCTACCATCCACTATGCCTTGACATAGGCCAATAAACATAGCATGAATACGATGTGCTGTTTTATTTGAAATGATGGAGGGTTACGACTGGTTTTTGGCAAAAAACCGTTAACGTAGTGAACTTGATATGATCGAAGGAACCAAGATAGCTGTTTTTAAAAGGAGTGGTTTAAGCTCCGTATTTTAAAAATTTGCCTTTTTGAAGAAAACCGAGTGGTTTTGAAATTGTTCCAACGATTAAGTTTAGGTTTTATTTTCTTTGCATTAATAATAATGCGTCTCATCATTAACTTATCATTACAGATAACAACGAAAATACAACGTCCTCTTATACCATCCGCATTCGCCACGGGGTCCCGTCATCACCCGTTAGGTTACTTAACTAACGGCAGAGCGGGGGCTTGGCTAGCGCGGGTGTAAAACATAAGTGACGTCTAAATAGCTATCATATATAGATATTGTACATTCGTCAGACGCAATAATATGCATTTCAGATCACAGATGAACATTATTGGATTATGCAAGCAATCTGCATTTCTTTTGAGCCTGCAACGAAAGACGGATTACACAGTTGTGATGAATAGCCATTACCCGACCCAAGACCCCTACGGGTATGGCAAACTACCCGCCAAGTGCCCGAAGTGAAGCGGTCTCCCTCAACAACGTGAGTAGGCCACTAAACACTTCAAAGTACCCGTTAGTTTATGCACCCCACCTTTGGTCTATCCTAGGAGCATAAACAGTAAAATGAAATAATACAACGGTGGCTACAACCGCAAGCTGGATGTGCCCCGCAAAATAATATTACAACATATTACAATTACATTGAATGAATTAATATAATAACCCATCACAAAACCCCGGCTAATCATCACAACAATCCAATACAGTTCATAATCAAAAACAGTTAAAACGTTACAGATATGTGCAACCCCCTGCCAACCGACATACTAGAAGTTAGGGGAGGTTTACGAACACATAATACAGTTCACAGATATAATCAAACAAGCAAACATCGTATAATTTCGATCGATCAAACACATTAGATTCTACTCCAAAACTTCTCTGTAAATCTGAAACTTGAGCAGAAAATAAATCATTCTAGAAAAGACAAAACATCACAGAAGATTCACAGGGAAAAACTGGACTGAATTGGCTCCAACTCGGCCGCGGATCCGTGGCGGATCGGTGGGATCTGCCGCGGTTCCGCGGCTCAGTGGCCGATTCAGGAGCCCATTTTTTTTCTGTGTTCTTATAATTTCATGTAGGTTATTCTGGAGGTCCCTGAAAAATTTTTATGCCTCAGTTTAAAATCGACAGAAACTATGTGATATCGTTATATTTTCCGGTTCGTTTTGCGTTCGAAATTCATACGACTTTGTAAATGAGTTAATTATTGTTTAGTGAGGCTCTGATACCACTGTAAGTCGATGTGCAACACCTCACGAGTTGCGGGGAGGCGGAAAATTGAAAAACGATCTTGTTCTTTAAGCATACATCGACTAACCGAAGATCTTTACTAAACGATAATTTACAACAACCATAGAAGTTCTTAGCTACTATATAAAGAGATTATACCTAGTGAATCGTGTCCTTCGTCTTTTCGATCTCTACGTCCTCCTCGGCCTCCTTCTCGTGATAGATGTTCCACCCGAGAACCCTAATCCAAGCTTCACCTCCAAACTTGAGGTAACTAAGTTTCTCTAGTTGCTAATCAAAGGAACTTAGATCATATTGAGTTAGGTTATTGAGTGTTTAGTCTATTCTAATCCTTGATCTCAACTTATGAGTGGTAGGGTTAGAGTTTGAAGAGAGAGTGAGCTTGAGGAGAGAGAAGGTGAAGATAATAATGATAATGATATTGTTTCTCACATGAATATATGAAGCATAATGAATAAACAAATAAATGAATAAATATGATTATTCATCATGCTACATTAATTCAATATGAGTGATTCACTATGTGAGTCATTAAGCATTTAATAATGCATTAATGACATGATGAATCACACAAAATGAGTCACAATATCATTTAATGATAATGCCACCTAAACCCTCAAGTCACCATGCTTCTAGAAGCTTCCCGTAAAATTACGAGAACGCCCCTCCTATCCGTGAAAACACGGAAAAACTTTAGACTGTATAAATCCAATAACCTGATACTAGAATCTGGCTTAAACCAAAGCCGTCTAGTAAAAACTGTCCGAATGTCATACGTGCGTTTAAACACGTATTCGTCCGAACCCTTTGTCATAAAACCATACGACCTCTATATTATTTCGCCAGGAGTTGGGAAATCTCTGTGTGGGACTCTAAAGACTCGACTACTACGCTGTTAGTGGGTTTAACAACAGACCGCAAGCGGCACTAGCCATACGTAACGGTCCCCAGGTAGATGTCGATACGAAAGACGATGAGGAAACCCATCCGAAATCCTACTGAGCTTGTCCGTGACAATATCCGCGCAGTCCGGTCTATTCGTCTAAGAGTATCGCATGTATGGTCTAGGGGGTGGTGAAAGTCAGACCCCTAATAACCATACAAGTCGTGCCGGCATGGCTCAAGACCATTCGAGAATCTACTGATCAGTCCATCGGTAATTCTCAATCAGCCCTGGCCACGGACTTATGGTAATGACCAACCGATCACAGTGCGATATCAACTCCCTACACTGGGAGAGACGAATCCCTAACAGTCGCTCACTGCCTCCATGTGGCTCGGGACTATGCCCAACTAAAACCCGTTTGCACGACTCCTTTGAGCCGTGGTAGGGTAATAATCAAAGCACAGTGGGAACTCACACGAGACAAATGATGACTTTAAGCCAACAGACTATCTGCACACATGTCACCTGAGAACTGCTATCTGACGTTAGGTATAATACCATCCAGTCAGTTCTCGGCGAGTCCTGTCTGGTGTACTCACATGAAGTGAGCATCTGTATACAATCTTAGGTGCACATCACCAATGGCCGCGGGACCAATCCATCGCCCCTCGTCAGGGTCTAAATATGTATACACTAGTCTACTCTGGAGTATCGATGCCCTGTCTCGATACTCCTGCGACCAGGGACATTTAAGGATGTGCCTATTGACTATCCAGCTCCTACAAGTATGCCTGCCATCACGACGCCGGTAGTCAGGCAAATCACCCTATGGGCTTTATCAACATGTTTATAAATATAAAGTAAAATATATCACACGTTTAAGATAAAGTCAAATCAAATAGCGTACTATCATTAGCAAGATTGTTAAGTACATACATATCCCTAGCTGTCTATACAATGAAGGCCTCTACGGCATATATATATCCAACAGAATGCGGATGGCATATACGTACATCGCATTTTCATTCTTTTGTTGTGTGATCAATTGATGGGACTGCGTTGATTCGGATCAATGCAAGCTAAAGAAACCTATTCTGATATTGTTGGAACATTTTTCAAAAAAAAAGCCGTTATTGCAAGGACGTTCTCTTTTGTTTTGCACAGTGGTATTCGGTTGTGAATATCCAGCACCTCAGTCGACGAGGCAAGGGCCGAGATCCCTTCACCGGGAGTGACCCCTCGGACAGAAATTTGCGTTATGGTAATAACTTCACTATAGCCGATTGCCCTTTGCTTTGCATCGTAGTATTCAGTTGGAATATCCTGCACCTCATTCTACGGGGAAAGTGCCGAGATCCCTTCACCGGGAGTGACCTCTTTAGCAAAGGTTTTCGTCACTATATTTTTATAAAAAGCTATCCGGTTCCTTCAACGATATCAAGTTCATTACGTTAAAGGTTTTTCGCCAAAAACCATTCATAGCCCTCCGTCATTTCAGAAAGGTAGCACTTTGTATTCATGCTATGTTTGTTGGCTTTAGTCAAGGCATAGTGTATGGTAGCTATTTGTTAGTTTTCTGCTGCATAGATAGATGCGTTGGTTTGGGACAGTCGTACAGCCTTGTTGGCCCTGGTCAAGGGTTTGTACGGGTGGGTTCAAATTAACCTGGACAATGACGGGTAGAACTTGACATCTGACTTATGATTTGTTGGCCTTAGTCAAGGTTAAAAGAGCATGGGGTAAAAAATCACATCGGGAGTTTCTAAAGAAACTGAAACTTGCCAGATATGCGCATACCTTCTGGAGTGTGATAACGTGAGTGGATTCCATCACATTATCATGCGATGATAGTTGGATCCCGATTCCCACTGATGAGTTGGTTTACTCCTCGGATGATCCCGACTAATTCTTCTTTCAGGTTTGGAGGAGAATTTGAGATTACAGTGGGAGGTTTTCTGATTAGATAAAGTGATAACCATTCTGATCTAGGTTAGAGTGCACGCTGAGTGTTTTTTTTTCTCTCTCTATTTGGCAGTGACCATGACCCGACCCTTGACTATGACCCAGTGACCAAATTAACAGAACCTTCTTAAACACTGGCTTTTGGATCGTCAGAGTTGCATACCTCATTGCTACTCCTACTTTTACCCTTTTCTCCAGGACACCCCGTATTACTACGAACGTCCACTTCCATTGGATAAAACCATCGTATGGTTATATATGAACTCGAAGGAACTTATTCGAGGATGGTTTCCGGTTTTGGAGAAAACGAATAGGACTATTCAGTTGTCTTTTCCTTTTACCTTCTCTCAAGTTGCGAGTGTTCCTTGGATTAGGACGGTACACCTATTACGCAAATTGGATAGTCTTCTTCCAAACCATAGGCAGGTGTCGGACAGTAGGGAATGAAGAAAACCAATTAGCCCAACGAAGGTGTGCAGAAGGTATTAAGTAAAGACAAATAAAGGGATTAGTAAGAGGGCAATGTAAACCGCGACTGCTATTCACGACCGAACCACGTATTTCATTACCACTCCTACTTCACCTTTGTATTTCTCCAGAACACTCCGTATCACTACGAAGATCCACAGTTTATTTGGATACTCCATCGTATGGTTATATACGAACTCGAAGGAACTTGTTCCAGTTCGGGGATGGATTCTGGTTCAGGAGAAATAGGAATAAGGTTTATTTAGGTGTCTTTTATCTTTACCTTCTCTCGGGTTGAGAGTGCTCCTAGGATTAGGACAGTACACCCATTATGCTTATTGGATAGTCTTCTTCCAAACCATAGACTGGTGCCGAACGGTAGGGAAGGAAGAAAACCATTTGGCCTAAAGGGGTGTACAGAAGGTAATGACTAAAGACGTATAAAGGGATTTGGAGAGATGGCAAAGGAATATACGGTTACAGTTGTGAATCTGACAATGGAAGAGGCATTACTAGGAATACCGGGATACCCCATTGAAACATTTACATGTTTCAGTTTCACTGTGTATTATTAAAAGAAAAATGATTTCCCAATTAGCCCTTGCTCTAGGGTATGTATTTACCAGGTTTGATTCTCACATCTGTATGGTTTTACAGATGATGAGTGGGAATAAGTTATTGGGAATTAGGTGATCATCCTTATTATATCGGAATTTATTGTAATTGGTGATATTTGAGGAAATCACCTGGGTAGTTTGCCGGACGACAAATATTTGGTTTTGAATATCCACTGTTATGCACCAATTTCAAATTGATATATCTGTACATCTATTTTTATAGAGTGAGATATACCTTTTTGAAATTATGTCTATGACATTTACCTATATCAGTGGATGGTTAGGTAAAGAGCATTAAGCAGCGGTGTAATTCTTCATAACTATAGTACAGTTTTCAACCTACGACACACAGGGAATGAGTTATTAGACTCAAGGGACTTATACAGAATATTATATGTTGTCCAATATCCATGAGGATAGAGGGGTTGGTATTCGTACTATATTCTGTTACTTGTGACTTCTCTAGTTCTTGGAGATGTGTTTCGTAGAAACACAAGGTCCAAGTTTTAAGAAGTTATAGGTATATGAATAAAGTAGAGAACTAGGTATTGCAAGTATCGAGATTCTTCAAGGTGATCGAAGATGTAGATACTTGTGAATGGTATTCAGTTGATAGTAATGATTAAAAGAACTTGCTTCTCTTTCAGGTTACTCATAATTGGAAGCACTCCTAAGTTGAGTAACGCTGATCGGCCTACTTCCATTTAGTTGACATGCGCTGGAGACAGTTGCATGATTTGAATCTGGTTCCAATTAAATCAGTGCCTCTGTTTCTATATTGGATATAGAACAGTTCATATCTTAACGATGTTAAGGTACGGGGAGTTGTCCGGCTTATGCTTAAAACCAGACTCTGGATAACTCAAGGCACGTTTCTGTAATGGCTGTTTGTGGGTTGACCCGGGCTATGACGAGGGTTGACTTTCTACCATCTGGAAGATCAATAGTGATATTGTTATTGACTCGCCACAGTTTTAATAAAAATGGATTTTTTCAGAAAACAGTAGTGAGAGTATGGTAGAACTGGAAGTGATTCTAGAACCGCAAACGATTACTGAAAATTTGATAAGAACCTCAAGATTCATTCTGGTTTTTACATTCCATTAGCCACTCTGCAGATATGGTGGGTAACCTCAGGCACCCGAGAGGTACTCCGGTAGCCTCAAGGGGTGACAGGAAGGTTCTTGTTTACCCAGACTTGCCATTGCTGTTGTTCCAGACTGTAAGACCCGGCAGGAGGATGAGTATAGCGTTGTTCTAAATCAGCTTTAGAAGTGTACGTGTATATGACTCTGCCAGAGGGTTGTCGTAGTCAGTGGGAGCAGCGGAAGCATAATGGATAAGTAGCTTATGTCTATTTATGGACTAAAGCAGATATAGCGGAGATAGATCATCTATTTCTGATGTGACAGTCGTAGGTTTGACTTCATCAGAATAGGGGATGAATCTATTAAGAAGGTAGTAGGGTGTGATGTCCTGGTATTTGGATGACATACACAGAGTAGGAAGTGAAATTCCTATACTACGGTCGGTTATACTTTGGTGGTCACACAGTGGTTTCTCCGCATAGAGGACATAGATATAATATCAGATATTCTGGTTACTAGATCTAGATTTGGGTAGTTTCCCAATCTGGGTACTTAGACAGCATTCTAAAGGTATTTAGAATGGACGACTCCTGGCACGGTAGTGTACCTGCAGGTGATGGAGTTACCCTCTCTAAAGGTGTCTTACAGACTAAAGGGGAGAGGGATGTGCATGATTGGCAGATCACTTGCTTAGGCAATTGAGTTGATCATGAGATGTCAAGTACCACACCAGATGTTGTTTTTGCACGGGATGCAATAAGTTGATATTAATCCAATCCTGGAGAAATGATCGGAAGCAGTTTTAGAACATATGTGGATGTTCTAGGGATCTGATAACGACAACCTCTTTCGGGAGACGGTTATCATTCCAGGCTTCTAAGGTGACCTGGATGACAGAGTGACTATCAGAGTTATAGTTTTCCCTCTGATGAGGGGCAGTATTTTGGACAGGTGGTCCAAGGGGATACCGAGGGAGGCATGGCGCAGGATACTGATTAAGTTCAGTTGACGATACGGTCTAAGAAGTTTGGATTTGGAGTTCATTTATGAACTAGGTCCCATCAGATATCCAGACATATTCTAAGATAGGTATTGCTCATTTCGGGAGATGGCTTTCTCTGCGAACTTGAGATAAAGATAGACATAGAAAGAAACATCAGGGCGGATCCACTCACTGAGGCTATTCCTCGAACACAATAGTTTCACAAACGGGTTTTGTGAGACTGATTAGTAGAGGAGTTGGATGTTCGGTATCACACGGGCTGTGAGTATGCGACATCGCAATAATTTGCCTTGAGTGCAAGTGGGAGATTGTTGGATATAGTGCCCTCAGAGTCATTTATTGGATCACAGGCACGTGATTGCGAAGATTGAGGGAGGACCTATGCCGGTAGGACAGTCTTACTCAAGATGATAGTATGCTATCTGGTTTATCTTTATTATCGTGTACTGCTTTAGGTGACCTTACAAGTCGCTATTACACATTGATAGAGCCCTTAGGATTCTTGCTTGACTACCACCAGTATGATGGTGATCATATACGTGGGAGCTGGGGTCTATAAGCACATCCTTAAAGTGGTCCCTAGTCGTGGGAGTATTCGAGACAGGGCATCGATACTCCGGAGTAGACTAGTGTATAAAGTCAAGACCCCGACGAGGGGCGGTGACCGGTCTCACAAGCCACTGGTGTTAGTTGGTTCACCTAAGATGTATACAGGTGCTCATTGGGTTACGAGTACACTGGATAGGACTCGCCGGGAACCTGCTAGTTGGGATTATACCAGACGTCAGATAGCAGTTCCGTGGTGACATGTGTACATGTCAGTTCATCGACCTGAGATCGTCATTTGTCTCGTGTGAGTTCCCACTGTGCTTTGATTACTACTCTACCACGGCTCAAAGGAGTCGTGCAAACAGGTTTTAGTTGGGTACAGTCCCGAGCCACATGGAGGCAGTGAGCGGATCTGCAGGGGTTCGTCTCTCCCGGTACTAGGGGTGAGGTCGCGCTGTGTCTAGGAGAGCCATTACACGAAGTCCTTGGCCAAGGCAGGAGATTTACTGGTAGGTATTCCAGTAGTATCTCAGAGTGTTCTGGGTTACACTCGGACACGACTTGTACCGCTTTTGGGGGTCTGACTTTTACCAACCCCTTAGGCCCGCCATGCGATGCTCATAGACGAACGGACAGGACTGTACGGATATTGTCACTGACAGGCTCAGTAGGGTGTCAAGATGAGTTCGCTCATCGACCTCCCTTTTGGTCAATACTTGGTAGCCCGTTACGTACGGCTAATACCTCTGACATGCTAGTAGTTAAATCCACAGCCAACGTATTGACGAGTCTTTAGAGTCCCCCACAGACAGTTTCTCAAGTTTCGGGCGAAACGTTGTAGAGGCCGTATGATATATGGCAGGGTTCGATCTTATACGTGCGGTATTGCACGGATCATGATCAGACGGATCATACTAGTGGGCTTTGGTTTATGTTGGATCCTAGTATTAGATTTGTTGGATTACTTTAGTCTCATCGCATTCAGTCGGAATGTAGATGCAGGTATGTATATACAGGTGAGGGGTATCCTTGTGATCCGTCACGAGTTTACTTTAGATGTTGCCGGATCTTTTTGTTGGACCAAACATTTGGATGAATTTTTGGATAATGGAATTAGTGAGCTAGAAATCATCATTAGATGCATTAATGTGACATAGACATACACTATGAGTCATGGTCTCTTTTTTAGCAAATATGTCATATTAATAGATTGATTTGTGTCATGAAATGAGGAAGAGAGAGAAGGGGGCTGCCATATGATATGTTAGCTCTAGTATTTCTTTTTCTAATGCTCTCTCACTCTCATTATTCATAGCATCACAACAAAAGAAAAGAAAAGAAAAGAGAAAGCCTTCTCTTCTTCTTCTTCTTCCTCTAGCTCATAGCTTCCATTAATGGCAACACCTTCAAGCTCCATCCATGCCATGGATGCAAGAGGCAAAGTGATCACAAACATTCTCTACAACACCTTGGACGCGTCGGCTAGCACACTTCGCGCCCGAGTTGCTTCGGATGAAGCGGGAGCCCGTAAAAATACTTATCGATGTGGTGCCCTTTCAAATGAGGAGAACGAGACCGGAGATGCCGCGAGGAGATCAGGATGGTGGCCGAAGACCGAAAGACACAGATCGCTCGGTATAGCTCTCTACCCTTTCTCTTGCTAGCTAGCAGTAGGTTAATGGTCCGATCCGGGTTTTAAGCCCGCGGTAGCGCCGGTTTTCTAGTTTGAAAAAGTTTTTGTTTCCGCATTTTGGCCTCGGACAGACGGCCGGGGCGCTACCGTAGACTTACAGAAGGACTAATATCTTGAGGTATAATCATCTATCATAGTAGTTTAGCACTTCTAGATAGTTGTTAGTTAGGGTTTAGCAAAGATCCGTAAAGTTAGTCGATGTTACCTTAAACAAAATGATTGTTTTACCTATTCCGCCTCGCTGCATCTTGTGGGGTGTCTAATGTCGACTTACATCCATAGCATTACTTGCATTGTCGTCCGAATACTTTAAACTTGGAAATGGGTTCCTGACATTCTATTGTCTCCATCGACTCTCAATGTTCCTGCGTGACGTCGTCTCTAGCTGGAATCAATCTATCTGATGACCTCGCATCGGGGTAAGCGAACGAACCATATATCCTAGTCATTCATCCTCGGGTGACTAGCGACCTTCCATCATATCTCTATGTGCAACCCGTACTACAGTAGCTCCAACATCTGGAGCAATATCTCGTCGTTTGCAGCAACAACTGGCTCATTGGTCTGCATGCTGAACAGTGCCTCAATCATCATGAATAAGCGATACATCAATGGTCATCACATTCTAACTGTCCTCTATCAGTTGCTCAATCCTCTGGTGCTGATCTGAACGTCTGAGAAGTCTCGTAAAAGCGATCCGTCAAACGCTCATAGCGTGAAAACACAATAAAACGACGCCTCTATCCAATCGTATGTCCCTGGAATCACGCCCTGGTCAGTCCTCGTCTGTGACGAGCTCTTGCTGACACAACTCTAGCCGTAGCTCTCTCTGTCGTGTAATCATGGCAGCATAACCTGTAACACTTTGAATTTCCGTCAGAATGTTTTTCACGATAATTAGTTATTTAGTCGTGTTAGCAAACTGGAAAATTTTTCCTTTGTAGTGTAGTGTACACTTGCACACTTAGTTTTTGGGACTTAGGGTTTTGGTACATGTTAACCATTCTTGTGTTGCATGGTTGCTAACTTATTTCCCCACCCTTTAATCAAAACAAAACCCTTTTTATAATTTCAAATCCTAATAAACAAATGAGCCATGGTGTTAGGTATTGACTTTTGACCCTTTTTCTTTTCCTCTTCTCTCTCTTTCCCTCATTCTAAAATTCTGCAGAAAATTTCCAGCAGCAAACCCTCCATTTTTCTCCATATTCTCTTCTCTTTTCATTTCTCCTTGATTTCCAAACAAAACCTACACAAATCAACACATTTATCTTCACAAAACCATGGAAAAAGGGGTTTTTTGGGGTATTTGAAGGCTAATCTGCACACCTGAGAGAGGAGCTGGACTTTTGGTGTTGTATAAGTTCTTTAGAAGGTATAAATTCATGTCTTAACCTCTTTTTCCATAACTTGCATGTTTAGTTTCAAAATATCACATTTTTGTGCAATTTTAGTGCTATTGAAGGGATTTAGTGGTAATATGTTAAAGTTTATGTTGTTGTGGCTTGATTAGCTTGTTAATGAGTTATTAGTGTGGGTTTAGACTTAGGTTTGTTTCAGATTTCAGAAAAATACCCTAAAATTTGATTTTAGTGCAAAAGTGTGGATTTTAACCAGAAATAAGGCTCTGTAGGATCTGCTGCTACCCGAGATATTTTAGAGTGAAACTAGATGTTACTGTAGCATGTATGGGGGGTATAGAGTGCACACACCAAACCTGGGAGCCCAATTCCCAAGTGAGGCCGCCGGAATACTCATTCTGGCCGCAATTTGCGGCCAGATGGGGGTGTTTTGGGTTGGGGTTTGGGGTGTTGGTATCTGCTGCTACGTGGGTTATGTTGGTATATATAGTTTTACATTATCTTTTCTGTATCAAAATCTGTAGGTGATTACCTATTTTCCCGTATTTTCAATCTTTCGCGACACGCGTGATATGTGTGTATGGGTTTTGGGTTTCTGCGTATCGCTACGTGTCGGAGTGACTTTAGGCGCGTGATCACACGTTTTAGCGTATCGCGCACACGCGCGCTTGGTTCACGACACAAGTTGCTAGTTCGGATTTAATGTCGTATTTGTGTGATGTCAAGCTTATATTTGATGTATTGTGTAATTTGAAGGTTCGCAGGCGAGTACGGCGGATGCCGCGCAGAAGGGGAAACAAGCTGTTGGCTATACCTAGCGAGATACTACGGTGAGTAGATTTAACATCTATGGGGATATCGCCCGCATGGCGTTCTACGTCAGTGCTGATAAGACCTTATAGCTACATTTACATACATTAACTGTTCATGGCTACTATTTAGTGCATACTGCATTCCCTGCTATATGTATATAAACTAGAATTGATAAAACACCGCACCCTTACTGACAGTTCATGTTGCAAGAGCACTATCCTGACATGATATTCATACTTGATGCATACATCACATCGGATCATTATGCTATGGCTCATCTTTTATGTGACTTGACATGATATTCTTACTTGATGCACATATCACATCACATTTACTTGCATATTGGTTGGGATTACATGTGATTTCTGGATTTGGGAACCGTGGCCTTTTCAAATATGTAATCATTTAAAAACCCGGTTCCCTTGATATGCTATTTTGGGGCGCTACTCTGTGTTTTCTCGGTGCTAGAGTGGCTTATATTAAGAGAGGGATGACCCGGACTGACGGATGCCCGATATATTGAGAGAGGGATGACCCGGACTGACGGATTCCCGATATATTGAGAGAAGGCTGACCCGGACTGACGGATGCCCGATATATTGAGAGAGGGCTGACCCGGACTGACGGATGCCGGATAAATTGAGAGAGGGCTGACCCGGACTGACGGATGCCCGATATATTGAGAGAGGGATGACCCGGACCGACGGATTCCCGATATATTGAGAGAGGGCTGACCCGGACTGACGAATGCCCGATAGAGGAGGATTTTCGTGTCGATGCTAAACACGAGTATTTATGTTATTTGGGTGCCGATGTTGGGCACTCGTGATTCTCAGGGATGTACAGGATTTGAGGGCCGATGGAGTACCGGCGTCTGGGTTGTTGGGATTCGCGGTGCATACATATATATTTAGTCCACCTCGATATTTCGTGTAGATGTTATATTCCCATGCTCAGCATTCATCACTGCATCTCATCCTGTAGTTATATCACCTGATAGAGGACTTGTATGATTATTATACATACTGCTTACCTCGCATTGATATCATCTGCTGGCATATGTTAGAGTAGCGCAGTATGTGCATGCTCGCGATTACCTTTATATGTTATTTCTATTCACGAGTTGGCAACTCACCCCCGTTGTGCCACAGTGGTTGCAGGTAGCCTTCGGAGCAGTCGCGGCAGGCTGCGTTTTGCATCTTTTGACACAGATACCCCCATAGTTGGTGTACCGGCTCTCTTGCTGATAGGTGGGTTTTGTGCGGTATCTGTTTATCTTTCAGTTATGTATATTGTTGTATCTAGTATTTTCCATCTACCATGTATGTATGGACTTAGAGACAGTGTGAGGACGATGATGTATATTATTGGTATTCTGGTGTCGAGCTCATTGTGAGCCGACTTTTCTTATGCAGTTGTATTCTATCTGTGATGTTCTCACTTGTTGCTCTTGATCTTCGCTGCGGCGTCGTATATTGTTTACTTGGATCTTTTAACTTGAATTAAATGTGTTCTTTTAAAACTTAAAACACTCTATACTGTTATGGGCTTGATATCTGGGTTTTCGGTTCACTTAGTCACGTTACGCCTATAGACGTTGCGTGGTTAGGTGCTGGTCACGGGCCAAACTCTGGGTCGTGACAAAGTTGGTATCAGAGCGTAGGTTTAACCTTTCGGAGTGTAGGATGACCCTGGTATGATGGAGTAGGTAGCTGCAGCAGGGTAGCATAGCGTGTGTATGTTCCGCAGCATACTCACGACACGGCACTCCGCCTACGCGACCTTAGGACTTGTTGATTTAAATTCCTTCTTGAGTATATACATTCTTGCGATTCGATTTCCGTATCCTTATCGAATCCTATTGTTCCTTTCAGCCATTATGCCACCAAAGACTACGAGGGCGCAGAGAGCGGCCGCGAGGGCCGAGATTCGAGTTGACTCGTTCGAGACGAGGACTGATCCGGGTAGTACACCGGTTGTGCCCGAGCAGGCTGTTCCTGCCGTGACAGATCAGATTGCTATGTTAGGGGCTGGTGTGCAGGAGATACGCCAGACGATGGGATCCAGTATGCAGGAGATGCGCCAGATGATGGGATCTCTAGTTGAGACACTTCGAGCGCAGCGACCAGAGGTAGTTCCACCCGTTGCAGAGACCGCGGTGGTACCCACAGTGCAGGCAGTTGCACCTGCGACTACAGAGGTTATTACGGTATCGCTGTCAGAGTTTATGAGGCTGAAGCCTCCGGTCTTCACAGGCACCGATGTGGCTGAGGACCCACAGTCTTTCATTGATAGGATGGCGCGGATATGTCGTTCACTTAGATGCGCAGATGCGATATGGGTTGAGTTCGCGAGCTTTCGCCTGGAAGGTCTTGCGCAGAAATGGTGCGAATCAGTCGAGAAGGATAGAGTAGCAGGTCTTCCTCCTATGACCTGGACCGAGTTTGTGGCGCTATTCCTTGCCCATTTTCTTCCCCGGAGTGTTAGGTGTAGGGTTCCTAGGCACGCTAATGAAGTCTCACAAGGCATCAACCATGCCAATTTCAAATTTTACGGGTGCCGAGAAACCCTAATACGGATCATTGACTAGAAGTTTAGGCGATATACGAATCTAGTTAACAACTTAACTAAAGATAAGAAGCTACAACCTTTGTAGATCCGGATATCCACTTCCTTTGCTCCACGTAGGCGTCCTCTCGCTGTCCATCTCGAATTCCGGACTCAATCGTCGGCTTGATCGGAGAAATGGGCGGACTAGGTCGTCGGCTTCGTGCCGAAGATGATCTACGTCGAGGCATCATAAGTTCAAGCTCCGACTTCACAAATTTGTGAAACTTGTGAAGAAAACACCCAAAACAACTTGGCAAGAGGTAGAGGGTGAAGAAATAGGAGGTGGGTTCACTTTAGAATTGGATTTCTCACTTTAGAACTCAAGTTGCCATTGATGGCATCAAGCTTTCTTTCTTGAAGAAGAAGATCAAGAAGAAGGAAATATTATGATAAGTATATCCAAAATGAAAAAAGAAATGAATACTTATCATAATAGGAACCATGGTTAGGTGTAGAGAATTGACCAAGGTTAGAAGAGTGGTTAGGGTTAAGCATGAAGACAAATTGGTCACTTTGGTCAAAGCTTCATGAAGCTTCACAAAGGTTCAAGAATGAAAGCAACCATTTTGTATTCTTATCCCATCCTTTTTCCAAAATCAATAAATAAAATAATGGATAATTAAAACCCTAATCACTTTCTTAAAGAATGGATAATTAAAACCCTAATCACTTTCTTAACCTAGGTTTAATTCTTTACACTTAACCAAATGAGCAAGCATCATCAAACATGATACAAAGATGTGCACAAAAGTATATCGCATATACAACTTGCACATCAAGTGAGAAAATCCATTTAAAGTGAACTAATACTAGTTAATGCAAAATAATATATCAAATATATAATTATACATTAAATCATTAAATCAACACTTGATTCAATGATCCGGTCATGTCGCACATAACCGACCAGTATACAATGTATCGATTTATCGAATCAATGATTCGATAACTTGGTTATATCGAATATAACCAATCGATATATTCATCGCGAGAATGGAATACGGTATCACATACACGCATTATTCTTGGTCCTGCACATATCTCATATGCCCTCCTATTTCGTTTCGCTTGAGCCAGGAAACCTCTGTGTAGGACTCTAAAGACTCGTCAATACGCCGGTAGCGGATGATGATCATATCAAGCACCCACAAGCCGCAAGCGGTCTGCTAAACGTAACGGCCATCCGGGTATTGAGCGATCAGAAGATCGACGAGCTAGCCCGCTCACACTCCTGTGAATCCAACCAGTAACACTTACCGTACAGTCCGGTCTGTTCGTCTGATATGTCGCATATCAAGTCTAGGGGTGGTAAACGTCAGACCCCAATAACCGATAAGTCGTGCCGATGTGAGGCTCATAACGGGTCGAGAAACTACTGGTAACACTTACCAGCAAATCTCTGATCAGCCCTGGCCAGGGACTTCCCTGTTACGGCCAATCGAGCACTGCGCAACATCAACCCCCAATACCGGGAGAGACGAAACCCCTCCTATCGCTCATTGCCTCCATGTGACTCGGGACTGTACGCAAAGACCACCGTTTTGCACGCCCTCATGGATGTGGTAAGGTGGAGATCAAAGCACAGTGGGAATCACACAAGACTCTATGACGATCTCGGGTCTACAGACTAATTTGCACAAGTGTCACCTGAGAACTGCCATCTGACGTGAGGTATAATACCATCTGGGAGTTCTCGGCGAGTCCGTCCAGTGTACCCAGTCTCCACTGAGCACCCGTATACCATCTCTGATGTCAAACACCAATGGATATGGGATCATCCATCGCCCATCTCATGGGTCGAGAGGCGTATACGCTAGTCTACACTGGTATATCGATGCCCCGTCTCGATACACCCACGACTAGGGACCTTGAAGGATGTACCTGTAGACTACCATGTCCCCACTAGTATGATCTGCATCACAGTCTAGGTAGTCAAGTACACATCCTAAGGGCTTTACCAACATGTAACTATAAGAAAGTTTAAAGAGACAAGTGTACATGTTAAGATAAAGAGTAACCAGATAGCATACTATTATATCGAGCAAGAAAGTCATCTCTATATATGTCCAAGCATCCAATATAATATACATCATATGTACAATACTGGCCTCTAGGGCATACATACAACTAACAATCTCCCACTTGACCTAGGGCCAGCTGCTGTAGTATCGCATACCGAGCATCCCGAAGAGTCTCTCAAACTGTATCTGGGAAATGGCCTTCGTGAGTGGATCCGCCGTGGTGTTCTTCGTGTCAGCTCTCCTGACTTCGATCTCCCGGCGATCAACTATCTCCCGGATTAGGTGATACCGCCTCAGAATATGCCTGGATCGCTGATGGGACCGAGGTTCCTTGGCTAAAGCCACCGCTCCATTGTTATCGCAATACAAAGGTATTGGATGCTCAATGGATGGAACCACTCCAAGTTCAGTAATGAACTTCTTGATCCAGACAGCCTCTTTGGCAGCATCGTTGGCAGCGATGTATTCAGCCTCCATCGTCGAGTCTGCCACGGTTTCCTTCTTGGAACTCTTCCTGCTAACAGCCCCTCCATAAAGGGTAAAGACAAATCCCGACTGCGACTTAGAGTCGTCCTTATCACTCTGGAAGCTCGAATCGGTAAAGGACTCCACTTGGAGTTCTCCGTTACCATACACCAAGAGCATCTCTTTAGTCCTTCGTAAGTACTTGAGAATGCTCTTCACAGCTGTCCAGTGACTCTCTCCAGGATCAGCTTGATACCTGCTCACTACACTTAGTGAGTATGCAACATCGGGTCTGGTACATAGCATCGCGTACATGATAGAGCCTACAGCCGAAGCATAGGGTATCCCTTGCATGCGAGCTCTCTCCAAATCAGTCTTGGGAGACATCTCTTTGGAGAGAGTGACTCCAGAGATCGTGGGTAGGTTCCCACGCTTGGATTCTTCCATACTAAACCTCTTTAGTATGGTGTCAATGTACCTGGATTGGGACAATCCCAATATCCGTTTGGATCTATCTCTATAGATCCTAATTCCCAATATGCAGGAGGCATCACCAAGATCTTTCATCGAGAATCTCCGTGATAAGAAGAGCTTGACCGATTGCAGTATAGGAATATCATTTCCTATCAAGAGTATATCGTCCACGTACAATACGAGGAAGACAACCTTACTCTCTGCCACCTTCTTGTAAATACAAGGTTCATCTGGGTTTTTGACGAAATCAAACTCTTTGATAACGACGTCAAAGCAGATGTTCCAACTCCGCGATGCTTGTTTTAATCCATAAATGGATTTAAGCAGCTTGCACACCTTACCGCTGCTCCCACTGTCTACGAAGCCCTCTGGCCGAGTCATGTACACGCACTCTTCTAAATCACCGTTTAGAAAGGCGGTCTTAACATCCATTTGCCAGATTTCGTAATCATGATATGCAGCGATGGCAAGCATGATCCGGATAGATTTAAGCATAGCCACTGGAGAAAAGGTTTCGTCATAGTCCACACCTGGTCTTTGACGAAAACCCTTTGCTACAAGTCTAGCTTTGAAAGTCTCCACTTTCCCATCTACACCAAGTTTTTTCTTGAAGATCCACTTGCTCCCAATGGGTTTTACCCCTTCAGGAGCAACATCCAAAGTCCATACTTTGTTGGTGTACATGGATTCCATCTCGGACCGCATAGCATCCAGCCATTTCACTGAGTCCTTACTCGTGATGGCCTGCTCGAAGCTAGTTGGGTCATCATCCTCCATGATGCAATCCTCGCTTCCACCATCCATGAGAAAACCGTAGTATCTCTCAGGTTGGCGAGGAACCCTACTAGATCGGCGGAGAGGCTGAGGTTCGTCGGGAGCTACTGAATCCTCTGGTTCCACTAAATCTTCAGTTTGAGTTTGTGTAGCCGGAATTTCTTCCAGTTCTACCTTATCGCCACTAATTTCTTTTGCAAGAAATTCCTTTTCCAAAAAGGTGGCATGTCGAGAAACAAACACTTTTTGTTCCTCTGTATGGTAGAAAAGATATCCATGTGAATGTTTGGGATATCCCACAAACTTGCATAGAACTGACCGTGCCTCGAGTTTGTCCGGATTTTGCCTTTTGACATAGGCCGGGCAACCCCATATCATAACTCGTTTAAGACATGTCTCTTCCCACTCCATATCTCATATGGTGTGGTAGGTACAGATTTAGTTGGAACTTGATTCAATAGGTATGCTGCTGTTTCAAGCGCATACCCCCAGAAGGAAATAGGTAACTCAGCTGTACTCATCATAGAGCGCATCATATCTAATAGGGTGCGATTCCTCCGCTCCGATACACCGTTGTGCTGTGGTGTATAAGGAGGAGTAAGCTGAGAGAGAATCCCATTCTCTTTTAGATAATCTAGGAACTCATTGCTTAAGTATTCTCCTCCTCGATCAGATCGAAGGATCTTAATACTTTTGCCTGTTTGTTTTTCTACTTCGTGCTTATATTCTCTGAATTTCTCAAAAGCTTCAGACTTGTGTTTCATCAGGAACACATGTCCGAATCTAGAGAGATCGTCAGTGAATGTAATGAAGTAGGAAGAACCGTTCCTGGCAGGCGTAGACATGGGACCGCCTACATCACTATGTATCAGTTCTAAGAGTTCATTAACTCTTTCTCTGTGTCCACTAAACGGAGCTTTGGTCATTTTTCCTTTGAGACATGAATGGCAAGTATCATAAGATGATAATTCAAACGAATTCAAATAACCATCCTTATGTAACTTATCCATTCGTGTCGCATTGATATGACCAAGTCTACAGTGCCACAAGTAGGATTCGTTCATTTCTGAACATTTCCTCTTGTGTGTGTTTTGTATATTGAGGACTGTATTCTGATTTAGAATGAATATGCCATTATGTAACGAGCCTGATGCAATCAACTTTTGATCTAGGAATATGTTCAAAACATTATCCTTTACTACAAAATTATATCCTTCTTTATTTAATAAAGAAACTGATATAATGTTGCACATCATGTTCGGTATATAATAGTACTCATTCAGGACTATTGTATCACCATTTGGTAATACCAGGTGATATATGCCAACTGCTTTGGCTGCAACAATTGCCCCATTCCCTACTTGAACGGAACGATCACCTTTTCCCAGTTCTCTACCTTTCCGTAGCCCATGTAACTGTTTACATATGTGGGATCCTGATCCGGTATCTAATACCCAGGATGTAGGGTTAACTGAGAAACAGTTCTCAATAACAAACACACCCGAAGAAGGTGCATCATCATGCATGTTCTCCGTTTGGGCGGCGTGAGAATCTAGATATTCTCCTGTTTCCTGTTCAGTCTTATAACGTTTATAAGATAGAACGGGTCCAACGTTCCCCTGCACAGTATAATATGTGGGTTCGGTCAATACATCCATATTATTATCTTTATTAGGGCATGACATGGTCGCTACCTGGAGAGAGAGAGAAGAAAACACTTTAGCGTATGCTCGTGCAAGATCAGATTGGTTATTATCTTATCTAATCAGGATGGCTCCTACTGGTTTTTATCAAATCTTCTTTCAAACCCTAAAAGGAAAGATTAGCTGGGATTAATTACACACTACAAGTTCGCCAATCTTTCAGCCAGGCCAGTGTCGGTACTTTGAGGGAGGTCCCCCGTGCTTTCGCACGAACCTAATTACTGTAAACCTCGTTTTCCCAGAGGCGTAACCCCATTGACACCTTTCTAGACACCTAGTTGATCGGCTAATTGTAATGTGTAAAACTCTCCCAGGAGTAACTCTTACTCGCAGCGGGTATCGGGATCCAACTATCTCATAGAAGGTATGCAATCTCATTGCAAATTTCAACACTTGAAATTCCCGATAATATTTTGCCCCTAGTGTGCCATGACCTTGACAGAGGTCAACAAACCATAGTGCACTAGTCAAGTTCAACCCGTCATTTCTTGATTGAATCAAACCCACTCGCACGACCATTGACAGAGGTCAACAAGGTCATACGACTACCCTAATCCAATCACATCACATGCTTAACAGATAATTACTAGTTAGCTACCGCACACTACACCTTGACAGAGGTCAACAAACGCAGCACGAATACTAAATAGTCTTTATCTGAAATGACGGAGGGCTACGACAGGTTTTTCTGAAAACCTATTGCGTAATGAACTTGATATCGTTGTAGAATCAAATGAAGTTTTAAAATGGAGTGATTTTGAGGCTTTTTCTAGTTTTGCTAAAGGGGTCACTCCCGGTGAAGGGATCGTCGGCCCTTTCCTCGTCGAATGATGTGCGGGATATATCATATATATCACTGTGCAAAGCAGAAACTATAGAAGCAATCAAAAATCAAACCGAGTGTGTAGCATCTGCCAGTTATTGCTAAAGAAGTCACTCCCGGTGAAGGGATCTCGGTCCTTTCCTCATCGAATAAGGTGCAGGATATATCACATATACCGCTGTGCAAAGCAAGAACTGTAGCTACCTGTTTTATTTAAAATTTGATTCTACAACATCTTAGGTTTCTTTTCTTTCATTAATCACATTAATGAAGTCCCATCATTTAAGTACCTAAACATCACAGATAGATATGACGTACAATTATGCCATCCACATTCGCCTCGATGTCCCCTCGTGCACCGTTAGGTTAGGTAACTAACGACAGAGCAGGGCAGGGCTAGTGCGGATGCAAAACATAAGTAACGTCTATATAATATATCATATATACTATATACTGTATCTATCACAGAACATCACATGATCACATCACAGATATCGCAGCAGAAAAAACATATGAAATATTGGATATACTTGGACGTCCGTGTTTTCAATACGAGCCAGTATAAAACACAGATTCTACGGTCGTGATGAATAGCCAATCCCACACCCCTAGACCCCAACGAGAGCGGCAAGCAACCCTGCCAATTCTAGGGTTAGGAGACCCGGACTTGACTCCTCGAGTTGGTCTCCCACTGGACCCCAGAACCCGGTTACTTATGCTCCCCTCCTTGGGTCTATCCTAATGCGGAAAAGTAAATAATATACAAAAGGTGACATCTTCCACAACCTGGAAGTGCCCCAAAATAAAAGAATATTACATACAAGTTTTTACATGAATGAAAATGAAAAACACTCATCTCACATAAAAACCCCCGGCTATTCAAACACGACGATCCAATATAACATATCCAGCAACACAAAACATCACATGTCATCAACGTAAGTAAATATGCGCATCCCAATTGTCGTTGACATATAGCAACGAAACCGGCGATATCACATATTACACTTACGGTCACAGAAAAGAAAGTGTAAAACTACAACAATTGGAATCCGCAACCTCTTTAGACATCGCATGCCTAATTAAAATGAAATACTTAGACATCACATGCTTAACAGTTATAAACCCCGCATTTTAGTCTCATTATCGAAAACTCTTTTCAATATCAAATGAAACTAAACCGCTAGATTTATATCATTCATTCAGTTATCTCATAACTGTTTGTGAATTCCAATTATTGTATCCCATTCCGGATAAATAGAAAATATTAAACTTTCCGATCGAACATTCGAACACCCAAGTTTTCCGAAACCGTCCAACACATGAAATAGGTTCAAAGACATTCACTTCATGCCTCAGTACCAACGGTCCAGCCGTAGAAGGGTCAAGCCAACGCCTCACATGTGGCACGCCGTACTGCCCCAAACCCTAAGGTTCAAAGGGCAGTTCAAGACGGTCACATAATCAAGTTAAGGTTTGTTGTCTTCTAGAGAGACCATCACGTTACTTGCACTACTCAGAACGTCCTTAAACTACAGAAAAATCCAACACTTGGAAATTTTCCGGCAGGGGAAAAGTTGGGTATTTATATCCGGTCGGACTTTTTAACATATTCAAAAAATTATCCGGAAAACACTTAGACAAAGTTCGATAATCCGATCGAAATACCGAGTCCCCAATACAACCCAGAATACTCAACTCTTGAATAAATATTAAAAATTCCCAGAGAACTCAGCACTGAATAAAAGAAGTTACTGTGCAAAATTGGGTGGGTGACGTCATCATACGGCCGCGGAACCGCCGCAGAAACCAGGCTTCTGCCGCGGTTCCGCCGCACTTTAGAGGAATTGGGTGATCGTGTTTCACAGTAATTCTTAGAAAGTCCTGCTGAATTTTCTGCATATTTTTAATTTGGAAAAAACCCAGTTTTTAAAAAATGTACAGAGAGCAACTTTTATATTAGGGTTTCGGTTCGATCGGACTTCAAACTCCGTCGACACTTCGCCTAAGGCTCTAGCTAGGCTCTGATACCACTGTAGGTCAGGCAGCCACCCCATCCAATGGGATCGCCGTGGCACCAACGGGTCCCTCAGCAACTACTTTTTACGCATGCCCCCTCGCGAGGACTACAACCCGCTAGAACACCTTCCGGTCTCGGGACACCCTGGGGGTAAGAGCCTATGCTTCGCCACACTGTCACACGGTGAGAACTCTCCATAGGTCGACATCCAATGTCTAATAGCTCTGATACCACTGTAGGGTTCCTAGGCATGCTAATGAAGTCTCACAAGGCATCAACCATGCCAATTTCAAATTTTACGGGTGCCGAGAAACCCTAATACGGATCGTTGACTAGAAGTTTAGGCGATATACGAATCTAGTTAACAACTTAACTAAAGATAAGAAGCTACAACCTTTGTAGATCCGGATATCCACTTCCTTGGCTCCATGTAGGAGTCCTCTCGCTGTCCATCTCGAATTCCGGACTCAATCGTCGGCTTGATCGGAGAAATGGGCGGACTAGGTCGTCGGCTTCGTGCCGAAGATGATCTACGTCGAGGCATCGTAAGTTCAAGCTCCGACTTCACAAATTTGTGAAACTTGGGAAGAAAACACCCAAAACAACTTGGCAAGAGGTAGAGGGTGAAGAAATAGGAGGTGGGTTCACTTTAGAATTGGATTTCTCACTTTAGAACTCAAGTTGCCATTGATGGCATCAAGCTTTCTTTCTTGAAAAAGAAGATCAAGAAGAAGGAAATATTATGATAAGTATATCCAAAATGAAAAAGAATGAATACTTATCATAATAGGAACCATGGTTAGGTGTAGAGAATTGACCAAGGTTAGAAGAGTGGTTAGGGTTAAGCATGAAGACAAATTGGTCACTTTGGTCAAAGCTTCATGAAGCTTCACAAAGGTTCAAGAATGAAAGCAACCATTTTGTATTCTTATCCCATCCTTTTTCCAAAATCAATAAATAAAAGAATGGATAATTAAAACCCTAATCACTTTCTTAAAGAATGGATAATTAAAACCCTAATCACTTTCTTAACCTAGGTTTAATTCTTTACACTTAACCAAATGAGCAAGCATCATCAAACATGATACAAAGATGTGCACAAAAGTATATCGCATATACAACTTGCACATCAAGTGAGAAAATCCATTTAAAGTGAACTAATACTAGTTAATGCAAAATAATATATCAAATATATAATTATACATTAAATCAATAAATCAACACTTGATTCAATGATCCGGTCATGTCGCACATAACCGACTAGTATACAATGTATCGATTTATCGAATCAATGATTCGATAACTAGGTTATATCGAATATAACCAATCTATATATTCATCGCGAGAATGGAATACGGTATCATATAGACGCATTATTCTCGGTCCTGCACATATCTCATATGCCCTCCTATTTCGTTTCGATTGAGCCAGGAAACCTCTGTGTAGGACTCTAAAGACTCGTCAATACGCCGGTAGCAGATGATGATCATATCAAACACCCACAAGCCGCAAGCGGTCTGCTAAACGTAACGGCCATCCGGGTATTGAGCGATCAGAAGATCGACGAGCTAGCCCGCTCACACTCCTGTGAATCCAACCAGTAACACTTACCGTACAGTCCGGTCTGTTCGTCTGATATGTCGCATATCAAGTCTAGGGGTGGTAAACGTCAGACCCCAATAACCGATAAGTCGTGCCGATGTGAGGCTCATAACGGGTCGAGAAACTACTGGTAACACTTACCACCAAATCTCTGATCAGCCCTGGCCAGGGACTTCCCTGTTACGGCCAATCGAGCACTGCGCAACATCAACCCCCAATACCGGGAGAGACGAAACCCCTCCTATCGCTCATTGCCTCCATGTGACTCGGGACTGTACCCAAAGACCACCGTTTTGCACGCCCTCATGGACGTGGTAAGGTGGAGATCAAAGCACAGTGGGAATCACACAAGACTCTATGACGATCTCGGGTCAACAGACTAACCTGCACAAGTGTCACCTGAGAACTGCCATCTGACGTGAGGTATAATACCATCTGGGAGTTCTCGGTGAGTCCGTCCAGTGTACCCAGTCTCCACTGAGCACCCGTATACCATCTCTGATGTCAAACACCAATGGATATGGGATCATCCATCGCCCATCTCATGGGTCGAGAGGCGTATACGCTAGTCTACACTGGTATATCGATGCCCCGTCTCGATACACCCACGACTAGAGACCTTGAATGATGTACCTGTGGACTACCATGTCCCCACTAGTATGATCTGCATCACAGTCCAGGTAGTCAAGAACACATCCTAAGGGCTTTACCAACATGTAACTATAAGACAGTTTAAAGAGACAAGTGTACATGTTAAGATAAAGAGTAACCAGATAGCAAACTATCATATCTTGCAAGAAAGTCATCTCTATATATGTCCAAGCATCCAATATAATATACATCATCTGTACAATACTGGCCTCTAGGGCATACATACAACTAACATTAGGGATGCCCGAGCACGCAGATTTGAGTCCTTACGCCAGACGCCAGAGATGTCAGTGGCAGAGTATGACGTGCTGTTCACCGAGCTATCAGTTTATGCTTCGTGCTTAGTGGCTACCGAGGAGTTGCGAGTCAAGAGATTTGTTCGAGGCTTGCTTACCCCACTATTCCTTGCTATCAGCGCGCAGCATTACGAGACATACGTAGCAGCAGTAGATGCAGCATTATTAGTTGAGGAGCGCCTTGCTGAGACTTCGGCAGTTCCAGAGCCGAAGAGAGTTCGTGCGGATACATCAGTGCAGAGACAGCCTTTTCGGCACCGTGATAGACGTATTGTAGGCAGCAGAGATTCAGGGCGGGGCCGGTTATTCAGTTCCTATCCCCAGGATGGTCAGCGGTCATCGTCGGGATGTTTTCGCTGTGGGAGTTCTTATCATCGTGTATGAGATTGTCCTGAGTTACCCCGGAGGGAGGCGACAGCACCGCATGTCACATTACCACCTTCACCACCCCAGACGGCATTGCTGATAGTACTTACTGTTACTCCGCGTCAGACGCATGCACAGAGAGGTCGTGGCCGCGGAGGATTTGTTCATAGGGGGCGAGGTGACCGAGGCAGAGGGCAGCCAGTGGCCGGCAGGGGACAGTTAGTTGCAGGTGGAGGACAGGCGCGAGTTTTTGCTTTGACGTATCAGGACGCGCAGGCGTCCAATGCGGTGTTCTCAGGTATCCTTCCTGTATGTTCGGTTGATGCACACGTGTTATTCGATCCTGGATCCACGCACTCGTACGTATCCACACACTTTGTGCCGAGTTTGGGTAGAGAGTCCGGTTTGCTTGACCAGCCGCTTGTTGTGACTACTCCTGTGGGAGAGTCGTTTGTTGCTAGGCACGTGTTCCGATCCTGTACCGTCCGTATTGGCGAGAGAGAGTTGCCGGTCGATTTGATCCTTCTTGAGATGTTGGACTTCGACGTTCTTTTGGGCATGGATTGGTTAGCCACGTGCTATACTTCTGTTGACTGCCGCGAGAAAACAGTTCAATTTTGTTTTCCCGGCGAGTCGGTTGTTGTTGTGTTGGGGGACCGTGGTGTTACCCCTCACAGTGTGATCTCTTCTTTTCGCGCTGGACAGCTTTTGAGGAAGGTATGTCAGGGATTTCTCGCCTATGTTTGTGATACTAGAGCTACAGAGGTTTCGTTGGATCAGGTTCCGGTTGTTAGCGAGTTCCCTGATGTGTTCCTTGATGAGCTTCCTAGGCTACCGCCCGAGCGTGATATTTCTTTCTGTATTGATTTGGTTCCTGGCGCGGGGCCTATTTCTGTACCGCCTTATCAGATGGCCCCGGCAGAACTTAGAGAGTTGAAGGGTCAGTTGCAAGATTTGCTGGATAAGGGACTCATTCGACCCAGTGTTTCTCCTTGGGGTGCTCCAGTCCTGTTTGTCAAGAAGAAGGACGGCAGTATGCGTTTGTGTATCGACTACCGCCAGCTGAACAGGGTGACAGTGCGTAACAGGTATCCTTTGCCACGTATCGACGATTTGTTCGACCAATTTCAGGGGGCAGGATACTTTTCGAAGATCGATTTGCGATCAGGCTACCATCAGCTGCGGGTTCGACAGGAGGACATTTCTAGGACAGCTTTCCGCACGCGTTACGGCCATTATGAGTTTTTGGTGATGTCATTTGGACTCACCAACGCGCCAGCAACATTTATGGATTTGATGAACCGTATTTTCCGGCCGTATCTTGATCTGTTCATCATAGTGTTTATTGACGATATCTTGGTGTATTCTCGTAGTAGAGAAGAGCACGAGCAGCACCTGCGGATTACACTGCAGACCTTGAGGGAGCATCAGCTTTTCGCCAAATTCTCCAAGTGTGCTTTCTGGCTAGACAGCGTCGACTTCTTGGGGCACGTGATTACACGAGATGGTATATGTGTAGACCCGAGGAAGATCGAGGCAGTTCGGAGTAGGCCTAGACCCACGTCAGTGACGGAAGTTCGCAGCTTTCTAGGGCTGGCAGGCTATTACAGGCGATTTATGCAGGGCTTCTCTCGCATTGCTACACCTTTGACCGGGTTGACCCGGAAGGGAGTTCGCTTCGATTGGACGGAGGAGTATGAGCACAGTTTCCAGCAGCTACGGGCTTTACTGACTACGACACCCATGCTATCATTGCCTTCAGGATCAGGTGGATTTGTGGTCTACTGTGATGCTTCACAAGTGGGGGTGGGGTGCGTTTTGATGCAGCATGACAGGGTGATCGCGTATGCTTCGCGGCAATTAAAGAAACATGAACAGAATTACCCCACTCATGATCTGGAGATGGCTGCGGTGGTCTTTGCACTTAAGATCTGGCGACATTATTTGTATAGAGAGTCGTGCCAGATATTCACTGACCATAAGAGCTTAAAGTATATATTTCAGCAGCGAGACCTGAACCTTAGACAGCGCCGATGGATGGAGTTAGTGAAGGACTACGACTGTGAGATCTTGTATCACCCGGACAGGGCGAATGTTGTGGCGGATGCTTTGAGAAGGAGGCCTGGGGGTATTCTATCCTGTTTGAGCGCAGTGCAGAGGCAGTCGTCAGCGGATTGGCAGATCTTATGCGACAGCCGGGTACAGTTCGAGTTTACGCCGATCGGAGGACAGATTGCGCATGTTCGTACACGTCCACAGTTGCTTGACTGTATACATGAGGCACATCATAGTGATGACCGCTGTTCAGAGATCAGGACACAGATGGGACAGGGCAGATTTTCCGAGTTCGTGATCGATGATCAGGGGATACTACGATTTGGAGCTAGACTATGCATACCAGATGCTGAGGGATTGCGGTGCGAGATTCTTGAGGAGGCACATCGGTCGGTATATAGTGTTCATCCCGGTTCCACCAAGATGTACCATTACTTGAGAGATGTTTACTGGTGGGATGGAATGAAGAGAGACATTGCAGATTTTGTGTCGAGATGCCTGACTTGTCAGCAAGTCAAAGCTGAGCACCAGAGGCCCGCGGGAGAGCTACAGCCGTTACCCATTCCGGAGTGGAAATGGGAACAGATCTCTATGGATTTCATTGTGGGTCTACCCAGGACTAGTCGAGGGTTTGACTCCATCTGGGTGATCGTGGATCGTTTGACGAAAGCAGCTCACTTCCTGCCGTTGAAGACGACTTTCGGATTTGCTCAGTATGCCCAGATTTACATTGATGAGATTGTACGACTGCACGGAGTTCCGACATGTATCATGTCCGATAGAGGCACCCAGTTTACCAGCCAACTATGGCAGAGGCTTTAGGAGGCTTTAGGCACTCGCTTGAGTTTCAGCACAGCATTCCATCCGCAGACCGACGGACAGTCAGAGCGGACTATTCAGACTCTCGAGGACATGCTCAGAGCATGCGTATTAGACTTCGGAGGTAGCTGGGATCATCATTTGCCCCTAGTAGAGTTCTCCTACAACAACAGCTACCAGGAGACCATTCAGATGGCACCGTTTAAGGCTCTTTATGGGAGGAGATGCAGATCGCCCACCTGTTGGACGGAGCTCAGTGAGAGCAGTATCTTAGGGCTGCAGATTGTGGAGGAGACGACCGCGAAGATCCAGTTGATTCGCGATAGGATGAGAGCAGCCTAGAGTAGGCAGAGATCTTATGCGGACCGTCGTCGGTGCAGACTTGAGCTTTCTGTTGGTGATCATGTTTTCTTGAGGGTCTCCCCAATGAAAGGCGTGATGAGATTTGGGAAGAAGGGGAAGCTTAGTCCCAGATATGTGGGCCCCTTTGAGATCCTCGAGCGTATTGGTGCGGTTGCGTATCGATTAGCCCTTCCGCCCAGTTTTCCAGACGTGCACCCCGTATTTCACATTTCGATGCTCCGCAAATATCTTCATGATCCTTCGCATGCGATTCAGCACCCGACGATCCAGCTTGAGCGCGACCTTTCCTATGCAGAGCAGCCGGTGATGATCTTGGATCGACAAGTAAAGAAATTGAGATCGAAAGAGATACCGTCCGTCAAGGTACTTTGGCGTGGCCAGAGCGGCGAGGAGGTCACTTGGGAGATTGAGAGCGAGATGAGGAAAAGGTATCCCCATCTTTCTGAAGGTGCGTATGATTAGATTTTTAAATTCGGGGACCGAATTTCTTTAAGGGGGGTAGATTGTAACACTTTGAATTTCTGTCAGAATGTTTTTCACGATAATTAGTTATTTAGTCGTGTTAGCAAACTGGAAAATTTTTCCTTTGTAGTGAGTGTACACTTGCACACTTAGTTTTTGGGACTTAGGGTTTTGGTAGCATGTTAACCATTCTTGTGTTGCATGGTTGCTAACTTATTTCCCCACCCTTTAATCAAAACAAAACCCTTTTTATAATTTCAAATCCTAATAAACAAATGAGCCATGGTGTGAGGTATTGACTTTTGACCCCTTTTCTTTTCCTCTTCTCTCTCTTTCCCTCATTCTAAAATTCTGCAGAAAATTTCCAGCAGAAAACCCTCCATTTTTCTCCATATTCTCTTCTCTTTTCACTTCTCCTTGATTTCCAAACAAAACCTATACAAATCAACACATTTATCTTCACAAAACCATGGAAAAAGGGGCTTTTTGGGGTGTTTGAAGGCTAATCTGCACACCTGAGAGAGGAGCTGGACTTTTGGTGTTGTATAAGGTCTTTAGGAGGTATAAATTCATGTCTTAACCTCTTTTTCCATAACTTGCATGTTTAGTTTCAAAATATCACCTTTTTGTGCAATTTTAGTGCTATTGAAGGGATTTAGTGTTAATATGTTAAAGTTTATGTTGTTGTGGCTTGATTAGCTTGTTAATGAGTTATTAGTGTGGGTTTAGACTTAGGTTTGTTTCAGATTTCAGAAAAATACCCTAAAGTTTGATTTTAGTGCAAAAGTGTAGATTTTAACTAGAAATAAGGCTCTGTAGGATCTGCTGCTACACGAGATATTTCAGAGTGAAACTAGATGTTACTGTAGCATGTATGGGGGGTACAGAGTGCACACACCAAACCTGGGAGCCCAATTCCCAAGTGAGGCCGCCGGAATATTCATTCTGGCCGCAATTTGCGGCCAGATGGGGGTGTTTTGGGTTGGGGTTTGGGGTGTTGGTGTCTGCTGCTATGTGGGTTATGTTGGTATATATAGTTTTACATTATCTTTTCTGTATCAAAATCTGCAGGTGATTACCTATTTTCCCGTATTTTCAATTTTTCGCGACACGCGTGATACGTGTGTATGGGTTTTGGGTTTCTGTGTATCACGACGCGTCGGAGTGACTTTAGGCGCATGATCACACGTTTTAGCGTATCGCGCACACTCGCGCTTGGTTCACGACACGAGTTGCTAGTTCGGCTTTAATGTCGTGTTTGTGTGATGTCAAGCTTATATTTGATGTATTGTGTAATTTGAAGGTTCGCAGGCGAGTACGGCGGACGCCGCGCAGAATGGGAAACAAGTTGTTGGCTATACCTAGCGAGATACTACGGTGAGTAGATTTAACATCTACGGGGATATCGCCCGCATGACGTTCTACGTCAGGGCTGATAGGACCTTATAGCTACATTTACATACATTGACTGTTCATGGCTAATATTTAGTGCATACTGCATTCCCTGCTATATGTATATAAACTAGAATTGATAGAACACCGCACCCTGTTCAGACCATAATATTGCATTTTTCATCCCCCTATTCTTATCCATTTTATAAATAAACAGGTACTCTTGACGCATGTTTGTTGCATGTTACAGGATACAGGCTCTTGGAGCAAATACAGTGAAAAAGACGAAAGTTGATACAGAAAAGGGACTTTTGACCAACAAGTAGATGGATCTTACTCAAGCCGAGACGAAGAACAGTGCAAGGTCTAAAAAGACGAAAGTGAAACGGTCAAAAGATCCTTACAAGTTTTCGCTGAAATATCTGGAGAAGTATAAGAAGCCAAACAGAAAAATGAGATGAATAAATAACAAGACCAGATGATCACAAATAATCCCAGAAAGAATGGTTCACCGATCTCACCAAAGGGCCGCGGAACCGCGGCCCAAGCACCCTATTGCCGCGGTTCCGCGGCCGTCTAATGCCCGTGTCGGCGCAAACTTTCTGAGTTGGTGCGTCGGTGCGGGTGTTGGGATTTTCAGTGGGCAAATCTGTAATTGCACATGTGCGAGAGTCTGTAACCTTAGTTTCCTTGTTTGCTTATAAATTGTAATCAAAAATTGTAACATCCTATGCCTCTTTTCAATCAATAAAATTCAGAATTGCTGGGAGTATTATTCAGATCTGTTCTATATTGCTTGGAGGGAGCCGTCAACCTAGTAAGTTATTTTATGTCTTTATTTTAATTCTTTTAATTAGTATGTCTTATCATCCCCTAATGAGCGAGTAGTCTCCTCGCTTGTTAGGGTTAGCCTTAGGAAAAGGTTTGAGAGATGAGATCTCTCACCCCTTTCATGCCATCCATACCTAAGAGTTAGAACTCCATGCATGCACGCACAACCGCTCCCTACGGCATCCTACCCCCTCGAGGTAACGATGAACCGTAGTATAAAGGGCCGGTTGCGCGTGTTTTCTATGGGGGTTAGGGTAATTATCAACAAAGGAAGGATACAAATCTAGAGGAAGAAACATCTTCCCAAAAGATTCGGATCCACTTTATTGATAATTACCGTAACATCTAATAGATCTAAAATAGGGCAATGAAAGCGATAAGGAAACCCTTAATCTCCAAACTTCCCCTAAACCTAACCCTAGCAAGACTTTAATTTAGATTAATTTAGTTCAGTGATAGATCTAGGTTTTTTTAGATTAAATCAATCCAAAAAACATTTGGAATCAACTCGTAAAGACACAATAAGAAATCTACCCATCTCTGTGGATCGACCCGTACTCACCGGCTAGCTGCAAAGCGACGCCGTTTCTGATTGCGGTTAACAGGTATTTTTGGAAAAATCAAATGGTGTCGTTGCCGGGGATGGCGTAATATTTCTTTTTGTGTAATTTCGGGTTGATTTAAATTTTTTAAAAAAATCATAAAAATCAGAAAATAAAAAAATACAAAAACATTTTATCGATCTTTATCTGTTTGAAGGGTTTTAGGGTTTGAATCCTTCAGGAACAGCGAAGGATTGCGAATCTGGAAATTTACAGAAGGTCAAAACAGAAAAGTGAACATCAGAACAGAGTGGAATTGGTTAACAAGAGCTGCACAAAATTTTTCAGAGGCTGAACCCACTGAGAAGCCGCGTTTCCGCCGCATATAGGCCATCAAGACCGCGGTTCCGCGCTCTGCCTGCCACGTCAGCGCATCAACTTTGCAAGGTTTGCTTTCTCCTTCTCCCCTCTGCAACCTCCATATATCCACTGTAAAAAATTTCTGTAGGAATTCTTTGCGCTAAGAATTCTTCCTCCCCCTTCTAAATAACAGATTTTCTGCAGGTTTCTTTGCGCCGCGCTAAAAATTGATTGCAAGTGAATTTTACTGTTTTGCATAATTTAATCGGACTTTAAGGGGATAATTGACCAAACTCAGATTGGGTGGGGATTTCATCACCCTTCCCAGGACCCCCGAAAACACCTAAAGCATGTGCATTGACCACAATTAATTAAAAAATATTAGACTCAGACCTAAGGACATCGAGCTCAATAGGAAAAGGACTAGTATAGGCATCGACCGTTTATCCTAACTGACATTGCGGTGTCTAGGCTAGTGGTTATTAATTAGGCCCACTGTAGTGGTGGTTCCTTCCCACTTACCTGGCCGTACTTGTCGGTGAAGAGGCGGTTTGAGGTCCTATTTCTAGCCTTAGTTAGGAGCTGTCTAGCAGACCTAGGCGACCCTAGATCTAGGCCTGATTGAGCATGTGTGGTGGATACATTTGTGTCGCGAGTCTCTTTTCAAAACTTCTTTGCAAAACTCTCACATATAAAAAATGAAAAGAAAAATCTTTTCAAAACTTGCAACTTGCCGCAAAGAAAACTTGCAACTCACTTCCACTCACTTTCCTTCATTGACGTTATCTTACCCCCACATTCTGTTTTTCTATTTTTCTGACTACACTAATTCTGTAGTGTCTGTCACTTTGGACTAGGGATACTAACGCCCGATTAGTTCGTGTTTCGTTGGTACCGACCGACGAACCCTTCGTCGACATTCCGTCCATTTCCTTACCTCCACCTTCAAATTCTTCTTTCGAAGGTATGTCGGGACACGACCCTAACGATACCTTACCGACGGGAATGATTCCACCTCCGTTAGGTGCGAATAACCCAAATCTTCCGCCTGTTGTAGCGCCCGCACGAGTTGCGCTCCAGGATCTCTTTTACCCCGTCCGCACTTCTTTACCTACATGTCTTTCACCCCCACCGGCAAATGGGGACAACTTTGAAATAAAACCGCATTTCATCAATATGCTGCCAAAATTTCATGGTTTGGAATCCAAAGATGCATATATCTTTATCAATAAATTCCAAAACGTTTGCGCTATGATGAAAACAACCCAATTAAGTGATGACGCTATAAGGCTAAGGGTCATTCCTTTCACCTTATGTGACCTAGCCGAGAAGTGGCTATATAGTGTAGGGTTCATAGGCACTCTCAAGAGGTCTCACAAGGCATCAACCATGCCAATTTCAAAAATTATGGTGCCGAGAAACCCTAGTGAACGGATCGTTGGCTAGATGTCTAGGCGAAAAAGCAAACTAGTTAACACTTAACTAAGAGATACGGAAATACAACCTTTGTAGATCCGGTTCTCCACCTCCATAGCTCTGCAATGAAGTCTCCTCGCTGTCCATAACAAGTCCCTGGCTCTAGCGTCGGCTTCATCGGAGAATGGACGGGCTAGGTCATCGTTGTCCATGCCGAAGATGATCTACGTCGAGGCATCGCTAAATCAAGCTCCGACTTCACCAAGTCAAGAAACTTGTGAAGAAAACACACTCTACTACTTGGCAAGAGGTAGAGGATGAAAAAATAGGAAGTGGGTAGACTTTAGAATTGGATTTCTCACTCATTTCCATTAATCACCATTGATGGAGCTTGCTTTCTTCAAGTGAAAAAAGGAAGAAGAAGAAGAAAGATATTATGATAAGTTATTTTAAAATCAATAGAAAAACAAAACTTATCATAATGTTAACTATAGTCAAGTGTAGAGAATGAATCATGGTTAGTGGGAATGGTTAGGGTTAAGGATGAGATAAGAATGGTTGACTTGATCAAAGCTTCATGAAGCTTTAACTAAACTCCAAATAAAGCCACCATTCTTTTCTCTTTTCCATTTATTTTCCAAAATGAAATGGATAAATAAATAAGTGAATAAAACAAAACCCTAACCATAATCATGTAACCATGGTTTGATCTTTACACAAAAACCCTAGCATAACATGTATCATCAAACATGATACAATCAAGTGCACAAAAGTATATCACATATACAATGTGTACAATCCGAGTGAGAAAATCCATCTTAAGTGAACCGATACTAGTTAATGCAAAGTGATATATCAAATATATAATTATACATTAAATCATTAAATCAACACTTGATTCAATGATCCGGTCATGTCGCACATAACCGACTAGTATCCAATGTATCGGCTTATCGAATCAATCTTCGATTCGATAACTAGGTTATATCGCATACAACCATTTGACACATTCATCGCGAGAATGGAATACGGTATCACATACACGTATTATTCTCGGTCCCGCACATATCTCATATGCGCTCCTATTTCGTTTCGCTTGAGCCAGGAAACCTCTGTGTAGGACTCTAAAGACTCGTCAATACGCCGGCAGCAGATGATGATCATATCAAACACCCACAAGCCGCAAGCGGTCTGCTAAACGTAACGGCCACCCGGGTATTGAGCGATCTGAAGATCGACGAGCAAGCCCGCTCACACTCCAGTGAATCCAACAAGTAACACTACCGTACAGTCCGGTCTGATCGTCTGATATGTCGCATATCTCGCCTAGGGGTGGTATACGGCAGACCCCAATAGCTCGATAAGTCGTGTCGATATGAGGTCTATAACAATTCGAGAAACTACTGGTAACACTTACCAGTAAATCTCAGCAACCCTGGCCAGGGATTTCCTGTTATAGCCAATCGAACACAGCGCAACATCAACTCCCTATACCGGGAGAGACGAATCCCCTCCTATCGCTCATTGCCTCCATGTGACTCGGGACTGTACCCAAAAACCACCGTTTTGCACGCCCTCTTGGACGTGGTAAGGTGGAAATCAAAGCACAGTGGGAACCACGCAAGACTCTATGACGATCTCGGGTCTACAGACTAACTTGTACCAGTGTCACCAGAGAACTGCCATCTGACGTGAGGTATAATACCATCTGAGAGTTCTCGGCGAGTCCGTCCAGTGTACCCAGTCTCTACTGAGCACCCGTATATCATCTCTGATGTCAAACACCAATGGATATGGGATCATCCATCGCCCATCTGTATGGGTCGAGAAGGTATACGCTAGTCTACTCTGGTATATCGATGCCCCGTCTCGATATACCCTTGACTAGGGACTTTGAAGGATGTACTTATGGACTACCATGTCCCCACTAGTATGATCCGCATCATAGTCTAGGTAGTCAAGTACACATCCTAAGGGTTTTACCAACATGTAATAGAGAGACAATCAGTGTACACGTTAAGGTAAAGTTCAACCAGATAGCATACTATCATGTCGAGCAAGAAAGTCCTCCCTATATACGTCCCAGCATCCACTACAATATACATCCTATGTATAGTAATGGCCTCTAGGGCATACATATAACTAACAATCTCCCACTTGCACTAGGGCCATCTGATAGCAGTGGTTGTAGTATCTCATACTCAACCATCCCATAAAAATCTCTCTCTGGGAACAGGCCTTTGTGAGTGGATCCGCTGTGTTGTCCGCTGAATCTACTCTCCTAACCTCGATCTCCCTGGAGATCAACCATCTCCATGATCAGGTGATACTGCCTTAGAATATGTCTGGATCACTGATGGGACCAGCGTTCCTTGGCATAAGCCACAACTCCATTGTCACACAATGGAAGGAACATAGTTCATCTCATGAACCAATATATACCCAAACAGCCTCTTTGGTAGCATCTTAAATAGCGATGTATCAAGCCTTTATTGTCTAGTATGCCACGGTATCCAGCTTGGAACTCTTCCAACATACCGTCCCTTTACTGAGGGTAAAGACAATGCCTGCGACTGACATTCAGTCGTCTTTATCACCCTGGAACACTTCCAGTGATTTTCCCCAGGATCAATTGATACCATCTCACTACAACTAGTGAGAATCCTAACATCCATTTAGATCTATCTCATAGATCCAAAATCCAGGATTTAGGAGGTATCACTTTGATCCTATATGGAGAATCATTGTGATAAGAGGACATTGATCGAGCGTAGCATAGGAAACTCTTTTCCTATCAAGAGTATGTCATCCACGTACTTTACGAGGATCATCACCATACTCCCTACTACCTTTTTGTTTATACAAGGTTCATCTACTATTTTGATGATGTCAACTTCTTTGACTAATCCATCAAAATAGACGTTCCAACTCCGCGATGCCTGCTTTATCCTATAAAGCATCTTGCACACGTTTCCGCTGCTCCCACTGTCTACGAGGCCCTCTGGCTGTGTACTTATAGACGCTCTCTTCTAAATCATTATTTAAAAGAGTAGTCATGGCACCCAACCGCCAGATATCGTAGTCATGGTATGTAGCCGTGGTAAGTAGGATCTGGATGGACTTAAGCATAGATACTGGAAAAAGGTTTCATCATTATCCACGCCTGGTCAATGACGAAAACCTTTAACAAGTCTAGCTTTGAAAGTCTCAACTTTTCCATCTACACCAAGTAATCTTCTCAAGATATACTTTCTCCTGATAGGGATTTAACCCTTCAGATATAGCAACCAAAGTCCATACTTTGTTGGTGTATAAGGATTCCATCTCAGATCGCTAAGCATCCAGCCATTCTTACAGAGTCTTACTCTCGATGGCCAGCTCGAAGCTAGTTGGGTCATCATCTCATAATGCAATCCTCACTCCCACTGTCATAGAGAAACTGAAGTATCTCTCAGGTGGGTGAGGAACCCTACTAGATCGGCGGAGAGGCTGAGGTTCGTTGGAATTTATTGAATCCTTTGGTTCTTTCAAATCATCAGCTGCAGTTTGTATAGCTGGAACACTTCCAGTTCTACATAACAGATCTTGCCTCGAGCTTATCCGGATTTTGTTTTTCAGACATAGGCTGGACAACCCCAAATCTTAACCAACTTAAGATATGGGCTCTTCCCTTTCCATATCAAATATGAAGTGGTAGGCAACTGATTTGATTCGAACCTTATTCAATAGGTATGCAGCTTCTCAAGTGCATAACTCCCAGAAGGAAAAAGGTAACTCAGTAGTACTCATCATAGAGCACACCTTATCATATAGGGTGTGAATGCTCCGCCCCGATATACCATCGTGCTATGGTGTATTTGGAGGAGTAATGCTGAGAGAGAATATCATTCTCCTTTAGAATAATTCAGGATTTCCGTGCAAAAGTATTCTCCTCCTCGATCTCATCATAGGACATAATACTTATACCCGTATTTTGGTTCTCTACTTCTAACTTATATTCTATGAATATCTCAAAAGGTTTGGACTCATGTTTCAACAGGAACATAGGTCTGAATCTCGAAAGATCATCAGAGAACGTAATGAAGTATAAAGAACCGATCTTGGCATGTGTAGACAGGGGAGCTTACATACATCAACATGTATCATATCCCAAGAGTTTACTAACTCTTTCTCTGTTTCCAATAAACGGAGCTGTGGTCATCTTATCTTTGTGACATGACTGGCGAGTTTCACAAGATGTAAATTCAAACTCATTTAAATATGCAACTTTATGTAACTTCAGCTAGTCGGGTCGCATTGATATGACCTAGTCTACAATACCTCAAGAAGGATTCGTTCATATCTGAACTCTTCCTCTTGTGTGTGTTCCGTATATTAAAGAACTGTAGTTTGATTTAGAACATCAATGCTTTTAGATAACGTGCCTGAACCGATCAACTTTTGATATAGGAAATGTTCAAAACATTATCCAACAATACAAAATTATATCCTTTCTTTACTGATAAAGAGACTGATATGATTTTGTATATCAGGTTCGGTATCTAATAACATTCGTTCAGAATCAATGTATTTGTAATACAGGGTGACAGTGACCAACAGACTTGGCTGCAACTCTTGCCCCGTTTTCTGTCTCATGAAACTTATCACCCGTTCTCAGTCTCCTACCTTTCTGTAGCCCTATGTAACAGATTACATATCTGGGATCCTGATCTGGTATCACATACCCAGGACGTAGAGGATACTGAGAAACAGTTCTGTATAATGAACACACCCGAAGATGATGCATCATCATGCACTCTCTTCGTTTGGGCGGCACGGGAAATCTGGTATTCCCCAATTTCCTGCTCTGTCTTATAACAATTATAAGTTGGAGCGGGACCAACGTTCCCCAGCTCAGTATAACAAGCGGGTTCGGTCAATACATCCATATTATTATCTTGATTAAGGCGTGATATGGTCGCTACCTGGAGAGAGAGAGAAGAAAACACTCAGCGTGCGCTCTGTCAAGAATAGATTGGTTATTATTTTATCTAATCAGGATGGCTCCCACTGCTTTTTATCAAATCTTCCTTCAAACCCTAAAAGGAAATACTAGCCGGGATTAATTACACACTACAAGTTCGCCAATCTTTCAGCCAGGCCAGTGTCGGTACTTTGAGGGAGGTCCCCCGTGCTTTCGCACGAACCTAATTAATGTAAACCTCGTTTTCCCAGAGGCGTAACCTCGTTAACACCTTTCTAGACACCTACTTGATCGGCTAATTGTAATGAATAAAACTCTCCCAGGAGTAACTCTTACTCGCAGCGGGTATCGGGATCCAACTATCACATAGAAGGTATGCAATCTCATTGCAAATTTCAACACTTGAAATTCCCGATAATATTTTGCCCCTAGCACCCTATGACCTTGACGGAGGTCAACAAACCATAGGCTACTAGTCAAGTTCAACCCGTCATTTCTTGATCGAATTAAACCCACCCGCACGACCCTTGACGGAGGTCAACAAGGCCGCACGACTACCCTAACTCAATCTGCATCATATGCATAAGCAGATAAATACTGGTTAGCTACCGCACACTGCGCCTTGACGGAGGCCAACAAACGCAGCACGAATACTAAACAGCACTTATCTGAAATGACGGAGGGCTACGACAGGTTTTTTATGAAAACCTATTGCGTAATGAACTTGATATCGTTGTAGAATCAAATGATTTTAAAATGGAGTGCTTTTGAGGCTTTTCTAGTTTTGCTAAAGGAGTCACTCCCGGTGAAGGGATCGTCGGTCCTTTCCTCGTCGAATGAGGTGCGGGATATATCATATATATCACAGTGCAAAGCAAAAACTCTAAAAAGCAATCAAAAGACAAACCGAGTGTGTAGCATCTGCCAGTTATTGCTAAAGGAGTCACTCCCGGTGAAGGGATCTCGGTCCTTTCCTCATCGAATAAGGTGCAGGATATATCACATATACCGCTATGCAAAGCAAGAACTGTAGCTACCTGTTTTATTTTGAAATTCGATTCTACAGCATCTTAGGTTTCTTTTTATTTCATTAATCACATTAATGAAGTCCCATCATTTATATACCTAAACATCACAGATAGATATGGCGTACACTTATGCCATCCGCATTCGCCTCGATGTCCCCTCGTGCACCGTTAGGTTAGGTAACTAACGACAGAGCAGGGCAGGGCTAGCGCGGGTGTAAAACATAAGTAACGTCTATATAATATATCATATATACTATATACTATATCTATAACAGAACATCACATGATCACATCACAGATATCGCAGCAGAAGAAACATATGAAATATTGGATATACTAGGACGTCCGTGTTTTCAATACAAGCCAGTATAAAACACGGATTCCACGGTCGCGATGAATAGCCAAACCCACACCCCTAGACCCCTACGGGAGCGGCAAGAAACCCTACCAATTCTAGAGTTAGGAGACCCGGACTCGACTCCTCGAGTTGGTCTCCCACTGGACTCCAGAACCCGGTTACTTGTGCTCCCCTCCTTGGGTCTATCCTAGTGCGGAAAAGTAAATAATATACAAACGGTGACAACTTCCGCAACCTGGAAGTGCCCCAATAAAAGAATATTACATACAAGTTTTTACATGAATGAAAATGAAAAACACTCATCTCACATAAAAACCCCCGGCTATTCAAACACGACGATCCAATATAACATATCCAGCAACACATAACATCACATGTCATCAACGTAAGTAAATATGTCCATCCCAATTGTCGTTGACATATAGCAACGAAACCGGCGATATCACATATTACACTTACGGTCACAGAAAAGAAAGTGTAAAACTACAACAGTTGGAATCCGCAACCTGCATAGACATTGCATGCCTAATCAAATGAAATACTTAGACATCACATGCCTAACAATTATAAACCCCGCATTTTAGTCTCTTTGTCGAAAACACTTTTCAATACCAAGTCGGGGAATTCAACAGGATTCCCGACATCCTGATCGAATGCTCGTCGCAAACTTTAGTAGGCGGCTGCACCCCCGATACCGTCGACGAAGTGCACCAAGGCGGAACACCGCTACCGCGAGCACCCGAACGGATGCTTTCGGCGACGGGGTTCTCCTACAGTCACTTGGTCGGGGCTATGGAGTGAGGCTGTCTATTAAGTTTACCCGGCGAGTATCCGCGTACGCTACGTGATTGCGACAGACTTTTGATCACATCAAAATTCCGTGGCAACCGATCAAGTGAGACTAAACTGCTATGTTTATAACATTCATTCAGTTATCTCATAACTTTTGTGAATTCCAATTGTTGTATCCCATTCCGGATAAATAGAAAATGTTAAACTTTTCGATCGAACAATCGAACACCCAAGTTTTCCCGATACTGCTCAACACATGAAATAAGTCTAACAACATTCCGTTCGTGCCTCAGTACCAACGGTCCAGCCGTAGAAGGGTCAAGCCAACGCCTCACATGTGGCACGCCGTACTCCCCCAAACCCGAAGGTTCAAAGGGCAGTTCAAGACGGTCACATAATCGAGTTAAGGTTTGTTGTCTTCTAGAGGGACCATCGCGTTACTTGCACTACTTAGAACGTCGTTAAACTACGGAAAAATCCAACACTTGGAAATTTCCCGACAGGGGAAAAATTGGGTATTTATATCCGGTCGAACTTTTTAACATATTCTAAAATATATCCGGAAAGCCACATAGACAAAATCTGATACTCCGATCGAAACACCGAATCCCCAAAACAACTCAGAAAATGCAAACTCTGGAAAAAATATTAAAAATACCCAGGAGAACCAGCACTGTTAAATAGGAGTTACTGTGCAAACTAATTTAAATATTGTGGCCGTAC
Organism: Agapanthus africanus; assembly: GCA_030015575.1. Classification (NCBI taxonomy): domain Eukaryota; kingdom Viridiplantae; phylum Streptophyta; class Magnoliopsida; order Asparagales; family Amaryllidaceae; genus Agapanthus; species Agapanthus africanus. The sequence continues at coordinate 613,121,193 of CM057341.1, read as the reverse complement.
GGCCGCGGATCTGCCGCATGAGCCTTGCTCATGCCGCGGAAACGCGGTGGAAAAGTTGAATTAGGTCCACGAAATTTACAGTAATTCCTAGAAAACCCTGCTTGATTTTCTGCATATTTTTAATTTGGCAAAAGACCAGATTTTAAAAAATGGACAGAGAGCATGTTTGTGATCGGGTTTCGGGTTCGTTCGGGTTTCAAATTCCGTCTAGACTTCGCCTAAGGCTCTAGCTAGGCTCTGATACCACTGTAGGGTTCCTAGGCACTCTCAAGAGGTCTCACAAGGCATCAACCATGCCAATTTTAAAAATTATGGTGCCGAGAAACCCTAGTGAACGGATCGTTGGCTAGATGTCTAGGCGAAAAAGCAAACTAGTTAACACTTAACTAAGAGATACGGAAATACAACCTTTGTAGATCCGGTTCTCCACCTCCATAGCTCTGCAATGAAGTCTCCTCGCTGTCCATAACAAGTCCCGGGCTCTAGCGTCGGCTTCATCGGAGAATGGACGGGCTAGGTCATCGATGTCCATGCCGAAGATGATCTACGTCGAGGCATCGCTAAATCAAGCTTCGACTTCACCAAGTCAAGAAACTTGTGAAGAAAACACACTCTACTACTTGGCAAGAGGTAGAGGATGAAAAAATAGGAAGTGGGTAGACTTTAGAATTGGATTTCTCACTCATTTCCATTAATCACCATTGATGGAGCTTGCTTTCTTCAAGTGAAAAAAGGAAGAAGAAGAAGAAAGATATTATGATAAGTTATTTAAAAATCAATAGAAAAACAAAACTTATCATAATGTTAACTATAGTCAAGTGTAGAGAATGAATCATGGTTAGTGGGAATGGTTAGGGTTAAGGATGAGATAAGAATGGTTGACTCGATCAAAGCTTCATGAAGCTTCAACTAAACTCCAAATAAAGCCACCATTCTTTTCTCTTTTCCATTTATTTTCCAAAATGAAATTGATAAATAAATAAGTGAATAAAACAAAACCCTAACCATAATCATGTAACCATGGTTTGATCTTTACACAAAAACCCTAGCATAACATGTATCATCAAACATGATACAATCAAGTGCACAAAAGTATATCACATATACAATGTGTACAATCCGAGTGAGAAAATCCATCTTAAGTGAACCGATACTAGTTAATGCAAAGTGATATATCAAATATATAATTATACATTAAATCATTAAATCAACACTTGATTCAATGATCCGGTCATGTCGCACATAACCGACTAGTATCCAACGTATCGGCTTATCGAATCAATCTTCGATTCGATAACTAGGTTATATCGCATACAACCATTCGACACATTCATCGCGAGAATGGAATACGGTATCACATACACGTATTATTCTCGGTCCCGCACATATCTCATATGCGCTCCTATTTCGTTTCGCTTGAGCCAGGAAACCTCTGTGTAGGACTCTAAAGACTCGTCAATACGCCAGCAGCAGATGATGATCATGTCAAACACCCACAAGCCGCAAGCGGTCTGCTAAACGTAACGGCCACCCGGGTATTGAGCGATCTGAAGATCAACGAGCAAGCCCGCTCACACTCCAGTGAATCCAACCAGTAACACTACCGTACAGTCCGGTCTGATCGTCTGATATGTCGCATATCTCGCCTAGGGGTGGTATACGTCAGACCCCAATAGCTCGATAAGTCGTGTCGATATGAGGTCTAAAACAATTCGAGAAACTACTGGTAACACTTACCAGTAAATCTCAGCAACCCTGGCCAGGGATTTCCTATTATAGCCAATCGAACACAGCGCAACATCAACTCCCTATACCGGGAGAGGCGAATCCCCTCCTATCGCTCATTGCCTCCATGTGACTCGGGACTGTACCCAAAAACCACCGTTTTGCACGCCCTCTTGGACGTGGTAAGGTGGAAATCAAAGCACAGTGGGAACCACACAAGACTCTATGACGATCTCGGGTCTACAGACTAACTTGTACCAGTGTCACCAGAGAACTGCCATCTGACGTGAGGTATAATACCATCTGAGAGTTCTCGGCGAGTCCGTCTAGTGTACCCAGTCTCTACTGAGCACCCGTATATCATCTCTGATGTCAAACACCAATGGATATGGGATCATCCATCGCCCATCTGTATCGGTCGAGAAGGTATACGCTAGTCTACTCTGGTATATCGATGCCCCGTCTCGATATACCCTCGACTAGGGACTTTGAAGGATGTACTTATGGACTACCATGTCCCCACTAGTATGATCCGCATCATAGTCTAGGTAGTCAAGTACACATCCTAAGGGCTTTACCAACATGTAATAGAGAGACAATCAGTGTACACGTTAAGGTAAAGTTCAACCAGATAGAATACTATCATGTCGAGCAAGAAAGTCCTCCCTATATACGTCCCAGCATCCACTACAATATACATCCTATGTATAGTAATGGCCTCTAGGGCATACATATAACTAACATATAGCACCGCATCACATTCCATTAGAAATTGGGATGAGTTTGTGAGAGCTTTTCTAAAAAAGTTCTATCCTCATCACAAAACTGCTAGAATCCGCAACGAGATTATATAATTTTCACAGCTTCCTTCCGAACCATTTTGGAAGTGCTTCGAGAGATTTAAAGACCTACTTGTTCAATGCCCTCATCATGGGATCGAAAGTTGGCAACTTTGCCAAACATTATACGAGGGACTGAACTCGGCAACGAAGCAGTTGCTAGAAACTATATGTCAAGGTCATTTTCTTTCCAAGTCTAGCGACGAAGCGTGGCGGTTTCTTGAGAATCTTAGTGAGCAAACAATTCAGTAGGAGAGTACCAAGACCACATCATCTTCTTCTGTTGGTCAATCTAAGGCAGGCATACATCAAGTAGATATGTCGATTGCTATGAAGGCCGAGATGGCCGCACTTATGAAAAAGTTAGAAGCCATTGAGACCAAAATCTCATCGTCTTCTCCTGCCCCTGCTTTACCCACACGAACTGTTTGTGCTTGTTGTTCGAATCCATCGCATCTAACCGAAGAGTGTCCTTATAATGCACCTATTCAAGGACAGGATCAAGTCAATGCTGCATTTCAGCAACGACAAAGAAACGATCCATACTCTTTGACATACAATCAGGGGTGGAGGAGTCACCCAAATCAACAGTTCCAAGGGAATAACAATTTTCAAAGACCTCCTCCACAACAACAACAAGCACCTTCACAAACTCAAAACCAGCAACCTTTCCAGCAACAACCTTATACAAATCAAACGAACAATTTTGTTCAACCAAATGATGATAAGGTTATCTCGCTAGAAAAAAGTCTAGATGCATTTCTCAAGCAATCTACTGAATCCGCAGCAAGATTTGAAAATTATGTTCAGTCTTTGATGAATAACAATGCTTCACACGATCAAAGTATCAAATCTATTGAGGCACAAATTGCACAATTAACTGCTGCATTGAACGAGAGAGAAAAGGGAAAGCTTCCATCTCAACCATTGCCAAATCCCGGTCACACACAAAACGCATATCCCAATCACAATGTAAATGCGGTGACCACGTTGAGATCCGGAAGAGTGTTGCAAAATAATGTGGGAACTAGTGATGACATCCCCGCCGGTGGTTCTTCTTCTTCTTCTTTTTCTCCATCGTCATCTTCCCCTTCTTCATTTTCTTCACATTCTTCTTCACCTTTTTCTTTAGAGCCTATTCTCCACCCTTCACATGGCTCTACTTCTTCTAGATCGAGCGGACCCATTTCTCACAACATGAACATATCTACACCGGGATCCGTTCCTACTCCACATTCTACTCCACAGACTTTTGACTCAACGAATTTTCAAAATGCTCCATTCCCAAACAGGTTGAGTCCCAATAAACCAACTGCACAAGTGGAGAAGATTGTGGAATTATTTAAACAGGTTAGCATAAATATACCTCTCTTGGATGCTATCCAACAAGTCCCTTCATACGCGAAAATCTTGAAGGGCTTATGCACCTCGAAGAGAAAGGCATCTCAAGAACCCAAGAAAGTGCTAGTGGCTAGTGCAGTGAGCAATGCTATTAACCACCCTCAAACCTTACCCCAAAAACGAAAGGACCCCGGCTGTCCTACGATTTCAATCACAATTGGGGATAAGAAAATTAATTGAGCACTTTTAGATCTTGGGTCTAGTGTTAACCTGATTCCCTACTCCGTGTATGAACAATTAGGGGTTGGAGAGTTGAAACCCACTCGTTGTACTCTCCAAATGGCTGATCGATCAATCACCCATCCTAGGGGTCAGCTAGAGGATGTGTTGATCAAAGTTGGGGAGTTCATATTCCCCGTTGATTTTATTGTTATGGATACACAACCTGTTGCTAACCCAAGAAACCAAATTTCGGTGATCCTAGGTTGACCATTTTTGGCCACTTCTAATGCTGTAATAAACTGTCGCAATGGCTCTATGACTCTATCCTTTGGGAAGATGTCTAGTGAGTTCAATATTGATAAGATGGGAAGTCTGCCCCCCGTGCCTAAAACTAGTACACGAGAAGTTTGCTCTATTCATGAAATCACGCAGGAGGACTGCGAGCTTGAAAGATTCTTGTTTGATGAAAACAGTTTTGACGCCACTAGTGCGTCCCTCCTTGAGCCTACCACCGTTGACACAACCGATATGGATTATGAATGTTTCACTTTTTCGGATGATGACGACTCACAGCCCGAATATGAGTCTTTTGAATTTTTTGATGAGTTAGTCGAACCATCCGAATCGGTTGTTTGCAGTGATTTCGAACCTGTGTTGGAGTCCATTGAGTTCGAGGTAGATTCCGCAATGATTCTTTCGCCTCCGAAACTCGAACTCATGTCCTTACCGCATCACCTTAAATATGCTTACATAGGTGAGAATGAGACTTTTCCCATTATAATATCAGCTTCTCTAGCCCTTGAGCAAGAGAACGCTATTTTAAAAGTCTTACAAGATAAGCGGCAAGTTTTCGGTTGGACTATGGCGGACATCGAGGAGATCAGTTCCCTTATAATTGAATATCATATGAAATTGATGGATGATGCCAATTCAATAGAGGACCCACAAGAACATCTTGGGGATATTGTGGTTAGTCAACCTCCTCCTTTAGAAGTTGAACCACCCCCATTTCTTTTAAGAAGCTACGAGAATGCCAATATTCCACTGATTGCTGATCAATCGCATTCTCGTTCTGATTCATCACCACCTTCTGTCTATTCACCTCCATACCTTCCATACCACCACTTCTATCTTCCACAATTTTTTTTGGACCGCCACAACTTATTCTTCCACCAACCAATACTCTTTACTGATAAATTTTTCAACTGGCTGGTATTGACTTTTGGTCTATGCAAAGTTTGGCAGTAATGTCTAACATAGTTTAAATGAAGTTTGGGGGAGGGCCTTTCTGTATATATTTTTTTGTTTTCCTTAACAATAAAAAATTATAAATAAATAAACAGGGAAGTGCCGGTATTTTGACCCTCTTGGTTTAGCATGATAGTGAGGACACTGTCAAGTTCAAGTTTGGGGGTATGCTCGGTACGTTTTCTTCCTTCGCATTCATTTGTACAAATTTTTGCATTTGCATATTTATTTGAAAGCCCATAAAAATTTGAAAAATTTCAAAAATTATAAAAATAGTGTATTCAATTTTGGCCATATTTGATTTGAGTTTGACAGATAGGTTAACTGGCTAGGAACAACTAGATCTTAGACTTAGTAAATTAAAAACCCTAAAAATAACCTTTCTTAAAGTTTAACGGTAGAAAGTATATGCCTTATAGTTTATTTAGAAATAGGCAAATTTTGGGTTCACTTCTTAGGCTAAGTCGAAACAAGGGAAGAGTATTGACATTCTTATTTGAATATAAGTTTGAAAAATAGTTCCTACCTTAAGTCTAAATTCTGAAAATGTATACCCTACAATTTGCACAATCACGCACCCTGAAACTTGGAATAGTAGAAGAGACCTTGAAATGCTCTTGTCTAATGTCCTTAGTACAATGAAAATAAAAGAAAAAAAAAGTGAATAAAATAAATGGACACTGGTTTTTTGTGATTACTTAAGGCTGTAAAAATAGAAAAATCTTTAGCGAGGGTGCTTCATCACCTAGTGCCTTAGACCAAGTGGTTTGGGAGTCACTGCTAAAAGCCTTGGGTATTGCAAAAAACCAGGAAGTACGCTTTAAAGTGCTAACGCATCTTGTAATCGGTTGTTGGTATCTCAAGAAGTATTAACAGTCGCATGAAGGATGTGTAAGCGAAATTCAAAATTAACGAATTAATAAGTGCTTTGGACAATGGACGAGAGTACGATTACTTGATTTGAATTTCCAAGTGCAGGGGTGATATTTACACACACGTGGGGATATGTGATTAGAGTTTAGATGAGAGAAAGGAATGAAGGATAGAACTTGTATCTTTAATAGAGTTGATAGAAATTCCTAAATGGAGATGGAACTCTAGAAGGAAGACTTAAGAGATGCCAAAAGCTAAGTAGGTCCACATTACATATATAATCTTAAGTTAGATGATTAGGAAGTGTGAAGAATGTGGGTGGATGATTCGCGAGTCAAAAGATAATAGAATTCCTTGTTAGAAGACCTAATTGGAGAACAAAAGTCAATCGACCGAGTTGATAGGATTTTGTGAGTAGTATCCGCTGAAAACCCTCAGGAGACAACACTCCTACTACTAGGGACACCTAGAGGTTTAACGGCTTGTTCCACGTGCTCAGTGCAATCGCGTTTCCTTGCGAAAGTGTGGTTAGGATTTTAGTGAATAAAAGAAATAAGTTTGCTCGAGGACGAGCAAACTTATTTGTTTGGGGGTATTTGTTCAGACCATAATATTGCATTTTTCATCCCCCTATTCTTATCCATTTTATAAATAAATAGGTACTATTGACGCACGTTTGTTGCATGTTACAGGATACATGCTCTTGGAGCAAATACAGTGAAAAAGACGAAAGTTGATACAGAAAAGGGACTTTTGACCAACTAGTAGATGGATCTTACTCAAGCCGAGACGAAGAACAGTGCAAGGTCTAAAAAGACGAAAGTGAAACGGTCAAAAGATCCTTACAAGTTTTCACTGAAATATCTGGAGAAGAATAAGAAGCCAAACAGAAAAATAAGATGAAGAAATAACAAGACCAAATGATCACAAATAATCCCAGAAAGAATGGTCCACTGATCTCACCAAAGGACCGCGGAACCGCGGCCCAAGCACCCTATTGCCGCTGTTCCGCGGCCGTCTAATGCCCGTGTCGGCGCAAACTTTCTGAGTTGGTGCGTCGGTGCAGGTGTTGGGATTTTCAGTGGGCAAATCTGTAATTGCACATGTGCGAGAGGCTGTAACCCTAGTTTCCTTGTTTGCTTATAAATTGTAATAAAAAATTGTAAAATCCTATGCCTCTTTTCAATCAATAAAATTCAGAATTGCTGGGAGTATTATTCAGATCTGTACTATATTGCTTGGAGGGAGCCGTCGACCTAGTAAGTTATTTTATGTCTTTGTTTTAATTCTTTTAATTAGTATGTCTTATCATCCCCTAATGAGCGAGTAGTCTCCTCGCTTGTTAGGGTTAGCCTTAGGGAAAGGTTTGAGAGATGAGATCTCTCCCCCCCTTTCATGCCATCCATACCTAAGAGTTAGAACTCCATGCATGCACGCACAACCGCTCTCTACGGCATCCTACCCCCTCGAGGTAACGATGAACCGTAGTATAAAGGGCCGGTTGCGCGTGTTTTCCATGGGGGTTAGGGTAATTATCAACAAAGGAAGGATACGAATCTAGAGGAAGAAACATCTTCCCAAAAGATTCGGATCCACTTTATTGATAATTACCGTAACATCTAATAGATCTAAAATAGGGCAATGAAAGCGGTAAGGAAACCCTTAATCTCCAAACTTCCCCTAAACCTAACCCTAGCAAGACTTTAATTTAGATTAATTTAGTTCAGTGATAGATCTAATTTTTTTTAGATTAAATCAATCCAAACAACATTTGGAATCAACTCGTAAAGACACAATAAGAAATCTACCCATCTCTGTGGATCGACCCGCTCACCGGCTAGCTGCAAAGCGACGCCGTTTCTGATTGCGGTTAACATGTATTTTTGGAAAAATCACACCCTTACCGACAGTTCATGTTGCAAGAGCACTATCCTGACATGATATTCATACTTGATGCATACATCACATCGGATCATTATGCTATTGCTAATCTTTTATGTGACTTGACATGATATTCATACTTGATGCATATATCACATCACATTTACATGCATATTGGTTGGGATTACACGTGATTTCTGGATTTGGGAACCGTGGCCTTTTCAAATATGTAATCATTTAAAAACCCGGTTCCCTTGATATGCTATTTTGGGGCGCCACCCTGTGTTTTCTCGGTGCTAGAGTGGCTTATATTGAGAGAGGGATGACCCGGACTGACGGATTCCCGATATATTGAGAGAGGGTTGACCCGTACTGACGGATGCCCGATATATTGAGAGAGGGATGACCCGGACTGACGGATTCCCGATATATTGAAAGAGGGCTGACCCGGACCGACGGATGCCCGATATATTGAGAGAGGGCTGACCCGGACTGACGGATGCCCGATATATTGAGAGAGGGATGACCCGGACTGACGGATTCCCGATATATTGAGAGTGGGCTGATCTGGACTGACGGATGCCCGATAGAGGAGGATTTGCGTGTCGATGGTAGACACGAGTATTTATGTAATTTGGGTGCCGATGTTGGGCACTCGTGATTCTCAGGGATGTACAGGATTTGAGGGCCGATGGAGTACCGGCGTCTGGGTTGTTGGGATTCGCGGTGCATAAATATATATTTAGTCCACCTCGACATTTCGTGTAGATGTTATATTCCCATGCTCAGCATTCATCACTGCATCTCATCCTGTAGTTATATCACCTGATAGAGGACTTGCATGATTATTATACATACTGCTTAACTCGCATTGATATCATCTGCTGGCATATGTTAGAGTAGCGCAGTATGTGCATGCTCGCGATTACCTTTATATGTTATTTCTATACACGAGTTGGCAACTCACCCCCGTTATGCCACAGTGGTTGCAGGTAGCCTTCGGAGTAGTCACGGCAGCTGCGTTTTGCATCTATTGACACAGATACCCCCATAGTTGGTATACCGGCTCTCTTGCTGATAGGTGGGTTTTGTGCGGTATCTGTTTATCTTTCAGTTATGTATATTGTTGTATCTAGTATTCTCCATCTACCATGTATGTATGGACTTAGAGACAGTGTGAGGACGAAGATGTATATTATTGGTATTCTGGTGTCGAGCTCATTGTGAGCTGACTTTTCTTATGCAGTTGTATTCTATCTGTGATGTTCTCACTTGTTGCTCTTGATCTTCGCTGCGGCATTATATATTGTTTACTTGGATCTTTTAACTTGAATTAAATGTGTTCTTTTAAAACTTAAAACACTCTATACTGTTATGGGTTTGATTTCTGGGTTTTCGGTTCACTTAGTCGCGTTACGCCTGTAGACGTTGCGTGGTTAGGTGCCGGTCACGGGCCAAACTCTGGGTCGTGACAAAACCATAACCAATATCGATGAGGATAGATCATAGGAATGAATATAATACTGTGCAAGGAAATGTACATTCTAAGGCTCCTTAAGAGGAGTAGCGTATCGTGAGTATGCCGCGGAACATACACACGGTACGTCACTCTCCTTAAGTCACCTACTCCATCAACCAAGATCAACCTATGCGACAAAAGTTCGGGTCTAATACCCCCTCGACTAAGTCTAAGTTCCGTAAGGTCAAGCCTAAGTTCCGAATATATACAAACGCTCTAGGCTCCGCATAGTCAAACTTAGACTCGAACCAAGGTTAACCTAGCTCTGATACCAACTTTGTCACGACCCGAAATAGCACGTGACTGGCACTTGAATCATATGGAGTCTATAGGACCCCATCTAATTCAAGTAAGCCAAATGCCGAGAAATTTAAAACCATTTTGAAGAAATGTTTTAATAAAATAAGTCGAATATGCATTTTTAAAATCACAAGTCTTTTCTGAAAATATCGGCAAAGTTTCCTTTGTAAATACTGGCCCCGAACGGGGTACAACATGATAAATATATACATGAATGATAAAAGGCATCCCAAGCGGGAGCTAGCTCTTCGTCAATCGACGGCCACAACCACGCAAGTAATATAATATACAACGTTGAAGGGAGAGAATCAAAACTAAAAATGAAACTCAAACAGCATGAAATCCATAATAGTACAACGCGCGACTCTAAGGTCGAAAGAATAAACATAACTGGTCTGCTAAGTCTGTAATAAATATACAAGTCTGGTTGATGGAATTACTAGATACAACTGATTAAAATAAATATAAGGGCGGTCACGATGCGAGTGAATTCACCTACCAAAGAAATCACCCAGAAAGGAAGCCGTGTGCTAGAGAGCCGCAATGAAACCTGTACGGCAAAACCTGCAAGAAACTGTGGCACAACGGGGGTGAGTTGCCAACTCGTGAGTAGAAAACATCACAGAGCAGATATCGTATGTATGACTCAATCCTATGTCAAACGATCAGTAATATATATCCTCAAAATGATAAAGTCTGAAGCAGGATAAGATGGCAAGGGTAAACATCTATACATCAGTGTAATACCAAGTGCTCGTGTCAGTGCCTCAGGTAGCAACATATCATAAATATGAGGTATGATCAATGTAATCAACATGAATCAATGTCTGTATGCATGTGGATCTCGTCCACGTGTTAACCAATGGCACAAAACATCATGCATGTAAATATCATAAAGCATATGCATGGAAGTATGAGGATATAAATCAACGTGTGTCCCTCACGACACATCAAAATCATGGAACCTGAGTGTCCAGCATCGACACTCGAAAACATCATAAAACCCATGCCCAGCATCAGCACGTAAATCCTCATATATCGGGCTCTGTCAATCCGGATCGGCCTACGAGCTCCGTCAGTCCGGATCGGCCCATATCATCTCTCGACTTCGGTCGGTATCCTCCGGATATCCGCCGAGCCCAAATACTATCACCGGTAGGTAGTAGTCCCATTACCAGGCTCACCGTCTGCAGCACAGCAATCCGTTCTCGCCCCGGGCTACCATATCGGGTCCACCATGTACCCGCAATCGGCCTCATCCAACTCCTGGAATCGGGTTTAACATGTCATACGTCTCAAAACCGAGAAAACATATGGTGGATGCACTGAAATATCATATCAAGGGAAACCGGGTTTTTAAAACAATACATACTCTATTTTGAAATAACCACGGTTCCTAAATTCAGAAATCTCATGAAAAAAATATCTCAATGCGTATAATCTAAAGCATGATGTATGCGGCATATAACAGAAATGTAAGCATATCTGTATATCATGCAACATGGAACAGTAATATGCACATATCGAGGGAAAACCGCTCTTTTAAAATGAATCCGGTTTTAAAGCATATCTTACGGTTCCCAAATCTCCAAAATCAAGCCAGAATCATCTATGTATGTGCAAATACGTATGTATGCAAGTATGGGTGTACAATATGTGTGTACGCAAGTATGAGTGTAAAATATATATGTACGCAAGTACGAGTGTACAATATGTATATACACAAGTATGTCATGCAAGGGGTCATATCCTGATGCAACAATCCTACAGTGTAGTGACATGGCAATTATCGATGAGGAAGTGTGTGAGCCGGCAAGCAGGTGTACGTGGAGCATACACATCATCAATAATGGTGCCGGTGTCCTGACAGCATGGGTTTAGTATAATAATAAACACATTTAAACATGCAATGCGATGCGAATAGCAAGAATATGCGGAAAATGAATAATAAATACAATAGTGAAGAATCTACATCAATATATATATATATATATCATACAGTTTTGCCATTTAAAATAACACGAATCGCGGGGATTAGAAAAATAAGGGCTACGGTGTGTTTAAGAAAAGATGTGTCTTTTGAAAATATCCGTAGAATCCCTTGGCCTGTCTTTAAAATACTCACGATTCATTAGTTTTGAAATAGGCATGACTCGGGTCTAATCCAACATCTACTAAGTAAACTACAGATCTAATCAAAAGGGTACGGAAACCACCTAAATCTGAGTCGACACACACACACATAATAGTCGGTGATCTTGCCTCAATAGTATCACATACGATACACTATACAATATGATATCCTCGAGTCAAGAGTGCGGATCTATCATCAATATATAGCTCGTACGTAAATCAGTCGTACGACATCCCAAATCTGGGTACGGGTCGAATCTCACATTTATCTCATCAATTATCTGGTATCCCTATCATTATATCTCATGAACTGGGGTACTGATCTAAGTCTAGTACAAACTGATACCATCGATATATATGCGTGTATGAAAACACACCGCCCGCTAAAATCTCATGTCGTATCTCATAATACGAATCACATCATATCACCGATCTCATGGCACCATACCCAATCTCACCGACTCATCTCCAAATATCTACTATCCTCATCATCCAAGCATAGGTATACGTGTATATATACACATCATCCTATACCTATGTGTATGTGTGTTTATATATATATATACGTATCCCCATATACGCACACGTATAAAAAGTAAGCATGTGTGTGTGAGTGTGGGTGTAAACCTATTCTAAGGTTCGCAACTAAGAAGCTATACTAGTTTACTTCTAAAAACTCTAATCTAACCATTGAACACCTAAACATATCTTGAATATCCATGTCACACTTAGAAGATATCATATATAAAGTATACATATAGCATACTATACATCGAACTGCGGGGGTGCTATACGCCAGCCACCTGACTTCCCCCGTGGATATAATCTACTCACCTGATCTTCGTTTGCCGATGCCGATGTCGCCACACGCTTGTTTTTCGTCTCGAAGTCTTCGTGAGGGTACCTACATATATTAACGTATCGCATTAAAATCCAAATCGAAACCAAAACGTCACGCCCCAAACCTATGGTTTTCCCTCGCAACTTAACCAAATAACACCCGATAGAGACGTACAAACGTTAAGTGCTCGATATAATGCACAAATACTAAAATCCAGAAATCGAAATACGAAAAATATAGCCTCGAATCAAAACAGCAACACATGTATTCAGTCCCAGATTTTGATTAAGGTGTAAACAATGTTCTAAAACAAATACTGGAGTGATGTATATAGGGTATATGAGCTATGGAAGCAACCAGAACCCCAACCCTGTTAGTGTATATGCCCTAGAGGCCATTACTGTATCATACTAGTTTGTATATTACTTAATGGAAGCTTGGGATATTCACCTTGTATAAACAATCTTGCTCAAAATAGTAGTATGCTACTTGGTTTGTTTCTACTTCAATGTGTACATGTGTTTATTTTAGTATATCACCTATACACATTAGTGGAGCCCGTAGGATCTTTGCTTGATTACCAGCATTCTGATGGCAGTCACACTAGTGGGGCTGGGTAATCTATAAGCACATCCTTATGCAGGTCCTTAGTCGCAGGACTATCGAGACAGGGCATCGATACTCCGGAGTAGACTAGCGTATGTGCTTCTCATCCCATTGTGGGAGATGGTCTGTCCCACAGCCATCAGTACGTCGTACTGGAGATAATATGCGGGTGCTCGTTGGGTTACGAGTACACTGGACAGGACTTGTCGGGAACTGACCGGTTGGTATTATACCTATCGTCAGTTATCAGTTCCCAGGTGACATGAGTACAGCTTAGTCCGCTGAATTGACACAGTCACTTCGCCTTGAGTGTGTTCCTACTGTACTTTGATTACTACCCTACCACGGCTTAAAGGAGGCGTGCAAACAGGTAGTAGTTGGGTGCAGTTCCGAAGCACTTGGAGGCAGTGACGGTTAGATAGGATTCGTCTCTCGCGGTATTGGGGGTTGACATCGCGCTGTGTCTAGGAGAGCCATTACACGAGTAGTCCCTGGCCAGGGCAAGCGTGATATACTGGTAGGCTTCCAGTGTTATCTCAGGGTGTTTTGGGCTTCACTCCGACTCGACTTGTTCCGCTATTAGGGGACTGACGTTTACCGCCCCCTAGGCCCGCCATGCGATGTATCAGACGAACAGACCGGACTGTGCGGAGACTTTCACATTCAGGCTCAGTAGGAGTTCAGATGGGTTTTCACCTCGTCAGTCTTCTTGTCGGCATCTACCTGGGGACCGTTACGCACAGCTAGTGCCGCTTGGGGTCTGTGGTTAAATCCACTCCCAGCGTAGTGTCGAGTCTTTAGAGTCCCACACAGAAAGCTATTCGCCTTTAGGCAAAAGAGTAGAGGTCGCATGGTTTAACGACAGGTCGCATGGTTTTGTGACAGGGTTCGGTCACATCCGTGCACTTGTGCACGTACAGTGTCCGGACAATTAACACTAGCGGGCTTTGGTTTAAGACAGATCCTAGGGTACGTTTTGGGATTGATTTTATCTCGTTCGTAGTCGTGTTCTTCGGAACGCGGATGCGGGTGTGTATGCACAGTTAACAGAGAGACAGAGGCAGAGTATTCTCATTGGGGTTGTTGACTGTTGACTGTTGACAGTTGGCTGTTGACCATTGACTTTTGCTTAACCCTAAAGAGAATAAGATATATGATTAACATTAATATTAATTAAGTATTATAATGACATGGTTGTTGAGGGGTTGACTTTGTTGACTTGTTGACTTTGTTGACCGGTTGAACTGGTTGGACTAGTTGACCATCATCATGACAATGGCTATCATTCCATGGCAAAGACTATTGCTTGCTTGTTTATTTATGCAAAATGAGTGCATGAAATGATATAGCCATTTTGACTTAAACCATTTACACAATACTCGATTATTATTTTTGTTATGATGGCTTTTGGATTATGAGAGGTCAGAATGAGAAGAGTATGGTTCATTCTATCATTTTGTTTTCTCTCTCTTGAGCTCTCTAATTCTCAAGCTCTCCCTCTTCCTCTTGCTCTCTCTACCTCAAGGCAAACCATTCTCATGTGTTGAGACTCATTGCCTTAGAGATAAAAAGACACCAAAACATTCCTCTACTCATTCTACTTCACAAGGCTTAGCAAGCCAAGTGATCTAGTTTCTTCAAAGTTCGAAGAAGAAGCCAAAGGTAGAAGCTTTCGGGTGGATCCATCTTCGGCGCAAGGAGACGACGAGGTGAGGCCGATCCGTACACCGGAAGGAGTTGAAGACGAAGGAATTCAAGAAAGGTATAGCCCCCTAACCGAGTAGGTAAACTCTTGTTAGGTTGTTAGTTAGTAGTTTAACAAAGATCCGTATTGGTAGTCCATGCTACCCGCCTTTAGAAAATTGTTTTTCACCAAATTCTGCATGCCCGAAAGTACCGGGATAGGTAGCATGGACTTACAGTGGTATCAGAGCCAAGTTAAACACTACCTAACATGTTAGCATAGTAACTAGAAATTCGATCGGAGAAAAAGTCGCGAAATACACCCCGATATCAAGCTTGCTGTCGATTTTCAAAGTTCTGTAAAAATAATAAATCATGCTTTAAAAATCGACTCAGGGTTTTTATAGTCTACTGTAGAAAAACGGTCGAGAGATCCCACCAAAGCACCGCGGAAACGCGGCAATTGCTTGCTATTGCCGCGGCCGATTAAGCACTTCTCTGGATCGTCTTTACTGCAGTTTGTTCTATGGGGTATTTTGGGATTTTTGGTATATGGGTTTTCAGCCCAGATTTTCCAGAAAGAAAATTTTGTTTTTGGGGCTTTAAAAACCGTATTTCGATCGAGTTTCTAAAGACTTAAGCTGACGGGTATTTCTGTGATGTGATATTTGTATTGAACGTCTGCTAATCGCTATATGTCTATTAGTGGGAGTTATACAAATCTGTGATCTGTAATGTTGCTGGAATGTGTATATGAATTCATTGGATTGTCGCGGGTGAATAGCCGGGGGGTTGTGAGACGAGAGTTTTTCTTTTCTTTCAATTCATGTAAATTAGTAAATTGATGTAATATTATTTGTATGGCCGCACAACCGGGTCGGGGTTGTAGTCGTCATTGTATAATTTCTTTTTACTGTTTTTGCTCCTAGGATAGACCCATGGTGGGGTGCACAAACTATCGGATATCTCGAAGTGCCGAGTGGCCTACTCAAGTCGTTGAGGGAGGTTGCTCCGCTTCGGATATTTGGCGGGTAGTTTGCCGCACCCGTAGGGGTCTTGGATGGGGAATTGGCTATTCACCGCGACCGTGTAATCTGCTTTTCGTTACAGGCTCGTACGAATTGCGGATTCCTAGTATATCCAATGTGTTCATCTGTGATCTGAAATGGCTATCATTGCAATATATCTATATATGATTTTATTTAGGCGTTGCTTATGTTTTACAGCCGCGCTAGCCTAGCCCCCGCTCTGTCGTTAGTTAAGTAACCTAATGGGTAATGACGGGCACCGTGGCGAATGCGAATGGCATAAGCGTACGTCATATTTTGGTTGTTTTCTGCAATGGTAGGATTAAATGATGGGACGCATTAAAAGAACTAATGCAAGAATATCACGCATTAAAAGAACTAATGCAAGAAAAATAAACCAAGTAAAAGTCGTTGGAACACTTTCGAAAAACCACTTGGTTCTTTTCAAAACCAACTTTTAAATGCGGAGCTTGAGCCACTCCTTTTAAAAGCTATCTCGTTCCATCGATTATATCAAGTTCACTACGTTCACGGTTTCGCCAAAACCATTCGTAGCCCTCCGTCGATTCACATGAATAGTCAATAGTATTCAAGCTATGTTTGTTGGCCAAAGTCAAGGCATAGTTATTGGTAGCTATTGGGTATTCATGTGCAGCATAGATAGATGCGTTGGTTTGGAACAGTCGTAATGCCTTATTGGCCAAAGTCAAGGGTAGGTGCGGGTGGATTCAAATTAACCTGGAGAACGACGGGTAGGACTTGACATGTGATTTATGATTTATTGGCCAAAGTCAAGGTCATAAGAGCATGGGGCAAAAATCCACATCGGGAGTTTCAAAAGAACTGAAACTTACTAGTGTTGCATACCATTTAGAGTGTGATTATTCTGGTAGGATTCCTTCAGTTTCGTCACGCGATGATATTTGGATCCTGATCCTACTGTGAGTATATGCTACTCCTCGGGAAATTTCTCACATAACGATCAATGCTATAAACCAAGTAGGTGTCTAGAAAGGTGTTAGCGGGGCTACGCCCACAGGGAAAAGAGGTAATTTAATTAAGGAACTTCGCGAAAGGGTTGGAAAACCTGCCTCGAAGTACCGACACTGGCCTGGCTGAACGGTTAAGCAAGTATTGTGCGGTGAGATTGATCCCGACTAATTCTTCCTTTTTGGTTTGAGGAGGGATTCGAGAGACAGTGGGAGCCATCCTGTTTAGATAAACAAAAAACCACTCTAAACTTGCAAGAGCATCATGCTGATTGTTTCTTCTCTCTCTCCTAATTGCAGCGACCAATCGACATGACTGGACTTAAGTTACTTCTAGATAAAAACATACTGACAGGGCCAAACTACAAAGATTGGCTCAGGAATGTCAAGATGGCAATCACTTACGAAGCTGGGGTATCATCTTACCACCAAAGCTCCCCCTGTACCAGGTCCCAAAACCAGCGTCGCGGATAAGGAAATCCGTAAGACCTGGGAACTAGACTGCACGAAGGCCAAGTGCCTCGTGCTTGCCTCTATGGACAATGAACATCAGAGGATGCATGAGAATATGGACCTGGAATCCATATTTCTCCATACAAAAGAACTGTATGGAGAGCAATCTTCTATCGCAAGATACGAAGTGTCGAAGAAGTTATTTTCGGCAAGATTGGCCGTCGGATCATCGGTAGCGGAACACGTGCTTAAGATGATTGGCTACATTGAGGAGCTCGCGGACCTTGGGACCACGTTGGAGAATGAGCTCTATACGGACTTGATTCTCCAGTCCCTTCCTTCCACTTACGCCCAGTTTATACTGAACTTCAACTTACAAGAAAAGGAAGTTGAACTTTCAGAACTCCTCAACATGCTGAGGAGCGCAGAGGGCACCCTACAGAAAAGTAGGGAAACATCCACTTTGTTTGTAGGAGGATCTTCCTCTTCTAGGTCCAAGGCGAAAGCCAAGGGCAAGAAGAAGAAAGCCCCCGCCAAACCAAGGGGCGGTGTTAGTAAAGTGGATACGAAGGGAAAGGAAAAAGCAACAAAGAAAGTGGGAAAGCTTGTGGATAAAGAAGAATGCTTCTATTGTCATAAGAAGGGACACTGGAAGAATGATTGCAGGGCTTGGAAAGCCAGAACACAGGAACTGAAGCAGGTTGCGGCTTCAGCTTCAGGTGTGTATGTTATTGATAATTGTCTTTCAATAAACTCTACTTCCTGGATATTGGATACCGGATCAGGATCTCATATCTGTAATTCTTTATAGGCGTTGAGAAACCGTAGGGTTTTGAAGGCAGGTGACATGACCCTCAAAGTTGAAAATGGAGCTAGCATGGATGCTAAGGCCGTGGAGGACTATCACCTGGGAATGTCAGATGGACATGTTTTGGTTTTGCTTAATTACTTTTTTTGTACCCAACGCAATTTGTAATATCATTTCTGTATCTTTGGATTCTAAAGAAGGTTATGAATTTGCGTTTGTAAGCAATGTTGTAAACATTCACCTTAATCAAGTTATGATTGGGTCAGGTACATTGAGCAATGGTATATACGTATTAAACTAACCACATATTTTCAATGTCCAGAATACACACAAAATAAAGTCTCCAGAAATCAATTAGACTTTCTTGTGGCATTGTAGACTGGGTCACATCAATGAGAGAAGGTTGACTAAGTTACATACAGAAGGATATTTGGATCCGTTCGAATATCAATCGTATGCCACTTGTCAATCCTGTCTCAAAGGAAAGATGACAAAGACTCCGTTCACTGGACACGGAGTAAGAGCGAGCGAGCTCTTAGGCCTCTTACACAGCGACGTGTGCGGTCTAATGTCTACGCATGCGCGAAGCGGTTATTCTTACTTCATTACTTTTACGGATGACTTTTCAAGGTACGGTTATGTCTTCTTAATGAAACATAAGTCCGAAGCCTTTGGAAAATTCTAGGAATATAAGAATGAAGTAGAAAAGCAAACCGGAAAAAGTATCAAGATTCTAAGATCGGATCAAGGTGGTGAATACTTGAGTGTCGAGTTCCTGGACTATTTAAAAGAGAACGGAATTCTCTCTCAGCTTACTCCTCCATACACTCCGCAACATAATGGTGTATCGGAGAGACGGAACCGAACCCTATTGGATATAGTACGGTCCATAATGAGTAACGCTGAGTTACCGCGATCATTCTGGGGGTATGAGCTAGAATCAGCTGCATACCTTTTGAACCAAGTTCCCACTAAGACTGTGCCTAGCACACCATATGAGATGTGGTGTGGGAAGAAACCCTATCTTAAGCACATTAAGACATGGGGATGTCCAGCTTTTGTTAAAAAGCAGCATGCGGACAAGCTCGAGGCACGCTCAGTACAGTGCAAGTTCGTGGGATATCCAAAGAACTCCAAGGGATATTTCTTCTACTGCGAAGAGGAACAAAAGGATTTTGTTTCTCATCATGCCTACTTCTTGGAAACTGAGTTTTTGGAAAACCAGATAAGTGGGAGCACAGTAGAACTGGAAGAAATTCCAGAACCACGAGCTATTACTGAAAGCTTAGTGGAACCAGAGGGTTCAAAAGAACAGGACATTCCTACGCCGCTCCGCAGGAGTAGTAGGCAGTCTCATCCGCCCGAGAGATACTACGGTTTTCTCATAGACGGGGGTAGAGAGGATTGCATCATAGATTATGATGAGCCTACTAGCTTCCAGCAGGCCGTTCAGAGCGTTGACTTGGTAAAATGGCTGGATGCAATGCGGACCGAAATGGAGTCCATGTACACCAACAAAGTATGGACGTTGGACATTGCTCCAGACGGGGTAAAACCGGTAGGATGCAAGTGGATCTTCAAAAGGAAGATTGGTGTAGATGGACATGTTGAGACATATAAAGATAGACTTGTTGCAAAGGGTTTTCGTCAAAGACCTGGTTTGGACTATGACGAGAGCTTTTCTCCAGTAGCTATGCTGAAATCCATTCGGATCCTTCTTTCCATTGCTGCCTTCCACGATTATGAGATTTGGCAGATGGACGTAAAGACCGCCTTTTTAAATGGAAATTTAGAGGAGTGTGTCTATATGGACCAGCCAGAGGGCTTCATTCAGAGGGGGAGGAGCGGAAAAGTGTGCAAGTTTCTTAAGTCCATCTATGGACTAAAGCAGGCATCGCGGAGTTAGAACATCTGTTTTGATGAGACGGTCAAGGAATTTGGCTTTATCAAAAATCCAGATGAACCATGCATCTATAGTAGATTTGTAGCGAGAACTGTAGTATTCCTCGTTTTATACGTGGATGACATTCTCTTAATAGGAAATGACATTCCTATGCTACAATCTGTCAAGGGATTCTTGTCACACAGGTTCTCCATGAAAGACCTGGGTGATGCCTCATACATCCTGGGGATCCGGATCCATCGTGATAGATCCAACAGGATATTAGGACTTTCACAGTCCAGGTACATCGACACCATACTGAAAAGATTCAGTATGGAAGATTCCAAGCGCGGTAACCTACTAGCTTGTCACGGGATCACCCTCTCTAGAGAGATGTCTCCCAAGACTGATTTGGAGAGGGATCGCATGTCTATTATACCCTACGCTTCTGCGGTAGGCTCTATAATGTATGCGATGTTGTGTACCAGACCGGATGTAGCTTATGCACTGAGTGTAGTAAGCCGGTATCAGTCAAACCCTGGGGAGAAACACTGGATAGCGGTAAAGAACATTCTCAAGTACCTGAGGAGGACTAAGGAGATGTTCTTGGTGTATGGCGGAAAAGACCTCAAGATCGAGGCCTTTGCTGACTCCAGCTTCCAGAGTGACAAAGATGATTCCAAGTCCATGTCGGGTTTTGTCTTTACCCTCAATGGAGGGGCGGTGTGTTGGAAGAGTTCCAAATAGGAAACCGTTGCAGACTCGACGATGGAAGCGGAATACATCGCTGCATCTGATGCCGCAAAAGAAGCTGTATGGATGAGGAAGTTCTTGAAAGAACTTCAGGTGGTTCCGTCCATTGTTGATCCAATACCTCTGTATTGCGACAACAACGGGGCTATAGCTTTAGCGAAGGAACCCAGGTCCCATCAGAGATCCAGACACATCTTGAGGCGGTATCACCTGATCAGGGAGATCGTGGATCGCCAGGAGATCGAGGTTCGGAGGGTTGCTTCCGAAGATAACACTGTAGATCCATTCACCAAGGCCTTGCCCCAGACTCAGTTCGAGCGGCTGATCGAGATGATAGGTCTTCGATACGCCAGTACATGGCCTTAGTGCAAGTGGGAGATTGTTAGTGTATATGCCCTAGAGGCCATTACTGTATCATACTAGTTTGTATATTACTTAATGGAAGCTTGGGATATTCACCTTGTATAAACAATCTTGCTCAAAATAGTAGTATGCTACTTGGTTTGTTTCTACTTCAATGTGTACATGTGTTTATTTTAGTATATCACCTATACACATTAGTGGAGCCCTTAGGATCTTTGCTTGATTACCAGCGTTGTGATGGCAGTCACACTAGTGGAGGCTGGGTAATCTATAAGCACATCCTTATGCAGGTCCCTAGTCGTAGGACTATCGAGACAGGGCATTGGTACTCCGTAGTAGACTAGCGTATGCGCTTCTCATCCCAGTGTGGGAGATGGTCTGTCCCACAGCCATCAGTACGTCGTACTGGAGATAGTATGCGGGTGCTCATTGGGTTACGAGTACACTAGACAGGACTCATCGGGAACTGACCGGTTGGTATTATACCTATCGTCAGTTATCAGTTCCCAGGTGACATGAGTACAGCCTAGTCCGCTGACTTGACACTGTCACTTCGCCTCGAGTGTGTTCCCACTGTACTTTGATTACTACCCTACCACGGCTTAAAGGAGTCGTGCAAACAGGTAGTAGTAAGGTGCAGTCCCGAAGCACTTGGAGGCAGTGACGGTTAGACAGGATTCGTCTCTCCCGGTCTTGGGGGTTGACATCGCGCTGTGTCTAGGAGAGCCATTACACGAGTAGTCCCTGGCCAGGGCAAGCGAGATATACTGGTAGGCTTTCAGTGTTATCTCAGGGTGTTTTGGGCTTCACTCCGACACGACTTGTACCGCTATTAGGGGACTGACGTTTACCGCCCCCCTAGGCCCGCCATGCGATGTATCAGACGAACAGACCGGACTGTACGGAGACTGTCACATTCAGGCTCAGTAGGAGTTCAGATGGGTTTTCACCTCGTCAGTCTTCTTGTCGGCATCTACCTGGGGACCGTTACGCACAGCTAGTGCCGCTTGCGGTCGTTGGTTAAACCCACTCCTAGCGTAGTGTCGAGTCTTTAGAGTCCTATACAGAAAGCGATTCGCCTTTAGGCAAAAGAGTAGAGGTCGCATAGTTTTGCGACAGGTCGCATGGTTTTGCGACAGGGTTCGGTCACATCCGTGCACTTGTGCACGTACAGTGTCCGGACAGATAACACCAGCGGGCTTTGGTTTAAGCCAGATCCTAGTGTACGTTTTGGGATTGATTTTATCTCGTTTGTATTCATGTTCCTCGGAATGCGGATGCGGGTGTGTATGCACAGTTGACAGAGAGACAGAGGCAGAGTATTCTCGTTGGGGTTGTTGACTGTAGACTGTTGACAGTGGACTGTTGACCATTGACTTTTGCTTAACCCTAATGAGAATAAGATATATGATTAACTTTAATATTAATTAAGTATTATAGTGACATAGTTGTTGAGGGGTTGACTTTGTTGACTTGTTGACTTTGTTGACCGGTTGACTAGGTTGGACTAGTTGACCATCATCATGACAATGGCTATCATTCCATGGCAAAGACTTTTGCTTGCTTGTTTATTTATGCAAAATGAGTGCATGAAATGATATAGCCATTTTGACTTAAACCATTTACACAATACTTGATTACTATTTTTGTTATGATGGCTTTTGGATTATGAGAGGTGAGAATGAGAAGAGTATGGTTCATTCTATCATTTTGTTTTCTCTCTCTTGAGCTCTCTAATTCTCAAGCTCTCCCTCTTCCTCTTGCTCTCTCTACCTCAAGGCAAACCATTCTCATGTCTTGAGACTCATTGCCTTAGAGATAAAAAGACACCAAAACATTCCTCTACTCATTCTAGTTCATAAGGCCTAGCAAGCCAAGTGATCTAGTTTCTTCAAAGTTCGAAGAAGAAGCCAAAGGTAGAAGCTTTCGGGTGGATCCATCTTCGGCGCAAGGAGACGACGAGGTGAGGCCGATCCGTACACCGGAAGGAGTCGAAGACGAAGGAGTTCAAGAAAGGTATAGCCCCCTAACCGAGTAGGTAAACTCTTGTTAGGTTGTTAGTTAGTAGTTTAACAAAGATCCGTATTGGTAGTCCATGCTACCCGCCTCTAGAAAATTGTTTTTCACCAAATTCCGCATGCCCGAAAGTACCGGGAGAGGTAGCATAGACTTACAGTGGTATCAGAGCCAAGTTAAACACTACCTAACATGTTAGCATAGTAACTAGAAATTCGATCGGAGAAAAAGTCGCGAAATACACCCCGATATCAAGCTTGCTGTCGATTTTCAAAGTTCTGTAAAAATAATAAATCATGCTTTAAAAATCGACTCAGGGTTTTTATAGTCTACTGTAGAAAACGGTCGAGAGATCCCACCAAACCACCGCAGAAAAGCGGCAATAGCTTGCTGTTGCCGCGGTTCCGCGGCTGATTAAGCTCCTCTCTGGATCATCTTTACTGCAGTTTGTTCTATGGAGTATTTTGGGATTTTTGGTATATGTGTTTTCAGCCCAGATTTTCCAGATTTTTGGTATATGTCTTTACCGCGGAAACACCTATTTTCACGACTCGGTAGAGCCCTGGTAGGGTGAAAATCAAAGAACAGTAGGAAACACACAAGACTCTATGACGATCTCGGGTCTACAGACTAACCTGTACAAGTGTCACCTCAGAACTGCTATCCGACGATAGATATAATACCATATAAGAGTTCTCGGTGAGTCTGTTCGGTGTACTCAGTCTCCAATGAGCACCCGTATACAATCTTTCATGTCAAACACCAATGGATGTGGGATTATCCATCGCCCCCCTAAATGGGTTAAGAAACGTATACACTAGTCTACTCTGGAATATCGATCCTTCGTTTCGATACTCTCACGGCTAGGAACATTTAAGGATATTCTTATAGACTACGCATGCCCCATTAGTATGATCTCCATCATAGTCATAGTATTCAAGCCAATATCCTAAGGTCTTTATCAAAATGTATCAAATGAATAGTCAATACAACCAAGTGAACATGTTAAAATAAAGAGCAACCAGATAGCATACTATCATTTTGAGCAAGAAATTCCTCTACATATATACATGTCCAAGCATCCACTATACAAATAATGGCCTCTAGGGCATATATATATCCAACATATCTCATGCCTAAAGGAGGAACACAACCACAACAGGTAAATATACGACGCCGTAGCGAAGAAATGAGCAAGTAAAAAGTAAAACAGCATAATATAGGGTAAAACAATATCGAAGCATGAAATAAAAACCGGCTCATACGAGCACGACACCCAGAGTCACATAAATACAAATACCGCACCTCTCAGTCTCAAAGTCAAATACATGTAAGTGGTAGATAGAGAGTACTAGATACAGAATAAGATATACATATGAAAGCATATGGACACCCGTACAAAACCCACCTATAAGGGTCTCGCACCTAATAGTAGTGGTATCTACTGAAAATGATACAACAAAGAGTCTGCTGCAACTATATTGAGGGTCAACCCTGCGAAACACTGTGGCACAATGGGGGTGTATTGCCAACTAGTGAGAAGCAAATAATATCGTGCAGGTAATCACAAGTATGCCGGTAAACAACCAATCCTACGTATGTGGTCATGATAGCATATATACATCAATATGAGATGCAGTAAAATCATAATCAAGATACTACTTCAGAGTAAAATGACTGTATGTACAGAATACATAATAAAAATCCTGAGTATGGGATAAAACAGAATACTCATCCGTAAATCATCATCATGAAAAACCCGGTGTCCAACATCGACACCCAAATCTCAATATCTCAGGCGTCGTCACAATGATCGGCCCTCATATCCATCTCATCTCATAACTCCGAATGGTATCCTATCGATATCCATCGAGTTTCTGTATAATCACCGATAGGTAGTGATCCCTCCTGCCACGCTCATCGTCAACATCTTGAGCTTCTTGTCTCGAGGTACCTTACCGGGTCCACCATGTACCCGCAGACGGCTCATCCAACTCCTCGAATCGGGTCTCGAAAACAAGCTCAGAACATAGAAAACTCATGGCAGACGTCTCGAAATCATATCACGAGAAACCGTGTTTTTAAAATAGTTTATAGTTTCCTTAGAAATATATTAGCGGTTCTCAAATCCATAAATCTCATGAAAACAATATCTCAATGCATATCCATGAAGTACGATGTAAGCAACACAGAAGTAATGTGAGCATATCAAGGGAAAACTGCAATTTAAAATATTTAAAGTTTCAAAAGGTATCTTGCGGTTCCCAATCTACGAAATCGTAATAAGATATCATATGAAAGTGTTTATAATACTATAGCAATGTATGTATGATGCATTTCATAATGCGAACTAGTACAATAATAACAGACTAACTAAAAATCATGAATGCGGCACAATATATTTATTCATGGCAATTCCTATAGTGTACGTGACATGGCAATTACCAACGGTGTGTGTGTGGCATATAAATCAGTGCTCGTGCAAGCTGAACCGTTAGTAATGGTCCAGTGTCCTATCAATGATATATCAATGCATAACATGTAATATGATGTACAAAATGTAACTTATGCACGACTGATATATTTATATAAACATATAGCAATTCACATAAGATTATATCACTTAAATCTAGCCTTTGGCGCTTAGCGCCATACAGGCGATTTCCCCATAGATGTTAAATCTACTCACCAAACAATCTCGAGCTAGGTGAATCCGATCACCTCCTTCCCTTTCCTGGCTGCGTTCGAAGTCCCCGACTGTGATCCTAATATTACACAAGTAAAACCAACACGTACAGAATTAGTGAACTAACGATAACACACGGACACAAATACCTAACTAACGAATCGATTCCCACAAGCTACCAAGTGTTAGCTCAGCAGGCTAAACGTGTGCAGCGACAAACTAACCTAAACCTACGGCTGTTAAACGACTGAAACACCTAACCAAAAGTCAATAAATCCGCATCACACGATACCGAAATGCTTGAATTCTAGCTAAACTGTTCCATATTCTTCTTACAGATTATACAAGAAAAAGAAAGTATACCACATATCTTAAATGATCCACAGAGAGCAACCCTCAAAGTTTCAACACCAAACTCCTCTGAAAAACCAGTGGCGCCGGCCAAATCTCTATTCTCGCTGGGCCAACCAGCTTGGATTGGGTCTGGGTTTTATTGGTATATTCTAGGCTATATGATGAATCTACTGTGTTGTCAAATTTAATTGTGGATTAACGTAACAACAATAGATTCTACAGAACCCTAAAACTTAACACCAATACGATATTAGCACTAAACTTAGAACATCGTGGTATTTTACTGAAACAAATTAACACAAAAACTACCTTAGAGCCTAATTAATAGTTAAAGATCATTACCTCACCACAAATTGACTGAAACCCTAGCCATCCAAGCTCCAAGACATCACATGAGGGTTGAACATGACTTGTGAAGGGTTTAATGAGGATTGATGAATTTTTTGGATTAAGGTTTGTGTGGAAGATAAAATCAAGAGAGGGTTTTTGTCACGACCCGAATTAGCACGTGACTGGCACTTGAATCATGTGAAGTCTATAGGACCCCACCAAATTCAAGTAAGCCAAAAGCCCAGAAATCTAAAACATTTTAAAGAAGAAGTGAAGGAAAACTTGTTTTAAACCAAGTGGTTTTAATAAAATAAGTGGCAATAAACATTTAAAAGCAACATTACATTTTCCCGAAAATTTCTGCAGAGTCTCCTTTGTAAATACTGGCCCCCAAACAGGTACAACACATGAAATATATAATAATGAATAAAAGCATCCCCAAGCTGGAGCTAGATCTTCGCCAATTGGCAGAAACAACCACGCAAGCAATATAATATAAAACGGCGAAGGGCGAGGATCAAAACTCTGAAAGAAAGCAAACATCCTTAAGAAAACCAGAGAAGTAATACAAGCACACGACTTTATGGTCGAAAGAATATACGACTGGTATTCTAAGTCTATCAAATATACAAGTCTAGTTGATGGAGTTATTGGATACAACTGAAATAAAAAAAATAACTACGGTGGTCACGATGCAAGTGAACCCACCTACCAAAGCAATCACCCAGAAGGAAGCAGTGTGCCAGCAAGCCACAACGAAACCTGTACGTCCAAACCTGCAAGAAACTGTGGCACAACAGGGGTGAGTTGCCAACTCGTGAGTAGAAAACATCACCGAGAAGAAATCGTATGTATTACTCTATCCTAGGTCATACAATAAAATCCTCATAATATAATATAACCTGAAGCATCTAATAATGGCCAGGTTAAATATCTAAACATAAGTATGATACCAAGTGCTCGTGTCAGTGCTTCAGGAAGCAACATATCACATATATGATGTACTAATGCATTAAGAATGAAAGCAGGATACATCTTGTACGAGAAAAACTGTTTTCATATCTCAGTGAGATTTTGCATAAAACCGAAATATCATCAATGAAATCAACTGAGAATCCGTGTTAAGCATCGACACAAAAATATGTATCCCAATATCTCAATGTCCCAATATCTCAATATCTCGGGCTCCGGCAATCCGGACTGGCCCATAACATCAAATCTCAATATCTTAGGATCCGGCAATCCGGACTGGCCCCGGGCCCCGGCAATCCGGACTGGTCTAAATGATCAAATCTCACGACTACGTCGGTATTCTCCGAATATCCTCTGCATCACAAATAACCGGTCGGTACAGCTCCCCTGCCGGGCTCAACGCCATCATCTGTAGCCATCTTACCCCGGGGTACCGCACCAGGTCCACCATGCACCCGCAGACGGTTCATCCTCCTCCTCGAATTGGGTGTATGATACTGCTCAAGAGCCGAGAAAACTCATGGTGGACATATCTCAAATCATATCACGAGAAAACCGCAATTTCAATTTTTTTTATAAATGATAATGAGTTTATAAAATCCTCGCGGTCTCTCCAAATCCAGAAATCTCATGGAAAATCCGAATCCCATAATCAAAAGTCAATAAACAGTGAACACCGGCATAAAGCGCCATAATATTTCATAACAAATAAATATACACATGCATGAAATATCACAGTAATAAATGCAATATCTAAACTAGCATATGAAAGCAACCGCACTAGTACTATGTCGAAACTATCAGCTAGCAATTTAAACCAATGAAGTAGTGTTCTCTAAAGTGTACGTGACATGAAAATTACCGATGATGATGTGTGTGAGCCGGCAAGCAGGTTTACGTGGAGCATACGCATCATCGTTAATGGTGCTGGTGTCCTGACTGTATGGGTTTCATAATAACTAATGAAAACACATTTAAGCATGCATGCGACCCGAACAGCAGGAATATGTGGAAAATGAAGTGGTAACCACAACATATAAGAATATACATTATGTATACAAGTCATACAGTTTTGGCATTTGAAATAGCACGAATCGTGGTGTTTAGAAAATAGAGGCTACGGTGTTTTAAAAAAAAGGTATGTCCTTTGAAATATCCGTAATATTCCTTGGCCTGTCTTTAAAATACTCACGATTCGTTAGTTTAAAAAATAAGTATGACTCGAGCCCAGTCTTGTTGGAGATAGTGCCCTCAGAGTCAATTATTGGATCACAGGCACGTGATTGCAATGATTGAGGGAGGACCTATCCCGGGATGACAGTCTTACTCGAGATGATAGTTTGCTATCTGGTTTATCTTTATCATCGTGTACTGCTTTAGGTGACCTGACAAGTCGCTATTGCACGTTGATAGAGCCCCTAGGATTCTTGCTTGACTGCCAGCAGTATGAGGGCGATCATATAAGTGAGAGCTGGAGTCTATAAGCACATCCTTAAAAGGTCCCTAGTCGTGGGAGTTTCGAGACTGGGCATCGATTCTCCAGAGTAGACTAGTGTATACAGTCGAGACCCCGACGAGGGGCGGTGGCCGGTCTCACAGGCCACTGGTGTCAGTTGGTTCACCTAAGATGTATACAGGTGCTCATTGGGTTATGAGTACACCCGACAGGACTCGCCGGGAACATGCTAGTTGGTCTTATACCTGACGTCAGATAGCAGTTCTCAGGTGACATGTGTACAGGTTAGTTCATCGACCTGGGGATCGTCATTTGCCTCGTGTGAGTTCCCACTGTACTTTGATTACTACCCTACCACGGCTCAAAGGAGTCGTGCAAACAGGTTTTAGTTGGGTACAGTCCCGAGCCACATGGAGGCAGTGAGCGGATCTTCGGGGGTTCGTCTCTCCCGGTATTGGGGGTGAGGTCGCGCTGTGTCTAGGAGAGCCATTACACGAAGTCCTTGGCCAAGGCAGGAGATTTACTGGTAGGTATTCCAGTAGTATCTCAGGGTGTTCTGGGCTACACTCCGACACGACTTGTACCGCTTTTGGGGGTCTGACTTTTACCAACCCCCTAGGCCCGACATGCGATGCTCATAGACGAACGGACCGGACTGTACGGATATTGTCACTGACAGGCTCAGTAGGGTGTCAGGATGAGTTCGCTCATCGACGTCCCTTTTTGGTCAATAGCTGGTGGCCCGTTACGTATTGGCTTATACCTCTGACGTGCTAGTGGTTAAATCCACAGCCATAGTATTGACGAGTCTTTAGAGTCCACCATACTTTCAGTTACTCAGCTTTCGGGCGAAACGCTGTAGAGGCCGTATGGAGATATGGCAGGGTTCGATCAGATACGTGCGGTATTGCACGGATCGTGATCGGACGGTTTTTACTAGCCGGCTTTGGCTTAAGCCGGATCCTAGTATTTGATAGTGTAGTTTTGTCTCTTTGCATTTGTATTTCGGTCGGAATACAGATGGGGGTGTGTATGCACAGTATTGGGGTTTTCCTGTAATTTATTACGGGACCAGTTTTCTGGAGTTGCCAGTTTGCATTCCGTTCCGGCCGGTTTTCCTTTATTCTTTCCTGGCCGGACTTTTCCGATGGAGGGGGTTATTTGCAATTGTGCAAATAACATTTGTGGAGGGGGTTTCTTGCAAAAGGTTTTATTGTGATATCTTCATTTCTTTTGCTCCATGCTTTTGCATTTAATGGTGATTTGAGAGGGTATGGTTTGCATGTAAGATTGTGATGATTATGTTTATGGATGTGGTCACCTTTTCTTCTCTCCTACATTCACCTCCCTTCATGATATGTATTTGTTCCCTCCACCATTCTCACTAAGTATTGGCCGGCCACAAATTTATGAGAGAGAGAGAAAAATGAGAGAGATTCATTTTTGGTGTATAGCTTTCTTCATCTCATTCCATTTGCTAGAAAATTGAAAGCACCAATTTTCTTTAGACCATTCCTCCGTCTATGGCAACCAACCCCAAAGAGACATACTCTACACTACATTCTACAGCACATCTTGGGCATGTCGACTTGCCAGCTTCATGCCCGAGTTGCCTCGGTATAGAGGCGGGAGCCCGTAAAAGATGCAGGCGATGTGGTGCCCTTCCGGCGAGGAGGCGACGACCGAAGTTTCCGCGAGGAGATCGGAGTGGAGATGATGACCGGAGGACCAGGATCACTCGGTACATCTCTTCCCTATCTTGTTACTTTGCTAGATCTAGTTTAATGGCCCGATCCGGGGTTTAGTGCGCGGTGGTGCCGGTTTGCAAAGTTCGCAAAATTAAAGTTTATCACCGTTTCCGCATTTGACCGTCGGATTGACGGCCGGGGCGCCGCCGTGCACTTACAGTGGTATCAGAGCCTCGCCATTAACTTCGTCTAGCTTCGTTTGATGTGTTTGCATTTCCGATCGACCAAAATTTCCAAAAACCGTATTTTTCCTTCACATCAGTTTCTGTTGAAATTTTTTGGGCTCTAAAAATTTTTCAGGTGGTCTCAGAATGATGTGCAGGGAGTTCTAAGAACTCTGGGAAAATTCGAGGCAGTGATCCCTCAGGTCAAGCGCGGAACCGCGGCCAAACCCCCCTTGTTGCCGCGGTTCCGCCGCAGGTTGGTGGGACCAATGCTTCCAATTTCTCCAGTGGGCTTCTGGGCTTATTTTATGGGTTTTGGAATATTAAGTTTGGGCCCAGATTTTCTGTGAGTGCTACAGTATTGCTTGGGGGCCCACTTGTTAATTTTTGATCGATCGGATATTTTAAACACATTTTTTCACAGTATTTATATTATATCTGCGACCGTGAATGTCACTCGATCGGTAAATCCGGTCTAACTGCTATAGCCCGGTTAGACGGATTTGCGAACGTGACTTTCACGTTGATGTTCTGTGTTTTGCTGTGATGTTGCGGATCGGTCATGGGGGATAGCCTGGATGCAATGCTAGTACTGTTTCTGTTGTATTATGTACATTTGATATTGCGGGACGAGCGTCCGACATGTGGACTGCCGTCACTGCCTGTTTGTATTATTCTTTTGGGGCACGACCTGGTTGCGGTCGATGTACCCGTTGTATGCATATTTTACTTTCTGTACTAGGATTGCCCCGCGGTGGGGTGCACGGATAGCCGGGTTCTGGGGGGCAACAAGCCCGCATCTCATGGCATTGGGACGGAGGGGCTTCACTCCAGGATTGGCAGGCTATTCGCCGCACTCGTAGGGGGTATAGGATTTCATTGCACAGGCTATCCACACGACCAGAGGAACGTCGGGTTTCAGTAGTGGCTCTGTGAAACCCGGGGATCCCAGATATCTGTATTGTTCTGTGATGCTGTACATTTCTGTGATGTTGCATTTTATTCACGCCTTGAGCGAAATATAATATATTGGTATATATATTAGTAGATGTTGTATATGTTTTTCATCCGCGCTAGTCCAGTCCCCGCTCTGCCGTTAGTTAGTTAACCTAACGGGTGATGACGGGACCCAGTGGCGAATGCGGATGGCATATACGTACATCAGTATATTTTCGTTCTTTGTGGTGTGATCAATTGATGGGACTGCATTGATTCGGATCAATGCAAGTTAAACAAACCTAATCTGATGTTGTTGGAACACTTTTCAAAAAGCTGTTATTGCAAGGACGTTCACTTTTGTTTTGCATCGTGGTATTCATTTGGAATATCCTGCTCCTCAGTCGACGAGGCAAGGGCTGAGATCCCTTCACCGGGAGTGACCCCTTGGACAGAAGTTTGCGTCAGGGCATTAACTTCACTATAGCCGATTACTTTTGCTTTGCACAGTGATATTCGGTTATGAATATCCAGCACCCCATTCTACGGGGAAAGAGCCGAGATCCCTTCACCGGGAGTGACCTCTTTAGTAAAGGTTTTCTTCACTATATTTTCTAAAAAGCTAACCGTTCCTTCAACGATATCAAGTTCATTACGTTAAAGGTTTTCGCCAGAAACCATTCGTAGCCCTCCGTCGTTTCAGACGGGTAGCACGTAGTATTCATGCTATGTTTGTTGACCTTCGTCAAGGCATAGTGTATGGTAGCTGCTTGTTGCTTTTCTGCTGCATAGATAGATGTGTTGGTTTGGGACAGTCGTATAGCCTTGTTGACCTTCGTCAAGGGCTTGTACGGGTGGGTTCAAATTAACCTGGACAATGACGGGTGGAACTTGACATGTGACTTATGATTTGTTGACCTTCGTCAAGGTCATAAGAGCATGGGGCAGAAATCACATCGGGGTTTTCAAAAGAACTGAAACTTGCTAGATATGCGCATACCTTCTGGAGTGTGATACCGTGAGCGGATTCCGTCACGTTATCATGCGATGATAGTTGGATCCCGATTCCCACTGATGAGTTGGTTTACTCCTCGGGTGACCCCGACTAATTCTTCTTTCAGGTTTGGAGGAGAATTTGAGGTACAGTGGGAGGTTTCCAGATTAGATAAATTGGTAACCATTCTGATCTAGGTTAGAGTGCACGCTGAGTGTTTCTTTTCTCTCTCTCTCTGGCAGCGACCATCGACCTGACCCTAAGACTATGACTCAGTGACCAAGTTGACCGAACCTTCTTAACACAGGCTTTTGGATTGTCAGAGTTGCAGACCTCATTGCCACTCCTACTTTTACCCTTTTCTCCAGGACACCCCGTATTACTACGAACGTCCACTTCCATTGGACAAAACCATCGTATGGTTAGATACGAACTCGAAGGAATTCGAGGATGGTTTCCGGTTCTGGAGAAAACGGATAGGATTATTCGGTTGTCTTTTCCCTTTTACCTTCTCTCAAGTTACGAGTACTCCTTAGTTTAGGAGATAGTACACCTATTACGCAAATTGGATAGTCTTCTTCCAAACCTTAGGCTGGTGCCGACCGGTAGGGAATGAAGAAAACCAATTAGCGTAACGATGGTGTGCAGAAGGTATTAAGATTAAGACAAAGCAAGGGATTAGTAAGAGGGCAAAGTAAATTGCGACTGATATTCACGGCCAAACCAAGTATTTCTTCGCCAATCCTAAATCACCTTTGTATTTCTCCAGGACACTCCGTATCACTACGAAGATCCACAATTTATTGGATACTCCATCGTATGGTTATATACGAACTCGAAAGAAACTTGTTCCAGTTCGGGGATGGATTCTGGTCCAGGAGAAATAGGAATAAGGTTTATTCAGGTGTCTTTTATCCTCACCTTCTCTCGCATTGCGAGTGCTCCTAGGGTTAGGACAGTACACCCATTATGCTTATTGGATAGTCTTCTTCCAAACCATAGGCTGGTGCCGAACGGTAGGGAAGGAAGAAAATCATTTGGCTTAAGGGGTGTGCAGAAGGTAATGACTAAAGACATATAAAGGGATTTGGAGAGGTAGCAAAGAATTATACGGTTACAGTTGTGAATCTGGATAATGGAAGAGGCATTACTAGGAATACCAGAATACCCCATCGAAACATTTCAATGTTTCAGTTCAACTGTGTACTGTTAAAAGAAAAATGATTTCCCGATTGGACACTTGCTCCAGGGTATGTATTTACCAGGTTTGATTCTCACATCTGTATGGTTTTACAGATGATGAGTGGGAGTAAGTTATTGGGAATTGGGTGATCATCCTCATTATATCGGGATTCGTTGTAATCGGTGATATTTGAGGAGATCACCTGGGCTGTTTGCCGGTCGGCAAATATTTGGTTTTGAATATCCGCTGTTGTGCACCAATTTCAAATTGATATATCTGTACGTCTATTTTCATAGAGTGAGATATACCTTTTGATATTATGTCGATGACATTTACCTATATCAGTTGATGGTTAGGTAAGGAGCATTAAACAGCGGTGTAATTCTTCTTAACCATAAGTACAGTTTTCAACTTACGACACACAGTGAAAGAGTTGTTAGACTCAGCGGACTTATACAGAGTATTGTATGTTGTCCAGTGTCCATTAGGACAGAGGGGTTGGTCCTCATACTATATTCTGTTTACCTTTAACTTCTCTAGTTCTTAGACATGTGTTTCGTAGAAACGCAGGGTCTAAGTTTTGAGGAGTTATAGGTATTTGAATAGAGTAGAGAACCAGGTGTAGCAAGTATCGGGATTCTTCAAAGTGATCGAAGATGTAGATACTTGTGTATGGTATTCAGTTAATAGTAATGATAAAGAGAAATTGCTTCTCTTTCAGGTTACTCATAATTGGAATCATTCCTAAGTTGAGTAACGCTGATCGGCCTCTCTCCATTTAGTTGACATGCACTGGAGATAGCTGCATGATTTGAATCTGGTTCAATTAAATCAGTGCCTCTGGTGCTATATTGGATATAGTACAGTTCATATCTTAACATTGTTAAGGTACGGGGAGTTATCCGGCTTATGATTAAAACCAGACTCTGGATAACTCAAGGCACGTTTCTGTAATGGCTGTTTGTGGGTTGACCCAGGCTATGACGAGGGTTGATTTTCTACCATCTTGCAGATCAATAGAAATATTGTTCTAGACTCGCCACAGTTTTATTAAAAATGGATTTTTTCAAAAACAGTAGTGGGAGTATGGTAGAACTGGAAGTGATTCCAGAACTGCAAACGATTACTGAAGATTTGATAAGGACCCTAAAGATTCAATCTGATTTGACATTCCATTGGCCACTCCGCAGATAAGGTGGGTAACTTCAGGCACCCGAGAGGTACTCCGGTAGCCTCAAGGACGGTGACAGGGAAGTTCTTGTTTACTCACACTTGCCATTGTTGTTGTTCCAGGCTGTGAGACCCGGCAGGAGGATGAGTATAGCGTCGTTCTAAACTAGCTTTAGAAGTGCACATCTATATGACTCTGCCAGAGGGTTGTCGTAGTCAGTGGGAGCAGCGGAAGCATTGGTGGACATCAGGCTTATGTCTATTTATAGACCAAAGCAGAAATAGCGGAGATAGATCATCTATTTCTGATGTGACAGTCATAGGTTTGACGTCATCAGAATAGGGGATGGATCTGTTGAGAAGATAGTAGGGTGTGATATCCGGGTTATGGATGACATACACATAGTAGGAAGTGATATTCCTATACTACGATCGGTTATACTTTGGTCGTCACACGGTGGTTTCTCCACATGGGACTTGGACATTATATCAGACATACTGGTTACTAGATCTATGGTTTTAGATCTAGATTTGGGTGGTTTCCCAATCAGGGTACTTCGATAACATTCTAAGAGTATTTAGAATGGACGACTCCTGACACGGTAGTGTACCTGCAGGTGATGGAGTCACCCTCTCTAAAGGTGTCTTATAGACTAAAGTAGAGAGGGATATGCATGATTGGAAGATCACTTGCTTAGGCAATTGAGTCAATCATGAGATGTCAAGTACCACACCAGATGTTGTTCTTGCACTAGATGCAATAAGTTGACATTGATCCAATCCTGGAGAAGCAGTCGGAAGCAGTTTTAGAACATAAGTGGATGTTCTAGGGATATGATAACGACAGCCTCATTTGGGAGACAGTTATCATTCCAGGCTTCCAAGGTGACATGGACGACAAGGAGGTTGTCAGAGTTATAGTTTTTCCTTCTGATGAGGGGCAGTATTCTGGACAGGTGATCCAGGCAGATACTGAGGGTGGCATGGCGCAGGATACTGATTAAGTTCAGTTGACGATACAGTCTAAGAAGTTTGGCTTTGGAGTTCATTTATGAGCTCGGTCCCATCAGACATCCAGACATTCTAAGACAGGTATTGCTCATTTCGGGAGATGGCTTTCTCCGCGAACTTGAGATTTAGAGAGACATAGAAAGAAACATCAGAGCGGATCCACTCGCTGAGGCTATTCCTCGAACGCAATAGTTTCGCAAACAGGCTTTGTGCGACTGACTAGTAGAGGAATTGGGTGTTCGGTATCACACGGGCTGTGAGTATGCGACTTCGCAATAATTAGCCTTGAGTGCAAGTGGGAGATTGTTGGAGATAGTGCCCTCAGAGTCAATTATTGGATCACAGGCACGTGATTGCAATGATTGAGGGAGGACCTATCCCGGGATGACAGTCTTACTCAAGATGATAGTTTGCTATCTGGTTTATCTTTATCATCGTGTACTTCTTTAGGTGACCTGACAAGTCGCTATTGCACGTTGATAGAGCCCCTAGGATTCTTGCTTGACTGCCAGCAGTATGAGGGCGATCATATAAGTGAGAGCTGGAGTCTATAAGCACATCCTTAAAAGGTCCCTAGTCGTGGGAGTTTCGAGACTGGGCATCGATTCTCCAGAGTAGACTAGTGTATACAGTCGAGACCCCGACGAGGGGCGGTGGCCGGTCTCACAGGCCACTGGTGTCAGTTGGTTCACCTAAGATGTATACAGGTGCTCATTGGGTTATGAGTACACCCGACAGGACTCGCCGGGAACATGCTAGTTGGTCTTATACCTGACGTCAGATAGCAGTTCCCAGGTGACATGTGTACAGGTTAGTTCATCGACCTGGGGATCGTCATTTGTCTCGTGTGAGTTCCCACTGTACTTTGATTACTACCCTACCACGGCTCAAAGGAGTCGTGCAAACAGGTTTTAGTTGGGTACAGTCCCGAGCCACATGGAGGCAGTGAGCGGATCTTCGGGGGTTCGTCTCTCCCGGTATTGGGGGTGAGGTCGCGCTGTGTCTAGGAGAGCCATTACATGAAGTCCTTGGCCAAGGCAGGAGATTTACTGGTAGGTATTCCAGTAGTAGCTCAGGGTGTTCTGGGCTACACTCCGACACGACTTGTACCGCTTTTGGGGGTCTGACTTTTACCAACCCCCTAGGCCTGACATGCGATGCTCATAGACGAACGGACCGGACTGTACGGATATTGTCACTGACAGGCTCAGTAGGGTGTCAGGATGAGTTCCCTCATCGACGTCCCTTTTTGGTCAATAGCTGGTGGCCCGTTACGTATTGGCTTATACCTCTGACGTGCTAGTGGTTAAATCCACAGCCATAGTATTGACGAGTCTTTAGAGTCCACCACACTTTCAGTTACTCAGCTTTCGGGCGAAACCCTGTAGAGGCCGTATGGAGATATGGCAGGGTTCGATCAGATACGTGCGGTATTGCACGGATCGTGATCGGACGGTTTTTACTAGCCGGCTTTGGCTTAAGCCGGATCCTAGTATTTGATAGTGTAGTTTTGTCTCTTTGCATTTGTATTTCGGTCGGAATACAGATGCGGGTGTGTATGCACAGTATTGGGGTTTTCCTGTAATTTATTACGGGACCAGTTTTCTGGAGTTGCCAGTTTGCATTCCGTTCCGGCCGGTTTTCCTTTGTTCTTTCCCGGCCGGACTTTTCCGATGGAGGGGGTTATTTGCAATTGTGCAAATAACATTTGTGGAGGGGGTTTCTTGCAAAAGGTTTTATTATGATAGCTTCATTTCTTTTGCTCCATGCTTTTGCATTTAATGGTGATTTGAGAGGGTATGGTTTGCATGTAAGATTGTGATGATTATGTTTATGGATGTGGTCACCTTTTCTTCTCTCCTACACTCACCTCCCTTCATGATATGTATTTGTTCCCTCCACCATTCTCACTAAGTATTGGCCGGCCACAAATTTGTGAGAGAGAGAGAAAAATGAGAGAGATTCATTTTTGGTGTATAGCTTTCTTCATCTCATTCCATTTGCTAGAAAATTGAAAGAACCAATTTTCTTTAGACCATTCCTCCGTCTATGGCAACCAACCCCAAAGAGACATACTCTACACTACATTCTACAGCACATCTTGGGCATGTCGACTTGCCAGCTTCATGCCCGAGTTGCCTCGGTATAGAGGCGGGAGCCCGTAAAAGATGCAGGTGATGTGGTGCCCTTCCGGAGAGGAGGCGACGACCGAAGTTTCCGCGAGGAGATCGGAGTGGAGATGAAGACCGGAGGACCAGGATCACTCGGTACATCTCTTCCCTATCTTGTTACTTTGCTAGATCTAGTTTAATGGCCAGATCCGGGGTTTAGTGCGCGGTGGTGCCGGTTTGCAAAGTTCGCAAAATTAAAGTTTATCACCGTTTCCGCATTTGGCCGTCGGATTGACGGCCGGGGCGCCGCCGTGCACTTACAAGTCTAACATCTACCAAGTAAACTACAGGACGAAGCTAAGAGACTAAACGAAAGGGGTAAGGAAATCCACCTAAGTCTGAGTCGATATATCTAGTAGTCGGTGATCCTGCCTCAATAGCGTCACGTAAAGTAAAATATATAATACGACATCCTCGAATCAAGAGTGCGAATCGATCATCATATTTATACCTCGAACGGTAAGATCCATCGTACGGCATCCCAAATCGGGATACGGGTCAAATATCATATATATCTCATATTATTCATATGGTATCATCATCATAATATCCTGAATCAGGAGTATCGTTCTATAGTCTAGTACATATCAATACCATCAAACATATATCCGCGTGTGAATAAAATCACATCGCCCAACGATCCGCTATAATACCCTGTCGTATCTCATATCACGACCCAAACACATATCACAATCTCACGGCATCATGCCCGATCATATCGACTTACCTACAAATATCATATACTATCCTCAACATCTGTTTATACGTATATGTATATATATATATATATATATATATATGCACCAACGTGTATATATATATATATGCACCAACGTGTGTGTGTGTGTGTGTGTATATATATACACACATACATAAAAACATATACACCCAAATACCATATTACGTGTGTGCATGTGTATGTGTGTCAACCTTACTCTACGGTACGTGACTAAGAAACTAACTTAATCACTTTCTTCAAATTCCGCTAACACTAACCCAAGCTCTCCTAAAGCTTTCTTTGCTAATTATGCACGTCTCACAAGATACATATTTATATATATAAATATATTCGCATGCTATACTACGAAACTGCGGGGGTGCTATACGCCATCCACTTTACTTCCTCCGTAGATATATATTTACTCACCTGGACGCCTCGGCTAATCTAATCCGATTTCAGCTCTGTCATTTCCGCGCCATATCCGATGTCTCTGCATCCGATCCTAGAAAAGTACACAAAGAAAACAAGAGAATAAATATAAATAGTCGCGGACACAAACAATACAATCCAAACATGCGCACTAACTAAACGCGTCGCGATAACGCCACAAACTACAACTAGGGTCGCTAAACACGACAACCCCAATCCTAAAACCCACCCGCATCAATCGCGCATTCATAACACACTATATATATATAAAATAGGGTTTATATCATCAAAACCTTAAACTTAATTTAAAATCGATTTATTCCGAAAACCAAGTAAGCATCAATTAACCGTTTTAGTACAAAACTTGATATTTTAACAATTCTAGTGGCCACAATGCTCACTAAACATCTTAATTAGCTCATACAACTATTAACTAGATTTTTATCTCACCAATTTATATTAATTTTAAAAACCTCTTTTTCAAAATTATCAAATTTGAACAGTTTGAAGCAACAATTTAAAATTCAACAACTAGTCTAGATTTTCCTTTTCTTAAGACGATAAACTACACTTTGTAACCATAATCACATGATAAAAAGCCTAACTTGAGTTCAACACCTTCTCTTGAATTTCTAAATCTTGAAATCAACACTATATTAATACCTAATTAAGCTTGCTTTAAGAAATTAACCAACAATTAACTAAAGGTTTAAGATTATACGTCCCAAATTTTTTTGAGATCTATCATGTAAATCTAAGCCTCCCAAATTGCTCTCTTGCTCCTTGATCCTTGCTTGTTTGGCAAAAAGGAAAAATGGGTAGAGTTTTAATTGCAATCTAGTTGGAGTTTGTAAGGATTTTTTATGAAATTTTGTGGCTTTTTGGAGATGGGATGAGATGAGGAAGTGGGGAAATTTCTGAAGGGAAGGCTCGGCCAGGGAGAGGGGACGAGGATGTGTGGGTGTTTGAGGAATTGCCCAAGTCAACAAAT
Source organism: Agapanthus africanus (assembly GCA_030015575.1). NCBI lineage: Eukaryota > Viridiplantae > Streptophyta > Magnoliopsida > Asparagales > Amaryllidaceae > Agapanthus > Agapanthus africanus. The sequence continues at coordinate 613,080,374 of CM057341.1, read as the reverse complement.
ACCCATACCTCAATATTTAAACCCCATGCTTTCTTTTTTCTTTATTGTTTTCTTTTTTCATTGTCTTTTCTTTTGTGTGATGAGAACTTAGGGTTTGAAATGGGGAGTGGGCTTCCTTGTGCTCGGCCAGCAATGGTAAGTGCGGTGAGTGTAAGTGAGAGAGAGTGGTGACCACACCCCACATACACTCAATATCATATCCTACATGTTTCATCATTTTATTTAATTCATTATTCTCTTTAACCATTTTCTTTAAATTTGAAGAACCACCTTGACACTTCTATTCATTTCAAAAACTACATGTTACACTTTGGTCTAATGTGTCATGATACACAAAACTTATATTAACCCATTCCAATTTGTAATTATCACTAATTAAATGTATTAGTGAAAGCTTAAAATAATATTAAAAATAATTAATTACGGAAAATATTTTAGTAAACTAGAAATTTACAAGTGACCAATTAAATACCAAATACTAGCAATTATATAGCTAGAATAGGTATATTTAAGTTTATGTGGAAAAATAATTATTTCCTGGTTTTTACAAAAAACACCAGTTATTTTACCGGTTATCAGAAATTTCACCAAAACGATTTTCAAAACGTTACGGTCTTCCCCCTTAAAGAAATTCGGTCCCCGGATTTAAATTAAAACTTCCCCAAATACTAAAACATTTCAACAAAACACTCAAATCGGCGGAGCTCCGAAATCTTAATTACTTGAGACACATCTTAGCGCAATGCATGCGCAAGAAAAACGAGTATATAACTCAAAATCAAAACTCCGTCAAGCATCATGCAATCATCGGAGTCATGGTGAAGATACCAATGTCAAAGTCCAATAGGAAAACCAACATGATATACTCAAAACTATAACATGTACACAGTTGCATCATTGTAAACTCGTCAAAACATCTGGAAAAACAATGCATGCCAAACCTTTTTCAAGCCGCTGTGCGATGCGCCTATCACAGCACAAGTAGCGGACGTTTATTGTAGAAAATAACTATATATATACACATATATATATATCCTTTGTTTATCACACACGTCCCGCCGTTTTAAAAATAATTTAGAAGGGTTTCCTTTGTAAAATATTTCGTGTCACCTCGTACACATTCGAAAAATATAGAGACTGTAGCTCCGTTTTGGAAATCCATTCGGTAACTATCGATGCATGCAAAAACAATTCAGCTACTGTCTTCGGATCAGTCCAGCTCAGTTACTATGCCACATGGTAAATATCATAAAAACATACTGCTCAAAGGAAACCATACTCTATAGTATATGTAATAATGCTACGTGCGTCTGGTGCGCACAGAAATCGAAATAAATGAATGTGCCATACGTGTGCACAGAAACAAAGTCTAAGTGCATCGGGTGTGCATGAAAACACCTGTCAAGGGCAACGGGTGTGCCTGACAACAATATCAGGTGCATCTGATATGCACGAAAAATCCCGATTTAGTGCATCTGGTGTGTACCAAAATCGCATCAAGCACGCCAAGTAAGCGCAAAAATCCAAATCAAGTGCACGAGGTGCATGAAAACAAATATCGAATATCACAATCGAAATCGACGGTATACAACATACATTAATCCAAATCAGGTATACCGTGGTATATAATCTCACAACCACGTGCATCAGCATGCACAAAATCGAATCGAAGTACAAAAGTGCATGAAAACTACACCGAAAGCACAAGTCAAATCACCTACATACCATAAGCATGAAATCAAAATCAAACATCTCGAACGACATCAAATCGAAATCGAGTGCAACTGTGGTGCATGAAAACTCCATCATGCAATTAAATCGCCCAAAAAATATAGGAATCCAAATTGATGGATACGTGATATTCGAATCATTAAATCAAAAATCATAAACACTGTCGTCGATATGTCCTTCCTTCAAGGTCGAGAAGGTGTCGGTGCATCCAAAGCTAGTAGAGCAAGATATCTATTTGCCTCTTGTTCATGGTCTGTTGCCTTGTGCCCTTTGGATCTCGTCTCTCACTGCGGATTGCCAGTTACATAACTCCTCATCTCAATGGTCCAATATGGAAATGATGACAGAAACATTTCCGCTCTGGCACATCCTCTAAAGATTTGTGGCCAACAATCATGGTCACTCATAGCATGTCTCGTCGATGATGCCAAAATTTGGCCTACTGGGTGTGCGAAATACGACCGATCCTGGGTTCAAGTCTTCTCATTTAGTATTCCAGAAAGATCCTGTCGGGATCTCTCCCTATCTCGTTTCTGCCAAACTTCCCGAAAGTTATCACCTTTTACTAAATCCGTTTCTGGTTCCGAAACAGCTGTATACTCATCACAAATCCTTCTAAAGGATATATTCATATTCAACGCTTCAACATGCGTATTACATCTCTGATGTCAACGGAGCGGAACATCATCTCGTCAAAATCTCGTACAAACCTCTTACTCCACTTTTCTCTAATGTGGACTGATTCGGACTCGTCTCTTCGTAGCTGTATGGACTGCGCTACAATGGCTGTACTCATATCTGGAGTCTCCCTTCCGAAACTACGAACTCGACAGCTCAATATCTGGTGGTAGGTATCTTGTCAATTACCCTCTCAGGAACTCGCTCAATTTATCGGAGTGATGCGCTTACGCTCGTCCTCTCTCAATAGACTCACAACGTGCCTGTGTGAAGTCTTTTCTAGCTGAAATCAATCAATCTGATGATCTCACATCGGATAGGAAAACGAACCACACGTCCTAATCATTCATCCACGGGTGACTAGCGATCTTCTATGATATCCCTAAGTACGAACTCATGCTGCAATAACTTCAAACATCTGGGGCGATATCTCGTCAGTCGCAGCAACAACTGGCTCATCCGTCCGCACGATGAACACTACCTCAATCCTCAAGAATAGACGATACATTAACGGTCATCACATTCAAGCCGGCCTCTAGCAGTGGCCCAATCCTCTGGTGCTGATTTGAACGTTCGAGAAATCTCAGTAAAAGCAATCCATCAAGACGCTCAAATCACGAAAAACACAATAAAACGACACATCTACCCAATCATTTGTCACCGAAATACATCCTGGTCAGTCCTCTTCCATGACGAGCTCGTGCTGACCGCAACTCTAGCCGCAACTCTCTCTGCCCGTGCAACCGTGGTAACAGAGACCACAAACCAAAATCGATAAGGATAGATCAATGAATGAATAGAATACCGTGCAAGGAAATGTACATCCTAAGGCTTCTTAAGCAGAGTAGCGTATCGTAAGTATGCCGCGGAACATACACATGGTACGTCATACTACTTAAGTCACCTACTCCATCAACTAAGGTCAACCAACACGACGAAAGTTCGGGTCTAATATCCTCTCAACCAAGTCTAAGTTCTGTAAGGTCAAGGCTAGGTTCCGAATATATATACGCCCTAGACTCCGTATAGTTAAACCTAGACTCGAACCAAGGTTAAACCTAGCGCTCTGATACCAACTTTGTCACGACCCGAATTAGCACGTGACTGGCACATGAATCATGTGAAGTCTGTAGGAGCCCACCTAATTCAAGTAAGGCAAAAGCCCAAAAATCTAATCCATTTTAAAGAAGAAGTGAAGGAAAACTTATTTTAAAGAAAGTGGTTTTAATAAATAAGTGGCAATAAACATTTAAAAGCAACATCACATTTTCCCGAAATTTTCGGCAGAGTCTCCTTTGTAAATACTGGCCCCCAAACGGGTACAACACATGAAATACATAATAATGAATAAAGACATCCCCAAATGGGAGCTAGCTCTTCGCCAATTGGCGGAAACAACCACACAAGTAATATAATATACAACGCCGAAGGGCGAGGATCAAAACTCTGAAAGAAAGCCAACATCCTTAAGAAAACCAGAGAAGACCCATAATAATACAAGCGCACGACTCTATGTTCGAAAGAATATACAACTGGTCTTCTAAGTCTATCAATATACAAGTCTGGTTTATAGAATTATTAGATACAACTGAAATAAATAAAAGTACTACGGTAGTCATGATGCAAGTGAACCCACCTACCAAAGCAATCACCCGGAAGGAAACAGTGTGCCAGCAAGCTGCAAAGAAAGCTGTACGGCCAAACCGGCGAGAAACTGTGGCACAACGGGGGTGACTTGCCAACTCGTGAGTAGAAAATATCACCGAGAAGAAATCGTATGTATGACTCTATCCTAGGTCATATAATAAAATTCTCATAATATTATATAACCTAAAACATCTAATAATGGCCAGGGTAAACATCTAAACATAAGTATGATACCAAGTTCTCATGTCATTGCCTCAGGAAGCAACATATCACATATATGATGTACTAATGCGTTAAGAATGAAAGCAGGGTACATCTTGTACGAGAAAAACTATTTTCATATCTCAGTGAGATTTTGCATAAAACCGAAATATCATCAATGAAATCAACAGAGAATCCGTGTCAAGCATCGACACAAAAATATGTATCCCAATATCTCAATGTCTCAATATCTCAATATCTCGGGCACCGGCAATCCGGACTGGCACAAATAATCAAATCTCATGACTACGTCGGTATCTTCTGGATATCCACCGTGTCACAAACAACCGGTCGGTAGTGCTCCTCTGCCGGGCTCAATGCTATCATCTGCGACCATCTTTCCCCAGGGTACCATAACGGGTCCACCATGCACCCGCAAACGGTTCATCCTCCTCCTCGAATTGGGTGTATGATACTGCTCAAAAGTTGAGAAAACTCATGGTGAACATATCTCACATCATATCTCGAGAAAAGAGCAATTTCTATTTTTTAGAAATGATAATGAGTTTATAAAATCCTTACGGTCTCCCCAAATCCAGAAATCTCATGGAAAATCCGAATCCCATAATCAAAAGTCAATTAAAAGTGAATATCGGCATAAAGCCCCATAATTTTGCATGACAAATGAATATACACATGCATGAAATATCACAGTAATAAATGCAATGTCTAAACTAGCATATGAAAGCAAGCGCACTAGTATTATGTCGAAACTATCAACTAGCAATTTATACCAATGAAGTAGTGTTCTCTAATATGTACGTGACATGAAAATTACCGATGATGATGTGTGTGAGCTGGCAAGCAGGTGTACGTGTAGCATACGCATCATCGTTAATGGTGCTGTTGTCTTGACAGCATGGGTTTCATAATAACAAACAAAAACACATTTAACCATGCAGTGCGATGCGAACAGCAGGAATATATGGAAAATGAAGTAGTAACCGCAACATATAAGAATATACATTATATATACGAGTCATACAGTTTTGGCATTTGAAATAGCACGAATCATGGTGTTTAGAAAATAGGGGCAATGGTGTTTATATGAAAATGTACGTCCTTTGAAATATCCGTAATATCCCTTGGCCTGCCTTTAAAATACTCACGATTCGTTAGTTTAAAAAATAAGTATGACTCGAGCCCAGTCTAACATCTAACAAGTAAACTATAGGACGAAGCTAAGAAACTTAACAAAAGGGGTAAGGAACTCAACCTAAGTCCGAGTCGATATATCTAGTAGTCGGTGATTCCGCCTCAATAGCGTCACGTACAGTAAAATATATAATACGACATCCTCGAATCAAGAGTGTGGATCGATCATCATATTTATACCGCGTACGGAAAGATTCATCGTACGGCATCCCAAATCGGGGTACGGGTCAAATATCATATATATCTCATATTATTCATATGGTGGCATCATCATAATATCCTGAATCAGGAGTACCGTTCTATAGTCTAGTACATATCAATATCATCAAACATATATCCGCGTGTGAATAAAATCATATCGTCCAACGATCCGCTATAATACCCTATCATATCTCATATCACGACCCAAACACATATCACAATCTCACGGCATCATGCCCGATCATATCGACTCACCTCCAAGTATCATATACCATCCTCAACATCCGTGTATACGTATATGTATGTATGTATGTATGTATGTATGTATATATGCACCAACGCATCCACACACACACACACATATATATATATATACACACACAGATAAACATATACACCCAAATACCATATCGCGTGTGCATGTGTGTGTGTGTCAACCTTACTCTAGGGTTCGCGACTAAGAAGCTAACTAAATCACTTTCTTCAAATTCCGCTACACTAACACATGCTCTCCTAAAGCTTTCCTTGCTAATTATGCTCGTCTCACATGACGCATATTTATATATAAAAATATATTCGCATGCTATACTACGAAACTGCGAGGGTGCTAAACGCCATCCGCCCGACTTCCCCCGTAGATATATATCTCCTCACCTGGACGCCTCGGCTAATCTGATCCCATTTCAGCTCTGTCATTTCCTCGCCACATCCGGCGTCTCTGCATCCGATCCTAGAAACGTACACAAGGAAAACAAGAGAATAAATATAAATAGTCGCGGACATAAACAATACAATTCAACCATGCGCACTAACTAAACGCGCACGCACTAGGTGCACAAAACGCGCCGCGACAACGCCACAAACTACAACTAGGGTCGCTAAACGCGACAACCCCCAAGCCTAAAACCCACTCGCATCAATCGCGCATTCATAACACACTAAATATATATAACATAGGGTTTATATCATCAAAACCTTAAACTTAATCTAAAATCGATTTATTCCGAAAACCAAGTAAGCATCAATTAACCGTTTTAGTACAAAACTTGATATTTTAACAATTCTAGTGGCCACAATACTCACTAAACAACTTAATTAGGTCATATAACCATTAACTAGATTTTTATCTCATCAATTTATGTTAATTTTAAAAACCTAGTTTTCAAAATTATCAAATTTGAACAATTTGAAGAAACAATTTACAATTCAACAACTAGACTATATTTTCCATTTCTTAAGATGATAAACTACACTTTGTAACCATAATCACATGACAAAAACCCTAACTTGAGTTCAACACCGTCTCTTGAATTTCCAAATATTGAAATCAACACTATATTAATACCTAATTAAGCTTGCTTTAAGAAATTAACCAACAATTAACCAAAGGTTTAAGATTATACCTCCAAATTTTTTTTTAGATCTAGCATGTAAATCTAAGCCTCCCAAATTGCTCTCTTGCTCCTCGATCCTTGCTAGTTTGGCAAAAGGAAAAATGGGTAGAGGTTTAATTGCAATTTAGTGGTAGTTTGTAAGGATTTTTGATGAAATTTTATGGCTTTTTGGAGATGGGATGAGATGAGGAAATGGGGAAATTTCAGCAGGGAGGGCTAGGCTAGGGAGAAGGGAGGAGGATGTGTGGGTGTGAGAGGAATTGTCCAAGTCAACAAATACCCATACCTCAATATTTATACCCCATGCTTTCTTTTTTCTTCATTATTTTCTTTTTTCATTGTCTTTTCTTTTGTGTGATGTGAACTTGGGGTTTGAAATGGGAAGTGGGCTACCTTGGGCTCGGCCAGCAAAGGTAAGTGGTGTGAGTGTAAGTGAGAGAGAGTGGTGACCACACCCCCCCCCACACACACACAACATCATATCCTACATGTTTCATCATTTCATTTAATTTATTATTCTCTTTAACCTTTTTCTTTAAATTTCAAGAACCACCTTGACACTTCTTTTCATTTCAAAAACCACATGTTACATTTTGGTCTAATGTGTCATGATGCACAAAACTTGTATTAACCCATTCCAATTTGTAATTATCACTAATTAAATGTATTAATGAAAGCTTAAAATAATATTAAAAATAATTAATTACGGAAAATATTTTAGTAAACTAGAAATTTACAAGTGACCAATTAAATACCAAATACTAGCAATTATATAGCTAGAATATGTATATTTAAGTTTATGTGGAAAAATAATTATTTCCTGGTTTTTACGGAAAACACAAGTTATTTTACCGGTTATCAGAAATTTCACCTAAATGATTTTCAAAACGTTACAGTTTTTGTGAAGATGAAGGAGAGAAAATGAGAGTGAGGGTGTGAGTTGAGGGAATGAGAAATGAGGGAATGTGGAGGGTGAGGGTGAGGGTGAGATTTAAAAGCCATGCTCTTTCTCTCTCCATAAAGATTCCTCCCATGCCTTTTCCCCCTCATGTCTCCCATGCCTTTGTCCCCAAGTCTCCCATGCTTGTTCCCCCATGCCTCCTATGCCACATTTTTAAATTCTTTTCCCTCTTGTCTCCCATGCTTGTTCCCCCATGCCTCCCATGCCACATTTTTAAATTCTTTTCCCTCTTTCTTTATTTTTAAAACAAAACTTAGTTTTGATAATTAAAATAAAAATAAAACTAATAAAAAAAATGAATATACATATATATATATATATATATATATATAAACAAATTTGTTAAGGTGCCATGGCTAACCAAGCATGGTTAACACATACTAGACCATAGTTTAACATGCACAAGTGTGTGCATTTTCAAAAATAATTAAATAAAATATTAATTAATTAAAAAAATTATGTGAAAACAATTTTGGTTAACCTTTATTAAAAATCCACATTATGTCGCCTAATTAACTCTAATCGCATTCTAAGGTGTCACAATCTTCCCCCCTTAAAGAAATTCGGTCCTCGAATTTAAAAATCTTACTACACATATCTTCGAAAAGATGAGGGAATTTCTTCCGCATCTCGCTCTCGGTTCCCATGTGACCTCTTAACTATATGGGCCACGCCAAAGAACTTTCACTGATGACATGACATTTGACCGAAGTTTCTTCACGTACCGATTGAAAAAAACTACCGGCTGCTCGGTGAAAGAAAGATCGCGCTCCAGCTGGATGGTCTGGTGCTGAATCACGTGAGAAGGGTCATGAAGGTACTTGCGAAGTATTGACACAAGAAATACGGGGTGAACATCCGAAAAACTGGACGGATGTGCCAACCAATAGGCAATGGTACCAACTCGCTCAAGGATCTCAAAAGGACCCACAAATCTAGGACTAAGCTTCCATTTCTTCCCAAATCTTATCACACCTATCATCGGAGATATCCGTAGGAATACATGATCACTCACTGCGAATTCAAGCCTGCGACGACGACGGTCAGCATAAGACTTCTTCCTGCACCGGGCTGCTCTCATCCTGTCCTGGATCAACTGGATCTTCTCCGCAGTCACTTATCTAGCTGTGGTCCCAAAATCCTGCTCTCCCTGAGTTCGGTCGAACATACTGGTGATCGACAATTTCTTCCATTCAAGGCCTCATAATGTGCCATCTGAATCGTCTCCTGAAAACTATTATTGTAGGAGAACTCTATCAAAGACAAGTGACAATCCCAACTGCCACCAAAATCAAGCACGCACGCTCGAAGCATATCCTCAAGGGTCTGAATAGTCCGCTTTGACTGACCATTGGTCTGTGGATAGAAAGCGGTACTAAAACTCAATCGGTCATCCAAAGCTTCCTGAAGTTTCTGCCAAAGACGGTTGGTAAACTGGGTGCCTCTGTCGGATACAAAGCATGCAGGAATGCCGTGCAAACGCACAATCTCATCAATGTACAGTTGAGCATACTAAGCAAATCCGAAAGTGGTCTTCACTGAAAGGAAGTGAACCACTTTTGTCAACCGTTCAACAATCACCCAAATGGAGTTATACCCTCGACTGGACCTGGGTATACCTACAGCGAAATCCATGGAGATTTGCTCCCATTTCCACTCCAGAATGGTTAAAGGCTGCAACTCTCCTGCCGGTCTCTGATGCTCAGCCTTGACCTGCTGGAAAGTCAAGCATCTCGAAACGAAGTCTTAAACATCTCTCTTCATCCCTTCCCACCAGTAGATATCTTTCAAATCGCGATACATCTTGGTGGAACCTAGATGAACACTGTAAGCTGACTGATGTACCTGCCCTAGGATCTTGTGTCTCAGCCTTTGGTATATATAGATGAGTCCCAAAGCGTATCACACCCTGGTCATCAATCACAAACACTGAATCTTTACCCTTCCGTACATGCTCCAAGATCTCGGATAAACGAGCATCGTCGGATTGCGCCTCACAGATACGATCAAGTAGAAGCGGACGAGCACGGACATGAGAAAGCTGTCCTCCGGCGGAAGTGAACTCGAACTGTACTCTACTATCGCATAAGATCTTCTAATTTATAGAAGATTATCTCTGAACTGCACTTAACTGGAACAAGCTACCTTCTGGTATATGACTCAATGCATCAGCTACCACATTCGCCTTGCCCGGGTGATAAAGGATTTCACAATCATAATCCTTCACAAGCTACATCCAACGGCGCTACCTCAAATTCAGATCCCCCGCTGCTGGAAGATGTACTTCAAGCTCTTGTGGTCCATGAAGATCTGACATGACTCTCCCTACAAGTATTGTCTCCAAATCTTGAGCGCAAAGACCACCGCGGCCATCTCTAGATCATGAGTGGGATAGTTCTGCTTGTGCTTCTTCAACTGCCGAGAAGCATAAGCGATAACTTTATCAAGCTGCATCAATACAAAACCGATCCCCACTCGAGAAGCATCACAATAAACAACATAGCTGCCTGATCCAGAAGACAAAGATAGAACTGGTGCAGTCGTCAAATGAGTCTTCAACTGCTGAAAACTTTGCTCACATGCCTTAGTCCAAAGAAAAGGAAGTCCCTTGTGGGTTAGTCCGGTTAGCGGTGCAGCGATACTCGAGAAATACTGCACGAAACGGTGGTACTAATCGGCTAAGCCCAAGAAGCTGCGGACTTCTGTCACTGATACACGTCTGGGCCAAAGCTGTACGACCTCGATCTTCTTCGGGGCCACTTGAATACCGTCTCCTGTAACCACGTGACCTAAGAAGTCAACACTGTCAAGCCAGAAAGCGCACTTTGAGAATTTAGAAAACAGCTGGTGCTCTATCAATGTTTGCAAGGTAATCCTCAAGTGCTGCTTATGCCCCTCTCGACTTCTGGAATATACCAGAATGTCGTCATTAAACACAATAATGAACCGATCAAGGAATGGCCTGAAAATCCGGTTCCTCAAATACATGAAGGATGTTGGGGGCATTGGTAAGTCCGAACGACATCACCAGGAACTCATAATACCCATAGCGCGTACGAAGAGCAGTCTTTGGAATGTCATCATTCCTGACTCGCAACCGATGATAACCCGACCTCAAATCAATCATGGAAAAATGTCCCGCTCCATGAAGCTGATTAAACAAATCGTTAATGCAAGGTAAAGGATACCTACTCCGGACCGTAACTCGGTTCAATTGACGATAATCAATGCACAGTCTCATACTGCCGTCCTTTATCTTGACGAACAGAACAGGAACTCCCAAAGGTGAAACACTTGGACGAATAAGTCCCCTGTCAAGCAACTCTTGCAACTAATCCTTAAGCACTTTAAGCTCAGTCAGTGCCATCCGATAAGGCGGTACAGAAATAGGCCCCGAGCCGGGAATCAAATCGATGCAAAACTTGATATCGCGCTCTGGCGGCAAACCAAGTAACTAATCGGGAAATACGTCGGGAAACTCTCTCACAACAGGAACCTGGTCCAACGGATCTGCTATGGCTCCAGTATCATGAATAAAGGCTAAGAATCCCGGACATCCTTTCCTCAAGAGCCGATGAGCGCAAAGGGCAGAAATCAAATTGTGCGGTGCAGCTCTACGGTCCCCCTACATAACAAGAACTAACTTGGCCAGAAAACAAAACCCGACCGCCTTCTCATGGAAGTCCATGGACGCATAGCAAGTAGCTAACCAGTCCATGTTGAGGAGAACGACAAAGTCCAACATATCAAGAAGGATCAAGTTGACGAACAAAACTCTATCCCTAATACGAACAGTACACGACCGAAACACATATCGCGCAATAAAAGGCTCTCCAACATGAGTAATCACCACGAGTGGCTCATCTAAGAAGGATGAGTCTCGGCCTAACCTGAGTACCAAGTGTGTGGACACATACGAGTGCGTAAATCCCTAAAGGACAAAATGCACACATCGAAAGAAAATACCAAAAGAGTACCAATCACAATGGCATTCAATGCCTGCGCATCCTGAGGAGTCGATGCAAAAACTCGGGCTTGTCCTCTATCGACGACCGGCTCTCCCCCCCTCTGCCACCTCGTCCTTTATGAAAAATACCGCACGACCACGGCCTATCTAAGCATGGGTCTGGCGTGAAGCAACAACAGTCATAAGAAGCAACGCTCTTTGAGGTGGTGAAAGTGGTAAAGTAACATGCGAAACTGCTGCCTCGTCCTGACGTACCTCAGTACAATCTCTGATGCGATGGTACCGACATCCATACCATAAACATTCCGACGATAGCTTCTGACTCTATGGGTAAGAGCTATATAACTGGTATAGTCTCAAGCTTCTGCTATCACCATGGTCTGGAGGGGGTCTGCCTCGGCGTCTACTTATCTGTCTCCGGGATGATACATCAGTATGAATCTTCTTTAGTGTTAGTTATATGTATGCCCTAGAGGCCATTATTATACATGTGATGTATATTATAGTGGATGCTTGGACATTTATAGTGAGGAATTTCTTGCTCGACATGATAGTATGCTATCTGGTTTCTCTTTATCTTACTATGTACACTTGTTGTCTCTCTATTACATGTTAATAAAGCCCTTAGGATGAGTACTTGACTACCAGGATTATGATGCAGATCAAACTAGTGGGGCAGAGGTAGTCGGTAAGTACATCCTTCAAATGTTCCCAGTCGTGGGAGTATCAAGATGGGGCATCGATATTCCAGAGTAGACTAGCGTATACGCTTATCGACCCATGTGATGGGCGATGGATGATCCCATATCCATTGGTGTTTGACATCAGAGATGGTATACGGGTGCTCAGTGGAGACTGGGTACACTGGACGGACTTGCCGAGAACTCCTAGATAGTATTATACCTCACGTCAGATGGCAGTTCTCTGGTGACACTGGTACAGGTTAGTTTGTTGACCCGATATCATCATAGAGTCTTGTGCGATTCCCACTGTGCTTTATATTCCACCTTACCACGTTCAATAGATCTTGCAAAACGGTGGTTTTTGGTTACAGTCCCGAGTCACAAGGAAGCAATGAGCGATAGGAGGGAATTTCGTCTCTCCTGCTATTGGGGGTTGATGTTGCGCTGTGCTCGATTGGCCATAACAAGAAATCCCTGGCCAGGGTTACTGAGATGTACTGGTAAGTGTTATCAGTAGTTTCTCGAACCATTATGGGCCTCACATCTGTCACGACCGGAAATTGTCACGTGACGGCACTTAAACTACGCAACGTCTACAGGCGTAACGCAATTTAAGTAAGCCGAAAACCTAGCAATCTAAACCATCAAAAGTAATAAGAAATAATTGAAATTTTAAAACCTTTGAAATCTCAACCCAAATTCTTTAAAAGTCCAACTTTATTTCCTTTAAAATTTTGGCAGCACATCCTTTGTAAAAACCAGCCCCAAAATGGGTACAACAAGAATATAAGTAAAGCATCCCCAAACGGAAGCAAATACACGCCCAAACGCGGAAAACAACCACCACAAAAGATATATGACGCCGTAGCGAAGAAATAAAAGACGATATAAATAAAAGTGCATAAAAGACCTCCAAGTCACAAAAATATAATATACAATATCATCCTCACATCAAGTCTGTATGTCATACAAGATAATGGTAGATGGAGAGTACAGGATAGAACGAATATACAGTAAACATGAATGGATAACCACAAAACCCACCTAAAGAAAAACTGCACACTGTGAGCCGAAGCGGTATCTGCAGCAAAAGATGATATGATATATGAGTAGCCTGCCTCGACTACTCTGGGGAACAACCTGCAAAACACTGTGGCACAACGGGGGTGAGTTGCCAACTCATGAATAGTAAATAACATATCCAGGTAATCGCAAGTATGCATGTACAGCACGAATCTAACATATGCAAGCTAATAGCAATAAATGGTCATATGTATGCAATAGGCATGAAAGGTACTCTAGCAGGTACAACTAATACATGAAGCAATAGTATGACAATACGTATGCGACAGTCATGTAAGGTACTCTATCAGGTACTACTAATACATGAACAATAAATGGCAATATGTATGCAACAGTCATGTAAGGTACTCTATCAAGTACTACTAATACATAAAGCAATGATATGACAATGTATATATGCAACAGTCATGAAAGGTACTCTATCAGGTACTATTATTACACAAAGCAGTGCATATAAAATAAAAGTATAATGCAACAGTCATGGAAGGTACTCTATTAGGTACTACTAATACATGAAGTAGTGCATAACACTAAATGCTGAGTATGGGATAAAACATGTCATTCCTACGGAATCCTAATCTCGTGGTAGGACCCAAGTCCATCAAGACAATCCAAATCCCAATTTCCTCAAATCTTCCCAAAAATTGGCTCTTATACCATATAAGTCTCATAAATCCTGAATGTACAATATCCTGTAAATCTCATATATCCTGTAGTGTCCAATATCAAATAATCTCATATATCCTGAATCCAATATCAAGTGAATCTCATATATCCTGAATAAGTATATTTGCATGAATAATAATGATGATGTATGAATTGATATGTATACATATATATTAGCGTCTCATTCCACTAATATATATATATATATATATATATATAACAGCGTCCCATTCCACTATTATATACTTAGGAGTAAAAATATCATGAAAACCTGTGTCAAGTATCGACACATAAATACTGATCTATTAGGTGCTGTCACCACGACTAGCCCCCTGATAGGTACGTATCATACGCTATCCCGAAAACTCGAGTGCCCAGCTTCGACCCTCGCCTTTCGATGTATCCATACGTACATGACTCATGTCGGTATCCCCACGATAACCGCTGAGTCATAGGTACTGTCACCGGTAGGTATGGTTCCCCCACTAACTCATCGTCTGCTCCACGAAAATCTTGCCCCGGGGTACCTCCGTGCCCCACCATGTACCCGCACACGGCTCCCTCCATTCCTCGGGTTGGATATATATGTATCAGAACCGATAAATCTCATGGTGGATGCTGAAATATCATATCAAGAGAAACCGGGGTTTTCAAATAATGCAAAATTTCATGAAACTACCACGGTCCTAAAATCCAGAAAACATCATGAAAAATCCATATCTAAATGCGAAAATCCATGAATATAATATATGCAACAGAAAACTGTAATGTGAGCATATGAACGAAAAGCCGCTATTTAACTGCAACTAACTAAAATATATATCATGCGGTTCCTAATTTCTCCAAGTCTATATAACATCAAATAAAGGTAAACATGTAGCTATAGCCAGATATATGTGTAAACATAAAGGTATAGCAATGTATATGTATCTACCTATCAGTAATGATGTAATATACCCTCCTGGTATAAGTGAAGTATGTATGCAAGGTATACATGTAACTATGTATCATATGTGGATATACCTATCTCTAATTGTACACTACCATATAGGTATACAGGTAACTAGCATGTAAGCATGTCATGGCATATGTGTGAGCATGTAGGTATAGAGGTGTGTTATACGTCATATGCAACAAGGAATATGAATCAATGTCTCAATATCCCTAACCAAACAATATCAGATATGTATGTGTGTTGTGCGTGTCATGGAAATTATTGATGGTGTGTGTGGCATACAATCAGTGCTCGTGCAACTTGAGCCATCAATAATAGTGCAGTGTCCTAAGGGTACAAGTCCAAGCACAGCAAATAACTAAGCAATAAGGTGTATGCGCAACTCTATATATGCAATAGAATATGGGACAATATCATGACATCTCTAGCCCAGACGCATAACGCCATGCGGCCGATTCCCCTGTAGTTGTTAAATCTACTCACTAACCGTCCTGGCTAAGTAAAGCCAACCACCTGCTTCCCCTTATTTGCAGCGTCCGAAATACCCGCCTGCGAACCTAAAACATAAAACAACAAAGCAAGTATATATTAGCAAACGACCAATAACACGTACAAACTGTAAGCGCACGGCGGCGCCCCGGCCGTCTATCCGAGGCCAAAATGCGGAAGCGATGATTTACTTTAACTGTTATACCGGCACCACTGCGCACAAAAATCCCGGATCGGGCCATTAATCTAGTCCTAGCTAACTAAAGAACGGGGTTGAGAGATATACCGAGCGATCCGTGTCCTTCAATCTTCTCGTTGTCGTCCCGATCTCCCGCGGAATGTCCGGTCTCCACCTCCTCGCCGGAAGGGCACCACATCGCCGGCTTCTTTTACGGGCTCCCACCTCTAGACCGAGGCAACTCAGGCACGAAGTTGGCGAGTCGACGTGCCCAAGGGTGTTGTAGGTTAACTGTAGAACTCTATGTCTCTTTGGGGTTGTAGAAGTTGCCATATGGTGGAAGAAATGATATGTGAACTTTTTCTAGATGAACTTGGGGATTTTTCTTACATGAAAAGAACAAAAATCCCCACACCAAATTTTGGACAGCCCTCCAAAGAGCTTGGCCGGCCAAAGTGAATGGAGAGAAGAGAATGAGAGAGGGAGTGTGTGTATCAAAAAGGAGTGAGCCAAAAACAAGAGAGAGAAAAGGGTTATCATTGAAAAGGAAATGCTCACCCACAAAAATCCAGACTCCATCAACCAATCATCTCATCACAATGTCAAGCAATCATGAAGAAGTCAAGAAGTCAAGGGATGGTGCAATCATCATGACACAACAATATGCAAAAGGCCACCTCCCACAATGCTTATTTGCACAATTGCAAATAAGTCCTCCTCCACCATTTTTTGGCCAAAGAAAGATACAAAGAAAAATGGCCGAAACCGGAAAAAAAACTGGCAACTCCAAAAACTGATCCCGTAATAAATTACAGGAAAACCCCGCTACTGTATATACATACCCGCATTTGTATTCCGACCGAATACAAATGCAATGAGACAAAATCTACACTGTGCAATACTAGGATCCGGGTTAAACCAAAGCCCGCTAGTATTATCCGTCTGATCATGATCCGTGCAATACCGTATGTATCTGATCGAACCTTGCCATATCTCCATACGGCCTTTACAGCGTTTCGCCCGAAACTTGAGAAACTGGTCTGTGGGGGACTCTAAAGACTCGTCAACACCTTGGTTGTGGATTTAACAACTAGCACGTCAGAGGTATTAGCCAATACATGACGGGCTACCAGGTATTGACCAAAAGGGACGTCGATGAGCGAACTCATCCTGACACCTTACTGTGCCTGTCAGTGACAATATCCATACAGTCCGGTCCGTTCGTCTATGAGCATCGCATGGCGGGCCTAGGGGGATGGTAAAAGTCAGACCCCCAAAAGCGGTACATGTCGTGTCGGACTGTAGCCCAAAACACCATGAGATACTACTGGAATACCTACCGGTAAATCTCCTGCCTCGGCCGAGTCCCCCATACACAGTTACTCAAGTTTCGGGCGAAACGCTGTAGAGGCCGTATGGAGATATGACAGGGTTCGATCAGATACGTGCGGTATTGCACGGATCATGATCGGACGGAAAATACTAGCGGGCTTTGGTTTAAGCCGGATCCTAGTATTGCATAGTGTAGATTTTGTCTCTTAGCATTTGTATTTCGGTCGGAATACAAATGCGGGTATGTATATACAGTAGTGGGGTTTTCCTGTAATTTAATACGGGAACAATTTTTGAAGTTGCCAGTTTGTTTTCCGTTTCGGCCATTTTTCTTTGTATCTTTCATTGGCCGAAGTTTGGTGGAGGAGGGCTGATTTGCATTTGTGCAAATAAGCATTTGTGGAGGGTGTTATTTGCATATTGTTGTGTCATGATCACTTGACTTTCTTTAGTCATCATGGTTTGATTTGTGGAGATATGATGGCTTGGCCTTTCGTGTCATGATGAGGTTTTGGAGTGTGGATTTGGTTCTAATGATTCTTGATCATGATCACTTTTCTCTCTCTCTCTTGTTATTGATCCACACCCCCTTGTGTTAGTCACTCCACTCCTATTATTCCTTGGCCGGCCAAGTTAGGGGCTGTCCATGATTATTGGTAAGGATTTTTGGGCTCTCTCATGCTTGCAAAAATCCCCAAGTTCATCACAAAATTCTATATTTTCATTCCTCCACTATATACATGGCTACTACAACCCCTAGAGACAAAAGAGTTCTACAGTCAACCTACAGCAAACCTTGGGCACGTCGACTCGTCAACTTCGTGCCCGAGTTGCCTCGGTATAGAGGTGGGAGCCCGTAAAAGAACCCGGCGATGTGGTGCCCGTTCCGGCGAGGAAGCAAAGACCGGAGATTCCGCGGGAGATCGGGACGACGACGAGAAGACCGGAGGACACGGATCACTCGATATATCTCTCTTCCCATCTTGTAGTTAGCTAGTAGTTAGGTTAATGGCCCGATCCGTGATTTTTGTGCGCAGTGGTGCCGGTTTACTAGTTTGTAAAGTTTTTCGTTTCCGCGTTTCCGGCATCGGATTGACGGCCGGGGCTCCGCCGTGCACTTACATTGGTATCAGAGCCTCGCCATTAACTTAGTCTAGCTTGGTCTAGTATGTTTAAAGCTTCGATCGATCAAATATCCGAAAACCCGATATTATATGCATCAGTTTTCTGTCGAATTATTTTTGGCTCAAAATTTTTTTCAGTACATTGCAGAATTATATGCAGGGAATTTTAAGCATTCTGGGAAAATTTGGTCATGTGATGTCACCTTATCACCGCGGAACCGCGGCCAAACCTACGCATTGGCCGCGTTCCGCCACAGTCTAGACTGTTCACTATACCAAAATTTTCCAGAGAGCTTCTGAGTTCAAAATGGGGTTTTTGGAATGTTATTTTTTGGGCCCAGATTTCTATGAGTGCTACAGTAGTGCTTGGGGCCCACTTGGTAATTTTTTGATCGATTGGATATTTTAAACATGTTAGTTCACAGTATTTACATTATATCTGCGACCGTGAATGTCACTTGATCGGTAAATCCTGTCTAACTGCTATAGCCCGGTTAGACGGATTTGCGAACGTGACATTCACGTTGATGTTCTGTGATTGTGCTGTGATGTTGCGATCGGTCGTGGGGGATAGCCTGGTTGCAGTGGTAGTACAGATTTGGTTGTATTATGTACATTTGATATTGCGGGGCGAGCGTCCGACATGTGGACTGCCGTCACTGCCCGTTTGTATATTATTCTTTTGGGGAATGACCGGGTCGAGGTCGATGTACCCGTTGTATGTATATTTTACTTTCTGTACTAGGATTGCCCCGCGGAGGGGTGCACGGATAGCCGAGTTCTAGAGGGCAACGAGCCCGCATCTCATGGCATTGAGACGGAGGCGGCCTCACTCTAGAATTGGCGGGCTATTCGCCGCACTCGTAGGGGGTACAGGTTGACCCAGGAGGGGTGCCCAAGTTACCGGATTCCGTGAAGTGCTGGGTGGTCCATTCACGTTGCTGAAGGGGGCTGCCTCGCTTCAGGTTTTGGCGGGTAACTTGCCACGCCCGTAGGGGTCTAGGATTTCATTGCACAGGCTATCCACACGACCAGGGGAACGTCGGGTTTCAGTAGCGGCTCTGTGAAACCCGGGGATCCCAGATATCTGTATTGTTCTGTGATGCTTATTACATTTCTGTGATGTTGCATTTTATCACGCCTTGAACGAAATATTATATATTGATATATATACTAGTAGATGTTGTATATGTTTTGCATCCACGCTAGTCCAGTCCCCGCTCTGTCGTTAGTTAACTAACCTAACGGGTAATGACGGGACCCAGTGGCGAATGCGGATGGCATATACGTACGTCATTATTTTCGTTCTTTATTGGTGTGATCAATTGATGGGACTGCGTTGATTCGGATCAATGCAAGTTAAAAACAAACCTATTCTGATGTTGTTGGAACACTTTTCAAAAAGCTGTTATTGCAAGGACGTTCACTTTTGTTTTGCACTGTGGTATTCAATTGGAATATCCTGCTCCTCAGTCGACGAGGCAAGGGCCGAGATCCCTTCACCGGGAATGACCCCTTGGACAAAAGTTTGCGTCAGGGAAATAATTTCACTATAGTCATTTACTTTTTCTTTGCATCGTGGTATTCAGTTGGAATAACCTGTACCTCATTCTACGGGGAAAGAGCCGAGATCCCTTCACCGGGAGTGACCTCTTTAGCAAAGGTTTTCGTCACTATATTTTTAAAAAGCTATCCGTTCCTTCAACGATATCAAGTTCATTACGTTAAAGGTTTTTCGCCAGAACCCATTCGTAGCCCTCCGTCATTTCAGGAAGGTAGCACTTAGTATTCATGCTATGTATGTTGGCCTTCGTCAAGGCATAGTGTATGGCAGCTATTTTTTACTTTTCTGCAGTATAGATAGATGCGTTGGTTTGGGACGGTCGTACTATTATTTTGGCCTTCGTCAAGGGTATGTATGGGTGGGTTCAAATTAACCTGGACAATGACGGGTAGAACTTGACATGTGACTTATGATATGTTGGCCTTCGTCAAGGTATAAGAGCATGGGACAAAAATCACATCGGGAGTTTCTAAAGAAACTGAAACTTGCCAGATATGCGCATACCATCTGGAGTGTGATAACGTGAGCGGATTCCGTCATGTTATCATGCGATGATAGTTGGATCCCGATTCCCACTGATGAGTTGGTTTACTTCTCGGGTGATCCCGACTAATTCTTCTTTCAGGTTTGGAGAAGAATTTGACGGTACAGTGGGAGGTTTCCTGATTAGATAAATTGATAACCATTCTGATCTAGGTTAGAGTGCACGCTGAGTGTTTCTTTTCTCTCTCTCTCTCTGGCAGTGACCATTGACCCGATCCTAGACTATGACTCAGTGACCAAGTTGACCGAACCTTCCTTAACACTGGCTTATGGATTGTCAGAGTTGCAAACCTCATTGCCACTCCTACTTTTACCCTTTTCTCCAGGACACCCCGTGTTACTACGAACGTCCACTTCCATTGGATAAAACCATCGTATGGTTATATACGAACTCGAAGGGATTTATTCGAGGATGGTTTCTGGTTCTGGAGAAAACGAATATGACTATTCAGTTGTCTTTTCCTTTTACCTTCTCTCAGGTTGCGAGTGCCCCTTAGAATAGGGGATAGTACACCTATTACGCAAATTGGATAGTCTTCTTCCAAACCATCGGCAGATGCCGACCGGTAGGGAATGAAGAAAACCAATTAGCCTAACGATGGTGTACAGAAGGTATTATGTAAAGACAAAGAAAGGGATTAGAAGGAAGGCAAAGTAAATTGCGTCTGATATTCACAACCAAACCAAGTATTTCATTACCACTCCCACTTCACCTTTGTATTTCTCCAGAACACTCCGTATCACTATGAAGATCCACAGTTTATTGGATATTCCATCGTATGGTTATATACGAACTCGAAAGGAACTTGTTCCAGTTCGGGGATGGATTCTGGTTAAGGAGAAATAGGAATAAGGTTTATTTAGTTGTCTTTTATCTTCACCTTCTCTCGCATTGCGAGTACTCCTAGGATTGGGACAGTACACCCATTATACTTATTGGATAGTCTTCTTCCAAACCATAGGCTGGTGCCGAACGGTAGGGAAGGAAGAAAACCATTTGGCCTAAAGGGGTGTACAGAAGGTAATGACTAAAGACATATGAAGGGATTTGGAGAGGTGACAGAGATTTATACGGTTACAGTTGTGAATTTGGATAATGGATGAGGCATTACTAAGAATACCAAGATACCCCATCGAAACATTTCAATATTTCAGTTTCACTGTATACAGTTAAAAGGAACTGATTTCCCAATTAGACACTTGCTCCAGGGTATGTATTTACCAAGTTTGATTCTCAAATCTGTATGGTTTTACAGATGATGAGTGGGAGTAAGTTATTGGGAATTGGGTGATCATCCTCATTATATCGGGATTCATTGTAATCAGTGATATTTGAGGAAGTCACCTGGGTTGTTTGCCGGTCGGCAAATATTTGGTTTTGAATATTCGTTGCTATGCACCAATTTCAAATTGATATATCCGTACGTCTATTTTCATAGAGTGAGATATACCTTTTTGAAATTATGTCTATGACATTTACCTATATCAGTGGATGGTTAGGTAAGGAGCATTAAACAACGGTGTAATTCTTCATAACCATAGTACAGTTTTCAACTTACAACACACAGGGAATGAGTTATTAGACTCAAGGGACTTATACAGAGTATTGTATGTTGTTTAGTGTCCATTAGGACAGAGTGGTTGGTCCTCGTACTATATTCGGTTTACTGATGACTTCTCTAGTTCTTAGACAAGTGTTTCGTAGAAACACAGGGTCCAAGTTTTGAGAAGTTATAAGTATAAGAATAGAGTAGAGAACCAGGTATTGCATGTATCGGGATTCTTCAAGGTGATCAAAGATGTAGATACTTGTGTGTGGTATTCAGTTGATAGTAATGATTAAGAAAACTTGCTTCTCTTTCAGGTTACTCATAATTGGAAGCATTCCTAAGTTGAGTAACGCTGGTTGGCCTCCTTCCATTTAGTTGTCATGCACTGGAGACAGCTGCATGATTTGAATCTGGTTCAATTAAATCAGTGCCTCTGTTTTTGTATTGGATATAGAACAGTTCATATCTTAACGATGTTAAGGTACGGGGAGTTGTTCGGCTTATGCTTAAAACCAGACTCTAGATAACTCAAGGCACGTTTCTGTAATGGCTGTTTGTGGGTTAACCCAGGCTATGACGAGGGTTGATTTTCTACCATCTGGAAGATCAATAGTGATATTGTTCTTGACTCGCCATAGTTTTAATAAAAATGGAATTTTTTTCCGAAAACAGTAGTGGGAGTATGATAGAACTGGAAGTGATTCCAGAACCGCAAACGATTACTGAAAATTTGATAAAGAACCTAAAGATTCAATCTGATTTGACATTCCATTAGCCACTCCGCAGATACGGTGGGTAACCTCAAGCACCCGAGAGGTACTTAGGTAGCCTCAAGGACGGTGACAGGGAGGTTCTTGTTTACCCAGACTTTCCATTGCTGTTGTTCTAGACTGTGAGATCCGGCAGGAGGATGAGTATAGCGTCGTTCTAAACAGGCTTTAGAAGCATACGTGTATATGACTCTGCCAGAGGGTTGTCGTAGTCAGTGGGAGCAGCGGAAGCATTGGTGGAAAAGTAGCTTATGTCTATTTATAGACTAAAGCAGATATAGCGGAGATAGATCATCTATTTCTGATGTGACAGTCATAGGTTTGACTTCATCAGAACAGGGGATGGATCTGTTAAGAAGGTAGTAGGGTGTGATGTCCTGGTATTTGGATGACATACACAGAGCAGGAAGTGAAATTCCTATACTACGGTCGGTTACACTTTGGTTGTCACACAGTGGTTTCTCCACATATGGCTTGGATATTGTATCTGACATTCTGGTTACTAGATCTATAGATCTAGATTTGGGTGGTTTCCCAATCTGGGTACTTAGATAGCATTCTAAGAGTATTTAGAATGGACGACTCCTGGCACAGTGGTGTACCTGCAGGTAATGGAGTCACCCTCTCTAAAGGTGTCTTATAGACTATAGTAGAGAGGGATGCGCATGATTGGCAGATCACTTGTTTAGGCAATTGAGTCAGTCATGAGATGTTAAGTACCACACCAGATGTTGTTCTTGCAGTAGATGTAATAAGTTGATATTAATCCTATCCTGGAGAAACGATCGGAAGCAGTTTTAGAACATAAGTGGATGTTCTAGGGATATGATAACGACAGCCTCGTTCAGGAGACAGTTATCATTCCAGGCTTCCAAGGTGACATGGACGACAGGGTGGTCGTCAGAGTTATAGTTTTCCCTCTGACGAGGGGCAGTATTTTTGGCAGGTGATCCAAGCAGATACTGAGGGAGGCATGGCACAGGATACTTATTAAGTTCAGTTGACGATACAGTCTAAGAAGTCTGGATTTGGAGTTCATTTATGAACTAGGTCCCATCAGACATCCAGACACATTCAAAGACAGGTATTGCTCATTTCAGGAGATGGGTTTCTCCGCGAACTTGAGATTTAGAGAGACATAGAAAGAAACATCAAAGCGGATCCACTCACTAAGGCTATTCCTCGAACGCAATATTTTCGCAAACAGGCTTTGTGAGACTGACTAGTAGAGGAGTTGGGTGTTCGGTATCACACGGGCTGTGAGTATGCGACATCGCAATAATTAGCCTTGAGTGCAAGTGGGAGATTGTTAGAGATAGTGCCCTCAGAGTCAATTATTGGATCACAGGCACGTG
Source organism: Agapanthus africanus (assembly GCA_030015575.1). Taxonomy (NCBI): domain Eukaryota; kingdom Viridiplantae; phylum Streptophyta; class Magnoliopsida; order Asparagales; family Amaryllidaceae; genus Agapanthus; species Agapanthus africanus. The sequence continues at coordinate 613,056,087 of CM057341.1, read as the reverse complement.
ATTGCAATGATTGAGGGAGGACCTATCCCGGTAGGACAGTCTTACTCAAGATGATAGTATGCTATCGGGTTTATCTTTATCATCGTGTACTGCTTTAGGTGACCTGACAGGTCGCTATTACACGTTGATAGAGCCCCTAGGATTCTTGCTTGACTGCCAGCAGTATGAGGGCGATCATATACGTGGGAGCTGGTAGTCTATAAGCACATCCTTAAAAGGTCCCTAGTCGTGGGAGTTTTGAGACAGGGCATTGATTCTCCAGAGTAGACTAGTGTATACAGTCGAGACCCCGACGAGGGGCGGTGGCCGGTCTCACATGCCACTGGTGTCAGTTGGTTCACCTAAGATGTATACAGGTGCTCATTGGGTTATAAGTACACCGGACAGGACTCGCCGGGAACCTGCTAGTTGGGATTATAGCAGACGTCAGATAGCAGTTCCCTGGTGACATGTGTACAGGTTAGTACATCGACCTGAGGATCGTCATTTGTCTCGTGTGAGTTCCCACTGTACTTTGATTACTACCCTACCACGCTCAAAGGAGACGTGTAAACAGGTTTTAGTTGGGTACAGTCCCGAGCCACATGGAGGCAGTGAGCGGATCTTCAGGGGTTCGTCTCTCCCGGTATTGGGGGTAAGGTCGCGCAGTGTCTAGGAGAGCCATTACACAAAGCCCTCGACCGAGGCAGGAGATTTACAGGTAGGTATTCCAGTAGTATCTCGGGGTGTTCTGGGCTACACTCCGACACGACTTGTACCGCTTTTGGGGGTCTGACTTTTACCAACCCCCTAGGCCCGCCATGCGATGCTCATAGACGAACGGACCGGACTGTACGGATATTGTCACTGACAGGCTCAGTAGGGTGTCAGGATGAGTTCGCTCATCGATGTCCCTTTTGGTCAATAGCTGGTGGCCCGTCACGTATGGCTAATACCTCTGACGTGCTTGTGGTTAAATCCACAGCCATAGTATTGACGAGTCTTTAGAGTCCCCCCACACACTGTTACTCAAGTTTCGGGCAAAACGCTGTAGAGGCCGTATGGAGATATGGCAGGGTTCGATCAGATACGTGCGGTATTGCATGGATCATGATCGGACGGAAAATACTAGCGGGCTTTGGTTTAAGCCGGATCCTAGTATTGCACAGTGTAGATTTTGTCTCTTTGCATTTGTATTTTGGTCGGAATACAAATGCGTGTATGTATATACAGTAGTTGGGTTTTCCTGTAATTTATTACGGGAACAGTTTTTGAAGTTGCCAGTTTGTTTTCCGTTTCGGCCATTTTTCTTTGTATTTTTCATTGGCCGAAGTTTGGTGGAGGAGGGCTTATTTGCATTTGTGCAAATAAGCATTTGTGGCGGGTGTTATTTGCATATTGTTGTGTCATAATCACTTGACTTTCTTTAGTCATCATGGTTTGATTTGTGGGGATATGATGGCTTGACCTTTGGTGTCATGATGAGGTTTTGGAGTGTGGATTTGGTTCTAATGATTCTTGATCATGATCACTTTTCTCTCTCTCTCTTGTTATTGATCCACACACCCCATGTGTTAGTCACTCCACTCCTATTATTCGTTGGCCGGCCAAGTTAGGGGCTGTCCATGATTATTGGTAGGGATTTTTGGGCCCTCTCATGCTTGCAAAAATCCCCAAGTTCATCACAAAATTCTATATTTTCATTCCTCCACCATATACATGGCAACTACAACCTCTAGAGACAAAAGAGTTCTACAGTCAACCTACAGCAAACCTTGGGCACGTCGACTCACCAACTTCGTGCTCGAGTTGCCTCGGTATAGAGGTGGGAGCCCGTAAAAGAACCTGGCGATGTGGTGCCCGTTCCGGCGAGGAAGCAAAGACCGGAGATTCCGCGGGAGATCGGGACGACGACGAGAAGACCGGAGGACACGGATCACTCGGTATATCTCTCTTCCCATCTTGTAGTTAGCCAGTAGTTAGGTTAATGGCCCGATTTGGGATTTTTGTGCGCGGTGGTGCCGGTTTACTAGTTTGTAAATTTTTTCGTTTCCGCGTTTCCGGCGTCGGATTGACGGCCGGGGCGCCGCCGTGCACTTACATACTGTCCCAATCCTAGGGGCACTCGCAACGCGAGAGAAGGTGAAGATAAAAGACACCTGAATAAACCTTATTCCTATTTCTCCTGAACCAGAATCCATCCCCGAACTGGAACAAGTTCCTTTCAAGTTTGTATATAACCATACGATGGAGTATCCAATAAACTGTGGATCTTCGTAGTGATACGGATTGTCCTGCAGAAATACAAAGGTGATGTAGGAGTGGTAATAAAATACTTGGTTTGGTTGTGAATAGCAGTCGTAATTTACTTTGCCCTCCTTCTAATCCCTTTATTTGTCTTAACGTAATACCTTCTGTACACCATCGTTAGGCTAATTGGTTTTCTTCGTTCCCTACCGGTATGGTTTGGAAGAAGACTATCCAATTTGCGTAATAAGTGTACTATCCCCTAATCTAATGGGGCACTCGCAACTTGAGAGAAGGTAAAAGGAAAAGACAACTGAATAGTCGTATTCAAATTCTCCAGAACCAGAAACCGTCCTCGAATAAATTCCTTCGAGTTCGTATATAACCATACGATGGTTTTGTCCAATGGAAGTGGACGTTCGTAGTAATACGGGGTATCCTGGAGAAAAGGGTAAAAGTAGGAGTGGCAATGAGGTTTGCAACTCAGACAATCCAAAAGCCAGTCTTATAAGAAAGTTCGGTCAACTTGGTCACTGAGTCATAGTCTATGGTCGGGTCAATGGTCGCTGCCAAAGAGAGAGAGAAAAGAAACACTCAGCGTGCACTCTAACCTAGATCAGAATGGTTACCAATTTATCTAATCTGGAAACCTCCCACTGTAACGTTAAATTCTCCTCCAAACCTGAAAGAAGAATTAGTCGGGATCATCGAGGAGTAAACTAACTCATCTGTGGGAATCGGGATCCAACTATCATCGCATGATAACGTGACGGAATCCGCTCACGTTATCACACTCCAGAAGGTATGCGCATATCTGGCAAGTTTCAGTTTCTTTAGAAACTCCCGATGTGATTTTTACCCCATGCTCTTATGACCTTGACTTTGGCCAACATATTATAAGTCACATGTCAAGTTCTACCTGTCATTATCCAGGTTAATTTGAACCCATCCGTACATACCCTTGACTTTGGCCAAAATAGTAGTACGACTGTCCTAAACCAACGCATCTATCTATGCTACATATGAATACCCAATAGCTACCAATCACTGTGCCTTGACTTTGGCCAACATACACAGCTTGAATACTATTGACTATCCATATGAAACGACGGTGGGCTACGAATGGTTTCTGGCGAAAACCTTTAACGTAATGAACTTGATATCGTTGAAGGAACCGGATAGCTTTGTAAAAATATAGTGACGAAAACCTTTGCTAAAGAGGTCACTCCCGGTGAAGGGATCTCGGCTCTTTCCCCGTAGAATGAGGTGCAGGATATTCCAACTGAATACCACGATGCAAAGCAAAAGTAATCGGCTATAGTGAAGTTATTGCCCTGACGCAAACTTTTGTCCAAGGGGTCACTCCCGGTGAAGGGATCTCGGCCCTTGCCTCGTCGACTGAGGAGCAGGATATTCCAACTGAATACCACTGTGCTAAACAAACGAGAACGCCCTTGCAATAACAGCTTTTTGAAAAATTGTTCCAACAACACCAGATTAGGTTTGCTTAGCTTGCATTGATCCGAATCAATGCAGTCCCATCAATTGATCACACCAATAAAGAACGAAAATAATGACGTACGTATTTGCCATCCGCATTCGCCACTGGGTCCCGTCATTACCCGTTAGGTTAGTTAACTAACGACTGAGCGGGGATTGGACTAGCGCGGATGCAAAACATATACAACATCTACTAGTATATATATCAATATATAATATTTCGTTTAAGGCGTGATAAAATGCAACATCACAGAAATGTAATAAGTATCACATAACAATACAGATATCTGGGATCCCCGGGTTTCATAGAGCCGCTACTGAAACCCGACGTTCCCCTGGTCGTGTGGATAGCCTGTGTAATGAAAACCTAGACCCGTACGGGCACGGCAAGTTACCCGCCAAAACCTGAAGCGAGGCAGCCCCCTTCAGCAACGTGAATGGACCACCCAGCACTTCACGGAATCCGGTAACTTGGGCACCCCTCCTGGGTCAACCTGTACCCCCTACGAGTGCGGCGAATAGCCTGCCAATTCTAGAGTGAAGCCCCCTCCGTCTCAATGCCATGAGATGCGGGCTCGTTGCCCTCTAAAACCCGGCTATCCGTGCACCCCTCCGTGGGGTAATCCTAGTACAGAAAGTAAAATAGACATACAATGGGTACATCGACCTCGACCCGATCGTGCCCCAAAAGAATAATACAAACAGGCAGTGGCGGTAGTCCACATGTCAGACGCTCGTCCCGCAATATCAAATGTACATAATACAACCAAAACTGTACTAGCATTGCATCCAGGCTATCCCCCATGACCAATCCGCAACATCACAGCACAACACAGAACATCAACAAGAATGTTACGTTCGCAAATCCGTCTAACCGGGCTATAGCAGTTAGACAGGATTTACCGATCAAGTGACATTCATGGTTGCAGATATAATTTAAATACTGTGAACTAATGTGTTTAAAATTTTCGATCGATCAAATTTATCCAAGCGGGCCCCAAGCATTACTGTAGCATTTAAAGAAATTCTGGGCCCAAAAAGAATATTCAAAAACCCCTATTTTCAAGTCCAAGAGCCTCTGTAAAATTTTGATACGCTGAACAGTGAAATTGGCGGCGGAACCGCGGCCCAAGCATGGGTTTAGCCGCGGTTCTGCGGTGGAGTAATGGGTTCAGGCGACCAAATTTTACCAGAGTTCTTATACTTCCCTGCACATCATTCTGCAACTACCTGAAAAATTTTTGGAGCCAAAAAAAAATTCGACAGAAACTGATGCACATGAAAACGCGGTTTTTGGAATTTTGTTCGATCGGAAATGTAAACACATTAGACAAAACTAGACTAGGTTAATGGCGTGGCTCTGATACCAGTGTAAGTGCACGGCGGCGCCCCGGCCGTCTATCCGAGGCCAAAATGCGGAAGCGATGATTTACATTAATTGTTATACCGGCACCACCGCGTACAAAAATCCCGGATCGGGCCATTAATCTAGTATTAGCTAACAAAAGAACGGGGTTGAGAGATATACCGAGCGATCCGTGTCCTTCGGTCTTCTCGTCGTCGTCCCGATCTCCCTCGGAATGTCCGGTCTCCACCTCCTCGCCGGAAGGGCACCACATCGCCAGCTTCTTTTACGGGCTCCCACCTCTAGACCGAGGCAACTCGGGCACGAAGTTGGCGAGTCGACGTGCACAAGGGTGTTGTAGGTTAACTGTAGAACTCTATGTCTCTTTGGGGTTGTAGAAGTTGCCATATGGTGGAGGAAATGATATGTGAACTTTTTCTCGATGAACTTGGGGATTTTTTTAACATGAAAAGAAAAAAAATCCCCACACCAAATTTTGGACAGCCCTCCAAAGAGCTTGGCCGGCCAAAGTGAATGGAGAGAAGAGAATGAGAGAGGGAGTGTGTGTATCAAAAAGGAGTGAGCCAAAAACAAGAGAGAGAAAAGGGTTATCATGAAAAAGGAAATGATCACCCACTAAAACCCACACTCCATCAACCAATCATCTCATCACAAAGTCAAGCAATCATGAAGAAGTCAAGAAGTCAAAGGATGGTGCAATCATCATGACACAACAATATGCAAAAGGCCACCTCCCACAATGCTTATTTGCACAATTGCAAATAAGCCCTCCTCCACCATTTTTCGGCCAAAGAAAGATACAAAGAAAAATGGCCGAAACCCGAAAACAAACTGACAACTCCAAAAACTGATCCCGTAATAAATTACAGGAAAACCCCGCTACTGTATATACATACCCGCATTTGTATTCCGACCGAATACAAATGCAATGAGATAAAATCTACACTGTGCAATACTAGGATCCCGTTTAAACCAAAGCCCGCTAGTATTATCCTTCCGATCATGATCCGTGCAATACCGCACGTATCTGATCGAACCCTGCCATATCTCCATACGGCCTCTACAGCGTTTCGCCCGAAACTTGGGAAACTGGTCTGTGGGGGACTCTAAAGACTCGTCAACACCTTGGTTGTGGATTTAACCACTATCACATCAGAGGTGTTAGCCAATACGTGACGGGCTACCAGGTATTGACCAAAAGGGACGTCGATGAGCGAACTCATCCTGACACCCTACTGAGCCTGTCAGTGACAATATTCGTACAGTCCGGTCCGTTCGTCTATGAGCATCGCATGGCGGGCCTAGGGGGTTGGTAAAAGTCAGACCTCCAAAAGCGGTACAAGTCGTGTCGGAGTGTAGCCTAGAATACCATGAGATACTACTGGAATACCTACCAGTAAATCTCCTGCCTCGGCCGAGGGCTTTATGTAATAGCTCTCCTAGACACATCGCGACCTCACCCCTAATACCGGGAGAGACGAACCCCTGAAGATCCGCTCACTGCCTCCATGTGGCTCGGGACTGTACCCAACTAAAACCTGTTTGCACGTCTCCTTTGAGCGTGGTAGGGTAATAATCAAAGTACAGTAGGAACTCACACGAGACAAATGACGATCCTCAGGTCGATGAACTAACCTGTACACATGTCACCAGGGAACTGCTATCTGACGTCAGGTATAAGACCAACTAGCATGTTCCCGGCGAGTCCTGTCCGGTGTACTCATAACCCAATGAGCACCTGTATACATCTTAGGTGAACCAACTGACACCAGTGGCTTGTGAGACCGGCCACCGCCCCTCGTCGGGGTCTCGACTGTATACACTAGTCTACTCTGGAGTATCGATGCCCTGTCTCAAAACTCCCACGACTAGGGACCTTTTAAGGATGTGCTTATAGACTCCAGCTCCCACGTATATGATCGCCCTCATACTGCTGGTAGTCAAGCAAGAATCCTAGGGGCTCTATCAACGTGCAATAGTGACCTGTAGGGTCACCTAAAGCAGTACTCGATGATAAAGATAAACCAGATAGCATACTATCATCTTGAGTAAGACTGTCCTACTGGGACAGGTCCTCCCTCAATCATTGCAATCACATGCCTGTGATCTAATAATTGACTCTGAGGGCACTATCGCCAACACAAACTACGTTTGACTGACGCACCAATTCAAAACATACTCTCAAGTGTTCGTATTGGGGCTAGCGTGCGTAGCGACACTACGAAAACAACCAAAGAGCAAAACCACTCAAAGTGCACGTACCGCGTCATGTAACATATCGCGCGTAATCGTAACACAAGAACCTAGCTATGTGATCCCAGATTTTGTATACAGAGAAAACCCAAAAATCAAACAGGACAAAACACTCCTAAACCACTGAAGACACCTACCTACAAAAACCCAAATCCTAACTCCAACGAAAAACCGAGGTCACCGGAAAAAGGATTCTCGTCGCCGGCCATGGTCCGAGCAAAGGGGTTTGTGCTTGAGGTGAAGGCTCAGGATCTCAGGTACAACACAACTATATTGTTTGGTTTTCTAGTAAACTCTCGGGGTCACAGAAGATCACAGATGTCATATATTGACACTAAAAATACGATATTTGCACGAAACTTAACATTAAACGATCTAAACTAAAACTAATAAGCTACGCTATATAAATAAACACTTAACGAACTGAAAGAGATCATTACCTAACTAAAAGAACTCAATGATCCTAGCTTCCCAAGCTCCAAGGCATCCAAAAAGCAAATCAAGGCAAAAGATGTGATTTTTGTGAGTTTTGATGAAGTTTTGTGTGGGTTTAGTGAAGGATTAGCAAGTGTTTAGTTTAGATAAGAGAGAGATGAAGAAAATGAGAAGAGAATGAGTGTGAGAGAAAGAGAGAATGAAAATATAAAGAGAATGAGAGAGGTGTGTATAAGAGGTGAGTGCACCCTTGCATTAATTCACCATTAATGCATCCACACTGTCACCATGCCATCTCCTCTCACATCCAAAAGAAATATCTCTCTTCTCACCCAAAATATCTAGGATTAGGGTTAAGGTAAAGCAATGATTAGGATAGATTAAAGCAATGGATTAGATTAGGTTAAGTTGTCAAGGTCACTAATCTAGATTACACAAACACACCCTCACATAAAAAAACACATGTGTGTGTATGCCATAACAAATAATAATAAATTATTAATTAAATGTTATAAAATGTGAGGAACCCGAATTCTTAAACTTTTTACCAAAAACCCGCACTAACGTCTAAACTAATACTAATCGAAATCTAAGGCGTTACAATCTCCCCCTTATAAAAATTCGTTCATGAATTTAACATTTTCACTAAGCATACCTTCAAAGAGATGGGTACAAACTCCTAAATCTGTAACGCCTTAGATTTCGGTTAGTGTTAGTTTAGACAGTAATGCGGGTTTACTGTAAAAAGTTTACCAATTCGGGTTCCTCACATTTTATAACATTTAATTAATAATTTATCTTTATTTGTTATGGGCATGCACGCATGTGTGCACGTTAATGTGAGCGTTTGTTTGTGCTAATTTATTTCTTAGCAACCATGACAACTTAACCTAATCCCTTTGCATTATCCAAATCTCTGCTTAATCCAATCCTTAACCTAAAACCCTAGATATTTTGTTGGTGAGAGAGATATTTCTTTTGTTGAGAGAAGAGGTGGCAAGGTGTGATGTGAAGGCATTAAATGGAGATTTAATGCAAGGGTTAAACTCACCTCACTTTTCACCCTACACTTACCTCGCTCTCTCATTATCCTTTGACTCTCTTTTTCTCTCTCACTTATTGCTTTCTCATTTCTTTTCATCTCCCCTCACTCCCTAAACTGAACACTCTCAAGTTCTTCATGAAAACCATCACAAAAGTTCACAAATCTCATAAAAATCACATTGTTGATCACCTTATACCTCTTGGATGCCTTGGAGTTTGCAAAGCTAGGATCTTTGAGTTCTTTTGTGTAGGTAATGATCTCTTTCTGTTCTTTATGTGCTTTTTGTGTAGCTTAGCTTCTTAGTTTTTGTTTTTATCGCGTATCGTATCGTTTCGGGTAAATATCATATTTTTAGCGTAATTTTGGGTCTCGGGTGATCTGCTATCAAATCAGGTATTTGTTGCAAAAGTTCATATCATAGTAACCTAGTGTAGTGACCTAGAACCTACCCTCAAAGTACGAATCAATTCCATCATGTTCTGACCATAAATTTAATGGTTATGGCCGCAAATTGCGGCCAGACTGGGGAGTTGGGGTGTGGATTTTGGTGTAGGGGTCTCTGAGGTTATTTGTGGTCCCATGGTACTTGCAACTATTACAAATTATTGGTACAGAAAAATCTGGGACCACTTTGCGTATTTCTAGTGTTTCGTTTCACGCGATACGTTATCCGATACTGTCCGTGATCTGTGTTGCTGTTGCTCTGAGTTGGTTTTGTAGTGTCGTTATACACGTTAGCTATAATAAGAACTCTTTAGAGCACGTATGTGTGTCGTGTTGGTCCGTGTAGATTGTACGTGTTTTAGGGCTATTGCTAATATATTTCTGTTATATTGTTTTATGTTATAGGTTCGCAGTCGGGGACTTCGGACGCTGCGACAAAGGGAAAACAGGTGGTAGGCTTCTCTTAGCCAGGAGCGTTGGTGGGTAGATTTAACATCTACAGGGGAATAGCCTGTATGGCGTTATGCGTCTGGGCTAGAAATGACTTGACTTGTCGCATATTCTATTTCATATTTAGAATTGCGCATACACCCTACTGCTTAGTTAATTGTTGTGCTTGGACTAGTATCCTTAGGACACTGCACTATTATTGACGCCTCATGTTGCACGAGCACTGATTGTATGCCACACATACCGTCAATAATTGCCATGACACGCACAACCCACTTTTAGATATAATATAGTTTGGTTAGGGACATTGAGACATTGATTCATATTTCTTTATGCATATGATATATAGCATACCTGTATACCTACATGCTTATATATATGCCTTGACATACTTACATGCTAGTTACCTGTATACCTATAGAGTATTGTACCATTAGTGATAGGTACATACACACATAATGACATAGCTACATGTATACTTTGCATACATACTTCACTTATATCTGGAGGGTATATTACATCATTATTGATAGGTAGATACCTAGATCTTGCTATATCTTTATATTTACACATATATCTGGTTATAGCTACATGTTTACCTTTACTTGATATTATTTAGAATTGCAGAAAATAGGAACCACATGATATTTTATATTAACTTGTTGCAGTTAATTAGCGGCTTTTCCTTTATATGCTCACATTACAGTTTTATGTTGCATATATTATATTCATGGATTTCGCATTGAGATATGGATTTTTCATGATCTTTTCTGGATTTGGGGACCGTGCTAGTTTCATGAAATTATGCATTATTTTAAAAACCCGGTTTCCCTTGATATGATATTTCAGTATCCACCATGAGATTTATCGGTTCTGATATTTAAATACCCCACGCGAGGAAAGGAGGGGTCCGTGTGCGGGTACATGGTGGGGCCCGGAGGTACCCTGGGGTAAGAGTCATGGTGTAGACGATGAGTTAGTGAGGGAACCATACCATCCGGTGACATTACCAATGAGTCGGCGGTTATCGTGGGGATACCGACGGGAGTCATGTGCGTATGGATACGTCGAGAGGCGAGGGTCAGAGCTAGACAATTGTGGTGACAGCACCTGATAGATCAGCATTTCTGTGTCGATACTTGACACATTGTTTTCATGATATTTTACTACTAAGTATATATAACAGTGGAATGGGACGCTGTTATATACGCATATATATATATATATATATATATATATATATATATATATATATATATAAGATTGCTAATTTTGTACATTCAGGATATATGAGATTTATTCGATATTGTACATTCAGGATTTGTGAGACTTAAATGATATGAGAGCCAATTTGGGGGCTGATTTGAGGAAATTGGGATTTGAATTGTCTTGATGGATTTTGATCTTACCATGATGTCATAATTCCATGGAAATGACATGTTTCATTCCATACTCCACATTTATTGTTTATGCACTGCTTCATGTATTAGTTGTACCTGATAGAGTACCTTTCATGACTGTTGCATTTACATACCTTTATTTTGTAAGTCAACGGTAGCGCCCAGGCCGTCTGTCCGAGGCCAAAATGCGGAAACGAAAACTTTTTCTTAACTTGAAAACAGCGCTATCGTATACTTTAAATCCGGATCGAACAATTAACCTACAACTAGCTATCTAGAGAAGGGTTAGAAAAGCTATACCGATCGATCCGTGTCCTTCGGTCTTTAGCCATCATCTCTTGCTCCTCGCTGCATCTCCGATCTCCGGTCTTCTCGTCGGAAGGGCACCACATCTTCTAGTCTTTTTACGGGCTCCCGCTTCATCCGAAGCAATTCGGGCACGAAGTTCGCTAGCCGACGTGTCCAAGGTGAAGTAGAGAATGTGTGTGATCACTTTGTCTCTTGCATCCATTGTATGGATGGAGGTTGAAGATAAAGCCATTAATGGAGGTTGTGAGCTAGAGGAAGAAGAAGAAGAAGAAGCCTTTTCTTTTTCTTATGTTGTATGATGAAATGAGAGAGTGTGAGATTATCCAAATCCAAGAGCAAACCTCCCAATACATGGCTGCCCTTCTCTCTCTTCCTCTCATTTCAACTTATAAATCCATCACAAAATGTGACATATGCACAATAAAAGAGACCATAAGTCACTAGGTTGCATGTGTCACTATAAATCACCTCATGATGATTTCTAGATCATAATTTCCATTTGTAAACATTAACCCAAATGTTTACAACAATAAAAAGATACGGCAACATCTAAAGTAACTCGTGACGGATCACAAGAATACCCCTCACCTGTATATACATAACTGCATCCGCATTTCGACTGAATGCGAATGCGATGAGACTAAAGTAATCCAACAAATCTAATACTAGGATCCGGATTAAACTAAAGCCCACTAGTATGATCCGCCCGATCATGATCCGTGCACTACTGCACGTATATGATCGGACCCTGCCATATATCATACGGCCTCTACAACGTTTTGCCCGAAACTTGAGAAACTGTCTGTGGGGGACTCTAAAGACTCGTCAATACTTTGGCTGTGGATTTAACCACTAGCACGTCAGTGGTACTAGTTGTACGTAATGGGCTACCAGGTATTGACCAAAAGGGAGGTCGATGAGCGAACTCATCCTGACACGCTACTGAGCCTGTCAGTAACAATATCCGTACAGTCTGGTCTGTTCGTCTATGAGCATCGCATAGCGGGCCTAGGGGGTTGGTAAAAGTCAGACCCCCAAAAGTGGTACAAGTCGTGTCGGAGTGTAGCCCAGAACACGCTGAGATACTACTGGAATACCTACCAGTAAATCTCCTGCCTTGGCCAAGTACTTCGTGTAATGGCTCTCTTAGACACAGCGCGATCTCACCCCCAATACCGGGAGAGACAAAACCCCTGCCGATCCGCTCACTACCTCCATGTGGCTCGGGACTGTACCTAACTAAAACCTGTTTGCACGACTCTTTTGAGCCGTGGTGGGGTAATAATCAAAGCACAGTGGGAACTCACACGAGACAAATGACGATCTCAGGTCGATGAACTAACCTGTAGAGATGTCACCAGGGAATTGCTATCTGACGTCAGGTATAATACCAACTAGCATGTTCCCGGTGAGTCCTGTCCGGTGTACTCATAACCCAATGAGCACCTGTATACATCTTAGGTTAACCAACTGACACCAATGGCTTGTGAGACCGGCCACCGCCCCTCGTCGGGGTCTCGACTGTATACACTAGTCTACTAATGGAGTATCGATGCCCAGTCTCGAAACTCCCACGACTAGGGACCACTTAAATGATGTGCTTATAGACCCCAGCTCCCACGTATATGATTGCCATCATACTGCTGGCCGTCAAGCAAGAATCCTAAGTGCTCTACCAACGTGCAATAGTGACATGTAATGTCACCTAAAGCATGTACACGATGATAAAGATAAACCAGATAGCATGCTATCATCTTGAGTAAGACTGTCCTACCGGTATAGGTCCTCCCTCAATCATTGCAATCACGTGCCTGTGATCCAATAATTGACTCTGAGGGCACTATATCCAAAAATCTCCCACTTGCACTCAAGGCTAATTATTGCGATGTCGCATACTCACAGCCCGTGTGATACCGAACACCCAACTCCTCTATTAATCAGTCTCACAAAGCCTATTTGCGAAACTATTGCGTTCGAAGAATAGCCTCAGTGAGTGGATCCTCCCTGATGTTTCTTTCTATGTCTCTCTTTATCTCAAGTTCGCGGTGAAAGCCATCTCCCGAAATGAGCAATACCTGTCTTAGAATATGTCTGGATATCTGATGGGAACTAGTTCATAAATGAACTCCAAATCCAAACTTCTTAGGCTGTATCGTCAACTGAACTCAATCAATATCCTACGCCATGTCTCCCTCGGTATCCGCTTGGACCACCTGTCCAAAATACTGCCCCTCGTCAGAGGGAAAACTATAACACTGACAGTCACTCTGTCATCCAGGTTGCCTTGGAAGCCTGGAATGATAACCGTCTCCTAAAAGAGGCTGTTGTTATCATATCGCTAGAGCTTCCACTTATGTTCTAAAACTGCTTCCGAACGTTTCTCCAGGATAGGATTAATATCAACTTATTGCATCCAAGGCAAAAACAACATCTGTTGCGGTACTTGACATCTCATGATTGACTCAATTTCCTAAGCAAGTGATATGCCAACCATGCACATCCCTCTCCCCTTTAGTCTGTAAGACACCTTTAAAGAGGGTGATTCCATCACTTGCAGGTACACTACCATGCCTGGAGTCGTCCATTCGAAAGCTCCTTTAGAATGCTGTCTAAGTACCCAGATTGGGAAAACTACCCAAATCTAGATCTAAAACCATAGATCTAGTAACCAGAATATCTGATATTATATCCAAGTCCTTTGTGGAAAAACCACTGTGTGACAACCAAAGTATAACCGATCGTAGTATAGGAATTTCACTTCCTACTCTGTGTATGTCATCCAAATAGGACATCACACCCTACTACTTTCTTAACAGATCCATCCGCTATTCTGATGAAGTCAAACCTATGACTGTCACATCAGAAATAGATGATCTATCTCTGCTATATCTGCTTTAGTCCATAAATAGACATAAGCTACTTGTCCATTATACTTCCGCTGCTCCCACTGACTACGATAACCCTCTGGCAGAATCATATACACGTACACTTCTAAAGCTAGTTTATAACGACGCTATACTCATCCTCCTGCCGGGTCTCACAGTCTGGAACAACAGCAATGGCAAGTCTGGGTAAACAAGAACCTCCCTGTCACCGTCCTTGAGGCTACCGGAGTACCTCTCGGGTGCATGAGGTTACCCATCATATCTGCGGAGTGGCCAACAGAATGTCAAACCAGATTGAATCTTTAGGTTCTTAACAAATTTTCAGTAATCGTTTACGGTTCTGGAATCACTTCCAGTTCTACCATACTCCCATTACTGTTTCTGAAAAAATCCATTTTTATTAAAACTGTGGCGAGTCAAGAACAATATCACTATTGATCTTCCAGATGGTAGAAAGTCAACCCTCGTCATAGCCCAGGTCAACCCACAAACAACTGTTAGTTATATGTATGCCCTAGAGGCCATTACTGTATATTGGATGCATATTGTAGTGGATGCTGGGACATATATAGGTAGGACTTTCTTGCTCGACATGATAGTACGCTATCTGGTTGATCTTTATCTTAACGTGTATACCTTCTGTCTCTCTGATTACATTTTGATAAAGCCCTTACGATGTGTACTTGACTTCCAGGACTATGATGCAGATCATACTAGTGGGGCCTGGGTAGTCAATGAGTACATCCTTCATTGTTCCAAGTCATGGGAATATCGAGACGGGGCATCGATATTCCAGAGTAGACTAGCGTATATCTTCTCGACCCATGCGATGGGCGATGGATGATCCCATATCCATTGGTGTTTGACATCGGAGATGGTATACGGGTGCTCAGTAGAGACTGGGTACACTGAACGGACTCGCCGAGAACTCCCAGATGGTATTATACCTCACGTCAGATGGCAGTTCTCTGGTGACACTGGTACAGCTTAGTCTGTTGACCCGAGATCGTCATAGAGTCTTGTGTGTCTCCTACTGTGCTTTGATTTCCACCCTACCACGGCTCTACTGAGTCGTGCAAACAGGTGGTTTTTGGGTACAGTCCCGATTCACATGTGTTAGTTATATGTATGCCCTAGAGGCCATTACTGTACATTGGATGTATATTGTAGTGGATGCTGGGACATATATAGGAAGGACTTTCTTGCTCGACATGATAGTACGCTATCTGGTTGCACTTTATCTTAACATGTATACTTTCTGTCTTTCTGATTACATGTTGATAAAGCCCATAGGATGTGTACTCGACTTCCAGGACTATGATGTAGATCATACTAGTGGGGCCTGGGTAGTCCATGAGTACATCCTTGAAATGTTCCTAGTCGAGGGAATATCGAGACGGGGCATCGATATTCCAGAGTAGACTAGCGCATATCTTCTCGACCCATGCGATGGGCGATGGATGATCCCATATCCATTGGTGTTTGACATCGAAGATGGTATGCTGGTGCTCAGTGGAGACTGGGTACACTGAACGGACTCGCCGAGAACTCCCAGATGGTATTATACCTCACGTCAGATGGCAGTTCTCTGATGACACTGGTACAGCTTAGTCTGTTGACCCGAGATCGTCATAGAGTCTTGTGTGTCTCCCACTGTGCTTTGATTTCCACCCTACCACGGCTCTACTGAGTCGTGCAAACAGGTGGTTTTTGGGTACAGTCCCGATTCACATGGAGGCAATGAGCGATAGGAGGGGATTCGTCTCTCCCGGTATTGGGGGTTGATGTTGTGCTATGCTCGACTGGCCATAACAGGAAATCCCTGGCCAGGGTTGCAGTGATATACTGGTAAGAGTTATCAGTAGTTTCACGAATGTTATGGACCTCAAGTCGGCATGACTTATCGAGCTATTGGGGTCTGACGTTTACCACCCCTAGGCGAGATATGCGACATATCAGACGAACAGACCGGACTATACGATAAGTGTTACTGGTTGGATTCACAGGAGTGTGAGCGGGCTTGCTCGTCGATCTTCTGATCGCTCAATACCCGGGTGGCCGTTACGTTTAGCAGACCGCTTGCGGCTTGTGGGTGTTTGATATGATCATCATCTGCTGCCGGCGTATTGACGAGTCTTTAGAGTCCTACACAGAGGCTTCCTGGCTCAAGCGAAACGAAATAGGAGCGCATATGAGATATGTGCGGGACCGAGAATAATGCGTGTATGTGATACCGTATTCTATTCTCGCGATGAATGTATCTATCAGGTTATATGCGATATACCCTAGCTATCGAATCAAGGATTGATTCGATAAGCCGATACATTGGATATTAGTCGGTTATATGCGATATGACCGGATCGTTAAATCAAGTGTTGATTTAATGATTTAATGTATAATTATATATTTGATATATTACTTTGCATTAACTAGTATCGGTTCACTTTAAATGGATTTTCTCGCTCGGATGTGCGCATTGCATATGCGATATGATATTGTGCACTAGTTTGTATCATGTTTGATGATACATGTCTTTTTTGTTAAGTGTAAAGAATTAAACCTTGGTTAATGAAATCGTTAGGGTTTACTATTTGCTTATTCCTTTATTTATTTGTTTTATTCATTATGGTATTTATAATAAGCATAATGAGAAAGAAACAAAATGGTTAGCTTTCGTTCTTTCATGAAGCTTAATGAAGCTTCATGAAGCTTTGACCAAAGGTGACCATTTTGTTTTTATCTCAAACCCTAACCACTCACTAACCTTGGTTAACTCTCTACACTTTACTATGGTTCAAATATGATAAGGATTGATTTTTTTCTTTTCTATTCTATTATTCTTATCATAATATTTGAGCTTCTTCTTCTTCTTCCTTCAAGTGAAGAAAAGCTTGACCATCAATGGCAAGTCATCAAATCTAGTGAGAAATCCAAAACTAAAGTTTACCCACTTCCTATTTCTTCATCCTCTACCTCTTGCCAAGTAGTATAGGGTGTTTCCGTCGCAAGTTTTTCCGACTAGGTGAAGGTGGAGCTTGATTTAGCGATGCCTCGACGTAGATCATCTTCGGCATGGACATCGACGACCTAGCTCGCTTATTCTTCGACGAAGCCGACGTTGGAGTCCGGATTCTTTTTGGACAGCGGAGGGGACTTCGTTGCGGAGCTATGGAAGTGGAGCACCGGATCTACAAAGGTTGTATTTCCGTTTCTTTGTAGTTAATTGTTAACTAGTTTGCTTGTTTCGCCTAAATATCTAGTAAACGATCCGTAGTCGGGTTTGTAGGCACCCGTAAAATTTTATTTGTGCATGTTTGATCACTTGTGAGACTTAACTAGGGTGTCTAGGAACCCTACAACATGGAGGCAATGAGCGATAGGAGGGGATTCGTCTCTCCCGGTATTGGGGGTTGATGTTGTGCTATGCTCGACTGGCCATAACAGGAAATCCCTGTCCAGGGTTGCAGTGATATACTGGTAAGAGTTATCAGTAGTTTCACGAATGTTATGGACCTCAAGTCGGCATGACTTATCGAGCTATTGGGGTCTGATGTTTACCACCCCTAGGCGAGATATGCGACATATCAGACGAACAGACCGGACTGTACGGTAAGTGTTACTGGTTGGATTCACAGGAGTGTGAGCGGGCTTGCTCGTCGATCTTCTGATCGTTCAATACCCGGGTGGCCGTTACGTTTAGCAGACCGCTTGCGGCTTGTGGGTGTTTGATATGATCATCATCTGCTGCCGGCGTATTGACGAGTCTTTAGAGTCCTACACAGAGGTTTCCTGGCTCAAGCAAAACGAAATAGGAGCACATATGGGATATGTGCGGGACAGAGAATAATGCGTGTATGTGATACCGTATTTCATTCTCGCGATGTATGTGTCGAATGGTTGTATGAGATATAACCTGGTTATCGAATCAAGGATTGATTCGATAAGCCGATACATTGGATACTAGCCGGTTATATGCGACATGACCGGATCGTTAAATCAAGTGTTGATTTAATGATTTAATGTAGAATTATATATTTGATATATTACTTTGCATCAACTAGTATTGGTTCACTTTAAATGGATTTTCTCACTTGAATTGTGCAAGTTGTATATGTGATATACATTTGTGCACATGATTGTATCATGTTTGATGATACATGTTTACTTGGTTATGTGTAAAAAATTAAACCATGGTTAAGTTTATGATTAGGGTTTTCTTTTTTCTTACTTATTTATTTATTTATTTATTTTTGGAAAAAATGAGAAAAGAATGGTTGCTATTTTTGTTTTTAGTTGAAGATTCTTGAAGTTTTGAATTAGTCCACCATTCTTGTCTTATACTTAACCCTAACCATGCAAGTTAACCATGGTCCATTCTCTACAATTAACCAAGGGTTAATATATGATAAGTATTGATTTATTTACCTAATTATTCAACACTTATCATATCTTCTTCTTCTTCATCATCTTCTCCTTCCATGAAGAAAGCTTGCTACATCAATGGCAAGTGATGAAAAAGTGTGAGAAATCCAATTCTAAAGTGAACCCACTTCCTATTTCTTCATCCTCTACCTCTTGCCAAGTAGTATAGGGTGTTTCCTTCACAAGTTTTCATGGCTTGGTGAAGGTGGAGCTTGATCTAGTGATGCCTCGACGTAGATCATCTTCGGCACGTTGTCGACGACCAAGCCCGCCTTTTTCTCCGATGAAACCACCGTGAGAGTCATGGTTCGATTTGGATAGCGGAGAGGACTTCATCACGGAGCCTAGGAGGTGGAGGACCGGATCTACAAAGGTTGTAGCCCCTTCCCTTTAGCTATATTTCCGTTTACTTGCTTGCATCGCCTATATATCTAGTTGACGATCCGTATTAGGGTTTGTAGGCACCCGTAAAATTTGATTTGTGCATGTTTGATCACTTGTGAGACTCCATTAGAGTGCCTAGGAAGCCTACAGTGGTATCAGAGCCTAGCTAGAGCCTTAGGCGATGCGTAGACGGAGTTAGAAGTCCGATCGACCCAAAACCCCGACTTTAAAATGCTCTCTGGAAAATTCTGTAAAATGTGGATTTTTGTAGATTAAAAATATGCAGAAAAATCAGCAGGTGATTGTAAGGGTTACTGCAAAATTCGATGGCCTAATTCCTTAAAGGCGCCGCGGATCCGCGGCATGAGCATGCTCAAGCGGCGGTTCCGCGGCAGTTTTGTCTTGTTGTGCATCGAAATTTGCACCATAATTCTTAGTAAGCAGTGCTGGTTTTCCTGGGAATATTTTAATATTTATTCCAGAGTTTTATTTTCTGGGTTGTATTGGGAACTCAGTGCATCGATCGGATTGTCTAATTTTGTCAGTTGGTTTTTCCGGGTATTTTAGAATATGTTAAAAAGTTCGACCGAATATAAATACCCACTTTTTCCCCTGCCGGGAAATTTCCAATTGTTGGATTTTTCCGTAGTTTAACTACATTCTAAGTAGTGCAAGTAACGCGATGGACCCTCTAGAAGACAACAAACCTTAACTCGATTATGTGACCGTCTTGAACTGCCCTTTGAACCTTCGGGTTTGGGGCAGTACGGCGTGCCACATGTGAGGTGTTGGCTTGACCCTTCTACGGCTGGACCGTTGGTAGTGA
This sequence comes from Agapanthus africanus, assembly GCA_030015575.1. NCBI lineage: Eukaryota > Viridiplantae > Streptophyta > Magnoliopsida > Asparagales > Amaryllidaceae > Agapanthus > Agapanthus africanus. The sequence goes on along the minus strand of CM057341.1, from coordinate 613,036,142 downwards.
GGCATGAACTGAATGTTGTTAGACTTATTTCATGTGTTGAGCTGTATCGGGAAAACTTGGGTGTTCGATTGTTCGATCGAAAAGTTTAGCATTTTCTATTTATCCGGAATGTGATACAATAATTGGAATTCACAAATTGTTATGAGATAACGGAATGAATATTATAAACGTAGCAGTTTAGTCTCACTTGATCGGTTGCCACGGAATTTTGATGTGATCAAAAGTCCGTCGCAATCACGTAGCATACGCGGATACTCGCCGGGTAAACTTAATAGACAGCCTCGCCCCATAGCCCCGACCAAGTGACTGTAGGAGAACCCCGTCGCCGAAAGCATCCGTTCGGGTGCTCGCGGTAGCGGTGTTCCGCCTTGGTGCCCTTCGTCGACGGCATCGGGGGTGCGGCCGTCTACTAAAAGTTTGCGACGAGCATTCGATCAGAATGTCGGGAATCCTGTTGAATTGCCCGACTTGATATTGAAAAGTGTTTTCGATTTTGAGACTAAAATGCGGGGTTTATAATTGTTAGGCATGCGATGTCTAAAGAATTCATTTGGTTAGGCATGCGATGTCTAATGAGATTTCGGATTCCAACTGTTGTAGTTTTACACTTTCTTTTCTGTGACCGTAAGTGTAATATTGATATCGCTGGTTTCGTTGCTATATGTCAACGACAATTGGGATGCGCATATTTACTTACGTTGATGACATGTGATGTTATGTGTTGCTGGATATGTTATATTGGATCGTCGTGTTTGAATAGCCGGGGTTTTTTTTATGTGAGATGAGTGTTTATCATTTTCATTCATGTAAAAACTTGTATGTAATATTCTTTTATTGGGGCACTTCCGGGTTGCGGAAGATGTCACCGTTGATGTATATTATTTACTTTTCTGCACTAGGATAGACCCAAGGAGGGGAGCACAAGTAACCGGGTTCTAGGGTCCAGTGGGAGACCATCTCGAGGATTCGAGTCCGGGTCTCCTAACCCTAGAATTGGTAGGGTTGCTTGCCGCTCTCGTAGGTGTCTTGGGGTGTGGGACAGGCTATTCATCACGACCGTGGAATCCGTGTTTTATACTGGCTCGTATTGAAAACACGGACGTCCTAGTATATCCAATATTTCATATGTTTCTTCTGCTGTGGTTTATCTGTGATGTGATCATGTGATGTTCTGTGACAGATATTATATATAGTATATATGATATATAATATAGACGTTGCTTATGTTTTACACCCGCGCTAGCCCTGCCTCGCTCTGGCGTTAGTTACCTAACTTAACGGTGCAGACGGGACATCGAGGCGAATGCGGATGGCATAAGCGTACGTTATATTTATCTGAGATGTTTAGGTGGAATTAAATGATGGGATATTCATTAATGAGATTAATGAAAGAAAATAAACCTAATTGATGTTGTGGAATCGAATTTCAAAATAAAACAGGTAGCTACAGTTCTTGCTTTGCATCGTGGTGTTCATTATAGAACATCCTGCACCTTATTCGATGAGGAAAGGACCGAGATCCCTTCACCGGGAGTGACTCCTTTAGCAATAACTGGCAGATGCTACAACCCTCGGTTTGTCATTTGATCGCTTCTATAGTTTCCGCTTTGCACAGTGATATATATGATATATCCCGCACCTCATTCGACGAGGAAAGGGCCGACGATCCCTTCACCGGGAGTGACCCCTTTAGCAAAACTAGAAAAGCCTCGAAAACATTCCATTTAAAAACCATTTGATTCCGCAACGAGATCAAGTTCAAAGCGTTAAAGGTTTTCACAAAAACTATTTGCAACTCTCCGTCATTTTAGGAAGTAGAGTACTTAGTATTCGTGCTGTGTTTGTTGACCATAGTTAAGGCACAGTGTACGGTAGCTAAGTGATGTCTTCCTACACCGCATATGATGCGATTAGTTAGGACAGTCGCGTGACTTTGTTGACCTTAGTTAAGGGTCATGTGGGTGGGTCTAATTAATCACGAAATGACGGGTAGAACTTGACTAGTACTTATGATTTGTTGACCTTAGTTAAGGTCATAAGTGCTAGGGGTAAAAACCATTATCGGGAGTTTCAAGTGTTGAAACTTGCAATGAGATTGCATACCTTCTATATGATAGTTGGATCCCGATACCCACTGGGAGTAATTGTTACTCCTGGGAGAGTTTTGCACTTTGCAATTAGCCGATCAAGTAGGTGTCTAGAAAGGTGTCAACGGGGTTATGCCTCTGGGAAAACGAGGTTTACTGTAATTAGGTCCGTGCCATAGCACGGGGAACCTCCCTCAAAGTACCGACACTGGCCTGGCTGAAAGATTGGCGAACTTGTAGAGTGTAATTAATCCCGGCTAGTCTTTCCTTTTAAGGTTTGAAGGAAGATTTGATAAAAACAGTGGGAGCCATCCTGATTAGATAAAATATATAACCAATCTGATCTTGCAAGAGCGTACGCAGAGTGTTTTCTTCTCTCTCTCTCCAGGTAGCGACCATATCACGCCTTAATCAAGATAATAAAATGGATGTATTGACCGAACCCGCTTGTTATACTGAGCTGGGGAACGTTGGTCCCGCTCCAACTTATAATTGTTATAAGACAGAGCTGGAAATTGGGGAATACCAGAATTCCTATGCCGCCCAAACGAAGAAAGTGCATATGATTCATCTCCTTCGGGTGTGTTCATTACAAAGAACTGTTTCTCAGTATCCTCTGCATCCTGGATATATGATACCGGATCAGGATCCCAGATATGTAATCTGTTATATAGGGCTACAAAAAGGTAGAAAAACTGAGAACGGGTGATAAGTTTCATGAGGCAGAAAACGGGGCAAGTGTTGCAGCCAAGTCTGTTGGTCACTGCCACCCTGTATTACGAATACATTGATTCTGAAGAAATGCTATTAGATACCGAACCTGATATACAAAATCATATCAGTCTCTTTATTAGTAAAGAAAGGATATAATTTTGTATTGATGGATAATGTTTTGAACATTTCCTATATCAAAAGTTGATCGGTTCAGGCACGTTATCTAAAAGCATTGACGTTCTAAATCAAACTACAGTTCCTAGTATACAGAACACACACAAGAGGAAAAGTTCAGAAATGAACGAATCATTCTTGAGGCATTGTAGACTAGGTCATATCAATGCGACCCGACTGGCTTAAGTTACATTTTAGATGCATATTTAAATCAGTTTGAATTTACATCTTGTGAAACTTGCCAGTCGTGTCACAAAGATAAGATGACCATAGCTCTGTTTATTGGAAAGAGAGGAAGAGTTAGTAAACTCTTGGGACTGATACATGATGATGTATGTAAGGTCTCCTGTCTGCACATGCCAGGACTGGTTCTTTATACTTCATTATATTCTCTGATAATCTCTCAAGATTCAGTCGTATGTTCCTGTTGAAAGATAAGTCCGAAGCTTTTGAGGTATTCACAGAATATAAGTTGGAAGTAGAGAACCAAAATACGGGTATAAGTATTATGTCCTATGATAAGATCAGGGAGGAGAATACTTGTGCATGGCATTCCTGGACTATTCTAAAAGAAAATGAGATTCTCTCTCAGCATTACTCCTCCGTATAAACCATAGCACGATGGTATATCGGGGCGGAGCAATCACACCCTATATGATAAGGTGTGCTCTATGATGAGTACTACTGAGTTACCTATTTCCTTTTTGGGAGTTATGCGCTTGAGAAGCTACATACCTATTGAATAGGGTTCCAATCAAATCAGTTGCCTACCGCTTCGTATGTGATATGGAAAGGGAAAAGCCCATGTCTTAAGCTAGTTAAGATTTGGGATTGTCCGGCCTATGTCTAAAAGCAAAATCCGGACAAGCTCGAGGCTAGGTCTGTAATGTAGAACTGGAAAGGTTCCAGCTATACAAACTACAGCAGATAATTTGGTAGAACCAAAGGATTCAGTAGATTCCAACGAACCTCAGCCTCTCCGCCGATCTAGTAGGGTTCCTCACCCACCTGAGAGATACTTCCATTTCTCGATGACAGTGGGAGCAAGGATTGCATCATAAGATGATGACCCAACTAGTTTCGAGCTGGCCATCGGGGGTAGAACTCTGTAAAAATGGCTGGATGCTTAGTGATCTGAGATGGAATCCTTATACACCAACAAAGTATGGACTTTGGTTGCTATATCTAAAGGGTTAAATCCCCATCAGGAGCGAGTATATCTTGAGAAGATTACTTGGTGTACATGGAAAAGTTGAGAATTTCAAAGCTAGACTTGTTAAAGGTTTTCGTCATCAACCAGGCACGGATAATGATGAAACCTTTTCCAGGGACTATGTTTAAATCCATCCAGATCCTACTTGCCACGGCTACATACCATGACTACGATATCTGGTGGTTGGGTGCCATGACTACTTTTCTAAATATTGATTTATAAGAGAACGTCTATAAGAACACAGCCAGAGGGCCTCGTAGACAGTGGGAGCAGTGGAAACGTGTGCAAGATGCTTTATAGGATAAAGCAGGCATCGCGGAGTTGGAACATCTGTTTTGATGGATTAGTCAAAGAAGTTGACATCATCAAAATGGTAGATGAACCTTGTATAAACAAAAAGGTAGTAGGGAGTATGGTGACGATCCTCGTAGAGTACGTGGATGGCATACTCTTGTTAGGGAAGGAGTTGCCTATGCTACGCTCGATCATTCTCCGCTTATCACAATGATTTTCCATATAGGATCAAAATGATACCTACTAAATCCTAAGCTTTGGATTTATGAGATAGATCTAATTGGATGTTAGGATACTCACTAGTTGTAGTGAAATGGTATCAATTGATCCTGGGGAGAATCACTGGAAGGGTTCCAGAGTGATAAAGACGACTGAATGTCACTCACAGGCATTGTCTTTACCCTCAGTAAAGGGACGGTATGTTGGAAGAGTTCCAAGCTAGATACCGTGGCAAACTAGACGATAAAGGCTGGTAACATCGCTATTAAAGATACTGCCAAAGAGGCAGTTTGGGTGTATATTGGTTCATAAGATGAACTAGGTTCCTACCATTGTGTGACAATGGAACTGTGGCTTTGGCCCTGGAACCCTGGTCCCATCAGTGACCCAGAAATAATCTGAGGCAGCATCACCTGATCATGGAGATAGTTGATCTCCAGGGTGATCGAGGTTAGGAGAGTAGACTCAGAGGACAACACGGCGGATCCACTCACGAAGGCCTTTTTCCCAAAGAGAGACTTTTAGGGGATGGTTGAGTATTAGATACTACAACCACTGCTACAGATGGCCCTAGTGTAAGTGGGAGATTGTTAGTTATATGTATGCCCTAGAGGCCATTACTGTACATTGGATGTATATTGTAGTGGATGCTGGGACATATATAGGTAGGACTTTCTTGCTCGACATGATAGTACGCTATCTGGTTGCTCTTTATCTTAACGTGTATACCTTCTGTCTCTCTGATTACATGTTGATAAAGCCCTTAGGATGTGTACTCGACTTCCAGGACTATGATGCAGATCATACTAGTGGGGCCTGGGTAGTCAATGAGTACATCCTTCATTGTTCCTAGTCGTGGGAATATCGAGACGGGGCATCGATATTCTAGAGTAGACTAGCGTATATCTTCTCGACCCATGCGATGGGCGATGGATGATCCCATATCCATTGGTGTTTGACATCGGAGATGGTATGCGGGTGCTCAGTAGAGACTGGGTACACTGAACGGACTCGCCGAGAACTCCGAGATGGTATTATACCTCACGTCAGATGGCAGTTCTCTGGTGACACTGGTACAGCTTAGTCTGTTGACCCGAGATCGTCATAGAGTCTTGTGTGTCTCCCACTGTGCTTTGATTTCCACCCTACCACGGCTCTACTGAGTCGTGCAAACAGGTGGTTTTTGGGTACAGTCCCAATTCACATGGAGGCAATGAGCGGTAGGAGGGGATTCGTCTCTCCCGGTATTGGGGGTTGATGTTGTGCTATGCTCGACTGGCCATAACAGGAAATCCCTGGCCAGGGTTGCAGTGATATACTGGTAAGAGTTATCAGTAGTTTCACGAATGTTATGGACCTCAAGTCGGCATGACTTATCGAGCTATTGGGGTCTGATGTTTACCACCCCTAGGCGAGATATGCGACATATCAGACGAACAGACCGGACTGTACGGTAAGTGTTACTGGTTGGATTCACAGGAGTGTGAGCGGGCTTGCTCGTCGATCTTCTGATCGCTCAATACCCGGGTGGCCGTTACGTTTAGCAGACCGCTTGCGGCTTGTGGGTGTTTGATATGATCATCATCTGCTGCCGGCGTATTGACGAGTCTTTAGAGTCCTACACAGAGGTTTCCTGGCTCAAGCGAAAAGAAATAGGAGCACATATGGGATATGTGCGGGACCGAGAATAATGCGTGTATGTGATACCGTATTTCATTCTCGCGATGTATGTGTCGAATGGTTGTATGAGATATAACCTGGTTATCGAATCAAGGATTGATTCGATAAGCCAATACATTGGATACTAGCCGGTTATATGTGACATGACCGGATCGTTAAATCAAGTGTTGATTTAATGTTTTAATGTAGAATTATATATTTGATATATTACTTTGCATCAACTAGTATTGGTTCACTTTAAATGGATTTTCTCACTTGAATTGTGCAAGTTGTATATGTGATATACATTTGTGCACATGATTGTATCATGTTTGATGATACATGTTTACTTGGTTAAGTGTAAAAAATTAAACCATGGTTATGTTTATGATTAGGGTTTTCTTTTTTCTTACTTATTTATTTATTTATTTATTTTTGGAAAAAATGAGAAAAGAATGGTTGCTATTTTTGTTTTTAGTTGAAGATTCTTGAAGCTTTGAATTAGTCCACCATTCTTGTCTTATACTTAACCCTAACCATCCAAGTTAACCATGGTCCATTCTCTACAATTAACCAAGGGTTAATATATGATAAGTATTGATTTATTTATCTAATTATTCAACACTTATCATATCTTCTTCTTCTTCTTCATCTTCTCCTTCCATGAAGAAAGCTTGCTACATCAATGGCAAGTGATGAAAAAGTGTGAGAAATCCAATTCTAAAGTGAACCCACTTCCTATTTCTTCATCCTCTACCTCTTGCCAAGTAGTATAGGGTGTTTCCTTCACAAGTTTTGATGGCTTGGTGAAGGTGGAGCTTGATCTAGTGATGCCTCGACGTAGATCATCTTCGGCACGTTGTCGACGACCAAGCCCGCCTTTTTCTCCGATGAAACCACCGTGAGAGTCATGGTTCGATTTGGACAGCGGAGAAGACTTCATCATGGAGCCTAGGAGGTGGAGGACCGGATCTGCAAAGGTTGTAGCCCCTTCCCTTTAGCTATATTTCCGTTTACTTGATTGCATCGCCTATATATCTAGTTGACGATCCGTATTAGGGTTTGTAGGCACCCGTAAAATTTGATTTGTGCATGTTTGATCACTTGTGAGACTCCATTAGAGTGCCTAGGAACCCTACAACAACCATTACAGAAACGTGCCTTGAGTTATCCAGAGTCTGGTTTTAAGCATAAGCCGGACAACTCCCTGTACCTTAACATTGTTAAGATATGAACTATTCTATATCCAATATAGAAACAGAGGCATTGATTTAATTGGAAACAGATTCAAATCATGCAGCTGTCTCCAGTGCATGTCAACTAAGTGGAGAGAGGCCGATTAGCATTACTCAGCTTAGGAGTACATCCAATTATAAGTAACCTGAAAGAGAAGCAAGTTCTCTTAATCATTACTATTAACTGAATACCATACACAAGTATCTATATCTTCGATCACCTTAAAGAATCCTCATACTTGCAACGCCTGGTTCTCTATTTTATTCTTATACCTATAACTTCTCAAAACTTAGACCTTGCATTTCTACGAAACACATGTCTAAGAACTAGAGAAGTCACAAGTAAACTGAATATAGTACGAGTACCAACCACTCTGTCCTCATGGACACTGGACAACAAACAATACTCTGTATAAATCACCTGAGTCTAATAACTCATTCCCTGTGTGTCGTAGGTTAAAAACTGTTCTTATGGTAAAGAAGAATTACACCGCTGTTTAATGCTCCTTACCTAACCATCCACTGATATAGGTAAATGTCATAGACATAATTTCAAAAAGTTATATCTCACTTTATAAAAATAAACGTACAAATATATCAATTTGAAATTGGTGCATAACAACGGATATTCAAAACTAAATATTTGCCGTCCGGCAAACAACCCAGGCAATTTCCTCAAATATCACCAATTACAACGAATCCCGATATAATGAGGATGATCACCCAATTCCCAATAACTTGCTCCCACTCATCATCTGTAAAACCATACAGATGTGAGAATCAAACCTGGTAAATACATACCCTGGAGCAAGGGCTAATTGGGAAATCAGTTTTCTTTTAACAATACACAGTGAAACTAAAACATGTAAACGTTTCGAAGGGGTATCCGCGTATTCTTAGTAATGCCTCTTCCATTATCAGATTTACAACTGTAACCGTATATTTCTTTGCCATCTCTCCAAATTCCTTTATATGTCTTTAGTCATTACCTTCTGTACACCCATTTAGGCCAAATGGTTTTCTTCCTTCCCTACCGTTCGGCACCAGCCTATGGTTTGGAAGAAGACTATCTAATAAGCGTAATAGGTCTACTGTCCTAATCCTAGGAGCATTCGCAACCCTAGAGAAGGTAAAGATAAAATACAACTGAATAAAACCTTATTCTTATTTCTCCTGAACCAGAATCCATTCTCGAACTGGAACAAGTTCCTTCGAGTTCGTATATAACCATACGATGGAGTATCCAAATAACTGTGGATCTTTGTAGTGATACGGAGTGTCCTGGAGAAATACAAAGGTGAAGTAGCAGTGGCGATGAAATACTTGGTTTGGTCGTGAATAGCAGTCGCAATTACTTTGCCCTCTTACTAATCCCTTTATTTTTCTTAACTTAATACCTTCTGCACACCTTCGTTAGGCTAATTGGTTTTCTTCATTCCTTACCGTTCGGCACATGCCTATGGTTTAGAAGAGGATTATCCAATAAGCGTAATAGGTGTACTTTCCTAATCCAAGGAGCACTCGCAACCTGAGAGAAGGTAAAAGGAAAAGACAACTGAATAGTCCTATTCATTTTCTCCAGAACCAGAAACCATCCTCGAATCTGGAACTGTAGGGTTCCTAGGCACCCTATGAAGGTCTCACAAGGCATCGAACATGCCAATATAAAATTTTATCGGGTGCCGAGAGACCCGACTACGGATCGTTTGCTAGAAAACTAGGCGAAAAAGCCAACTAGTTAACACTTAACTAAGAGATACGGAAATACAACCTTTGTAGATCCGGTGCTCCACCTCCATAGCTCCGCAACGAAGTCCTCTCCGCTGTCCAAAAAGAATCCGGGCTCTAGCGTCGACTTCATCGGAGAATAAGCGAGCTAGGTTGTCGATGTCCATGCCGAAGATGATCTACGTCGAGGCATCGCAAAATCAAGCTCCGACTTCACCAAGTCAAGAAACTTGTGAAGGAAACACACTCTACTACTTGGCAAGAGGTAGAGGATGAAGAAATAGGAAGTGGGTAGACTTTAGAATTGGATTTCTCACTCATTTCCTTTCAATCACCATTGATGGAGCTTGCTTTTTCTTCATGAAAGAAGATGAAGAAGAAGAAGAATATTATCATAAGCATAATAAAATGAAAAGAAAAATAGAATACTTATCATAATTGAACCATGGTCAAGTGTAGAGAATAAATCATGGTTAGTGGGATGGTTAGGGTTAAGCATGAGACAAAATGGTCACTTGGTCAAAGTCTTCATGAAGCTTCATGAACAAAACAAAAGAAGCCACCATTTTCTCATTTGCTTTTCATTTTCCAAAATGAATGAATGAATAAATAAATAGATATGAAAATGTAAACCCTAACCATTTCATAACCATGGTTTAAACTTTACACAAAACACAAGTAAACATGTATCATCAAACATGATACAATCAAGTGCACAAAAGTATATCGCATATACAATGCGCCCATCCGAGTGAGAAAATCCATCTTAAGTGAACCGATACTAGTTAACACAAAGTAATATATCAAATATTTAATTATGCATTAAATCATTAAATCAACACTTGATTTAGCGATCCGGTCATATCGCATATAACCGACTAGTATCCAATGTATCGGCTTATCGAATCAATCCTCGATTCGATAACCAGGTTATATCGCATATAACCATTCGACACATTCATCGCGAGAATGAAATACGGTATCACATACACGCATTATTCCCGGTCCCGCACATATCTCATATGCGCTCCTATTTCGTTTCGCTTGAGCCAGGAAACCTCTGTGTAGGACTCTAAAGACTCGTCAATACGCCGGCAGCAGATGATGATCATATCAAACACCCACAAGCCGCAAGCGGTCTGCTAAACGTAACGGCCACCCGGGTAATGAGCGATCTGAAGATCGACGAGCAAGCCCGCTCACACTCCAGTGAATCCGACCAGTAACACTACCGTACAGTCCGGTCTGATCGTCTGATATGTCGCATATCTCGCCTAGGGGTGGTAAACGTCAGACCCCAATAGCTCAATAAGTCGTTTCGATATGAGGTCTATAACTGTTCGAGAAACTACTGGTAACACTTACCAGTAAATCTCAGCAACCCTGGCCAGGGATTTCCTGTTATAGCCAATCGAACACAGCGCAACATCAACCCCCTATACCGAGAGAGACGAATCCCCTCCTATCGCTCATTGCCTCCATGTGACTAGGGACTGTACCCAAAAACCACCGTTTTGCACGCCCTCTTGGACGTGGTAAGATGGAAATCAAAGTACAGTGGGAACCACACGAGACTCTATGACGATCTCGGGTCAACAGACTACTCTGTACCAGTGTCACCAGAGAACTGCCATCTGACGTGAGGTATAATACCATCTGGGAGTTCTCGGCGAGTCCGTCCAGTGTACCCAGTCTCTACTGAGCACCCGTATATCATCTCTGATGTCAAACACCGATGGATAGGGGATCATCCATCGCCCATCTGTATGGGTCGAGAAGGTACACGCTAGTCTACTCTGGCATATCGATGCCCCGTCTCGATACACCCATGACTAGGGACTTTGAAGGATGTACTTATGGACTACCATGTCCCCACTAGTATGATCCGCATCATAGTCCAGGTAGTCAAGCACACATCCTAAGGGCTTTACCAACATGTAACAGAGAGACAATCAGTATACACGTTAAGGTAAAGTTCAACAGGATAGCATACTATCATGTCGAGCAAGAAAGTCCTCCCTATATACGTCCTAGCATCCACTACAATATACATCATATGTACAGTAATGGCCTCTAGGGCATACATATAACTAACAATCTCCCACTTGCACTAGGGCCATCTGTAGCAGTGGTTGTAGTATCTCATACTCAACCATCCCATTAAAAGTCTCTCTCTGGGAACAGGCCTTTGTGAGTGGATCCGCTGTGTTGTCCTCTGAGCCTACTCTCCTAACCTCGATCTCCCTAGAGATCAACCATCTCCATGATCAAGTGATACTGCCATAGAATATGTCTGGATCACTGATGGGACCGGCGTTCCTTGGCATAAGCCACAACTCCATTGTCACACAATGGGAGGAACAAAGTTCATCTCATGAACAAATATATATCCAGACTGCCTCTTTGGTAGCATCTCAAATAGCGATGTATCCAGCCTTTATCGTCTAGTATGTCACGGTATCTAGTTTGGAACTCTTCCAACATACCGCCCCTTTACTGAGGGTAAAGACAATGCCTGTGACTGACACTCAGTCGTCTTTATCACCCTGGAACACTTCCAGTGATTCTCCCCAGGATCGATTGATACCATCTCACAACAACTAGTGAGAATCCCAATATCCATTTAGATCTATCTCATAGATCCAAAACCCAGGATTTAGTAGGTATCATTTTGATCCTATTGGAGAATCCTTGTGATAAGCGGAGATCGACCGAGCGTAGCATAGGAAACTCCTTCCCTATCAAGAGTATGTCATCCACGTATTCTACGAGGATCGTCACCATACTCCCTACTACCTTTTTGTCTATACAAGGTTCATCTACCATTTTGATGATGTCAAACTCTTTGACTAACACATCAAAACAGATGTTCCAACTCCGCGATGCCTGCTTTATCCTATAAAACATCTTGCACACGTTTCCGCTGCTCCACTGTCTACGAGGCCCTCTGGCTGTGTACTTATAGACGCACTCTTCTAAATCATCATTTAGAAAAGCAGTCAAGACACCCAACCACCAGAGATCGTAGTCATGGTATGCAGCCGTGGTAAGTAGGATCTGGATGGACTTAAGCATAGCCACTGGAAAAGGTTTCATCATTATCCACGCCTGGTCAATGAAGAAAACCTTTAACAAGTCTAGCTTTGAAAGTCTCAACTTTTCCATCTACACCAAGTAATCTTCTCAAGATATACTTGATCCTGATGGGGATTTAACCCTTCAGATATAGCAGCTAAAGTCCATACTTTGTTGGTGTATAAGGATTCCATCTCAGATCGCTAAACATCCAGCCATTCTCACAGAGTCTCACTCCTGATGGCCAGCTCGAAACTAGTTGGGTCATCATCTCATGATGTAATCCTCGCTCCTACTGTCATAGAGAAACCGAAGTATCTCTCAGGTGGGTGAGGAACCCTACTAGATCGGCGGAGAGGCTGAGGTTCGTCGGTAACTATTGAATCCTTTGGTTTTATCAAATCATCTGCTGTAATTTTTATAGCTGGAACCATTCCAGTTCTACATAACAGATCTTGCCTCGAGCTTGTCCGGATTTTGCTTTTAGACATAGGCCGGACAATCCCAAATCTTAGCTAACTTAAGACATGGGCTCTTCCCTTTCCGTATCACATATGAAGTGGTAGGCATTGATTTGATTCGAACCCTATTCAATAGGTATGCATCTTCTCAAGTGCATAACTCCCAAAAAGGAAAAAGGTAACTCAGTATTACTCATCATAGAGCACACCATATCAAATAGGGTGTATCTGCTCCACCCCGACATACCATCGTGCTATGGTATATACGGAGGAGTAATGCTGAGAGAGAATCTCATTCTCCTTTAGAATAGTCCAGGATTTCCGTGCTCAAGTATTGTCCTCCTTGATCTCATCATAGGACATAATACTTATACCCATATTTTGGTTCTCTACTTCTAACTTATATTCTGTGAATATCTCAAAAGGTTCGGACTTGTGTTTCAACAGGAACATAGGTCTGAATCTCGAAAGATCATCAAAGAACGTAATGAAGTATAAAGAACCAGTCCTGGTATGTGTAGACAGGGGACCTATATACATCAACATGTATCATCCCAAGAGTTTATTAACTCTTTCTCTGTTTCTAGTAAACGGAGCTATGGTCATCTTATCTTTGTGACATGACTGGCGAGTTTCACAAGATGTAAATTCAAACTAATTTAAATATGCATCTTTATGTAACTCTAGCTAGTCGGGTCACATTGATCTGACCTAGTCTACAATACCTCAAGAAAGATTCGTTCATTTCTGAACTCTTCCTCTTGTGTGTGTTCTGTATACTAAGAACTGTAGTTTGATTTAGAACATTAATGCTTTTAGATAACGTGCCTGAACCGATCAACTTTTGATATAGGAAATGTTCAAAACATTGTCCAACAATACAAAATTTTATCATTTCTTTACTGATAAAGAGACTGATATGATTTTGTATATCACGTTCGGTATCTAATAACATTCGTTCAGAATCAATGTATTGGTAATACAGGGTGACAGTGACCAACAGACTTGGCTGCAACACTTGCCCCGTTTTCTGCCTCATGAAACTTATCACCCGTTCTCAGTCCTCTACCTTTCTGTAGCCCTATGTAACAGATTACATATCTGGGATCCTGATCCGGTATCATATACCCAGGATGTAGAGGATACAGAGAAACAGTTCTTTGTAACGAACACACCCGAAGATGATGCATCAGCATGCACTCTCTTCGTTTGGGCGGCATGGGAATTCTGGTAATCCCCAATTTCCTGCTCTGTCTTATAACAATTATAAGTTGGAGCGGGTCCAACGTTCCCCAGCTCAGTATAACAAGCGGGTTCGGTCAATATTCTGTATTATTATCTTGATTAAGGCGTGATATGGTCGCTACCTGGAGAGAGAGAGAAGAAAACACTCAGCGTGCGCTCTGTCAAGAATAGATTGGTTTTTATTTTATCTAATCAGGATGGCTCCCACTGCCTTTTATCAAATCTTCCTTCAAACCCTAAAAGGAAAGACTAGCCGGGATTAATTACACAATACAAGTTCGCCAATCTTTCAGCCAGGCCAGTGTCGGTACTTTGAGGGAGGTCCCCCGTGCTTTCGCACGAACCTAATTACTGTAAACCTCGTTTTCCCAGAGGCGTAACCCCGTTGACACCTTTCTAGACACCTACTTGATCGGCTAATTGTAATGTATAAAACTCTCCCAGGAGTAACACTTACTCGCAGCGGGTATCGGGATCCAACTATCTCATAGAAGGTATGCAATCTCATTGCAAATTTCAACACTTGAAATTCCCGATAATATTTTGCCCCTAGCTCGCTATGACCTTGACGGAGGCCAAACAACCCATAGTCCGCTAGTCAAGTTCAACCCGTCATTTCCTGATTGAATTAAACCCACCCGCACGATCCTTGACGGAGGCCAAACAACGCCGTACGAATACCCTAATCCAATCGCATCATATGCTAGCAGATAAGCACTAGTTAGCTACCGTACACTACGCCTTGACGGAGGCCAAACAACCGCAGCACGAATACTAACTAGTACGTATCTGAAATGACGGAGGGCTACGACAGGTTTTTCTGAAAACCTATTGCGTAATGAACTTGATATCGTTGTAGGATCGAATGAATTTTGAAATGGAGTGTTTTTTAGGCTTTTCTAGTTTTGCTAAAGGAGTCACTCCCGGTGAAGGGATCGTCGGTCCTTTCCTCGTCGAATGAGGTACGGGATATATCACATATATCACTGTGCAAAGCAAAAACTCTTAAAAGCAATCAAAAGACAAACCGAGTGTGTAGCATCTGCCAGTTATTGCTAAAGGAGTCACTCCCGGTGAAGGGATCTCGGTCCTTTCCTTATCGAATAAGGTGCAGGATATATCATATATACCGCTGTGCAAAGCAAGAACTGTAGCTACCTGTTTTATTTTGAAATTCGATTCTACAACATCTTAGGTTTCTTTTATTTCATTAATCACATTAATGAAGTCCCATCATTTAAGTACCTAAACATCACAGATAAATACGACGTACACTTATGCCATCCGCATTCGCCTTGATGTCCCCTCGTGCACCGTTAGGTTAGGTAACTAACGGCAGAGCAGGGCAGGGCTAGCGCGGGTGTAAAACATAAGTAACGTCTATATAATATATCATATATACTATATACTGTATCTATCACAAAACATCACATGATCACATCACAGATATCGCAGCAGAAGAAACATATGTAATATTGGATATACTAGGACGTCCGTGTTTTCAATACGAGCCAGTATAAAACACGGATTCCACGGTCGTGATGAATAGCCAAACCCACACCCCTAGACCCCTACGAGAGCGGCAAGCAACCCTACCAATTCTAGAGTTAGGAGACCCGGACTCGACTCCTCGAGTTGGTCTCCCACTGGACTCCAGAACCCGGTTACTTGTGCTCCCCTCCTTGGGTCTATCCTAGTGCGGAAAAGTAAATAATATACAAAAGGTGACAACTTCCGCAACCTGGAAGCGCCCCAATAAAAGAATATTACATACAAGTTTTTACATGAATGAAAATGAAAAACACTCATCTCACATAAAAAACCCCGGCTATTCAAACACGACGATCCAATATAATATATCCAGCAACACATAACATCACATGTCATCAACGTAAGTAAATATGCGCATCCCAATTGTCGTTGACATATAGCAACGAAACCGGCGATATCACATATTACACTTACGGTCACAGAAAAGAAAATGCAAAACTACAACAGTTGGAATCCGCAACCACCTCAGACATCACATGCCTGACCAAATGAATTACTTAGACATCGCATGCCTAACAAATATAAACCCCGCATTTTAGTCTCAACATCGAAAACACTTTTCAATACCAAGTCGGGCAATTCAACAAGATTCCCGACATCCTGATCGAATGCTCGTCGCAAACTTCAGTAGACGGCCGCACCCCCGATACCGTCGACGAAGTGCACCAAGGCGGAACACCGCTGCCGGGAGCACCCGAACGGATGCTTTTGGCGACGGGGTTCTCCTACAGTCACTTGGTCGGGGCTATGGGGTGAGGCTGTCTATTAAGTTTACCCGGCGAGTATCCGCGTACGCTACGTGATTGCGACGGACTTTTGATCACATCAAAATTCCGTGGCAACCGATCAAGTGAGACTAAACTGCTATGTTTATATCATTCATTTAGTTATCACATAACTACTTGTGAATTCCAATTATTGTATCATATTCCAGATAAATAGAAAATGTTAAACTTTCCGATCGAACAATCGAACACCCAAGTTTTCCCGATACAGATCAACACATGAAACAAGTCTAGCAACATTCAGTTCGTGCCTCAGTACCAACGGTCCAGCCGTAGAAGTGTCAATCCAACGCCTCACATGTGGCACGCCGTACTGCCCCAAACCCGAAGGTTCAAAGGGCAGTTCAAGATGGTCACATAATCGAGTTAAGGTTTGTTGTCTTCTAGAGGGACCATCGCGTTACTTGCACTACTTAGAACGTCGTTAAACTACGGAAAAATCCAACACTTGGAAATTTCCCGACAGGGGAAAAATTGGGTATTTATATCCGGTCGAACTTTTTAACATATTCTAAAAATTTATCCGGAAAGCCACACAGACAAAATTTGATAATCCGATCGAACATTCGAATCCCCAAAACAACCTTAGAAAACTCAACTGTTGACTGAATATTAAAAGTTCCCAGAAAACTCAGCATATTAAAATATAAATTACTGTGCAAAAAGTGAGTGATGACGTCATCATCTTGCCGCGGAACCGCCGCAGAAGCCAGGCTTCTGCCGCGGTTCCGCCGCCGTTATTACTGTTCATGACAAAATTTTTGCATCGTAATTCTTATTTTTCCCTGCTGAATTTTTTACGAATTTTTAATTTGGAAAAATCGAGATATTTCAAAAATGTCCAGAGAGCATTCTCGGGTGTGGGTTTCGGGTTCGTTCGGGTTTCAAATTCCATCTGGACTTCGCCTAAGGCTCTAGCTAGGCTCTGATACCACTGTAGGGTTCCTAGGCACCCTATGAAGGTCTCACAAGGCATCGAACATGCCAAAATAAAGTTTTATCGGGTGCCGAGAGACCCGACTACGGATCGTTTGCTAGAAAACTAGGCAAAAAAGCTAACTAGTTAACACTTAACTAAGAGATACGGAAATACAACCTTTGTAGATCCGGTGCTCCACCTCCATAGCTCCGCAACGAAGTCCTCTCCGCTGTCCAAAAAGAATACGGGCTCTAGCGTCGACTTCATCGGAGAATAAGCGAGCTAGGTCGTCGATGTCCATGCCGAAGATGATCTACGTCGAGGCATCGCAAGATCAAGCTCCGACTTCACCAAGTCAAGAAACTTGTGAAGGAAACACACTCTACTACTTGGCAAGAGGTAGAGGATGAAGAAATAGGAAGTGGGTAGACTTTAGAATTGGATTTCTCACTCATTTCCTTTCAATCACCATTAATGGAGCTTGCTTTTTCTTCATGAAAGAAGATGAAGAAGAGGAAGAATATTATCATAAGCATAATAAAATGAAAAGAAAAATAGAATACTTATCATAATTGAACCATGGTCAAGTGTAGAGAATAAATCATGGTTAGTGGGATGGTTAGGGTTAAGCATGAGACAAAATGGTCACTTGGTCAAAGTCTTCATGAAGCTTCATGAACAAAACAAAAGAAGCCACCATTTTCTCATTTGCTTTTCATTTTCCAAAATGAATGAATGAATAAATAAATAGATATGAAAATGTAAACCCTAACCATTTCATAACCATGGTTTAAACTTTACACAAAACACAAGTAAACATGTATCATCAAACATGATACAATCAAGTGCACATAAGTATGTCGCATATACAATGCGCCCATCCGAGTGAGAAAATCCATCTTAAGTGAACCGATACTAGTTAACGCAAAGTAATATATCAAATATATAATTATGCATTAAATCATTAAATCAACACTTGATTTAGCGATCCGGTCATATCGCATATAACCGACTAGTATCCAATGTATTGGCTTATCGAATCAATCCTCGATTCGATAACTAGGTTATATCGCATATAACCATTCGACACATTCATCACGAGAATGAAATACGGTATCACATACACGCATTATTCTCGGTCCCGCACATATCTCATATGCGCTCCTATTTCGTTTCGCTTGAGCCAGGAAACCTCTGTGTAGGACTCTAAAGACTCGTCAATACGCCGGCAGCAGATGATGATCATATCAAACACCCACAAGCCGCAAGCGGTCTGCTAAACGTAACGGCCACCCGGGTATTGAGCGATCTGAAGATCGACGAGCAAGCCCGCTCACACTCCAGTGAATCCGACCAGTAACACTACCGTACAGTCCGGTCTGATCGTCTGATATGTCGCATATCTCGCCTAGGGGTGGTAAACGTCAGACCCCAATAGCTCAATAAGTCGTGTCGATATGAGGTCTATAACTGTTCGAGAAACTACTGGTAACACTTACCAGTAAATCTCAGCAACCCTGGCCAGGGATTTCCTGTTATAGCCAATCGAACACAGCGCAACATCAACCCCTTATACCGGGAGAGACGAATCCCCTCCTATCGCTCATTGCCTCCATGTGACTCGGGACTGTACCCAAAAACTACCGTTTTGCACGCCCTCTTGGACGTGGTAAGATGGAAATCAAAGCACAGTGGGAACCACACAAGACTCTATGACGATCTCGGGTCAACAGACTACTCTGTACCAGTGTCACCAGAGAACTGCCATCTGACGTGAGGTATAATACCATCTGGGAGTTCTCGGCGAGTCCGTCCAGTGTACCCAGTCTCTACTGAGCACCCGTATATCATCTCTGATGTCAAACACCGATGGATATGGGATCATCCATCGCCCATCTGTATGGGTCGAGAAGGTACACGCTAGTCTACTCTGGCATATCGATGCCCCGTCTCGATACACCCACGACTAGGGACTTTGAAGGATGTACTTATGGAATACCATGTCCCCACTAGTATGATCCGCATCATAGTCCAGGTAGTCAAGCACACATCCTAAGGGCTTTACCAACATGTAACAGAGAGACAATCAGTATACACGTTAAGGTAAAGTTCAACCAGATAGCATACTATCATGTCGAGCAAGAAAGTCCTCCCTATATACGTCCTCGCATCCACTACAATATACATCATATGTACAGTAATGGCCTCTAGGGCATACATATAACTAACAGGAACAAGTTCCTTCGAGTTCTTATATAACCATATGACGGTTTTATCTAATGGAAGTGGATGTTCATAGTAATACAGGGTGTTTTGTAGAAAAGGGTAAAAGTAGGAGTGGCAATGAGGTTTGCAACTCAGACAATCCAAAAGCCATTGTTTTAAGAAGGTTCGGTTAACTTGGTCACTGAGTCATAGTAAAGGGTCGGGTCATGGTTGCTGCCAAAGAGAGAGAGAAAAGAAACACTCTGCGTGCACTCTAACCTAGATCAGAATGGTTATCAATTTATCCAATCAGGAAACCTCCTAATATAACCTCAAATTCTCCTCCAAATCTGAAAGAAGAATTAGTCGGGATCACCTGAGGAGTAAACCAACTCATAAGTGGGAATCGGGATCCAACTATCATCGCATGATAACGTGATGGAATCCACCCACGTTATCACACTCCAGATGGTATGTGCATATCTGGCAAGTTTCAGTTTCTTTAGAAACTCCCGATGTGATTTTTACCTCATGCTCTTATGACCTTGACTTTGGCCAACGTATCATAAGTCACATGTCAAGTTCTACCCGTCATTATCTAGGTTAATTTGAACCCACCCGTACCTACCCTTGACTTTGGCCATCAAAGCAGTACGACTGTCCCAAACCAACGCATCTATCTATGCAACAGAAAGGTAACAAATAGCTACCATACACTATGCCTCGACTTTGGCCAACAAACATAGCATGAATACTAAGTGCTACCCGTCTGAAATGACGGAGGGCTACGAATGGTTTTTGGCGAAAAACCTTTAACGTAATGAACTTGATATCGTTTAAGGAACCGGATAGCTTTTTATAAAAATATAGTGGCGAAAACCTTTGCTAAAGAGGTCACTCCCGGTGAAGGGATCTCGGCTCTTTCCCCGTAAAATGAGGTGCAGGATATTCCAACCGAATACCACGATGCAAAGCAAAAAGTAATCGACTATAGTGAAGTTAATACTCTGAAGCAAACTTCTGCCCAAGGGATCACTCCCGGTGAAGGGATCTCGGCCCTTGCCTCGTCGACCGAGGTACTGGATATTCATAACCGAATACCACTGTGCAAAACAAAAGAGAACGTTCTTGCAATAACAGCTTTTTGAAAAATGTTCCAACAACATCAGAATAGGTTTGTTTAGCTTACATTGATCCGAATCAATGCAGTCCCATCAATTAATCACACCATAAAAGAACGAAAATATGATGTACGTATATGCCATCCGCATTCGCCACTGGGTCCCGTGATCACCCGTTAGCTTACTTAACTAACGACAAAGCGGGGACTGGACTAGCGCGGGTGAAAAACATATACAACATCTACTAGTATATATATCAATATATAATATTCGCTCCAGGCGTGATAAAATGCTACATCACAGAAATGTAATAAGCATCTCAGAACAATACAGATAATCTGGGATCCCCGGGTTTCACAGAGCCGCTACTGAAACCCGACATTCCCCTGGTCGTGTGAATAGCCTGTGCAATGAAATCCTAGACCTTTATGGGTGCGGCAACTTACCCGCCAAAACCTGAAGCGAGGCAGCCCCTTCAACAAAGTGAATGGACCACCCAGCACTTCATGGAATCCGGTAACTTGAGCACCCCTTCTTGGGTCAACCTGTACCCCCTACGAGTGCGGCGAATAGCCCGCCAATTCTAGAGTGAAGCCCCCTCCGTCTCAAAGCCATGAGATGCGGGCCCGTTGCCCTCTAGAACCCGGTTATCCGTGCACCCCACCTTGGAGTAATCCTGTCACGACCCGAAATGTTAGCTCATGACCAGCACTTGAATCACGCAACGTCTAAAGGCGTAACGGAATTCAAGTAAGCTGAAACCCAGAAATCTAAACCTTTTAGAAAAATAAAGCAGGTGAGGTTTTAAAATAAAGGTAAATGAAATCAAGTTTTCTTAACGCATAGAAAAGAAACATGAATGATGCAAGTGAA
Source organism: Agapanthus africanus (assembly GCA_030015575.1). Taxonomy (NCBI): domain Eukaryota; kingdom Viridiplantae; phylum Streptophyta; class Magnoliopsida; order Asparagales; family Amaryllidaceae; genus Agapanthus; species Agapanthus africanus. The sequence goes on along the minus strand of CM057341.1, from coordinate 613,014,584 downwards.
ACTTACTGGTTTGAAAACATGTTTCGTCTTTTAAAAATTTTGGCAGCACCTACTTTGTATTTTTGAACCAAAACCACAATACATAATAAGAATAATTGCATCCCCAAGCGGGAGCTAGCTCTTCGCCAAACGGCGGATCACAACCACTCAAGATAATAAAAAAAATTATACGACGCCCAACGGCGAAGTTCACCACAAAAGATAAAGAAATGAGCAAGATATAACCCCCAAAGTGAATATAAAACCAATCGCTCAAATCTCGCAACTACGAGTCTCACTAAGTCTCATCACTTATACAATTTACAACTTTGATCGATTGATGGAGTTAACTAGATACAACATGAAATATAATACAAGAGTGGGTACGATACAAATGTCCCACATACCAATGCAAAACACCCGAATAGAACTGTGTGCCAGCGAAGCCGCTACTGATCCAAGCGGTCAGCCTGCAAGAACTGTGGCATAATGGGGGTGAATTGCCAACTCGTGAATAGAAATATATCTGCAAGTAGAAATCGAATAAACAACGACTCTTAGGTCAACTATATCATAAAGGTAATACTATGATATCTAGGGTGACCGGGTATGTATATGTGCCAACAAGGTTGTCACTACCTATATGAATGCGGATAATATCCAACAGTAATAATCAATGCATGTATATGGGTATCGTCCAACCATAATCACGGTATGCAGATACGTGGATCTCGTACGCCTATGAATTAATGTCTATAAGCATGTGTATAACCTCCAATAATAAAATCAATGTATGAATGTATGTATGTGGATCCAGTCCAAGCGTAAACCACTGACGCAACAATATCATGCATGTAAATATCATAAAAGATTGTGCATGAAAGTATGAGGATGTATATCAACGGTGTCCCTCCCAACACATCAAAATCATAGAACCTGAGTGCCTAGCATGGACACTCGAAAACATCATGAAAACAGTGCCCAGCATCGGCACGTAAATCCTTATATATCGGGCTACGTCAGTCTGGATCGGTCCACGGGCTCCGTCAATCCAGATTGGCCCATATCATCTCTCGACTCCCGTCGGTATCCTCTGGATATCCGCCGAGCCCCAAATACTATCACCGGTAGGTAGTAGTCCCTCTGTCAGGCTCACCGTCTACTACACAGCGATCCGTTCTCGCCGTGGGGTACCATACCGGGTCCACTATGTACCCGCAATCGGTGCCTACCTCTCCTCGAATCGGGTTTCACATGCCACTCTCAGAACCGAGAAAACGCATGGTGGACGCACTGAAATATCAAGTCAAGAGAAACCGGGTTTTTAAAACAGTCCATGTTTCCTTTTGAAATAGCCACGGTTTTCAAATCCAGAAATCTCATAAAAACATCATATCTCAATGCGTAATAGAGCATGATGTGTGCAACATATAATAGAAATGCGAGCATGACCGTGTATCATGCAACATGGAATAGTGATATGACATATTAAAGGGAAACCGCCCTTTTAAAATGATTCCAGTTTTTAAAATATAACATGCGGTTCCCAATTTTACAATAAAACCAGTTATCTATGTAAGTACAATATGTATATGCGCAAGTATAGATGTACCATATATGTGTGCACAAATATGAATATACAATGTGTATGTGCACAAGTATGGGTGTATCAAAGTATATGTATACCAATATGGATATACGAATGTGTATATCCGCAAGTATGAATGTATCAATGTTTATGTGCACGAATATGGATATACAAATGTGTATATTCGCAAGTATGAATGTATCAATGTATATGTGCACGAATATGGATATACAAATGTGTATATCCACAAGTATAAATGTATCAATGTATATATCATGATGCAGCAACCCTACTGTGTAGTGACTTGGCAATTATCGATGATGAAGTGTGTGAGCCGGCAAATATGTGTACGTGTAACATACGCATCATCGATAATGGTGCAGGTGTACTATCACAAGTATATGCGATACAATAATAATATCATGAATGCAGCAAGTAAATGATCAGCTAACAGCTATAAGGTATACGTAACTATCATATGTCCGAGTCTGTGAATCTATCAATCGGTATCTAGCCCAATAACATCGCGTACGGTATAATCCATCGTACGGAAACCTCTAGTCAAGGGTGAGGATCAATCATCAAGTCAAACTCATCACGCACGGAATATCATCGTGCGGCGGCATTATACTAATAGGAATCCTATCATCCTATATGACAAAAGAGGGTACGGCCTAATATCACATATGGCCTGTCATCCATGATTCACAACATTATATATATGGATATATATCTATATGCCTATGTCCCGGTTCACATCCGCAATAATCGCATATTAGGGGACCAGCAGGGTATAAACCAACTCGATCGACTCGCATCAGTATACCATCACGTCATCATATCATCATATCAGTCTTATATTCTTTCATCGCATTTAAATCACCTATCAAATCGAATTGCTTAAACATTCAATCACTACAAGTATAAGTATCTAATCTAACCTATATATCTGAACCATATAATCGGATTTTTAAAGAAGCGAATCGTAGTTTTGAAAAATAGGGGTTACGGTGTTTTTTAAGAAAGAGATATCATTTGAAAATCCGTAACATCCCTCACGGTATATACTTAAAAGGTACATACGATTCTTCGGTTTAGGAAAAGGTATGGTTCGGATGACGAATCTACATCGACTATCTATTCCTACAGTACTCTAAACGGTAATATCGCTAAACGACATCCAATGATAGTCGTAAGGTATCATTCTAACTATCCTCTTGTTCTTAATATGTTTTCGTAGCTATCTCATTCTAACCCTAGTTTCCTAACCATATTCTATAAATCGGTTTCCCATCAAAAGTTTTGCGGGGGTGCTATACGCCATTCACCCGACTTCCCCGGTAGATATAGATCTACTCACCTTGCTTCTTGCTTACCGAAGTCGATGACGCCACGCATCGTCGCCTCGGAATCCATGCGAAGGTACCTACAATAATCAACAATCGCAATACGTATTAAAATCGAGACAGAAAACTGATACGGCACACGGCGTGCTCATAGGTTAGAACCTATGGCCTAAACGTGCAAATCAATCAAAATAACCCTGTTGTCGATGTACAATCACCCGACAACCAAATACAAATCCAAATATCAAGAAAGTGCATTTTAGAATACGGAAAACATAGCTTAAAACACACCAAAATGCTTCCAGATTTTCCCCAGGAGACAATTAGCCAAAACTGCTAATAGGAGGGGTCTAATTTAGTGCAAAATGAGCCATGGAACAAAAATGAACCCATTCCCCTCTACTCTGGCCACAAATTGTGGCCATAATGATTAAATCTGCGGCCTGGGGTTTGAATTAGGGGCTTGGGTCTCAGTGGTAGCTTCTTAGGTGTCTGCACGACTCCCAGAAATTCCAAAATCAATTCTAGTGCCCCCGGGTTGCTCAAGATTCCAAATTACCTTCACAGATCACACATTTATCCGATGTCGGGTTTCTAAATCCGTTTTTGGGGTTTCTAAGGTTTGGTCCAGGTCACTAAACAGCACCTAAGTTTAGTTAACAGCTACTAGGCATCACCCAATTCAAACAAACACTCAAACATTCACTAAGGTTTCCCAATGTCCACTAATCTTCACAATATCACATCTAAACACATGGGAATACTAAAGTAAAGGATAAACTGTTAGTTATATGTATGCCCTAGAGGCCATTACTATACATAGGATGTATATTGTATTCGGTGCTTGGACATATATAGAGAGGACTTTCTTGCTCGACATGATAGTATGCTATCTGGTTACTCTTTACCTTAACGTGTATACTGATTGTCTCTCTGTTACATGTTGGTAAAGCCCTTAGGATGTATACTTGAGTACCTGGACTATGATGCAGATCATACTAGTAGGGACATGGTAGTCCATAAGTACATCCTTCAAAGTCCCTAGTCATGGGTGTATCGAGACGGGGCATCGATATACCAGTGTAGACTAGCGTATACCTTCTCGACCCATACAGATGGGCGATGGATGATCCCATATCCATTGGTGTTTGACATCAGAGATGATATACGGGTGCTCAGTGGAGACTGGGTACACTGGACGGACTCGCCGAGAACTCCCAGATGGTATTATACCTTACGTTAGATGGCAGTTCTCTGGTGACACTGGTACAGAGTAGTCTGTTGACCCGAGATCGTCATAGAGTCTTGTGTGGTTCCCACTGTGCTTTTATTTCTACCTTACCACGTCCAAGAGGGCGTGCAAAACGGTGGCTTTTGGGTACAGTCCCGAATCACATGGAGGCAATGAGTGATAGGAACGGATTCGTCTCTCCCGGTATAGGGAGTTGATGTTGCGCTGTGTTCGATTGACTATAACCGGAAATCCCTGGCCAGGGTTGCTGAGATTTATTGGTAAGTGTTACCAGTAGTTTCTCGAATTGTTATAGACCTAATATCGACACGACTTATCGAGCTACTGGGGTCTGACGTTTACCACCCCTAGGCGAGATATGCGACATATCAGACGATCAGACCGGACTGTACGGTAAGTGTTACTGGTTGGATTCACAGGAGTGTGAGCGGGCTTGCTCATCGATCTTCTGATCGCTCAATACCCGGGTGGCCGTTACGTTTAGCAGACCGCTTGCGGCTTGCGGGTGTTTGATATAATCATCACCTGCTGCCGGCGTATTGACGAGTCTTTAGAGTCCTACACAGAGGTTTCCTGGCTCAAGCGAAACGAAATAGGAGCGCATATGAGATATGTGCGGGACCGAGAATAATGCGTGTATGTGATACCGTATTCTATCCTCACGATGAATGCATCGATTCGTTGTATGCGATATAACCTAGTTATCGAATCAAGTATTGATTCGATAAGCCGATACATTGCATATTAGTCGGTTATGTGCGATATGACCGGATCGTTAAATCAAGTGTTGATTTAATGATTTAATGCATAATTATATATTTGATATATTACTTTGCATTAACTAGTATCGGTTCACTTTAAATGGATTTTCTCACTCGGATGTGCACATTGTATATGTGATATACTTTTGTGCACTTGTTTGTATCATGTTTGATGATGCATGCATGTTTGTGTGTATGTTTGATTAAACCTTAGTTAAGTAAATGGTTAGGGTTTTAATTAATTAATTTATTTATTTATTTATTCTTTTTGGAAAAGATAAAATGGTGGATTTATTTTTCTTTCTTTGCTTGAAGCTTCTTGAAGCTTCAAAGCATCTTTGAAAGTCCACCACTTTGTCTTCATCCTAAACTTAACCATTCACCTAACTATAGTTTACTCTCTACACATAATCATGGTTGACATTATGATAAGGATTGATTTATTTTCTTTTTGGAATAATACTTATCATATTATCTTCTTCTTCTTCTCCTTCTTCAACATGAAGGAAGCTTGCCTCCATCAATGGCAACTAGTGAAAAAGAGTGAGAAATCCAATTCTAAAGTGAACCCACCTCCCATTTCTTCATCCTCTACATCTTGCCAAGTAGTATAGGGTGTTTTCTTCATAAGTTTCATGACTTGGTGAAGTGGGAGCTTGATCTTGTGATGCCTCGACGTAGATCATCTTCGGCATCGTTGTCGATGACCTAGCCCGCCCATTTCTCTGATGAAGCCGACGCTAGTGTCACGACCCAAAGTTTGGCCCGTGACCGGCACTTAACCACGTAATGTCTACAGGCGTAACGTGACTAAGGGAACCGGAAACCCAGAAATCAAACCAGTGAAAGTATAGAGTGTGATAAGTTGTAAATGGAAGCACTTACTAACATGATAAGGAATCTAAGTAAACAAACACCAAGATAGTAATATACGACGCCGTAGCGAAGATCAAAATCCATAAGTGGGAACAACACAGATATGATAAACTGCAAGTACAGTCGGCTCACAACGAGCTCGACACCAGAATACAAATATAATACATCATCGTCCTCACACTGTCTCTAAGTCAAATACATACATGGTAGATGGAGAATACTAGATACAATAATGTACACACTGGAAGATAAACAGATACCGCACAAAACCCACCTATCAGCAAAAGATCTAGTGCACCAACTATGGGGGTATCTGTGTCAAAAGATGCAACAGCAGCCTGCCGCGACTACTCCGAAGGGCATCCTGCAAACACTGTGGCACAACGGGGGTGAGTTGCCAACTCGTGAATAGAGATAACATATAAAGGTAATCGCGAGCATGCACGTACTACGCTACTCTATAATATGCCAACAGATGATATCAATATGTGATAAGCAGTATGTGTAATAATCATGCAAGTGCTCTATCAGGTACTGTACTACCGGATGAGGTACAAATGCTCTATCAGGTAATGCATCTACAGGATGAGGTACAAATGCTCTATCAGGTAATACTTCTACAGGATGAGGTACAAAAGTAATGCTGAGCAGGGGCAATATAATATCTACACGGAATGTCAACGTGGAATATATAATCGGTTTCTCAATGCACCCAGATCTCCTAAAAATAGCTCATGCACCGGCACTCTCATCGGCCCTCAAATCCTGTGCATCTCTGAGAATCCCGAGTGCCCAACATTGGCACCCAAATATCATAAATACTCGTGTCCAGCATCGACACGCAAATCCTCATCCATCGGGCCCCGTCAGTCCGGGTAAGCCCACGGGCTCCGTCTGCGGTATCGGCCCTCGGCCCCGGCAGTACGGATCACCCCACATCCATCTATAGACTCTGATCAGTACACTCCGGATAACTTTCAGGTCCAACCAATCACCGGTAGGTAGTGGTCCCTCTGCCAGGCTCACCGTCTACTGCACAGCGAAACCGTTCTCGTCCCGGGGTACCATACCGGGTCCACCATATACCCGTAATCGGCCTCAACCGCCTCCTCGATTCGGGTTTTCATATATCACTCTAGCACCGAGAAAACACATGGTGGACGCACCGAAATATCATATCAAGGGAACCGGGTTTTTAAATGATTACATATTTGAAATAGCCACGGTTCCCAAATCCAGAAATCACATATAATCCAAACCAAATACAAGTCAATGATCCGATATGATATGTGCGTCAAATGTAATTATCAAGTCAAGTTACATATAGATAAGCTACAAGATAATGATCCAATGTGATATATGCATCAGGTATGAATATCAAGTCATGTCACATATAATGAGCTACAATATAATGATTCAATGTAATATGTGTAGCAGGTATGAATATCAAGTCATGTCACATATAAATAAGCCACAATATGATGATTCAATGTGATATGTGTAGCAGGTATGAATATTAAGTCATGTCACAGATAGATGAGCTATAATGCAATGATCCGATGTGATATAGGCATCAAGTATGAATATCTAGTCATGTCACATATAATGAGCTACAATATAATGATTCAATGTAATATGTGTAGCAGGTATGAATATCAAGTCATGTCACAGATAAATAAGCCACAATATGATGATTCAATGTGATATGTGTAGCAGGTATGAATATTAAGTCATGTCACAGATAGATGAGCTATAATGCAATGATCCGATGTGATATAGGCATCAAGTATGAATATCTAGTCATGTCACATATAATGAGCTACAATATAATGATTTAATGTAATATGTGTAGCAGGTATGAATATCAAGTCATGTCACAGATAAATAAGCCACAATATGATGATTCAATGTGATATGTGTAGCAGGTATGAATATTAAGTCATGTCACAGATAGATGAGCTATAATGCAATGATCCGATGTGATATAGGCATCAAGTATGAATATCTAGTCATGTCACATATAATGAGCTACAATATAATGATTCAATGTAATATGTGTAGCAGGTATGAATATCAAGTCATGTCACAGATAGATGAGCTATAATGCAATGATCCGATGTGATATAAGATTCCTACGTGTCATGGCAATTACTAACGGTGTGTGTGTAACATACAGGATAGTGCTCGTGCACATGAACCGTTAGTAATGGTGCGATGTTCTATCAATTCTAATTTATACCTGTGTAGTAGGGAATGCAATACGTACAAAATAGTAACCATGAACATGCAATATATATATAAGGAACACTATAAGGTCCTATCAGCCCTGACGTGGAACGCCATGCGGGCGATATCCCCGTAGATGTGAAATCTACTCACCGTAGTCTCTCGCTAGGTGTAGCCAACAACCTGCTTCCCCTTCTTCGTGGCGTCCGCCGTACTTGCCTGCGAACCTAGAATTACACAATATATCATATGTAAGCTTGAAGTCACACAAACGCGACATTTAAGCCGAACTAGTAACTCGTGTCGTGAACCAAACGCGCGTGTGCGCGATACGCTAAAACGTGTGGTTACGCGTCTGAAATCACTCCGACGCGTTGCGATACGTAGAAACCCAAAACCCACACACACGTATCACGCGCGTCGCGAAGGGTTGAAAATATGGGAAAATAGGTATTCTACCCCAGATTTTGATACAGGAATGATATTGCAAAACTATACATGCCAAAACAACACACATAGCAGCAGACACCTACACCCCAAACCCCAACCCAAAACTCCCTATCTGGCCGCCAATTGCGGCCAGAATGCAATAATTGGCGGCCCCAAATGGGAATTGGGCTCCCAGGTTGGGTGTGTGCACTCTATACCATACATACATACTACAGTAAGGTCTAGTTTTATACTGAAAAGGCTCGGGTAACAGCAGATCCTACAGTGCCCAAATTCTAGTTCAAATCACACAATTTTGCACAAAATGGAACTTTATGGTATTTTGATGAAATCTGAAACAAGTCTAGATCTAATCCCACACTAATAACTCATTAACTAGCTAATCAAGCCACAACAACACAAATTTTAACATATTAACACTAAACCCCTTCAATAGCACTAAAATGGCACAAAAATATGATATTTTAAAACTAAACATGCAAGTTATGAAAATTGGGTGCTAGGATTGAGATTTATACCTTCAATTGACCTTAAAAACACCAAAAGTTTCAGCTTTCCCCCTCTAGTGAGCAGATTGCTCAAAACACCTCAAAAAGCTCACTTTCCCATCATTTTGTGAAGAAAAAGAGTTGACATGTATAGGTTTTTGTGTATGGATCAAAAGGAAATGAAAAAGGAGAAGAAAAGATGGAGGAAGAGGGGGTTTCTCTGCTGGAATTTCCAGAATTTCTCAAGTGAGGAGAAGAGTGAGAGAGAAGAGAAAGAAATGGGTCAAAAGTCAATGTCTCACCTAACCACCATGCTTCATTGTTTAATGGGATTTTGAATTATGAAAAAGGGTTTTGTTTAGGTTAAAATGGTGGGGAAATAAGTTAGCAACCATGCACACAAGAATATGGCTAACACTTAAACCTATGTCTCAAAAAGGTCTAAGTGTGCAAGGTGCACACTACAAAGGAAAAATTTCTAAAATGCTAACACTACCAATAATAACTATTAATCCTATGAACACCTATATAAAAACATGCACGACTACTAATTAACACCAAAACAATCAAACGGAAAATTCAAAGTGTTACAATCTACCCCCCTTAAAGAAATTCGGTCCCCGAATTTAAAAATCTAACTATACGCACCTTCAAAAAGATGGGGATACTTCCTCCTCATCTCGCTCTCGGTCTCCCAAGTGACTTCCTCGCCGCTCTGTCCACGCCAAAGTACCTTGACGGACGGTATCTCTTTCGACCTCAGTTTCTTCACTTGTCGATCTAAGATCATCACCGGCTGCTCTGCGTAGGAAAGGTCGCGCTCAAGCTGGATCGTCGGGTGCTGAATCGCATGCGAAGGATCATGAAGATATCTGCGGAGCATCGAAACGTGAAATACGGGATGCACGTCTGGAAAACTGGGTGGAAGGGCTAATCGATACGCAACTGCACCAATACGCTCAAGGATCTCGAAGGGGCCCACGTATCTGGGACTAAGCTTCCCCTTCTTCCCAAACCTCATCACGCCGTTCATTGGGGAGACCCTCAAGAAAACATGATCACCAACAGAAAACTCAAGTCTGCGCCGACGATGGTCCGCATAAGATCTCTGCCTACTCTGGGCTGCTCTCATCCTATCGCGAATCAACTGGATCTTCGCTGTCGTCTCCTCCACAACCTGTGGCCCTAAGATACTGCTCTCACTGAGCTCCGTCCAACAGGTGGGCGATCTGCATCTCCTCCCATAAAGAGCCTCAAACGGTGCCATCTGAATGGTCTCCTGGTAGCTGTTGTTGTAGGAGAACTCTACTAAGGGCAAATGATGATCCCAGCTAACTCCGAAGTCTAAAACGCATGCTCTGAGCATGTCCTCGAGAGTCTGAATAGTCCGCTCTGACTGCCCGTCGGTCTGCGGATGAAATGGTGTGCTGAAACTCAAGCGAGTGCCCAAAGCCTCCTGAAGCCTCTGCCATAGCCGGCTGGTAAACTGGGTGCCTCTATCGGACACGATGCATGTCGGAACTCCATGCAGTCGTACAATCTGATCAATGTAAATCTGGGCGTACTGAGCAAATCCGAAAGTCGTCTTCACCGGTAGGAAGTGAGCCGCTTTTGTCAAACGATCCACGATCACCCAGATGGAGTCATACCCTCGACTAGTCCTGGGTAGACCCACAATGAAGTCCATAGATATCTGTTCCCATTTCCACTCCGGAATGGGTAACGGCTGTAGCTCTCTCGCGGGCCTCTGGTGCTCAGCCTTGACTTGCTGACAAGTCAGGCATCTCGACACAAAACCTGCAATGTCCCTCTTCATACCGTCCCACCAGTAAACATCTCTCAAGTCATGGTACATCTTGGTGGAACCGGGATGAACACTATATACCGATCGATGTGCATCCTCAAGAATCTCGCGCCGCAATCCCTCAGCATCTGGTACGCACAGTCTAGCTCCAAATCGTAGTATCCCCTGATCATCGATCACGAACTCGGAAAATCTGCCATGTCCCATCTGTGTCCTGATCTCTGAACAGCGGTCATCACTGTGCTGTGCCTCATGTATACGGTCAAGCAACTGTGGGCGTGCATGAACATGCGCAATCTGTCCTCCGATCGGCGTAAACTCGAACTGTACCCGGCTGTCGCATAAGATCTGCCAATCCGCCGACGACTGACTCTGCACTGTGCTCAAACAGGATAGACTACCCCCGGGCCTCCTGCTCAAAGCATCCGCCACTACATTCGCCTTGCCCGGGTGGTACAAGATCTCGCAGTCGTAATCCTTCACTAACTCCATCCATCGGCGCTGCCTAAGGTTCAGGTCTCGCTGCTGAAATATGTACTTTAAGCTCTTGTGGTCAGTGAATATCTGGCACGACTCTCCATACAGATAATGTCGCCAGATCTTGAGTGCAAAGACCACTGCAGCCATCTCCAGATCATGAGTAGGGTAATTCTGTTCATGTTTCTTTAATTGCCGTGAAGCATACGCAATTACCCTGTCATGCTGCATCAAAATGCATCCCAGCCCCACTCGTGAAGCATCGCAGTAGACCACAAATCCGCCTAATCCTGAAGGCAATGAAAGCACTGGTGTCGTAGTCAGTAGAGCCCGTAACCGCTGGAAACTGTGCTCACACTCCTCCATCCAATCGAAGTGAACTCTCTTCCGGGTCAACCCGGTCAAAGGTGTAGCAATGCGAGAGAAGTCCTGCACAAATCGCCTGTAATAACCTGCCAGCCCTAGAAAGCTGCGAACCTCCGTCACTGACGTGGGTCTAGGCCAACTCCGAACTGCCTCTATCTTTCGCGGGTCGACACATATACCATCTCGTGTAATCACGTGCCCCAAGAAGTCTACGCTGTCTAGCCAGAAGGCACACTTGGAGAATTTGGCAAAAAGCTGATGCTCCCTCAAGGTCTGCAGCGTAATCCGCAGGTGCTGCTCGTGCTCCTCTCTACTCCGAGAATACACCAAGATATCGTCAATAAACACTATAATGAACAGATCAAGATACGACCGGAAAATACGGTTCATCATGTCCATAAATGTTGCTGGCGCGTTGGTGAGTCCGAACGACATCATCAAAAACTCATAATGGCCGTAACGAGTGCGGAAGGCCGTCCTAGGAATGTCCTCCTGTCGAACCCGTAGCCGATGGTAGCCCGATCGCAAATCGATCCTCGAAAAGTATCCTGCCCCCTGAAGCTGGTCGAACAAATCGTCGATGCGTGGAAAAGGATATCGATTCCGCACTGTCACCTTATTCAGCTGGCGGTAGTCAATACACAAACGCATACTGCCATCCTCTTCTTGACGAACAAGACTGGAGCACCCCAAGGAGAAACACTGGGTCGAATAAGTCCCTTATCCAGCAAGTCCTGCAATTGACCCTTCAATTCTCGAAGTTCCTCCGGGGCCATCCGATAAGGCGGTACAGAAATAGGCCCCGTGCCAGGAACCAAGTCAATACGGAAGGAAATATCACGCTTGGGCGGTAGCCCAGGAAGCTCGTCAGGGAACACATCAGGGAACTCGCTAACAACCGGATCCTGATCCAGAGGAACCTCTGTAGTTCTAGTATCGCAAACATAGGCGAGAAATCCCTGACATCCCTTCCGCAAAAGCTGTCCAGCGTGAAAAGAAGAAATCACACTGTGAGGGGTGGCGCTACGGTCCCCCAACACAACAACAACCGACTCGCCGGGAAAACAAAATCGAACTGTCTTCTCGCGGCAGTCAACAGAAGCATAGCATGTGGCAAGCCAATCCATGCCCAAAAGAACGTCGAAGTCCAGCATCTCAAGAAGAATCAAATCGACCGGCAACTCTCTCCCGCCAATACGGACGGTACAGGATCGGAACACGTGCCTAGCAACAAACGACTCTCCCACAGGAGCAGTCACAACAAGCGGCTGGCCAAGCAAACCGGACTCTCTACCCAAACTCGGCACAAAGTGTGTGGATACGTACGAGTGCGTGGATCCGGGATCGAATAACACGTGTGCATCAACCGAACATACAGAAACGATACCTGAGACCACCGCATTGGACGCCTGCGCGTCCTGATGCGTCAAAGCAAAAACTCGCGCCTGTCCTCCACCTGCCACTATCTGTCCCCTGCCGGCCGCTGGCTGTCCTCTACCTCGGCCCCCTCGTCCTCTATGAACAAATCCTCCGTGACCACGACCTCTCTGTGCATGTTTCTGATGCGGAGTAACAGTAGGTACTATCGGCAATGCCGTCTGGAGTGGTGAAGGTGGTAATGTAACATGCGGTGCTGCCACCCCACTCCGGGGTATCTCAGGACAATCTCGCACACGATGATAAGAACTCCCGCAATGGTAACATCCCTATGACGGTCGCTGACCCTCCCGGGGATAGGAGCTAAACAATCGGCCTCGCCTCGAATCTCTGCCACCTGCAAGATGCCTGTCACGACGCCGGAACGGCCGTCTCTGCACTGACGTATCCGCACGAACTCTCTTCGGCCCTGGAACTGCCGAAGTCTCAGCAAGGTGCTCCTCAACTAATAATGCTGCATCTACTGCTGCTGCGTATGTCTTGTATGCTGCACGCTGATAGCAAGGAATAGGGGTGTAAGCATGCCTCGGACAAATCTCTTGACTCTCAACTCCTCAGTAGCCACTAGATACGGAGCATAAACGGATAGCTCGGTGAACAACACATCGTACTCTGCCACTGACATCCCTGGCATCTGGCGTAAGGACTCGAATCTGCGTGCTCTAGCATCTCTGACACTCAGGGGAAGAAAGCGGGCAAAGAATAGCGCCACGAACTCTGTCCAGGTCATAGGAGGAAGACCTGTTGCTCTACCCTTCTCGACTGATTCGCACCATTTCTGCGCAAGACCTTCCAGGCGAAAGCTCGCGAACTCAACCCATCTCGCATCTGCGCATCTAAGTGAACGACATATCCGCGCCATCCTATCAATGAAAGACTGTGGATCCTCGGCCACATCGGTGCCTGTGAAGACCGGAGGCTTCAGCCTTATAAACTCTGACAGCGATACTGTAATAACCTCTGTAGTCGCAGGTGCAACTTCCTGAACTGTAGGTACCACCGCGGTCTCCGCAACGGGCGGAACTATCTCTGGTCGCTGCGCTCGAAGTGTCTCAACTAGAGATCCCATCATCTGGCGCATCTCCTGCATACTGGACCCCATCGTCTGGCGTATCTCCTGCACACCAGCTCCTAACATAGCAATCTGATCTGTAACGGCAGGAACAGCCTGCTCGGGCACAACCGGTATACTACCCGGATCAGTCCTCGTCTCGGACGAGTCAACTCGAATCTCGGCCCTCGCGGCCGCTCTCTGCGCCCTCGTAGTCTTTGGCGGCATATTGGCTGAAAGGAATAATAGGATTCGATAAGGATACTGAAATCGAATCGCGAGAATGTATATACTCAAGAAGAAAAATTTATATCAACAAGTCCTAAGGTCGCGTAGGCGGAGTACCGTGTCGTGAGTATGCCGCGGAACATACACACGCTACGCTACCCTGCCGCAGCTACCTACTCCATCATAACAGGGTCATCCTACACTCCGAAAGGTAAAACCTAGGCTCTGATACCAACTTTGTCACGACCCAAAGTTTGGCCCGTGACCGGCACTTAACCACGTAATGTCTACAGGCGTAACGTGACTAAGGGAACCGGAAACCCAGAAATCAAACCAGTTAAAGTATAGAGTGTGATAAGTTGTAAATGGAAGCACTTACTAACATGATAAGGAATTTAAGTAAACAAACACCAAGATAGTAATATACGACGCCGTAGCGAAGATCAAAATCCACAAGTGGGAACAACACAGATATAATAAACTGCAAGTACAGTCGGCTCACAACGAGCTCGACACCAGAATACAAATATAATACATCATCGTCCTCATACTGTCTCTAAGTCAAATACATACATAGTAGATGGAGAATACTAGATACAATAATGTATACACTGGAAGATAAACAGATACCGCACAAAACCCACCTATCAGCAAAAGAGCTAGTGCACCAACTATGGGGGTATCTGTGTCAAAAGATGCAACCGCAGCCTGCCGCGACTACTCCGAAGGGCAACCTGCAAACACTGTGGCACAACGGGGGTGAGTTGCCAACTCGTGAATAGAGATAAAATATAAAGGTAATCGCGAGCATGCACGTACTACGCTACTTTATAATATGCCAACAGATGATATCAATATGTGATAAGCAGTATGTGTAATAATCATGCAAGTGCTCTATCAGGTACTGTACTACCGGATGAGGTACAAATGCTCTATCAGGTAACGCATCTACAGGATGAGGTACAAATGCTCTATCAGGTAATACTTCTACAGGATGAGGTACAAAAGTAATGCTGAGCAGGGGCAATATAATATCTACACGGAATGTCAACGTGGAATATATAATCGGTTTCTCAATGCACCCAGATCTCCCAAAAATAGCTCATGCGCCGGCACTCTCATCGGCCCTCAAATCCTGTGCATCTCTGAGAATCCCGAGTGCCCAATATCGGCACCCAAATATCATAAATACTCGTGTCCAGCATCGACATGCAAATCCTCATCCATCGGGCCTCGTCAGTCCGGGTCAGCCCATGGGCTCCGTCTGCGGTATCGGCCCTCGGCCCCGGCAGTACGGATCACCCCACATCCATCTATAGACTCTGATCAGTACACTCCGGATAACTGTCAGGTCCAACCAATCACCGGTAGGTAGTGGTCCCTCTGCCAGGCTCACCGTCTACTGCACAGCGAAACCGTTCTCGCCCCGGGTGTAGGGTTCCTAGGCACTCTAGTGAAGTCTCACAAGTGATCAAACACACTAATTTCTAAAAATTACGGTGCCGAGAAAACCTAGAACGGATCGTTAACTAGATATTTAGGCAAAGCAAGCATGTAAACGGAAATATAGAAATAGGGAAGGGGCTACAACCTTTGTAGATCCGGTCCACCACTTCGTAAGCTCCGCGATGATCTCCCTCCGCTGTCCAAATCGAACCCATGACTCTAGCATCGTCATCATCGAAGAATGGGCGGGCTTGATCGTCGGTTCGATGCCGAAGATGATCTACGTCGAGGCATCGCAAGAACAAGCTCCAACTTCACCAAGTCGGGAAAACTTGTGAAGGAAACACCCTATACTACTTGTCAAGAGGTAGAGGATGAAGAAATAGGAGTTGGGTTGACTTTAGATTTGGATTTCACACACTTTTTCATCAATCACCATTGATGTAGCAAGTTTTTTTCATGGAGGAAGAAGATGAAGAAGAAGAAGATGATATGATAACCTTATTAAAAAGAAAAGAAAATATAATACTTATCATATCATTAACCTTAGTTAGGTGTAGAGAATTGACCAAGGTTAATTTGAAGAGTTAGGGTTAAGAAAGAAGACAAAATGGTTACTTAGTCAAAGTTTCAAGAAACTTCAACTACAAACAAAATAAGCCACCATTTCATTTTCTTTATCATTTTCTTTTTCCTAAATAAATAAATAAGAAAAAGAAAACCCTAATCATAATCTTAACCATGGTCAAATTCTTTACACTAACCCTAGCTTGCATGTATCATCAAACATGATACAATCATGTGCACAAAATATATCACATATGCAATGTGCACAAACTAAGTGAGTGAATCCATTTAAAGTGAACCAATACTAGTTAATGCAAAGTAATATATCAAATATATAATTATACATTAAATCATTAAATCAACACTTGATTCAATGATCTGGTTATATCGCATATAACCGGCTAGTATCCAATGTATCGGCTTATCGAATCAATCCTTGATTCGATAACCAGGTTATATCGCATATAACCATTCGACACATTCGTCGCGAGAATGGAATACGGTATCACATACACGCATTATTCTCGGTCCCGCACATATCTCATATGCGCTCCTATTTCGTTTCGCTTGAGCCAGGAAACCTCTGTGTAGGACTCTAAAGACTCGTCAATACGCCGGCAGCAGATGATGATCATATCAAGCATCCACAAGCCGCAAGCGGTCTGCTAAACGTAACGGCCACCCGGGTATTGAGCGATCAGAATATCGACGAGCAAGCCCGCTCAGACTCCTGCGAATCCAACCAGTAACACTTACCGTATAGTCTGGTCTGTTCGTCTGATATGTCGCATATCTCGCCTAGGGGTGGTAAACGTCAGACCCCAATAGCTCGATAAGTCATGCCGACTTGAGGTCCATAACATTCGTGAAACTACTGACAACTCTTACCAGTATATCAGTGCAACCCTGGCCAGGGATTTCCTGTTATGGCCAGTCGAGCATAGCACAACATCAACCCCCAATACCGGGAGAGACGAATCCCCTCCTATCGCTCATTGCCTCCATGTGAATCGGGACTGTACCCAAAAGCCACCTGTTTGCACGACTCAGTAGAGCCGTGGTAGGGTGGAAATCAAAGCACAGTGGGAGACACACAAGACTCTATGACGATCTCGGGTCAACAGACTAAGCTGTACCAGTGTCACCAGAGAACTGCCATCTGACGTGAGGTATAATACCATCTGGGAGTTCTCGGCGAGTCCGTTCAGTGTACCCAGTCTCCACTGAGCACCCGCATACCATCTCCGATGTCAAACACCAATGGATATGGGATCATCCATCGCCCATCGCATGGGTCGAGAAGATATGCGCTAGTCTACTCTGGAATATCGATGCCCCGTCTCGATATTCCCTCGACTAGGAACAATGAAAGATGTACTCATGGACTATCCAGGCCCCACTAGTATGATCTACATCACAGTCCTGGAAGTCGAGTACACATCCTAAGGGCTTTATCAACATGTAATCAGAGAGACAGAAAATATACATGTTAAGATAAAGAGCAACCAGATAGCGTACTATCATGTCGAGCAAGAAAGTCCTACCTATATATGTCCCAGCATCCACTACAATATACATCCAATGTACAGTAATGGCCTCTAGGGCATACATATAACTAACAATCTCCCACTTGCACTAGGACCATCTGTAGCAGTGGTCGCAGTATCTAATACTCAACCATCCCATATGAGTCTCTCTCTGGGAAAAAGGCCTTCGTGAGTGGATCCGCCGTGTTGTCCTCTGAGTCTACTCTCCTAACCTCGATTACCCCGGAGATCAACTATCTCCATGATCAGGTGATGCTTCCTCAGAATATGTCTGGGTCACTGATGGGACCAGGGTTCTAGGGCCAAAGCCATACTTCCATTGTCATACAATGGCAGGAACCTAGTTCATCTTATGAACCAATATACACCCAAACTTCCTCTTTGGTAGTATCTTCAATAGCGATGTTACCAGCCTTTATCGTCTAGTTTGCCACGGTATCTTGCATAGAACTCTTCCAACATACCGTCCCTTTACAGAGGATTAAGACAATGCCTGTGACTGACATTCAGTCGTCTTTATCACCCTGGAACACTTCCAGTGATTCTCCCCAGGATCGATTGATACAATCTCACTATAGCTAGTGAGAACCCTAATATCCCTTTAGATCTATCTCATAGGTCCAAATCTCAGGATTTAGGAGGTATCATCTTTATCCTATTTGGAGAATCCTAGTGATAATAGGAGATTGACCGATCGTAGTATAGGAAACTCTTTTCCTATCAAGAGTATGTTGTCTACGTACAATACGAAGATCGTCACCATACTCCCTACTACCTTTTTGTTTATACAAGGTTCATCTACCATTTTGATGATGTCAACTTCTTTGACTAATCCATCAAAACAGATGTTCCAACTCCGCGATGCCTGCTTCATTATGTAAAGCAACTTGCGCACGTTTCCGCTGCTCCCACTGTTTACGAAGACCTCTGGCTGTGTTCTTATAGACGTTCTCTTCTAAATCAGTATTTAGAAAAGCAGTCATGGCACCCAACCTCCAGATATCGTAGTCATGGTATGTAGTCGTGGTAAGGAGGATCTGGACAGACTTAAGCATAGCTACTGGAAAAAGATTTCATCATTATCCTCGCCTGGTCGATGACGAAAACCTTTAACAAGTCTAGCTTTGAAAGTCTCAACTTTTCCATCTACACCAAGTAATCTTCTCAAGATATACTTGCTCCTGATGGGGATTTAACCCTTCAGATATAGCAGCTAAAGTCCATACTTTGCTGGTGTACATGGATTCCATCTCAGATCACTAAGCATCCAGCCATTCTTACAGAGTCCCTACTCTCGATGGCCTGCTCGAAACTAGTTGGGTCATCATCTCATGATGCAATCCTTGCTCCCACTGTCATCGAGAAACCGAGGTATCTCTCAGGCGGATGAGGAACCCTACTAGATCGGCGGAGAGGCTGAGGTTCGTTGGGAACTATAGAATCTTATGGTTCAGTCAAATCATCAATTGCAGTTTTGTATAGCTGGAACCTTTCCAGTTCTACAGAACTGATCCTGCCTCGATCTTGTCCGGATTTTGCTTTAAACATAGGCCGAACAACCCCAAATCTTAACTCACTTAAGAGATAGGCTCTTCCCATACCATATCTCATATGGAATGGTAGGCAGTGATTTGATTCGAACCTAATTCAATAGGTATGCAGCTTCTCAAGCGCATAACACCCAAAAGGAAATAGGTAACTCAGTAATACTCATCATAGAGCACACGATATCTAATATTGTGTGATTGCTCCGCCCCGATACACCGTTGTGCTGTGGTGCATGCAGAGGAGTAATACTGAGAGAGAATCTCATTTTACTTTAGAATAGTCCAAGGATTCCATGCTCAAGTATTCTCCTCCCTGATCTCATCATAGGACATAATACTTATACCCGGTTATTGGTTCTCTACTTCTAACTTATATTCTGTGAATATCTCAAAAGGTTCGGACTAGTGTTTCAACAAGAACATATGTCTGAATCTGAAGAGATCATCAGAGAACGTAATGAAGTATAAAGAACCAGTCCTGGCATGTGTAGACAGGGGACTTTACATACATCAATATGTATCATCCCAAGAGTTCACTAACTCTTTCTCTGTTTCTTAGTAAACAGGGCTATGGTCATCTTATCTTTGTGACATGATTGGCGAGTTGCACAAGATGTAAATTCAAACTGATTTAAATATACATCTAAATGTAACTTCAGTCAGTCGGGTCGCATTGATCTGACCTAGTCTACAATACCTCAAGAAGAATCCGTTCATTTCTGAACTCTTCCTCTTGTGTGTGTTCCATATACTAAGAACTGTAGTTTGATTTAGAACATCAATGCTTTTAGATAACGCACCTGAACCGATCAACTTTTGATATAGGAAATGTTCAAAACATTATCCAACTATACAAAATTTTATCATTTCTTTAGTAATAAAGAGACTGATATGATTTTGTATATCAGGTTTGGTATCTAATAGCATTTGTTCAGAATCAATGTATTCGTAATAAGGGTGACAGTGACCAACAGACTTGGCTGCAACACTTGCCCCGGTTTCTGTCTCATGAAACTTATCACCCGTTCTCAGTTTTTCTACCTTTTTTGTAGCCCTATGTAACAGATTACATATCTGGGATCCTGATCCGGTATCATATACCCAGGATGCAGAGGATACTGAGAAACAGTTCTCTGTAATGAACACACCCGAAGGAGATGCATCATATGCACTTTCTTCGTTTGGGCGGCATAGGAATTCTGGTATTCCCCAATTTCCTGCTCTATCTTATAACAATTATAAGTTGGAGCGGGACCAACGTTCCCCAGCTCAGTATAACAAGCGGGTTCGGTCAATAATCCGTATTATTATCTTGATTAAGGCGTGATATGGTCGCTACCTGGAGAGAGAGAGAAGAAAACACTCTGCGTGCGCTCTTGCAAGATCAGATTGGATATATATTTTATCTAATCAGGATGGCTCCCACTGTTTTTATCAAATCTTTCTTCAAACCCTAAAAGGAAAGACTAGCCGGGATTAATTACACTTTACAAGTTCGCCAATCTTTCAGCCAGGCCAGTGTCGGTACTTTGAGGGAGGTTCCCCGTGCTTTCGCACGGACCTAATTACAGTAAACCTCGTTTTCCCAGAGGCGTAACCCCGTTGACACCTTTCTAGACACCTACTTGATCGGCTAATTGCAAAGTGCAAAACTCTCCCAGGAGTAACAATTACTCGCAGTGGGTATCGGGATCCAACTATCACATAGAAGGTATGCAATCTCATTGCAAATTTCAACACTTGAAACTCCCGATAAAGGTTTTTACCCCTAGCACCTATGACCTTGGCTAAGGTCAACAAATCATAGGTACTAGTCAAGTTCTACCCGTCATTTCATAATTAATTAAACCCACCCACATGACCCTTGGCTAAGGTCAACAAAGCCACATGACTGTCCTAACTAATCGCATCATATGCAGTGTAGGAAGACATCACTTAGCTACCGTACACTGTGTCTTGACTATGGTCAACAAACACAGCACGAATACTAAGTACTCTACTTCCTAAAATGACGGAGGGTTGCGGCTGGTTTTTGTGAAAACCTTTAACGCTTTGAACTTGATCTCGTTGCGGAATCAAATGGTTTTTAAATGGAATGTTTTTGAGGCTTTTCTAGTTTTGCTAAAGGGGTCACTCCCGGTGAAGGGATCGTCGGCCCTTTCCTCGTCGAATGAGGTGCGGGATATATCATATATATCACTGTGCAAAGCAGAAACTATAGAAGCGATCAAAGACAAACCGAGTGTGTAGCATCTGCCAGTTATTGCTAAAGGAGTCACTCCCGGTGAAGGGATCTCGGTCCTTTCCCTATCGAATAAGGTGCTGGATGTTCTATAATGAACACCGCGATGCAAAGCAAGAACTGTAGCTACCTGTTTTATTTTGAAATTCGATTCCACAACATCAATTAGGTTTATTTTCTTTCATTAATCTCATTAATGAATATCCCATCATTTAAGTCCACCTAACCATCACAGATAAATATAACGTACGCTTATGCCATCCGCATTCGCCTCGATGTCCCCTCGTGCACCGTTAGGTTAGGTAACTAACGGCAGAGCAGGGCAGGGCTAGCGCGGGTGTAAAACATAAGTAACGTCTATATAATATATCATATATACTATATATAATATCTGCCACAGAACATCGCATGATCTCAGATAAAACACAACAGAAGAAACATATGAAATATTGGATATACTAGGACGTCCGTGTTTTCAATACGAGCCAGTATAAAACACGGATTCCACGGTCGTGATGAATAGCCAATCCCACACCCCTAGACCCCTACGAGAGCGGTAAGCAACCTACCAATTCTAGGGTTAGGAGACCCGGACTCGACTCCTCGAGTTGGTCTCCCACTGGACCCCAGAACCCGGTTACTTGTGCTCCCCTCCTTGGGTCTATCCTAGTGCAGAAAAGTAAATAATATACAACGGGTGACGACTTCCGCAACCTGGAAGTGCCCCAATAAAAGAATATTACATACAAGTTTTTACATGAATTAAAATGAAAAACACTCATCTCACATAAACCCCCCCCCGGCTATTCAAACACGACGATCCAATATAACATATCCAGCAACACATAACATCACATGTCATCAACGTAAGTAAATATGCGCATCCCAATTGTCGTTGACATATAGCAACGAAACCGGCGATATCATATATTATACTTACGGTCACAGAAAAGAAAATGTAAAACTACAACAGTTGGAATCCGCAACCTCCTCAGACATCGCATGCCTGACCAAATGAATTACTTAGACATCGCATGCCTAACAATTATAAACCCCGCATTTTAGTCTCATTATCGAAAACTCTTTTCAATATCAAGTCGGGCCATTCAACAGGATTCCCGACATTCTGATCGAATGCTCGTCGCAAACTTTAGTAGGCGGCCGCACCCCCGACGCCGTCGACGAAGTGCACCAAGGCGGAACACCGCTACCGGGAGCACCCGAACGGATGCTTTCGGCGACGGGGTTCTCCTACAGTCACTTGGTCGGGGTTATGGGGTGAGGCTGTCTATTAAGTTTACCCGGCGAGTATCCGCGTACGCTACGTGATTACGACGGACTTTTGATCACATCAAAATTCCGTGGCAACCGATCAAGTGAGACTAAACTGCTATGTTTATAATATTCATTCCGTTATCTCATAACTATTTGCGAATTCCAATTATTGTATCACATTCCGGATAAATTGAAAATGCTAAACTTTTCGATCGAACAATCGAACACCCAAGTTTTCCCGATACAGCTCAACACATGAAATAAGTCTAACAGCATTCAGTTCGTGCCTCAGTAGCAACGGTCCAGCCGTAGAAGGGTCAAGCCAACGCCTCACATGTGGCACGCCGTACTGCCCCAAACCCGAAGGTTCAAAGGGCAGTTCAAGACGGTCACATAATCGAGTTAAGGTTTGTTGTCTTCAAGAGGGTCCATCGCGTTACTTGCACTACTTAGAACGTCGTTAAACTACGGAAAAATCCAACAATCGGAAATTTCCCGGCAGGGGAAAAAGTGGGTATTTATATCCGGTCGAACTTTTTAACATATTCTAAGATTTATCCGAAAAAACACACCGACAAAATTAGACAATCCGACCGATACACCGAGTTCCCAATATAACGCAGAAAATGCAACTCTGGAAAAATTATTAAAAATCCCCAGAAAAACCAGCGCAGACAACTAAGAGTTACTGTGCAAAATAGGATGCACAAACCAACAAAATAGCCGCGGATGCGCCGCATGATCCTACTGTAGGGCCGCGGATCCGCGCCTCTTTTGTGGAATTAGGACCACAAATTTTACAGTATATCTTATATCTTCCTGCTGATTTTTCTGAATATTTTTAATGTGGAAAAATACCCGAAATTAAAAATTGTACAGAGAGCATATTCTTAGTCGGGGTTTTGGGTCGATCGGACTTCTGATTCCGTCGGGACTTCGCCTAAGGCTCTAGCTAGGCTCTGATACCACTGTACGGTTCCTAGGCACTCCAGTGAAGTCTCACAAGTGATCAAACACGCTAATTTCTAAAAATTACGGTGCCGAGAAAACCTAGAACGGATCGTTAACTAGATATTTAGGCAAAGCAAGCATGTAAACGGAAATATAGAAATAGGGAAGGGGCTACAACCTTTGTAGATCCAGTCCACCACTTTGTAAGCTCCGCGATGATCTCCCTCCGCTGTCCAAATCGAACCCATGACTCTAGCATCGTCATCATCGAAGAATGGGCGGGCTTGATCGTCGGTTCGATGCCGAAGATGATCTACGTCGAGGCATCGCAAGAACAAGCTCAAACTTCACCAAGTCGGGAAAACTTGTGAAGGAAACACCCTATACTACTTGGCAAGAGGTAGAGGATGAAGAAATAGGAGTTGGGTTGACTTTAGATTTGGATTTCACACACTTTTTCATCAATCACCATTGATGTAGCAAGTTTTTTTCATGGAGGAAGAAGATGATGAAGAAGAAGATGATATGATAACCTTATTAAAAAGAAAAGAAAATATAATACTTATCATATCATTAACCTTAGTTAGGTGTAGAGAATTGACCAAGGTTAATTTGAAGAGTTAGGGTTAAGAAAGAAGACAAAATGGTTACTTAGTCAAAGTTTCAAGAAACTTCAACTACAAACAAAATAAGCCACCATTTCATTTTCTTTATCATTTTCTTTTTCCTAAATAAATAAATAAGAAAAAGAAAACCCTAATCATAATCTTAACCATGGTCAAATTCTTTACACTAACCCTAGCTTGCATGTATCATCAAACATGATACAATCATGTGCACAAAATATATCACATATGCAATGTGCACAAACTAAGTGAGTGAATCCATTTAAAGTGAACCAATACTAGTTAATGCAAAGTAATATATCAAATATATAATTATACATTAAATCATTAAATCAACACTTGATTCAATGATCCGGTTATATCGCATATAACCGGCTAG
The DNA here is from genome assembly GCA_030015575.1 of Agapanthus africanus. NCBI lineage: Eukaryota > Viridiplantae > Streptophyta > Magnoliopsida > Asparagales > Amaryllidaceae > Agapanthus > Agapanthus africanus. The sequence goes on along the minus strand of CM057341.1, from coordinate 612,989,675 downwards.
TATCCAATGTATCGGCTTATCGAATCAATCCTTGATTCGATAACCAGGTTATATCGCATATAACCATTCGACACATTCGTCGCGAGAATGGAATACGGTATCATATACACGCATTATTCTCGGTCCCGCACATATCTCATATGCGCTCCTATTTCGTTTCGCTTGAGCCAGGAAACCTCTGTGTAGGACTCTAAAGACTCGTCAATACGCCGGCAGCAGATGATGATCATATCAAGCATCCACAAGCCGCAAGCGGTCTGCTAAACGTAACGGCCACACGGGTATTGAGCGATCAGAAGATCGACGAGCAAGCCCGTTCAGACTCCTGCGAATCCAACCAGTAACACTTACCGTATAGTCCGGTCTGTTCGTCTGATATGTCGCATATCTCGCCTAGGGGTGGTAAACGTCAGACCCCAATAGCTCGATAAGTCATGCCGACTTGAGGTCCATAACATTCGTGAAACTACTGACAACTCTTACCAGTATATCACTGCAACCCTGGCCAGGGATTTCCTGTTATGGCCAGTCGAGCATAGCACAACATCAACCCCCAATACCGGGAGAGACGAATCCCCTCCTATCGCTCATTGCCTCCATGTGAATCGGGACTGTATCCAAAAGCCACCTGTTTGCAAGACTCAGTAGAGCCGTGGTAGGGTGGAAATCAAAGTACAGTAGGAGACACACAAGACTCTATGACGATCTCGGGTCAACAGACTAAGCTGTACCAGTGTCACCAGAGAACTGCCATCTGACGTGAGGTATAATACCATCTGGGAGTTCTCGGCGAGTCCGTTCAGTGTACCCAGTCTCCACTGAGCACCCGCATACCATCTCCGATGTCAAGCACCCGCATACCATCACCAATGGATATGGGATCATCCATCGCCCATCGCAGGGGTCGAGAAGATATGCGCTAGTCTACTCTGGAATATCGATGCCCCGTCTCGATATTCCCTCGACTAGGAACAATGAAGGATGTACTCATGGACTATCCAGGCCCCACTAGTATGATCTACATCACAGTCCTGGAAGTCGAGTACACATCCTAAGGGCTTTATCAACATGTAATCAGAGAGACAGAAAATATACATGTTAAGATAAAGAGCAACCAGATAGCGTACTATCATGTCGAGCAAGAAAGTCCTACCTACATATGTCCCAGCATCCACTACAATATACATCCAATGTACAGTAATGGCCTCTAGGACATATATATAACTAACACCGGGGTACCATACCGGGTCCACCATGTACCCGTAATCGGCCTCAACCGCCTCCTCGATTCGGGTTTTCATATATCACTCTAGCACCGAGAAAACACATGGTGGACGCACCGAAATATCATATCAAGGGAACCGGGTTTTTAAATGATTACATATTTGAAATAGCCACGGTTCCCAAATCCAGAAATCACATATAATCCAAACCAAATACAAGTCAATGATCCGATATGATATGTGCGTCAAATGTAATTATCAAGTCAAGTTACATATAGATAAGCTACAAGATAATGATCCAATGTGATATATGCATCAGGTATGAATATCAAGTCATGTCACATATAATGAGCTACAATATAATGATTCAATGTAATATGTGTAGCAGGTATGAATATCAAGTCATGTCACATATAAATAAGCCACAATATGATGATTCAATGTGATATGTGTAGCAGGTATGAATATTAAGTCATGTCACAGATAGATGAGCTATAATGCAATGATCCGATATGATATAGGCATCAAGTATGAATATCTAGTCATGTCACATATAATGAGCTATAATATAATGATTCAATGTAATATGTGTAGCAGGTATGAATATCAAGTCATGTCACAGATAAATAAGCCACAATATGATGATTCAATGTGATATGTGTAGCAGGTATGAATATTAAGTCATGTCACAGATAGATGAGCTATAATGCAATGATCCGATGTGATATAGGCATCAAGTATGAATATCTAGTCATGTCACATATAATGAGCTACAATATAATGATTCAATGTAATATGTGTAGCAGGTATGAATATCAAGTCATGTCACAGATAAATAAGCCACAATATGATGATTCAATGTGATATGTGTAGCAGGTATGAATATTAAGTCATGTCACAGATAGATGAGCTATAATGCAATGATCCGATGTGATATAGGCATCAAGTATGAATATCTAGTCATGTCACATATAATGAGCTACAATATAATGATTCAATGTAATATGTGTAGCAGGTATGAATATCAAGTCATGTCACAGATAAATAAGCCACAATATGATGATTCAATGTGATATGTGTAGCAGGTATGAATATTAAGTCATGTCACAGATAGATGAGCTATAATGCAATGATCCGATGTGATATAGGCATCAAGTATGAATATCTAGTCATGTCACATATAATGAGCTACAATATAATGATTCAATGTAATATGTGTAGCAGGTATGAATATCAAGTCATGTCACAGATAGATGAGCTATAATGCAATGATCCGATGTGATATAAGATTCCTACGTGTCATGGCAATTACTAACGGTGTGTGTGTAACATACAGGATAGTGCTCGTGCACATGAACCGTTAGTAATGGTGCGGTGTTCTATCAATTCTAATTTATACCTGTGTAGTAGGGAATGCAATACGTACAAAATAGTAACCATGAACATGCAATATATATATATAAGGAACACTATAAGGTCCTATCAGCCCTGACGTGGAACGCCATGCGGGCGATATCCCCGTAGATGTGAAATCTACTCACCGTAGTCTCTCGCTAGGTGTAGCCAACAACCTGCTTCCCCTTCTTCGCGGCGTCCGCCGTACTTGCCTGCGAACCTAGAATTACACAATATATCATATGTAAGCTTGAAGTCACACAAACGCGACATTTAAGCCGAACTAGTAACTCGTGTCGTGAACCAAACGCGCGTGTGCGCGATACGGTAAAACGTGTGGTTACGCGTCTGAAATCACTCCGACGCGTCGCGATACGTAGAAACCCAAAACCCACACACACGTATCACGCGTGTCGCGAAGGGTTGAAAATACGGGAAAATAGGTATTCTACCCCAGATTTTGATACAGGAATGATATTGCAAAACTATACATGCCAAAACAACACACATAGCAGCAGACACCTACACCCCAAACCCCAACCCAAAACTCCCCTATCTGGCCGCCAATTGCGGCCAGAATGCAATAATTGGCGGCCCCAAATAGGAATTGGGCTCCCAGGTTGGGTGTGTGCACTCTATACCATACATACATGCTACAGTAAGGTCTAGTTTTATACTGAAAGGGCTCGGGTAACAGCAGATCCTACAGTGCCCAAATTCTAGTTCAAATCACACAATTTTGCACAAACTGGAACTTTATGGTATTTTGATGAAATCTGAAACAAGTCTAGGTCTAATCCCACACTAATAACTCATTAACTAGCTAATCAAGCCACAACAACACAAATTTTAACATATTAACACTAAACCCCTTCAATAGCACTAAAATGGCACAAAAATATGATATCTTTAAACTAAACATGCAAGTTATGAAAATTGGGTGCTTGGATTGAGATTTATACCTTCAATTGACCTTAAAAACACCAAAAGTTTCAGCTTTCCCCCTCTAGTGAGCAGATTGCTTCAAAACACCTCAAAAAGCTCACTTTCCCATCATTTTGTGAAGAAAAAGAGTTTACATGTATAGGGTTTTGTGTATGGATCAAAAGGAAATGAAAAAGGAGAAGAAAAGATGGAGGAAGAGGGGGTTTCTCTGCTGGAATTTCCAGAATTTCTCAAGTGAGGAGAAGAGAGAGAGAGAAGAGAAAGAAATGGGTCAAAAGTCAATGTCTCACCTAACCACCATGCTTCATTGTTTAATGGGATTTTGAATTATGAAAAAGGGTTTTGTTTAGGTTAAAATGGTGGGGAAATAAGTTAGCAACCATGCACACAAGAATATGGCTAACACTTAAACCTATGTCTCAAAAAGGTCTAAGTGTGCAAGGTGCACACTATAAAGGAAAAATTTCCAAAATGCTAACATTACCAATAATAACTATTAATCCTATGAACACCTATATAAAAACATGCACGACTACTAATTAACACCAAAACAATCAAACGGAAAATTCAAAGTGTTACAGCTAGAGCCCGGGATTGGATTTGGACAGCGAGGAGATTTCATCATAGAGCTATGGAGGTGGAGGACCGGATCTATAAAGGTTGTATTTCTGTTCTTTTAGTTAAGTTGTTAGCTAGTTTCATTGTTTCGCCTAAAATTCTAGTTAATGGTCCGTATTAGGGTTTCTGGGCACCGGAAAAATTTGAAATTGGCATGGTTGATGCCTTGTGAGACCTCATTAGAGTGCCTAGGAACCCTACAGTGGTATCAGAGCCTAGCTAGAGCCTTAGACGATGCGTAGACGGAGTTATAAGTCCGATCGAACCGAAACCCTAACCCAAAAATTGCTCTCTGTACATTTTTGAAAATTGTGGATTTTTGAGAATTAAAAATATGCAGAAATATCAGCAGGAATATCTAAGAGTTACTGTAAAATTCGATGCCCTAATTCCTTCAAGCCGCCGCGGTTCCGCGGCACGAGCATGGCTCGTGCGGCGATTCCGCGGCCGATTTGTCTTTTCATGCATTGAATTTTGCACAGTAACTCCTACTTTGCAGTTCTGGTTTTCCTGAGAATTTTTAATATTTATTATAGAGTTGAAATTTTGGGTTGTATTAGGAGTTCATAGATTCGATCGGATTGTCTAATCTTGTCTATGTGTTTTCCGGATAATTTTTGAATATGTTAAAAAGTTCGACCGGATATAAATACCCACCTTTTCCCCTGTCGGGAAATTTCCAAGTGTTGGATTTTTCCGCGGTTTAAAGACGTTCTAAGTAGTGCAAGTAACGCGATGGACCCTCTAGAAGACAACAAACCTTAACTCGATTATGTGACCGTCTTGAACTGCCCTTTGAACCTTCGGGTTTGGGGCAGTACGGCGTGCCACATGTGAGGCGTTGGCTTGACCCTTCTACGGCTGGACCGTTGGTACTGAGGCATGAACTGGATGTTTTTAAACTTATTTCATAGATGAGCTGTTTCGGGAAAACTTGGGTGTTCGATTGTTCGATCGGAAAGTTTAACATTTTCTACTTATCCAGAATGTGATACAATAATTGGAATTCACAAGTAGTTATGAGATAACTGAATGAATGTTATAAACATAGCAGTTTAGTCTCACTTGATCGGTTGCCACGGAATTTTGATGTGATCAAAAGTCTGTCGCATTCACGTAGCGTACGCGGATACTCGCCGGATAAACTTATTAGACAGCTACATCCCTTAACCCCGACCAAGTGACTATAGGAAAACCCCGTCGCCGAAAGCATCCGTTCGGGTGCTTGCGGTAGCGGTGTTCCGCCTTGGTGCACTTCGTCGACGGTATCGGGGGTGCGGCCTCTATTGAAGTTTGCGACGAGCATTCGATCAGGATGTCGGGAATCTTGTTGAATTGCCCGACTTTATATTGAAAAGTGTTTTCGATTTTGAGACTAAAATGCGGGGTTTATAATTGTTAGGCATGCGATGTCTAAGGAATTCATTTGATTAGGCATGCGATGTCTATGCAAGTTGCGGATTCCAACTGTTGTAGTTTTACACTTTCTTTTCTGCGACCGTAAGTGTAATATGTGATATCGCCGGTTTCGTTGCTATATGTCAACGACAATTCGGATGCGCATATTTACTTACGTTGATGACATGTGATGTTATGTGTTGCTGGATATGTTATATTGGATCGTCGTGTTTGAATAGCCGGGGTTTTTTTATGTGAGATGAGTGTTTTTCATTTTCATTCATGTAAAAACTTGTATGTAATATTCTTTTATTTGGGGCACTTCCAGGTTGCGGAAGATGTCACCCTTTGTATATTATTTACTTTTCCGCACTAGGATAGACCCAAGGAGGGGAGCACAAGTAACCAGGTTCTAGGGTCCATTGGGAGACCATCTCGAGGAGTCGAGTCCGGGTCTCCTAACCCTAGAATTGGTAGGGTTGCTTGCCGCTCTCGTAGGGGTCTAGGGGTGTGGGTTGGCTATTCATCGCAACCGTGGAATCCGTGTTTTATACTGGCTCGTATTGAAAACACGAACGTCCTAGTATATCCAATATTTCATATGGATCTTCTGCTGCGATATCTGTGATGTGATCATGTGATATGTTCTGTGATGGATACTTTATATAGTATATATGATATACTATATATGCGTTACTTATGTTTTACACCCGCGCTAGCCCTGCCCCGCTCTGCCGTTAGTTACCTAACCTAACGGTGCACGAGGGGACATCGAGCCGAATGCGGATGGCATAAGTGTACGTCGTATTTATCTGTGATGTTTAGGTATTTAAATGATGGGACTTCATTAATGTAATTAATGAAAGAAAATGAAACCAAAAGATGTTGTAGAGTCGAATTTCAAAATAAAACAGGTAGCTACAGTTCTTGCTTTGCACAGAGGTATATGTGATATATCCGCACCTTATTCGATGAGGAAAGGACCGAGATCCCTTCACCGGGAGTGACTCCTTTAGCAATAACTGGCAGATGCTACCCACTCGGTTTGTCTTTTGATTGCTTTTATGAGTTTTTGCTTTGCACAGTGATATATATGATATATCCCGCACCTCATTCGACGAGGAAAGGGCCGACGATCCCTTCACCGGGGGTGACCCCTTTAGCAAAACTAGAAAAGCCTCAAAAACACTCCATTTTAAAATCATTTGATTCTACAACGATAATAAGTTCATTACGCAATAGGTTTTCAGAAAAACCTGCCGTAGCCCTCCCTCATTTCAGATAAGTTGTATATAGTATTCGTGCTGCATTTGTTGGCTTTCGTCAAGGTGCAGTGTGCGGTAGCTATACGCTGCTTATCTGCTGCATACGATGCGATTGGATTTGGGTAGTCGTACGGCTTTGTTGGCTTTCGCCTAGGGTCGTGCGGGTGGGTTTAATTCAATCAAGAAATGTACGGGTTGAACTTAACTAGCGGGCTATGGTTTGTTGGCTTTCGTCAAGGTCATAGCACGTTAGGGGCAAAATATTATCGGGAATTTCAAGTGTTGAAATTTGCAATGAGATTGCATACCTTCTATGAGATAGTTGGATCCCGATACCCACTGCGAGTAATTGTTACACCTGGGAGAGTTTTACACATTACAATTAGTCGATCAAGTAGGTGTCTAGAAAGGTGTCAACGGGGTTACGCCTCTGGGAAAACGAGGTTTACTGTAATTAGGTTCGTGCGAAAGCACGGGGGACCTCCCTCAAAGTACCGACACTGGCCTGGCTGAAAGATTGGCGAACTTGTAGTGTGTAATTAATCCCGGCTAGTTTTTCCTTTTAGGGTTTGTGTAAGTCGATGTACAACACCCCATGACTTGCGGGGAGGCGGAAATATGAAAAACGATCTTGTTCTTTGCTTAAATATCGACTAACCGCATGAATCGAAGCTAAACGATAACTAACATCAAACATAGAAGTTAACAACTACTATGTAAAGGGATTATACCTAAAGAACCGTGTCCTTCGTCTTTACGAACTCCACCTCCTCCTCGGCCTTCTCGAAGTAGTAGACGATCCACCCGAGAGCTTTACTCCAAGCTTAGCCTCTAAACTTGAGGCAACTAACTTTCTTTAAGTGCTAATCAAAGAAGCTAGGAGATATAGAGTGAGGGTTATGGTTTAATTAGTCTAACTAATCCTTGTACTCAACACATGAGAGGGGAGGATTAGGGTTTGAAGAGGGAGAGCTTGAGGAGAGAGAAGGTGAAGATAATAATGAAGTGAGAATAATGAGTTATCATAATATATATCAAGCATTTTGTAATATCAATAAAAGAAAAGAAAATGATTTACAACCATGCTTGATAAATATCTTGTGGTGATTCATCTCCATGAGTCATTAAGAAATTATGAAGCATTAATGACATGGATGAATCATCCATATGACTCACTAATCTCATTCAATGTATATGCCACCTAAACCTCCTTAGTCACCATCTTCTAGAAGCTTCTCGCGCAATTACGAGAACGCCCCTCCTTTCCGCAAAAATACGGAAAAACTTTAGACTGTATAAATCTAATAACCGGATACCAGTAACTGGCTTAAACCAAAGCCGACTGGTAAAAACTGTCCGAAAGTCGTACGTGTGTAAACACACGTATGCGTCCGAACCCTTGTCGTAAAACCATACGACCTCTATATCGTTTCGCCTGGAGTAGGGAAACTCTCTGTGTGGGACTCTAGAGACTCGACTACTACGCTGGCAGTGGGTTTAACCACAGACCGTAAGCGGCACTAGCTGTACGTAACGGTCCCCAGGTAGATGTCGATAAGAAGGCCGATGAGGAAACCCATCCGAACTCCTACTGAGTCTGATGTGACAATCTCCATACAGTCCGGTCCGTTCGTCTAAGACTATCGCATATCGGGCCTAGGGGCGGCAAGCATCAGTCCCCTAATAGCGGTATAAGTCGTGTCGGAGCGAAGCCCATTACACCCTGAGAAACTACTGGAACCTACCAGCAAATCTCGCTTGCCCTGGCCAGGGACTTTGCGTAATGGCTCTCTGACACAGCGCGATATCAACCCCTAATACCGGGAGAGACGAATCCTGTCTAACCTCCACTGCCTCCAAGTGCTCGGGACTGCACCCAACTGCTACCTGTTTGCACGACTCCTTTGAGCCGTGGTAGGGTAGCAATCTAAGAACAGTGGGACACACTCGAGGCGAATTAGCAGTGTCAAGTCTGCAGACTATGCTGTACTCATTTCACCTGGGAACTGTTCACTGACGACTGGTATAAAACCATCCAACAGTTCCCTGTGAGTCCTGTCCGGTGTACCCGTAACCCAACGAGCACCTGCATACTATCTCCAGTACGACGTACTGACGGCTATGGGACAGACCATCTCCCCAACTGGGATGAGAAGCGTACACACTAGTTTACTCCGGAGTATCGATGCCCTGTCTCGATAATCCAATGACTAGGGACCTGAATAAGGATGTGCTTGTAGACTACCCAGCCCCCACTAGTGTGACTGCCATCACAACGCCGGTAGTCCAGCAAGATCCTAAGAGCTCTATCAATACGTATACTCATATATTAAGATAGAAGAAACCAAGTAGCATACTACCATGTTTAGCAAGACTGTTATATAAATGTGAATATCCCAAGCTTCCATTAAGTAATATACAAACTAGTATGATACAATAATGGCCCCTAGGGCATATACACTAACAATCTCCCACTTGCACTAGGGCCATGTACTGGCATATCGAAGACCGATGATCTCGAGTAGCCTCTCGAACTGAATCTGAGGTAGGGCCTTCGTGAATGGATCAGCAATGTTCTCTTCAGAAGCAACTCTCCGTACCTCGATCTCCTGACGATCAATGATCACCCTGATCAGGTGATACCGCCTTAAGATGTGTCTGGACTTCTGATGGGACCTTGGTTCCTTTGCTAAAGCTATAGCTCCGTTGTTGTTGCAATACAGAGGTATTGGATCAACTATGGTAGGAACCACCTAAAGTTCTGTTAGGAACTTCTTCATCCAGACTGCTTCTTTTGCGGCATCGCAAGCAGCTATATACTTCGCTTCCATCGTCGAGTCAGCAACGGTGTCCTGCTTGGAGCTCTTCCAGCACACCGCACCTCCATTGAGGGTAAAGACATAACCCGACATGGACTTGGAATCGTCCTTATCACTCTGGAAGCCGGAATCAGCAAAGGCCTCCAACCTGAGGTCTTTTCCGCCGTAAACCAGGAACATCTCCTTAGTCCTTCTCAGGTACTTGAGAATGTTCTTTACTGCTATCCAGTGTTTCTCCCCTGGGTCTGACTGATACCGGCTTACCACGCTCAGTGCGTAAGCTACATCTGGTCTGGTGCACAATATCGCATACATTATAGAGTCTACCGCAGAAGCGTAGGGTATAATAGACATGCGTTCCCTTTCCAAATCAGTCTTGGGAGACATCTCTTTGGAGAGGGTGATTCCGTGACAAGCCGGTAGATTACCACGCTTAGAATCTTCCATACTGAATCTTTTCAGTACAGTGTCGATATACCTGGACTGCGAAAGTCCCAAGATCCTCTTGGATCTATCACGATAGATCCGAATCCCCAGAATGTAAGAGGCATCACCCAGGTCTTTCATGGAGAACCTGTGTGACAAGAATCCTTTGACAGATTGTAGCATAGGAATGTCATTTCCTATCAATAGAATGTCATCCACGTACAAGACGAGGAATACGACACTTCTGGCTACAACTTTACTATATATGCACGGTTCATCTGGATTTTTGATAAAGTCATATCCTTTGACTGTTTCATCAAAACAGATGTTCCAACTCTGCGATGCCTGCTTTAGTCCATAAATGGACTTAAGCAGCTTGCATACTTTCCCGCTGCTCCCACTCTGATTGAAACCCTCTGGCTGATCCATATAGACGCACTCTTCTAAATTTCCATTCAGAAAAGCCGTCTTTACATCCATCTGCCAGATTTCATAATCATGGAAGGCAGCAATAGCAAGAAGGACCCGAATGGATTTGAGCATAGCCACTGGAGAAAAAGTTTCGTCATAGTCCAAACCAGGTCTTTGACGAAAACCCTTTGCAACAAGTCTAGCCTTATAGGTTTCCACCTGTCCATCTACACCAATCTTTTTCTTGAAGATCCATTTGCATCCTATGGGTTTTACCCCATCTGGAGCAAAGTCCAAAGTCCATACTTTGTTGGTGTACATGGACTCCATTTCGGTCCGCATTGCATCTAGCCATCGTACCGAGTCGCCGCTCTGGATGGCCTGCTGGAAGTTAGTAGGTTCATCATCACCTATGATGCAATCCTCTCTATCCCCATCTATGAGAAAACCGTAGTATCTCTCAGGCGGATGAGACGGCCTACTACTTCTGCGGAGGGGTGCGGGAATGTCCTGTTCTTCTTGAACTTCTGGTTCTACCAAACTTTCAGTAGCAGCTTGTGGTTCTGGAATTTCTTCCAGTTCTATTTTGCTCCCACTTATTTCCTTTTCTAAAAACTGATGTTCTAGAAAATGGGCATTACGAGAAACAAAAACCTTTTGTTCCTCTGCGTAATAGAAATAATATCCCTTGGAGTTCTTTGGATATCCCACAAACATACATTTTACTGATCGTGCCTCGAGCTTGTCCACATGCTGCTTTTTAACAAAAGATGGACATCCCCAAATCTTTATATACTGTAGATGGGGTTTCTTCCATCTCCACATCTGATATGGAGTGGTAGGCACAGTCTTGGTAGGAACAATGTTCAAAAGATATGCCGCTGATTCTAGCGCATAACCCCAGAAAGATCGCGGTAACTCAGCATTACTCATCATGGATCGTACCATATCCAATAGGGTTCGATTCCGTCTCTCCGATACACCGTTATGCTGTGGAGTGTATGGAGGAGTAAGCTGAGAGAGAATTCCTTTCTCTTTTAGGTAACCTAGGAACTCGGCACTCAAGTATTCACCACCTCGATCAGATCTAAGTGTCTTGATACTTTTGCCGGTTTGGTTTTCTACTTCATTCTTATACTCTTGGAATTTCTCAAAAGCCTCGGATTTATGTTTCATCAGATAAATGAATCCGTATCTTGAGTAATCATCCGTGAATGTAATGAAATAGAAAAAACCACCTCTTGCATGTGTAGACAATGGACCACATACATCGCTGTGTATGAGTCCTAAGAGCTCGCTCGCTCTTACTCCTTGTCCAGTAAATGGAGTCTTTGTCATCTTTCCTTTGAGACAAGATTGACAAGTGTCATAAGTTTGATATTCGAACGAGTCCAAATATCCTTCTCTATGCAACTTAGTCAACCTTCTCTCGTTGATGTGACCCAGTCTACAATGCCATAAGAAAGCTTTATTTAAATCTGGAGACTTTCTTTTAAGTGTGTTCTGGACATTGAAAATTTGGAGTTGGTTTAAAACATATATACCGTTATTTAGTGTACCGGACCCAATCAAACCATGATTAAGGTGGATGTTAACAACATCTCTAACAAACGTGAAATCATAACCTTTATTTGATAACAAGGAAACTGATATGATATTACACGTTAAGCTTGGTACAAAAAAACAGTTGTGTAAAACCAAAATGTGTCCACTCATCAATCCTAGGTGCTAATCCCCGACGGACGCAGCTCCCACGCTAGCTCCGTTAGCAACCTTTTGGGTCATATCACCTTTCTTCAGCACTCTACGGTTTCTCAGTGCCTGCAATGAATTGCAAATATGAGATCCTGATCCGGTATCCAATACCTAGGAAGTAGAGTTGATCGACAGACAATTCTCAATTACAAACACACCTGAAGTCGAAGCCACAGCTTGCTTCGGTTCCTGGTTTTTGGAGTTCCACGCCTTGCAATCCTTTTTCCAGTGCCCTTTCCTGTGACAATGGAAGCACTCATCCTGGCCAACTACCGGTACCGCAAACTTTTTCATTCCCTTCCCTCCCACCTTACTAACACCTCCTCTAGGTTTGGTGGCGGCCTTCTTCTTCCTTCCTTTGGCCCTAGCCTTAGACCCGGAAGAAGATGTACCGCTAACAAACATAGCGGGTGTTTCCCTTGTCTTCTGCAAGGTGCCCTCTGCACTCCTTAACATGTTCAGGAGTTCCGGAAGTTCAACTTCTTTTCTTTGAATGTTGAAGTTCAGGATAAACTGGGTGTAGGTGTGAGGAAGGGACTGGAGAATAAGGTCTGTACAGAGCTCATTATCCAAAGTTGTCCCAAGGTCTGCGAGCTCTTCAATATAGCCGATCATCTTGAGGACATGTTCTCCTACCGATGACCCGACAGCCAACCTCGCTCGAAACAAGTTCTTAGAGGTCTCGTATCTTACTATACGAGATTGCTCTCCATAAAGTTCCTTTGTATGGAGAAATATGCCATCTAGGTTCATATCCTCGTGCCTCCTCTGATGTTCATTGTTCATCGAGGCAAGCACGATGCACTTGGCTTTCGCGCAATCTAAATCCCAGGTTTTGCGGATTTCCTTATCCGCATTGCTGGATTTGGGACCAGGGACAGCAGGTGCCGTAGCGGTGAGGACGTACCCTAATTTGTCATAGGTCAAAGCCATTTTGACATTCCGCAGCCAATCTTTATAGTTTGGCCCTGTCAGTATATTTTTCTCTAAAAGTAACTTAAGTCCAGTCATTTTCAGGGTCGCTGTAATTAGGAGAGAGAGAAGAAAACTCTTTAGCATGATGCTCTTGCAAGTTTAGAGTGGTTTTTAGTTTATCTAAACTGGATAGCTCCCACTGTTTCTCGAATCCTTCCTCAAACCATAAAAGAAGAATTAGCCAGGACTATTCTCACTATACAATTCTTGCTTAACCGTTCAGCCAGGCTAGTGTCGATACTTCGAGGGAGGTTTTCCAACGCTTTCGCGAAGTTCCTTAATTAAATAACCTCTTTTCTCTGGGGGCGTAACCCCGCTGACACCTTTCTGGACACCTACTTGGTTTATAGCATTGATCGTTAAGTGACAAATCTCCTGATAAGTAGCATATACTCACAGTAGGATCGGGATCCAAATATCATTGTATGATAATGTTGAAGGAATCCTACCAACATTCATCAAACTCCAAATGGTATGCAACTCCTTGCAAATTTCAGTTTCTTTAGAAATTCCCGATATATATTTTTGCCCCATGCTCTTATGACCTTGGCATTAGGTCAAAATGTCATAAGTCACATGTCAAGTTCTACCCATCATTATCTTGTCAATTTGAACCCATCCGTATATATCCTTGACGTTCGGCCAAAATGATAATACGACTGTCCCAAACTAACTCATCTATCTATGCAACAAATGAATACCCAGTAGCTACCAAACACTATGCCTTGGCGTTAGGTCAAATACATAGCTTGAATACTACTGAATACCCAGATGAAATGACGGAGGGCTACGAATGGTTTTGGCGAAACCGTGAACGTAGTGAACTTGATATAACCGAAGGAACCTGATAGCTTTTAAAAGGAGTGGTTAAAGCTTCGCATTTAAAAATAACTGTTTTTAAAATTAACCGAGTGGTTTCTTTTAAATTGTTCCAACGATTAAACTTTTTGGTTTATTTTCTTTGCATTATAAATGTAACATTTTAAAAATAATTAAATAAATAATTAAATGAATAAAAGTGTTTAAGTGAATTTTAGGATTTTCGGTAAAGTAAAATGTATTTTTCGTAAAACCAAACCGTGATTGTTTTTCACTATAAATTTAAAAATATCTATTTTAATTATGAAATTACTAGTAAATAGTGTTTATTTAGCCACTTATAAATTTTTGGTTTAATAAAATATTTTTCCTAAATTAATTATTTTAAATATTAACATAAGCTTTATTTTTACACTAAATTAGTGTAAATTACAAATTTAAATGGTTTTAATTTGTAAAAATGAACCATGGCATATTAGAATTTAGTGTGTATCATGCAAAATTTATTTGCAAACTTTTCCTTGTTTCTAGATCTTTCTTGAGTTATTTTAGAAAAGAATTAAAAGAAAATGAATAAAGCATGAAAAGACATTAAGATGATGACATTTTGGAGAAGTTTCTACACCATTTCTCATGTGTTTCTCCCTCTTCCCCTTATTGTGGCCGGCCTCCCCATCACCATGGATGCCCCTCCCCCCATTTTCCACCTCATTTTTATTCAAAAAATCATCAAAAATACTACAAAAATCCAATTTAAATTCCACAAAAACCTAATTATTTCATACCCTTTATTCTCTACTCTTCACTACATGGATTTTGGAGTGGGAAAGCATGTATTTTTTAGGCTCATTTTCAAGTTTGGACATGAGGTTGTGGAGGTATAAATCCTTCTCTTTTGTTTTATTTCTATTAGATATTTCTTTTAAAGCATAATTAGATTAATTAGATTAATTCTTGTTGCAAATTCTAAAATTCAAGTTAGGGTTTGAAAATTCAAGAGGTGGTTTTTGTTAATTAATTAGGGTTATAATAGCTAGTTTAACATCTTTTAGAGTGGAAAATTCTTGCATGGTGGTGGTATAATAAATTGTTGATCGAAATTGTTTAAGTTAAACTATTTAGCTAACTAGATTTTTTCTAAAATGTGTTGTGGGTAAAATAAAATTCTTATTAAGGGTGTTATCATTAGATGGTAATTTTAGTGAGAATATTAGCATATTAATTGAATGAAAAACTTAGTTTGATCACTAGATTATTTTGATAATTGGAAAAATAGTAATAAAATGCTATTATTTTGTAAACTAGATTTTAGGAATTTCTAAATAAATGTGATTAAAAATATAATTATAGTTTCATTACATCATTATTATCATAAATTGTGGTTTAAGTGATTAATTTATGCAAAATCATGTTTTGAGGTGGAATTGTGGTATTTTGCTTGGAAAATGTTAAAATTGTTAAAAGTTGCAAACTAGAAATTTCAAATAAATGCAAAATTGTGTAATAAAAATATAGTAATGGTTTGTATAGTCTAGTAATGCTATTTAATGAGTTTTATGACCATTGGTTTCATTTAAATGTCAAGTTTCGATGAAAAACGGTAAATTGGCATTTTCGGGTTTTTCGAAAACGGACGATTTGATCGATTTTAGTGTTTCGATGAATTTGATCATGTTTTACAATATAAGTAAAGTGTTTTAAAACGACAAGTTGTTTGATGATGTTATCTCGATCCATCGGAGTTTGTACGCCGATATCGAGCGGTATTTGGTTCTTTTGCGTGGACGGGACATAGGTTTTAACCTGTGCTTACTCTTCGTATCGTTTGACTTTTGTATGTGATTCGGTTTACGAAGCTATTTATATGTTTGCGTCTAGGTACCCTCACGTGGACTGCGGGCGATGAAGAGGAGGATGGCGACACTGTCTTCGGCAGACATGGACCAGGTGAGTAGATGCATATCTACGGGGGGAGAAGTCGGGTGGATGGCGTTTAGCACCCCCGCAACGTAGAATAGGAATAGTACTTATTGACATTAGGAAACCAGACGTGACCCTAGTAGGACCCTAGTATTGACCCTAGGCTGGACTAGACCGATTTAGGAAAACTATATCAGAGGATGAGTACCTTGGAAGAGGTTCGTAGGTTTCAGATAGAAACACACCCGCGCACACACTGAAAATCGACATGGGGTACGTGTATGTGTATATATATAGAACTAGGTATAGGTATATACATATATATACAACACATATAGGTGATTCAGTGATGTGATATGATATCCGAGGTATGATGAAATAGTATAACTGGGCTTGATGCCATGATTTTTGACTATACAGTCGTAATAAAGTGTTAGCGGATCATTAGAGAATGAGATAATGAACTTGAATATATAAATTACAAAGAGTGGTGGTGATATTGATGTACATGGGACGCTAGAATAGTACTCGGACTGTAACTTGTGACTGATTACGATATGATATATGTATAACTTAATTTCGACATTATATTGGTGTGACCTGATGCCGATATCATATGAGTATGACTTAATCACAATATGATACATATGACATTATACGAATGAGGAGACACCTAGGAGATACTTGACCGTACCCCGACATTGGGATGCCGTACGATGGATTTTACCGTATGAGGCTTAGATTTGATGATTGATCCGCACTCTTGATTCGAGGAAGCCGTACTACGTACGTGACGCTGTTGAGGCGGGATCGCCGACTATTAGAGATATTGATTCAGACCTTAGGTAGACTCTTATTTCTATTGACTAGTTCTTAGGTTTAGTTTTCCTTAGGAGGTTAGATGGACACTAGGTTAGGTTCGAGTCATATAGTGGTAGTAATATTAGTATATTAAATGAGTAGGTAATATACATTCGTCTTTATTTTCACACTGTAATCATAATGTTGCATGTTCATACATATGTTGCTATAAATAGTATAAACCTTACCTGTTAGGACACCAGCACCATTACCGATGATGCGCATATTCCACGCACACTTATTTGCCGGCTCACACACATCATCATCGATAATTGCTATGTCACGTACACTTTAGATCATATTATCATTTATTGATAGAATCAGTTAACAACTAAACCGATGTAGTATTGTGATCACTCTCTTATGTTAAGTATAAGACATAACATTCATTACTTAGACATTCATGCATTCATATTTTCGTGTTATCATGCAGTATTATGGGCATATGCCGACACTTATCATATAGTACTCATGATTTTGAGATTTGGATTTCTATGAGATTTCTGGATTTTTGGGGAAAACCGCAAAAATATATAAAAACTTCTCTCTCTTTCCTCTTCTCTTTTTTTAAAATAAGATGCGGTTTTCTCGTGATGTATGTGTCGTCCACCATGTGTATTTCATGTTTTCTGATGGATTTCGAGACCCGATTCGAGGAGTGGATGAACCGTCTCGGGTACATGGTGGGCCCGGTATGGTACTCCGGGGCAAGAAGATCGAGTTGTAGACGATGAGCCTGGCAGGGGAAGGCTACCTACCGGTGATGTCTGGCGCGGCGGATATCCGGAGGATACCGACCGTTGTCGTGGGATTTGATGATATGGGCCGATCCGGACTGACGGAGCCCGACACATTGATACTTGAGGTTACATGTGTTGTGTCGATACTTGACATGGATTTCCATGGATTTCATTGTTGAGATTTCAGATGCTTATACACACTTTACTATGATAACGGCTAAAGGTTCTCATATATATATATATCTGGATTTCAGGATTTGTGACTTTACATTCATGGTGTATGCATTTCATTTCATATGACTTAGTACTATATGAGGCACTGACACGACACGGAGTATTTGCACTTACACGTAGTATTACCCTGCTATTACTAGATGTTTGGGATATAGTAGTGTATTATTATGACCTAGGATAGCGTCGTGCATTCGATTTCTTTTCGTAGATGTCTTCTACTCACGAGTTGGCAACTCACCCCCGTTATGCCAGATTCTTTACAGGTTCGATGTACAGGTTTCCCGTGGCAGCTTGTTGGCACATCTTTTCTTCAGGGCGATTGGCACGGTAGGTTGGTTCACTTGTATCCGAACCACCATTGTACTTTTATTCATTCATTTGTATCTAGTAAGCTCCATCAACCATATTTGTATTACTTGATAAGTTATTGGACCAGTCTTTTACTTCGACCTTAGAGTCGCGCCTGTATTATTCTGATCTGGTGGTTTTGCTTTCTTTTGAGTTTTGAGCCTCGCCCTCTGGCATTGTATATTATTGTGCTTGTTGTGGTTGTTTCCGCCTGTTGGCGTTGATGCTAGCACCCATTTGGGGATGCTTTTTATTGTTTATTCTTATTATACTTGTTGTACCCGTTTGGGGGCCAGTTTTTACAGAGGAGACTCTGCCGAAATTTTTGGTAAAATTTGCTGATGTTTTTTTTTTTTTTACTTGTTTTCTTTTCTTTTCTTCTTTTTCTTCTTTTATGGTTTAGATCTCTGGGCTTCGGCTTACTTAGGTCACGTGGCGCCTCTAGACGCTTCGTAATCTAAGTGCCGGTCACGTTTCGTACTTTCGGGTCGTGATAAAGTTGGTATCAGAGCGCCAGGTTTAACCTTGTATAAGTCTAGGTGACCCTTGGTTGATGGAGTAGGCGAGTTAGGTAGAGTAACGTACCGTGGGTATGGTCCGCGGCATACTTACGATACGCTACTCTGCTTAAGGAGCCCTAGGATTTACATTGTTTGCACCGTATTTCATTCGTTCCTTTGATCTATCTTCGTCAATGTCGGATGGTGGTTTCTGTTACCACGGGTAGAGGGAGATGCGGCTCGAATGCAGTAACCATTAGAGTATTGGTTATTCTTGAGGACTGAAGCATTGCTTAGCGTGCGGACGAAGGGTATTCACATGCCGTCCGGATGAAGTTAAAGGGTTCGAACGATTATCAGAAAACCATTTCCTAAGTTTAAAGTATTCGGAAGAACATGCAGGTATTTCGATGGACCCTCTAGAAGAATGAAACCCTAACTCGACATAATGACCATGAGAACGCCCTTGAACCTTAGGGTTTACGGCAGTTCCGCTGTGCCATTAGTGAGGCTTGGGTTTGCCCTTCTACAGCTGGATCATCGATGCTGGGGTATGTACCGGATATTTTTAAACTGTACTTGAGTGTTGAGCTCTCGGGGAATTATGGGATTTTGATGGATCGATCGAGAAGTTTAATGTAGTCCGGATATCAAGTGAAGGGATCGACTATGTGGGAGACTCTAGACATGAGTATTGCCGTTGGTAGCGCAGTCAGCACACCTATGAAAGAACGAGTTCGAAGCGGTCGACATCAGAGGATAGAGGCGCACATTGACGATAGTATTTACGATTGTGATTTAGTGATTTGAATTTCCTATTTTCGTTGATTGGATTTTTGTATTTTGAGGACTTGTTCTACGATTGGTATTTCCTGTGTGTACCTTCATTCTATCTGTGTTTCTTATATCAGTTGTATTGATGTGGTTTAGTACGCACCCAGTACACTTGATTTGGTTTTATATATTTTTTTGAGATTTTTGATTTGATTTCGTGCATAGGGGTTACACGTGATTTTGACATATGTTTCGACCTAATTTTCATGCATTTTTGTGCTGTGATTTCGATTTTGATATTCAATGTATGTTTTCGTGCTCCATGTGCACCTGATTAGGATTCTTGCGCATACTTGGCGCACTTGATGCGATTTTGTGCACACCAGATGCACTAAATCGGGGTTTTGTGCAGATTAGATGCACCTGATAGTGAGTCATGCACGCCCGTTGCACTTGACAGATGTTTTTGGTGCACACCTGTTGCACTTAATTTTGTTTTGTGGGTATTCATGGTTTCTGCATTTGGTTTCGATTTCAGTGCGCACCGAACGCACATGACATTTTATTGATGTGATTGGGATTGATTTTAGTTTGAGCAGTATGTTTTCATGATCATTATTATTTGAGTTAGTAACCAGGCGGGACGTGTATGTTAAATAAAAGATATATATGTAGCTATATTTTTATAAAAAAAAATTAAACGTCCGCAACTTAGACCGTGACACGTGTATTGCACGGCGATTTTCAAGAAGGGGTTTTTGTATGCTGCTTTATTATGATGATTCGGCGATTTTACTAGGATGCGAACTATATATAAGTTATAGATTGATGTATATTATGATGGTTTTCACATTGGGTTATGATATTTCATTATCGCCATAACTCCGATGATTGCGTCATGCTTGACGGAGTTGATTTTCGTTATGTATTAATGATTTCGGAGCCCCGACGATTTGAGTATTTTGCTAAATGTTTTAGTATTTGGAAGGGGAGTGTTAATTTAAATTCGGGGACCGAATTTCTTAAAGGGGGGAAGATTGTAACATTTTAAAAATAATTAAATAAATAATTAAATGAGTAAAAGTGTTTAAGTGAATTTTAGGATTTTCGGTAAAGTAAAATGTATTTTTCGTAAAACCAAACCTTGATTGTTTTTCACTATAAATTTAAAAATATCTATTTTAATTATGAAATTACTAGTAAATAGTGTTTATTTAGCCACTTATAAATTTTTGGTTTAATAAAATATTTTTCCTAAATTAATTATTTTAAATATTAACATAAGCTTTATTTTTACACTAAATTAGTGTAAATTACAAATTTAAATGGTTTTAATTTGTAAAATTGAACCATGGCATATTAGAATTTAGTGTGTATCATGAAAAATTTATTTGCAAACTTTTCCTTGTTTCTAGATCTTTCTTGAGTTATTTTAGAAAAGAATTAAAAGAAAATGAATAAAGCATGAAAAGACATTAAGATGATGACATTTTGGAGAAGTTTCTACACCATTTCTCATGTGTTTCTCCCTCTTCCCCTTATTGTGGCCGGCCTCCCCATCACCATGGCTGCCCCCCCTCCCATTTTCCACCTCATTTTTATTCAAAAAATCATCAAAAATACTACAAAAATCCAATTTAAATTCCACAAAAACCTAATTATTTCATACCCTTTATTCTCTACTCTTCACTACATGGATTTTGGAGTGGGAAAGCATGTATTTTTGAGGCTCATTTTCAAGTTTGGACATGAGGTTGTGGAGGTATAAATCCTTCTCTTTTGTTTTATTTCTATTAGATATTTCTTTTAAAGCATAATTAGATTAATTAGATTAATTCTTCATGCAAATTCTAAATTTCAAGTTAGGGTTTGAAAATTCAAGAGGTGGTTTTTGTTAATTAATTAGGGTTATAATAGCTAGTTTAACATCTTTTAGAGTGGAAAATTCTTGCATGGTGGTGGTATAATAAATTGTTGATCGAAATTGTTTAATTTAAACTATTTAGCTAACTAGATTTTTTCTAAAATGTGTTGTGGGTAAAATAAAATTCTTATTAAGGGTGTTATCATTAGATGGTAATTTTAGTGAGAATATTAGCATATTAATTGAATGAAAAACTTAGTTTGATCACTAGATTATTTTGATAATTGGAAAAATAGTAATAAAATGCTATTATTTTGTAAACTAGATTTTAGGAATTTCTAAATAAATGTGATTAAAAATATAATTATAGTTTCATTACATCATTATCATCATAAATTGTGGTTTAAGTGATTAATTTATGCAAAATCATGTTTTGAGGTGGAATTGTGGTATTTTGCTTGGAAAATGTTAAAATTGTTAAAAGTTGCAAACTAGAAATTTCAAATAAATGCAAAATTGTGTAATAAAAATATAGTAATGGTTTGTATAGTCTAGTAATGTTGTTTAATGAGTTTTATGACCATTGGTTTCATTTAAATGTCAAGTTTCGATGAAAAACGGTAAATTGGCATTTTCGGGTTTTTCGAAAACGGACGATTTGATCGATTTTAGTGTTTCGATGAATTTGATCATGTTTTACAATATAAGTAATGTGTTTTAAAACTACAAGTTGTTTGATGATGTTATCTCGATCCATCGGAGTTTGTACGCCGATATCGAGCGGTATTTGGTTCTTTTGCGTGGACGGGACATAAGTTTTAACCTGTGCTTGCTCTTCGTATCGTTTGACTTTTGTATGTGATTCGGTTTACGATGCTATTTATATGTTTGCGTCCAGGTACCCTCACGTGGACTGCGGGCGATGAAGAGGAGGATGGCGACACTGTCTTCGGCAGACATGGACCAGGTGAGTAGATGCATTTCTACGGGGGGGAAGTCGGGTGGATGGCGTTTAGCACCCCCGCAACGTAGAATAGGAATAGTACTTATTGACATTAGGAAACCAGACGTGACCCTAGTAGGACCCTAGTATTGACCCTAGGCTGGACTAGACCGATTTAGGAAAACTATATCAGAGGATGAGTACCTTGGAAGAGGTTCGTAGGTTTTAGATAGAAACACACCCGCGCACACACTGAAAATCGACATGGGGTACGTATATGTGTATATATATAGAACTAGGTGTAGGTATATACATATATATACAACACATATAGGTGATTCAGTGATGTGATATGATATCCGAGGTATGATGAAATAGTATAACTGGGCTTGATGCCGTGATTTTTGACTATACAGTCGTAATAAAGTGTTAGCGGATCATTAGAGAATGAGATAATGAACTTGAATATATAAATTACAAAGAGTGGTGGTGATATTGATGTACATGGGACGCTAGAATAGTACTCGGACTGTAACTTGTGACTGATTACGATATGATATATGTATAACTTGATTTCGACATTATATTGGTGTGACCTGATGCCGATATCATATGAGTATGACTTAATCACAATATGATACATATGACATTATACGAATGAGGAGACACCTAGGAGATACTTGACCGTACCCCGACATTGGGATGCCGTACGATGGATTTTACCGTACGAGGCTTAGATTTGATGATTGATCCGCACTCTTGATTCGAGAAAGCCGTACTACGTACGTGACGCTGTTGAGGCGGGATCGCCGACTATTAGAGATATTGATTCAGACCTTAGGTAGACTCTTATTTCTATTGACTAGTTCTTAGGCTTAGTTTTCCTTAGGAGGTTAGATGGACACTAGGTTAGGTTCGAGTCATATAGTGGTAGTAGTATTAGTATATTAAATGAGTAGGTAATATACATTCGTCTTTTCTTTCACACTGTAATCATAATGTTTCATGTCCATACATATGTTGCTATAAATAGTATAAACCTTACCTGTTAGGACACCAGCACCATTACCGATGATGCGCATATTCCACGCACACTTATTTGCCGGCTTACACACATCATCATCGGTAATTGCTATGTCACGTACACTTTAGATCATATTATCTTTTATTGATAGAATCAGTTAACAACTAAACCGATGTAGTATTGTGATCACTCTCTGATGTTAAGTATAAGACATAACATTCATTACTTAGACATTCATGCATTGATATTTTCGTGTAATCATGCAGTATTATGGGCATATGCCGACACTTATCATATAGTACTCATGATTTTGAGATTTAGATTTCTATGAGATTTCTGGATTTTTGGGGAAAATCGCAAAAATATATAAAAACTTCTCTCTCTCTCCTCTTCTCTTTTTTTAAAATAAGATACGGTTTTCTCGTGATGTATGTGTCGTCCACCATGAGTATTTCATGTTTTCTGATGGATTTCGAGACCCGATTCGAGGAGTGGATGAACCGTCTCGGGTACATGGTGGGCCCGGTATGGTACCCCGGGGCAAGAAGATCGAGTTGTAGACGATGAGCCTGGCAGGGGAAGGCTACCTTCCGGTGATGTCTGGCGCGGCGGATATCCGGAGGATACCGACCGTTGTCGTGGGATTTGATGATATGGACCGATCCGGACTGACGGAGCCCGACACATTGATACTTGAGGTTACATGTGTTGTGTCGATGCTTGACACGGATTTCCATGGATTTCATTGTTGAGATTTCAGATGCTTATACACACTTTACTATGATAACGGCTAAAGGTTCTCATACATATATATCTGGATTTCAGGATTTGTGACTTTACATTCATGGTGCATGCATTTCATTTCATATGACTTAGTACTATATGAGGCACTGACACGACACGGAGTATTTGCACTTACACGTAGTATTACCCTACTATTACTAGATGTTTGGGATATAGTAGTGTATTATTATGACCTAGGATAGCGTCGTGCATTCGATTTCTTTTCATAGATGTCTTCTACTCACGAGTTGGCAACTCACCCCCGTTGTGCCAAATTCTTTACAGGTTCGATGTACAGGTTTCCCGTGGCAGCTTGTTGGCACATCTTTTCTTCAGGGCGATTGGCACGGTAGGTTGGTTCACTTGTATCCGAACCACCATTGTACTTTTATTCATTCATTTGTATCTAGTAAGCTCCATCAACCATATTTGTATTACTTGATAAGTTATTGGACCAGTCTTTTACTTCGACCTTAGAGTCACGCCTGTATTATTCTGATCTGGTGGTTTTGCTTTCTTTTGAGTTTTGAGCCTCGCCCTCTGGCGTTGTATATTATTGTGCTTGTTGTGGTTGTTTCCGCCTGTTGGCGTTGATGCTAGCACCCGTTTGGGGATGCTTTTTATTGTTTATTCTTATTATACTTGTTGTACCCGTTTGGGGGCCAGTTTTTACAGAGGAGACTCTGCCGAAATTTTTGGTAAAATTTGCTGATGTTTTTTTTTTTTTTTACTTGTTTTCTTTTCTTTTCTTCTTTTTCTTCTTTTATGGTTTAGATCTCTGGGCTTCGGCTTACTTAGGTCAAGTGGCGCCTCTAGACGCTTCGTAATCTAAGTGCCGGTCACGTTCCGTACTTTCGGGTCGTGACAATAAATAATGCGTCCCATCATTAACCTATCATTGCAGAAAACAACGAAAATACAACGTCCTCTCAAGCCATCCGCATTCGCCGTGGGGTCCCGTCATCACTCGTTAGGTTACTTAACTAACGACAGAGCGGGGGCTGGGCTAGCGCGGGTGTAAAACATAAGTGACGTCTAAATAGCTATCATATATAGATATTGTACATTCGTCAGACGCAATAATAGGCATTCCAGATCACAGATGAACTTTATTTGATTTGCAAGCAATCCGTGTTTGTTTTGAGCCTGCAACAAAAGACGGATTACACAGTTGTGATGAATAGCCATTACCCCACCCAAGACCCCAACGGGTACGGCAAACTACCCACCCGGCAGTTTGTACACCCCACCTTGGGTCTGTCCTAGGAGCAAAAATAGTAAAATGAAATAATACAACGGTGGCTACAACCGCAACCTGGATGTGCCCCGCAAAATAATATTACGACAAATTACATTTATATCAAATGAATTAAATAATAACCCATCACATAACCCCGGCTATACATCACAACAATCCAACACAGTTCATATCCACAAACAGTAAAAACCATTACAGAAATATGCAACCCCCTGCCAACCGACATACTAGCAGTTAGGGGAGGTTTACGAACACATTATACAAACACAGATATAATCCAACAAGCAAATACTATATAATTTCGATCGATTAAACACTTTTAATTTTGCTCCAATACTTCTCTGTAAATCTGAAACCTGAGAAAAAATAAAATATTCCAGAAAATACCAAATATCACAGAGAAGCAACACAGGAAAATTGGGTTCCTGAATCGCCAAGTCGGCGGCGGAATCGCGGCGGATCGGTGGGATCCGCCGCGGTTCCGCGGCGCTTTAGGCGATTCACGGGCCTAATTTTCTTGGGTGTTCTTCTACTGTCTTTTCAAGCTTTCTGAACATCCCTGAAAAAATTTTGGACTTCATTTAAAAAACGACAGAAACTTGTGATTTCGGGTTTTTCCGGTTTCGTTTTTTCCGTTCGAAATTCATACAAATTTGCAAGTAAGTTATTTATTGTTTAGCGAGGCTCTGATACCACTGTAAGTCAATGTACAACACCCCACGACTTGCGGAGAGGCAGAAATATGAAAAACGATCTTGTTCTTTTCTTAAACATCGACTAACCGCATGAATCGAAGCTAAACGATAACTAACATCAAACATAGAAGTTAACCACTACTATGTAAAAGGATTATACCTAAAGAACCGTGTCCTTCGTCTTTACGAACTCCACCTCCTCCTCGGCCTTCTCGAAGTAGTAGACGATCCACCCGAGAGCTTTACTCCAAGCTTAGCCTCTAAACTTGAGGCAACTAACTTTCTTTAAGTGCTAATCAAAGAAGCTAGGTGATATAGAGTGAGGGTTATGATTTAATTAGTCTAACTAATCCTTGTACTCAACACATGAGAGGGGAGGATTAGGGTTTGAAGAGGGAGAGCTTGAGGAGAGAGAAGGTGAAGATAATAATGAAGTGAGAATAATGAGTTATCATAATATATATCAAGCATTTTGTAATATCAATAAAAGAAAAGAAAATGATTTACAACCATGCTTGATAAATATCTTGTGGTGATTCATCTCCATGAGTCATTAAGCAATTATGAAGCATTAATGACATGGATGAATCATCCATATGACTCACTAATCTCATTCAATGTATATGCCACCTAAACCTCCTTAGTCACCATCTTCTAGAAGCTTCTCGCGCAATTACGAGAACGCCCCTCCTTTCCGCAAAAATACGGAAAAACTTTAGACTGTATAAATCTAATAACCGGATACCAGTAACTGGCTTAAACCAAAGCCGACTGGTAAAAACTGTCCGAAAGTCGTACGTGTGTAAACACACGTATGCGTCCGAACCCTTGTCGAAAAACAATACGACCTCTATATCGTTTCGCCTGGAGTAGGGAAACACTCTGTGTGGGACTCTAGAGACTCGACTACTACGCTGGCAGTGGGTTTAACCACAGACCGCAAGCGGCACTAGCTGTACGTAACGGTCCCCAGGTAGATGTCGATAAGAAGGCCGATGAGGAAACCCATCCGAACTCCTACTGAGTCTGATGTGACAATCTCCATACAGTCTGGTGCGTTCGTCTAAGACTATCGCATATCGGGCCTAGGGGGCGGCAAGCGTCAGTCCCCTAATAGCGGTATAAGTCGTGTCGAAGCGAAGCCCATTACACCCTGAGAAACTACTGGAACCTACCAGCAAATCTCGCTTGCCCTGGCCAGGGACTTTGCGTAATGGCTCTCTGACACAGCGCGATATCAACCACCAATACCGGGAGAGACGAATCCTGTCTAACCGCCACTGCCTCCAAGTGCTCGGGACTGCACCCAACTGCTACCTGTTTGCACGACTCCTTTGAGCCGTGGTAGGGTAGCAATCTAAGAACAGTGGGACACACTCGAGGCGAAGTAGCAGTGTCAAGTCTGCGGACTATGCTGTACTCATGTCACCTGGGAACTGTTCACTGACGACTGGTATAAAACCATCCAACAGTTCCCTGTGAGTCTTGTCCGGTGTACCTGTAATCCAACGAGCACCTGCATACTATCTCCAGTACGACGTACTGACGGCTGTGGGACAGACCATCTCCCCAATTGGGATGAGAAGCGTACACACTAGTCTATTCCGGAGTATCGATGCCCTGTCTCGATAATCCTACGACCAGGGATCTGAATAAGGATGTGCTTGTAGACTACCCAGCTTCCACTAGTGTGACTGCCATCACAACGCCGGTAGTCAAGCAAGATCCTAAGAGCTCTATCAATACGTATACTCACATATTAAGATAGAAGAAACCAATTAGCATACTACCATGTTTAGCAAGACTGTTATATACATGTGAATATCCCAAGCTTCCATTAAGTAATATACAAACTAGTATGATACAATAATAGTCCCTAGGGCATATACACTAACAGTTTGAAGGAAGATTTGATACAAACAGTGGGAGCCATCCTGATTAGATAAAATAATAACCAATCTGATCTTGCAAGAGCATACGCTGAGTGTTTTCTTCTCTCTCTCTCTCCAGGTAGCGACCATATCACGCCTTAATCAAGATAATAATACGGATTATTGACCGAACCCGCTTGTTATACTGAGCTGGGGAACGTTGGTCCCGCTCCAACTTATAATTGTTATAAGACAGAGCAGGAAATTGGGGATTACCAGAATTCCCGTGCCACCCAAACGAAGAGAGTGCATGCTGATGCATCATCTTCGGGTGTGTTCATTACAAAGAACTGTTTCTCAGTATCCTCTATGTCCTGGGTATGTGATACCAGATCAAGATCCCAGATATATAATCTGTTACATAGGGCTACAAAAAGGTAGAGAACTGAGAACGGGTGATAAGTTTCATGAGGCAGAAAACGGGGCAAGTGTTGCAGCCAAGTCTGTTGGTCACTGTCACCCTGTATTCCAAATACATTGATTCTGAACGAATGTTATTAGATACCGAATCTGATATACAAAATCATATCAGTCTCTTTATTAGTAAAGAAAGGATATAATTTTGTATTGTTTGATAATGTTTTGAACATTTCCTATATCAAAAGTTGATCGGTTCAGGCACGTTATCTAAAAGCATTGATGTTCTAAATCAAACTACTGTTCTTTAGTATACGGAACACACACAAGAGGAAGAGTTCAGAAATAAACGAATTCTTCTTGAGGCATTGTAGACTAGGTCATATCAATGTGATCCGACTGGCTGAAGTTACATTTTAGATGCATATTTAAATCAGTTTGAATTTACATCTTGTAAAACTTGCCAGTCATGTCACAGAGATAAGATGACCATAACTCCGTTTACTGAAAACAGAGAAAGAGTTAGTGAACTCTTGGGATGATACATGTTGATGTATGTAGGTCCCCTGTCTACACTTGCCAAGACCGGTTCTTTATACTTCATTACATTCTCTGATGATCTTTCGAGATTCGGACCTATGTTCCTGTTAAAACACAAGTCCGAACCTTTTGAGATATTCACAGAATATAAGCTAGAAGTAGAGAACCAATAGAGGGTATAAGTATTATGTCCTTTGATGTGATCGAGGAGGAGAATACTTGAGCACGGAAATCCAGGGCTATTCTAAAAGGAGAATGAGATTCTCTCTCAGCATTACTCCTCCGTATACACCATAGCACGATGGTATATCGGGGCGGAGCAATAGCACCCTATGCGATATGGTGTGCTCTATAATGAGTACTACTGAGTTACCTATTTCCTTTTTGGGAGTTATGCACTTGAGAAGCTGCATACCTATCGAATAGGGTTCAAATCAAATCAGTTGCCTACCACTTCATATTTGATATGATAAGGGAAGAGCCCATCTCTTAAGTTAGTTAAGATTTGGGGTTGTCCAGCTTATGTCTGAAAAGCAAAATCCGGACAAGCTCGAGGCAAGATCTGTTATGTAGAACTGGAAAGGTTCCAGCTATACAAAACTGCAGCTGATGATTTGACAAAACCAAAGGATTCAATAGTTACCAACGAACCTCATCCTCTCCGCCGATCTAGTAAGGTTCCTCACCCGCCTGAGAGATACTTCGGTTTCTCTATGACAGTGGGAGCGAGGATTGCATCATACGATGATGACCCAACTAGTTTCGAGCTGGCCATCAGGAGTGGGACTCTGTAAGAATGGCTGGATGCTTAGTAATCTGAGATGGAATCCTTATACACCAACAAAGTATGGACTTTAGTTGCTTTATCTGAAAGGTTAAATCCCCATCAGAAGCAAGTATATCTTGAGAAGATTACTTGGTGTACATGGAAAAGTTGAGACTTTCAAAGCTAGACTTGTTAAAGGTTTGCATCATTAACCAAGCATGGATCATGATGAAACCTTTTCTAAAAATCTATGCTTAAGTCCATCCAGATCCTACTTGCCACGGCTACAGACCATGACTACGATATCTGGTGGTTGGGTGTCATGACTGCTTTTCTAAATGATGTTTTAGAAGAGAGAGTCTATAAGTACACAGTTAGAGGGCTTCGTAGACAGTGGGAGCAGCGGAAACGTGTGCAAGATACTTTATAGGATAAAGCAGACATCGCGGAGTTGGAACATCTGTTTTGATGAGATAGTCAAACAGTTTGACATCATCAAAATGGTAGATGAACCTTGTATATACGAAAGGGTAGTAGGGAGTATGGTGATGATCCTCATAGAATACGTGGATGACGTGCTCTTGATAGGGAAGGAGTTTCCTATGCTACGCTCGGTCAATCTCCGCTTATCACAATGATTCTCCATAAAGGATCAAGATGATACCTCCTAAATCCTGGATTTTGGATCTATGAGATAGATCTAACTGGATGTTAGGATTCTCACTAGTTGTAGTGAGATTGTATCAATTGATTCTGGGGAGAATCACTGGAAAGGTTCCAGAATGATAAGGACGACTGAATGTCAGTCACAGGCATTGTCTTTACCCTCAGTAAAGGGACGGTATGTTGGAAGAGTTCCAAGCTAGATACCGTGGCTAACTAGACGATAAAGGCAGGATACATCGCTACTTAAGATGCTACCAAAGAGGATGTTTGGGTGTATATTAGTTCATGAGATGAACTTCGTTCCACCCATTGTGTGACAATGGAGTTATGGCTTATCCCAAGGAACATCCGTCCCATCAGTGATCCAGACATATTCTAAGGCAGTATCACCTGATCATGGAGATGGTTGATCTCCAGGGTGATCAAGGTTAGGAGAGTAGACTTAGAGGACAACACGGCGGATCCACTCACAAAGGCCTTTTCCTAGAGAGAGATTTTATGGGATGGTTGAGTATGAGATACTACAACCACTGCATACAGATGGCCCTAGTGCAAGTGGGAGATTATTAGTTATATGTATGCCCTAGAAGCCATTACTATACATAGGATGTATATTGTATTGGGTGCTTGGACATATATAGAGAGGACTTTCTTGCTCGACATGATAGTATGCTATCTGGTTACTCTTTACCTTAACGTGTATACTGATTGTCTCTCTGTTACATGTTGGTAAAGCCCTTAGGATGTGTACTTGACTACCTGGACTATGATGCAGATCATACTAGTGGGGACATGGTAGTCCATAAGTACATCCTTCAAAGTCCCTAGTGGTGGGTGTATCGAGACGGGGCATCGATATACCAGTGTAGACTAGCGTATACCTTCTCGACCCATACAGATGGGCGATAGATGATCCCATATCCATTGGTGTTTGACATCAGAGATGATATACGGGTGCACAGTGGAGACTGGGTACACTGGACGGACTCGCCGAGAACTCCCAGATGGTATTATACCTTACGTCAGATGGCAGTTCTTTGGTGACACTGGTACAGAGTAGTCTGTTGACCCGAGATCGTCATAGAGTCTTGTGTGGTTCCCACTGTGCTTTGATTTCAACCTTACCACGTCCAAGAGGGCGTGCAAAACGGTGTCTTTTGGGTACAGTCCCGAATCACATGGAGGCAATGAGCGATAGGAGGGGATTCGTCTCTCCCGGTATAGGGAGTTGATGTTGCGCTGTGTTCGATTGACTATAACCGAAAATCCCTGGCCAGGGTTGCTGAGATTTACTGGTAAGTGTTACCAGTAGTTTCTCGAATTGTTATAGACCTAATATCGACACGACTTATCGAGCTACTGGGGTCTGATGTTTACCACCCCTAGGCGAGATATGCGACATATCAGACGATCAGACCAGACTGTACGGTAAGTGTTACTGGTTGGATTCACAGGAGTGTGAGCGGGCTTGCTTGTCGATCTTCTGATCGCTCAATACCTGGGTGGCCGTTACGTTTAGCAGACCGCTTGCGGCTTGCGGGTGTTTGATATGATCATCACCTGCTGCCGGCGTATTGACGAGTCTTTAGAGTCCTACACAGAGGTTTCCTGGATCAAGCGAAACGAAATAGGAGCGCATATGAGATATGTGCGGGACCGAGAATAATGTGTGTATGTGATACCGTATTCTATCCTCGCGATGAATGTATCGATTGGTTGTATGCGATATAACCTAGTTATCGAATCAAGTATTGATTCGATAAGCCGATACATTGCATATTAGTCGGTTATGTGCGATATGACCGGATCGTTAAATCAAGTGTTGATTTAATGATTTAATGCATAATTATATATTTGATATATTACTTTGCATTAACTAGTATCGGTTCACTTTAAATGGATTTTCTCACTCGGAGGTGCACATTATATATGTGATATACTTTTGTGCACTTGTTTGTATCATGTTTGATGATACATGCATGTTTGTGTGTATGTTTGATTAAACCTTAGTTAAGTAAATGATTAGGGTTTTAATTAATTAATTAATTTATTTATTTATTCTTTTTGGAAAAGATAAAATGGTGGATTTAGTTTTCTTTCTTTGCTTGAAGCTTCTTGAAGCTTCAAAGCATCTTTGAAAGTCCACCACTTTGTCTTCCTCCTAAACCTAACCATTCACCTAACTATAGTTTACTCTCTACACATAATCATGGTTGACATTATGATAAGGATTGATTTATTTTCTTTTTGGAATAATACTTATCATATTATCTTCTTCTTCTTCTCCTTCTTCAACATGAAGGAAGCTTGCCTCCATCAATGGCAACTAGTGAAAAAGAGTGAGAAATCCAATTCTAAAGTGAACCCACCTCCCATTTCTTCATCCTCTACCTCTTGCCAAGTAGTATAGGATGTTTTCTTCACAAGTTTCATGACTTGGTGAAGTGGGAGCTTGATCTTGTGATGCCTCGACGTAGATCATCTTCGGCATCGTTGTCGATGACCTAGCCCGCCCATTTCTCCGATGAAGCCGACGCTAGAGCCCGGGATTGGATTTGGACAGCGAGGAGATTTCATCATGGAGCTATGGAGGTGGAGGACCGGATCTATAAAGGTTGTATTTCCGTTCTTTTAGTTAAGTTGTTAACTAGTTTCATTGTTTCACCTAAAATTCTAGTTAACGATCCGTATTAGGGTTTCTCGGCACCGGAAAAATTTGAAATTGGCATGGTTGAAGCCTTCTGAGACCTCGTTAGAGTGCCTAGGAACCCTACATAAACTACCCTAATTAGTGAAGGAATTACCCCATATAGCATCCATGAATCCCCCAAGATCATCAAAACTGAATTTTTCTTGGTCCCATGTGTAGAGGTCGAAGTGGGGATTAACTTTTGTGAAGGGTGTGTAGGGTTTTGGGGATTGTTAGGAGATAGAACTAGGGATTTTTTGTGGAGGGTTGTGGCTTGAGGAAGATGAAGGAGAGAAGAAAAAAAAAGATAGGGGAATGAATGGGCAGCAGACCCCTCCCTCTCTCTCACCATTTCACACACCCTCTCTCCAAAAGCCTACCTAACCTAATCATTATGTCTCCCTTGACTTTTTCCTTTTTCTTTTTCTTTTCTATCCACCAAAAACCATAATATATATACCAAATGAAATGAAACATGTAACAAAATGAAACATGTCATGGTGCACTAACCATGCAAACTGTAAAAACGCGGATTTGGTTTAATCGCGATTAGCAGTGCACTAACCGGATTTTTATCAAAACTACACAAAATAACTTTTAAAAATGCCAAATCCTTTAATTATATTATTAAACGAATAAATAATTTTAATTTCTATTTATTTCATAATTATTGGTATATATTTATACCCTTTTTCGAAAATCCCAATTTCGCAAATCGGCAGTTTTCGGGAAAAATATTATTTTAATATTAAATTCCAAAAAATAATATTTTATATTTTCTGAAATGTTACAATCTTTCCCCCTTAAATAAATTCGGTCCCCGAATTTTAAATTTAAACCCTTAAAATCTAAAACATTTCAATATTCGGCTCAAAACAACGGGGCTCCGAAGTCATGGAAGACGCAGAAATAACACAACGCGTCAAGTGCGCATAAAAATGAGTACAAAACTCAAAATCAAACTCCATCAAGCTTCACGAAAATCATCGGATTTGCATGCATATCTTCAGAGTTACAATAGAGAAACGGATCCCGAAATCCAATACCAAAATTCAATATATGCACAAGTTAAATACTATAATACGGGTATAGTACGAATCTTTGAAAAGTCCAAAATCTGAATAAAATACATGCAAAATCTTTCCTAAATCACTGCGGAAATGCGTAACTCACGGCATAGCTGACGGACGCTCATTTTAAAATAATAATATATGTCCATAAATGTTTTCTTATATACACGTTCCGTCGTTTTCAAAATATCCCAAAAGGTTTTCCTTTATAAACGTTCGTGTCGCTCACGTACACGTAGGAAATAGCGAGACTATAGCTCCTCTTTTTCGAAAACCACTAGGTAATGCATGCAAAGTACTTAGGTACTGTCCTCAGATCAGTCCTGTTTGGCTACTACACAATATAGTGTCCAACATGAAAACAAAGTGCTCAAAAGCAAAATCCGCCTCAAAAGGCGTATCCAATAATCACATGCGTCTGGTGCGCACAGAAACCAAATCCAAATACAGGTGCCACAATAAGCACAAAGCAAATCTAGGTGCAACGGGTGTGCACGAAAGCATCTGTCCAGTGCAACGGGTGTGCACGACAACAATATCGGGTGCATTTGATGTGCACAAGAATCCAATTAGGTGCACAAGGTGCACAAAACAATAACAAGTATCAAAATCGAATCGACGGTAAACAACACATATCAATCCAAATCTAACTAAGGTATACCGTGATATATAATCGCACAACCATGTACATCAACGTGCACAAAAGCAAATCAAATACTAAAAGTGCATGAAAACTATGCCGAAAGCATAAATCAAATCATATGCATGCCCTAGGAATAAATCACAGTGAATATCTCGAATGTCATCAAAACGAAGTCAGGTGCAACTGTGGTGCACAAATACGTATCAATGCACTACAAGCACATATAAGCTATACCGAGTGCAAAAATCAATTCATCCATATGAAATCCATGAAATCATAAGCATGTGCGGCTAAGGCACAAAATCGACATCAAACGCAATAGGCACAAATCGCAAATCAACACAACGGTGTATAAAATATACATATGGTGCGATAACTATGCGCAAAAATGTAAATACTCAGTAGGTGCAACCATGGTGCACGAAATCAATATCAGGAAACTCGTCATCAAAAGTCAAATCCAAGCGATATAAGCGTGATACTCGGATCACAAACGCAAATCGCAACAAAGGACATCGAGGTACACCTCCTACAATGTCGAAAAATAACTCGGTGTGCCAAAAGCTGGCAGGGCAAGAATATCCGCTCGCCTCCTGCTCACGGTCTGGCATCCTCGGTCTCTGGGTCCTTATCTTATCTGCGGATTACTAATCTCGCAATCTATCGGCTCATCGGCCCTGTCAGGTGTGCTAACGGGGACGATTCCGTTCTGGCACTTCTCTGGTCATCGGTCAATCATCACGACCACTCGTAAAGCAGCATGTCACTAGCGTCGGCCTCTGGCTCTCTGAATGCACGTGACGCATCTGATCCTGGGTGAAAATATCATTGCAGTAGTGTCCTAGAAGGAATCCTGCTCAGGGTCTCTTCCGATTTTGCCTATGCCGAACTGTACGGAAGCTGGTACTCTATCCTTTCTCGTTTTCTGGACATCTGCGTGTTCCACACACATTTTCTTGGAAGCTGTCCGTATCCCAATGCCTCTATAAGCATATCAGGTCTCTAGTCTCGACGGGAAGTAATGACAGCCCGTCAGCGTCTCGCATGAACCTCTGGTTCCACTTATCTTTATCGTCATCCTCTATGATGTCAAGCCATGCTATCTGCGCACTGCAACTGTTCTCGGCCACGGTCAACCCGAGTTCTCTCACACGGACTCGAAGTCACGAACTCTGTATGTTCATCACTCGGTAGAAGATATCTGGCCGAACACGTCCTCGGAACCTCATCCCAACCATCGGAGATATACTCCATACTCGTCCATTCCTAATCAATTCACAACGCATCTGGGTGAGGTCCTCTATCCGAACCTGGTCAACTATCTCGTCGACGATGCCGAACCCTGGCCTGCTAGGTGTGCTCAATTTGACCACTCCTGGGTCTAGGTCTTCTTTTATAGTATTCCAGGAAGGTCCTGTCGAGGTCTCTCTCAAATCTCATTTCTGCCGAATTGCCCGAAAGTTACTATCTTTTCTATATCTGTTTCTCGTTCCGGAACGGCTGCATACTCCTCGCGACTCCTTCTGGAAGGTATATCCATAAAATACGCCTTTGCATGCGTATCGCATCTCTGATGTCAGCGGAGTGGAACGTCACCTCGTCGAATTCTCATGCGAACTCTTCACTTCACTCGGCTCCAATGTCGACTGATTCGGACTCGTCTTCTCATGGCTGCATGGACTGCGCTCCAACGGCTATGCTCATATCTGGAGTCTCCCAAGCAATGTATCCCATCACAAGATATCCGAATGATGTCGAACCATCCGATCGATATGTCAAAACCTTATAATCCCTCAAGAGATCAACATCTTGGGTACAGTTTAATAGTGTCGAGTACATGCCACAGCATCAGTGGTCCAGCCGTAGAAGGGCAAACCCAAGCCTCACTAATGGCACCGTGGAACTGCCGCAAATCCTAAGGTTCAAAGGATTTCACACGGTCATTAAGTCGAGTTAGGGTTTCATTCTTCTAGAGGGTCCATAGAATTGCTTGCAAGTCTTTCCGAACACTTTAAACTTGGAATATGGTTTCCTGACATTCGATCATCTCTATCGACTCTCAACGAATCTGCATGAAGTCGTCTCTAGCTAGAATCAATCTATCTGATGACCTCGCATCGGGTAAGCGAACGAACCCCATGTCCTAGTCCTTCACCCTTGGGTGGCTAGCGACCTTCCATCATATCTCTAAGTATATACTTATGCTGCAGTAGCTCTAACCTCTGGGCGATACCTCGTCATTTACAGCAACAACTGGCTCATTCGTCTGTACGCTGAACAGTGCCTCAATCCTCCAGGAAAGGCGATAAATTGGCGGTCATCTCTGGATCGGTCTGCTCTGGGTCTGAGTAAGATTCTTTCCACACTGGAAATCTTCAACTCAACCGGGCCTGCGTCGGTGCATCAATCTGACGAATCACCTTCGTCTCTCAAATCTGGGTAGACTAGTTATCATCTGTCACATTGCTGCCTGGAAGCTCCGGTGGTCTTAGCTCGTAAGCTCTGCGAGCGACATCCCATCATCTCAGCAACAGCTGGGTCACCTGTCTGCACAGTAGGCGACATCAAATCTTTGAGGTATGCTGTACATCAACAGTCCTCTCACAACTGGCAGCTCTAACAATGGCCCGATCATCTGGTGTAAAACCATGCACCCACCTCTACAAGAGGTCACAACATAAAATACTACTCGAGACGTTCTCATGTCACCAGAAAATACAATGGTTAGCCCTCGTACCGGACGAGCTCGCCCTGACCGCAACACTAGCAGCAGCTCAAACTGCGCTCAAACTATGGTGACAGGGACCTCAATTGAGTATCGAAGAGAGCAGATCAACGACATGAGAGGAAACGGCAGATCCAGAATGGATACATGATCATAAGAAGGAACAATATCAATGAAAGTATGATCATGGAAACAAATAGAATCGAAGATCTCAAATGGATGTATAATCATGGATACGAAGAGAATCACTGGTCTCAAAAATATGTACATCCTAAGGTTTCTTAAGTGGAGTATCGTATCGTAAATATGCCGTGGAACATATGTACGGTACGTCACTCTACTCAAGCTACCTACTCCATCAATCAGGGTCAACCTATGAAACGAAATTTCGGGTCTAATACCCCCCCGTTCAAGTCTAAGTTCCGTAAGGTCAGGCCTATGTTCCGAAATACATACCCTCCCTAGACTCCGCATAGTCAAACATAGACTCGAAACAAGGTTAAACCTAGCGCTTTGATACCAACTTTGTCATGACCCGAAATGTTAGCTCGTGACCAGCACTTGAATCACGCAATGTCTAAAGGCGTAACGGAATTCAAGTAAGCTGAAACCCAGAAATCTAAACCTTTTAGAAAAATAAAGGTGGTGAGGTTTTAAAATAAAGGTATATGAAATCAAGTTTTCTTAATGCATAGAAAAGAAACATGAATGATGCAAGTGAAACTTACTAGTTTGAAGACATATTTCATCTTTTAAAAAATTTGGCAGCACCTCCTTTGTATTTTTGAACCAAAACCACCATACATAATAAGAATAATGGCATCCCCAAGAGGGAGCTAGCTCTTCGCCAAACGGCGGATCACAACCACGCAAGATAATAAAAATAAGTATACGACGCCCAACGGCGAAGTTCACCACAAAAGATAAAGAAATGAGCAAGATATAACCCCCAAAGTGAATATAAAACCCATCACTCAAATCTCGCAACTACGAGTCTCACTAAGTCTCATCACTTATACAACTTACAACTTTGATCGATTGATGGAGTTAACTAGATACAATATGAAATATAATACAAGAGTGGGTACGATACAAATGTCCCACCTACCAATGCAAAACACCCGAATGGGACTGTGTGCCAGCGAAGGCGCTACTGATCCAAGCGGTCAACCTGCAAGAACTGTGGCACAACGGGGGTGAGTTGCCAACTCGTGAATAGAAATATATCTACAAGTAGAAATCGAATAAACAACGACTCCTAGGTCAACTATATCATAAAGGTAATACTATGATATCTAGGGTGACCGGGTCTGTATATGTGCCAACAAGGTAGTCACTACCTATATGCATGCGGATAATATCCAACAGTAATAATAAATGCATGTATATGGGTATCATCCAACTATAATCATGGTATGCAGATATGTGGATCTCGTCAACCCATGAATTAATGTCTATAAGCATGTGTATAACCTCCAATAGTAAAATCAATGTATGTATGTATGTTTGTGGATCCAGTCCACGCGTAAACCACTGACGCAACAATATCATGCTTGTAAATATCATAAAAGAGTGTGCATGAAAGTATGAGGATGTATATCAATGGTGTCCCTCCCGACACATCAAAATCATAGAACCTGAGTGCCTAGCATCGACACTCGAAAACATCATGAAAACTGTAGGGTTCCTAGGCACTCAAGTGGAGTCTTACAAGTGATCAAACATGGCCAATTGAAATTTTACAAGTGCCTATTAACCCTAATACGGATCGTTAACTAGATATTTAGGCGAAACAAGCAAACTAGTTAACATTTTAACTAAGGGAACGGATATACAACCTTTGTAGATCCGGTCCACCACCTCCACGGCTCCGCAATGAAGTCCCCTCGCTGTCCAAATCATGTCTTGGGCTCTAGCGTCGGCATCATCGAAGAATGGGCGGGCTTGATCGTCGGTTCGATGCCGAAGATGATCTACGTCGAGGCATCGCTAGAACAAGCTCCAACTTCACCAAGTCGGAAAAACTTGTGAAGGAAACACCCTATACTACTTGGCAAGAGGTAGAGGATGAAGAAATAGGAAGTGGGTAAACTTTAGTTTTGGATTTCTCACTAGATTTCATGACTTGCCATTGGAGTAGCAAGCTTTCTTCATTGAAGAAGAAGATGAAGAAAGAAGAAGATGATATGATAAGTCTTTTTTTTAAAAATAAAAACAATATGATACTTATCATGTCAACAACCATGGTTTAGTGTAGAGATTTAACCAAGGTTATATAAGTGGTTAGGGTTAGAGAAAAGACAAGAATGGTGGACTTAGTCAAGGTTTCAAGAAGTTTCAAAGAAAAGACAAATTAAGCCACCATTTCATTTTCTCTTTATCTTTTCCAAAACAATAATAAATGGATAAATAAATAAGAGAAAAGAAACCCTAACCATTCACTAAATATGGTTTAATCTTTACATAAACCCAAAAGAGCAAGTATCATCAAACATGATACAATCTTGTTCACAAAAGTATATCACATATACAATGTGTACAAACCAAGTGAGTAAATCCATTTAAAGTGAACCAATACTAGTTAATGCAAAGTAATATATCAAATATATAATTATACATTAAATCATTAAATCAACACTTGATTCAATGATCCGGTTATATCGCATATAACCGGCTAGTATCCAATGTATCGGCTTATCGAATCAATCCTTGATTCGATAACTAGGTTATATCGCATACAACCATTCGACACATTCATCGCGAGAATGAAATACGGTATCATATACACGCATTATTCTCGGTCCCGCACATATCTCATATGCGCTCCTATTTCGTTTCGCTTGAGCCAGGAAACCTCTGTGTAGGACTCTAAAGACTCGTCAATACGCCGGCAGCGGACGATGATCATATCAAACACCCACAAGCCGCAAGCGGTCTGCTAAACGTAACGGCCACCCGGGTATTGTGCGATCAGAAGATCGACGAGCAAGCCCGCTCACACTCCTGCGAATCCGACCAGTAACACTTACCGTACAGTCCGGTCTGTTCGTCTGATATGTCGCATATCTCGCCTAGGGGTGGTAAACGTCAGACCCCAGTAGCTCGATAAGTCATGCCGACTTGAGGTCCATAACATTCGTGAAACTACTGATAACTCTTACCAGTATATCACAGCAACCCTGGCCAGGGATTTCCTGTTATGGCCAGTCGAGCATAGCACAACATCAACCCCCAATACCGGGAGAGACGAATCCCCTCCTATCGCTCACTGCCTCCATGTGAATCGGGACTGTACCCAAAAACCACCTGTTTGCACAACTCAGTAGAGCCGTGGTAGGGTGGAAATCAAAGCATAGTGGGAGATGTAAGTGCACGGCGGCGCCCCGGTCGTCAATCCGACGGCCAAATGCGGAAACGGTGATAAACTTCAATTTTGCGAACTTTGCAAACCGGCACCACCGCGCACTAAACACCCGGATCGGACCATTAAACTAGTTCTAGCTAAATATAAGATGGGAAGAGATATACCGACTGATCCGAGTCCTCCGGTCTTCATCTCCACTCCGATCTCCTCGCGGGATCTCCGTCCGTCTCCTCCTCGTCGGAAAGGGCACCACGAAGCCTGGTACTTTTACGGGCTCCCACCTCAATACCGAGGCAACTCGGGCGCGAAGTTGGCTAGCCGACGCGCCCAAGATTTGCTGTAGGCAAATGTAGAATACGTCTCTTTGGGGTTGGTTACCATGATGGAGGAATAAGGTTATGGAAAAATGGTGCTTTCATTTTTCCAAAACTAGAAGAATGAGGTGAAGAAATTTGTGTCACACTAAAATGGAAATTTCTCTCATCATGAACCAAATGTGGCCGGCCATGATCTCTTGTGTGAAATGGTGGAGGGCTAAACAAATACAAGAGGGAGGTAAGTGTAGGAGAAAAGAAAAGGTGACCACATCCAAACATACACCATGCTTATTTTTACATCAAACCCATAACCTTTCATATCACAATAAAAGCACCATTATGGATGAAAAACAAAAGATGCTTATCATAATGAATCCTTTTGCAATAAAACCCTCCACAAAGTGTTATTTGCAAACTTGCAAATAACCCCCTCCATCAAAAGTCCGGCCGGGAAAGAACAAAGGAAAACCGGCCGGAACGGAATGCAAACTGGCAACTCCAGAAAACTGGTCCCGTAATAAATTACAGGAAAACCCCCATACTGTGCATACACACCCGCATCTGTATTCCGTCCGGATACAAATGCAATGAGACAAAATCTACACTGTACTAAACTAGGATCCGGCTTAAACCAAAGCCGGCTAGTAATGTTCGTCCGATCCTGATCCGTGCAATACCGCACGAATCTGATCGAACCCTGCCATATAACTATACGGCCTCTAGTACAAACCGTCCGATCCTGATCCGTGCAATACCGCACGTATCTGATCGGACCCTGCCATATCTCCATACGGCCTCTACAGCGTTTCGCCCGAAAGCTGAGTAACTGAATGTGTGGTGGACTCTAAAGACTCGTCAATACTATGGCTGTTTATTTAACCACTAGCACGTCAGAGGTATAAGCCAATACGTGACGGGCCACCAGCTATTGACTAAAAGGGACGTCGATGAGCGAACTCATCCTGACACCCTACTGAGCCTGTCAGTGACAATATCCGTACAGTCCGGTCCGTTCGTCTATGAGCATCGTATGTCTGGCCTAGGGGTTGGTAAAAGTCAGACCCCCAAAAGCGGTACAAGTCGTGTCGGAGTGTAGCCCAGAACACCCTGAGATACTGCTGGAATACCTACCAGTAAATCTCCTGCCTTGGCCAAGGACTTCTTGTAATGGCTCTCCTAGACACAGCGCGACCTCACCCCCAATACCGGGAGAGACGAACCCCTGAAGATCCGCTCACTGCCTCCATATGGCTCGGGACTGGACCCAACTAAAACCTGTTTGCACGACTCCTTTGAGCCGTGGTAGGGTAGTAATCAAAGCATAGTGGGAACTCACACGAGACAAATGACGATCCCCAGGTCGATGAACTAACCTGTACACATGTCACCTGGGAACTGCTATCTGACGTCAGGTATAAGACCAACTAGTATGTTCCCGGCGAGTCCTGTCCGGTGTACTCATAACCCAATGAGCACATGTATACATCTTAGGTGAACCAACTGACACCAGTGGCTTGTGAGACCGGCCACTGCCCCTCGTCGGGGTCTCGACTGTATACACTAGTCTACTCTGGAGAATCGATGCCCTGTCTCGAAACTCCCACGACTAGGGACCTTTTAAGGATATGTTTGTAGACTCCAGCTCTCACTTATATGATCGCCCTCATACTGCCGGCAGTCAAGCAAGAATCCTAGGGGCTCTATCAACGTGCAATAGTGACATGTCAGGTCACCTAAAGCAGTACACGATGATAAAGGTAAACCAGATAGCATACTATCATCTCGAGTAAGACTGTCGTACCGGGATAGGTCCTCCCTCAATCATTGCAATCACGTGCCTGTGATCCAATAATTGACTCTGAGGGCACTATCTCCAACAATCTCCCACTTGCACTCAAGGCTAATTATTGCGATGTCGCATACTCACAGCCCGTGTGATACCGAACACCCAACTCCTCTACTAGTCAGTCTCACAAATCCCGTTTGCGGAACTCTTGCGTTCGAGGATTAGCCTCAGCGAGTGGATCCGATCTGATGTTTCTTTCTATATCTTTCTATATCTCAAGTTCGCGGAGAAAACCATCTCCCGAAATGAGCAATACCTGTCTTAGAATGTCTGGATGTCTGATGGGACCTAGCTCATAAATGAACTCAAAATCCAAACTTCTCAGACTGTATCGTCAACTGAACTTAATCAGTATCCTGCGCCATGCCTCCCTTAGTA
The DNA here is from genome assembly GCA_030015575.1 of Agapanthus africanus. NCBI lineage: Eukaryota > Viridiplantae > Streptophyta > Magnoliopsida > Asparagales > Amaryllidaceae > Agapanthus > Agapanthus africanus. The sequence continues at coordinate 612,946,390 of CM057341.1, read as the reverse complement.
TTGCCTTGGATCACCTGTCCAAAATACTGCCCCTCGTCAGAGGGAAAAATATTACTCTGACAACCTCCTTGTCGTCCATGTCACCTTGGAAGCCTGGAATGATAACTGTCTCCCAAATGAGGCTGTCGTTATCATATCCCTAGAACATCCACTTATGTTCTAAAACTGCTTCCGACTGTTTCTCTAGGATTGGATCAATATCAACTTATTGCATCTAGTGCAAGAACAACATCTGGTGTGGTACTTGACATCTCATGATTGACTCAATTGCCTAAGCAAGTGATCTGCCAATCATGCACATCCCTCTCTACTTTAGTCTATAAGACACCTTTAGAGAGGGTGACTCCATCACCTGCAGGTACACTACCGTGCCAGGAGTCGTCCATTCTAAATACTCTTAGAATGCTGTCTAAGTACCCTGATTGGGAAACCACCCAAATCTAGATCTAAAACCATAGATCTAGTAACCAGTATGTCTGATATAACGTCCAAGTCCCTTGTGGAGAAACCACTGTGTGACGACCAAAGAATAACCGATCGTAGTATAGGAATTTCCTTTCCTACTCTGTGTATATCATCCAAAACCAGGACATCACACCCTATTACCTTCTCAACAGATCCATCCCCTATTCTGATGAAGTCAAACCTATGACTGTCACATCAGAAATAGATGATCTATCTTCGCAATATCTGCTCTAGTCTATAAATAGACATAAGCCTGATGTCCACCAATGCTTCCGCTGCTCCCACTGACTACGACAACCCTCTGGCAGAGTCATATAGACGCGAACTTCTAAAGCTAGTTTAGAACGACGCTATACTCATCCTCCTGCCGGGTCTCGCAGCCTGGAACAACAATAATGGCAAGTGTGGGTAAACAAGAACTACCCTGTCACCGTCCTTGAGGCTACCGGAGTACCTCTCGGGTGCCTGAAGTTACCCACCTTATCTGCGGAGTGGCCAATGGAATGTCAAATCAGATTGAATCTTTAGGTTCCTTATCAAATCTTCAGTAATCGTTTGCGGTTCTGGAATCACTTCCAGTTCTACCATACTCCCACTACTGTTTTTGAAAAAATCCATTTTTATTAAAACTGTGGCGAGTCAAGAACAATATCACTATTGATCTGCCAGATGGTAGAAAGTCAACCCTCGTCATAGCCTGGGTCAACCCACAAACAGCCATTACAGAAACGTGCCTTGAGTTATCCAGAGTCTGGTTTTAATCATAAGCCGGATAACTCCCCGTACCTTAACAATGTTAAGATATGAACTGTACTATATCCAATATAGAACCAGAGGCACTGATTTAATTTAACCAGATTCAAATCATGCAACTGTCTCCAGTGCATGTCAACTAAATGGAGAGAGGCCGATCAGCGTTACTCAACTTAGGAATGCTTCCAATTATGAGTAACCTGAAAGAGAAGCAATTTCTCTTTATCATTACTATCAACTGAATACCATATACAAGTATCTACATCTTCGATCACTTTGAAGAATCCCGATACTTGCTACACCTCGTTCTCTACTCTATTCAAATACCTATAACTCCACTAAACTTAGACCCTGTGTTTCTACGAAATACATGTCTAAGAACTAGAGAAGTTAAAAGTAAACAGAATATAGTATGAGGACCAACCCCTCTGTCCTAATGGACACTGGACAACATACAATACTCTGTATAAGTCCGCCGAGTCTAACAACTCTTTCATTGTGTGTCGTAGGTTGAAAACTGTACTTATGGTTAAGAAGAATTACACCGCTGTTTAAGGCTCCTTACCTCACCATCCACTGATATAGGTAAATATCATCGACATAATATCAAAAGGTATATCTCACTCTATGAAAATAGACGTACAGATATATCAATTTGAAATTGGTGCACAACAGTGGATATTCAAAACCAAATATTTGCCGTCCGGCAAACAACCCAGGCGATTTCCTCAAATATCACCGATTACAACGAATCCTGATATAATGAGGATGATCACCTAATTCCCAATAACTTACTCCCACTCATCATCTGTAAAACCATACAGATGTGAGAATCATACCTGGTAAATACATACCCTGGAGCAAGTGTCTAATCGGGAAATCAGTTTTCTTTTAACAGTACATAGTTGAACTGAAACATTGAAATGTTTCGATGGGGTATCCTGGTATTCCTAGTAATGCCTCTACCATTATCTAGATTCACAACTATAACCGTATAATTCTTTGCCACCTCTCCAAATCCCTTTATATGTCTTTAGTCGTTACCTTCTGCACACCTCTTAGGCCAAATGGTTTTCTTCCTTCCCTACCGTTCGGCACCAGCCTATGGTTTGGAAGAAGACTATCCAATAAGCATAATGGGTGTACTGTCCTAATCCTAGGAGCACTCGCAATGCGAGAGAAGGTGAAGATAAAAGACAACCGAATAAACCTTATTCCTATTTCTCCTGGACCAAAATCCATCCCCGAACTGGAACAAGTTCTTTTCGAGTTCGTATATAACCATACGATGGAGTATCCAATAAACTGTGGATTTTCGTAGTGATACGGAGTGTCCTGGAGAAATACAAAGGTGATTTAGGATTGGCGAAGAAATATTTGGTTTGGTCGTGAATATCAGTCGCAATTTACTTTGCCCTCTTACTAATCCCTTGCTTTGTCTTAATCTTAATACCTTCTGCAAACCGTTTAGGCTAATTGGTTTTCTTCATTCCCTACCGGTCGGCACCAGCCTAAGGTTTGGAAGAAGACTATCCAATTTGCGTAATATGTGTACTATCTCCTAAACCAAGGAGTACTCACAACTTGAGAAAAGGTAAAAGGGAAAAGACAACTGAATAATCCTATCCGTTTTCTCCAGAACCGGAAACCATCCTCGAATCCCTTCGAGTTCGTATCTAACCATACGATGGTTTTGTCCAATGGAAGTGGACGTTCGTAGTAATACGGGGTGTCCTGGAGAAAAGGGTAAAAGTAGGAGTGGCAATGAGGTCTGCAACTCTGATAATCCAAAAGCCAGTGTTAAGAAAGTTCGGTCAACTTGATCACTGAGTCATAGTCTTAGGGTCGGGTCAATGGTCGCTGCCAGAGAGAGAGAGAAAAGAAACACTCAGCGTGCACTCTACCCTAGATCAGAATGGTTATCACTTTATCTAATCTGGAAACCTCCCACTGTACCTTAAATCCTCCTCCATACCTGAAAGAAGAATTAGTCGGGGTCACCCGAGGAGTAAACCAACTCATCAGTGGGAATCGGGATCCAACTATCATCGCATGATAATGTGACGGAATCCGCTCACGCTATAACACTCCAGAAGGTATGCGCATATCTGGCAAGTTTCAGTTCTTTTGAAACTCCCGATGTGATTTCTACCCCATGCTCTTATGACCTTGACTTTGGCCAAAATATCATAAGTCACATGTCAAGTTCAACCCGTCATTCTCCAGGTTAATTTGAATCCACCCGTACCTACCCTTGACTTTGGCCAAAATGGCAGTATGGCTGTCCCAAACCAACGCATCTATCTATGCTGCATATGAATACCCAATAGCTACCAATCACTGTGCCTTGACTTTGGCCAACATACACAGCTTGAATACTATTGACTACCCATATGAAACGACGGAGGGCTACGAATGGTTTCTGGCGAAAACCTTTAACGTAATGAACTTGATATCGTTGAAGGAACGGATAGCTTTTTAGAAAATATAGTGACGAAAACCTTTACTAAAGAGGTCACTCCCGGTGAAGGGATCTCGGCTCTTTCCCCGTAGAATGAGGTGCAGGATATTCCAACTGAATACCACGATGCAAAGCAAAAGTAATCGGCTATAGTGAAGTTAATGCCCTGACGCAAACTTCTGTCCAAGGGGTCACTCCCGGTGAAGGGATCTCGGCCTTTGCCTCGTCGACTGAGGAGCAGGATATTCTAAATGAATATCACGATGCAAAACAAAAGTGAACGTCCTTGCAATAACAGCTTTTTGAAAAGTGTTCCAACAACATCAAATTAGGTTTGTTTAACTTGCATTGATCCGAATCAACGCAGTCCCATCAATTGATCACACCACAAAGAACGAAAATATAGTGACGTACGTATATGCCATCCGCATTCGCCACTGGGTCCCGTCATCACCCGTTAGGTTAGCTAACTAACGGCAGAGCGGGGACTGGACTAGCGCGGATGAAAAACATATACAACATCTACTAATATATATACCAATATATAGTATTTCGCTCAAGGCGTGAATAAAATGCAACATCACAGAAATGTACAGCATCACAGAACAATACAGATATCTGGGATCCCCGGGTTTCACAGAGCCACTACTGAAACCCGACGTTCACCTGGTCGTGTGGATAGCCTGTGCAATGAAATCCTAGACCCCTACGGGCGCGGCAAGTCACCCGCCAAAACCTGAAGCGAGGCAGCCCCCTTCAGCACCGTGAATGGACCACCCAGCACTTCACGGAATCCGGTAACTTGGGCACCCCTCCTGGGTCAACCTGTACCCCCTACGAGTGCGGCGAATAGCCCGCCAATCCCAGACTGAAGCCCCCTCCGTCCCAATGCCATGAGATGCGGGCTTGTTGCCCTCCAGAACCCGGCTATCCATGCACCCCACCGCGGGGCAATCCTAGTACAGAAAGTAAAATATACATACAACGGGTACATCGACCGCAACCAGGTCGTGCCCCAAAATAATAATACAAACAGGCAGTGACGGCAGTCCACATGTCGGACGCTCGCCCCGCAATATCAAATGTACATAATACAATAACACTGTACTAGCATTGCATCCAGGCTATCCCCCACGACCGATCCGCAACATCACAGCAAAACACAGAACATCAACGTGAAAGTCACGTTCGCAAATCCGTCTAACCGGGCTATAGCAGTTAGACTGGATTTACCGATCGAGTGACATTCACGGTCGCAGATATAATGTAAATACTGTGAAAAAATGTGTTTAAAATATCCGATCGATCAAAAATTAACAAGTGGGCCCCCAAGCAATACTGTAGCACTCACAGAAAATCTGGGCCCAATTTTAATATTCCAAAACCCCTAAAATAAGCCCAGAAGCCCATTGGAAAAATATGATGCAGTGAGGATACAAATGTGCGGCGGAACCGCGGCCCAAGGGGGGGTTTGGCCGCGGTTCCGCGCTCCAGGTGTCGACTCACTGTGTCGAACTTTTCCAGTATGCTTAGAATATCTTGTACATCAGTTTTCTACAACCTGAAAAATTTTAGGAGACCAAAAAATTTCAACAGAAAACTGTCATGAACTAAAATTGGGTTTTTGGAATTTTGGTCGATCGGAACTGAAAAACACATCAAACGAAGCTAGACGAAGTTAATGGCGAGGCTCTGATACCACTGTAAGTCAGGCAGCCACCCCATCCAATGGGGTCGCCGTGGCACCAACGGGTCCCTCAGCCGCTACTTTTTACGCATGCCCCCTCGCGAGGACTACAACCCACCGGAACACCTTCCGGTCTCGGGACACCCTGGGGGTAAGAGCCAATGCTTCGCTACACTGTCACACAGTGAGAACCCCCCATAGGTCGACATCCAATGCCTAGTAGCTCTGATACCACTGTAAGTGCACGGCGGCGCCCCGGTCGTCAATCCGACGGCCAAATGCGGAAACGGTGATAAACTTCAATTTTGCGAACTTTGCAAACCGGCACCACCGCGCACTAAACACCCGGATCGGACCATTAAACTAGTTCTAGCTAAATATAAGATGGGAAGAGATATACCGACTGATCCGAGTCCTCCGGTCTTCATCTCCACTCCGATCTCCTCGCGGGATCTCCGTCCGTCTCCTCCTCGTCGGAAAGGGCACCACGAAGCCTGGTACTTTTACGGGCTCCCACCTCAATACCGAGGCAACTCGGGCGCGAAGTTGGATAGCCGACGCACCCAAGATTTGCTGTAGGCAAATGTAGAATACGTCTCTTTGGGGTTGGTTGCCATGATGGAGGAATAAGGTTATGGAAAAATGGTGCTTTCATTTTTCCAAAACTAGAAGAATGAGGTGAAGAAATTTGTGTCACACTAAAATGGAAATTTCTCTCATCATGAACCAAATGTGGCCGGCCATGATCTCTTGTGTGAAATGGTGGAGGGCTAAACAAATACAAGAGGGAGGTAAGTGTAGGAGAAAAGAAAAGGTGACCACATCCAAACATACACCATGCTTATTTTTACATCAAACCCATAACCTTTCATATCACAATAAAAGCACCATTATGGATGAAAAACAAAAGATGCTTATCATAATGAATCCTTTTGCAATAAAACCCTCCACAAAGTGTTATTTGCAAACTTGCAAATAACCCCCTCCATCAAAAGTCCGGCCGGGAAAGAACAAAGGAAAACCGGCCGGAACGGAATGCAAACTGGCAACTCCAGAAAACTGGTCCCGTAATAAATTATAGGAAAACCCCAATACTGTGCATACACACCCGCATCTGTATTCCGTCCGGATACAAATGCAATGAGACAAAATCTACACTGTACTAAACTAGGATCCGGCTTAAACCAAAGCCGGCTAGTAATGTTCGTCCGATCCTGATCCGTGCAATACCGCACGAATCTGATCGAACCCTGCCATATAACTATACGGCTTCTAGTACAAACCGTCCGATCCTGATCCGTGCAATACCGCACGTATCTGATCGGACCCTGCCATATCTCCATACGGCCTCTACAGCGTTTCGCCCGAAAGCTGAGTAACTGAATGTGTGGTGGACTCTAAAGACTCGTCAATACTATGGCTGTGGATTTAACCACTAGCACGTCAGAGGTATAAGCCAATACGTGACGGGCCACCAGCTATTGACTAAAAGGGACGTCGATGAGCGAACTCATCCTGACACCCTACTGAGCCTGTCAGTGACAATATCCGTACAGTCCGGTCCGTTCGTCTATGAGCATCGCATGTCGGGCCTAGGGGGTTGGTAAAAGTCAGACCCCCAAAAGCGGTACAACTCGTGTCGGAGTGTAGCCCAGAACACCCTGAGATACTGCTGGAATACCTACCAGTAAATCTCCTGCCTTGGCCAAGGACTTCGTGTAATGGCTCTCCTAGACACAGCGCGACCTCACCCCCAATACCGGGAGAGACGAACCCCTGAAGATCCGCTCACTGCCTCCATGTGGCTCGGGACTGTACCCAACTAAAACCTGTTTGCACGACCCCTTTGAGCCGTGGTAGGGTAGTAATCAAAGCATAGTAGGAACTCACACGAGACAAATGACGATCCTCAGGTCGATGAACTAACCTGTACACTTGTCACCTGGGAACTGCTATCTGACGTCAGGTATAAGACCAACTAGCATGTTCCCGGCGAGTCCTGTCCGGTGTACTCATAACCCAATGAGCACCTGTATACATCTTAGGTGAACCAACTGACACCAGTGGCTTGTGAGACCGGCCACCGCCCCTCGTCGGGGTCTCGACTGTATACACTAGTCTACTCTGGAGAATCGATGCCCTGTCTCGAAACTCCCACGACTAGGGACCTTTTAAGGATATGTTTGTAGACTCCAGCTCTCACTTATATGATCGCCCTCATACTGCCGGCAGTCAAGCAAGAATCCTAGGGGCTCTATCAACGTGTAATAGTGACATGTCGGGTCACCTAAAGCAGTACACGATGATAAAGGTAAACCAGATAGCATACTATCATCTCGAGTAAGACTGTCGTACCGGGATAGGTCCTCCCTCAATCATTGCAATCACGTGCCTGTGATCCAATAATTGACTTTGAGGGCACTATCTCCAACAGGAGACACACAAGACTCTATGACGATCTCGGGTCAACAGACTAAGCTGTACCAGTGTCACCAGAGAACTGCCATCTGACGTGAGGTATAATACCATCTGGGAGTTCTCGGCGAGTCCGTTCAGTGTACCCAGTCTCCACTGAGCACCCGCATACCATCTCTGATGTCAAACAACAATGGATATGGGATCATCCATCGCCCATCGCATGAGTCGAGAAGATATGCGCTAGTCTACTCTGGAATATCGATGCCCCGTCTCGATATTCCCTCGACTAGGAACATTTCAAGGATGTACTCATGGACTACCCAGGCCCCACTAGTAAGATCTTCATCATAGTCCTGGAAGTCGAGTACACATCCTAAGGGCTTTATCAACATGTAATCAGAGAGACAGAAAGCATACATGTTAAGATAAAGAGCAACCAGATAGCATACTATCATGCCGAGCAAGAAAGTCCTACCTATATATGTCCCAGCATCCACTACAATATACATCCAATGTACAGTAATGGCCTCTAGGGCATACATATAACTAACAATCTCCCACTTGCACTAGGGCCATCTGTAGCAGTGGTTGCAGTATCACATACTCAACCATCCCATAAAGTCTCTCTTTGGGAAAAGGCCTTCGTGAGTGGATCCGCCGTGTTCTTTTCTGAGTCTACTCTCCTAACCTCGATCACCCTGGAGATCAACTATCTCCATGATCAGGTGATGCTGCCTCAAAATATGTCTGGGTCACTGATGGGACCAGGGTTCCAGGGTCGAAGCCACGCTTCCATTGTCATACAATGGCAGGAACCTAGTTCATCTTATGAACCAATGTACACCCAAACTTCCTCTTTGGTAGTATCTTTAATAGCGATGTTACCAGCCTTTATCGTCTAGTTTGCCAAGGTATCGAGCTTGGAACTCTTCCAACATACCGTCCCTTTACTGAGGGTAAAGACAATGCCCGTGACCGACATTCAGTCGTCTTTATCACCCTGGAATTCTTCCAGTGATTCTCCCCAGGATCGATTGATACCATCTCTCTACATCTAGTGAGAATCCTAGCATCCAATTACATCTATCTCATAGGTGAAAACTCAGGATTTAGGAGGTATCACTTTGATCCTATATGGAAAATCTTTGTGATAAGCGGAGATTGATCGAGTGTAGCATAGGAAACTCCTTCCCTAACAAGAGTATGTTATCCACGTACTCTACAAGGATCGTCACCATACTCTCTACTACCTTTTTGTTTATACAAGGTTCATCTACCATTTTGATGATGTCAACTTCTTTGACTAATCCATCAAAACAGATGTTCCAACTCCGCGATGCCTGCTTCATTATGTAAAGCAACTTGCACACGTTTCCGCTGCTCCCACTGTTTACGAAGACCTCTGGCGGTGTTCTTATAGACGTTCTCTTCTAAATCAGTATTTAGAAAAGAAGTCATGGCACCCAACCGCCAGATATCGTAGTCATGGTATGTAGCCGTGGTAAGTAGGATCTGGACAGACTTAAGCATAGATACTGGAAAAAGGTTTCATCATTATCTACGCCTGGTCGATGACGAAAACCTTTAACAAGTCTAGCTTTGAAAGTCTCAACTTTTCCATCTACACCAAGTAATCTTCTCAAGATATACTTGCTCCTGATGGGGATTTAACCCTTCAGATATAGCAGCTAAAGTCCATACTTTGCTGGTGTACATGGATTCCATCTCAGATCGCTAAGCATCCAGCCATTCTTACAGAGTCCCTGCTCTCGATGGCCTGCTCGAAACTAGTTGGGTCATCATCTGATGATGCAATCCTTGCTCCCACTGTCATCGAGAAACCGAGGTATCTCTCAGGCGGATGAGGAACCCTACTAGATCGGCGGAGAGGCTGAGGTTCGTCGGGAACTATTGAATCCTTTGGTTCTACCAAATTATCTGCAGTTTTGTACAGCTGGAACCTTTCCAGTTCTACAGAACTGATCTTGCCTCGATCTTGTCCGGATTTTGCTTTTGACATAGGTCGGACAATCCCAAATCTTAACTTACTTAAGAGATAGGCCCTTCCCATACCATATCTCATATGGAATGGTAGGCACTGATTTGATTCGAACCTTATTCAATAGGTATGCAGCTTCTCAAGTGCATAACCCCAAAAGGAAATAGGTAACTCAGTAATACTCATCATAGAGCACACGATATCTAATATTGTGTGATTGCTCCGCCCCGATACACCGTTGTGCTGTGGTGTATTCAGAGGAGTAATACTGAGAGAGAATCTCATTTTCCTTTAGAATAGTCCAAGGATTCCATGCACAAGTATTCTCCTCCCTGATCTCATCATAGGACATAATACTTATACCCAGTTATAGGTTCTTTACTTCTAACTTATATTCTGTGAATACCTCAAAAGGTTCGGACTTATGTTTCAACAGGAACATATGACTGAATCTTGAGAGATTATCAGAGAATATAATGAAGTAAAAAGAACCAGTCCTGGCATGTGTAGACAGGAGACCTTACATACATCATCATGTATCAGTCCCAAGAGTTTACTAACTCTTTCTCTGTTTTCAGTAAACAGAGCTGGTGTCATTATATCTTTGTGACATGACTGGCAAGTTTCACAAGATGTAAATTCAAACTGATTTAAATATGCATCTAAATGTAACTTCAGCTAGTCGGGTCGCATTGATATGACCTAGTCTACAATACCTCAAGAAGAATTCGTTCATTTCTGAACTCTTCCTCTTGTGTGTGTTCTGTATACGAGGAACTGTAGTTTGATTTAGAACGTTAATGCTTTTAGATAGCGTGCCTGAACCGATCAACTTTTGATATAGGAAGTGTTCAAAACATTATCCATCAATACAAAATTATATCTTTTCTTTACTAATAAAGAGACTGATATGATTTTGTATATCAGGTTCGGTATCTAATAGCATTTGTTCAGAATCAATGTATTCGTAATACAGGGTGACAGTGACCAACAAACTTGGCTGCAACACTTGCCCCGTTTTCTGCCTCATGAAACTTATCACCCGTTCTCAGTTTTTCTACTCTCTTGTAGCCCTATGTAACAGATTACATATCTGGGATCCTGATCCGGTATCATATACCCAGGATGCAGAGGATACTGAGAAACAGTTCTTTGTAATGAACACACCCGAAGGAGATGCATCATATGCACTTTCTTCATTTGGGTGGCATAGGAATTCTGGTATTCCCCAATTTCCTGCTCTGTCTTATAACAATTATAAGTTGGAGCGGGACCAACGTTCCCCAGCTCAGTATAACAAGCGGGTTCGGTCAATACATCCGTATTATTATCTTGATTAAGGCGTGATATGGTCGCTACCAGGAGAGAGAGAGAAGAAAACACTCTGCGTGCGCTCTTGCAAGATCAGATTGGTTATATATTTTATCTAATCAGGAAGGCTCCCACTGTTTTTATCAAATCTCCCTTCAAACCCTAAAAGGAAAGACTAGCCGGGATTAATTACACTTTACAAGTTCGCCAATCTTTCAGCCAGGCCAGTGTCGGTACTTTGAGGGAGGTTCCCCGTGCTTTCGCACGGACCAAATTACAGTAAACCTCGTTTTCCCAGAGGCGTAACCCCGTTGACACCTTTCTAGACACCTACTTGATCGGCTAATTGTAAAGTGCAAAACTCTCCCAGGAGTAACAATTACTCGCAGTGGGTATCGGGATCCAACTATCACATAGAAGGTATGCAATCTCATTGCAAGTTTCAACACTTGAAACTCCCGATAAAGGTTTTTACCCCTAGCACCTATGACCTTAACTATGGTCAACAAATCATAAGTACTAGTCAAGTTCCACCCGTCATTTCGTGATTAATTAGACCCACCCACATGACCCTTAACTAAGGTCAACAAAGTCACGCGACTGTCCTAACTAATCGCATCATATGCGGTGTAGGAAGACATCACTTAGCTACCGTACAATGTGCCTTGACTATGGTCAACAAACACAGCACGAATACTAAGTACTCTACTTCCTAAAATGACGGAGGGCTGCGGCTGGTTTTTGTGAAAACCTTTAACGCTTTGAACATGATCTCGTTGCGGAATCAAATGGTTTTTAAATGGAATGTTTTTGAGGCTTTTCTAGTTTTGCTAAAGGGGTCACTCCCGGTGAAGGGATCGTCGGCCCTTTCCTCGTCGAATGAGGTGCGGGATATATCATATATATCACTGTGCAAAGCAGAAACTATAGAAGCGATCAAAAGACAAACCGAGGGTTATAGCATCTGCCAGTTATTGCTAAAGGAGTCACTCCCGGTGAAGGGATCTCGGTCCTTTCCTTATCGAATAAGGTGCAGGATGTTCTACAAGGAACACCACGATGCAAAGCAAGAACTGTAGCTACCTTTTTTATTTTGAAATTCGATTCCACAACATCAATTAGGTTTATTTTCTTTCATTAATCTCATTAATGAATATCCCATCATTTAAGTCCACCTAACCATTACAGATAAATATAACGTACGCTTATGCCATCCGCATTCGCCTCGATGTCCCGTCTGCACCGTTAGGTTAGGTAACTAACGCCAGAGCGAGGCAGGGCTAGCGCGGGTGTAAAACATAAGCAACGTCTATATAATATATCATATATACTATATATAATACCTGTCACAGAACATCACATGATCTCATCACAGATAAAACACAGCAGAAGAAACATATGAAATATTGGATATACTAGGACGTCCGTGTTTTCAATACGAGCCAGTATAAAACACGGATTCCACGGTCGTGATGAATAGCCAATCCCACACCCCTAGACCCCTACGAGAGCGGCAAGCAACCCTACCAATTCTACGGTTAGGAGACCCGGACTCGACTCCTCGAGTTGGTCTCCCACTGGACCCCAGAACCCGGTTACTTGTGCTCCCCTCCTTGGGTCTATCCTAGTGCAGAAAAGTAAATAATATACATCAACGGTGACATCTTCCGCAACATGGAAGTGCCCCAATAAAAGAATATTACATACAAGTTTTTACATGAATGAAAATGAAAAAACACTCATCTCACATAAAAAAACCCCGGCTATTCAAATACGACGATCCAATATAATATATACAGCAACACATAACATCACATGTCATCAACGTAAGCAAACATGCGTATCCCAATTGTCGTTGACATATAGCAACGAAACCGGCGATATCACATATTACACTTACGGTCACAGAAAAGAAAGTGTAAAACTACAACAGTTGGAATCCGCAACCACCTCAGATATCGTATGCCTGACCAAATGAATTCTTTAGACATCGCATGCCTAACAATTATAAACCCCGCATTTTAGTCTCAAAATCGAAAACACTTTTCAATATCAAGTCGGGAAATTCAACAGGATTCCCGACATTCTGATCGAATGCTCGTCGCAAACTTCAGTAGACGGCCGCACCCCCGACGCCGTCGACAAAGTGCACCAAGGCGGAACACCGCTACCGCGAGCACCCGAACGGATGCTTTCGGCGACGGGGTTCTCCTACAGTCACTTGGTCGGGGCTATGGGGTGAGGCTGTCTATTAAGTTTACCCGGCGAGTATCCGCGTACGCTACGTGATTGCGACGGACTTTTGATCACATCAAAACTCCGTGGCAACCGATCAAATGAGACTAAACTGCTATGTTTATAACATTCATTTCGTTATCTCATAACTATTTGCGAATTCCAATTATTGTATCACATTCCGGATAAATAGAAAATGTTCAACTTTCCGATCGAACAATCGAACACCCAAGTTTTCCCGAAACAGCTCAACACATGAAATAAGTCTAACAGCATTCAGTTCGTGCCTCAGTAGCAACGGTCCAGCCGTAGAAGGGTCAAGACAATGCCTCACATGTGGCACGCCGTACTGCCCCAAACCCGAAGGTTCAAAGGGCAGTTCAAGACGGTCACATAATCGAGTTAAGGTTTGTTCTCTTCTAGAGGGTCCATCGCGTTACTTGCACTACTTAGAACGTCGTTAAACTACGGAAAAATCCAACAATTGGAAATTTCCCGGCAGGGGAAAAAGTGGGTATTTATATCCGGTCGAATTTTTTTAACATATTCTAAAAATACCCGGAAAAGCACACCGACAAAATTTAGACAGTCCGATCGAATACACCGAGTCCCCAATACAACCCAAAAAATACAACTCTGGAATAAATATTAACAACATCCAGAACACACAAAAAACACCAACACAAACAACTGAAGAAAACACACATGCTAATCATCACAGACGGCCGCGGAACCGCCGCAAAAGGGGGGTCAACGCCGCGGTTCCGCGGCCGTACTGTTGAATCAGGTTGTCGTTTTCTGGAGTTTGCCTTAGAATTTCCTGCACATTTCTTTGCATATTTTTAATTCCAAAAAATCCACATTTTACAGAAATTTCCAAAGAGCATTTTTCAAGTCGGGGTTTTGGGTCGATCGGACTTCTAACTCCGTCGGGACTTCGCCTAAGGCTCTAGCTAGGCTCTGATACCACTGTAGGGTTCCCAGGCACTCAAGTGGAGTCTTACAAGTGATCAAACATGGCCAATTGAAATTTTACAAGTGCCTATTAACCCTAATACGGATCGTTAACTAGATATTTAGGCGAAACAAGCAAACTAGTTAACATTTTAACTAAGGGAACGGATATACAACCTTTGTAGATCCGGTCCACCACCTCCACGGCTTCGCAATGAAGTCCCCTCGCTGTCCAAATCATGTCTTGGGCTCTAGCGTCGGCATCATCGAAGAATGGGCGGGCTTGATCGTCGGTTCGATGCCGAAGATGATCTACGTCGAGGCATCGCTAGAACAAGCTCCAACTTCACCAAGTCGGAAAAACTTGTGAAGGAAACACCCTATACTACTTGGCAAGAGGTAGAGGATGAAGAAATAGGAAGTGGGTAAACTTTAGTTTTGGATTTCTCACTAGATTTCATGACTTGCCATTGGAGTAGCAAGTTTTCTTCATTGAAGAAGAAGATGAAGAAAGAAGAAGATGATATGATAAGTCTTTTTTTTAAAAATAAAAACAATATGATACTTATCATGTCAACAACCATGGTTTAGTGTAGAGATTTAACCAAGGTTATATAAGTGGTTAGGGTTAGAGAAAAGACAAGAATGGTGGACTTAGTCAAGGTTTCAAGAAGTTTCAAAGAAAAGACAAATTAAGCCACCATTTCATTTTCTCTTTATCTTTTCCAAAACAATAATAAATGGATAAATAAATAAGAGAAAAGAAACCCTAACCATTCACTAAACATGGTTTAATCTTTACATAAACCCAAAAGAGCAAGTATCATCAAACATGATACAATCTTGTGCACAAAAGTATATCACATATACAATGTGTACAAACCAAGTGAGTAAATCCATTTAAAGTGAACCAATACTAGTTAATGCAAATTAATATATCAAATATTTAATTATACATTAAATCATTAAATCAACACTTGATTCAATGATCCGTTTATATCGCATATAACCGGCTAGTATCCAATGTATCGGCTTATCGAATCAATCCTTGATTCGATAACTAGGTTATATCGCATACAACCATTCGACACATTCATCGCGAGAATGAAATACGGTATCATATACACGCATTATTCTTGGTCCCGCACATATCTCATATGCGCTCCTATTTCGTTTCGCTTGAGCCAGGAAACCTCTGTGTAGGACTCTAAAGACTCGTCAATACGCCGGCAGCGGATGATGATCATATCAAACACCCACAAGCCGCAAGCGGTCTGCTAAACGTAACGGCCACCCGGGTATTGTGCGATCAGAAGATCGATGAGAAAGCCCGCTCACACTCCTGCGAATCCGACCAGTAACACTTACCGTACAGTCCGGTCTGTTCGTCTGATATGTCGCATATCTCGCCTAGGGGTAGTAAACGTCAGACCCCAGTAGCTCGATAAGTCATGCCGACTTGAGTTCCATAACATTCGTGAAACTACTGATAACTCTTACCAGTACATCACAGCAACCCTGGCCAGGGATTTCCTGTTATGGCCAGTCGAGCATAGCACAACATCAACCCCCAATACCGGGAGAGACGAATCCCCTCCTATCGCTCATTGCCTCCATGTGAATCGGGACTGTACCCAAAAACCACCTATTTGCACAACTCAGTAGAGCCGTGGTAGGGTGGAAATCAAAGCACAGTGGGAAACACACAACACTCTATGACGATCTCGGGTCAACAGACTAAGCTGTACCAGTGTCACCAGAGAACTGCCATCTGACGTGAGGTATAATACCATCTGGGAGTTCTCGGCGAGTCCGTTCAGTGTACCCAGTCTCCACTGAGCACCCGCATACCATCTCTGATGTCAAACACCAATGGATATGGGATCATCCATCGCCCATCGCATGAGTCGAGAAGATATGCGCTAGTCTACTCTGGAATATCGATGCCCCGTCTCGATATTCCCTCGACTAGGAACATTTCAAGGATGTACTCATGGACTACCCAGGCCCCACTAGTATGATCTTCATCATAGTCCTAGAAGTCGAGTACACATCCTAAGGGCTTTATCAACATGTAATCAGAGAGACAGAAAGCATACATGTTAAGATAAAGAGCAACCAGATAGCATACTATCATGCCGAGCAAGAAAGTCCTACCTATATATGTCCCAGCATCCACTACAATATACATCCAATGTACAGTAATGGCCTCTAGGGCATACATATAACTAACAAAAACAGTGCCCAGCATCAGCACGTAAATCCTCATATATCGGGCTCCGTCAGTCTGGATCGGCCCACGGGCTCCGTCAGTCCAGATCGGCCCATATCATCTCTTGACTCCGGTCGGTATCCTCCGGATATCCTCCGACCCCAAATACTATCACTGGTAGGTAGTAGTCCCTCTGCCAGGCTCACCGTCTATTACACAGCGATCCGTTCTCGCCCCGGGGTACCATACCGGGTCCACCATGTACCCGCAATCGGTGCCTACCACTCCTCGAATCGGGTTTCACATGCCACTCTCAGAACCGAGAAAACGCATGGTGAACGCACTGAAATATCATATCAAGAGAAACCGGGTTTTTAAAACAGTCCATGTTTCCTTTTGAAATAGCCACGGTTCTCAAATCCAGAAATCTCATAAAAACAGCATATCTCAATGCGTACAATAATAGAGCATGATGTGTGCGACATATAATAGAAATGCGAGCATGTCCATGTATCATGCAACATGGAATAGTGATATGAAATATTAAGGGGAAACCGCCCTTTTATAATGATTCCAGTTTTTAAAATATAACATGTGGTTCCCAATTTTACAATAAAACCAGTTATCTATGTAGGTACAATATGTATATGCGCAAGTATAGATGTACCATGTATGTGTGCACAAATATGAATATACAATGTATATGTGCACAAGTATGGGTGTATCAAGGTATATGTATACCAATATGGATATACGAATGTGTATATCCGCAAGTATGAATGTATCAATGTATATATGCACGAATATGGATATACAAATGTGTATATTCGCAAGTATGAATGTATCAATATATATGTGCACGAATATGGATATACAAATGTGTATATCTGCAAGTATAAATGTATCAATGTATATATCATGATGCAGCAACCCTACTGTGTAGTGACAAGGCAATTATCGATGATGAAGTGTGTGAGCCGGCAAATATGTGTACGTGTAATATACGCATCATCGATAATGGTGCAGGTGTACTATCACAAGTATATGCGATGCAATAATAATATCATAAATGCAGCAAGTAAATCATCAGCTAACAGCTATAAGGTATACGTAGCTATCATATGTCCGAGTCGGTGAATCTATCAATCGGCATCTAGCCCAATAACATCGCGTACGGTATAATCCATCGTACGGAAACCTCTAATCAAGGGTGAGAATCAATCATTAAGTTAAACTCATCACGCACAGAATATCATCGTGCGGCGGCATTATACTAATAGGGATCCTATCATTCTATACGACAAAAGAGGGTACGGCCTAATATCACATATGGCCTGTCATCCATGATTCACAACATCCATATATATCTATATGCCTATGTCCCGGTTCACATCCGCAATAATCTCATATTAGGGGACCGGCAGGGTATAAATCAACTTGATCGACTTGCATCAGTATACCATCACGTCATCATGTCAACATATCAGTCTTATATTCTTTCATCGCATTTAAATCACCTATCAAATCGAATTGCATAAACATTCAATCACTACAAGTATAAGTATCTAATCTAACCTACACATCTGAACCATACAATCGGATTTTTAAAGAAGCGAATCGTAGTTTTGAAAAATAGGGGTTACGGTGTTTTTTAAGAAAGAGATATCATTTGAAAATCCGTAACATCCTTCACGGTATATACTTAAAAGTTACATACGATTCTTCGGTTTAGGAAAAGGTATGGTTCGGATGACGCATCTACATCGACTATCTATTCCTACAGTACCCTAAACGGTAATATCGCTAAACGACATTCTATGATAGTCGTAAGGTATCATTCTAACTATCCTCTAGTTCCTAATATGTTTTCGTAGCTATCTCATTCTAACCCTAGTTTCCTAACCTAGGTTTCCTAACCATATTCTATAAATCGGTTTCCCATCAAAAGTTTTGCGGGAGTGCTATACGCCATCCACCCGACTTCCCCGGTAGATATAGATCTACTCAACAAGAGCTACCTATTTTTGAAAATTCGATTCTACAACATCTTTAGGTTTATTTTCTTTCATTAATCTCATTAATGAAGTCCCATCATTTTAAGTTACCTAAACATCACAAATCAATACAACGTGTTAGTTATATGTATGCCCTTGAGGACATTACTGTACATACGATGTATATTATAGTGGATGCTTGGACATATATAGGAGGACTTTCTTACTAGACAAGATAGTATGCTATTTGGTTGCAGTTTATCTTAACATGTATTCTGATTGTCTCTATGTTACAAGTTGATAAAGCCCTTAGGATGAGCACTTGACTACCAAGACTATGATGCAGATCATATTAGTGGGGACCGAGTAGTCGCTAAGTACATCCTTCAAATGTTTCTAGTCGTAGGTGTATCGAAACATGGCATCGATATACCAGAGTAGACTAGCGTATAGCTTCGCGACCAATGTAGATGGGCGATGGATGATCCCATATCCATTGGTGTTTGACATCAGAGATAGTATACGGGTGCTCAGTGGAGACTGGGTACACTGGACGGACTCGCAGAGAACTCCCAGATGGTATTATACCAAACGTCAGATAACAGTTCTCTGGTGACACTGGTACAAGTTAGTCTGTAGACCCTAGATAGTCATAGAGTCTTGTGTGATTCCCACTGTGCTTTGATTGCCACCTTACCACGTTCAAGAGAACGTGCAAAACGGTTGCTTTTAGGTAATGTCCCGAGTCACATGGAGGCAATGAGCGATAGGATGGGTTTCGTCTTTCCTGGTATAGGGAGTTGATGTTGCGCTATGCTCGATTGGCTATAACAGGAAGTCCTTGGCCAAGGCTGCTTCAGAGATATACTGGTAAGTGTTATCAGTAGTTTCTCGACCCGTTATGAGCCTCATATCGACACGATTTATCGGGTTACTGGGGTCTGACATTTACCACCCCTAGACGAAATATGCGACATATTATACGAAGAGACCAGACTGTACGGTAGTGTTACTGATTGGATTCGCAGGAGTGTGAGCAGGATTGCTTGTTGATCTTCTGATCGCTCAATACCCGGGTGGCCGTTACGTTTAGCAGACCGCTTGTGGCTTGTGGGTGTTTGATATGATCATCACCTACCGCCGGCGTATTGATGAGTCTTTAGAGTCCTACACAGGGGTTTCCTGGCTCAAGAGAAACGGAGTAGGAGCACATATGTGACATGTGCAGGACCGAGATTGATACGATATGAGATACCGTATTCTATTCTCGCAATTTGTGACATTGGTCGGTTATATGCGATATAGCTAGGTTATCGGATCAAGAGTTGATTCGATAAGTTGTTACTTTTGATATTAGTCGGTTAGATGTGATATAGCCTGATTATTAAATTAAGAGTTAATTTAATAATTTAATGTATAATTATATATTTGATATATTATATTACATTAACTAATATTAAGCTCACTTATGATTTCTTTTTCTCATTTTGTGCATATTGAATATATGTGATATATTTTTGTGTACATGTATTGTGTCATGTTTGATGATAAATGCAACAAAAATGTGTGTATGACTTACACCATGCTTGGTTTAGTTGCTAGGGTTTTATTTATTTTGCTAATTATAAAAGGTGGTATTTTGTCATGGATGAAAGCTTGTAGAAGCTTGTAGTCTTCATTGACCAAGTACACTCTTTTGTTTTGGCTAAGATATTTGTTAACCCAACCAATTAAACCTAGCCATGGTTAACTCTCTATAAAGTTTAATATATGATATTAACTCACCATGGTTGCTATTCTCACTTGAATAATTATCATATGAGATGAGTTCACTTCTTTTTCTTCCTCCTCAAAAGCTTTCTAGCTTCAATGGAGATATGAGATAAAGTGTTAGAAAATGAAATCTAAAGTGAGCCCACTTCTTACTTAATCATCCTCTACTACTTGCCATTTAGTATAGGGTGTTTGCTTCACTAATTCCATGATTAGTGAAGAGATAGCTCGGGTTAGTGTCTCCTCGACGTAGATCATCTTCGGCCTCAAAGTCTTCGAATCTAGCATGTTCGTTTCCTCAAGGGAGCCTCTCTAGAGTCTGGACTTCACGATCGCAGCGAAGGGGACTACTACATGGAGCTATTGAAGTGAAGGACCGGTCTACAAAGGTTGTATTCCTTGCTCACTAGACTTGCAAAGTGTTTACATTTTCATTTTCGTCGATTTCTAGTTAACGATTCTTAGTTAGGGTTAGCTAAAAAGGTAAATTTTTGAATTTGGCATGGACGATGCCACCCGAAACCTTGCTGCCGTCTTAGGTAACCCTGCACAACGTACGCTTTTGCTCTCCGCATTCGCCTCGATGTCCCTTCGTGCACCGTTAGGTTAGGTAACTAACGGCAGAGCGGGGCAGGGCTAGCTGCTCATTCGAAAATATTGCACTTTTGATATAACATTTTCCTTACTTTTCTTAAATATTTAAAGGTGTTTATTATAAATATAGAACATATTTGGATTTATCTGCAAAATAATATTTACAATATGTTTATATATTATAATTAACATTATGAAGGAAAATATAGGCATTTTATATAATATTTTGGTAATTGAAAATATGCATCTCATATCAAATATTCTAATCACAATTCTTAAAAGATATAATATCATACAAATGGTTAGAATAATATTTCAAAATATATGCACAATATTTTAGTAATTAAAAGATGCATAGGATATCAAATATTCTTAATCATGTTTCTTAAAGATTTATTACCGTATAATGTGAATAGCAAATTAAATATTCTTAATCAGTTTCTTAAAGATTTATTACCATATAAAGTAATTAAGATACTCTCTTTAATTTAATAAATATTACTAATATTATTCATGGAGATTTTGCGCAGATTTAGCTCAGGTCAAAAGATCAAGATATTTAAAATGACAGGATCAAAAATCTGCAAATAAAATCATAGAATCTGAAAACTTGGAAAGTGGATCTTTATGGCAAGTCTAAACCTATGAGATTTAGTATTTCTAATTTGAAGGCTATATAAAGGACCGATGGCTAAAATTAAAACTCATCATCTTTACCGCGAAGCAAATCACCGTCAAAGAACAAGAGATCCACAACAGGTCCACGATTCGACGTGATAGGGCGACGTGAAAATCGACGGAGCATCTACTTCCTACGGGGCGGAGGTCGAGAGCAACTTCTTCCTCTTGTAATCTAAATTCGTAGGATTTGTACTTGTGAAGTTGATTAATAAAGGTAGATCATTTTGTTTAATTATTTATTTTCTGTATTATTTCTGCATTATGATTTCTTTAACTATCCTTCTTCTATTCCCAACATGCGCGAGTAATTCTCCGCTTGTTAGGGTTCGTAGGATTAGGGTAGATCAATGGATGATTAAAATCTTTTAACTCTTTTTACATCCTATAAAGTTTATAAACTTTAGCAAAAGAATTGTTAATATCCTAATCGGACGAGCTATCAATTCATTGGTAGTCACGACCACGATTTGAGATTAGATTAACAATTGTTTTGGTAAAGGCTAGACATGAACGGAGATCCATGTAAAGATAGGGGTTAAGAATGGGAACCCTATTCCCTCCGAAAACCCTAAATCTACATACATCACCGTCGATCTAGTTTTAAATCTATTAAAGGATAAAAGAAGTAATTTTTAATTAATCATCCATGACTACTAAATCTTAACGAACCCTACAAGCCTTTTTTTTATATAATTTACATCCGTAATTAATTTAGATCTTAAATAAACCATCCTCTTCTCTTCGTTTATTTTATTCAACACGTCTAAAGTAAGATAAAAAGATTCCATGTTTCCCTGCGGACGACCCGTACTCATCTCGACTAGCTACAACCGACACCGTTATTGATTGCGGTTATTCTACAAACACATTTTCACATCAATCAAATGGTGCCATTGCCGGGGATACATGTATAATTTTCTTTTCTTACTATTCGTATTGAAATTCGATCCATATCATAAAATAAACAAAACTGCAAATTGTGTATTTAACGATTATTGTGTGAATATTACAAGGAGATCTGGAGTCACAGATTTGAGGAAACAGAGATTCAGAGACATTCATCAAGATCCAAAGGTACAAGGGAGGCCACGTAGGAAAAATCTTCAAAAGATCCTTCAGATTGGCAGCGGAAACATGGCACAAAGAGCAGATTGGCGGCGGATCCGCGGTGTATTTGGGTATCTAGGGCTGTAAACTTCTCTAGTATCTTTTCTATATCTTTCTCTCTCCTCTGAAAAATCCAATAATATATTTTCTGCAGGATTCTTTGCAAAATAACGCCGCTTAAAAATCTTTTTGCAAGTTTTGTTTTGTGGTTTGTTTTTGCATATTTTAATACAGACTTTAAGGGGAAAGACCAATATTCAGATTAGGTGGGATTTAATCACCCTTCCTAAGCCCCACAAATCACAAAACGAGCATCCGCATCAACCCTAGATTAAATAAAATATATCTAGATGTTGGGTTTCCCTAGCACCTACTGTAGAGTACGGAAGCATCACACATGCCACTTTAAAATTTTAGAGGTGCTAAGAAAATAAAGCAAGGATCTTTAACTAGAATACTAGGGTAACAACACTTGTATCACATACAATAACCATTCTATCACTAAGTGAAAGGAATACATCCTTTGTAGTCCTCTTGCTAGTGACTCCTAGGATCGTTGAGAGTTGGAAAAGCTTGCAAGTTAGCTCCTTTGTCCACGATGATCCACCCGAAGTCCACTTTGTCAAAGCTCCTAGCTTCACTTGACCAAAGAAGATGATGAAGCCAAACACTCTAAACTAATTGGCTAGATTAGAGTAGAATGAAGAGGTGGTTTGTTTTCTCTAATCAAAACCCAATCTTTTTCACTAACTCACTTTCTTTTCAATTCAAGAAAGTAAGGAGGAAGAAGAAGATGAAGGCAAGCTTAAGAGCTCAAGATAAATATGAAAGATAATGAATAATGAGAATAGAAAATAACATATATATTTTCTTGTTCTCATCTCAAACCATGGTTACTTAATTTAGATATTATTGCACATGAGTTAAAAGGCAAAAGGAAAACTAATCCAAGGTTAAAAAGTGGGTGAAGTATGGTCAGCTTCAAGAAGAGTGTAGAAGATAACCATGGATGAATATCCTTTTCTTTTCCTTTTAATTTAAATGCAAATGAATATATATATAAATTAAGTTCCATGTGAGTCTTATATTGCCTTCAAAGATGTATCATCAAACATGATACTTTGTATGCATGTATCCATGCAGATCAACATGTGCATACATGCACATCAACATGTGCATACATACATGCATTCTTCCACTTTAATAAAAAGGGTTTGAATAAAGAATAAAACTAAAAGTCAAATGTTAAATCAGCAATTGATTTAACAATCCGTTCATATCTTATATGACCCGACTAATAGAAAAACACCCGATTAACATACGGTATTATATAGTCATATTCAATCGGGTCCCAGTGCATATCACATATACACACCACATCGTTTCGCCTGGGCTAGGGAACTCCTATGTGGGACTCTAAGACTCATCAATACGTCGGTAATAGGTGATGATCATATCAAACACCCACAAGCTACAAGTGATCAGCTAAACGTAACGGCCACCCGGGTATTGAGCGATCAGAAGAAAACCAGCAAAGCTGTCAAAACTCCCGTCGAGCCATCTGGCAACACTTGCCGTACAGTCCGGTCTCCTCGTCAGATATGTTGCATATCGAGTCTAGGGATGGTATCGTCGACCCCAATAACTCATTAAGTCATGCCATTGTATAGCTAATAACAGATCGAGAAACTTCTGATAACACTTATCAGCAAATCTCAGTATCCCTGGACAGGGACTTCCTGTTATAGCCAATCAAGCACAGCACAACATCAACCACCAATATCGGGAGAGATAAAACCCTTCCTATCGCTCATCGCCTCCATGTGCCTCGGGACTGTACCCAAAGACCACATGTTTGCACGACTCGGTAGAGCCGTGGTAGGGTGGAGATCAAGGTATAGTGCGAGGACACAAAAGACTCTATGACGATCTTGGGTCTGTAGACTAACCTGTACCTGTGTCACCTAAGAACTGCTATCCGCCGATAGATATAATACAACATAAGAGTTCTCTGTTAGTCCGTTCAGTATACCCAGTCTCCACTGAGCATCCGCATACAATCTTTAGTGTCATCCCACCAGATGGATATGGGATCATCCATCGCCCATCACATGGGACAAGAATGGTATACGCTAGTCTACACTGGAATATCAATGCCCTGTCTCGATACACCTACGACTAGGAACAGTTCAAGGATATGCTTATAAACTACACGTGCCCCACTAGTATGATCCGCATCAAAGTCACAGTAGTCAAGCAAATATCCTGAGGGCTTTATCAACATGTGCAAATGAATAAAAGCATGATCAAATCAACATGTCAGATAAAGTAAATCAGATAGCATACTATCATGTCAAGCAAGAAAGTAATCACTCTTTATATATACATGTCCAAGCATCCACTATACATATAATGGCCTCTAGGGCATACATATATCCAACAATCTCCCACTTGCACTAAGGCCAGTCATTGGCGTATCTCATACCGAACATCTCAAAAAGTCGCTCATGCTGCGGCTGTGGAAGGGCCTTGGTGAGTGGATCCGCTGTGTTATTCTTTGTATCTACTCTCCGAATCTCGATCTCATGGCGATCTACTATCTCCCGGATCAAATGATATCGCCTTAGGATGTGTCTGGACTTCTGATGGGACCTTGGTTCTTTAGCTAACGCCATAGCCCCATTATTATCATAATACAATAGTATTGGATCTATAATGGTTGGAACTACTCCTAGTTCCACGATGAAATTCTTCATCCAGACGACTTCCTTGGCAGCATCATTTGCAGCAATATACTCAGCTTCCATTATGGAGTCTGCAACGGTATCCTGTTTGGAACTCTTTAAAATAACCGCCCCTCTATTGAGGGTAAATACAAACCCTGAGATAGATTTTCTATCATCCTTATCACTTTGGAAGCTTGAATCGGTAAAAGTCTCCATTTGGAGATCCCCATTACCATATACCAAGAACAGTTCTTTAGTCCTTCGTAAGTACTTAAGAATGTTCTTCACTGTTATCCAATATTTCTCCCCTGGGTTGGATTGATACCTGCTTACAACAGCTAGTGCATAAGCTACATCAGGGCGAGTAGATAGCATCGCATACATTATAGATCCTACGGCTGAAGCGTATGGTATAATGCTCATGCGAGCACTCTCTTCATCAGTCTTGGAACAGAAGTCCTTGGAGAGATTGATTTCATGAAAAGCGGGGAAGGCACCACGCTTGGAATCTTCCATACTAAACCTTTTTAGGATGGTGTCAATGTACTTTAATTGGGACAATCCCAATAACCCCTTGGATCTATCTCTATAGATCCTTATGCCCAAAATGCACGAGGCATCACCCAGGTCCTTCATGGAGAACCTTTGTGACAAGAATAGTTTGACCGATTATAGCATAGGAATATCATTTCCTATCAAGAGAATGTCATCGATGTACAATATGAGAAATGTGACAGTACTCCCTACAATCTTCTTATAAATGCATGGTTCATCTATATTTTTGATAAAATCAAACTCTTTGATTGTATCATCAAAGCAGATGTTCCAGCTCCGTGAGGCCTGCTTTAATCTAGAAATGGATTGAAGCAATCTACATGCTTTCCCGCTGCTCCCACTGTCAATGAAGCCCTCTGACTAATCCATAAAAACGCATTCTTCTAAATCACCATTTAGAAATGCAGTTTTAGCGTCCATCTGCCAGATTTCATAATCATGGTTAGCAGCAATAGCAAGTAGGATCCGTATAGATTTAAGCATTGCTACTGGAAAGAAAGTTTCATCATAGTCCAGTCCTGGTCTTTGACGAAAACTTTTCGCTACAAGCCTTGCTTTAAAGGTCTTTACCTGTCCATCTATACCAATCTTTCTTTTAAAGATCCATTTGCACCCAACGGGTTTTATCGCAGGAGGTGCAACGTCCAAAGTCCATACTTTTTTGTTGTACATGAACTCCATTTCTGATCTCATGGCTTCAGCCACTTCACTGAGTCACCACTCGTGATAGCTTGCTGAAAACTAGTAGGGTCATCATCATCCATGGTGCAATCTTCTCCATCACCATCAATAAGAAACCCATAGTCTCTCTATGGTGGGCGAGAAGTTCTACTAGATCTCCAGAGCGGCTGGGGTTCTTGAAGTTCTACTGCAACATCAGTTTCAACCAATTCGTCCTGAGTAATTTGTGTCTTTAGAACCACTTCTAGTTCTACCGTATTGTCATCAGTATTGTCTGTAAAGATTTCATTTTCCAAAAATGTGGCATGCAGAGTAACAAACACCTTTTGTTCCTCCTTGTGGTAGAATAGATATCCATACGAGTGTTTTGGATATCCCACAAATTTACACATGACCGATCGTGTCTCAAGTTTGTCTGGATTCTGGTTTTTAACAAAAGCCGGACAACCCCAAATCCTAACTCTTTTTAGAGATGGTCTCTTTCCACTCCATATCTCATATGGAGTGGTAGACACGGTCTTGGTTGGAACCCTGTTTAACAGATACATTGCTGTCTCCAATACATGTCCCTAAAAGGAAATCGGTAACTCAGCATCATACATCATGGACCGTACCATATCTAATAGGATACGATTCCTCCGTTCTGACACACCGTTGTGCTATGGTGTGTAAGGAGGAGTGAGCTGAGAGAGAATCCTATTCTCTTTTAAGAAGTCTGAAAACTCTATACTTAAGTACTCTCCACCTCGATCTGATCGAAGTATCTTGATGCTCAAGCCTGTTTGTTTTTCTACTTCAAGTTTATAGTCCTTAAATTTCTCGAAAGCTTCGGATTTGTGCTTTATAAAAAACACGTGTCCGAATCTTGAGAAATCATCAGTAAAAGTAATGAAGTATGAAAAACCGCCTCTAGCATGTGTAGACATTGGTCCGCATATATCACTATGTATGAGGCTTAAGAGTTCCACAGCTCTTTCTCCTTGTCCATTAAACGGAGTTTTGGTCATTTTACTTTTTGATACAGGACTGACAAGTTGCATAAGATTTATATTCAAAAGGATTTAAATATCCATCTTTATGTAGCTTGCTTAGTCTTGTTTCATTAATATGACCAAGTCTACAATACCAAAGAAAAGCTTCATTTATATCTGAAAATTTTCTTTTATTATTATGTTGTATATTGAAAACTCTGTGTTGGTTCAGGACGTAAATACCGTTATTCAATATACCATACCCAATCAACTCTTGATTCAAGTTAATGTTCATAATATTATTTTGCAACACAAAATGATATCCTTCATTGTCCAACAAAGAAATGAATATTATATTACATAGCATACTTGGTACAAAATAACACAGGTTCAAAACCAATGTACAACCCGAAGGAAAACCCAGATGATACTCTCCTACGGATACAACATGTACAATAGAACCATTTCCAACCCGCAGAGTATAGTCTCCAGTCTTCAAAACTCTACTGTTTGTCAACCCCTGCACACAATTGCAGATGTGAAAACCAGAACCGGTATCTAATACCCAAGATGCAGAGTTAATTGAAAAACCGTTCTCAGTTACAAACACACCTGAAGCGGAAGCATCACCATGCTTCTTCTTCTTAAGATCAGCAAGATACACAGCACAGTTGCGTTTCCAATGTCCCGACTTGTGGCAGTAAAAATATTCCCCTTTTCCACTTCCCGCAACCCCAGATGTGTCTTTCCCCTTCTCCTTTTTAACTCCACCTTTCGGTTTGATGGGTTTCTTCTTCTTCTTTCCCTTGGCCTTGGCTTTTGGGACGGAAAAGGAAGATGGCCCAGCAAGCAGAGCAGGAGTCTTCGCTGTTTTCAGCGTGCTCTCTGCACTTCTCATCATATTGAGAAGTTCAGGCAATGATTTCTCCAAATCGTTCATATTGAAATTCACTATGAACGTAGCAAAGGCAGGGGAGAGAGATTGCAGAACAACATCTGTATATTGCTCATTATCCATAGTCCAACCCAGTTCCTCAAGTTTTTCTATAAGACCAATCATCTTCAGGACATGGTCTCCTACAGATGCACCAGGGGCCATTCGCATCAGAAATAGCTTTCTAGATTCCTCGTATCTCAAAGTACGAGATTTCTCTTCATACAACTCCTTTGTATGAAGAAAGATGGATTGCACATCCATCTTCTCGTGCTGTTTCTGATGGATATTGTCCATAGAAGCAAGCGAGAGGCACTTGGCCGTGTTGCAGTCAATATCCCATGTTTTTCGGATCTCCCTATCCGAAATAGATGATTCAGGTCCTGGGATGGGTGGGGCTTTGGTAGTGAGGACATATGATACTTTATCATATGTGAGTGCAATGTTCAAATTCCTCAACCATTCTTTATAGTTCGGTCATGTCAGTTTGTTTTTGTCTGGCAGAAGCTTAAGTCTCGTCATCGGTATCTGCCATTAGGAGAGAGAAAAGAATACACTCAGCAAAATTCTCTTGAAAATAATTAGATTGGTTATTATCTTATCTAATCGATGTCTCCCAGTTCTTGTATCAAATTTTCTTTCAAAACCTGAAAAGAAAACTAGTCAGGATTAATTACATTCTACAGTTTCGTTAACCGGTCAGCCTGGCCAGTGTCGGTACTTTGAGGGAGGTTCACCGAGCTATCGCACAGACCTAATTAAAATAAACCTCGTCTTCCCAAAGGTCAAACCCCGTTGACACCTTTCTAGACACCTACTGGATTAGCTAATTGTAAAGTGCAAAACTCTCCTAGGAGTAACTCTTACTCACAGTGGGATCGGGATCCAACTATCATATAGATGGTATGCTATCTCATTGCAAATTTCAACTCTTGAAACTCCCGATATGTTTTTTACCCCTAGTTACTTATGACTTTGGCTATGGTCAACATATCATAAGTACTAGTCAAGTTCTACCCGTCATTTCGAGATTAACTAAACCCACCCATGTGACCCTTGACTATGATCAACATAATCATATGAATGTCCTAACTGATCGTATTATATGCTTTGTAGGAAGACATCACTTAGCTACCGTACACTACGTCTTGACTATGATCAAAATACGTAGCACGAATACTAAGTACTCTGCTTCCTAAAATGACGGAGGGTTGCGGAATGGTTTTTATGAAAATCTTTAATGCTTTGAACTTGATCTCGTTGTAGAATTAAAACAGTTTAGAAAAGGAGTGGCTTAAGCTCCGCATCTTTTCAAACATGCATTTTTCATAAAAAGGCCAAGTGGGTTTCAAATTCCATTCTACAACATCTTTTAGGTTTCTTTTACTTTACATTAATCTTATTAATGTAGTCCCATCATTTAAGTTCCTAAGCCCTTACAGAAAATAAACGAAAATAGAACGTATACTTATACCATCCGCAATGACCACAGTGTCTCGTTATGCACCATTAGGTTACTTAACTAACGGCATAGCGGGACGGGACTAGCGCGGGTGTAAAATATGAGCACCGTTTATTATATATCATATATATAATATTAATCCATTCGTCTCAGATACTAAGTAATCACATTACAGAATATCAACAGCAGCAGAAGCATATATGAAAATGAAAAGGATATCTAGGAGGTCCGTATTTTGTATTCATCCAGCAATAGAAAATATGGATTCCACTGTAACGATGAATAGCCAAGCCCACACCCTTAGACCCCTACGAGAGCGGCAAGTGATCCTGCCAATTCTAGAGTTTAGGAGACCCGGTCTCGACTCCTCGAGATGGCCTCCTACTGAACCCTAGAACCCGATCACTTGTGCTCCCCTCCTTGGGTCTATCCTAATGCGGAAAAGTAAATAATATACAATAATGGTGACATCATCCTCAACCCGGAAGTGCCCCAAATAAAAGAATATTACATACAATTGTTATTTACATGAATGAAAATAAACACTCTCATCTCACATAAAACCCCCGGCTATTCGATCGCGACAATCCTGCATATCGTATCTCAGCAACACAAAATATCTCATATCATCAATGTAAGCAAGTATGCGTATACCGATTGCCGTTGATGTATAGCAAAGGAATCGGCGATACACAACATACTAAGCTTACGGTCGCAGAAAAGAAAGTGAAAAACAACAATTGCAATTATCACAATCTCAAAAATCAAGACGATGTTTAACGTTTTGATCGAATCAACATACACCCACATTTTACCCCAAGAGCTCAACACTTGAGCGAAGTTACAAATACTCAAAAACGCGCCACAGTGTCTATTGTCCAGCCATAGAAGGAGTTAACCAAAGCCTCACCTATGACACCACGGAACTACGGCAAATCCGAAGGTTCGATCACAATTCCGTGGGCATAGAATCGAGTTAAGGTTATTATGGTCTTCTAGAGGGTCCATAGGATACTTGAGCGACTATTGAATATAAAGTTAACTTAGGGAAAACACAACACTTGGAAATTTCAGCGGGTCAAAAAGTGGGGTTTTGAAGTTCGTTCGAACAGCTAAACATTGTCAAGGTTACCAATACAGTGCTTGAATTTACGACTACGAAGCACCACGAAATTAGCCCCAAGTCTAAATAATCATCACATGCAAATTGCGCTAAGCAAACAATACTACAAAACCCAAAATGAACACAAATGAGCACTGGAGCAATACGAGGGGGAGAGGAGCCAAGGGGGCCAGCCTCCTCGATTTTGGGAACCTAGGGCTCGGCCAAAAACAAAGCTCTCCCTTCCGTATTTCCCCAGTGTTCTTATATTGTCCCAAATATCACTCTGCAGTTGTTAAAAAAAATTTAAACGACTTTTTAAAAAATTTCCAGAGAGCAATTCTAGTGTTCCGTAAAATCGTATTTTCGGAGTTGTTTTCGTTTTCGTATTTGCTCTAATACTATGTCCAGAATTCTAGCTTGGCTCTGATACCATTGTTGGGTTTCCCTAGCACCTACTATAGAGTATGGAAGCATCACACATGCCACTTTAAAATTTTAGATGTGCTAAGAAAACAAAGCAAGGATCTTTATCTAGAATACTAGGGTAACAACACTTGTATCACATACAATAACCATTCTATCACTAAGTGAAAGGAATACAACCTTTGTAGTCCTCTTGCTAGTGACTCCTAGGATCGTTGAGAGTTGGAAAAGCTTGCAAGTGAGCTCCTTTGTCCACGATGATCCACCCGAAGTCCACTTTGTTCAAGCTCCTAGCTTCACTTGATTAAAGAAGATGATGAAGACAAACACCCTAAACTAATTGGCTAGATTAGAGTAGAATGAAAAGGTGGTTTGTTTTCTCTAACTCACTTTCTTTTCAACTCAAGAGAGCAAGGAGGAAGAAGAAGATG
Source organism: Agapanthus africanus (assembly GCA_030015575.1). Lineage (NCBI taxonomy): Eukaryota > Viridiplantae > Streptophyta > Magnoliopsida > Asparagales > Amaryllidaceae > Agapanthus > Agapanthus africanus. Next base: position 612,914,458 of record CM057341.1, on the reverse strand, counting down.
AAGGCAAGCTTAAGAGCTCAAGATAAATATGAAAGATAATGAATAATGAGAATAGAAAAAAACATATATATTTTCTTGTTCTCATCTCAAACCATTGTTACTTAATTTAGATATTATTTCACATGAGTTAAAAGGCAAAAGGAAAACTAATCCAAGGATAAAAAGTGGGTGAAGTGTGGTCAACTTCAAGAAGAGTGTAGAAGATAACCATGGATGAATATTCCTTTTCTTTTCTTTTTAATTTAAATGCAAATGAATATATATATAAATTAAGTTCCATGTGAGTCTTATATTGCCATCAAAGATGTATCATCAACCATGATACTTTGTATGTATGTATCCATGCACATCAACATGTGCATACATGCACATCAACATGTGCATACATACATGCATTCTTCCTCTTTAATAAAAAAGTTTGAATAAAGAATAAAACTAAATGTCAAATGTTAAATCAACAATTGATTTAACAATCCGGTCATATCTCATACGACCCGACTAATAGAAAAACACCCGATTAACATACGGTATCACATAGTCATATTCAATCGGGTCCCAGTGCATATCACATATGCACACCACATCGTTTCTCCTGGGCTAGGGAACTCCTGTGTGGGACTCTAAGACTCGTCAATACGCCGGTAGTAGGTGATGATCATATCAAACACCCACAAGCCGCAAGCGGTCAGCTAAACGTAACGGCCACCCAGGTATTGAGCGATCAGAAGAAAACCAGCAAAGCGGTCAAAACTCCCATCGAGCCATCTGGTAACACTTACCGTACAGTCCGGTCTCCTCATCAGATATGTTGCATATCAAGTATAGGGATGGTATCGTCGATGCCAATAACTCATTAAGTCATGCCGGTGTATAGCTAATAACAGATCAAGAAACTACTGATAACGCTTATCAGCAAATCTCAGTAGCCCTGGCCAAGGACTTCCTGTTATAGCCAATCAAGCATAGCACAACATCAACCCCGAACACCGGGAGAGACGAAACCCCTCCTATCGCTCATCGCCTCCATGTGCCTCGAGACTGTACCCAAAGACCACCTGTTTGCACGACTCAGCAGAGCCATGGTAGGGTGGAGATCAAAGTATTGTGGGAGGCACACAAGACGCTATGACGATCTCGGGTCTACAGACTAACCTGTACCAGTGTCACCTGAGAACAGCTATCCGACGATAGATATAATACCACATAGGAGATCTCTGTGAGTCCGTGCAGTGTACTCTATCACCACCAAGGTCCTGCATACAATCTTTGGTGTCATCACACCGGATGGATATGGTATCATCCATCGCCCATCACATGGGACAAGAATGGTATACGCTAGTCTACATTGGAATATGTTAATGTATATGCCCTAGAGGCCATTATTGTATCATACTAGTTTGTATATTACTTAAAGGAAGTTTGGGATATTCACCATTGTATAGACAATCTTGCTCAAAATAGTAGTATGCTACTTGGTTTGTTTCTACTTCAATGTGTGTACATGTGTTTCTTTTAATATATCGCCTATACACATTAGTGGAGCCCTTAGGATTTTTGCTTGATTACCAGTGTTGTGATGGCAGTCACACTCATGGGGGCTGGGTAATCCACAAGCACCTCCTTATGCAGGTCCCTAGTCGTAGGACTATCGTGACAGGGCATCGATACTCCGGAGTAGACTAGCGTATGCGCTTCTCATCCCAGCAGGGGAGACGGTCTGTCCCACAGCCGTCAGTATGTCATACTTGAGATAGTATACGGGTGCTCGTTAGGTTACGAGTACACTGGACAGGACTCGTCGAGAACTGTTGGTTGGTACTATACCTATCGTCAGTTATCAGTTCCTAGGTGACATCAGTACAGCTTAGTCCGCTGACTTGACACTGTCACTTCGTCTCGAGTGTGTTCCCACTGTACTTTGATTACTACCCTACCACGGCTCAAAGGAGTCGTGCAAACATGTAGTAGTTGGGTGCAGTCCCAAAGCACTTAGAGGCAGTGACGGTTAGATAGGATTCTTCTCTCCCGGTATTGGGAGTTGATATCGCGCTGTGTCTAGGAGAGCGATTACACATAGTCGTCCCTGGCCAGGGCAAGCGAGATACACTGATAGGTTTCCAGTGTTATCTCAGGGTGTTCTGGGCTACGCCCCGACACGACTTGTACCGCTATTAGGGGACTGACGTTTACCACCCCCTCGGCCCGCCATGCGATATTCTCAAACGAACAGACCGGACTGTACGCAGATTGTCACAGACAGGCTCAGTAGGAGTTCGGATGGGTTCGCCTCATCAGTCTTCTTATCGGAATCTACCTGCGGGCCTTTACGTACAGCTAGTGCCGCTTGCGGTCTGTGGTTAAACCCACTGCCACCGTAGTGTCGAGTCTTTAGAGTCCCACACAGAGGGTTATTCTCCTTTGGGCAAAATAGAGTAGAGGTCGCATGGTTTTGCGACAGGGTTCGTTTACATCCGCGCACTTGTGTACGTTTGGTGTCCGGACAGTCATTACTAGCGGGCTCTGGTTTGAGCCAGATCCTAGTATATGTTTTGGGATTAGTTTTATCTCATTGTCTTCGTGTTCCTCGGAACACGAATGCGGGTGTGTATGCACAGTTAACTGAGGCGGAGGCAGAGGATTCTCATTAGGGTTTTGGTACGGGTGTGTATAGTTGACAGTTGTCGTTTACCAAACCCTAATAAATATGTGAAATATCAATTAATAATATTAATTAAAGGAAATTGAGTTATGGTTAGGGTTGTTGACTTGTTGACCAAGGTTGACTTGTTGACCAAGGTTGAAAAGTTGACCATCATCATTTCAAGCAAAGATGCTCTTTGATCTTTGCAAAACTCATTTAATGTGAAACGATAATGATCTTTTCAACCTACCATCACCTTTTCCTTTTTGATTAATATTGTTAATTTGATAATTCACATATATTTGTTATGGTGGCAAAACTCATTTGATTCCCTCATATTCATTCTCTCTCATCCTTTGCTCTTCCTCTTCCTCTAGCTCAAGGAAAATCCTTCTCATGAGTTGAGAACCATTTCCTTTGAGATAAAACACCAAAGCCACTCTCTACTCATCCTAAGGTTGAAGGTCTAGCAAGCCTAAAACTTTAGTTACCTCAAGTTCGAGGAAGGAGCTCAAGGTAGAGACCCTCAGGTGGATCCATCTTCGGCAAGAGAAGGCGACGAGGAGAGAACCATCCGACCACCATAAGGAGTCCAAGAGAAGGAGTTCAAGTTAAGGTATAACCCCCTAACCGAGTAGGTAAAGCTCTTGTTAGTTTCTAGTGTGTTGTTTAGCAAAGATCCGGGTTTTCTAGTCCATGTTAACTAGACCCTAAAATCGTTTTTCACCATTTCCGCAAGCCCGAAAGAACCGGGAGAGGTAACGTGGACTTACAGAATATCGATGCCCTGTCTCGATACACTCATGACTAGGAACAGTTCAAGGATATGCTTATAAACTACACATGCCCTACTAGTATGATCCTCATCATAGTCACAGTAGTCAAGCAAATATCCTGAGGGCTTTATCAACATGTGCAAATGAATAAAAGCATGATCAATTCAACATGTCAGATAAAGTAAACCAGATAGCATACTATCATATGGAGCAAGAAAGTAATCTCTCTCTCTATATATACATATCCAAGAATCTACTATACATATAATGACTTCTAGGGCATACATATATCCAACACTAGACAAGACTCTAAGGACCGTCGCGCTCAAATAGGACAGAGGAAGGTCGTGGGTAATCTATCGCTTATCTGCATTACTTTTATGGTTTCTAGGCAAGTGTGTCTAAGGCAAGTGGTTACTTAATTAGGTCCGCTATTTTCGGTGATTCGTATAGCGGATACCTCCTACTTACCTGGCACTTACCTGGCTACAAGACTAGTAAAGAGGTGGCAGAGGATTGATCCGGCGGCTTGTCCTTTAGAAGTCGAGGAGCGGTCTAGTGACTTGACCTAGGTGACCTTAGTTCTAGGGTTGATTGTGCATTTTTGTGTGATTTGTCTTAAGTACGAAACTTTTCAAAACAAACCAATTTTTAAATATCACACACGATGCTACTTGCGCTAAACCCGCTTAGTGCATGCTTAGCTGGACACGGGATTCTAGTGCCCGTCTTGTCCGCGTTTCGGCTATCGACTCCAAAGTCAATGCTTCTTCATCCTCTTTTTTCCCTCCACCCATCACATCTCCCGAAATGGACGGATCTCCATCGGGGATTGAACGATACCACTCTGCTTCCACCTGCAGGTGTGTAGAACCCACCGTGCTATCCTATACGTTGTCCCTTTTCTACTTGTCTATCCATTCCACCAGCCAACGGGGATAATTTTGAAATTAAACCCCACTTCATCAACCTGTTACCCAAATTTCATGGGCTCAAGTATGAAGACGTGTACGTTTTTATCACCAAATTTGAAAACGTATACGCAATGATGGCTACATCACAACTTTCTGTGGATGCAATGCGCTTGCGTCTTCTCCCTTTCACCTTGTGCGATTTAGCAGAAAAATGACTTTATAACACTGCCGCACACTCTATTACCAATTGGGACAAATTCGTGATAGCTTTCCTTAAGAAATTTTACCCCAATAATAAGGTTGCCCGTGTTCAGAGCGAAATCAACCAGTTTACCCAGCTTACCAATGAACCATTTTAGAAATGCTTTGAACGGTTCAAGGATTTGCTTGTCCAATGTCCTCATCACGGAATAAAGAGATGGGATTTGTGCCAAATTATATATGAGACCATTAATCCTCCGACAATGCAAATGTTTGAAACCATGTGTCAATGTTATTTCATGTCCAAAGACGATGGTGAAGCTTGGCAATACCTGGAAGATCTCGCTGAACACACATTGCAGTGGGAAAGCATTAGACCACAACCATCTAAAAGAAATGTCCATCAGCTCGATGTTTCCATCGCAGTAAAAGTCGAAATGGCTGCGATACAAAAGAAACTCGACGCTATAGAAAGCAAATTCTCATCAATCTCCCTAAACCAGGTTACGCTTCCCAAAAACATATGTGGTTGCTGTTCCGACCCATCATATTTGACGGAAGAATGTCCTATGAATGCACCGTTTCAAGGTCAAGAACACACCAATGCTACTTTTCAGCAGTGACCTAGAAACGATCCTTATTCTTCCATATACAATCACGGGTGGAGATATCATCCTAACCTTGCTTGGAACCAAAACCAAAACCAAAATCAAAACCAGTTCCAAAGCAATTACCAAAGACCTCCTCCACAGCAACAGCAACCACCACAACAGAGTCAGCACCCCTTTCAGTCACAAAATTTTCAAAATCCAGTCAACAATTCTGTACCTTCTAATAATTCTTTCCAAATGACCGGTACCGATAACTCCTCTTCACTCGCACAAACTCTGGATTTGTTTATGAAACATTCCATACAAATGTCGGCTGATATGAGGTCTTCTATTGATACCATAAAGAATGACTCCGCCTCCCATGGTGAGAGTATTAAATCAATAGAAGTCCAAATTGCACAGTTGAATGCCGCGATGAGTGCAAGAGAAAAAGGGAAACTTTCATCTCAACCCTTACCGAATCCTGGCCACAAACAAAATCATAATGTGAGTGCCGTTACTACGTTGAGATCGGGAAGAGTGCTGAATAACCGAGTGGGTGAACATGTTGATGACGTTAGTGATACCAATGATACCCCGGCTTCTACTTTTTCCCCTAATTCGTCTAATCTCCCACCTACTTTCGAGCCTATTCTACGTTTCGCACTAGGTTCGAACCCTCCGCCGAGTCTCCCTAAAACGATTCCCACTCCAATTCTGGGATCGAATCCTTCCCTACAAACTTCTCCACAAATGTTGGACCCAAAACTTATTGATAAAGCTCTGTTTCCAAACAGATTGAGAGCCAACAAACCTAACCCTCAAATGGAGAAGATTATGGAAATATTTAAGCAAGTTAATGTGAATATTCCTATCCTAGATGCTATTCAACAAGTCCCATCTTATGCAAGAATCCTTAAACACTTATGCACTAGGAAGAGAAAAACTCAAGTGCCGAAAAAAGTTTTCATGACGAGTAATGTTAGCAAAGCTTTTACCCAGCAATTACCAAAGAAACGTAAGGACCCTGGCTGTCCTACCATCTCTATTTCTATTGGGGATAAAAATATTAATCGTGCTTTACTCGACCTTGGTGCTACTGTTAACTTACTTACATACTCTGTCTACGAGCTGTTAGGGATTGGAGAGTTGAAACCTGCCCATTGTACTCTCCAGATGGCAGACCGATCAATCACCAAACTTACGGGTGAGCTTGAGGATGTGTTGATAAAAGTCAGGGAATTTATATTCCCTGTGGACTTTATTGTTTTAGATACACAACCTGTAGCAAACCCATGGAACCAAATTCTGGTGATTCTTGGTCGACCCTTCTTAGCCACTTCCAATGCTGTCATTAATTGTCGATATGGTTCCATGAACCTATCCTTTCGGAAAATGACAATTGAGCTTTACAATTACAAGCTAGGAAGTCAACCATCTGAACTTTCTGCACATTTGCTTGATGTTTGTTCTGTCCACGAGATAGCTCCCGAAAGCTGCATGGTTGAGGAACTTTTCTTTGATGATCTCGATGATATTAGCACATCATTGTTTGATCTTGCACAGTATCATAGTGAGGACACCTTTGACGAGTCTACCACCAGTCTAAAACCTTTGACTCATCGCAAAAGTGCATAGCGCTTCCCGAGTCAATATCCTATACAAGTTATGAACCACTTAGGGAGTCTGAATATCATTCGCTATCCCTCCTTCTATCGTCTCTCCACCGACTCTAAAACTCAAACCGCTACCTTCTCATCTTAAATATGCATATTTAGGTGAGAATGAGTCTCTGCCCGTCATCATATCCGCTTCTGTAGCTTTGGAGCAAGAGAATGCTCTTTTAACGGTATTGAGATCGAATTGGCAAGCATTTAGTTGGACAATGGCGAACATCAAAGGGATTAGTCCCTTGATTGTTGAACATCATTTAAATTTGATGGATGAAGCCAAACCAACCCGAGACCTACAAAGACGGTTAAATCCCGAAATGTAGGAGGCAGTAAAGAAATAAATCGTCAAGTGCCTAGATAGGGGTATAATCTACCCAATATCTGATAGCCAATGTGTAAGTCCTATTCATGTGGTCCCTAAAAAGTCTGGCATCACGGTCATAATTAATGAGGCTAATGAGTTGATCCAAACACGCACCCAAACTGGGTAGCGCGTATGTATTGATTATAGGAAACTCAATGCCGCAACAAGGAAAGATCACTTCCCTCTATCTTTCATTGACACAGATGTTGGAACGATTAGCTGGACACGGATACTATTATTTCTTGGACGGATACTCTGGCTATAACCAGGACCCCATCGCTGAAAAGGATCAAGATAAAACAACATTTACTTGTCCTTTCGGTACTTTTGCTTATAAACGCATGCCCTTTGGGTTATGCAACGCACCCGCTACATTTCAGCGGTATATGATGGGGATATTCTCAGACATGGTCAAGAATTTTCTGGAGATATTTATTGACGATTTCTCTATATTTGGGGACTCCTTCGAAGAATGCCTTCGTCATCTTGACGCGGTTCTTACCCGCTGTAAGGATAAGAACTTAACTTTGAATTGGGAAAAATGCCATTTTATGCTCCAAGAAGGTATTGTCCTTAGACATATAATTTCATGAAAAGGCCTTGAGGTAGACAAAGCTAAAATAGATGTCATCCAAAACCTCTCTCCTGTAGGATTTTATAGGAGATTCATTAAGGACTATAGAAAAATTGCTAGACCCTTAACTCTTCTCTTGGCCAAGAATACAACTTTTCACTTTGATTCGGATTGCAAGGCTGCTTTTGAATTACTTAAAAGATCTCTCACTATGGCCCCCATTCTATCATATCCGGATTGGAACCACCCGTTCGAGTTTATGTGTGATGCATCAGATTTTACCATCGGTGCAGTCCTAGGACAGCACATTGATAAGATGCCACATGTAATTTACTATGCAAGTAGGACTTTTAACAATGCTCAAATTAATTATACAACTACGGAGAAAGAACTCTTGGCAATTGTATTTGCATTAGAAAATTCAGGCCTTACTTGATT